>JAUPFN010000001.1:40765092-43290092 GCA_036924255.1 Apodemia mormo | reverse complement strand
TTATTTAGAAAGATATTTTGTTCTCTATCTATAATACTAGTTGATGGTCGTGAATTCGCCCGCTTGAATTATTATATTTTAGCTGCTAGCTTGTTAAATATGCTAAATTATGTGCATTTAAGCTGAAAGATAGTAGATTTATCGACCTCTTTTTGTCAAGCGAAGCCCAAAAAGAAGGAAATTCTCTATTTGTATGTTTATATGTTTTTTAATGTTTGTTCGGGCATAACGGTCACGGTTTACTAGGTGGTAGAGTTCCGCAAAGTCTCGCCCAGGTATTTGGTAACACCACCGGTAAGGTGGTATTCCTGCCGCAATAGCTTCAATGCTTATGTCAAGTTCCAGTTTGGTGGGTAAGGTAATTAGTAAACTTATGCATGTGGCATAGCCAGCCCGCCACACGAATTGCAAGTAGCAACGCACCATTAACATCCTTGGTGCCTGAAGGCGATGGTTTCTCTTTCCATCAGGAGAGCCATCTGTTTGTTTGCTATGTTATGTTATAAAAATAATATGAACGGATTTGAGAAATTCCTTTTTTTTTTGTTTAGGAGAGTATACTTCTATTTTAATCCTACGAGTACATAAGTTGATCTGATTCAGGATTTCAAAGATACAAGAGGTTTGAAATTGGATGTTGCTGTTTTACTGCGCTTAAATTGTAGGAATAGCTGCCACATGCCGATGCCGACATTCTAGTCTTGAATGCGACAGTCGATTCCAATCTTTTCATATAGCGGAATAAATGCGTGCAAGGAATGGTCTACCGTAAGTTGTAACCATAGCTTTCGACCATGATTCTAAGATGAAAACAGTTTGAAAGAACACAGGCGATTTTGAATTTAAACATCTTTTGCGTCTTTAGAAGTGATAAATATTAGATAAACTAGAATAATTTTCTACGTTTCTAAGGTTCTGTACCTAAAAGGTAAAACGGAATCCTATTACTAAGCCTCCGCTGTCTGTCCATCTGTCTGTCACCAGGTTGTATCTCATGAACTATGATAGCTAGCTGGTGCTGCTTAAATTATCACAATTTATATATTTTTGTTGCGGCTATAGCAACAAATTGCCGCTATAACTTGCATTTCTGAGATTAGCACTTTTACTAAAGACAACCAATGATAACTGCTACTACTACATTTTTTTTAATGTTATTTGGATAGGCAAATTGGCAGACGTGTCACCTGATGGTAAGTAGTCAACGTCGCCCATGAACAAAACTAGTTTACCTGGAAGTTGCCCAGGAAACTCATTTATGTGTATCTAAGACATAAGGTGTTAGGTCTCGGTGCCAGTAATTACACTGCCTGTTTTGCCCTTCTCTCCGAACCACACTTTCACGGGAGAAACAAGCAAGATGGTGGTACCCGTGCAGCCGGCGGCGCGGCACAGCGCATCCCTCCCACCGGTTAACGTTAACCTTATTTAAATTACAACTTTATTTACCTGTTATTCCCCGAGCTTAAAAATATTTGCTAAATGCAGATAAATTAATGAGTTGATATAGAATCTAACGGAATATATTAAACTTTAAAGTAATAACTAAAGAAAAGATGTATGAAGTCTAGCCCGTTTTCTTTGTATAGGTTTTTTTGACGATTCCTTGCCTTAATATTGTATAATTTGAGTTATTGTAATAATTTACAGTGCTTTTTCTAAAAAATAATAAAGTTAGTTCAAGAGTTCCGCGAGCGCAATACGTCAGCCATTGGGTAACACTACGCTTTGCATTGTATTGGCATTGGTATTGACGTAAAAATAAGAAAAAAATCATAAAACGTAAATTTTGCATTTCCACCATAACAAGAATATAAAATGATGTTTTCTTAATTTTTCGGTAAACACGCTGCATTTATAATTTTTTCTTGCAAAAATTGCTCATATAAATATGCTGCCATTGCAAACCACGTAGGTAGACAAAAAAATTTATATATTATAAATTAAATATAATTTATATATAGCGATAGGTTTTCTCCCCGTGTTGGTCCCGGGCTTTGTGAAAAATAGGCCAACTGCCGTTCTGCCAGGCAGGTCGTAAAAGACGTCTGATTGGCTATGCGCGTCCCTACAATCGTGGTTAATAGGTGGTAGAGTTCTGCATTGTCTCGCCCGGGTCTGGTTCCACGGCCTTACCTATTCCTGTCGCTATAGCGTCGGTGCTTGTCACTGTCGTGTTCCGGTTTGAAGGGTAAGGTAGCCGGTAAACTTATGTATGTGGCATTAGACCTCGCCACAAGATAGCAACGCACCATTAACACCTTTAGTGTCTATAGGCTATAGTTGACTCTTTCCATCAGGAGACCCATCTGCTTGTTTGCTACCTTATGATATAAAAAAAGGGCTCCCGTGATGGGAAGAGATGACCATTACTTATAGTCACCGAAGATTGGAGATGAATAAAAGACAAAACCAAGATTAAGATTAGATGTCTGTTTTTGTCTTGCTTGTTCGTTCCTGGTCTTGGTCTCGCTCAAACACTCTAGTCATAGACTTATACTAGGTACAGAGTTTTGTTTCGTCTCGTCCGGATATGATACCACTGTCTTACCTATTTTTGTCGTAATAGCATCAGTGCTTGTCACTATCGTGTTCCAGTTTAAAGAGTAAGGTAACCGGTAAACATTTGAATGTTACATTTATTTATTTAACTTTATTGTACACCTTAAATACATTTTTGCCTTTTGTACAGGCGGACATAATGCCTATTGCCTATTCTCCTCCAGTCAATCTTTGGGCAAACAGAAAGTACGTAAATGGTGACTCAGAAAATATATGTCATATATTAACATACATTAAGACCTCGCTACTAAATAGCAATGCACCATTAACATCTTTGGTGTTTATAGGCGATATAACAAATGGTCTGGAAAACTGAAAAATTTGAATAAAACATTTTAACTTAGACTTTGACTTACACTACTTGTGGTTACGCAACATATTCTTCGTATCAGATTCACTTCGAATGCACCCATTCTACTTTTGATACCTTATCTGGCACCAACACTTGCTTTTATATCCAATATCAATTGGATAGGGTCATGTAAAGTAAAACGGGCATCGTGATTTAAAATTGTACCTTTTCATACACTCCATTCACTGTGTTTCCCACATATTTTATTTCGAAGTCTAGAAGAAATCTTTAGGTAGTAACATATTTATTTATATATTAATATATCTTCAGTTAGTATTAAATAAGATCTAAATTGTGTACCATGTCTACTGTATTATTCTGACAATAAAAGTTATTATTATTATTATTATTATTATTATTATTATTATTATTATTATTATTATTTTTCTTTTATTATCTCGATTTAACAATCGGTTTGATGACTGCCCCGTTCTGTGACTCACAGAAAAAGAGACAACCATTTCCCCATTACTTTCTTTTTTTTCTCTTGCGTGTGTTGTATGATGTATGTGTATCAGACGAATGAGTCGTGATTAATGATTGTTGTGTGATTTGCGTGTCAGATGATGACTGATTGATTTGTGTCTTAGTTTGTCTAGATCCTTTTATTTGTGGGTCAGGTAAGGAATGGGATACGTTTGATGATTCTTGCTTATTTTGTGTGTATGGTGATTGTTGCGTGATTAATGTTATTATTATTATTATTATTATTATTATGAGAAAAAATTATCTCGCCTTGTGGCGGTGTATATAACTCCGGCTGAGAGTCCAAACGGCCGGCGCCTAAGGCGACTGAGTAAGAAATCTGCGGACTATGCGAGCGTTGTCTAATAGGACTGCCCGTTGGATGCCTGCAATAATAGGCTTGGCTGGTAAATCCAACTTCCTTAAATAAAAACATAAAGAGGAAGGTATAAGCCCATTGGTAGAAACAACTATTGGAATTATCTCAGCAGACATCCCACCCCACATCTCAACAACCTCATGTGCCAAGTCCAGATATTTGAGCTTTTTATCTGCTTCGGCCTTAACAAGGTTATCGTCATGAGGAATAGTGATGTCTACTAAGAAAATTCTGGAAGATGCTCGATCCATCAACACGATATCAGGCTTATTCGTTAGAATAGTTCTATCCGTGATAATGGGTCGATCCCAGTACAACTTGGCACGGTCATTTTCGAGGACCGACTCAGGCAAATACTCATAATATGGCAGTTTCTGTTCACGAAGTCCATATTTCAGAGCGAGCTCTTGGTGGATGATTCTGGCTGCTAGGTTATGTCTGTGCAAGTACTCAGTATTGGCAAGCATAGAACAACCGGAAGTAATATGTCGGAGAGATTCTCCACTGCGGTGACACATACGACATATGTCATTAGTACCATCCTTAATGATGTACTTCCTATAATTGTTAGTCTTAACCACCTGATCTTGTATCGCACAGATAAAACCTTCGGTTTCCCCAAAAAGTCCACCGAATCGCAGCCAGTGGACAGATGACATAAAATCTACGTATGGCTCGTGCAGAGTCTTGTAGAATCTACCGTGCAGCTCTTTCTCTTTCCATATGGCCTCCCTGTCAGAACTGCTGAGTACCGCCGGTTTTTGCCAGTCATTTTTGGCCAAGGATAGTGGCGTAAGCCCTCTGTCACATTCTATTATCTCAGCATGGATTGCACTTTCCGATCTCGTCAGAAAATAGTCCCTGAGATTGCAAATCTCGCGGTTGTGAAGAACTTGAGCACTCAGCATGCCCCTGCCACCTCTCTTACGTGAGATATACAATCTCATGACAGACGATTTCGGATGATGCAATCTGTGCCGAGTCATAGTAGTGCGAACTTTCCGATCCAGGGCACTTAGTTCGGTCTGAGACCACTTAAGCACGCCAAATGTGTACATGAGTACTGGCATAACCCAGGCATTGTATGCCCGCACTTTGTTGACACCTGACAAATGGCTGTTGAAAACTTTTGTCATGCGTTCACAAAATACTTCCATCACTACCTGTTTCATGCCAGACACATCCACACATACATTCTGTGACATGCCCAAGTATCGGCATGTTTCAGCCTCTGTCAGCGATCTAAGTCGATCCGCATCGGATGTGATAATATCATCAGATGCGGTAACCTTACCACGTTCCACATGCAAGACTGCACACTTATCTACTCCAAGCTCCATGCCAATCGAACTACTAAAGCCACAAGTGGCATTTAATAATTCACTTAGCCTGGAAGCATTTGGAGCAAACAGCTTGAGGTCATCCATGTATAGAAGATGGTTAAGTTTTAGGCCACCCCTTCGAAGCTGAAATCCCGTCCCCAAGCTCTCCAGCAAATAGCTTAGAGGGTTTAGGGCCAGGCAAAACCACAGAGGACTCAGACAGTCACCCTGGAAAATGCCCCTTTTTATCCTGATTCGGTCTTCCGCATCAGACATCTGCTCACCCTGGAGATTTAGCATGGTACTCCATTGCCTCATGCATGTTTCGAGAAACCCTCGAGCTGCCTCATCGATCTTATAGAGCTCAAGGATTCTTATTAGCCATGTATGGGGAACCGAGTCAAATGCTTTCTTATAATCGATCCAAGCGGCTGATAAGTTACGTCGGTTGCGTTTGACCTGTTGACCAATAACCGTGTCTATCAGGAGGAGCTCCTTCGTACCGCGACCTCTCACCCGACATCCGTTTTGGGTGTCAGCCAGGATCCCGTTGCCATCTATGTGCGAGGCAATTTTGGCTGCCAAAATCGATGTAAGCACCTTGTATATGGTAGGCAAGCACGTAATCGGGCGATACTGCGACGGGTCGGCAGTATAGCTGTTGGTTTTAGGAACTAAATAAGTGACCCCAGTGGTAAGGAAGTTCGGCACCGAGCATTGCTCAATCGCCTCTCCAAACTGGCGAGCCAGCGTAGCATGGCATGCAGTGAACCCCTTTAGCCAATAATTTTGGAGTCCGTCAACCCCTGGAGTTTTCCAGTTCGGGCATTTTCGGACTACTGCGCTAATGTCATGTTCAGTAATGACTACGGGGTCCATAGTTGGTAAAGACGCACATATTTCCTCAAGCTTCGCCATCCAAGCACCTTCAGCATGTTCGACAGGTTGGGACCATATGCCGCGCCAAAAGGTCAATAGATCCGCCTTTTCAGGCAACTGTTCCCTAGATTGTTGCCGAGACATAGTTTGAAGGCATTTGTAATACTTCCTTTGGTCACTTTCAAAAAGACGATTCTCACTGTGTCTCCTAGATGTCTCGGAGTATCGTCTGATACGTTTTCCCCAAGCTGCGACCTGCTGCTTCAGGCTATCAATGCGCTCCGTCACCAGTCGCAATAATTCTGCTCGAGGTAGACGGCGAGAGGTCTCACTGATTGCAGCTTTGACAAAGCGCATCACTCGCGGTCGGGTGTTACCAGTACTAAAAGCAGTTAGCTTACCGATGAGAATTCTGGCATTAGTAATACGGGTCTCAATCCGTCGCCTCCATGTTGGAGTCGCCCGTCGCAATGGTGGTCTACCTCTCATAATCGGGAGGGGGATCCCCACTACGTGACATACAGCCGCAGCGTATAGTATTGTTCCGGTATCACCAATGTCACTGCTGGTTTCCAGAAACGGAGGTAATAAATCATTGATAGTCTCAACGGCAAGTCTAGTCGCAGCCGTATAGGAAACGCGAGGAAGCTGGGAGCGTTGCTCAACCGAAATCCCTCGATAATATGAAATCGTCTCCTCAATTTCCCTCCTGAGATGTTGATTGTTCTGGGCAGCTACTTCTACGCTCTCTCCTGTCTCCACCGCACGCAGTTGAACACCAGCGTTCTCCTGGAAAAGGCCAGGTACCTCGGATGGATCATGGAAACGAGCTTCTTCAGGGGCAAGTGAAGAAACAGCTGCATTTCCCAGTTGTTCGAGTTCGGCTGCACTAAAGATGTTACTGCGCAGGATGTACCGAACTCGATCTACCATATTTTGTTCCGATAGAGTTGTTAGATGGGGCTCTAGGATGTTGAATTCACGAAGCAGTCGTACTCGGTAACCAGTCCGGTTGACGCCCCCCTCAGTCGCCCTATAATATGCTCGCATGGCATTTTTATTCTGGTCTGTGGACCATCTCATGCGAGACTTTTTGATTCCACCAGTGGCGGACTCCTCCTGCTGGGTCGTTGCCGGCCCTGCTGGAGTCAAGCCAACTGGCGAGGATGGTGCGTTCGACTGACCAGATGGTTGGGCCAGTCGGTGGGTTCGGCTGGCGTCCCGCATGCTGCCGCGTCCAGCGCCAGCTCCAGACGCGCCCTGGCGACCCCCAGGCAGCGGCCCTATGCGCACTCTAATATCTCGGTCCATCCATATTTTTTGGGCTATATATACCATCGAGGGTCGCCCGCCCCCCGAGGAAACCGTTTCGTTAGTCATATTTATTTTAGTACCCTATGAATTCCTCAGATAAAGCACGGTTCATACACTTGCTGAGTATAGGTACTGACTGATTGCACGAATAAGACAACTATTGTCACATAGCCATCCTACTCGCGGGCGATGATTATTATTATTATTATTATTATTATGATTATTTACTACGTAAACACATACTTTGAACGAGTAATTCTTATATATTTATATGTGACTAGTGACAGTTGTTTTATCATATATATTAGGAACCCATAGCGAACAAACATGACACGTAATTTCAATAAATAATACGGGATTATCCTTCCACGCAGTCGAGAGGGTATTGAACTTTATAGGATGGTTAAATATTCTTAAATTTTCTTTTCCTTTCCGCGCAATTTTCTTAATTTTTTATTATCGGTTATTCCGATCTGTTACCTTGAAGAATTCACCCTAGGGTAAATTCTGGGAAACATATGCCCTAAAATTTACCCTATGCCAGGTTAAAAAACGGAATTTACTTTGGATTCTTACTGCGATGTTACACCCTACGTACAGTCAGCGTGTCTATTTATAATATCTTTATGATTTTTATAACATAAATTGATTATTGTCGTTATATTTTGAACCCGGTTAAACGGTGCGGAGTAGCACCAACCGTGAGTCCCAATAAAACAAACAAAAGAACATATTTTTACACTACATATATTTTTCTATTACATTTACAACTTCAACCCAAAATTGACCCAAAGTTTGTATAGTTAATCCTATTAACAATTTACGTAGTGCTGATGGTTGGTGCCTTGGACATAAGCAATCACCATTAATGACATTAATAAATTCATCAGGTCGACGATAATTATTGTAAAATTGAAAAATCTTTAGTCAAGTGTACATTATCGAGGCGATAAATAGGAAGTGAGTATAGATAAAAAATCCCATTATTCACCCAGTTTAAGGTATATACTCAGACATACGTTTCCCAGAATTCACCCTAGGTATTCTCTAGGGTAACAGATCGGAATAACCGTTTATTTTATAAGAACCTTTTCCTGACAATTACAAACACAACAAAAAAAAAATTAGCGAAATCGGTCCAGCCATTTACGCGTGATGTCGGGACCACGGAAAATAGGGATTGATTTTTATATATACAGACTAGCTGCTATAGATTGGTTTCTCTGAAACGGTTTTTTTTATATCATAAGATAGCAAACAAGCAGATGGGTCTCCTGATGGTAAGAGTCAACCATCGCCTATAGACACCAAAGGTGTTAATGGTACAGTACTATCTTGTAGCGAACTCTAATGCCACATGCATAAGGTTACCGGTTACAGGCTACGGGCTACCTCACCCTCTAAACCGGAACACGACAGCGACAAGCACTGACGCTATTGCGGTAGAAATAGGTAAGGCGTTGATACCAGACCCAGGCAAGACAATGCAGAATTCTACAACCTAGTAGCCACAATGGTAGTGACTGATAGCCAATCGGACGCCTTTTACGACCTGCCTGGCAGAACGGCAGTTGGCCTATTCTTCAAAGGAGGCCGGGACCAACACGGCGAAAAAAACGGTCTAACGATTTTGATGAAACTTTGTATTTAGACAGCCTTTTATTGTTAAAATTTATCTAGGTAAGTGTCATCTCCGTAATTAGTTGATTTCATGTGAAAAATGTCATCCGAGCGAGCTCGGTCGCCCAGCTGGTATGTAATAATTTATAGTATAAATGGAGTGTCCCCGTGTCACGAAGCACCCGAGCACGACAAATAGCTATTTTCCACTTCAATAACTATAACTTGTGATATCGGATAGATGTATTTCACACTAGGGCGACTATGCGATGGCTCAATGCATATACAGGCGCGTTGCATATCAAATTACAATTCGTTCCGGCAGCAGTAGTTTCGTAGTATGTTTCCAATCAAATTCAAAAAAATGTCACTCACAGAGAAAGGTTTTCTGAAAGCTTCTTATTTTACATCCCGTAGAAAATAGACAATATTTTCTATAATTCAGACAAAACTTTGCAATGTTTTACATTTCATTTTTTTGGCATTATTTTTTATATTATTAGATAGCAAGCAGGTTGCTCTCCTGATTCAACTACTACATATAGACATGAAAGATGTTAATAATGTGTTGCTATCCGTATGGCGGTCGGTAATGCCACATGCATAAAATAATAAATAAAATAATAATATTTTTTTAAAAATAAAATAATTAAAAATAATAATTAATATAAAATAATAATTTTTTTTTATAGTTCTATCAAATCTTTTTGATAGAACTATAAAAAAAAACAATAATAAAATTAAATAAAAATGTTATCGTATTTAAAAATTCTCCAGACTAGTAGCAAATGTTTTAATTGGACTTGGTATTACTCTAGTGGCTATCCAACATCATATACCTAGTATTTCTTCGATTTTAGTGAGAGTAACACATTGTAACATTTGCACGCCACAAAAAGGGCAAAATAGGAATAAAGAACATATTGTTAAATAAGATCTAATTATGTACCCTATTTATTGCAAATAAAGAAATTATTATTATTATTATTATTAAATAAATAAAGATCTTATCCTTCAAATCGAAACTCTTAGTTTTGGCGTGATTGAGTTAGAAACATCCATCCACCCAAAAATCCAACTTTCGCATTTATTATATTGATATAATAAATACTGATAGTAGGTCAAAATTTAAGTACCTTTTTTTCGTATTCTGTATCAGAATCAAGTACTAAGCATCCTCTTTAGTACGTAGGTACTATTATTTACCAGTCAACCCGTTCATACAGGTTTTTTTCCCCGTATTGGTTCTGGGCTCCTTTGAAGAATAGGCAAACTGCCGTTCTGCCAGGCAGGTCGTAAAAGGCGACCGATTGGCTATACAAGTCACTACCATCGTGGATACTAGGTCGTAGAGTTCTGCATTGTCTCGCCCGGTCTGTTACCACCGCCTTACCTGTTCCCGCCACAATAGCGTCAGTGCTTGTCATTGTCGTGTTTAGAGGGTGAGGTAGCCCGTAGCCCGTAGCCGGTAACCTTATGCATGTGGCATTAGACTTCGCCACATGATAGTAATGTACCATTAACACCTTTGGTGTCTATAGTCGATGGTTGACACTTACCATCTTGCATCTGCTTGTTTGCTATCTTATATTATAAAAAATACTATGGAATAACAATTGCATTTAATGCAATAGTTTTTATCAATAATCTTCATTCTTAAAAGGCCGGCAACGCAGCTGCAAGATTGCAGATGTTCATGGCCGGCGGTGATCACTAGATAGAAATGTCGGTTGCATTGTGATTTAAAAGATTCGTGTGGCAACAGTCGCGCCCGCTCTTGTTTGCATGCCTGTTCGACATGTCCTCCCCACGGACACGTGCTACGAACATTACGGATACTCTTTAAATGCACTATGCAATCAGATGAATCAGAGAGATACACACAAAACAAATAGGTACAGAAGTCAAAATCATCGATTGCGTAGTCAGGTGCGCTAACCACTTGACCAAGGGATATATTTATTTATTTATTTAATACTTTATTGTACACAGGGAATAGCACAATTAGGAAAAAAAAAAACGTAATATAAGTACAATGGGCGAGCTTATCTCTACTTAAAGAGATTTCTTCCAGCCAACCCGTAAAAGGAGATTAAAAAAAATCAAATGAGTAGACTAGATGTACAAAAGAATATTATGGTTACATAAATAAACTAAATATATACAGGTAATAATGAAAAAAAAGAAAAATAAAAAAAAACACAAACCATATAAGGGAATCTCACAATTCAGCTAGTAAATGTTCTTTAACGCGTTTTAAAAGGAATCAAAAGTCTGGCAGAGGCGAATCTCACTATTTCCACAAATATCTAGTAGCATCGCAAAGGCACACGTGAAAGTTCGCGTAAATTTCCAAATTAAACAGTTTTCTTTTTTCGATTCACAGGTTTGGTGGACTGATCGTTTATTACTTGCGATAGTCAGGACAGCTTTTTTAATATATCATAGGGTAGTTAACAAGTTGATGGCTCCCCCGGTGGAAAGAAACACCCATAACTTGGAGAAATAAAAGATATTAATAGTATTTTGCTATCCGTGTGGCAGGGTGGAAATGCCACATGCATAAGATTACTGGCTACGTAAATATTATGACTTGTTTATGACCAGAGAGTTCCACAAATTTACTGCATGTACCGTAAAAGAGTTCGAGAAAGCAGCAGAGTTACTAGGAGGAAAACGCAACAAAGTTTCAACGTTAGAGCGACACGGGGAATCAGGAGAGTGCAAAAAAACTAAAAGAGTTACGGAGATATTTACGAGCTATAAGATTGAAGAGAAACTTATATAGTAAGCAAAGATTGTGCGCATTATCTTGTGCAATATCATGTGCATTATATAAAGTGTGCTTTATAATCAAAGCTCTTGCAAGTGGTACAATTTATCAGTCGCAGCACAAAGTAAATAGGAATAGAAGTCAATCTCATGTATGTAATTCAATTTTCATATCCACGTTCGGCGGTCGCTAGGGCTAACTACTTTGGTTTATGCACATAAAACTGATAGTGTTACTCGTATCTAGGTGTATGATTCATTCCTGAGGTTAAACAGGAAGTACAGAAATGTAAACTAATAATAAGTAATATATTTTAATGTTACTTTTATACCTTTTACAAATTTTCTGCTCAAAACAGTTCACTGACGCGTATCTAAAGCGGGTGACACTTCGCGCTTGCACTATTCCGAACCATTCCGAGATATCGTGTACATAAGGGGTGTCTATGTGTGCTTTGCTAGAGCGCCATTTATATGTAGATTGACTTCAATACCTATTTGTTTTGTGGTAGAGACGGCCGGGCTCAATACCACACTTTACCTAAATGTCTGTCAATGTTTGTCACTGGCATGTTCTGGCTTAGAGCTTATAATAGTCGGTTTTATGCATATAGTATTACCATCCCAACTCACAGTTTACAACACACTATTTAAAAAATTTATGTATCTAAGTAAAAATATTAAAGGATTTAAAAAAATTCTACACTCGCAAAATACCAGGAACCAAAATATTCTTACTTGATGTACATATGTCGTCTTCACAAAATAAGCAACTCGTGTATGGGGCAATGTTATGTCACAGTGAAATTGTCAGTACCGTTATATTATAATCTACTTAAGGCGCGGAATTACTACGATTTAAAAACGTCGGATTCATTCACACAACGCATATTAGCGCGTAATCTAATTTGACATTTACAACACGTTAAATAAAAATTGCAAAGCAAAGCAAACGAGAATATTTTGTTAAACTGTAACTAGACTGCAAATAAACGTTTAATTTGCAGGATTTCCTTAGATAACTCAGAATATACGCATTAAATTCAATATTTGTCTGATTAAAGTTTTAATAAAACTTTATGTCTATTATATTTTTTTTTTAAAAAACTTGTTGTTACCACTGAAAATACAGAGAATTTCGACGCCAAAGTTTTTTTGAAGTGAAAACTTCTTTAGGCGCGTTGAGCGTTTTGGTAGAGGGTAAAATCCTCGGTTCGCGTCACCGACATGCTAATGATAATAGTATATCTATAGCTATGTTTTGCATATAGTTTTAATTACTCTCAACTTAATAGTTCCGTTTTCACTTCTATCGGCAGTCCCACGACTGCTACTGTTTTTTTGTGAAGCAAATTACGATTTTTTATTGAAAATATTAAACAAATACTTAAAATTCTATTCGGTTAACATTTTTCTTTAGACCTTATTCTATACTCTGTATTTTTTGCATGAGATATTTTCCTTGGGTTTCTTCGTACTCAAGCGTCAAAGAAACCCAGTTTTGTGAATGTTGAGCTAACACCGCGCCTTAAGTGATATTATAATTTAACTGCTAACCTAACCTAACCAAATTATAAAATCCCTAGGTAGATTATAATCTAATGGTTATTGACAATTTCACTGCGACGTATATACAATTCTACGATAAGCTTCCTTATGCTATTAAAGGTTAACATTTTATGAAATTAAAAAAATGAATTAAAAGCTAGAAGAAATCTTTTATTAGAGATAAGTAAGCATGGGCGTACCGAAAGGGGGACGCAGGGAGGGGCAGCTGCCCCCCCGGCCTGGAACTTTTTTTATCTCACTATTAACTATTAATTGTTGTAGATAAAAATATAATTAGATAAAAATATAGTCTTAAAATGTTACGTTTGTAACAAAATGAGTTTTTCCTTCTATCGATTTTCTTCTATCTTCTGGCTGCGTTTCCAATCCGTTAGAATCTCAAAAAATGTTGGCACCTCAAAATAAAAAGTAAAAAGCTTACGCGGATATATACCATCACGCTAGATCCTTTATGGCAGAGAGAACAGGGTGCCGAACATCACGATCTTTGCAGACTTGTCTCGCATTTGTTTCCTCCTCAATCATTAATATCTTCATACAAACACGCCGATTGCGAAGACTCTTGACTCCGCCTACGGACAATGCCTGATCAATCTGATGATGGTACCTGGAGTCTTGGTCTTTCCCGCTACCTGCATCCTTTTACATTGTACTTTATATCTGTTTGTTAACCTTTTATTTATTATATTCTACACTTCTTCTTCTTCTTAATTCTTATTGAATAATTATTGTAAATACCCTGAGGATGCTTGTGTAAGCGAAACCGGTCGGAAATTAAATATAATTATCTTATTGTGAAACAGTACAAGTGTTATCAGCTAGCAAATATTGTGTTTTATTTATTATTCTTTCCACATGACCGAACCAATTGAACATGTCCTTTTTTACTTTTATACCGACACTTTCTTTCAGGCCTTACCTCTCTGTCACTTAAACATTACGAACCCGATCCGCAAGTATTTTATCACATATTTTCCGTAGCGATCTCATCTCGACCGCGGTGATTCTACTTTCCAGTCTTTTCTGACATACCCAACTCTCATTTCTATACAATAGTGTTGGGGTAAGCAATTAATTATAGCAACATTGACTTTAAGTAACCCCACTAACGCTCCACTCACTCTGTACCCTGCACACACTCTTCTTTCGATATCAGCGGTGTACCTTCCATCTCTGATAAAAACATATCAAGATATACAAATTCATTTACTTGTTCAAGCACTACCACACCGACCACAACTCTTACATCCGTTCTGGTTCCTTCCCTTTCAAATACTAGAACTTTAGCTTTCTTCGCACTCAAATGTTAGTCCATACTCTTACAATCATCATTAATAACTGTAACCAGTGTTTGAAACTCAGTTGCAGTTAAGCCTAAAAGTACAGCGTTATCTGCATTAAGCAGACAGTTTACAACTAGATCACTAATGCGCATTCCCACATCCAATGGACACACACTTAATCTTTGGAGACTTATTCAAATATAGGATAAACAGGTGAGCTGACAAAACACAACCATGCTTGACGCCAATATTGACCTCAAGCCAGGGTGAAATGTTGCCGTCTACCCACAAACATGCTTTGTAATTTCAGTATATGGATTGCAAACCACGCAGCAGACGTCCGTTTATCCCATAACTGGATAAAATTTCCAAAAATTTCTTTCACTCAACTCTATGAGTAGCTTTCTCCAAATACACAAAACTGCAGAAAACCTCCTATCTGATAGCCAGGTGTTTTTCTACGATACTGCGTAGTGAAAAAACCAGACCCGTATATCATTTTCCAGACCTAAAACCTCCTTGTACCTTCCACAACATTCCTTTGGACTTCCCTTCCGTTCTCCTTTCAATAATTTTTCCATACATCTTCAATGATAAGCATGTAAAACTGATGGCCTAAAGCTATTGCAGTCTCAACGTGAACCCTTGTCTTTATAGAAGGGCACGATGACCGCGCGCCGCCAGTCTTCGGTTACTCTATCGGTCCTCCAACATGTATAACAAAGCCCCAAAAAGAGTCCCAGTTTTAGACAAATTATTTTTATTAGTGTTAATTTATAACAAAAATAGAGGTTTACAGACTAATAGTTTAGGAGTTTGTAGATAGAATTGATTTACAGTGTAGCTGTATGCCAAAAAGCAGCGTAATATAAATTAATTTTATCGCCGTATAACCCATTGTGGGTCTTAACGATGCTAAAATACGAATGATCAGTTAGTTTCAGCCAACTAAGCCAAATATACATGCTAACACTAATAAATAAATAAATATCCCCATAGAAAGCCAATTTTGAAATAATCGCTGATACCGGCCTTAAATCTGAAATATACTCAGATCATATTTTTTGACAGGCCTATTAATCACCTAAAAGTTTCTGCCAGGAAACAGGTGTTGCTGTCAAAAAAATCGAGTTTGATCCATGAAGTATTAGGTAAAGATGGAGCAAGCTCTCGGATTAATCACTTGAAACATAAACCTACTTGATATTTCTGTCTATGAGATCTCCCCATCTCTTTTTATACAGTGTGTTAGAAAGAAAGAGTAAGACCTCAGAAGGTGACAGCAGTATTCGAAGTTGTATTTCAAGTAGGTATTAGAAGTGCTGCCTCCAGCTATAATACAGCTTCATGGCTTGATCTTAGGCGTGGTAAAAGAAAAATTTTTGATTGAAGTAGGAAAGAACGAAAAAGAAAGGGAGAGTTATAAATTGAACTCGGATGATAAGTTCCATGAAATTGAAGGAGTCGAAGAAAAAGGTTTTTCATATTTTAGAAGTTAAAAGTTGTAGTAAAATCTCTTTGGTTGTACTGTTGGAATCCGGCTGGTTTTAGAAGCATTAATTAGTTTTTCTATCATTAGATAGCAAACAAGCAGATAGATTTCCTGATGGAAAGAGAAACTATCGCCTATAGACACCAAAGATGTTAAAGGTGCGTTACTATCTGTGTGGCGAGATGGCAATGCCACATATATAAGTCTACCGGCTACCGTACCTTCCAAACTAGATAATGATAGGCATTGACGCTAATGCGGCAGGAATAGGTAAGGCGGTACCATATATAATCGGGTGAAACGTTACCTAGTATTCACCGTTGTAGTGACACGTATAGCCAATCGGACGCCTTTTACGACCTGCGTGATACAACGGCAGCTGGTTTAAAGAGATAGACGTTTCAAGTTTCAAATCACAACGATTCTAAAGAATTTCACTTCAAAATTGCTAAGATTTACAACCCGTGTAAGTCTGAGCATGTCAAGTTTGAACCTATATATTTTGTATTTTGTAAATACCGTTGGCCGACAGGTCAAACTACCTGTACAATTTTGGGTGATGTTGAGTTATCGATACAATGTTCATCGATTTAAACTGTATCTTGACCTGGAAAAAGTGACCAAGTCTCTAAAAACATTTTCTAAAGAAATATAAGGAGGAAATCTCAATTATACATTTCTGTCTAAAACATGGGCAAGAAAAAATTTATTGAAATGCCTCTATCTCAAAATTTTAAGAATGTTATTTTATCAGTTTTTTTCAATTACATTAACGCAATTTTATTTGTCTTAAAGGAGCCAGTGAGCTGGATACAATGGGGGAATGTCGATCAAGAACGCATGAGGAATGTCACGGAACGGGCGTCGTAAGTATACATATTATACTATTAGTAAAAACCTTAGATAAAATCAGACAGGGAAAATCTATTGTTTGGATGAATGGATGGATGTTTGTTATTCAATCACGCCAAAACTACTAAATAATTTTGGGTGAAATTTGCACACAGGTAGATTATGTCCTAAAATAGCACATTAGCTAATTTTTATCCCGCACAAAATGAGTAAGTAATTTTTACGGGATTCACCAAAAACTTTTATAATGCAGCGGGCTGCACGGTGCAGCTAGTATATTTATATAAAAGAGTGCCGTTTATACAAAATAGTGTATCAGTGATACACTATTTTGTATAAACGGCACTCTTTTATATAAATATACTGATAGTATCAGTAAAAGCACCGTAGTTTTTGCGGCATAAGTGTGCCACCTAATCTGCTGTAAAGTCTATATTCGTTGCGTATGCCCCGGTTACACTTTGATTAGTGCAGACTAGTAAAGCGAATAGATGGTGATTAATAACCATTCGCACTATCTTATGGCTATCTACACGTGTTTTTTGCTTAATACTAAGCACCTGAATTAAACATTCGCACTTGTAGTGCAAGTGCGAGTGTTTAATCAAAGTGTAACCGGGGCCTTACAATAATTTAACACGGCCGTTGATTGTACTGGTGTGTAGTATGCTTCTTATATATAGTTATTAGACCTAAAGGCAACAAAACAAAACAAAACAAGGATATGGGTGTTACAAGTTATTCAAATTAATCAACGGTAGCATAGCATAATCTACAATGACATGGTGAGCAAATTACATTATAAGTATGTAACACTATTTTATATATTATTTATTGATTATATATATATATATATATATATATATATATATATACATATATATATATATATATATATATATATATATATATATATATATATATATATATATATATATATATATATATATATATATATATATATATATATATATATATTTATATATATATATATGCCGGTAGAGCAACCAATTATCTATAAAATGATATAGAATTTATTTGGAGTAATTGTGAGGTTTTCTCTAGCGTACTAATATATATTAAATCATTACTGCTTTTGTTTTTATTAATTATATACATATATTAAGACATAAAACAGCAATGCTGCCATCTGCCAGCTTTAATTTTGAAACAACGTCAACATGATTGACGGTCAATAATTTTTCTGTTCAATTTCAAATCAACTTAAGAGGTATTTAATAAAATTACGTGCGAATTATTCGAACGGGTATTGCTAGCATAATATAAACGGGTTAAGTATGGGTTAAATAGTGCATATGTAGGTATTAATCCCTATTTACTCCAAGTTTGTTTGGGTTCCATTTGAAGAACAAACCATCTGCCGTTCTGCAAGGCAGTTTATAAGAGGTGAAAATTAGCAGCTGTGCGAGTCTCTAACATCGTGACTAAGGTGGAAGAGTTCTGCGTTATCTCGCCCGGGTCTGTTACCACCGCCTTACCTAGTCCTGCCACAATAAATTTTTTTTCATAGAAGAGGAGGCAAACGAGCAAGTGGTGCACCTGATGGTAAGTGATCACCGCCGTCCATGGACATCCGCAATACGTCTTGCACTTTCGTTGCCGGCCTTTTAAGAATGAGTAAGCTCTTTTCTTGAAGGTCCCTATGTCGTATCCGTTCGGAAATACCCCTGCCGGTAATTGATTCCACAACAGAGCAGTGCGAGGCAAAAAGTGTCGGAGGAATCGCACAGTTGTGGATTTTAAGATTTCGAGATGGTGAGGATGGAACTTCAAATTTTGACGCGATGACCGATAGTGGAATTCAGCGGCAGGAATTAATCCAAACAACTTGTTGGAACACTCCCCATGATAAATACGATAGAAGACGCAGAGTGAACCTACATCTCTGCGTAATGACAAAGAGTCAATCTGTTTCGAAATAGCCTGGTCGTCAATACAATGCTTGTCACTGTCGCGTTCCGGTTTGGAGGGTGAGATAGCCAGTATGTGGCATTTCCATCTCACAATATGGATAGTAACGCACCATTAACATCTTTGGTAGTCGATGGTTATCCCTTTCCGTCAGAGGATCCATTTGCTTGTTTGCTATCTTATGACTTATGAAATGAAAAAAATTACGTTTTATATCATAGAAAGATAGCCACCGATTGTTCTTGTTCAGAAAGAATCACATATTTTTTTGTATTTTTAGATAGTAAACAAGCATATGGCTCTCCTGATGGCAGAGAAACCGTCGCCTATAGACACCAAATGTGTTAATGGTACGTTGCTGTCCGTGAGACGAGCTGGCAATGCCACATGCATAAAACCACCGGCTACATTACCCACCAAACCGGAACACTAACAAGCATTGACGTTATTGCAACAGGATTAGGTACTGCGGTGGTACCAAATACCCTGGCCAGGCTTTGCGTAACTTTATACCTGGAAGCCACGATGGTAGTTATACATATAGCCAATCGGTCGCCTTTTACGATTTGTCTGGCATACCGGTAGTTGGTCTATTATTCAAAGGAGCCCACACCAACACGGGGGAAATGTGATTAAAATCATGGCGTATCAGTAAAATCCAGTAGAATTTATCTATTCCCCCGACGCGTATATTGTGTTTCCATACATAATGTACGTTTTTGTAATGATGGAATGTCAAGGGCATGTTTTGCTTAATATACGACTTGCACGGTATTGTATGACACAGCTCAGTAAACCCGATAATCATTATGAAAATCTGCGTGTCGCCATACCATCCGTGACCTTTAAGCCTGTGTCGTGTTACTACCATAGATATAATAAATGTACTACAATTGTGTTTTGAGGGGATGCTTGTAAGTTATAGTTCTTTTCATCATAAAGTAGCTAATATACACATGGTTCTTCTGACGTAAAGATGCAATTATCGCCTATAGACACCAAAGATTTTAATGGTGCGTTGTTATCTATGAGACGGAGATTCAGTGTTACAACTACAATTTTGTCAGCTACCTTACTTCTTCATCCGACAAAATTCCGTTTGCTGCCACCGCCTTATTTATTCCTGTCGCAATAGCTTCAGTACTTGTAAATATCGGTTTGTTTGGTAAACTAATCGATAGACCAATTCAACGTTAACATCGTTGGTCTATAGGCGATTGTTGTATCTTTATATCAGGAGAACCTTCTGCTTCTTTGAAATACATTGATATAAAAAAAATGATGTGGTGTCGCGGGACACCAGGTAGGAACGAACTTCCTTCGGCTAAACGGCACTACTCGCTTGTGTACGCGACTGTCGCGCCTGCGCACGTCTCATTTAACGCTTTTATTCCACGCATTTTTCTTACGGTTTTACTATCACATTTTTTTCAATTCGGTCGCGCAGCAAAATCCCTATCCCCTCCAAGCCTGCCGTAAGGAACTTCGTTCCAAAATGTATATCACAATTTCTCTTAAATGAACAAATATTTCTAGAAACCTATATTAAAATTTTATCCAATAAACTGCAAAATCACGGTTCAGATATCAAAGAAATTATCTTTGATATTTTTCTTTTTTCTTAGATACTTATTTTTTTTCTTTTGGCTGGACTAACAGAACACCGAAAACCTATCACTTAAACGAAATTTAACTTCTTATCTAGTCTAAGTGAAAATTTCAATCGATCAAGACACAACAACAAAAAGTAGTCTGCTCAAGTGACAGTGCAATTTGAAAATTAATTCACGTTGCTATAATATATTATTTTCAAAATCAAAATAAAAAATGTTTTAATCAAATAATCCTTTACAATTTTGCGGATCGACATTTTAAAAACTACCGGATTGGAACCCTAGCCACGTTCCGATCCGGTAGTAGTTTTTAAAATGTCGTCACACTGAGAAGATCCGGCGAAAGAAACTCAGCGGCTTGTCTTTTTTGTATATTATTGTTTTTTTTAAAATTACAATACTTCATATTACAAAAATATCAGAGATGGTGTGAGAAGCAATTTATTTCAGGCGTGTTTATCTGCTTAATAATCTGAGATTCTATAATACCCTTTTTTACACAGTTTTCTTCCAACACTTTTTAAAAATTTATTTATTGATAGATCTCTTATAGAATTGGGAAGTTTATTGTAAAAGCGTATACATTTCCCCATAAAAGAATTACTTATTCTATATAGACGAGATGCATGCACAACAACATTGTTTTTGTTCCTTATATTTAGTGAGTGTACATCACATTTTTTTTTTTAAATGAGCAATTATTTTTAGGAACATACATTAAGTTTTCAAATATATATTGGGTTATCACAGGAACATTTTAACGACATTGCTAAAATATTGTAGCGAAATAACAAATATTTCGTAATATAACTTTATAATGAAAGCACGATTTATACTTCTTAATAGTACGGAAGTATTTAACAGTAGTAAATAAGTTTTTCAGAAACATATTTCATGCCATTGTAACTCTTCTTCGTCGACTAGTTTTACACGTATAAGTAAACAAATGTGGGTTAAAATTAATATAAAATAATGAAATAATTAAATTTCGATATCGTACACATGATCCTACAATGGGCAAATTAGTGTTGCCGATCGATTGTGGATTATCGATAGGATATCGATATTATATCGATAGTAGTCCAATAGTAGTACTATCGATATTATAATCGATAGTATCGATACTATCGATTGTTCAAAAAGATACAATACTATTGGAAAAATAAAATACTATCGATATATTAATACTATCGATAGTAT
Source organism: Apodemia mormo (assembly GCA_036924255.1). Classification (NCBI taxonomy): domain Eukaryota; kingdom Metazoa; phylum Arthropoda; class Insecta; order Lepidoptera; family Riodinidae; genus Apodemia; species Apodemia mormo. The sequence goes on along the minus strand of JAUPFN010000001.1, from coordinate 43,268,486 downwards.
CGTATCTCCCAGTCAGAAAAGATCGATCCTATCGATAGTATCGATACTATTGAATTTCTAGAAAAGATAGTATCGACAGTATCGGTACTATCGATACTATCGTAAATTAGCATACAATCGATAGTTCAAAACAATTGATGGTATCGATACTGTAAATTCTATCGCTACTATTGTTTCCTAGACATTCAATAGTATCGATACTATCGATAGTATTGATTATTCTTTTAATTAGGAAACACGATACTATAAATAGTATCGATAGAATTGCACTTAGCAGATTGTATTGTATTCTTCTAAATTATCGATTGAATCGATAGTATCTATAAAATCGATACAATCGATGGTTGTATCGATGGTATAGGCTTTTTTAGATTAAAACTATCGATGGCGGAACTATCGATAGTTTGGCAACACTAGGGCAAATGCATGTTTACCCTCACACACACTCTTAACAAAATTATTTTTATTGACATAAAACTACCTACGTTGCGGCTACAAACAATAGCGTAGTAGAGTGTCGTCTAGTATCGTAGATAACATAAAAATTGCCGTAGCTGCCAGCTGAATGCACTTTTAATTCGCTACGACCAAAGAGTTCCCCTTATCTACTCATGTGCTACGACCGTGGCTACGACATATTTTGTACTCTATTGATAAGTTTATACACCATAAGTGAGTGTTGGACGGGGATCATAATATAGCACTGTATAGGAGCAAATGCTCCTAAGTATCAAATGTTTGTAGATATTTGATATCCTGCCTTTACAAGGTATAAAAAATGCACCTGGATAGTTTTATCTCATCGATAAGAACTATAATTCTGAATTTTTGGGGTAAATGCAAGCAAGCTACATTGACAACCTAACAAATTGCCTTGAAAGCGTAGCTAGTTTCAAACGTAGAAAAGACAAAAGAAATAAACATCAAATCGACATTTTGTCTAATAATTTGCTTCCAGACAGATAAGAATCATAATAAATTATTATAAAAATAAATCTTTTTTATGTAATTTGGGTATTATTAAAATATATTGAGATGTTTCAAATGAAAAAAACGTAAAAAGGCTAAACTGTATTGACATGTCGTAAAGGTGTTACATTATTAAATTAATTTACTTATGTTCATGCCATGCCACTACAATGATTCGTGCGATTAATGAATGGCTCACTTTGAACTTATAATAAACTTTATATGGACACGCATGTTTTACTCATATTCATTAACAAAAAATATTAAAAATTATTGCTTAGATTACTTAGATCTTTAAAACTACCCAACGGATTTTGATGCGACTTTTTCAATAGATAGAGTGATTCAAGAGGAAGATTTATATGTATAATAATTTATACAACAAAAAACGTTTGCCGAGTCAGCTAGTTAAATTATAAAGTGGAAAGATTTTTTTGTTTGTTACGATTTAACTCAGAAACTACTCAAATAATTTTAAAAATTCTTTTACTTTTAGAAAGCTGTACTACTCAGGAGTGGCATAGGCTGCTATTCGAATGAGTAAAGGAAATTAATGATTTTGGTCATGCGAACAAAGTCGCGAGCAAGAAAGTTACATTCTATCAGGAATGTACATACGCGCTTCAAAATCGTTCCGAAGAGTACCAGGACATGGGTGGAGTGTGTTTCTTTCTACTGAATAAAGCGCCAATCGCGATATATATGTGCGGCCATGCGCAGTTTGCAAATTACTACTAAGTAATTCTACTAATTTGAGAAACAGTTTTTGCATTGCATAATTAATTACGTAATAATTAAAATAAGTACATTTTAGAACTCACTGTATTAATTACAATACATTTTATGCTAATGTTCTTATCGACGTGTATGAATAAAAGGGAATTAATGATTACCGAATATATATAAAAATCTACCATCAGTAGTTTTATTTAAACACTGGCAATTGCAAGAAAAGGACAACATCCACTCTTGTCGTTGTCTTGCTCAGAACGTTTTTCCCCTCTGTTAAGTACGAAACAAATGTCAACTTTATTTGTAACGAAATAAAGTATATTTTTATTTTTCAAATATTGCTTCGTAGTAATTCCAATTATATAAGTTCCTTGGTCGCGAGTAACTGCTTATATTATAATATATAATATAATAGACAGATTTTCCCTGTGTTGATCTAGGACTCCTTTGAAGAATAGGACAACTACCGTCCTGCCACACAGGTCCTAAAAGGCAACCGATTGGCTTTGCGAATCACTACCACTACTGGCTACTAGGTGGTAGAGTTACGGACAGGACGGTAGTTTGCCTATTCTTCAAAGGAGCCCGGACCAACTTGGGGGATATTGCGCAATATTATTAAGCTTTATCTATATTTAACCACAATTAAAAAAAATAATGCTGCTTTTACTAATGCTAAATACCACACTGGATATCTTTAATAAATATTTCTTCTTCTCGCAATAACCTAAATAAAATTTCGACAAAACAAATTTATGTCTCAGAGTGTTTTTGCAGTTTTGTTTTGAACGTTACATGCCAAACACTGATAACAGGAAAAGGAGGGTGACGTCAAAGCTTGATTAATTTTTCAAGTTTCGCGGCGATCAACTTTTCACGAAAACATAGCATAGAATATACGTGCAGGCGTTTTACAAAAACAGCGATTTCGACATAATTGTTCAACGTCTGTAAAGATAATTTAATCTAACGTATTAGAATTGTATCAAATGCGAATTTTATCAAATATGTTTTCCCCATGTTGATCCGTGGCTTCTTTGAAGAATAGGACTACTGCCATTCTGGCAGGTCGTAAAAGGCGACTAATTAGCTATACAAGTCACTACCATCGTGGCTACTAGATGGTAGAGTTCTGCATTTTCTCGCCCGGTTCTGGTACCACAGCCTTACCTATTCCTGCCGCAGTAGCGTCAATGCTTGTCACTATCGTGTTCCGGTTTGGAGGGTAAGGTAGCCGGTAAACTTATGCACGTGGCGTTAGATCTCGCTACAAGATAGCAACGCACCATTAACATCTTTGGTACCTATAGGCGATGGTTGACTCTTTCCATCAGGAGACCCATCTGCATCTTATGATATAAAAAAAAGATAGCAAACAAGAAGATTGCTCGCCTGATGCAAAAAGAAACCATCGCTTTGACACCAAAAATGTTAATGGTTCGTTGCTATCCATGTGGCGGGTTTAAATACCACATGAATAATCCTACCGGCTACCCAACCCTCTAAACCAGGACACAACTAATAAGTAAGGCGATGGTACAATATACACAGGTAAGACATTCCGGAACTCTACCACTTACTAGTTATGATGGTAGTGACACGTATAGCCGTGCCGTCGTCCGCCTTTTACGACCTGCCTGGCAGAATAGCAAATGGTCATTTCTTCAAAGAGATTCCAGACCAACAATGCTTGTAAAAATTATGTTAAATACAGATTAATTGCTGGTTAAAAATTTATTTGCGTTTCGAAAATCGGCCGTAAGTATCTTCGGCTAATCGTGGGTGCACATGTGTCTCTGCCAACTTCTTCGGGGATACGTGCTTGAAGATACTTTTTAATAGTTTATTTTTTTAAGAATACGTTTAACCAGAATTTGCCATATCCGTAAGTAAACAGATTTTAAATTTCTTGATTTTAGCGAATACTGACAACATTTAAATACATACATTATGTACATTGTATATATTTTAAAGTCAGTATATCGATAAACCTCTCACATTCTATTATTCAACTAACATAAGGTAACTAATTTAGTGTAAAATCATTATTATAAAATAAAGGCTAATTTATCATATATATTTATGCATACATATGTATTATAACGCGGACATAAAAATCGAAATAATATGCAATAAACTGACCTCACTAATGTACCTACGGTAAACTCTGAAATAATCCTTCTCCTGACCCACAAAAGGTGCTACTAAGCAGTTTTGACGTGCGCCTTATCTTGCCGATGTCCATGAGCAATGGTGGTTTCTATCAGGTAACTGCGAGTCAGTTGGTATGGTCTTTATTTCAAAAAGTACCTGAACAACTAATATAATTCTTCACAATTTCCTGTTTTGTGCGTATGCCTTACGTCATTCAGAATAGCTTTACTCATTTTTATTGCCTATTTCAGCATTTTATAGCTTGACTAATGTAAATTAATTAAATTAGATTAGTGTATTTGAATAAAACGAGGCCCTTATACTGCTCACGTGTTGGCTAAATTAACTAATTATTGTTTCAAAAAAGATGATTTTTCTAGGCATTGCAAAAATAAGCGTGGGTATTTTTTTATATAGAAAAGGGGGCAAATGAGCATATGGTGCACCTGATGGTAAGTGATCACAGCCGCCCATGAACATCCGCAATACCAGAGGTTTTGTTATCGGCCTCTTAAGAATGAATAAGTTCTTTTTTTGAAGGTCCCGAAGTCGTATCCGTTCGGAAACACCCCTGCCAATAATTGATTTCACAACAGTTGTGGGTTTCTAGACACCGAGATGGTGAGGGTGGAACAACAAATTTTGATGCGATATCCGATGATGGAATTCGCCGGCAGGAATTATCCAAAAAACTCGTCGAAACGTTCCCAGTGATAAACTCGATAGAAGATGCAGAGTGAACCTACGTCTCTGGGCAATGCCAAAGAGTGAAGGCGTTTGAAATAGCCTGGTCGTCAACGATTCGAACTGTTCTACGCTGAATGCGACCATGAGTAAGATGCCGGTACTGGGGAGCTCCGGCCTAGAGATGAGAACAATACTCCATGTGAGGCCGAATATGTGCCTTATAAAGTTGAATGCGGTGGGCCGGCCGAGCTTTTTTGGAGGTTAGTTTAGCCTTACCTTCGCGCGCGACCGTGACCGCGGCCGCGAAATTGAACGTAATTCGATATGTCGACTCTCAGAATTCCGATGTTGACTGATGGTGAGATGATGCTGAGGATGTCAGGAAAATGTCCCCAAATCGAGGTGATATGACAAAGGTGTCCTTTCAGCGCTAAACACGGAAAGCTGTGTCTTCTTGGGGTTAAAAGTGGCCAGGGTTTGACGACCCCATTCCGAGACATCGGTAAATCTCTCTTCACTTCACTCTTCGACGTGTTCCCGAGAAATATCGTTACGATCGGAGTATCTAGCATCACTAGTACTGTCATTTTCATAGCAATGTATGTTGCAAATTCGCATCATATCATTGATATGCAGAAGGAACAGTGTCGGTGATAGCACGGAGCCTTGGGAAACTGAAGAATAAAAGAAGAATAGGCCAACTGCCGTTCTGTCAGGCAGGTCGTTAAAGGCGACCGATTGGCTATCGAGTCACTACCATTGTGGCTACTAGGTGGTAGAGTTCTGCATTGTCTCGCCCGGGTCTGGCACCACCGCCTTACCTATTCCTGCCGCAATAGCGTCAGTGCTTGTCGCTGTCGTGTTCCGGTTTGGAGGGTAAGGTAGCCGGTAAACTTATGCATGTGGAATTCTTGGCGTTGACATATCGAACAACGTTCAGTTCTGTGATCATTTGGAAGAAAAGGCTAAATTAGCCTCAAAAAAGCTCGGTGTGCTCAGTAGAGCGAGACAGTACTTCCTGCCTTCTCATCGCTTGCAACTTTACAAAGCGCAAATTCGCCCGCACATGGAGTACTGTTCTCATCTCTGGGCGGGAGCTCCGCAGTATCAGCTTCTTCCACTTGATCGCATTCAGCGTAGAGCGGTTCGAATCGTTGACGACCAAGCAATCTCCAATCGGCTTGACTCCTTGGCTTTACGCATAGATGTAAGTTCGCTTAGCATCTTTTACCGCATTTATCATGGAGAGTGTTCCGACGAACTATTTGGATTGATCCCTGCTGTTGAATTTCATCATCGGACATCGCGGCAAAACTCAAAGTTCCATCCTCATCACCTCGATGTCTGGAAATCCACAACTGTGCGATTCTCTAGGCACTTCTTACCACGCACTACTCCTCTGTGGAATCAATTGCCGGCGGGGGTGTTTCCGAACGGATACGACTTAGGCACCTTCAAGAAAAGAGCATACTCCTTCTTAAAAAGCCGGCAACGCAGCTGCAAGACCTCTGGTGATGTGGCTGTCCATGGGCGGCGGTAATCACTTACGATCAGGTGAGCCTCCTGCTCGTTTGCCCCTTTTTTCTATAAAAAAAAAATGTGGCATTAGACCTCGCCACAAGATAGCAACGCACCATTAACATCTTTGGTGTCTATAGGCCATGGTTGACTCTTTCCATCAGGAGACCCATCTGCTTGTTTGCTATCTTATGATATAAAAAAAAAGCATTGACGTTATTGCGGCAGGAATATATAAGGCGGTGATACCAAATATCCAGGCGAGACGGTTGCGGAACTCTACCACCTAGTAGTCAAGATTATGACACGTATAGCCAATTGGTCGCATTTTACGAACTGCCTGGTCTATTCTTTAAAATGGAGCATCAATTGGGGTACCCGGTACGGTTAATGAGGTATGACATATAAAACATTGGTAATCATTTTTCATTTTTATTATTCATGTTAAATAATCTGAAAGTATTAAATTAACCATAAGTAATGGTTAAGGAAATTGTTGAAAACTTGGCCTTCACCGACTATAAGGTCACAAGCTCTAAAATTTCGTTCTTTATGAACATTTTCAACAACATTAGATAAGTTTCCGGTCAGTTAGACCTGCTTAATCGCACATGAAATCTGAACTCACAAACACGCTCAACCGGTTAAGCTATAATCATCTTTATTGCGTAGTTACATACGACTGAAACTGTTAAACAAAGTCTATATTTTATTATAGAAATAATTGACATGTACTTAATGCTCAAAATAATATATCTATTTCACCAGACATCGGCTTAATTACCGTCCATTATGGCCATACACAATATTACTAGAGGCAATTACATGAATCAAAGTAATTAATACTGTGTCATGTCTATGTGAATGTCTGAATTACTGCTGACCTTAAGGGCCTTCACAGCTTCACCGGTTGAGGATCAAAGCGAGCAGAGTGTTCAGCCAGAGTTTAAAGGTGTGGGGCTGTGGGGGAGTCTCCTGCGAGACCGATCCTCGACTTAGCGTGGGGGTCGTGATTTCCGATAAAAGGGTTAGTGGCATTGTTGTCGGATTGTTGGACCTGCGAGTGGGAGGAGAAGGAGGACCTGGAGGCTTGATGAGGCTCGGTAGTTTTACCCACGCGTTAACGGCTGGCAGGAGTGCTGGCCGCGGCTTTGTCCCTACCTGAGGGGTTTTGGGCCTTAGGGACCTTTTTAAAATAATTATAATTTGTATTTTTTAATGATGATGATGCAGGTTGGGAATTGCTTCCCCGGCTGCGTTTATGCGGAGCCCTTGAGCATCCGTGATAATTCGTTGGATGACCTTAGGCAATGCAGTTGACGCAGCGCACCGGCGTCGCGGGCATTGGGACGTCCGTCGGTTTGTCACGCTTAAAGCCCCGTTTTCACTTTGTGTAGTGCGAGTGCGAGTGTTTAATGCAGGTGCTTAGTATTAAAGAAAAAATACGTGAAGACAGCCGTCGATGCCTGCGAGTGATTAGTAATCAGCGTCTATTCACTTTTACTACGCTGAATACTTAACATGCACTGACAACGGCTATCTTCACGTATTTTTTGCTTAATACTAAGCACCTGCTTTAAACACTTGCACTAACACTAATCAAAGTGAAAACGGGGCTTAATGCGCGGCGTGGATAATAACCCGTCATAGCGTGATCGCACATACACTTGACGCACCTGGTTCGGGCATAGCAATTTCAGGCAGAGTGCCCATAGAGCTGGCAGTTGTGACACTGCCCGATAGGTGGAGGGTTGAAACTTGTATAGAGTGTGTGCAAGATTGTGCGATTCAGGATTTAATTTTTGAATTTCATTATAATCCATTTTTATATTATTTTATAAATATGCTTAAATGTGGCATTTTGGTGGTGGGAACAAGCTTAGTCGGATGGGCAGGAGGGGGAAGGGGGGGGGGGGTTCATACAGTATCACGGACATTGATTTAATATCTCTTTAAAGCTTATTATTTCAGAAACGGATTACTCAATCAATAATTTTACCTATATATTCAACGACACTCCACACCACCGGTCAGCAACAGGTGAACCGCGAAAGGTTGAACCGTGGACCGCCAAATATCGTAATGTTTATAAATGTTTACCAAGTACAAATAAAAGTACGTAGATAATAAATATTTATTGAAATAATATGTTCAACCTACATACATAGAATCTTACTTACTAGTTATTGTATTTTAAGTTTCCTAGTTAACTTGTATTAATACAAGTGGGGACCCTCCTACCACTGATATGGGTTGATTAGTTTCCAGTCTCGTTTATATGCGTGTTTGTGCAAATTTGTGCAAATTAGACCACCGGTGTCATTTCTCCATTTCTCACATTAATTTTAGATTTTGTTATTTAAAACCAGAATGTGATCGTTTGAGTTTTTCTGAACCTCGTAAAAATTTTGACAATTGTATCCGGACCCCACCTAAAACTACTTGCCGGCCCCTGCTCCCCACTATAGGGGTTAAAAATTACCTGTACAGACAGTTACATTAACAAAATTCAAGATTTTATTTTACCACTTCGTCGACGTGGCTAAATTTCAAAATTTCAAAATTCATGATAAATAAGAGCATTAGTACTTAAGAGTTGCGGACAAATAAACGGACGGATGGAAACGGATTGAAAAAATTATAGGGAGTTCTTGTAGAGTGTGATGAATAGAGATAACCGTTGCCTATAGATATCAAAGTTATAAAAGGTGCGTTAGAATCCGAGTAGCAGGATTGTAATGTGTAAGTTTACCAGCTATTTTACTCTTCAAACCAAAACATGACAAGCATTGACGCACTTACGTCAGGAATAGATAAACCAGTGGTACCAAAAACAGATAACTTAGCGAAACTGCACTAGACTAAACTGACATCTAGAACTCGATCTAGCAAATTCAGAGTTTCTGGAGAAAGCAAGGCAAGTCTTACTGTACAGTGTTTCTTTCTGCCACGAATTAGTAAATACCATTTAGCAGGAAGGGTCCCCACTTCCTGCTAAATGGTATTTAGCAGGAATACCTAACCGGACCAGAGCGTGCGAGATTCCAGGATCCCGTATCCCGGTATTTTATTCCCTAATTCTGGCAACTATAACGCTTAAATGACTTAGAGGGAAGCCTACTGATGTAGCCACACCTCCCCGCCGGGCGATAGCAACGCACATTGATATAAATAACCCTAGATGCACAGTCCCGAACAAAACTGACACTCAAAAGTGTCCCTAATTTCTTTAAGTAATTATAGATATGGCAAAAACATATGTCTTTGCATATCCAACCTTAAGAGCAAGACTTATAGTTGTTTTTACAAAGCAATGTACGAAAATAAATAAAATTGACAGTGACGCGGCTGACGCGATTCTATTTGAAATGAGTGCACAATTTAAAATTGTGCACTCATTTTTGGAGGACGTTTTTGACACACTGATCGTGTATCTTGGGTTTTTATATCAATGGCAACGCACCATTAACATTCTTTGATATCTATCGTCAATCGTTAATTATTTCCATCGTGAAAAACAGTTTACCTATTCCTTACATACGGTAAACTATAGAAAAAAACTAAACTTTGCTCAATTTTCAAATGAAAAGCATAACCACTGCTGTTTTCCGATAATTAATCGTTAAGAATTTTCTATATATTTTTGGGCATATCAAAGCTATAGGAGCTGTCTGTATGCTAATCATTATGTCTAGTAGGTAGTTTAAGTCAAACATACGTCATCCGCTAACTCATCTCTTTCTTTAATAAATTCAGATTTATACGGAAGCGTCCGACATGCAACCGTCTGTAATAGCGAAGTTATGTACAATGTACATACTATCATATTACATATCCATTTCCTCAAGTGTGCCCTCCTCGTCTACCGTAAGATTATAATGCAAGTAACGAAATTCACCTAAAAGTGTAACGTTGCAACGTTATTTCATCACGGTTATTCCAATTTCCATTCCATTACAGTCTTGTCATTCAAACGATGTCAATAAGCTACGTAAACATGAAAACCGGTGAAAACTGTCGGTCAGTCTCATGTACAAGTGACAGAAAATGATGCAAGTTCCGAATTTGTTCGAATACGGTTATTACTGGTACTGCTTATAATAAAAACTTTCACATTTGCCGCTGGGCATCAACCATGGTATTGATATTTTTCTACATAAAAGTGATTTTTCACTGGACAGAAAAACGTAGTATTATTTTGCCTGACCTGGGAATAGATCCAAAGGCCTCAAGATCTGAGTCGAACAAGCTAAGGTTGTCAGAAGAACATGAAAGCAGGATTAATGCGCCGAGAAGAAGTCGCTACGGTAAATAAGTAATTAAAGACTCGTGAGCCACGTTCTTTATACAGAGAAGTGAAATTTTATAGGAAAAATTTATTAATATACCAAGGTACTTCATTGTCGATTACACGGGTATTTTCCGAAATACTGGCAAAAAAGTGCAAAAAAAAACCGTTTTTTTTATAATTTGTTATAAATAAAATGTTCCTGTTCTCCTACAATATTAGGTTTGTGTTGTACATAATATGTTTGACTACTTCTTAAGCCAATAAAATTGCAGTTATACCGTTTATTTGAAGCAAATGTTATTTCATCCTGTCTAATAGGCCTGTTGTTAAATTTAGACTACTACAAAGGATGTTAAATGATCAAAAATTCAACATGGATTTTAAAAATAGCTTGAATAATCATCGTTGCCCATTAAGAACTGTAGGTACAAGCCGATACTTCCACCTTCAGTTTTTTCTGTTATAAAACTCTGTAAACCTGTTGATCCTGCAGGCCATCCCTAAAACATCCCACTAAAATTATGTTTTTTTTAAGCTCAAAAAAGCAAAAAATATAGTGAAGCATATTTTTGAGCTTAAAGAGTTCAAAATTTAAAGTTTGTAATTATGATAGTATTTTAATTTTTTAAAAGCTGTTATTTTTAAAAATGACGATCGATTTGATCTTTTTCAACTGTAAAATGTCTTATTAGCTAAAAATTTTCGAAGTAATGTCAAAAAACATTTTATTCATAAATTTTTGGCTGGGCTAAATAGGTTGAAAAACTGCTTCACTGAAAAATCTCGAAGTTTTGTCGAAAAACACTTTTTCAAAATTTTTCGCCAACGATAACTCCCGGACGGATAAACCGATTTTGTTGCAATTTAAGGCATTGGACGTAAATTTTCAAGAAAAAATCTGATTAGGTTTTGTACTCTATTATTGGTACATTATTTTGGAAGTTATTATAAACATTGTTTTTCCGATATTTCTTTGAGGTTTTTCTAAAATTTTTCAAAATCTCCTGGGTTGAATCGATTTAGATTTTCAGAAAGTCTAAGTTTCGCGGAATCTAATCGAATGCCATCATCTGTATTTCGTCGGTCTAGGCGCTCAAAAGTTTTGAGATGTTTACATACACACATACATACATACATACTGACGTCATCGTAAAAATAGTCGGAAATAGTTCCTAGAGGCTCAAAACGTGGAGATCTGGTGAACACTGGATTTTCGAAAATCGGGACAAAATCAGCAGTTCCCCTTATAGGTATTACTAACGTAGCGAGAAGTTAAAAATCTATAAGCTACTATGATATTAAAATATTTAAGTTTGTTGAAACCAAAAATATCTATATTAATTTTTTAAAGTTGTTACTTTTGAACGCGATTATCGATTTTGGTCTTTTAAACGGCTTTAATTACAGTTTTAGCGAACTTTAAAAACGTTGCCTTGGAAAAAAATTAACTGGTTGAAAAATCTGGAAATACCTAATGTAAAAGGAATTTTTTCAAATTTTTTCAAATTTTTTTGGTACAAGATAACTCCTGAATTAATGGTGACCGGGTCTACTATTATAACGCGACAGACATTTCACATCTATATCTATATTTAATAATAATAATAATATCTTTATGCAAATAAAGATATTATTATTATTGTTATTGTTATAAATAAATAAAATTGGAGCGTCTGTTTGTAATATTATCCATACTAATATTATAAATGCGAAAGTAACTCTGTCTGTCTGTCTGTCTGTCTGTCTGTCTGTCTGTTACGCTTTCACGGCCAAACCACTGAACCGATTTGGATAAAATTTGGTACAAATATAGTTTGAGACCCAAGAAAGGACATAGGATAGTTCTTATCCCGGAAATCCCACGGGAACGGGAACTATGCGGGTTTTTATTTTAGAATTTTTTCCACGCGAACGATGTCGCGGGCACAGCTAGTATTAAAATAACCACTTCCCACTCAATCCATGTGGAAGTACACACGGTAGATATGCCAAAATAGCGTATTTTAAAACTTTCTTGTTTGTCAGTCTGTTTGTTCCGGCTAATACACTGCTTTTATTTTAGAAGATTTTCCACGCGAACGAAGACGCGGGCACAGCTAGTTCTGATTATAAGAACGAAGCCAACTTTATAATATCTCACAACAATCATCTTTGCGCGTCTACGCAGTATCGATAAAGCCAGTGACGGCCAAGTACTAAAGCCTTGTGCTTCGATTGACAAACATCATTATTTATAGCTAGGGTTGGCATTCATCTGAATTTAGAATGATTTTTTCTTGTTTAACAACAAAAATGTGCTTTAGTGTGTTTAAGCGTTCAAGCAGCGTGGTCATGACAAACGCAATTTTTAATACCTGAAATATCATTCATTATTATATATAAATGCTGACATATACGTTACATTTGTATTACTTTTTCTACTACTCCAGGATACATGGCTATTGTAAATATAAAAATAATAATAGCGGTGGACAAATTACATGAATTGATCTAACCCCAATGTAAGCCCCCGACGAACCAAAGGTACCGGGGTTACTCCGATCCGGTTTATTGCTCCGGATTCCTTTGAAGAGTCTGCCGTTCTGCCAGGCAGTTCGTAATAACGAACGATCGGCTGTACGAGTAACTACCATCGTGACTACTAGTTGTTAGAGTACTGCGTCGCCCGCCCGCGACTTATATCACCGTCATGTTCCGATTTGAAGTGCAAGGTAGCCGGTAAACTAGTGTATGTGGAATTAAGACCCCGCCACAAAGATTGCAATGCACCAATAACATCTTTGGTATCCATAGGCGATGGTTGTCTTTTTCTATCAGAAGTCATCTGCATGTTTGCTACCTTGAAAAAATATATCTGCACGCCCGTATCCCCAAAGAAGTATGTAGAGTTACAATCAGTGCACCCACGATTAGACGAAGGCACTTAGTCCCACAATGCGATAGGTGGCAAGCCTATCGCCATCCGTGCACTTTAATCTTATAATATAAAAAAGCAAATAATTTGTTAAAGATACTGAAATACGAAATACATAATATATAAAAATACCGAAATTTATTTAACAAACTTCTAAATCCAGGAAAACTCTCATTTTTTTTTATATCATAAGATAGAAAACTAGCAGATAGGTCTCCTGATGGAAAGAGCCAACCATCGCCTATAGACACCAAAGATGTTAATGGTGCTTTGCTATCTTGTGGCGAGGTCGAGCCGGTAAACTTATGCCACATGCATAAGTTTACCGGCTACCTTACCCTTCAAACCGGAACACGACAGTAACTAGCACTGACGCTATTGCGGCAGGAATAGGTAAGGTGGTGACCTAGTAGTCACGATAGTAGTGATTCCCATAGCCAATCAGTCGCCTTTTACGACCTGCCTGATAGAAGGGCAGTTGGGATATTCTTCAAAGGAACCCGGGACCAACACGGAAAAATGCTCGAACAAAGCCTGTCTCTATCGAGAATCGAACGCGAGCTTATTGATTGCGTAGTCAGAATAGCTAACCACTCGACCAACTGTGATAATTAATCGTTTTTTTATATAAGATAGCAAACAAGCAGATGGCTATTCTGATGGAAAGATACAACTATCGCTTATAGACAGAAAATATATTAATGGTGCGTTGTTATTCATGTAGCGTGATAGTAATGTCACATGCATAAGTTTACCGGATATCCACGTCTATTTCTTTAAACTTATAGATTTTGAGCTCGCAACCCAGTGGTTATCGGGACGATGTTGATTCCAGTTTAGGAGGTTTTTTTAAAACGTTATTTTGTTGGGATTTTATACAATTATGTATATGTCAACCTGGTTTTAGAGTTACAGCGGTGGGAACGTGAGGTGCTTTTAACCACTTACTCTTATTTTTTTCTATATTTTCTCAGCTTTTAAACCTTACCTGGGCTTCAACAATTAATTCAAAACCAAAATTAACCAAATGGGTTTAGCCGTTCTCAAATTTTAGCGAGACAAACGAACAGCAACTTATTTATATATATATATATATATATATATATATATATATATATATATATATATTGTTAAAAATATATTGTTAACACCTTGAAAACAAAATAAATATACTGAAGACTGTCCGTCCTCCATCCATATACCTATAGTAAAATAGTGAAGTATTTGAATTCCTTAGTTTCTGTAAATTAAACAGTACAGAGTACAGAGAACAGAGTGACAACCCTATTGTCGTCAAACACGCGGCACGCCACACCTTATCGTTATTACTTTGTGCAGTATAATTGTAATTTGTAACTGAACTCAAACTTGATACTTGTGGTTGCTATGACAACCAATTCAAGACAAGTAGGTACCTAGATATTTAACGTTCTTTGAGAAAAGAATAAAATGGCATCTTCGCGTGTATCTTATTCTGCTAAAGTGGTACTAATTCCCCGTGTTGATCTGGCTTCTTTAATGATTCGACCAACTGCCCTCTGCCAAGCAGTTCGAAAAAGACAAACGGTTGGCTAATTATTTTCCACCGTCATGACTACTAGGTAGTCCAGTTCGATAACGTCTCGATCGGCTCCGTTACCATATCTTTACCTAATCCCGCCGCAGTAACGTCAGTGCTTATAGCTGTCGTGTTTCGATGAAACATTAAAAGGTAAGATAGCCGACAATTTTTTTTTAAATATTGATAAGTGAAGGAAAAAGTTTGTGCCTCTTTTTACGACGATTACGCAAACGGAGGAGTTTGGAGATGGCACGGTTAACGTGTACACTGCGAAGGAGTACAGAAAGCTAACATTTATATACCTATATTTTTTTATCATAACATAGCAAACAAGCAAGCCTGGCAGAACGGCAGTTGGCCTATTCTTTAAAGAAGCCCGGGCCAACACGGCGTAAAAGTACAGGGTGTAAGGATAAACACCGTTGTCACTAAAACCATAGGTTAATATAAAGCTTAATTATAAATATGTTTATGTGAATTTAAAAATAAGAAAACGTTATTTTCTTTCAATAATATAAATAAGTTTCCGTCCGGCACCGACCGTAAATTCATGGATACTATGTGCAAAAGGCGTTGACCTGCCGCACTGGCCGTCCGTTTTAAATACCTACACAATATTTCACAAGATTCCCGCGCTCCGTCCACTTTGCAGTGCACTTGTATAGGGTGAAATAATTTTGAGAAAAAATGGAGACTTTACTTTAAAAAAAATATTGTTATCATTTTATATAAGTAGGTACAATTATGTGTATGTACCTATTTTTATCGTTTACTATTGCTCATATCACAAGCAAATAATTTGCCTACATAAGGGTTAGATCTATATTTCTGCTAAAAACAAAGATTAAAAAATTAATAAGATAAAACCTAAAAAACATTGGGAAATGCTAACCCATTGTCGACCAGCTAAACAAGCATTTCCTGGACTTAATACCAAACTGACCAGAAAGTTCATTAATTTACCAAGGGTAGAGTTAAGAAAGACATATTCTTATAATGGTTTAGATTAGGTTAACAATTAAGTCTGATAACGGGAATTGCCTTATGAATAAACATATGCACGCCATAGGGCTAACGGATAGTCCGCTATGCAGAGCGTGCCTACACATGAGGAAATTTCTCACTACGTGCTATATGAGTGCGTAAAAAGGAGATACCTAACGTCCCAGTTCTTCTAAGCGAATAAAAGGTACAAGAAGCTATTTGACAATACTTCCATGGCAGTGGAACTCTGGAATGAACTGGGTTGGCAGGGAGCCACTATACCTTTGCCCACAATGAACCGTTATAGTGAAGCTAAATGCGTTATAGCCCGCCTTAATACATATATGGGGTTAGATCAGTTTGTGTAATTTCGCTCGTTTGCTACAAGGTCGACATATCTTAAAATTTATGTTTTTTGAGTTAATAATATATACTTTTATATTACGTTAATAATACCAGAGAATAGGAAATATATACTGATCTCTGATAATACTAATGAAGAAAAAATAGTGCTTAGTTTGATGTAAAAACGACATTTCTTTATGCTATAGTTTAGTGAGAAAGAAAAAAAATAGAGTTATGATAGTATTGTCTCTGACGTTTTGGTGACTCGCGACAATGTAACAGTGTGAGTGGTGAGTTGAGCTTGTGATTTTGAAAAAACAGAAAATTAGCAAAAAGATTTACTAATTATACAATTTTTTTCCTAAACAATTTATGTTAACAGTCAGCGATTGCAGTATAATTTTAATTAGACACTTCAAATAGCTCTCTTGTTACTTACTATGAAGTCTAAAGAAACGTCGTTTGTACGGTAAATGGAGCACAATTTTTTCTACACGACTGTATCACTAAGTCAAAAATCATCAATTTTGAGATATGTCGACCTTGTAGCAAATCCGATATTATTTATCATCGAGTTTGAAATCACAGCAAATCTAAAGAAGTTTCGCTTCAAAGAAGAAAATTGTAAAACTTACATACAACATTTTTTGTCCGGATAAAATCTAACGACTGAGTTCCTTCTTCGTCCTCGTGATAATTATAAGTGAATCCAAAAAAGTTAATATCTTAGAATAATTCATGAGATAACGTCTAAAAGTTTTCTTTCTGTAATTGCGATTGTTCGTTAACATTCTTTTATCTAGAATTCTCGCGAAATATTTCTTTTCATCTGTAATTGTATTTATCCTATTAATTTAGAAGCTCTCATACTTATTAATTAAGTGGACTAAAGGTTTTCGGAATTCTTTCATGCTTTTTACCCCTTATTTAACATATTTTTTATACTGGCAAGCACTGACGCTATTCCTGTCGTAATATCGTCAGTGTTTGTCACTGGCCGATTTAGAAGTATAACGTAACGTAGCCGGCAAATTTATGCATGTAGCATTAAGAACCCGCCACAAGGTAAGCAATTTTTAGCGCGCATTAAAATCTTTGATGTGTATATATGATGGTTGTCTCTTTCTATCAGGAGAGCCATCTGCTTGTTTGCTATCTTCTCAACTAATTATTTGAGGTTTTGTTTGTTTGTTTGTTACGATTTAACTCAAACACTTCTAGACTAATTTTGAAAATTCTGTCATTGATTCATTTACTAGGTGGTAGAGTTCTGCATTGTCTCGATGGGTCTGGTACCAACGTCTTACTTATTCCTGCCGCAACAGCGTCAGTGCTTGTTACTGTTGTGTTCCGGTTTGGAGGGTAAGGTAGCCAGAAAACTTATGCATGTGGCATAAGACCTCGCCACAAGATAGCAACGCACCGTTAACACCTTTGGTGAATTCTCTTTTTTTAATGAATTCTTTGGTGGTGGTCTATAGGCGATGGTTGACTCTTTCCATCAGGAGACCTATCTTCTTGTTTGCTATCTTATAATACAAAATATGTAAACGGTTGACTCTACGGGTCATCTCTAAAACTTTCCACTAAATTAAGGTATTTTAAGCTCAAAAGAGTAAAAAATATAAGCATAAATTTTTCAGTTCAAACATCTATTATGATAAAAATGGTAGTATATTAATTTTTGAAAAGCTGTATATTTTGAAAACGATGATCAACGCAATTTTTGAGATCTTTTTTGAGAAACAAAATATCGATGCAATGTCAAAAAAAAAATTAATTTCTTCATTCATAAATCTCAAACAAGTTGACCAATTTTGATTAAATTTACGGTATTTGATTTTCCCCGTGTTGGTCCCGGGCTCCTTTGAAGAATAGACCAACTGCAGTTCTGCCAGGCAAGTCGTAAAAGGCGACCGAGTGGCTATGTACGTCACTATCATCGCGACTACTAGGTGGTAGAGTTCTGCATCGGCTCGATCGGGTCAGGTACCACCGCCTTACCTATTCCTGCCGCAATAGCGTCAGTGCTAGTCGCTGTCGTGTTCCGGTTTAGAGGGTAAGGTAGCCGGTAAACTTATGCATGTGGCATTAGATCTCGCCACAAGATAGCAACGCACCATTAACATCTTTGGTGTCTATAGGCGATGGTTGACTCTTTCCATCAGGAGACCCATGTGCTTGTTTGCTGTCTGATGATATATAAAAAAAAGTTTTTAAACAAGAAAAGCTGAAAAGATTTTTAAGTTAATAGGTGAAAAAACATTAAAGTTATTTAAAAAATTTAAATAAGTTCGCTAAAAACAATGTAATTTTAATATCTGAAAAGCTATAAGTTTAGAGAATTGGATTCGATTTTGATTTTTGAAACGGCATTTGACGTAGTTTTTTTAGTACCAAAATATCGTAGAATTCCCAAGAAAAGAAAAAAAACGTTTGGTACATAGAATGATTGGTTGAAAAATTTCGAAGCTATGTCGAAAAAACACTTTTTTCAAAATTTTTCGTCCACGATTACTCCCAAACGGATAAACTGATTTTGATGCAATTTTTGTATTAGACGTAGTTTTTTGAGGAAAAGAGCTGATTAGTTTTTGTACTCAATCGGTTTATAATCTGGAAGTTATATTAAAAAAATACTGTTACGCCAAAATTTTTTGGTGTTTTTTCAAAATTTCTCAAAATCTCCTAGACCGACTTGGTTCAAATTTTCAGGAAGTCTAAATAGAGCCAATCCAATCGAATGCTATCAACCGCGTTTCGATCGGCCCAGCCGTTCAAAAGTTATGAGATGTTTACATACACACATACACACAGAGAGAGACACACATACAATATACATACATACCGATATACTGACGTCATCGTGAAAATAGTCGGAAAAGGTTCCTAGGACCTCAAAACGTGGACATCTGGGGAAAACTCGATTTTGGAAAATCGGGGTAAAATCAGTAACTTCCTTATCTACATCCGTAGTGGGAAGTAAAAAAACATTCATAACTCTCGTCTCTAACTATTCAAATTAACGAACCCCTTGATAAAACTAATAATATGTATGTCAAATAATTATATGTATATTTCTAACCACATTGCAGATCACATCTACACACATACACATTCACACTCACACGCACATCAATAATACTACTTGTATTAAAAAATGATGTGGTGTCGCGGGACACCAGGTAGGAACGAACTTCCTTGTGTACGCGACTGTCGCGCCTGCGCACGTCTCATTTAACGCTTTTATTCCACGCATTTTTCTTACGGTTTTACTATCACATTTTTTTCAGTTCGATCGCGCAGTAAAATCCCTATCCCCTCCAAGCCTGCCGTAAGGAACTTCGTTCCAAAAATGTAAGCTCGTAATATTTATTAGAATAATTCTAGCAAGTAAAATTTAAAATAGATTACGAGATGTGGACTTTGTTAAACATAAATAAATAATTAAATGATATTAATTTGCCTCTACCTGTGAACTCGCGATGGGTTAGTATAGCGGTCTAATGTTAAAAACATTAGATTTTTTGACCCCCTCTAAAATTCGGCCGCACTCGGATTCGGATTCAAAATCAAAATTTAAAAATTCTTTTTGTCTCAATTATTCACCTACCAAATTTCACGACTTTCCTAAAAACGCTGCTTAAGTTATCTTCGAACAAACATCAATATTAATATTATAAATACGAAATTTTGCCCGTGTGTTACGTGCTTACGGATAAACCGCTGATCCGACTAAAGTAGGCTAAAGGTTTAATTTGGTACCGTAATACTGTAACATATGCGTAATTATTTTATGGATATTAAGTAATTAGGTTTCCCAATAAAAAAGTAATCTTAAATGATATTACAAGTAGCGACAGTGTTGTTATTTTCAAAATATTTGCTTAACTTTAGGGAATAATAAAATAACGATATCTTTTTTATTTTTTGAATTTAAGTCATTTTAATATTTTTTTTCAGTAATGCCTTTAACCAACCCATATGCCTCTTTCGGATCGGACAGGGTTTTCTTTACACACTGTATATGTGTGTATGTGTGTACTAATGTGTATATATACCTACTTACTGTGGTACTACTCCAGCAGACCTGGAGTTATTTGATCGTTCGCTCGCTCGTTCAATAAACATGTAAGAATTTTTCTTCTACAAATAGATTTTACACTTTCAATCGTCGGCACTTGGTGAAATTCCATTGTTACAAGTCCAAACTAGGTTATAATCACTTGTACTTTAACTGCACTACAAATATAAACCGGTTTCGCTTTTTAAAGCATCTTCAGGACGTCCTAAAGATGCTTTAAAAAGCGAAACCGGTCGATTAATCTAAAATTATATGTTTATATTTGTAGTGAAATTAAAGCACAAGTGATTATAACCTAGTTTGGACTTGTAACTTCTACAAATACTTCACATAACACATATAAAGGAAAAATCGATGATTTTAACAAAATTGTAAACGTATCGTGAACAAGACTTTAGAGAAAATACAATACTTTCTATACACCGTGTATTCACAATAATATTATTTCACTATGTTCGTTACAAGACCCTTATAGTTTGCTGACGTGTTTACAGGTAACATCCTGTCTGCATGTCGCGTGTGCACTGCACATAAATACGTAAGCACGTAATGATATCCGAAAATTTATTGTTTGACATTCAGCAGATAAACCTTTACGAAGTTCATAAACTTTACGAAGATCGATATCGTTTTTATCATGTCACTATACAATATACATATATTGACCTGGTTTAAGTGACTGGAAGCTAACGGAATAGGAATAGAATAAGCAAGAAATCCGTAGTACGAGAAAGCTGGAATTTGGCATGAATATTAATTGGCATATTAATCACGGCAACAAAGGAAGGAATAGAAGGAAGCAAAGGTAGGAATAGAATAAGCAAGTTTTGAACAATGTTACGATTTTTAGGGTTCCGAAATAAACTAAGAATCTTTATAGTTTCACCATGTCCGTCTGTCCGTCCGTCCGCAGCTTAACTCAGAAATCCGTAATACGAGAAAGCTGTAATTTGGCATAAATATTAATTGGCATATTAATCACGGCAACAAAGTAGTAAAATAAAATTTTGAAAAATATTTTTTAGAATAGCTCCGCTCCATGTTAAGTAGCGATGCTAATTTTTTTCTCGTGTACCTCCGTAGTATGGGGTATACGAGAAAATCACTCTATAGATTTTTAAAAAAATATTATAGGTTTACCAAAATACTTTTTCGATTGAGCAATTTGTCCACTTTAAAGAGCACACGAGAAATATAAATTTCTCAATTTATATTTCTCATGTCCTCTTTATTTATTTACTTATTAATAAAATGTTCTAAATTTGAAGTGCTAACTTTTGTAGGAGTTAAGTTCATCTTCTACCAACTAAACGGTAGATTCTGGGGTGTGAAGAAATTAACGGTCGTAGTGACTATAATAAATTTAATATGAAAATTATCACGGCTATTTAGGCTTTACAAGTTTATAAGTAAGTAATAGTTAACCAACTTATGAAATGTACTTAAAGAATTTTTATAGGCGGTGAACCTGTGGTGCTATCGGTCTTTAACTTTAAATAGGTTAAATGTATAGTATGGAACGATTAAAAACCCTCTTCTTAGTTCGCATTATTGTGATGGTCAACTACGGAACGATACATTTCGCGTGACCCAATATGGAACGAAGTTCCTTACGGCAGGCTTGGAGGGGATAGGGATTTTGCTGCGCGACCGAACTGAAAAAAAAGTGATAGTAAAACCGTAAGAAAAATGCGTGGAATAAAAGCGTTAAATGAGTCGCGTACACAAGCGAGTAGTGCCGTTTAGCCGAAGGAAGTTCGTTCCTACCTGGTGTCCCGCGACACCACATCATTTTTTACTTCTTAAATATGTATTTATACAATTTTACAAAAAAAAGGATTGTAGGCACTACAAAACCATAATCAACTAATACATACCTAGTGTGTTACACCTTTTACAAGTAAACATTTTAATTAGTTAAATATTTATACAAAGGGGGCGTCCATAAATTACGTGAGGTGTTTTTTTTAATTTTCTGTCCCTCCCTCCGCCCTTGGTGAGATGTCGTGAGATTTTATTCAACCCCCTCCCCAATCCCCCAATCTCACGTGAGATTTTTCAAAATTTGGGTTTCTTAAATATGTAAACGCGTTGGATTTTTATTATAAAAAGAAAAAAAATTGCTTCGTGATTTTATTTACGACTAATTAAGACTAGTAATCAATATTGCTGAGTTATGTCATAACAATTTAACAATATAATACTTAAATCGTAATTACTGCGATTAAAAAAAAAATGTCTACTCCTCTGATAGTGGCGCGAATTCAAAGGACGGGCTACACTGTAACGTAAATTCAGATTAAATTGAACTATTTGGTATAAAACAAATATGATGATTTGGCAGTCAGTAGTAATGTATAGCGTCGAAGTATGAATGAAATTATTTTCTTTCGAACGAATTAGTGAATAATCTTAATCGTATTACGATTACGATGACCGCCCCGTTGGTCGAGTGGTTAGAGACCCTGACTACGCAATCAACGAGGCTCGGGTTCGATCCCCGACGGGGACAAGCATTTGTGTGATAAGCATAAATGTTTGTATTTCCGGGTTTGTATGTATTTTCTATGTATGAGTATCGTTGACTAACACCCATAACACAAGCAAATAATTTGCTTACTTTGGTGTTAGATCATTAAGTGTAATTTGTCCCGTGAATATTTATTATTTATTATTATTATTACGCTTAAGATTAAATCTTAAACATGTACAATCCGGATAATGGACCAAAATAGTATACTTTTTTCTGTTTCAATCAGAAAAAAATTGCGTGATATTTGCCGAGACCCCCCCTCTCCCCAACGTAAGATTAGATGAGATTTGACTCGACCCCCTCTCTCCCTTAAACATCTCACGTAATTTGTGGACGCCCCCAAAGGCAACCTATTCCTGAAGATAACGACACGCGACCTTATAATTGCGTATAACATTAAAAACATTTGCACTGTTTTAGTCCGATTTATTTTTTAACATTAACCCGTTTCACATTTTAACGCATCATTTGAGCTTCAAAAAGGTCAGAAACAGTAGTGATTTGTAGCCCTGATGATGCGTTAAAACGCGAAACCGATTGCAGTTGGTGTAGTTTAAACCACAGACCACATGAATAGTAATAGGCACGCCATTGGGAAGAAAATGTGTCACCGCGCATATGAGCAAACGCTCCTATTACTGTCAAAAATGTAAGATGTATTATAGAAAAAATAGAAATAAACCATGTTGTACAGTTTTCTCGTACCGAATGAGATGACAAGGTTTAAAAATTACCCTTGAAATGATTTTATTTCATTGGTAAGTAGTATAACTCTGTATTTCTGTAAATTTTTGTAAGCTACACTGACAAACTAAGAAATTGTTTTGAAAGGCGTATCCATTTAATCTAAATAAAAACAGCAACAACCAAGTTGTTCCCAAGTTTTAAAACTGTGGCTCTAGAATTGCAGCTGCTTCAGATCTTCACCACCTTTGAATAAATCTACACGGGAAGTGTAACCTCCTTGCGGGGGTTTAAAAAATAAATGATGCTCTGAAATAACAGACTCTAAAAATTTACAGCCGAATCAAGGATCTACTTCTGCTTAAGAAAATAGTTTTAAAAACGGAGTAAAACAGTTGTTTTGAGATTAAGGCGCGGTGTTAGCTCAATATTCACAAAACTGGGTTTCTTTGACGCTTGAGTACGAAGAAACCCAAGGAAAATATCCCATGCAAAAAATACAGAGTATAGAATAAGGTCTATTGAAAAATGTTAACCGAATAGAATTTTAAGTATTTGTTTAATATTTTCAATAAAAAAATCGTAATTTGCTTCACAAAAAAACACTTTGTCGTCGAAATTCTCTGTATTTTCAGTGGTAATAACAAGTTTTTTTAAAAAAATATAATAGAAATAAAGTTTTATTAAAACTTTAACCAGACAAATATTGAATTTATTGCGTATATTCTGAGTTATCTACGGAAATCCTGCAAATTAAACGTTTCTTTGCAGTTTAGTTACAGTTTAACAAAATATTTTCGTCCATGGTCAATGTGGCAAAATTACTGGTGATCATTTTCCTTGTTTACACACAAAAATTCCAATTTATATATCCAAAACTTGGTACAGTACATTTCCCAAATTTGTTAGTTCCGACAAAATAATGGAATACTTACAGCCTATGAAAAAGAAAGAATTCATATACTTGAAAACAATCACACATCAACGAAGTAAGAAATTATTTCCACTCCATTTAAACTTCAGTATACGACCGTTATAGCCACACTAGTCTGGTAAAGATATTGTTCCCAAATACCGAGGATATGATTGATAGGCTTCTTTATGATGTACCCGCCCTTCACGTATTTAGACAGCACGTTTATATATTGCCAGCGTATCCCTATAATTTGGATTTTTATACGACATTTCATGAGAAGACAGCTTATAAAGCTATTTATTACAAATTGTTCCTTTTCGTTCGGATTATGAATTATTATACTTCATCTCGCTTATACATTTATATAATTATATATATTTATATATATATATATATATATATATATATATATATATATATGTATATATATATATATATATATATATATATATATATATATATATATATATATATATATATATATGTATATATATATATATATATATATATATATATATATATATATATATATATATATATATATATATATATATATATATATATATATATATAATTAGGTATACTAAATTATATTTTTTAACATTTTTAAACGCTAAGCATATTTCTATGCATTATATTTTAGAGTTAATTAATGAATAATTTAAATAGAAGTAGAAGAGTTTATGTTAATTTCGAGGTACAGTTTTTGACGATTTTCAATGAATTGAACTCTTAAAAAATAAAAGTTAAGTCCTTATATACTGCCCCGTTGGTCGACTGATTAGCGACTATACCTACTCAGCCGATGGGGCTCGGGTTCAATTCCTGACAGGATCAAAAATTTATGTGATAAGCATTTTTGAGTTTTAGTGTTTATTAAATATAATTGAGTGCTTATATATTTTACCTAAATACAACACAATAGAAAATTCATTATTTTCTAACGCGCAAAAAATTATATTTTTTTATTAGTTGAAACTAGTTTAAAATTTTAACTAGTTTAAAATGATTTACTGTAAAATCTATTACTTTTTTGTTTGTTATTAACATAAAGATAAATTACAATTTTCATACATGTTGGACTAGGTGGACTTATCATTAAAAACCCATTTACGGACAGGTTATTTTTGTTTTCTTTGTTGGGTAAATCTCTTGATATTACTTACACTTTACAGAAAAAAAACTGTATTAAAATCATTTTTTATTAATTTTAAAATCCAGAAATTTTCAAGTTTCAAACTTTCTTTCGAATGAGATTTAAAATCTGTTTTTTGAGCTAACAAGTCACACTAAAATCAAGGATGTAGAAAATGAATTATTAATCACAAACTAAAAACAGTAAGTAGTACAATATAGATTTACCTATACCTATGTTTAATTTGTGGGAAAATTCATTTTTTCTTTTTTTCACTAGAGTTGCCCGAGGTATTAAAAAATTAATGAGTAAACTTTCTCATTTAAGACACGGAATGACTACGTTGAATTCATTCACATAACGCATATTAGCGCGTAATTTAATTTGACATTTACAACACGTTAAATAAGGTTAAAAATTGCAAAGCAAAGCAAACGAAAATATCTTCTCATGAAATGTCGTGTAAGTATTCCATTATTTTGTCGGAACTAACAAATTTGGGAGAAGAAATGTACTGTACCAAGTTTTGGATATATAAATTGGAATTTTTGTGTGTAAACGAGGAAAATGATCACCAGTAATTTTGCCACATTGACCATGGACACATAGCTCAGCTAAATTAGCGTTAAGGTAAAATAGTCATAGGATCATTTTCGCTTGTAATTATCTAGTGGTCAAAATTTGCTATTTTAGTTTATTTTATGATGTAGGGAAAGTAATACGAGTTGATTCCTTGGGGTAAGATGATCCTTTGCTATTGTGCCGTTATCTAGTGGGACGCCCGCCCGTTTCTGTCAAATCTTTATGGTGGTTTAAGCGATAGATCGATTTTGACGAGGAAAAATAAAAATTGTGTACGGATGGTGTAAGGCAGACATGAGTTTGAGCTTTTGTTACTTTTGTTTAAACAATGTCAAATTTACTATGCGTTCCAACTGAGAATAAGACTGTCAGGTCGCATTTTGCAAAAACAGTGATGAGTATGGTGAGCAAAAAAATACACTTTAACAAAGAAATTCATAATAAAAAACAATTGCGTTCTAATCGGTATTCTAAGTGAGTCGGGCAAGTGTAGTATTTTTCACTGAGATGAATTCAATGCTCAATATTAATTTAATTTAAATGTTGACTTAAAAGTATACATTTATTAAATTGACAATATTTGGTATTTCGAAACTGCAATACACATCAATTCAATTTAACCTATCAATATTTTTACGATATTTTATAAGAAATTGGAAAACACAAGTGCGTCTATATCTATAAAAAAACCGCTAAAGTATTACGTTACAAGAAAAATAATTGTTTTACTCTATAGAACATTGCCAACTAAACGCATTAATCTTGTTTCTTTTTTAATTATCTACCCCTAAGCAACTACGGCTCGTATAACAAAGGATGGAAAGGATGATATCGCTACAATCTAAAGTATACAACACGTTCACAATGAGTCTAGTCTAATCTTCAAACCAATGCCTCTGGAATGCTCAGTTGTCAAATCAAATTCTGGTTATTGTCGTACATTTTGGTATATTTACATAAAATGCTTTATTGTATTTTAAAGTACTAAGATCACACATTAATTTAAGCTATATTTCATGGTGGCACAGAGAGTTCCATATCAATACTAATTTCCATAGTCACTTGGGCATTCTCCTTTGGGGCAAGTGCGCCATAGATTAGTATTCAGGGCTGCTAAACATTTTTATTTGTTTACTAGCTGTTGCCTGCGACTTCGTCCGCGCGGACTTCGTTTACTCCGCACTGCCCCTCCCCTGTAGGTGATAGCGTGATAATATGTAGCCTATACGTTGACCCGACCTGTAAGTAATATTCATGCAAAATTGGAAATAATTCCATACAGTACTTTTTGAGTTTACCCCGGACATACATACAGACAAACAGACAAACAGACAAAAATTCTAAAAACTATATTTTGGTCTTCTATATCGATTGTAGATCACGCCCCAAGTATTCTTTTAAAAAATATTCAATGTACAGTTTTGACTTTCCTACGATTTTATTATATGTATAGATTTGTGAGGCTTTCACGTCCTAACTACTGTTCATCATGAAATTTTATATACACCTTGTCAGGGGTACGAAAAAGGACATAGAGAATCTTAGGCTTAAATAAGCCAATTGATAGTCTAATATTTATAGTTCTCCAATTAGCAATACTAGTCGGTATATTTTAAAAACCTCTTAACAGCAATGTGAGCAATTTGACGAATGTATGCTTTTAAGCTTTCGCGGCTTTTTTCAACTGATTTATTATAATTAACTGGATCTTACCGCGATTAGTTGATGGATTACTTTTTCGCTATTTCGGCGCTGTTGCAAGCACTGTGATCACGGGAGAACTGAAGTGTTGCAAGTACAATAATTATGAGCAAACGAATAAAAAAGAGGGTAGACAGGCTTGTCTGCTCATAATGGTTCAACTTCACTTTATCAACTGAGTCATAACAATTGAGAACTTCTGACTTGGGGAAATCTAAAATTAATTACGTGTTTCAAATTATGTTTATACTTAATGACCATTGATATAAAAAACCCTAGATGCACAGTCCCGAACAAAACTGACACTCAAAAGTGTCCCTAATTTCATTTAAGTAGTTATAGATATGGCAAAAAATATGTCTTTGCATATCCAACCTTAAGTGCACGACTTATAGTTATTTTTACAAAGCAGTGTACCAAAAGAAATAAAATTGACAGGTTCGCGACCGACGCGATTCTATTTGAAATGAGTGCACAATTTAAAATTGTGCACTCATTTTTGGAGGACGTTTTTGACACACTGATTGTGTATCTTGGGTTTTTTATATCAATGTTAATGACATTATTCAAATAGGTACATTTATTTGGCTACATGTAGTATGATATGGAACAGTAATATTATTATTATAGAATTATTTGAAAGTTATTTGTTCTTCAATAAACCAGCTCAATTTTTTTAAAGAAATATCATTTTTGTTGCCATTACTAATTTCACACTTGTGATATGAAGTTGACAACAAGCACGATCTTATTCTCAGTCGGAACGCATAGTAATTATTTATGTGTTTGTGTAATTCTAATATGCTTAATTTTAGGATTTGGTATTGTAGGATATGTTTGCGAACATTAAATGAAAAAGTGGGACTTGGGTCGATTAGTCTGGTTAACAATTGGTGCTTTTGAGGTCAAAACTTTTTCTAATTCTCTAAATATTATGATTTAGGTGTCATTCGATTCGGAATGGCATGTAAAAACTTTTTGAGAAAATTGAAGGGCCGCTCGCAAAAACTGCAAAAGTTATACAAAATTAAGTAAAAAAATACGGGGGGTTTGGTTTTTCGCGAATATCTCTAAAACTATTTGAGATTTTTTAAATTAAAAAAAAGGATTCAAAGAGAGAAGGAAATTTCCCAAAAAAAAGGCCTTCTTCTTAATAAGAAGCGTGAAGTTAAAACAAGGGGTTTGGCGTGAAGATATGTATGTATATTTTATCCCAAAAGTCTACAAAATGTTGTTTATGTAGACACCCTAGCTTGTTTTCAAAATGTTGTTTATTTGTCTAATCATAATTCGCTTTCATCACGAAAATTGTTACCACTTAACTATTCCGATAGTTTAATGCCTGTAAGTATGAAGAGAAATGTTATCATCACAATATGCTTAATAATGCTTACTGTTTGCTGCCCAGAGGGTTTATTGATGCGTCAGGTGACAATAATTACTCTATGTCGCTGATACAACTAAGTCTACCCATAACTCAAGAATTATTTGATATTTCTGTTTTATTTTTAGATGTATCAATTATTCATGTAATAATATGCTTGGGGTATTCAGGCATTTGTATCAAGTGTACTAGGTGGTAGAGTTCTACATTGTCTCGCCCGGGTCAGATACCACCGCCTTACCTATTATAAACATAAATAAATTGGTGATAATTGGCTCTTTCCATCAGAAGACCCATCTGCTTGTTTGCTATCTTATGTTATAAAAAAGTAAGAAGTACCGCATATAATATAAAAAAATTAAAAACACCTAATTGCTTAACAATAGTTGGTTAAAGGTCCTGGGTTCCCTCCGATAGAGGTAAAAGTATTATCGAGGTTTTTTTTGAGATTTTTCTCGAAAAGTCCACTCTCAGTAGCTGCTCGTAATCTGTCGGTAATGTTAACACCCATGAGGCTGGGAGCTCCGGATGAGCGCATAAAACTGTCAGTCCTGTTTATCGTTTGAAATATGTGGTAATCGTTACAAGGTCGGTAAAATTCGGTGATGGGGATCACCACCCATCTCCCCAACCAACGAATCAGAGAACCGTAGTGATATATAAACTGGAAAGTCTATAGACGTTCTGTTTACTCCGCCTACCCAGGTAGAGAATCGGCGTTCTGATACATTTTTAAATGACATAATTTCAACTTAAAATCTATATTAATCCATACTAGTCCATACTATCCATACTAATATTATAAATGCGAAAGTAACTCTGTCTGTCTGTCTGTCTGTCTGTCTGTCTGTCTGTCTGTCTGTTACGCTTTCACGCTTAAACCACTGGACCGATTTTGATGAAATTTTGCATAAACATAGATAAGACGTCGAGAACGGACATAGGCTACTTTTTATCGCGGGAAAATATTTCGTTCCCACAGGAAATAAAATTAATCGAAAGATATCGGAGCATAAAGCGTAACGTAGAACACATTAACTAGATGGCGCTGCACGAAAATACATCGCGCTAACGTATTGAAACACATATACATATAATTAAATCGTTGAGTTTAGAATTAAATTAACATTAGTACGGTAGAGGAAGCCAAATCCGCCATCAAGTCACTCACTAGCCATATAGAATCGGTAGTCGATAACTCCTCGCGGGAAATACCGGACGCCTTCCGGGGCAGATGGGAACTACCGGAAGAGCTACGCGACCTACTGAGACGCAAAAACGCCGCTACGCGGCTCTACGACCGATACATGACCGACGACAATCGCCGTTCGCTACGAGCTTTACAAAGAGAAGTAAAGCGGCGCATCGCCGAGTATCGTAACGAACGGTGGGACAGACTGTTAAGTGAGGTCTCGCCATCGCACACGGCCTACTGGCCGTTGGCGAGGGCCTTTAAAAACGAACCAGTAGTAGAGATGCCTCCACTCATTCGACCTAATCAAACGCCCGCTTTTGATGATGCAGACAAAGCCGAATGCCTGGCCGACAGTATCCAAACACAATGTTCCCCATCAAACCAGCCTACGGACCTAGACCACGTCCATCTTGTGGATAGCGAAGTAGAGCGCAGGGCGGCGCTACCACCGGAGGGTGACCCGCTTCTACCCACCGATCCCGAAGAAGTAGGCGACATAATAAAAGGTCTACACAATAAAAAGGCCCCGGGGCAGGATAAAATCACTAATAAGGTAGTTAAATACCTCCCCCCCTCCCTAATATGCCTACTAGTGTGCATCTTCAATGCACTACTAGCCGGCTGCGCGTTTCCAGACGAGTGGAAAGAAGCCACCGTCATAGGAATTCACAAACCGGGTAAACCCCGCAATAAAGTCACTAGTTACCGTCCCATTAGCCTAATAAATACGTTAGGCAAAATCTATGAAAACATCATTCTCGCTCGCCTTAAGGCATTTGTTCACGAGAAAGGCCTCTTAATAAATGAGCAGTTCGGGTTCCGAGCGGCTCACTCTTGCACTCATCAAGTGCACCGTCTCACCGAATATATCCTAACCGGGTTAAACGCAGCCCCGGGGCTGCAAATTCCCACAGGCGCCCTATTTTTCGACGTCGCAAAGGCGTTCGACAAAGTCTGGCACAATGGCTTAATATACAAGCTATACCAAATGGGCGTGCCCGACAGACTCGTACTCATCATACTAGAGTACCTCACCAACCGCCGATTCAAATTCCGCGTGGAAGGAGCCTTCTCCACCCACAGATCGATTACAGCAGGTGTCCCGCAGGGCTCCATACTGTCACCCGTATTATTCTCCCTCTACACGTGCGACGTACCACGCGAGCCGCACGTCGAGCTCGCGTTGTTCGCCGACGACACCGCCCTCTATACGTCCAACTTTTCCGAAGTAACAATCACCAAGCGGCTGCAGGCTGCGGCCAACGCCCTCGGTGATTGGTTCAGAAAATGGCGTATCGAAATAAATCCCTCAAAAAGTGCAGCCGTGTACTTTCGCCGCGGTAAACACCCGCGACAACAAAGGCGCGGTCTGCGAAAACTAGGCAACATTACCCTGTTCGGAAACGTCATCCCGTGGGAAAAGACAGTCAAGTACCTCGGGGTAACGTTGGACAGCAAAATGTCATTCAAACCGCACATACAAAGAATGAAAGTTAAGGCTAAGTTCGTTGTAGGTCGGTTATATCATCTTATCAATAAACGCAGTAAAATGTCACTTAGACACAAGGTGACACTTTACAAGTCGTGCGTACGCCCCATCCTTTCATACGCTTGCGTAGCGTTTGCCCACCTCCCCCGTACGGACTTGCATCCGTTGCAAGTGGTACAAAATAAATTCCTGCGTATTGCCACGGGAGCACCGTGGTATATGCGCAACGTAGACCTCCATAACGATCTTGAATTGCCGAGCTTAGCAAAGCATTTCAAAGACATCTCCGAAAGATACTTCGATCGTGCCATCTCGCATCCGAACCCACTGGTGGTAGCCGCGGCTGACTACATCCCAGACCCTAATCCCGATCCCAAACTACGTAGGCCCCGCCACGTTCTTACCGATCCCGATGACCCGATAACTCTGGCCAACGGTTTACACGATGACACTACACACCTACATTCGCGACACCGTCGCCGCCGGCGGCGACGAGGACCCCTGTTTCGCCCTTCGGCGAACCGAGCCCAAGGGCAAGGTTCGGCGGACGGACAAAACAATGCCACTAGCCCTCTCATCGCAAATCACGACCCCACCCTAAGCCGAGGTTCGGTCTCACAGGAGACACCCTTAGGGCGGAGGGCGTACAGCCCTACACCTTTAAATTCTGGCTGAGCACTCTGCTCGTCCACGCGACCGGTGAAGCTGTAACAGCCCTTAAGGCTAACAGCAATTGTGACATTCCGTAAAAAAAAAAAAAAAAAAGAATTATCTTTATTATGATACTAGCTGTGCCCGCGACTTCGTTCGCGTGGAAAAAATTCTAAAATAAAAACCCGCGTAGATCCCGTTCCCGTAAACTATGCATCTAAATAACGTGGTATAAGAGCCAAAGTTTGTCTTCCTAAGATCTTCGTGTTGATGAAGTACTTTTCGTTATATGATAAGGATTAAAATTCACCTATTAATTTTCTATAATTTTTCGACTCAAAATTCCTTATTGTGTTGTTATAAGAGATATATATATATATATATATATATATATATATATATATATATATATATATATATATATATATATATATATATATATATATATATATATATATCTCTTATAACAACACAATAAGGAATTTTGAGTCGAAAAATTATAGAAAATTAATAGGTGAATTTTAATCCTTATCATATAACGAAAAGTACTTCATCAACACGAAGATCTTAGGAAGACAAACTTTGGCTCTTATACCACGTTATTTAGATGCATAGTTTAAAAAAAATGTAAAACGAAAATAACTCAACATACCTAGGTACTATCTAGGTATTAACCGAAAGGCTGTGTGCAGTGTGCACGATGCGGCGCACTACTCTGACCGCCGAACGAGAACCGAACATTGCCGAGAAGAGCCGAACTGTAAGAGCGTTGGCTTTACTATATTTTTTAAGGTTCCATACTCAAAGTTTAAAACGGGACCCCATTACTAAGATACCACTGTCCGTCCGTGCGTTTGTACGTCTATCTATCTGTCCGTCACCAGGCTGTATCTCATGAACCATGATAGTTGAAATTTTCACAGATGATGTAGGTATTTATGTTGCCTTTTATTTATGTACTAGCTGAGCCCGCGACTTCGTCCGCGTGGAAAAATAAAAAAAAAATAGCCTAAGGTACTCGCTATCATATCAGCTATCTTTCAGTGAAAGTCCCGTCAAAATCGGTCCAGTCGTTCCAGAGATTAGCCGGAACAAACAGACACAGACAAAAATTCTAAACAATGTTATTTTGGTATACGTACCGTGTATACATCCATATGCATTTAGTAAAAACGGTTATTTTAATATTACAAACAGACACCCCAATTTTATTTATTTGTATAGATGGCGTCAACGCTTGCATTTCTTGCAGATAAAATTGCCCTTACACACATCAATTGATTTTTTTTTGGTAAATCTATCATATCCGAATTCCGGGTACACTTTAAATATCAAGTCTTTAATGTTGGTTACGATTTCACGAAGGTCTTTACCTATGTAAAATTTTTTTGTAGCCTGATTCAGGATTTTTCCCTAAGTAACCACTAACCAATCAATATAATCTTGTTTGGAAAATTTGTGCTTCTTCTACCTAAATGATTGCTTATGTTGGTATACCTACAGCTTCAAAAATTAAACAGTTTTCCACAATGGGGAAGATTTAAAGCAAGATTTAATAATATTATAACTACAAATCCTTATTAAGTAGCTATACAAATACAGTACTTACACCTACTTACGAATTAGACACATATCAGGCCAAAGCGAACGATCATGTATCCCTCAACAACACCATAAAATACACAAAATAGATCGAATATTCAACTACTACAAAGTAAAGTGATTTTTTTCAAAGAAGGAAAATCCAACGTTCCGTATCAAAGAAGTCTATTGCGAAAGGAGCCGGTCACATGTCTACTCCGCGCGGGCCGCAGAGGTTAAAGGTATATGATTCCACTCATGTACCTTAAAAAAAACCGGCTAATTGCGAGTCGAACTCGCGCATTAAGGGTTCCGTACCATAATCTATAAAAAAACGGCAAACAATCACGTTTGTTGAATGGGAGCCTTCTTAATATTTATTTTATTTTAATTATTTATTTTTAAAGTGATTTAATGCAAATGCAAAAGGGAGTTTATGCAAAAAAACACGTTTGTTGTATGGTGGTCACCCTTATTTATTTTATTCTTTTTTTAGTTTTAGTTATTATACATAAATAAAAGGCAACATAAATACCTACATCATCTGTGAAAATTTCAACTATCATGGTTCATGAGATACAGCCTGGTGACGGACAGATAGATAGACGTACAAACGCACGGACGGACAGTGGTATCTTAGTAATGGGGTCCCGTTTTAAACTTTGAGTATGGAACCTTAAAAAATATAGTAAAGCCAACGCTCTTACAGTTCGGCTCTTCTCGGCAATGTTCGGTTCTCGTTCGGCGGTCAGAGTAGTGCGCCGCATCGTGCACACTGCACACAGCCTTTCGGTTAATACCTAGATAGTACCTAGGTATGTTGAGTTATTTTCGTTTTACATTTTTTTTAAACTATGCATCTAAATAACGTGGTATAAGAGCCAAAGTTTGTCTTCCTAAGATCTTCGTGTTGATGAAGTACTTTTCGTTATATGATAAGGATTAAAATTCACCTATTAATTTTCTATAATTTTTCGACTCAAAATTCCTTATTGTGTTGTTATAAGAGAGATATATATATATATATATATATATATATATATATATATATATATATATATATATATATATATATATATATCTCTTATAACAACACAATAAGGAATTTTGAGTCGAAAAATTATAGAAAATTAATAGGTGAATTTTAATCCTTATCATATAACGAAAAGTACTTCATCAACACGAAGATCTTAGGAAGACAAACTTTGGCTCTTATACCACGTTATTTAGATGCATAGTTTACGGGAACGGGATCTACGCGGGTTTTTATTTTAGAATTTTTTCCACGCGAACGAAGTCGCGGGCACAGCTAGTATCATAATAAAGATAATTCTTTTTTTTTTTTTTTTACGGAATGTCACAATTGCTGTTAGCCTTAAGGGCTGTTACAGCTTCACCGGTCGCGTGGACGAGCAGAGTGCTCAGCCAGAATTTAAAGGTGTAGGGCTGTACGCCCTCCGCCCTAAGGGTGTCTCCTGTGAGACCGAACCTCGGCTTAGGGTGGGGTCGTGATTTGCGATGAGAGGGCTAGTGGCATTGTTTTGTCCGTCCGCCGAACCTTGCCCTTGGGCTCGGTTCGCCGAAGGGCGAAACAGGGGTCCTCGTCGCCGCCGGCGGCGACGGTGTCGCGAATGTAGGTGTGTAGTGTCATCGTGTAAACCGTTGGCCAGAGTTATCGGGTCATCGGGATCGGTAAGAACGTGGCGGGGCCTACGTAGTTTGGGATCGGGATTAGGGTCTGGGATGTAGTCAGCCGCGGCTACCACCAGTGGGTTCGGATGCGAGATGGCACGATCGAAGTATCTTTCGGAGATGTCTTTGAAATGCTTTGCTAAGCTCGGCAATTCAAGATCGTTATGGAGGTCTACGTTGCGCATATACCACGGTGCTCCCGTGGCAATACGCAGGAATTTATTTTGTACCACTTGCAACGGATGCAAGTCCGTACGGGGGAGGTGGGCAAACGCTACGCAAGCGTATGAAAGGATGGGGCGTACGCACGACTTGTAAAGTGTCACCTTGTGTCTAAGTGACATTTTACTGCGTTTATTGATAAGATGATATAACCGACCTACAACGAACTTAGCCTTAACTTTCATTCTTTGTATGTGCGGTTTGAATGACATTTTGCTGTCCAACGTTACCCCGAGGTACTTGACTGTCTTTTCCCACGGGATGACGTTTCCGAACAGGGTAATGTTGCCTAGTTTTCGCAGACCGCGCCTTTGTTGTCGCGGGTGTTTACCGCGGCGAAAGTACACGGCTGCACTTTTTGAGGGATTTATTTCGATACGCCATTTTCTGAACCAATCACCGAGGGCGTTGGCCGCAGCCTGCAGCCGCTTGGTGATTGTTACTTCGGAAAAGTTGGACGTATAGAGGGCGGTGTCGTCGGCGAACAACGCGAGCTCGACGTGCGGCTCGCGTGGTACGTCGCACGTGTAGAGGGAGAATAATACGGGTGACAGTATGGAGCCCTGCGGGACACCTGCTGTAATCGATCTGTGGGTGGAGAAGGCTCCTTCCACGCGGAATTTGAATCGGCGGTTGGTGAGGTACTCTCGTATGATGAGTACGAGTCTGTCGGGCACGCCCATTTGGTATAGCTTGTATATTAAGCCATTGTGCCAGACTTTGTCGAACGCCTTTGCGACGTCGAAAAATAGGGCGCCTGTGGGAATTTGCAGCCCCGGGGCTGCGTTTAACCCGGTTAGGATATATTCGGTGAGACGGTGCACTTGATGAGTGCAAGAGTGAGCCGCTCGGAACCCGAACTGCTCATTTATTAAGAGGCCTTTCTCGTGAACAAATGCCTTAAGGCGAGCGAGAATGATGTTTTCATAGATTTTGCCTAACGTATTTATTAGGCTAATGGGACGGTAACTAGTGACTTTATTGCGGGGTTTACCCGGTTTGTGAATTCCTATGACGGTGGCTTCTTTCCACTCGTCTGGAAACGCGCAGCCGGCTAGTAGTGCATTGAAGATGCACACTAGTAGGCATATTAGGGAGGGGGGGAGGTATTTAACTACCTTATTAGTGATTTTATCCTGCCCCGGGGCCTTTTTATTGTGTAGACCTTTTATTATGTCGCCTACTTCTTCGGGATCGGTGGGTAGAAGCGGGTCACCCTCCGGTGGTAGCGCCGCCCTGCGCTCTACTTCGCTATCCACAAGATGGACGTGGTCTAGGTCCGTAGGCTGGTTTGATGGGGAACATTGTGTTTGGATACTGTCGGCCAGGCATTCGGCTTTGTCTGCATCATCAAAAGCGGGCGTTTGATTAGGTCGAATGAGTGGAGGCATCTCTACTACTGGTTCGTTTTTAAAGGCCCTCGCCAACGGCCAGTAGGCCGTGTGCGATGGCGAGACCTCACTTAACAGTCTGTCCCACCGTTCGTTACGATACTCGGCGATGCGCCGCTTTACTTCTCTTTGTAAAGCTCGTAGCGAACGGCGATTGTCGTCGGTCATGTATCGGTCGTAGAGCCGCGTAGCGGCGTTTTTGCGTCTCAGTAGGTCGCGTAGCTCTTCCGGTAGTTCCCATCTGCCCCGGAAGGCGTCCGGTATTTCCCGCGAGGAGTTATCGACTACCGATTCTATATGGCTAGTGAGTGACTTGATGGCGGATTTGGCTTCCTCTACCGTACTAATGTTAATTTAATTCTAAACTCAACGATTTAATTATATGTATATGTATTTCAATACGTTAGCGCGATGTATTTTCGTGCAGCGCCATCTAGTTAATGTGTTCTACGTTACGCTTTATGCTCCGATATCTTTCGATTAATTTTATTTCCTGTGGGAACGAAATATTTTCCCGCGATAAAAAGTAGCCTATGTCCGTTCTCGACGTCTTATCTATGTTTATGCAAAATTTCATCAAAATCGGTCCAGTGGTTTAAGCGTGAAAGCGTAACAGACAGACAGACAGACAGACAGACAGACAGACAGACAGACAGAGTTACTTTCGCATTTATAATATTAGTATGGATAATAACTAAAACTAAAAAAAGAATAAAATAAATAAGGGTGACCACCATACAACAAACGTGTTTTTTTGCATAAACTCCCTTTTGCATTTGCATTAAATCACTTTAAAAATAAATAATTAAAATAAAATAAATATTAAGAAGGCTCCCATTCAACAAACGTGATTGTTTGCCGTTTTTTTATAGATTATGGTACGGAACCCTTAATGCGCGAGTTCGACTCGCAATTAGCCGGTTTTTTTTAAGGTACATGAGTGGAATCATATACCTTTAACCTCTGCGGCCCGCGCGGAGTAGACATGTGACCGGCTCCTTTCGCAATAGACTTCTTTGATACGGAACGTTGGATTTTCCTTCTTTGAAAAAAATCACTTTACTTTGTAGTAGTTGAATATTCGATCTATTTTGTGTATTTTATGGTGTTGTTGAGGGATACATGATCGTTCGCTTTGGCCTGATATGTGTCTAATTCGTAAGTAGGTGTAAGTACTGTATTTGTATAGCTACTTAATAAGGATTTGTAGTTATAATATTATTAAATCTTGCTTTAAATCTTCCCCATTGTGGAAAACTGTTTAATTTTTGAAGCTGTAGGTATACCAACATAAGCAATCATTTAGGTAGAAGAAGCACAAATTTTCCAAACAAGATTATATTGATTGGTTAGTGGTTACTTAGGGAAAAATCCTGAATCAGGCTACAAAAAAATTTTACATAGGTAAAGACCTTCGTGAAATCGTAACCAACATTAAAGACTTGATATTTAAAGTGTACCCGGAATTCGGATATGATAGATTTACCAAAAAAAAATCAATTGATGTGTGTAAGGGCAATTTTATCTGCAAGAAATGCAAGCGTTGACGCCATCTATACAAATAAATAAAATTGGGGTGTCTGTTTGTAATATTAAAATAACCGTTTTTACTAAATGCATATGGATGTATACACGGTACGTATACCAAAATAACATTGTTTAGAATTTTTGTCTGTGTCTGTTTGTTCCGGCTAATCTCTGGAACGACTGGACCGATTTTGACGGGACTTTCACTGAAAGATAGCTGATATGATAGCGAGTACCTTAGGCTATTTTTTTTTTATTTTTCCACGCGGACGAAGTCGCGGGCTCAGCTAGTATTATAAATGCGAAAGTTTGGATGTATGGATGGATGTTTGTTACTCAATCACGCAAAAACTACTAAACGGATTTGAATGAAATTTGGAACACAGGTAGATGATGACCTGGAATAGCACATAGGCTACTTTTTATCCCGGAAGAATCAGGTGATCCCGCGGGATTCACCAAAAACTTTTATAATGCAGCGGGCAGCACGCGGCAGCTAGTATTATATAAAATATAATAATATTTTATATGATATTTTAAGTTCGTTTAATTAAATTATTATTTCTATTCCGGAACTACATATGTTGTTTTTGTACATAATAGAAATCCGAAATTGGCTTATATTTCATGTGAATATAATAACCGCTTGAGGTACTAGCACTAAAACTTAAAACCTGCGTAGTACTTGGGTGAGATATGACCCAAAAAATACTATTCTGTTGTAGTACTTGGGTGACAAATGTCACCACTGACCGCAGAGAATGTTGACGATAGTCATGCGAAAAAATATCATTTTCTATTTCTAATAATTTTATTTTAATTATCTGTGGTATTTATTCTATATTGAATAAAATACCGGAAACATTACATAAAGTTTCAATAGTATTTCTGAGTCATATCTGTGATCGTACGAACTTCATACCATTTTAAAGTATTCATCAGTGAATAAGCTTTTTTATATTAAAGATTAGTTTAAGGTCTAACAGTTTAGATATAAATTTTGTCGCACATCCCAAAATTGAATAATGTTGTGGATTTATTATTAATTAGTAAATAAATAAATAATAATCATAATAAATATTCACGACACGACAAATTACACTTACTGATCTAACCCCAAAGTAAGCAAATTATTTGCTTGTGTTATGGGTGTTAGTCAACGATACTAATACATAGAAAATACATATATAAATACTAGAATATATATATAATAAACACCCAAACCCGGAAATACAAACATTTATGCTCATCACACAAATTCTTGTCCCCGTCGGGGATCGAACCCAAGCTTCGTTGATTGCGTAGTCAGGGTCTCTAACCACTCGACCAACGGGGCGGTCAATAATAATAATAAATAAATTGCTTTTACCTCAAAAACATTTAATAACATATTTTTGTAACTATTTTATCCTCAAGAAAGACTTGTTTGCTATTGTATGATGTAGTTCGATCATTTGGTAGTTTTTCTAGAGTTTTGAAAAATTTGTATTTTTTAGATTTATTGTACGCTCTTTCCGAATTTCAACATTTCCACCTCGTTTGTATAAAATTAAATTTAAAAATAAGTTTTCAAGTATACATAGACGTGTAATGATTTATCGTAAAATTAATATGAAAGGAGATTTTGTCGAAAAACTGCGCGAGCGACACACTATACGAGGTAGCAAACTTGAAATTCGGAAAGAATACCTCAGATTTAATCTGAGAAGGATATATCAAATCTATAAAAAATACCAATTTTCGAAATTCCTGAAAAGCTTTTTATATAACCACGACATAACTCCTTATTTATCGAACCAAATTATTGTACAACAATGACGTACCGCAACAAAATACGTTTTAAAACAAATCCTGACTTAAAATTAGTTTTACAAAGAGAATAATACCGTGACATTCGTTTTGGAATACGGGACTAAAATGTAATGCGTGATTTCATTCTTTATACGACGGGGATATTTCGTGGTTGTTAAACAAATTGGGTAGCTCTCGAGACGTAATTTGAATCTTATATGTTTTGCGATTTCGAAGAACATTCGCTTCATATACACAGTACTTTTTCATGTTCACACAATATATGTATTTCTTTGCATAATATGTTGTAGTAGATGGTTTTATATAAAAACGACTAGTAATAAACTGTTGTTATATAATCTACTGGCACGAGCAGCTTCGCCCGCGTGGACAATAACGATATAATCTTATCTTTCATACGCACTTTCATCTCCTACCCAGTAGCAGATCCAGAGAGGCTAGGGGTTCAGGCCCCCCAAACCTTAAAAAAATTGACGATTATCTTGATTAAGTCTAACCTCACTCCCCCCCCTCCCCCTACAACCCTTACACGCCAAAAATAATTCATTAAATTAACCCGCCCCAAACAAAAATTCTAGATCTGTCCTCTGTCCTCGGGGATTAATTTGTGAAGAGAATAGCTTTTGTTTGAACTTGCATATCCAATTATCTCTTTGTCAAATTTCATCATAATCTGTTCAGTAGTTTAGACATGAAGGCGTAACAGTCACACAGACTTTCGCACTTGTGTGAGGTGTATGATTTTTCGGAAAACAAATTTTTTTCGAAAATTATATTAAGATAAACATATTCATTAAATATACCTATTTTAATGCCAAATTCCTTACGAAGTAAGAAAAAAAATGGGTGCATATTTCAGAGACTTGCTTTGCTTCCTCCGCGTTTTTTTTCATACCACCAACAGACAGGATCCCACTGGTTTGCTCATGGTCAGGACTGACGGATGTCTTGGTCTCCCCCAATTCCTACATTTGACCTCTCTTTCGTTGTATATCTATTTTGTTAATTGTTTATCTGCCATTCTTTTAATATGTCCAAAACTCGTATATTCTTAAGTCATCAATACGCATGCAGAAACGCTACTCCATGCTACACGGGATGTATTGCATAATACAAAATTATTATATTAAATAAATTGTTATATGATTTTTTTGTCGATTTTCAATAACTTTTTTTACTTTAGATATTTATCGTTTTTCTAAAATGAATGGATATGTAATCGATAAATGAGCGATTGCAGGTTATTGGTTTTGAATTTGACAACATTCAGTTGATTCATGATGATAAAAGTTTATAGAGGTGAACAAAAATGTTAAAACGTATCTGCATCCATTGTAAATACTCTTTGGCGTCGGGGCATGTCAGCGCGCGAAATATTATTTGCGCTGCTTCCTGTCAGAAACTCAAGGTCGTTCGCAGCTATAATCACCTTAAACCACAGTTTGTACGCCTTGTTGAATAAATTACAAGATACCAGATACGATTCGTAAATACTAAGTGATAGAGTTCTACAAAGCCTTGCTGACCTCAGTACCACCACCTTACGTATTCCTGCCGCAATAGCGTTATTACTTGCCACTATCGTGTTCCGATTGGGACCCTCGCCACAAGGATAGCAATGCACAATTAATAATATATTTGGTCGATAGTCGTCTATTTCTACCAAAAGATATACTTGTTTGCTATCTTATGATACTTGTTTGCTATCTTATCTAATACCTTTAAACGAGCAATTCTTGTATATATATAATTGGAATCTCGGAATCGGCTCCAACGATTTTTATGAAAGTCACAAATTAGGGGTTTTTCGGGTCAAAGAATCGATTTATCAAGGTTCCAGGTCCAAGAAAAGCTCGGTTCCCAAGATATGGGTATGTGAAAAACCGAGCAAAGCTCGGTCAACCAGGTACAGAAAAAAATAATTATATATTCTATAGGAATCGATTTATCAAGCTTCAAGGTCCAAGAAAAGATCGGTTCCAAAAATATGTGAAAAATCGAGCAAAGCTCGGTCAACCAGATATTGATATTAAAAAGAGATAGATACTTGTTTGCTATCTTATGATATTAAAAAGAGAGGCAGAGATATATGAGATAGGGAATGAAAGTTTGTATGGAAAACGATATCCATGACATGTTAATTACTCATGAGCAAAGCTGCGTGTTTAAGCTAGTATATAAAACACAACGAGAAGCTATGTACGCATTTGCGACTCATACAATGTAGTGAGTTTTATTTGTTGCTTATATCATTTACACCTTGAAAATATTGAAATAACCCTTCGCTACCGCATGAAAGCTTCAAACAATATATTTATAGAGCGTAATGTATCATCATGATAATGTTATCGCACTGAAGCTCCGTCGTCCGCCGATAACCGCCGACACGCCGTTAATGGGTTTACACAGCGATACCACTCTGCCAAACACTTCAAACTGTAGTGATGGTGACGTGACGTAGCGCCCAAATTTGGATCTATTCATTTAAGAGTACAATAACTTTTTATTTTTACCTAACTGCACTAGAAGGTGGGTTATGTTTTTTCTGCTCAGATCGCAGTCGGGTTTTTGTTTTTGTAATAGTTAAATACTTGTTTCTCATAAACGGTGCGAATGTTTTGAAATGTTAAAAGTTTGAAAAATCCAAAAATGCAGCCTAATAACGTTCGTTTAATTAAGAAAATATTAAACAATGCTGAATTGGATAGTAATTTTCAGTAGAAAACAATCCCGTGACATACTGAAGCTGTTAAAAAAATATTACCGATACGTGAAGTATTATGAGCGTAATCGTGGTACATGACATACAAGTTTGATTTTTTCACGGCTGGGAAGGATTGTAAACCCGAGTATTTGATATAAATTTGAACGAAAAGGGTCTTGACAGATGGAAAGATGGACAAACCGACAGATGGACAGACGGATAGGTGTGGACTTACGGACAAGCGGACTGACGGACGGACGGACATTGAAGTGATCGTATAAGGGTTACGTTTTTTCCTTAAGAGGTAACCTTACAAACCAGCTTGTAAAGTAATCGATAATTTGTACCAACTTCTCGTGTTTTAGATTTCTTGGAGATCTTAGACAATTTTCAAGATTCGTAAGGTTTTTTCTTTGTTGGCAGAGTAACTGTTGCGAAGCGGCTACAGATCGAGCACCGAGTCCAGAATGTGAACGGGTACCTGGAGACGGCGCGAGCTGTTCTGTGCCCGAAGATCAGGTAATTTTGGATCAGTAAATTTTTGAAATAGCGTAAAAAATGATTCTTAGTACTTTTTCGACGTCCTTTTTTTAAACAAAGAAAATTTTCGACACTGCTGTTTTTGAAACAGCCGTCTTTATCTTTTTTATACCGATTACGTTGATTGTAACGCCATCTAGTTAACAAACTAGCTACATGAGTACACTGTTGCAGGCGAATCCTAATATTTTAAACGAGTAATTCTTGTAATTGGTTTCTCCAAAACGGCTCAAATGATTTTGATGTTTTTTTTTATATTTAAATCGTCTTTTGCTATTAAATTGATCTAGGTATGTGTCATCTCCATGATAACCCGTTTTTACGCAAAAAAAAATCATCTGACCGAAGCTCGGTCATCCAGCTTGTGATATCTAGTTACTAATGATACTTCCGTGTTTTTTATTAGAGCATTGTTCTCGTGCTAAGGATAAATATTTATATAACAAACTTATAACCTTAAACAAGTTTTAGCACCGACTGAATTTTGGTCCAA
The DNA here is from genome assembly GCA_036924255.1 of Apodemia mormo. Classification (NCBI taxonomy): domain Eukaryota; kingdom Metazoa; phylum Arthropoda; class Insecta; order Lepidoptera; family Riodinidae; genus Apodemia; species Apodemia mormo. Next base: position 43,224,015 of record JAUPFN010000001.1, on the reverse strand, counting down.
CAATCTTCATTTTTCAAACGACTTCTAAAAAGGAGGAGACAGACAGTCATACAGACAGACAGACATACAAACGCACAGACGTACATGGACCCCTCATGTAATATTAGGAGAGCCCAAGATGCTTATTTTTTTTTATATCATAAGATAGCAAACAAGCAGTTGGGTCTCCTGATGGAAAGAGTCAACCATCGCCTATAGACACCAAAGATGTTAATGGTGCGTTACTATCTTGTGGCGAGGTCTAATGCCACGTGAATAAGTTTACCGGCTACCTTACCTTCCAAACCGGAACACGACAGTGACTAGCACTGACGCTATTGCGGCAGGAATAGGTAAGGCGGTGGTACCAGACCCGGTCGAGCCGATGCAGATAATGCGTAGTTACTCGAGCGTCGTAAGGACCTATTAGATTTTGTAGATTAAATTATAGGAAAAATAAAAGGTTATATAATATTTTTCAGTTCAATGCTGGAGAAAAAATCTACAGATCAAAATATTTAAAAAAAACTATCATATGGAAACTGGGAGCGTCAGATTAAGGTATGGTGGGTTAATTCCTACCTAAAATTTAGAAAATCTGCCGATTTAAGAGTAACGTAAGGGAGTGGAAGGATCACAAATTTGCAAAGAAAACGTTTATTTGACATTCTCGAGCGAGTCTGAATTTTCTTTTTTTAAAAAGAAATGATGTAAGAATAACGAAAAAAATATAATCTGACAATTTCCATAAGCCGAGGTTATAGGAATTTTGTTTTTTTTTCTGCCCTAGTTATCCGCCTCTATATAAATGGCTTATATTTGATGGAGAGCGTCAACAGTATAGGAGGTACTTTTCTATATTAATCTGAACGCTCGAGTAAATGCAACAATCCCCTCTTGGGCTCTTGGGCTACTATAAGCACCAGAGAATTTAAGGAGGAATATAAATTAGTTAATTAAAGCAAGTCGTTTAAGTTTAGAAAATATAATTAATTTTCCTTTCTTTTTATTAGCCACACTTAAACATGTGCTTACAATGTCGCGACAAATTAGTTACATAAATTATGCGGGTTAAGTCTCCCGCTGAATAACTTTGTTAAAAGTAATGAAGGATATATTATAGAAACCGTAGACTGGATATCTGTTTTAAATGTCCAGGGTTATTGCTTAGGTTCTTCACATGCAGAATCTTGCGCTTATACATATTAATCTGACTTTTTTTTTATTTTATTTTAATATGTAAAAAAAATGTAAACAGGTTGACCCTACAGGTCATCCTTGAAATTTTCCGGTAAATTGAGGCATTTTAAGCTAAAACGAATAAAAACATTTATATTCCTAATTATCGATTTTGGAGCTCAACAAGTTTAAAATCTAGAAATTGTTAAAAATGACAGTAGGTAGTAGACAGTAGGTAAAAGTGACGCTATTGCGACAGGTATAGGTGAAGCGGTGGTACCGGACCAGGCGAGACAATACAGAACTCTACCACCTAGTAGCTACAATGGTAGTGACTCGTATAGCCATGCGGTCGCCTTTTACGACCTGCCTGGGTGAACAACAGTTGGCCAATTCTTCAAAGAAGCCCAGGACCAACACGGGGACATGTCCAGTCTATACTTAAATCTCTTTGAAAGTACCAACCAATGTACAAAGATAAGTTGTATATTCATTAATTATTTAAGAGGATTTAGCTGACTAAATTGAGTTTAACTGCTAAATGCCGGTTGATTAATTAGTTTAAGATTTTAAGTCCCTTAAAGAGTTCTAAGCTTATCATTTAAAGGTGTTTTATCATTATATTAATTAAACTTAGTTTGTTCTAAAATATTTGTATAATAATAGATGTTCTTTATTGCTTTACTTAATAATATTTTTTAATACAAGATAGTAAATTGTACAAAATAGAAAATATTTTCCGTGTTGATATGGCTCTTTTTCAACCGATTTCTCAAAAGGAGGAGGTTATTAATTCGACTGTGTGTTTTTAAATGTTAAAAATATTTATACGATTATGTAATAGTGGTAAGATGTCAGCTTTAACTACATGAGATCTCAAGTTCGATTCCCGACTCGAGCAACTCAAAAAATATGGTTTTCAGTTTTCTAATAAAAACAACGCCCGTGATTAGATAAGTGCCCGGTTGGCAATAGACTTACCACCTATCACATTGTGGGACTAAAGTATAGTAGGCTAATTGTGTGTGCACCGGGTCTCCTACCTCTTCGGAGATATTTTTTTATATTATTGAGGTAGGCAAACTGGCAGACGTGCCACCTGATGGAAAGTGGTCGACGTCACCCATGAACAAAACTAGTTTACCTGTAACTTGCCCAGGCAACTCATTTATGTGTATCTGAGTCTCGGTGCCAGTAATTACACTGCCTGTTTTGCCTTTCTCTCCGAAACACACTTTCACGGGAGAAACAAGTAAGATGGTGGTACCCATGAAGCCGGCGGCGCGGCACAGCACATCCCTCCCACCGGTAAAACTTTGCTATCTTGTGGCGAGGTCTAATGCCACATGCATAAGTTTAACCCGCCGTGTTGGTCCCGGCCTCCTTTGTAGAATAGGCCAACTGCCGTTCTGCCAGGCAGGTCGTAAAAGGCGACCGATTGGCTATCGAGTCACTACCATCGTGGCTACTAGGTGGTAGAGTTCTGCATTGTCTTGCCCGGGTCTGGTACCACCGCCTTACCTATTCCTGCCGCAATAGCGTCAGTGCTTGTCGCTGTCGTGTTCCGGTTTGGAGGGTAAGGTAGCCGGTAAACTTATGCATGTGGCATTAGACCTCGCCACAAGATAGCAACGCACCATTAACATCTTTGGTGTCTATAGGCGATGGTTGACTCTTTCCATCAGGAGACCCATCTGCTTGTTTGCTATCTTATGATATAAAAAAAAAAAAAAACCTCAAATTTTTTTACGTCTTTTTTTACGTTTAACTTCAAACCGGAACACGGCAGCGACAAGCACCGACGCTATTACGGCAAGAATAGGTAAGGCGGTGGTACCAGACCCGGGCGAGACAATGCAGAACTCTACCACCTAGTAGCCACGATGGTAGTGAGTCAATAGCCAATCGGTCGCCTTTTACGACCTGCCAGGCAGAACGGCAGTTGGCCTATTCTTCAAAGGAGGCCGGGACCAACACGGCGGAAAACGGCGGAAAAGATATTACGAAATATCAGACCTTTTATCAGACACTTTATATTATCCTCTTAATTACTATGTACTGGTACCCACACAACGTATTTCTTCTATAACACTTCAAAAGAACGATAAAATAATTACAAATATTCTAAAATAATAATTGTAATAAAAAAAGTCTAAACCGAATCATATCTCAAAAACTACTAAATCGGTTTTGATGAAACTTAGATTGTTTCCTGAGTTGAAATACATTTGATATAAATCCAAAGGAATTATCTCGACAAAGCTTTTAGTTCGCGAATAATTCGGGGACAAACATACATACATATAAACATACAAACATGGATACACTTACGAAATTAAGTACACGTGCTTGGACACCTAAATAGATTATTATACAGGTTTTTTTTATATCAATGCACATACTCAAATATTATCCAATTCCAATAATATTACATACGTCATGTCATGCATGTCAAACTGATGACCTCCGCTTTTTCGTCGATTTATAAATTAAGAAAATATCTTATAGTACACAGTAAAACTTGTTATAAAACTACAAATGCTGTAAAAAAATCTCAAATATGATATCTTCAGACTGATGAGTCACTGGTTAGCCGCAAATTAATTTTCCCGGATGATGTGACCGTATATTACATGATACATCACTCCTAATGTAAGCCGATTAGGGTTATCGCGGCTCGCACATTTCACACACAATCTCGGATCGTATATAAAAGACCTTACTGACGGCTAACTGAAGGATTCATCAACACAGGAATAAATTTACTAAAAATAAACAAGACAACGATTTGCTGTGCATCTCAGTATGGTTTTTATTATACATATTATATAGCAAACAACAAAGAGCTACAAAAAATATGTAGAAATATATATAAACACCTACAAAAAAATATATTTTGTAGGTCTTTGGCAAACAAGCAGAAGGCTCTTCTAATGGAAAATGAAACTATCGCTTATATACACCAAAGATGTTAATGGTGCGTTGCTATGCGTTAGAGCGGGATGGCAATGCAATATGCATAAACCTACCGGCTACCTTACCCTAAACTGTAACACGACAACCACAAGCAATGAAGCCAAAATAGGCATAAATGTCTAAAACGGTGGTACCATATACCCAAACAAGACGTTACGGATCTCCACCACCTAGAGCAACATTAAATAATTAAAATTCAATCTTCATGCTAGTTCCCTTGCATAGCAGGCAGAATGAACGAGTGCCTTATTTAACATTTCTGTTTCACCACTATAACCTGTCTACTGGTAAGATGAACGGTGATCGCTAACCCTACATCTAAAATACTTAACATTTTTGTTAACTTAATATTTTCAATAAGCGGAACAAATAGGATATGTACTTTTCTGGGGTGATAATACACCACAAACAATAGTATTATACCAAGATGTAAGATGCTCTTTACAAAAGAAAGTGAGTCGTCTTGGAACGCCTGTCGCATGTTTCACACATCTTAACCATTTTGAGTAAAAAATATGTTTGAAAGGTTTATTGTAAGAAATAAATATGACATTTGAAAATCAAAGACTTCAGATATTTAAAAATCTGTAAACGGTTAAACCTACAGGCCATCCCTGAAACTTCCCCCTACATTGTAGTATTTTAGGCTCAAAGGAGTAAAAACTAAGCATAGATTTTTTCAGTTCTAACATCTATTTTGTTAAAAATGGCAGAATACGGATTTTTGAAAATCTGTATATTTGGGAAACAATGATCGATTTTGATCTTTCGAATGGCATTTAACTCAATTTTTGAGATCTAAAATATTGCTTTAGGTACAGCATGTTAATAAACATTTATTTCAAAAATTTTTGTCATTGATAAAATGCCAAACAAATAGACCTATTTTGATCCAATTAACTGTATTTGACGCAGTTTTTTAAGCAAAAAAACTGATAAGATTTTTAATTCGAATTTTTAATTCGGTATAGTAGCCTGAAATTTATTTCAGAAATATTAATAAGTTTGCTAAAAACAACGTAATTTTAGAATTTGAAAAGTTTTTTTTAAAATTAGATTCAATTTTGATTTTTGAAATAGCATTTGTCGTACTTTTATTCGTACTAAAATATCGTAAAATACTTGATTAATGATTGGCTGAAAAGTTTCGAAGTTATGTCGAAAAACAATTTTTTCAAAATTTTCGTAAACGATTACTACCAAATGGATAAACCGATTTTAATGCATAATACGTACCTAGTCATTTTAGGAAAAGAGCAGATTATATTTTGTACTCAGTCTGGAAGTTGGACATTAATCTGGAAGTTATATTAAAATAATACTGGCTGGCCAAATTTTTTTCGAGGTTTTGTAAAACTTTTAAAAATCTTCTAGGCCGACTTGATTCAGATTTTCAGGATGTCTAAGTTGAGCGAAATCGAATCGAATGTCATCAACCCCGTTTCGATCGGTCAAGCCGTTTCAAAGTTATGAGATGTTTACATACACACACACACATACCCCGTGTTGGTCCCGGGGTCCATTGAAGTATAAGCCAACTGCTGTTCTGCCAGGAAAGTCGTAAAAGGCGAACAATTGGCAATGCAAGTCACTAACATCGTTGCTACTAGGTGGTAGAGTTCTGAATTGTCTCGCCCGGGTCTGGTACCATCGCCTTACATAGTCCTGCCCCAATAGCGTCAGTGCTTGTCGCTGTCGTGTTCCGGTTTGGAGGATAAAGTAACTGGTAAACTTATGCATGTAGCATTAGAGCTTGCCACAAGATAGCAACGCAGCATTAACATCTTTGGTGTCTATAGGCGATGGTTGACTCTTTCCATCAGAAGACCTATCTGCTTCTTTGCTATCATATGATATAAAAAATACACACACATACATACATACAGAATCGTCATCGTGAAAATAGTTCCTAGGACCTCAAAACGTGGAGATCTGGTTTTTACCAATACCAACGTTTCAATCGAGTTTTTTCTCGATATTCGAAAATTGGGACAAAATTCCTTATTTACATCGTTACGGGAAGTTAAAAAAAATTGTTTATTGAGAAAACACATATCATCATTACCATTATTACACTGTTGGATAAAGACCTCTCCAATGGCACGCCACTGAGCTCGATCTTTAGTTGTTAGTCTTCATCCGCCGTTTGCGGATTGCCAATTGGCACATATCGTTACTCCACCTAGTTGGAGGACATTCTACACTACGCTTTTAAAGGCGTGGTCTCCACTCCAAAACACTTCTCCAACGGTTGTAGGTTCTGTGACATATGTGACTATCTCACTGACACTTCAGCGAACTTATCGTTTATACTATGTTGATAACTTTGGTTTGCTGTAGGATCGACATATAATATCTATTTAATAAAGTGATCACTGGGCCAAGTGGGGAGAGAGACGCAGTTTCATGTACTTGGCGTATACTTACTTACCTCTATAAAAAAGAGATTTGTTTATTTGTAAAAGATATATTAAAAACCTACTGGACCAGTTTTAGATATTTATTCACCAATATAATGCTACATAATCACTTAGGAACATAGGCTCCTCTTTTAGCCGATTTGAGTAAACAGAAATAATTTGGATTGTCACGCGAACGAGGTCACCGAGAACAGTTTCTTCATCTATAAAGCAATTCATTCCACTAATTATTATGACGAAATCCAACCAAAAAACATCATAGGTATTGTTATTTAAATAAGTAAAAATAAAAAAGTAAAAATATTACGACTACTAATTGAAATTGTCGGGTACTTAGTGGATACACTGGAAATCGCTCAAATTATGAAGCGATACGCACCGACCGCAGAATGCTTTAACCCCACAGCCGATATATTATGTTTTGTGGTTAGCCTTGATCTGTTTTATTACTGTTTTTATTTAACATGACTAGATGGAATAATAGAGGGCAGCATTGAGCTTGTTTTATTATTATTACCTTTGAATCTCCAAAAATATTTTGAATGTCCTTTTTGAAAGCTGCAGAGAATGCCGAAAAATAAATTTCATATTATAACAAAGCAAATAAGTAGATGATTCTCCTGACGGAAAAACATGAGCATCGGCTACAGACACCATATCGTCTCCGTGGTCTATTGGTTCGGCGTAGGTATTGACTACATGAAGTCCCGGGTTTGATTCCCGGGTCGGACAATTCAAAATGTGTTTTTTCAATTTTGTGATAATAACAACGTTGTCCGAAATCAGAGAAGTCCCTGGTTGGCGATAGGTGTCCTATCACATTGTGGGATTAGTATCTTCGACTACTCGTGGGTGCATTTATACCTCTGTCTACTTTTTCAGTGATACGGGCGTGAAGATAATTAAAATTGTTAATGATGCATGGCTATCTGTACTACGGGATGGTAATGCCGGATGTATAGGTCTACTGGCTAAATTACCCTTAATACCGGAACACGACAACAAGCACTGATGCTATTGTGGCAGGAATAGGTATGGTTTTGAGACGTTTGAGACGACGAAAACTCATTTGAGACGTTGCAGAACTCTACTCACGATTGATATGTATGTACCTTCTCCCTCGTTTTTTTACGTGAGCAGTAATACTCTTTGATCTATACTTCAAAAAAGGACTCGTATCAACACGGAGGAATGCCATTTGCATAGCTTTACCATCTTACCCTCTCTTTCTCTCTCTCTCCCTCACTTTAGTGTGATGTGGCACCACTGGTCCGTACCGCTGGAGGGTCGAAGTGATGGAACCAGCGGGCCAGCTGCTTGTCAGGTGACGTCATTACTGTGGAGGTTGATGACGTCACACAAAGACAAGGAAGGGAAAAGGAAGATCTTCCCAGCCAGGCAAGGTGTACTGCCTGGGGACCGAAGTCCATTTGAGAAACGTTGAAACTTATATATAGTGTTACAAGATAAATAATTGTAATATCGCGATTCAGGATTTTATTTTTGAATTTCATTTTTACCATTTGTTATTGATTTTTGTCCATTTTTTATTATTTTTTCTTGTAGCGTTTGTGATTGTTTGAGCCGCTACAGTGATATCTCCTTTCTCACGTTAAAAAAGAGAAAACCTTTTTGCCTTCAATCGCCTTTTACGAGGTGTATGGGAGGAATCAGGTGGTATTTTCGACATTTGAATTTTAACGCAAAAGGTTCGATAAAATTTAAACAGTATTGAAATAATATTGCTGTTAGGTGCAGTAGCAAGCCCTACAAATTTTGAATAAGCTTTCAAAGAGAGATTTGCTGCCGTAAAGTTTATATTATATAGCCCCAAGTTAAAGCGTAGGTTTATTGTAGACCTTCTACATCAGCGTAACAATTCGTAGCGAAGCTCTGACATGCTACGAATTAATCTCAAACAAGTCCGCTTTGCTCGGCAAAATAAAGCCCAACAAGCTACCATGGGAATCGGCTGCGGTGATTATGACTACTAATTCCTTAATATTATTTCTCTTTTAAAGTTAAGAAGCTGTAAATTTTTGCATACGGCTTACAACCCGACCTTACGTGTTAAAAGTAAAAAGCGGTTGCTTCTACTAGGTGTAGCGCCTGTAGCGGCAATTTTTTCTGTACCTATAAAAATAAGCAAGTGAATCATTAAAATATTTTTAATATAATCTTTTCCTTCCAGCTTCGTGTAAGCGATGATGACGGTTCCACAAACAGCGCCCGAAATAGCATAGATCCTTTTGGAAATAAAGATGACCCTGGTAAGAGTTTTTTATAAATTATTTTAAAAAAATACAAATATCTAGTGTTACAGGTTAATAAATTCGTGCCTTGGTCTCGGTTTCAGCTGTCCAAAAAAAAACAATAATCTTTGACGTTGGCAAATATAATTTTAATGAAACAGAATAAATAAAATGTTGGTTCATAAATGACCGCCATTCAGACCCTGCCATAAGGATACTCGTGGTAACATACCATTAACATATTATGTGGTGTCTATACGATGGTTGTCTCTTTCCATCAGGAAGCTATCTGCTTGTTTGCAACCTTATAATATAAAAAAAAATAGAACGAATTAGTGGACCTGGAAAAAACCTAGAACATAGTCTATACTGAGGCCGCTACTGCTTGAGCAAAGTGGTGTCTAAATCAGTAGGTGGCAGTGGCAGTAGGAGATAATCGTGTCGCAGTTGTCAAATTTTTCGACTGTGGTTTCATTTATAACTAATTAACTACGAGGACTAACTCACTGACGCGTTGGATTTTTGAAAATAAATCTAAGAGATATAATGAAGTAATTTTTGTTCGATTCACTTGAATTTTTCACATGCCTTTAACTTAATTTTGTATATTTTGATTTATTGTGATATTCTACAATGCTTTTCATTAAAAATAGTAAAATTAAGTGAATATACAAAACACAATGTATTATGGGCCACAGGCCAGGCAAAATAAACTACAGGTTCCACGAGTCAGGGTAATGTACGCTTTACATTGCGTGGCGAAAAAATAAGAAAAAATCGTAAAACGTAAATTTTGCATTTCCTTCAATAGAAGGAATTGTAATCATGACTAGAACGTAAAAATGCAATGGTTTTTCGGTAGGCCGTTCATTACAAGCTGTAGATGTTCTCTTACACATTATTAAGAAAATAATCTTGTTTACCATTATTTGACTACCAAGGATATGGCTGATAAAGGGGCAAAAATCATAAACATAATATGCCTATAAAATATACTAGCTAACCCGGCAAATAGTGTTTTTTTTCATACAAATTACTTATCTATACATCTATACTCTATTCAAATAAATAAAATTGGAGTGTCTGTTTGTAATATTAAAATAACCGTTTTTTTTACTAAATGCATATGGATGTGTACACGGTTCATATACCAAAATAACATTTATTACAATTTTTGTCTGTCTGTCTGTCTGTCGATCTGTCTGTCTGTCTGTTTGTTCCGGCTAATCTCTGGAACGGTTGGACCGATTTTGACGGGACTTTCACTGACAGATAGATGATGTGATAGGGAGTAACTTAAGCTACTTTTTTTGAATTTTTTCCACGCGGACGAAATCGCGGGCTCAGCTAGTATATAATATTTTGGTGGGGTACTTGAGAGGGAGGAATAAGTAAATTGAGATAAAGTCAAAGTCAAAGTCAGAACATTTTTATTCAAATTATCCTTTACAGGCACTTTTGACGAGTCAACATTTTTTGAGTTACTACCGGATCGGAAACGCGGCCACACACTGAGAAGATCCGGCGGAAGAATCTCAGCGAAGCATCCGGCGGAAGAAACTCAGCAGAAGAAACTAAAAACTATCATATCTGTTAAGTTGGACCAAACAGTAGATATCTACAAAATTTCATTGAAATCGGTTCAGTAGTTTCGGAGTACATACAATATAATATAATAATACAAATAACATGACACGTAATTTTATATACCTACTAGCTGACCCGGCAAACATTGTTTTACCAAACAAATTACTTGTATTTAATATTTTGGCGGGGTTATAGATATCTTGTACTATAAATAAATAATTCGTTTACTATAAATAAATAAATATCTTTAGTGAAATTACGCGAATTGAACTAACCTCGAAGTAAGCAAATTATTTGTATGTGTTACAGGTATTATCCAACGATACTTATACTAGTTAGTTATACATTACTTACCATCCAAACCTAGAGATACAAATAATAGCTTTAGTGCTCATCAAACAAATAATTGTCCCTGTCGGGAATCAAGTACAAGCTCCATTGTTTGCTTATTCAAGATTACGTATTCTTTACATGTTTCAGTTTTTGTGGAAAACATAATTTGTTTGGTTGTCACATTACGTGACTTAATTCACGATCTAAAATGACACGTACCAATTTGTAATCGCGGGTGCACTGCTCTTGAAGAGCAGCTCTTCAGAGCAGCAGCAGCAGAGAAAAGCAGCTCTTCTACTCGTAATTATTATTATTTACGTGACAGAATTTATTTTTAGTTTATCGCTATTTTAAATTGAATGATTTTTTCCTTAGCAGTCGCCACAGAGGGTATGCTGAGGACAGGTCGGTACTACAAAGGAATATATTGGCCCTCAATAAGAAGTAGCTTTAAGGTAACAAAAACTTTTTAAAATATTTTTACATTTCATAGCACATACATATAAAAACTTTATGTTTCACGATCTATAAATAAATATTGTTTTTGTTACAAAACTTCTATACTATCCATATCCATAATAATTACTTGAATGCTAAATTCTGTCTGTCTGTTTGTCTCTCTCACTGTTTGTTTGTCTGTCTATCTGTACGTTATGCATTCCCAGCCAAATCACTAAACCGATTATGATGAAATCATTCAACATTTAAGAACCTCTTGGCGGAAAGGAATACAGTCTAATTTTTAAATGGAAAAACGGGAAAAGCAGGAGGCGGAGAAGGTAAAAGCAGTGTCTTCTTTTTATTTCTAGATTTTCCCAGTATTCTCACTCTTCATTTTTTCTAGAATATTTTTCAAACACGCAAAAAAAGATAGTGCTAAAATGGCAAAATTAAAAGATAAGATAATCTACGTAACAAAACGGTAATCTAGTCGAAGCGTTTAAGACTCTTACACATTTTCGTACATATTATGCTGTGCTGTAGCACGTCTCAACGTTCCATTGTGTGAATGTGTTTAAGAGCTCTAAGCGCATCGACTTAATTACTTGAATTAGAGGGCAGCTGTCTCTCTTACTCGATCTTACTTAAAATATGCCATTATTTTATTTAAAAAACAAAATCAAGTATACTTCATACTTGATTTCGTTTTGCTTAGGTTGCTTGGATTAAGTTTAGAATTTATACTTATATTTATAGTTAAATATAACTAAATAAAAATAAAACAATAGAGTACCGAAACATTTTCCAATTTATCAGAATAAAAATGGAATAACTACGGGGAAACGGTGTCGGTCAGGTCCCCTGGAAGAATAGATTATTTGCTATTCTGCCAAGCAGTTCGTAAAAGGCGCAAGGTAAGTTAAACATGTCACTGCCATCGTGAGCACTGGCATGTCACTCTTACAGTAACGCCTATATGTTAGAATTCCGCAAGGTTAAGCCCAGATTTGCTTCTTCGCCATATATAGATAGTCCCAGTGCTTGTCACTGTAGGTAGGTAGAGTAAGGTAAGGTAAGCAGACACTATTGCATGTGACATTATATCCCTGCCACTCGAAGCAACGCACCTTGTAATTTTATCTACAAATGATTGTTGTCTTTCTGTTAGAGAGCTTGTACAATTTAAGCAATAGAATTTCAAAAGCGATTTTATTCTTATTTAGCGACTTCGTTTACTCCACACAGCTTCTCCCCCGTAGGTGATAGCGTGATAATATGTAGCCTAATGTAATAAATCGGTAATTTATTTTGGAAGTTATTATAAAAACACTGTTTTTCCGAAAAATGTTTGAGGTTGTTATAAAATTTTTCGAAATCTCCTGAACCGAATTGGTTCAAATTCAGAGAATCTAAGTTGAGTGAAATCCAATCGAATGCCATCAACCACGTTTCGATCGTTTACGCCGTTCAAAAGTTATAAGATATTTACACACACACACACACATACATACATACATACACACATACATACATACATACGTACGTACGTACGTACGTACATACATACGTACGTACATACGTACATACATGCATGCATACATACATACATACATACATACATACATACATACATACATACATACATACATACATACATACATACATACATACATACATACATACATACATACATACATACATACATACATACATACATACATACATACATACATACATACATACATACATACATACATACATACACACATACATACATACATACATACATACATACATACATACATACATACATACATACATACATACATACATACATACATACATACATATATACATACATACTGACGTCATCGTAAAAAATAGTCAGAAAATGTTCCTAGGACCTCAAAACGTGAAGACCTGCTAATGACTCGATTTTCGAAAATCAGGGCAAAATCAGTAACTTCCTTATATGTATACATACGTTAAAAATTGTTTCTTTATAACGCATATGCTATACATTAAAAAGAGCATTTCTTGCTTAATAGTATGTAATTGGTTTCCGAAATGGCTCTATTTCACCAAATTTTGTATGTGTCATTTCCGTAATAATCCGTTTTCATAAAAAAAATATTATCGAGCGAAGCTCGGTTGCCAAGCAGGTTAAATTTTAAACATAAAGGGGGCTGGCGGCGTGTCGAAATATTTTTTTCATTGTATTAAAATCGACGTATTTTTTACAGGACGATACAGTAGAATTATCTTATCAAAGATATTCGAGGCGGCAGCGTCAAAGGTCATTAATGGTCGTCAACGTGGTCGACTTAGTACTTAAGGTAAGTACTAGGCTGGCACTTTTTACAAGTAGCATGTGAAATTCATATCCATATTAAAATTATAAATGCGAAAATAACTCTGTCTTTCTGTCTCTTCTTCACGCCTAAACCACTGAACCGATTTTGATGAAATTTAGTACAAAGATGGTTTGAGACCCGAAATAGTAAAGTATTTATCCCGGAAATTTTACGGGATCCGGAACTATGCGGTAAAACTCCGGGAAAAAGGCTTCTTTTATTTAAAAAAAAATTTCGACGCGGAAAGATAATTTCATATAAAATGCATTTTTATACATCGCACTTGCTACCTCTCTTCACCCACTTTGGAAATACTTCTGCCGGTAATTGATTTCACAACAGAGTAGTGCGAGGCAAAAAGTGCCGAGAGAAACGCACAGTTATAGATTTCCAGACACCGACATGGTGGAACTTCAAATTTTGACACGATGTCCGATGATGGAATTCGACAGCAGGAATTAATCCAAATAACTCGTCGGAACATGCCCGTGATAAATACGGTAGAAGATGCAGAATCAACATCTCTTCGCAATACTAGTATGTATTGCAATAATTCAGAATTTTAAATAATTTTAGGTATAAGCTAATGTATTTACATTGTTTCTTCTTCCTGGGACATTGTAATACGCTTTTTGTGATAATAGTTTTGACTTTCAAAAAATGTTTTTTGTGTACTCATTTTGAATAAAAATATATCCTTTTCTATTCTAATACAGAAGCGTATGCGCCGTACGCGGATGTCCGTACTAAAACATTTTTCTTGGGCCAAAATTTAAGTACCTTATATTTTACGTACTTCAATATGTACAATTTTTAACAAATTAGCCTATATATTATTTCTACTACATGGGTATCAATTCAAAATTAATATATTTAGCGTCCAAAGGCGATGGTTTTCTATGCCCATTGTTAGGGCTATCTACTAGTTAGCATATACAAACGAAATATGCGTTCACTATCGGAACCTATGCTACCTACCTAATATCTGCTGTCGTTAATGTCGGTTATATATACTATAAAATATTGTTATATTTTATAGTATATAAAATCAAATCAAAAAATATAAACAATGTTTATATTATAATAAATATAAACATTGTTTATATTTATTTCAGAAAATATTGTATACCTACATATTTTTGTAGAAATAAAAATTAAATGTTGTTCGTTTAATTAAACATCCCGTGTGTACTCTTTTGAAGCAGTAACCAGCGTCAATATTAAAGTTTCGACGTCAAGAAAACGAATGTCCAGACTCGTCACTCACTACTCGCTCTCCCACCTAGGAGTCACCATCGTAATTGTCGAAATGTCGAAATAAAAATCGAGGTTGGAGAGCTATCCAACGTCTCGCCCGGGTTTAATACCTACTTATTCATGCCGAAACAGCGCTAATGTTTGACACTTTCGTGTTTCGATTAGGAGGCTAAGTTGGTAATGCAACATTTCCATATCCGGTCTGAGTAATGGACGTCTCATTCCATCAGATCAGCAGCCTGTTTGTTTTGTGTTATTATAATATAAAAAAGAAACTTTTTTTAAATATATTCATCACGAAATGAGTATAACTTTAAATCCTAATAAATTTAAAATGTTGCTCAAAAATTTAAGGGTTTCACATCAATGAATAGCAGATCTTCTGATAATTAGAAATAATATTTGCCTTAAGACAACAAAGGTGTTTATAGCGAGTTGCTATCTGTGTATATGGTAAGTAAAATTATTGGCTACCTCATGCTCCAGGTCGTAACACGTTGGCATATACTCGTAAATCTTCAATGACCTCTACTGCTTTTTTGTCATTATGATAATGACAGTTTATTCTCTTAAGAAGTGCCAGGTAGGAAAACCGACGGTCTTTTTTCATAAGGGAAAGAGAATGAAGAAGGATGCGCATGAAGAAGGTAAGCACAGGAAAATCGTTAGTGAAGTAATATTTTTTTGTTTTCAGATATGTTTATCGCTCATATACACATTATCAAATAGAAATAATACTAGTAAGTATATTTTGTTTGTTATATCTGTATATTATATAAAAAGTCAAACTCACTCATTTGGGTCTATATTTAGTAGCATAACAATTTTTGTACTATTTTAAGTAGGCATCACGTTTTTACAACTAATGATAATTTACCATAACAACTAAACGCATAACTGTTTTCGCATAATTTTTACTAGCATAACCCTATGTAGCATAAAGATAACATAGCATAATGTTTAAAGGCACACATTGAGGAAAGCATAACAATACATAAACATAATGATCAACGACATACACTTAAAAGTCCTAATTAAAATGCAAGAAATAGGTGGATAGCAGACTGCAGCAGCATTGCATAAATAGCAAGACCAAATAGCAGACTGTATTGTAGCAGCATACTATTCCCGTAACAAGTGGGGTTGGACCAAGTCGACTATTTCTGGGTGTGGGATCTAAAGAGAACCTAACTAACCTACTTCAACTGTAGCGTTGGATAGCTTTGTTTCTTTGTGGCGGGGGGCTTATGCCATGTGTTTTTATGGTAAGATAACATTAGGGAAAATAAAAAAAATGTCTAAAGAATATTATGCGTATCATCAATAATCGAATTAAATTTAGTACAATAGATTGTTATGCTTAAAACACATTTCGCAAAAAAAAAGATTATGCTTAAATTATATAATGACACTACATATTATGCTATATTCATTATGACAAAGTAAATTAGGAAAAAAAATTATGCGTTTTAAACGTATCCCCACTCATTTACATATCAACACGCAATAGTACTTCCTATTAACCTCATAAAAAATTTTTTTGAGAGTCCACTTAGGCACTATTTGATCGAATTCTGAGATAACAAACAAAAAATACAGCCAAATTGAGAACCTCCTTCTTTTTGCAAATTTGTTTGTAAAATGTATGGGTGCCGGATTTTTCAATGATTAGTTTTTTCTAAAAATGATTTATTCTGAGTATAATTTTAGTGCTTGATCTGACCACAGTATACTGAAGACTAAAAGTAGTCAATCTACATACATGTGATATTCGAGCAACGCACACATAGACACATTTCATTGACGCGATATCTCGGAATGGTTCGGGACAGTTTGTTCCGCACCAGTCCGAGATATCGCGTCCGTAAGAGGTATCTCTGTGTGCTATGCTCGAATAATACTTGTATGTAACATTGACTTCTGTTAGTCTCTAAGTATTCTGTGATCTGACCCTTGTCCGCTTTTCTCCTCTTTTTAATCCCAAATTTTGATGATCGAATTTTGACCACCGTACCATCATAGTACGTTTTAATAAGCACTTCTTAACACATTTTGTCTATACTGCTATATAAATCTGTTGCGTCTTACAATGAGAGTCAGTGTTAAATTTTTTGACGAGAATATGTCTTTAAATTTGTTTTCATAGTGTTTCTCAGTTCAAACAACTGGTGATAAAAAAATTTATCACTTCAAAAAATTTATGGTTTGGTGTTATAGCTACATAACTGTTATCAATAAGTATCCGAAATCTAATTATACCATTAGATAGCTAATGAATCAAAAAATTTGTTAAGCTGAGTGCGATCTACGATGTTTCAAAGGGGTTGGAGGAAGAAGTGCCCCCATTTTTAGGTAATTTCGCTGAGTTACAGAATTTGCATGTACTATATCTTTTGATTCAGAGCAGCTATGATGTTTGATTTTATTTTATTCGAAAGCTCTTGTAAAGATTTATCGTTTGTGTGAGTAAAAATATAATTATAAATGCTTGTAGTAAATATATATGGCGTTTAAGTGAAAAAAATTAAAAAAAAAATGTTATCGATCGAAAAAGTCTTTCAAATTCCAAATTAAAATACAAGAAATATATACCATCTTAAAGGGATTTTAAATGCCAATCTAATTATATCCATGAATCCCCATGTAAAAGAGTGAAGAAGTGCCGAGAACGCAAAAAGATGAAGGCTTCCGAACCGATCTACGACGACACTTATATTCTTACGTAGTATTGTATACTCTTTGACTTATACGACGAATGAAAAATCATTGTCATCGCCCGTGGTCATCACAAAATATTACTCGTTACGTAACGTATTCACGTAAAGCAATGGTACACGGCCGTGTCCACGACAGCCACAATCCAGCCACAATGAGTTTTTTCGTCATGTTTCGTGACAAATCATCGCTTTATGACTCATATCCATTTCCTTTACCATTTCGTCTCTTTGTATGTTCCGTTATAACTTAATAACGGCTTGACCGATTTTAGTGAATGTTGGTCTACAGTAAGAATATGTTATTGCGCAAATAATAGGCTATACAGGCAAGAATAAATTTACGCTTCGCCACGAAACTTCAATCAAAAACTGAAAAACAAAAAAGATTGAAAAGTATAGATATACAAAGTAAATGGTACCAAGGAGTCCAAAAGTGACACACAATAATCAATTTGCTCCTGTGCTGTTTTAGAGTGTGTGAAGTCAGTCTTTCATATAAACCCGTCATGTTTGTATGAGCATGGCAAATCTGTTTGAACCGAGTTTTTAGTGTCATTCGGTTCTCTCAGCTTACTCCGAGGGTATCTGGCGAGAGGATATAAGTTAGACGACTTTCGCAACGTAAATCAAAACAAAAATAAACATTTCGGTAAATTTTCAAGCGACCACCACGGACGAGTACCAGATCGCGTGGACGGCGGCGTTCGCGTTCCTTAACGTTTCTATGTGCCTATTGGGTGGTTGGCGATGCTTCGCCAATAACTACCTGCACTGGGCCGCCGCAGCCACCTGGATCCTGCTAATAGCTCAAGGTACAATACTGAACTAAATATCAAAACCATTCCACTCAACCTGTGAATTAATTTCTATCTTAACATGACTAGAATGAACCAGCGACTTTGCTTGAAATCCAGATTCAAATCCAGTCATTACAAAATTTGTATTTGTTATGTTTTCCCTACGAGCACATTAAATTGTTCTATCATCAATAAAATCTAGAGGGAATGAATATTACAGCCAAAATAAGTAAATTTCCTAGTAGTAGTGCTAAAAATAGTAAAAGTGGCGCGAAAAATTAGAAGATGCAGTGTTTACGAAATATCAAGAAACTACACTTTTAGTTTAAATGTCCGCAAAAAACTTATTGCATGCGAATATACTTATACGCATTTTTTTATATTATAAGATAGCAAACAAGCAGATGAGTCTTCTGGTGGAAAAAGTCAACCATCGCCTATAGACACGAGGTCTAATGCCAAATGCATAAGTTTACCGGCTATCTTACCCTCCAAACTGAATCACGACAAGGACAGACGCTATTGCGACAGGAATAGGTAAGGCGGTGGTACCAAACCCGGGTGAGACAATACAGAAGTCTAGCACCTAGCAGCCACGATGATAGTGACTCCAATAGTGCGCCAATCGGTCGCCTTTTACGACCTGCCTGGCAGAACGGCAGTATACCTATTCTTCAAAGGAGCCCGGACCAACACGAGGGAACGTATATATACCATTTGCCAATTCGTATTTTGAAAATCGCTTAAATTATCTCTCTAACTGACACATAACTTTACAGGATTAAGCGGTCAAGGTATAGGTTTCCAAGCTCCTGAGAACCAGGTGTGGTACATGCTGTTCATCATCTTCGTGCCGTACGCTATGCTGCCTTTGTCCTTGGGCTGGTGCATCGTCATCGGTCTTCTGTCGTCCTTGTCGCACATCACAGCTACTACCATCAAAGTTGAGGAGATTTTAAAAAACGTCCCTTATGCAGTAAGTAAAGATTAACATTGTGTTTTTTTCTAGACTAAGCTGGGCTTGTTTTAATCTTAGACGTAGAACAATCATGAATAATGAGTGCCAGTGCCAGGTGCCTGATAAATATAGTAAAAGGTTTTGGCCACTTTTGTAACTTTAGCAACTTTTGGCCACAGATTTGAATTAATGTACAAAAAAATATAATTTTAATAATATTATAATTATAATTATATTTTCATGCTTAAATGAATCAAATTTATTATGATATGGAAATATTTTTATAAAAATTTTGACATTAAATGGCCACAACCAGTACTTCCACATTATGTATATTAACGGACCTGTGAAACGGGTGACTTCCGGTGGAAGGATACAGGTACTCGATAATATTGGAATAAGATTGAACGATGTAGCTGGTTCTACCAATGGTGTTACACAGGGATCCACTCTAGAACCGGTTTTTTTTTTATATTCATAAATGTCTTGCCTCTCAATGTGGGGGATAATCATAGGCAAACCGGAAAAAACAAACCCTATTTTAGCAGTAAATGATTAGATTGATTGATTGAATCGAACTAATTGCGGATAAAACTTTAACTTTTATTTTAAGTGAAAATACAAGTTGCTAATCATAAATATTCTTTATATAGTAAATCGAACCTATGTAAAAAAGATTATTAATTACTTCTAATGCCAATCTTATATAATTATTGTAATTTGATTATATTTTATATAATTTGCGCAAAAAAATATTCACGCTTTAAAAGCACCTATGAAGGATAATCAAATTAATGTTTGAACTTAATATAACTTAGTTAATCACAAATTAAAACAGAGTATAAAGAAAGAAACCAACAAAAAATTTACTAAAGTTTCAGCCAAGAATTTACATAAATCTACCACCTAGCAAATTAGTAAGATATTATTTAAAAAATACAATTGAATTTATTTAAGCTCAGTCGTATTATTATTATATACCTTAATTTAGTGATTATTTATTTATTAATCGACCAGACTTAATAGAGTTTAGGTGGTAGACTTCTACCTAGGTTTGCTATTACCGCTTTATCTATCCCTGCCACTACATCGTTAGTGTTTTTAGTTAGAATGTAAGTTTACCTATTACGTTACACTTTTGCATCTGGCATAATATCCGTCACACAATACATCTTTGGTGTGTATAGGCGATGGTTTTCTCCTTAAATTAGGACAGCCATATGAGAGCAAGTCATGGATCAAGTTATATAGTATCAAAAATAATATAAATTTGTCTTATTGGTTCATTATGGTTACAAGTTAGCCCTGTGTAGAATATAAGCACAGCCGGCCAACGGACACGTCTAGACAGCGCAACCGTGCGGGGTTTGCGGGGGTAAAGAGCCCAAGCTGCCGTACACTCGCTTGGGACACGTCAGGCAGGGTCATTAATTCAATAGTTTGAAATGTTCCGTTTTTTTTATTCTATACTAGTTCATAAAATCAATATATTGTATTTATTGTGTAATTAGGTAGGTACATATTTATTCACATACATTTTTTAAGATGCTTTTGATTAAAGAGCAGGCATTATTGGTATATTTTTTAAATGAAATCAATAATATTAGCCCAGCGATATAAGGTTAAATTATCCATATTATTGTTTATTATTATTAGATATTTTGTCTTTTCTTAGAATGGTTTTCGGTGGTGCTGATTACGAATAAATAGAATCGAAGTGAATATTTGTAATATTAAAATAACCGTTTTTTACTTAATGCTTCTGGATGTATACATGGTACATATACTAAAATAACTTTTCTTGCAATTTTTGTCTAATGTTTGTTCCGGCTAATCTCTGTAATGGATTGAGCGATTTTGACGGGACTTTCACTGGCAGATAGCTAATGTAATAAAGATTACCTTAGGCTTTATTTTAGAAATTTCACGCGAACGAAGTCGTGGACACAGCTATTATGACAATATATTTCGAGGTTCAAAATAGCGGACGAAATTTTTTAAAATAAAATTAATATGCGTAACGTTTTATAGTGTTCGGGGGTGACGATTACGAATATGACAATATATTTCGAGGTTCAAGATGACGGATAACGGTGTTTTTTCATTTCATTCCTGATATATATACATATACTATGAATATACAAATTTATACATATTTTGACAACCCTGCAGCAATGACGAATACCTACAACGATACGTACACAAAAGCGGCATTTTGCCTTACTTCAAACGCTGTGTCCCACTGTTCTTTTTATAGTGCGATAAAAGTAACAGAAAAAAACAATAATCTTCTCTGATTAAAAAATAATCATAATATAAATAACAAAAGATAAAACTATGATAATATTGTAGATTTTTTATTTTCTACTCCGATTTTTAAATCTTTATATTTTTCTGAATAGGCGGAATCTTGCGGAGTACGACTAATCTTCGGTAACACGCTATTGTACACCGCCGTTAACTTCGCGGGGATGTACACCAAGTACCTAACCGACTGGAGCCAAAGGAAAGCCTTCCTGGAGACACACCGGTCGATGGTGACACGGCAGAGGACGAAGCGAGAGAGCGACCGACAGTGGAAACTTTTTCAGAGCGGTTAGTAATCAAGATTTATCAAGTAACCAGTTGTATTAAGTATGTGATGAGTGACCAACCTAACGAAAAATCGGGCACATGAATCAATCAAATTATGTCTAAAAAAATGCAAAACTTATACAAATCATCCACATGCCATCTACGACAGTTCGCTAACATTAGACTGATGAGGCAAAGTGATTTTATATAAATAGGGGAGCACAAGAGGGGATTTTGGGATTTACTTGAGCGTCTCAGATTAACATAGGAAGGGGGGAGGGGTTATACCTCGCATACTGTTTACAAGATGATTAAGATTTTTAAGTCAAGTCAAGTTTAAGTATAAGTTTGCTAAAAACAACGTAATTTTAATATTTGAAAAGCTGTAACCTTTAAAAATAAGATTCGATTTTGATTTTAAGCATTAAAACATCGTAGAATTCCCAAAAAGTAATTGTTTGAAAAATTTATATATAAAAAAGTTATGTCGAAAAACCACTTTTTTCAATAAGCTTTGGCCAACGATTTCTTTCAAACGGATAAACCGTTTTTGATGCAATTAATCCTTCTGAGACGATTTGGTTCAAATTTTCAGGAAGTCTATTAAACGCCATCAAACACGTTTCGGTTGGTCAATCCTTTCAAAAATTATGCGATGTTTACATACACACATGCACACACATACATACATACAAACATACTGACGTCATCGTGAAAATAGTCAGAAAAGGTTCCTAATAACTCAAAACATGGAGATCTGGCGAAAACTCATTTTTCGAAAATCGGGGCAAAATCAGTAACTTATCTACATAGTACGCAGCGGGAAATTAAAAAAAAAACGCTATATGTAGACGCGGGGTGAAAAAGTAATCTTCGTCGTTAACACTGACGAAGACGATGCGACGGTGTGGTTCTCTGTGTGTGTATGTGTGTGTGCATTTATGTCGATATTAGCATCATAGGGATAGGCAAGCACCTTCTAAACTTGGGCATGGCGGCCGCGCTCAGATCATAGTCCACCGCGGCCATTATCAGTTGATTTGAGTTTGTTTGTTTTTCTCCCGAAATATAGTTGTGAAAGATAACATACGATGATAACTTACAGCTTTTATATAATACAGCTAATATATAATAACAAATTAACTGGGTTTTCAGTTCTAATGGTATCAATAAATCTTTGTGTTCGACCAGTTTTCCAAATTTCAAGAAATTTGTAGCAGCAGTAACAGTAGCAGCAATATACAACGTGTAAACCCTATTCAACCCGAAAGGGGTATATTAGAATTTCTGTAATATTATAAAAAAATGAAATAATTATTTTTATAAGTATTGTGGTATTTTGAAATTCTCGTATTTAATCTCCAATTTCACTAACAATTAGCGAAATTTAAATCTGTACAACACTTCGTCGAGTAAGCGAGTGCAGGGCTTGAAGCCGGTTTAATTAATATCAGTTAATAGAGGTATTTTTTTTTAAAGGGCAATGGGCCCACCTCTCGTTCCCACCACTGTAACTTCTGTAAACCAGAATCAACAGATAGCTAGAGCAAATAGATAGAGGTATTTATAAAAGAGGTTTGCTCGGAGCGTATCTGAGATAATAAAATAATTTGAGCATATTTCCAGCTTTAGGAGGCAATTTGGTTGGCTTCCTATACGTCTGCGAAGGAATTTACGGTTATTGTCATTTTTATATAACATTTTATTAAATTTTTCTTTTCCTTCCTATCTACGCGAAAAATTTGAATTTCTTCATCCAATAGACCTTCCTTGTCGTCCTTTTGTAGGAAGCTCTTTAACGAATTCCTTCTCCTACCATCCGTGCCGTTAGGCTTTGAAATTTTTTACTTCATTCTATTAGAATAAGTGAATCACTAGATATCTTTAAAAATCGCCCGAAACAGCACTACTTATCCATTGCACAGTTTATTTTGTTTGTATATTTAGTAAGTAGTTATATGATGTTATTTTATTTTAGTAATTAAGTTTCTTTTGTTTTTTGTTCTTTGTTTTTGTACACGTGTTTTTTCTACCTTATTTCATTTTTTTCTTCTTAGAAAATTCTTCTAGCAAGCCCAAAGTAAGTTTGGGCTTGCTAGAAGAAATTTCTTTACAGATAAGCTTGTGATTTGTACTAATTTTGTCATTATGTTTACTTTTTGTTATTCGTGGGTATTAATAAATGGTTAAATAAATAAAATAATTTGAATTAAATTTGTTGATTCAAAACCCTTATTACTTTCTCCATTAGGGAACCGGTATTTTTCAGGCTAAGGAAAAGCAAAACCTTTACAAAACGCTCATTATAAATATATAAAACGAACATTTTGTAAAGGTTAAACTGATTTAGGTTTGAAAATTAACCGGTTAATAGGCACTTAGCGGGCGCATCCTCGCCATTTTTATTGTGTCCGGAATTTTGTGTTGCCATAGTAATATTTGAAATATCCTTTAAGATTATTCATTTTATTTTGATCGATGGAAATTCTCTTACTCATATCCGCTAAATAATATTCGAATACTAAACAATCCGATTGATGATCAGATGCAGTTTTTTTGTACACTATTAATATATTTTATTTGCAGTGATACCGGATTTTTTAGCGAAAGAAATTTCCAGTCACGTATCCAAGGTTCGGGGCGAGTTTCAAGAACAACAGTTCAACAACCTCTATATACAACGTCACGAAAACGTGTCAATATTGTATGCAGACATCAAGGGGTTTACGGGTAAGGATCAATTATAATTATAAATATTAAATATCATTGGAACACGAATTAATCTAACCAAAAAGTAAGCTAATTATTTGCTTGAGATATTGGGTAAGTCAAATATAATTTCAAGAAATAAATATAAATATGAATACATCCTATACTATAAACGAGCAAATCTTTTATATTTAGTACAACTATTTGATTTCTCCGAATTGGCTCTAACGATTTTCTTGAAATTTTGGATTTACAGTCTTTTACTATTAAAATTGATCTATGTGAGTGGTATATCCGTGAAACATGAAAAAACATGTTATATGTCATAAATATGTATTTACATTTAGTAAACACCCAAACCCAGAAATACAAACATTTACGCTCGTCACATAAATCCTTGTCGAAAATCGAACCCGAGTCGCATTGATCGCGTAGTTGGGATTGCTAACCAATCGAACAACGGGGTTCATCAATAAATTAATCAGTAGCATTGTAAAAAAGAAATCACTTTGCTTGCGGAATTTAGTTATTACAACATATTATAAAAAATATCTGCGGCCATGTAACAGGTGACATCACATGGCATTATGTTTGCAAGGGTTACAAATCGAAAGCTTTTCTTGCCTCAGGTACACTCGTTATAAAAGGATTAAGGGAGTATTTTTTCAAGCTGTATTGTGTTATTCGCTTGCGCCAAAAAAGAGGTTTTCCTATATTTGATACAACATCGGAGTAGCGTTACTGGAGACGTATACTTATTTAATGGATTTTCATGGAATATTAAAACAAATATTTAGGATTTCAGAGCATTATATGTCATTATTTCGTAAGATTTTTATTTAAAAATACAGTCAGTTATTTCTCATCGTATTAAAATGTGGAGCAGTTGGAATTAAATTTAAAATAAATTTATACCAGGATCAAAATAACCAAAAAACTTATTATTCAAATTGATTGCTCTCATTCTAAAAATCTCTTAAAACAGTAAATAGTTATCTATTCTCTCTGGTCCGCCATATGTTGTGTTGGACTAAAAAAATTCTTAAGATATTTTTCATTTCTCTTTCACTTAAAACATGTTTATTCACTTTCAGAGCTATCCAGTAAATGTAGCGCACAAGATTTAGTAAAAATATTAAACGCACTATTTGCTCGATTCGACAGACTAGCATCAGTGAGTATTAGACCCATTACAGTTTATATTCCTATATGTATGTATCTAACATTACATAATTTTTAAGTAGTATGCTTAAGTTAATTTTATACACACCATCAGCTATCTTGTCATGAAGCTCGTTAGAGACGAGTGCAGGCATGAATCAACTAAGTACTAGGTGGTAAGTTACCATCAGGGTTTGTGATCATCATCTTACCTTTTCCTATCGTAATGGAAATGACTGACTTTCTGAATAGCCGATCGCAACAGAGATACCGGGATAGTAGGGGGGCCGAGTACTCAGCTAGAGTTTAAGTTTAAATTTGTACAACTAACGCCAGCGCTAAGGACTGTCTGCTGTGAGACTGGACCGAGTGCCTATCACCTTTACGTTTCGATTAGGGAAGAAACTACCAAGTAAACTTTTACATCCCTGCCAGACAAGTAACAATGCAACATTTATTAAATCTTCTACAGTAAAAGCTTTTGTTGCTTTGCTATCCTTACTGTAAAAACGAGTCACTGATATTTTTATGTCATTTAACTAGTGAATATAAACGTATATTAGTACAATTGACGGAAGCGATCACAAAGCAAAGGAGAATTTCGCTACGTTAAACCACCGACACGCAGCTCAACGGTAAGAGCGTTGTCTGACTTTACAAATCAGTGCCAAAACTTAATATATATATATATATATATATATATATATAGTAATCACTTATATCCTGACTATGGAGAGTCCTGCGAAGACTCGCCCTAATATCAGTGCTTATCACTATTACATATGTTCTGATTTGGAGAGTAGGATGGGTGGCCAGTAAGCTTTCTGTGGCATTACATCCCTGTAACTGCGAAATTTTGCATCTTTATAAATTATATTATTAATAGGCGATGTTATTCTCTTAACGTCAACAAAGCCGTCGTTCTTGTTTATCCCTATCCTTTGCTACAGAAAACTACTCGGACATATCAAAAAAATATTATTGAAGTAGTATTAATGATATTCCTTCTTTGCACTGCCTCGTGTTCTATTGGTATGATTACTCGCCTCAGATCATGAAGTTCAGGGTTCTGTCCACTGGTTAGACATTTTTTTTTTCAAGAGAAAATTTCATAAGGACGTCTGATTTCGGTAATGGTATGAACACCCTTCTTCCCCCATGCATTGAATGAACACTTAAAGGAAATGATAGCACAAGTCGATAAAAGGGACGGTGATGAACCGACGAACCGGAGACTCGTAGTAAACCGAAGGGTTCATTACCAATGTGTTCACCTCGCAATGAAACCGACGTCAAAATATTTTAATATTGACTAATATGAATCTATTATACAATTCTTTTCGAGTACCGTGTTTCCAGGTGGGCGTAAACAGCTGCAACACAGTTTTGCAACTATAGCAATTGTTTACAAACTACGTGTTATATTTGTAATATTGCTAATATGTTCAATAAATAATCTTTATTGATCTTTAAAATTTAATTTTTCAGGAGAACCACTGCCTGCGGATCAAACTACTTGGTGACTGTTATTTCTGCGTGAGTGGATTGCCAGAAAAGCGCAGTGACCACGCGTTTTGCTGTGTCAATATGGGACTACAAATGATCCGAGTTATTCGCGACGTCCGCTACAACAAACAGGTTAACTTTGCCACTACATTAGGATATTTAAATGTATTTCTTTGTAAGTTGTCTGCTGAAGTCGAAAACTCCAAATTTATAATTTATGTTCTATTTGTAACACGGACATCCGCATTATGTAACATATTATTTTATTTATCGTGTTCTGATAATCATTTGAAATTTCTTCCCCTCTTTCTTCATTCCCCTTGTTAGTTCGGGCCCTCTTTAAAGAATAAACTATTTATTTATTTATTTACCACTTTATTGCACACATAAAATTAATAAAAAAAAGGAGATAACAGGTAAAAAAGTACAAAAGGCGAGCTTATCACTAAAAAGAGATGTATTATTATAGCTAACCCAAGTCAGAGAAAATTTAAATACATTAAAAAATAAGGTAGACGGTGTACAAAAATAATTAATTCTTAATTAAATATAAATATCTAATGCGAGGTATAACAGATGCTAAAATATATTATTAGGTTTTTAAAATATGTATTTCATTAGGTTTTTACATTAGGCCATTTTGCCAGACAATTTGGAAACGGCAAACTATGGGTGATAGATTTGATTGCTAAGTGGTAGTTGCTAAGTGGTAGAGTCTACTGCATTATCTCATCCGGGTCTAGTGTCACCGTCTCACCTGTTCCTGTCGCAATAGCGACAACATTTGTCCGGACACCGAACAAACTGTCCAAACCGGAACAAACCGGAACAAACAAAACCGGAACAAGACAGTTTGTTCCGGTTTGGAGGCTAATTAGCTAGTAAACTTATGCATCCGGCTTCACTGTTCCGCTATACCGAAAGTAAGGCACCATTAACATCTTTGTTGTCCCCCGTGTTGGTTCCGGGCTCCTTTGAAGAATAGACCAACTGCCGTTCAGCCAGGCATGTCGTAAAAGGCGACCGATTGGCTATGCGAGTCACTAACATCGTGGCTACTAGGTGGTAAAGTTCTGCATTATCTCGCCCGGGTCTGATACCACCGCCTTACCTATTTCTGCCGCAATAGCGTCAGTGTTTGTCACTGTCGTGGTCTGGTTTGGAGGGTAAGGTAGCCGGTAAACTTATGCATGTGGCATTAGACCTCGCCACAAGATAGCAACGCACCATTAACACCTTTGCTGTCTATAAGCGATGGTTGACTATTTCCATCAGGAAACCCATCTGCTTGTTTGCTATCTTATGATATAAAAAAAATATATGTGATGATTGCTATCTTGAGATATAAAAAATATGTAATTAAATAATAAGTAGTATTAATTAGCTGTCCCCTGCTCGTAAGCCACATGGCAAATACAATCTCCGAAGGTTAAGTAGTTTTTGATTTATATACGATTTGATAAATGTAACAGTGACGTAATCAGATTACTAAAAAAATACCATCATGATTGATCGTCTGCACTATAGATAAAATGAACTGAACGTCTGGTTCGCCTCAATTTGACGGTATAATGGGCTAGCGACCTAAATAATACAACCAGTGAGGGTCAGGTTCGATTCCTAACAAGGAAAAACATTTGTGTGATTTTGGGTGTTTATCAAATATATTTCAGTGCTAAAATATGTATTCCTATGTATTATATTATATCCTACTTATCATAATCAAATAATTATCATTTGTGAATGTTAACTATACTAATGCTTTTTTTCGGGTTTGATTAGTTTGTGTAATTTGTCTAGAGATATTTATTACATACCCGCACTAATTGGTGCCGCCCAAACATGAAATTATTTCTTCGAGGAAACATTTTTAATTAAAGCATTAAATTATTTTGACAGTAATTGTAATGTTATTGGTAATATTTGTATTTTTTAATAATTATTATTATTATTTTATTTTGATTATGATTTAATTGGGTTGTTTTGTATATTGTATATTGAATTTAATTCTTGACTTTAGTATTTTATAATAACTTTATTTTAATGAATTGACTAAAGATTTAAATTTGGACATTTAAGATAGATTTATTATGGTTACTATAATTTTGTGACTTTAAGTAACTACTAGGGGATAATTTAATTAAATTGTATTTAATTTTAATGAAATTGCATAAGTTTATACCAACACATCTGATTTCTCCCTACTTGCGGGGAGGTACCCATAGTGCGGACAACCCTACATTGGTATTCCTATATTTATTGAGGGTAGGATGTGAATTTGCCTTCAAATTTGTTATTTGTGACATTTCGATTTCGTTGTTAGTTAATATTTATTGTAATGCTTGTGTAAGCGAAACCGGTCGGAAATTAAATATAATTATCTTATTGTGAAACAGTATAAGTTTGATCAGCTAGCAAATATTGTATTAAATTCTTAGTTTTAAGGGTATTCGGGCTTGTAAATGTTGAGAAAGCCATGAGTCCGGGCTAACTAGCTTGACATACCGGCTTTCGATTCTAGAGTCTGGCAATCCTATTGAAGGGAGTAAACTGGCTTTAACTGTCAGCACAGAATCACCTTTTCTCGTCACCATATCCTTTTCTGTCGCTTAGAACTGTCATTTGCTAGAGCGAGAAAGGTAGCGGGAATGCTATTGCCTTAATTATTCCGCCGCGGGCTGTTAAATTTCTCCTATCTTTCTCGTACTAACAAATGGCGGTTCTGAGTTACAGAGAAGGACAGGCCGACGAAAAAATGCGATTCCACGCTGACAGATGTAGTTGAACCCTAAAGCGGCTTATCTGAACCATATTAAATTAGTTTGATGCGTCGCCAGGTGGACTTAGATATGCGAATCGGCATCCACAGCGGCACAGTGCTGTGCGGCGTGCTAGGGTTACTGAAGTGGCAGTTCGACTTGTGGTCGCACGACGTTACGCTCGCCAACCACATGGAGAGCGGAGGACTGCCGGGGTGAGTGAGACAGACATACTGTGATATACCAGATAGATTTTGACTCATCTGTAAAGGTTGTATTCCGGAAAAGCCCAACCATGTCTTCAAGATTCTTTAAACTTTAAACTTGATAAAGCCATAATTAAAAATCATAAATTATATAATAATATAATATAAGAAAAATGTTGCAGTAAAATCTCTTTGTTTTTTTACTATTTGTAGCTCGCTGGTTTTGGATCCATTACATAGATGATGTCCATACTAATCTAAGATCGCGTAGTTCGTAACTTCGTATCATAGTCTTCCAGCTACACATTATAATATAATCTATAACATCGCGGCCACTCCAACGGCTTACGTGCTCTTCAAGATTATGGGGGTAAACCAAAACCAGTTTCGGAGATTTGTAAAATTTTCTTGCCTATCTAAACTAAATACTATAACTCGAAGGAGAGCGTTCTATGTTAGAACATGTAGTATTAATAATTATAAAATTCAATTCTAATTGTTATAATAAATTTGATTTTCAGGCGAGTACATATCTCGTCAGCCACAAAGGACTTTTTAAATGGTGCATTCGAAGTGGAGCCGGGCGATGGACAGACTCGGGACCCGTATTTACGTGAATTTAATGTCACCACTTACCTCATCAAAGCCACCGAGCATCCTCGTAGGACCAGAAACCGATCCGCCAAGTTCGTACGCTATTCTTTATTTTATTGCTTAGGATATAAGTATCTATTTTTATTGCATAAGACATCATAAGTGCTCGAGTTCTATCCCTGAGTCGGGTAAAAGTTAATACTTTTTTGCGGTTAATTTTGAAAATTGAAATGTATTTTTAACAGCTCGCCACGTAAATAGCAATGTACCACTAACATCTATGATGTTTATAGATGAAAGTTCTCTTTCTCCATCAGAATAATGCCATATATGCTAGATCAACGCATCTTAGAAAGAAAAATCTGAGATCCGCCTCTGAAATCAAGTCCAACTCACGCTTGACCCACACGTTTCAATAGTATCAATTTTACAGTATCCAGCCAGCAGCCGATTTGCAGCACAGCGAGCCAACCACGAGATGCGCAGCGAACAGCATCGACGAAGAGACAACTACCGACTGGACCCCTGAAATGCCATTTCAAAATGTAAGCAGGATACACGCATTTTACCGACTTTTTTTATTTATCAACAGACACCTGTTTGCGAAGTATCCTAGATTTCTTTGGTCAAATTTTCCTAAAAGATGGACAAAACCTTGAGCAGCTGATTTTTACTGCCAAGGTCGATGGTAGAAGCTTTTGTTCCCCGTGTTGATTCGGGACCATACCACCACCACCACTTTGAAGAATAGACCATCTGCCAAGCAGTCCGTTAAAGGTGAGCGACAGGTTATACGTATCACTAGTGTGTCCTTTTGTGAAAATTAGGTGATAGTGTTCTCCAACATCTCGCCCCAATCTGCTACCACCACCTTACCTATTCCAACCGCAATAGCGTCAATGCTTGACATTGTCGTATTCCCGTTTGGAAGATAAGGTTACTGATAAACTTATGCATGTAGCATTAACAACTCGCTACACGGATAGCAATGCACTATTAACATCTTTAATTATCTACCACCAATCTACCAACAAGTAATCATGACGATAGTGACACATTTGGCAAATCTTTCGCCTTTTACAAAGAAGAGACAGTAGAATTTTGTAATATCTGTCTTGTGCCACCTTACCTGTTTCTGCTGGGGCCTTGGAGCTTACCACTGTCACTGTTTTTCATCCAAATTGAGCGAATTCGCAAAAGTATTGCTATATGTCTTGTGTTATTCCTAGTTGTTATAGTTATGATTTCTTATATATGTTATATATCACTTGTTCTTAATAATAATAATAATACTCTTTATTGTACCACATAAAAAACATTACATAACATAATATACAAATTCATACAGCTAACACAATGGGCGGTCTTATCGCTAACAGGCGATCTCTTCCAGACAACCATTTACATAGTTCTTACTCACATAGTTAAGTGTTGTGTTGTTATGTGAGTAATTGATTGTTTTTTGTTCCTACCTATTGCATTGGGTCTGTGCCTGTAATGATAGTAGTAAAATTATGTAAATAAATAAAAAAATAAATGTTTCAAGGATTTTTTGCCAAAATGACAATAGCTGATAGCCTTAAGGTTTGCAATAGTAATACTGACCTAGAGGGTGAACAGAGTGCTTAGTCAGAGTTTAAATTGAAATTTGGCCAAATAACGCCCACGCTAAGGGTTGTGTCTTGCGAGACCGCACCTCGGCTTAGTGCGGCGTTTTAACTAATTATGGAAGGGAGAGTAGTGGCATTGCGCTCTGCGCTATCCACAGGGCGCATAAGTTTTTTCATCGCCGTTGAGACCAGCGGCGACGGTGTAGAGTAGTGTTTTTTGTTCAATGGGTTGGCGGCGACAGCCGCTGTAATGGAATCGTCGTGAAAGTAAACCGCTTAACCTAAACGTAAGGTAAAATGGCATTGCAGCCCTGCTACATCCGTTACATACACTTTGGCTACATCATTTATATATTTAGTGTTTATAGGCGATGGTCGCCTCTTTCTATCAAGAGAGCCTGCTTGTTTGCTTTTTCGTCATAAAAAAAGTCTAGTAACTTCAATAATAAATTAAATCTATCCATTATTAGTATTGAGGAAGTTAGACTTTGAATGTTTTTTAATAATTGTTTGCCTGTAACTCTGGGAATTACTGCTTTGAATAGTAATGGTTTGTTTCAGTACTTCCAAATAAGTGGAATGGGACTCATAAAACAACGCCGTCAAAACAAACACGAGGATGTTGAACAAGGACAAGACATGGAAATTTCTTCCATGGACGAGGTAAGTTCAATATAATGCGTATAATAAAATTCCTGCGTAACATCAAACAATCAAGCCGATTGAAAATAGTCTTCAAAGATTTGAACCGCTTTACGCTGAATGCGATCAAGAGGAAGAAACTGATATTGCAGAGCTCTCGCCCATGAGTACTTGATACGTGATGAGTACTCCATGTGAGGTTAAATTTGCGCTTTTAAAGTGGCATGCAATGGGCTGACAAGAAGTATTATCTTGCTCTACTGAACATACCGAGCTTTTTAAATTCCAGTCTAGCCTTTCCTTCTAAATGGTCACAGAACTGAACATAGTTTGATATGTTAACGCCAAGAATTCCAATATTAGTTCGGCCGTTTTTGCGTGAAAAAGTAACCATCCATACATAAACAAACTTTCGCATTTATAATATTAGTAGGATATGATTAGTAGATATAAGACGTAAAATATGTTCGTTCGGTGCAGGAGCACGACATCATCAACAACTCGATCGAGGTGTCCAGTAACACGCGCATGCGCTCGGAGCACATGCGCGGGTGGACGCTGTACTTCCGGAACCACTCGCTGGACCGCCGCTTCAGGCTGCTGGACGAGCGCACCTTCAAGTCCAACGTCATGTGCTGTCTTGTCGTCTGGTTCTTTATCGTTGCTGTCCAGTGCATCATACACTTCAAGTAAGTTACTTTGTTTTAATGTATTTGTTATCCCTTAATTCGGGAAAAATCTTTATCTCTCCAACATTGTCTTATCTACCATATTTTTCTAAATCTACCTTCATTTACACGTTGCTTTGATAACAAAACATGTTGTTTATGTTTCGTTTATTTCTAGGATATTGTGTCCAATTATATTTTAAAGTATTTTTAATAACTTCGTCTATAATAAACTATTACTTACTGACTAATTAAACGCCTATGTGATCTAGTCGTCCGATGTCGGCGTTAACCGCATAAACGTCCCGAGTTCGATTCCCGGGATGGGAAATTAAAAACGAGTTTTTTTTAGTTTTCTAATGAAAACGACTTTGCCCGGGGTTGGAAAAGTGCCCGGCTGACGATGGCTTGCCACCTATGATATTCTGGGACTAAGTATCTTCGGCTAATCGTGGGATTACTACGTGGATACTTACTGACTTATTTCAAATTTAACAATTATATGAAACTACCTGCAGCGTGCAGCGCGCTGCATTATAAAAGTTTTTGGCGAATTTCGCAGCATCACCTAATTTTTTCGAGATAAAAAGTAGCTTATGTGCTATTCCATGTAATCATCTATCTGTGTACAAAATTTCATTCAAATCCGTTCAATAGTTGTACTTGCATCCGTTGCAAGTGGTACAAAATAAATTCCTGCGTATTGCCACGGGAGCACCGTGGTATATGCGCAACGTAGACCTCCATAACGATCTTGAATTGCCGAGCTTAGCAAAGCATTTCAAAGACATCTCCGAAAGATACTTCGATCGTACCATCTCGCATCCGAACCCACTGGTGGTAGCCGCGGCTGACTACATCCCAGACCCTAATCCCGATCCCAAACTACGTAGGCCCCGCCACGTTCTTACCGATCCCGATGACCCGATAACTCTGGCCAATGGTTTACACGATAACACTACACACCTACATTCGCGACACCGTCGCCGCCGGCGGCGACGAGGACCCCTGTTTCGCCCTTCGGCGAACCGAGCCCAAGGGCAAGGTTCGGCGGACGGACAAAACAATGCCACTAGCCCTCTCATCGCAAATCACGACCCCACCCTAAGCCGAGGTTCGGTCTCACAGGAGACACCCTTAGGGCGGAGGGCGTACAGCCCTACACCTTTAAATTCTGGCTGAGCACTCTGCTCGCCCCCGCGACCGGTGAAGCTGTAACAGCCCATAAGGCTAACAGCAATTGAGACATTCCGAAAAAAAAAAATTTTATGTGGGAAATACAAAAATTGCGTTTTATGATTTTTTCTTATTTTCACGCAGTGTAAAGCGTACATTGCTCGGACTCGTTGCACCACCACCCCTCCCATTTAACCCCCGCAAGGGTTGAAATCCCTTCTTTGTTCAAGTTCAAATTTTTCAAATTCAAATTCAAATATTTTTTATTTCGTAGGTAAAATTTAACTTGAAATACGTCATTTGTACGTAGTCCATTATACCTACATGCATTCTGTTAACTTATACATACAATATTTGTAATAAAAAAATCTTTCACGCTTACATTTACGGCATATAGGTTATACATAATATTAGTGAATGCTTGTCCCCAGCTGCACACTGCTGGTGATAATCCTGCCGGTGATCACGGTGCAGCTGTCGCTGTCGTTCTGCGTGGTGATGGCGGAGGAGTTCCCCCGCGCGCTGCCCCGGCTGGCGCGCCTGTCCGCCGCGCTCAGCCGCAGCCGCCTGCGCCGCAACGTGCACATGTGCTGCTTCGTCACCATTATGTCCATAGCCAGGTAACGCTGCACCGCAACGTGCACATGTGCTGCTTCGTCACCATCATGTCCATAGCCAGGTAACGCTACACCGCAACGTGCACATGTGCTGCTTCGTCACCATCATGTCCATAGCCAGGTAACGCTGCACCGCAACGTGCACATGTGCTGCTTCGTCACCATCATGTCCATAGCCAGGTAACGCTACACCGCAACGTGCACATGTGCTGCTTCGTCACCATCATTTCCATAGCCAGGTAACACTGCGACGCAACGTGCACATGTGCTGCTTCGTCACCATCATTTCCATAGCCAGATAACACTGCGCGGCAACGTGCACATGTGCTGCTTCGTCACCATCATGTCCATAGCCAGGTAACACTGCGCCGCAACGTGCACGTGTGCTGCTTTGTCACCATCATATCCGTAGCCAGGAATAATTTTTCACAGCCACATTCAACAAACTTATAATGACAAAACAAGAGTAATATGCCTGTTTAAAGATTTTGTCACTTTCAGTTCTCCTTGTGTTGGACCGCACTCCCTCTGCAGAATAGTTCTTCTGCCTATGTGTCAGGCAGTCCGTAAATAGAAAAACGATTTATAAACTATAAGATTTATAAACTTTTTCCCCGTGTTGGTCCCGGGCTCCTTTGAAGAATAGGCCAACTGCTGTTCTGCCAGGCGGGTCGTAAAACATGACCGATTGGCTATGGATTGGTCACTAACATCGTGCCTACTAGGTGATAGAGTTCTGCATTGTCTCGCCCGGGCCTGGTACCAGCGCCTTACCTATTCCTGCCGCAATAGCGTCAGTGCTTGTCACTGTCGTGTTCCAGTTTGGAGTGTAAGGTAGCCGGTAAATTTATACATTTGGCATTAAGACCTCGCCACAAGGATAGCAACGCACCATACGCACATCTTTGGTGTCTATAGGCGACAGTTCTCTCATGCCATCAGAAGAGTAATCTGCTTGTTTGCTCTCTTATGATATAAAAAAAGAAAAAAAAACAAGAATTATATAACCGTTTATAGATTCACTTGTTATTTTCAGCACAACAAAACTCTACATTTGTCCATTTCCGTATTTCTCGATCAACGGTACCAGCGAATCAATAATCGAGATACCGACGATAACCGAGCCGAAAAATTGCGAATGCTACATGCCGGAGTACGTGGTGTTCACGTGGATCCTGTGCTTGGTGGCGTTGACCTCGATCCTGAAACTGGGCTATCTGATAAAAACGTTTCTGGCCATCGCCAACGTCGCTATGTACGGGATATTATTGATTTCCTACTATAACGTCGATTTTGTCAATTCTGGAAATAGTAGGTACGTAAGTATTATCGATATTTTATTTTATTTTGTTTTTTATTTTATTGTGTGCTGATCCAAGAAGTTTTTACTGCCGACTACTTTAATGTTAATCCTGTAACTATGACACCGGACTTTTGGGATGGGCAAAATGCTCTACGTAAAGTTATTAAAGCTGTTAACGCCCCCGCTAAGAGCTGTGTCGTTTGAGATAACCTTATCTAGCTATGTATTTCGGGAGGAGTCCTAAGAAGTAGCAGATCCTAGGGAGGAGGAGGCTAAGAGGCTCAGGCTCGCCACTCCCCACACCTTAAAAAAATTGATGATTAGGTACCTTTATAAAGTACCTTTAAATGAATCCCGAACACCCAAAACCAAAATTCGCTGAATCGAGTCCCCCACCTCCCCAACAAAAATTCTGGATCCACCACTAGTCCTAACATCGCATCCGCTTTAGGCGTGGGGCGAAAGAATTCGACAATGAGCAACAGGTGGAGACGGAGTCGTGTTATATGTGTGTTTGTGTTCAACCGCAACTTCGTTTACTCTACACAGCTCCTCCCCCGTAGGTGATAGCGTGATAATATGTAGCCTATATGTTGACCCGACCTGTTAGTAATATCCATGCAAAATTTGAATTAAATCCATGCAGCACTTTTTGAGTTTACCCCGGACATACATACAGACAAACGGACAAAAATTCTAAAAACTATATTTTTGGCTTCGATATCGATTGTAGATTACCCCCCAAGTATTCTTTTAAAAAAATATTCAATGTACAGTTTTGACTTTTCTACGATTTTATTATATGTATAGATAGATATAGATTTTACAATGAGTGAATTGAAGAGCATGGCAGAATTCAAAAAACATAGTCTATGAAATTATTTTATACGTTCCATCACTAAAGGTATAATTTACACTGCCGCGAAATAGAACGGAAGCAACTTTTGCAATGAAATTGTACATAGCATAATGAACTTCATGTCATTGCACCACGTATTCATTAAGGGGGTCGACAGTACCAGAGGAATTTTCGAAAGTGTACGAAACTTCCTCGAAAGACGCGCGACCATTTTGACTCATATTTAATTCGTAAGTTATACAATTGACAAATTCATTATGCTAGGAACAATTTAATTGCAAAAAGTCGCTTCCATTCCATTTTGCGTGTAAATTGAGCCAAAAACAAAATAAAATAATCGTCAAAATTGACGTCAAGTTGAGTGGAAATAGGATTATTTCCATTCCATTGATATATACTCAACTCTTCCATGACAAACGACGTGCAAGCTTAAAGTAATTCATACTAATCCATACTAATATTATCAGTGCGAAAATCAGTTTGTCTGTCTGTCTGTTACGCTTTCACGGCTAAACCACTGGACCGATTTTCATGAAATTTGGCATAGAAATATTTAAAGGTCCGGGATCCAACAAAGGCAATTTTTTTTTCTAAAATCAAAGTCTGAATGGCTGAAATAGGGGATGAAATTTGTATTAAAAACTATTTCGAAGACATGTTAATATACTCACGAGCGAAGCTGCGCGGGTCGGCTAGTAAATTAATGTTTCGGTCATACACAAATAAAAACGAAAACCATTATTAATTAAAACATATTTCTATTTCAGTCAACTCATGTTCTACATACAGATGTTGATATTGATGTCAATGTTCCTCGTGATAGTGGTGTACCACGCGCGGCTGGTGGAGGTCACCTCACGACTGGACTTCCTTTGGAAGATACAGGCAGAGAACGACCTACAGGAGATGAAAGACACGCAGAAGACTAACAGACATCTTCTAAAACATATCCTGCCTGACCACGTGGTTAAACACTTTTTGAGCAAAGACCGGCGGCCTGATGTAAGTCATTTAAGTCATTATTAATGTTAAGACTAGAGGTTGCTTGCGACTTAGTT
Source organism: Apodemia mormo (assembly GCA_036924255.1). Classification (NCBI taxonomy): domain Eukaryota; kingdom Metazoa; phylum Arthropoda; class Insecta; order Lepidoptera; family Riodinidae; genus Apodemia; species Apodemia mormo. The sequence continues at coordinate 43,185,323 of JAUPFN010000001.1, read as the reverse complement.
TACGTGAACCAAAGCCATTGCTACCTTTTGCTTTAGTCGAGTAAAAAATAACTTAGGGTACTTCAGAATGATGTAGCTGTCCATAGCGTAGTAACTTTAATAACAGATTCAGTTGTTTTTGAGTTTATCCATTTCAAACATACATACAATTATTTTTTTCCTCTTTATGATATTAGTTAAGTTTAGCAACTACCCGCTTGCTTATTCAGATTTTTGTAAATCCCTTCGGATCAATGCACTTTCCTGGGATCTAAGGTTGTTTGTGTACTAAATCTGGACAAAGACCAGTCTCCTCTGTGTTGGTTCGGGCTCCTTTGAAGAATAGATCAAGTGCCGCTCTACCAGACGGGACGTTAAAGGCTACTGATTAACTATAGGTGTCTCTACAATCGTGACCATTAGCTTGTAGAGTTCCGCAACATCTCGTCCGAGTATTTGATGCCACCGCCTTACATATTCCTGCCGCAATAACGTCAATGCTTGTTATGGTTGTATTCCGGTTTAGAGGGTAAGGTAGCCGGTAGGCTTATATCTTTGGTGTCTATAGGCGATAGTTTCCCTTTCCATAAGGAGAGCCATGTACTTGTTTGATATCTAATGATATAAAAAATCTATACATATAATAAAATCGCAGGAAAGTCAAAACTGTACATTGAATATTTTTTTAAAAGAATACTTGGGGCGTGATCTACAATCGATATCGAAACCAAAAATATAGTTTTTAGAATTTTTGTCTGTTTGTCGGTATGTATGTCCGGGGTAAACTCAAAAAGTACTGCATGGATTTACTTCAAATTTTGCATGAATATTACTAACAAGTCGGGTCAGTATATAGGCTACATATTATCACGCTATCACCTACGGGGGAGAAGCTGTGCGGAGTAAACGAAGTCCGCGCGGACGAAGTCGCTGGCACAGCTAGTGTATAATAAATTTTATATATATCTATCCACTTATACTGCCGTGAAGAAATAATAATCAAGAATACCTACACATAAACTCTACCTTCATAAATATATCGTAGAGGGAGAAAATAAAAATGATGTCAAAAACTGAGTTTTACAGCGTAGGTAAGGTTCAAATCTCTCTTGAAATAATTCTATGCATAATTATAAACGTATTTTTACTACAATGAGTTATTAGAGGAGTCCATTTAAAACTGATATGTTTTAATGTATTTTACACTATTTATCGTCGGCACTTGGTGAAACTCCATTTGTAGTTTTGTTAATACACTTGTACTGTTTCACAAATTACTTTAAATTTAATTAATATCACCAACCGGTTTCGCCTTTTACGGCATCTTCAGGGCTATGACCCTGCCTGAGCCATAGCCCTGAAGATGCCGTAAAAGGCGAAACCGGTTGGTGATATTAATTAAATTTAAAGTAATTTATGAAACAGTACAAGTGTATTAACAGAACTACATGATATGTTTTACATTGACGTTCATATCAGACAAGTCGAAGATACCTCTTTATACCCGAAAACAATAATAACCGAAAACATAATTCGATGAATTCATAAAATATAGATGTTTTATGAATAACAACAACTTATTTCATTTTCAATACCATACGTTAAACAACTTAAGATCACCACCCAAAAATAAAAAGTTTTTGACAAATCCCGCTGGATTCCTTAATTTTTCCGAGAAAAAACCTGTGTGGTATTCCAGGTCATTATATACCTATGTTCTAAATATAATTCAAATCCGTTCAGTAAGTTTTTGGGAAATCCCGCGGTATTCCCTAATTTTTCCGAGAAAAAAACCTGTGTGGTATTCCAGGTCAACATATACCTATGTGCTAAATATAATTCAAATCCGTTCAGTAAGTTTTTGGGAAATCCCGCGGTATTCCCTAATTTTTCCGAGAAAAAAACCTGTGTGGTATTCCAGGTCATCATATACCTATGTGCTAAATATAATTCAAATTCTTTCAGTAAGTTTTTAGGAAATCGCGCGGGATTCCCTAATTTTTCCGAGATAAAAAACCTGTGTGGTATTCCAGTTCATCATATATCTGCGTGCTAAATTTAATTCAAACCCGTTCAGTAGTTTTTGCGTGATTAAATGACAAACAAACATCCATCCATTCAAACTTTTGCATTTATAATATCTATATATTAATATGTGAAGGGAAAACTTTGCACCCCTTTTTAAGACAATTCCGCGAACTGTGGAGTATGAAATTTGGTATCGTTAAAGCTTACATTTATTATTTTTAAATAAAAAGCATTGGAAATACATTAAATTGGTAAAAATAAACATTACACACACTATATTTATGTGACATACATGATTTTACACACATACATAAATACTATTTTCTTTAATGTTGTCAGTTGTCAATCTTAAAAGATTTTACTGTACAGTCTATGATCGAATTTCGACCACATGCGATTGCTAGTTAATATAGATATAGAATTAATTTATTTGCAGTAAAACTGCAACAACCAACTTCCAATATTCTGTGTCCCTGAAACCCTAGATCTTCACCTTTAGTGCCTTAACTGCATCATTTTTTCCACAGTTTTCAACCGACTTTCCAGAAGGAAGAAGTTATTAATTCGTATGTTTTTTTTATGCTTATTAGCTCAGAATTCGATCATTTATAAACCGATAAAGGAATGGTATACTTCTCGTGTGGTCCCATTTTAATTTGGTGAAGATCTGACGCAAGATTCTGGAGATACAGGAAATGGGAAGTCGATTGCTGCAGTTTTACTTTTTAGCGTTAAAAAATTATACCTATAGAACCTAATATACTGTTGGCTATACAGCTAAAGAATGGAAAAGCTAGCAGTTTTTTCTTTTTGAAGTCTCTCCCTTTGAAGATCGCCCATAATTGACTGTACAATGCACTACCGTCATTACGATGTTAGATGGTAGAATTCTGCAAAGTCTTGCTCGAATTCGGTGTCTGTTTTAAGTAATAAGTGTTTGGTTCTAATAGGTGGTGATTGCCTCTTTCATAAGGGAAGCCATCGGCTTGTTTGCTTTCTTACGAAACTCAGCTCTTTCTTATAAAAAGTTACCTACGATGTAAGATAACACTTTGTGTGGGTACTAGGAGACAACTCGCATACTATGTAACTGGCATAGATAAAATAATAGTTAATAAGTTATTATGTAATAAAAAGGTTTAACTATTGTTATAATAATAAATTTATTATATCATTATTAAATTACATAATAATTCTCATCGTAAGTATGTAACTACACATAAATATATTAATTATTAATAAATTTTATGTAATAAAAGTTGTTAACTATTATTGATTATGTAATATTTTCATTCATTCAATTTTTGATGATAAAAAATTAAGATTTATGGATGGAAATAAAACTATTATAAAACAAAATATTCTTAATTATAAATAACACACGCAATTTCTTGCAGGAACTCTATTCGCAATGGCGAGATGAAGTCGGTGTTATGTTTGCGGGAATTCCAAACTTCCACGAATTTTATTCAGAACAGAAAGCTGTGGATTGCATGAGACTACTCAATGAAATTATTTGTAATGTACCAATCGCTTTACGTTTTTATTTTGCACTAAATCCTTATAAATATAATGTTTAAGCGTCTGCCATTGCGCGCACATCAAACAAAAACTACTGGATAAACTATCAGTTTTTTAATTTTCATTTCTTAGATACATACTTGGTTCTTAGTAAAATATAGCTCGATAATTTCATCTTAACAAAGCTTTTTTGTCAGGACAAATAACAAATATTTGAAACATTTTTGTTATATAACAGCTAACAAGCAGACTTTCTGGTGATCAGACAATCACTGACTTTTAATAATAAACCGCTCACGTGTATGTGTGTATGTGAAATGTAATATTAACTGTGATGGTATCGTCAAGATCGGACAGAATAATATGGCCATTCGCATTCGCTCGAAGAATAATATTGCTTCGGCGCTGTTCAAAGAATAGATTAAGTACTAGCCTGGTCGGCCATTTACGAAATATAATAGTTGTAAATACCCTGTTGATGCTTATGTAAGCGAAACAGGTTGGTTATTAATTACATTTATTACACCGTGAAACAGTACAAGTGTATTAATAGATAAATGTTGGATTAAATGTTATATAAGCTAAAACAGTGGATTTTGCTAATTCTAAATAATAGGAAAACTTAATTTTCAGTTGATTTTGACAAACTTCTGATGCAACCTCGTTTCAAAAGTATTGAGAAAATCAAAACCATAGGAGCAACATACATGGCAGCCTCGGGTCTTAATCCAAATCATAAGGTAAAGCACACAGTACAGTGATAGGTGAACTCGTATTTTTCTACACGTATTTTTATTAAATTTACGAATCTCAGAAATCAGAAATACTTTATTCAATAAAACTTTTTACAAGTTATTTTGACGCGTCAACATTTTTTTTAAACTACTACCAGATCGGAAACGCGGCCACACAATGAGAAGATCCGGCGGAAGAAACTCAGCGGGCTTGTCTTTTTTTCATATCATTTTTTAATTTAGTTATAAACTATCTCCGCAAACTTTATTCTGTAAAAAAATATTTTCTGTCCAGACCTTTGTAAACTATTATATAAAAATTGTAATTTTCTCAAGAATTATTTCAAATCATCCTGGGCATGTCTTCGTGTCTTTTTTATTTTTGATTTATATCAATGATTTTTTGGTAATTTACATAATAAAACTGCAATGACGTGAAAATATTATCTTAATTTCAAAGTGAGTTTAGATTTCTTGAATAGTGCTGAAAAATTATAAAATTTAATAATACCGCTAGATAGGTTACACGAATTAATCTAACTTCAAAGTAAGCAAATCATTTGCTTTTATATGGAATGTTATTCAACAATATTATTACATAGAAATACATATATAAATACTCAAATATATTTAATATACATTCAACCCCAGAAATACAAACACCTATGCTCATGACATAAATATTTGTCACTGTCGGGAATTAAATAAATTGATTGCGTAATAAGTCACTTACTAGTTACTTGATAATAGATTTGAAAATAATAATAATAAAATAAAATAAAATGGTGTAAATTATCTAGAATATTTTAATTTTCAGAACCATTTTGTTTAATTATATTTTCTTTAGGTCCAGGGGACTTAGACAAAGTAACATCGCATCGTATTAAAACGATATCTAAATTCGTCATCATCTCTGAATATAACGACGCCGATGATGATTAAACCACATGACTTACCTATATCAGTCCCACACATTTTATTATTTTCTAACTTCGTTATGGTTTTTATGTTGTTACTTTCTCTAAGCCCCTGCTTTAACGATTATGTGTTTTAAATAACCAAAATGGTGCTGCCGTTAACAAGCGTTTACTATCAAACGTCATTTCATTTACCTAATCGATTTTTTCTTATATAAGATAAGATTTATTATTATTTCTTATTTCAAAAATACAGTTCAATACCTTAAACTTCTATTGGACTCCACCCTAGGCAACGTCTGTGGCGTGGATACCATGCCGTGATTTCCTTAGATACACTTAACAAAAATTTCACAAAAACTTAACAAAAATATCATAGAATGGCTATAATGCGAGTCACTACCATCATGACTACTAGTTGGTAGAGTTCAGCATTTTCTCGCTCGGGTCTGGTACCAACGCCTTACCTATTCCTGCCGCAATAGCGTCAATTCTTGTCACTGTCGTGCTCCGGTTTGGAGAGTAAGGTAGCCAATAAACTAACGCATGTGGCATTAGACCTAGCCACAAGATAGCAACGCACCATTCACATCTTTGCTGTCTACAGGCGATGGTTGACTCCATCAGGAGACCCATCTGCTTGTTGGCTATCTTATGATATAAAAAAAAGTAAGCAGATGACTGCTGATGTAAAAATTTAACCATCGCCTGTGAAAACTATGAGAGATGAAATCCCACAAGCATAGGCTTACTTGCTAGAGGCTACCTAGAGCTCTAACAAGATTGTCTTCGAACGTCCCGCATAAATGCAGATATTCTATTCATCACAGGGAATTTGAAAGATAGAAAACAGCTACTTTTCTTAATAATACTCGAATATTGACTAAGGTTAATTACTTATTAACCAATGTCGTTTTTTCTAGACATCTGACGATGATTGCGAACACTTGTGCGCTTTGGTGGACTACGCCTTTTTACTCCGTGAGGCTCTTGAGGATATTAACAAACACAGTTTTAACAAGTTTCGATTAAGAGTAGGTAAGATATTTTTAAATTACTTTATTACATTATTAACATATTTTCTATAATTATTCATAGTTGGTAAATCTAATTTAGCATTGACATTGTGTGCAACTCTGTTTGTTCAGATTGCGAAGTAGCACTTTGCAAAATAAAAGTCTCTTGCAAGTCCTTAAACTTAAAAAAGAAGATTTATAAATACCGGAACATGGATTTACCTACCAAAACTCCATGTTATGAATCAAACTGAACATGCCTTCGATAAAAGTATTAACCAACAGTATTTCCACTCGAATAGCCAAAACAGGTCTCCTAGTGGTAATAAAAATGTAAATGCTAACCGAGTATTTGTAGGCTTTTTTAAAAAAGCTGCCCTTCACACGAAATACTTTGTTTCCGCAATGACTAAGCAATTGGTCTTTATAACCGTTACCTACGTGAAACCGGCTTTTTGGCGAGCAGTGTTTTGTCAGGGGTGACGAAATATTGTCCCTACTTATCACACTATATCTAGTACTAAATGTATGTCAATTTATTTATTTTAAATTACACGATTTACGAGTGTAAAAAATAATCAGCATCTTTTCGATCCGAAGAAATTTAAAAATGCGAATCTGGTATCCTTGCAGTCTTGAAAATAATTAATTTGGTTATAGAAATAATACAAACTCATTCTAATTTTAGGTATAAGCTGTGGGCCACTAGTGGGCGGAGTTATTGGAGCAAGGAAACCTGTATATGACATCTGGGGTAACACTGTGAATGAAGCATCTCGCATGGAGAGTACCGGAGCAATGGATCGCATTCAAGTCACGAAGTACACAAAACAGGTAATGATGATTTTAGATTTGATAACTTTAGACTCTGGTCTAACTCGTGCACTAAAGCGTCTTAAGGAAAATAAAATTTGTGGAAAAGTGACTGTCAAAAGGTTGTTTTGCAAGAAATAAAAGCGGTTGCTACAATTCACAGAAGCCTTACAGAAACATAAGCTAAAAGGACAATAAGGCTCCAGCCAAACCCATGTAAATACACGACTGCAAACGGAACTCCAAAATATGACAGATATTGTGGCGTCTTATGTCAGGTTTTTTGTTATTTCAAAATATCTATTAAAAGATCACTTTGCTTTTTCCTTAAATATACCTTAAGAAATTTTCAATTGTTTACGGATATACTTATACATAATATGAAAATGTAAACGGATTTCTGAGTATGGACTAAAACTTACTCCGTAGTGCAAATATAGTCAGGCTTCGTACTCATACTAGGTATTGAATCGGAATGACAGACAAAAACACACCTATAGGTGTGGCTGGCTTAAAGCAAGTTTCAAGAATCACTTAAAAGAGACATATTTTTATTGCACTTTTCCAAAGTCTAATATGTACTGATATGCATAATTGGGAACGAGATGAGGATCATCTATGTCAAAAGCTAACGAGGAACGCCTTTGAATGCTCAGTTTATTTAATATAGAATGTATAATAAAAAGAAAATATGGCTTAACCACAAAATAAACCTCGATGAAATTAGTATAGTAATATTTAGAAAGTATAGACACCGTACGAGCAAAAAGCGCGTCTTTTCAGACACATACCGCGGCTGCAGATCGTTGTTTCTAAACACTATACTTCAGTACGAGTATGTATCTACGCGCGGGTGTCCTTATTGAATATGTATCATTAATGGATAATTGGGTCAACATTTAAATATCTACTTACCTTTATTGTTACACATTCGATATTCAAGTACTGAACAATCTCCTTCAGAATGTACAGTGTTTTTCTAGTTAACCTGTATGATGTAAGATTGTTCGTGTTTGTTTTATGCTGCGGCCGCACTTGCGTCTATCGTCATAAAGCTTCGTGCAACGACGCGATACACGGATGTGACCGGCTATTATTGGTTATCGTCGCAAACATTTCGACTGCGTGTGCTTTAGCGCGCTAATGTCTTCGAGACGACACACGCAGGAGCGGCCGAAGGGTTAGATTTTACTGTACAGATTGAATGTGTCAGGTGCTGGAGCGGTGTGGATACGGGCTGGAGGCGCGCGGCGCGGTGGAGGTGAAGGGCAAAGGGCAGATGGAGACGTGGTGGGTGGAGCGGCGGCGCGCGCGCGGCGCGGCCGCGCCGGCGGCGGCCGCGGCGCCGCGCTCGCTGCCCGCGCTCGTCTACGCCATGCTGCAGGCGCGCCGCCGCATCTACACGCACCCGCTCGACGCCGCAGCCGCGCCCGGTCAGTGCTCCATACACTATACCACATACTACATACACAAACACTACCGGTCGTGGCCGCGCTCGCTGCCCGCGCTCGTCTACGCCATGCTGCAGGCGCGCCGCCGCATCTACACGCACCCGCTCGACGCCGCAGCCGCGCCCGGTCAGTGCTCCATACACTATACCACATACTACATACACAAACACTACCGGTCGTGGCCGCGCTCGCTGCCCGCGCTCGTCTACGCCATGCTGCAGGCGCGCCGCCGCATCTACACGCACCCGCTCGACGCCGCAGCCGCGCCCGGTCAGTGCTCCATACACTATACCACATACTACATACACAAACACTACCGGTCGTGGCCGCGCTCGCTGCCCGCGCTCGTCTACGCCATGCTGCAGGCGCGCCGCCGCATCTACACGCACCCGCTCGACGCCGCAGCCGCGCCCGGTCAGTGCTCCATACACTATACCACATACTACATACACAAACACTACCGGTCGTGGCCGCGCTCGCTGCCCGCGCTCGTCTACGCCATGCTCCAGTGCTCCATACACTATACTACATACTACATACACAAACAATACCGGTTTTGGCCGTCTTAAAACCCTTTTTCGACCGACGAAAAAACGAAGGAGGTTTTTTATATCATACCTAAGATAGCAAACAAGCAGATGGATCTCCTAATGGAAAGAGTCAACCATCGCCTGTAAACACCAAAGGTGTTAATGGTGCGTTGCTATATTGTGGCGAAGTCTAATGCCACATGCATAAGTTTACCGGCTACCTTACTTTCCAAACAGAAATAAGACAGTGACTAGCACTGACACTATTGCGGCAGGAATAAGTAACGGCCTGGTCACGGGAAATTCGCGCTTGCGATTTTGCGCGCGGCGCGAACGGCGAAGCTTCTGGCGTCCGAAACAAATATATGGGGAAGTACTAAACATGCCACACGGGCCAGCGACTGGCGGGGTGACGGACGATTTTTGACGAGCGAAACGGACACGCGGTGTGGGACGCGGCGAGCGAGTGAGACAAATGTATGAATCAGCACAGAGCATGGCGGCGGCCTTAGCGTGTAGTCTAGGAACCAGAATGGTTTAGTTGTAGTTCCCGAGAAAATACACTATGAACATTTTAACTTTAATTTTCAAATACTTACTAAGCCAATAATTTGTAAGTCTGGTCACCGCATCATAAGTATAAACAAAGTCCAGGGATACAATTTTTCTTTCTTCCCACAATATTGAATAATAAGTAGTGTCGCCAAAAAATCGACAGTTTTAATCTTAAAACGCCATAACGTCGATAGTATCGATAGTATTGAACGCTGCAAGTAAATAAACAATCAATTGCGTCGATAGTATCAATCCAATCTTTGGAAATAAAAAAAGTATCGATTCTATTAGAAATAAAAAAAGTATTGTTAGACGATATTGCATTGACTATCGATATATTCGATACTATCGATAGTTTGTTCAATCGATAGTATTGGTCAGTATTAAGAATAATGTTGACTATCAGTAGTTTTGATAGTATCGATACTATCGATAGTAATTGTGACTAATGCAGTATTAAATAGCAATACTATCGATAGTATCAATACTTTTGATAGTTTTTTTTTAAATTATGAATATTATCGATGCTATCGATTGTATTGCTGTTTATTGATAGTATTGTACTTATTGAGGTAATGAAACCCTATCGATAATGGACTATCAAGCGGCAACACTATAAATCAAAGTTTCGAAGTTCGAAACTCGTTCCAAAAAATTTATCTTGATATAGTATTTCTCAAACTTCTTGTGAAATTCAACGTCTATACTATACCCCGATTCTTATTTAAATCATGTACTAAACATTCTCTTCCAAATAGTAAGTGTTGAAGTACAAAACTATTCCCCTCCAAGCAATGTCGATATAAAGTTGAAAGTCATCTTGCTCTCGGACTACACTGATCGCGGCGGAGGACGCCACGCCCGTTCAAGTGGCCTAAAAATACGATCGCGCGAATTTTCGCCTCGCCCGCGGCGGCGCCGCCGCCGCTGCCGGTTCGCGTGGCCTGACGGTAAGACGGTAGTTCCAGACCCGGGCGAGACAATGCAGAACTCTACCACCTAGTAGCCACGATGGTAGTGACACCTAGTAGTCAACCGGTCGCCTTTTACGACCTGCCTAACAGACCGACAGTTGGCCTATCCTTCAAAGGAGCCCGGGACCAACACGGTGTTCTCAGTTCTTCAATTCGACGCGTATATTTTTTATGTTAGATCACGCATAGCTCTTTAAAGAGTAGTCTGATTTTGATAATAATTCTTTTTTACCTCAAGGGTGGTACCATTTATTTATTATTTAATTTAAAATTCCAACTTTAAAGGATGATTATTCACTCACTGATTTTAATGTATGACCACTCATAATTATTCACAGAGTGATCCGATTTTGATAATTCTTTTTTTTTTATTTGATAGAATATACAGCGAGAACTGTCGATTAATTTTTGAAATAAAAATAGATACTAAAACTACGAAAACAGAATATTCGCTCAATAATTTTAATGTATGATCACGGATAACTTTCCGACGGTTTATTTTTTAAAAAAGATATTATAGTCACTTGGAATTTAAATCAATATATAACAAAATATAGTGTGAAATAATATTTTTAAATAATTCAAATTTATAACGATTTGTATTACATAGAATTATTTTTATTAAAATTTTGACAGTAAACGACCACAAATTCTGCAATAGCCACAGCCTTTACTTGTGCCTTACATGTCGCACGCCAATTCTATAATTCGTTCATATATAAACGGCAGCATCGGATTCAAAGATAAATATATTTTAAAATATACCTTTCACTGAATGTAAATTGTCGTCATTTTATAGATGTTCTATGACATTAATACGGCCTATAGTAACTTGCCATGACCTATTGTTTCAATTACTTACTACATAAATGCAAGGGTGGATCCAGGAAGGGGGTCATGGGGGTGATGTTCCCCCTCCCCTCACCACCTAGGTATGGATTTATTACAAACAAATAAGGATTAGAGCCTATCTTGACTGAACCTCATATATGACTTACTTGATTTAGAAAAATAAGTCCCGCTATTTATTTTGCATCAACTACGTTTCTGCCTGACTTATGGATTGATACCTACAATATAATTTATTATTAACAATCTGCGTTCGGCAACTTAAAGATTTACGTTTGTAAAATGACATTGCTCTTTGTATAACGGCGAAACATGCATACGATTACATTCTGTTTGAAAATGACTACAAATTCTACAAGTATTTATTACTAGCTGTTGACTGCGACTTCGTCCGCGCGGACTTCGTTTACTCCGCACTGCTCCTCCCCTGTAGGTGATAGCGTGATAATATGTAGCCTATATGTTGACCCGACCTGTTAGTAATATTCATGCAAAATTAGAAGTTAATTCAATGCAATACTTTTTGAGTTTACCCCGGACATACATACAGACAAACAGACAAAAATTCTAAAAACTATATTTTTGACTACCATATCGATTGTAAATCACGCCCTAAGTATTCTTTTAAAAAAATATTCAATGTACAGTTTTGACATTCCTACGATTTTATTATATGTATAGATAAATAAGACAAGTGGCCAGCACTACTGTAAGTGTAACACAAAGAAGGTGTTACTGTAGCGTACTGACAGAAGGAGTATTATAGGGCGCTTTGAGAGCTGGCTCTAGGGTAGAGTGAGAAGAGCGATCGCTCTAGACGCCATGTGACGCGCGGGCGCTATAACGCCAAACCAAAATAAAACAACTTAAAGAGAGTAACATTAATTGATTAAGATACCTTTTTGTTTGAGAGCCGCTAAGCTATGTGTAGGCAAGAACGACATTTTCCTTGTTTTTAAGTGGTGAAATTTTTCACCAAAAGGCACTTCGACTGCAAACAAAATTACGCAGAGATTGTGCCGGAGGCACTAGTTTTGAGGGATGCAAGATTTTATCTGGAGTAAAATTATCTGGATCTTATTTAACGTGTCAGATTTTTAACCCTTCACTGCGTTATAGTGTCTCTGGGCAGCGCGAGTATGCGGGGCAGTCGGCACCCACAACGACCACAGCTCCAACGTGCGCACACGCGACACGAGCATTACAGGTTAGTACATATCAACACACTTACACACTAATATAAAATTAGATATAGATTGTTAATGCTTTATAGAAACAAATTGAACAGTGTTTGAAATATGATTCCCTCAAAAGAAAGTATTTTAAAGTAAAACAGACTGTGTAAAACCTGTGTAATAAATATAAAATGACCACATTACAATAAATAAATAAATATTACAAGCAAATTTTCTTGGCTGAGGAATTTTATTCATCACAATTATTTCCTACGCGAGTAATGAGTGTACCTTTTGGCCAACAACATTTTATTTCATTATGAGATTGATCAGTCATAACTTCATAAGCATATAACCAAATTACCGCATTGCTAGTGGCAGACACGGTAAGATCAACGGCAAGTTTTAAACTTAATATATCAATATTAAGTTTAAAATATAATATACGAGCATAAGAATCAGTCCCAATTTCGAAATTTCTTCATGTACATTCGCGAGACATTGCAGAACTTATCATGCAGTAGTCAAGATGTTAATGACACGTATAACTGTTACAAAACTCTACCACACAATAGTCAAGATGTTAATGACACATATAACTCTTCCGAAACTCTGCCACGCAATAATTAAGATGGTGGTGACGGGAATAACTATTGCAAAATCACCACGTAACAATTAAGATGGTAGTGATACATATAACTGTTGCAAAAATCTTCCACGCATTAGTCAAGATGGTAGTGGCATGTATAGCTGTTGAAAAACTCTACCACGCATTACTCAAGATAGTAGTGACACATATAACTGTTACAAAACCACCACGCAGTAGTCAAAATGGTACTGACACGCATAACTGTTGCAAAACTCAATAGTCAATATAGTAATGACACATATAACTGTTGCAAACTACCACGTAATGGTCAAGATGGTAGTGACACGTATAACTGTTGCAAAACTACCACGCAATAGTCAAGATGGTATGGTACACGTATAAATGCGCTAAATTTATACACTTTAGCAGAAAAATGAATACCACATTTCATGAATCTCACCAAAAATTAACATATTCAACATCATAATACTATTCGGTTGCGCCTAGAAATATCGAACAGAGCAACACTTTGTTAGTGTATTGATTAAATTATAGTTCTAATACAGGTATTTCACATAGATGCAGGTTATTTACCCATTATTTACCCTCAGGAATAATTTGCAATTTCAGTAATAAGGAGCCAATAAGCAAAAGGCCGCATGCAAGCAGCATGGTCGCTCGACGACCGGAGATGGCACCACCTGTGTTCAGCAGCCAGTCGGCTCCGCACACGCCAACAACAACACATATATCTCCTGAACAAGTATTTTCGGGACCCACAAAATTAGGTTTAAGTGCAAGGCTAAAGGCTGCTAGTTTTTCCTACCGTAGTAGGCCTCATAGAGATAAGACACCAAAGATAAAAGATGGTAGCGAAGATTCAACATCAGGCACAAATGGAGTTCCTGGTTCATTCCGATTTCGGTCAGTCACAACAGCTTCGTTCTTCAGAAGTAGAAACAAAGACAGAAGAAAGGAACTGAATGAGTATTCACAGGAAAGAAAGGAAAACGGGGACACCATTACGATAACCCACATTTAGACGTAAAACTCTAGTTGACGATAGACTAAGGCCTCAAACTGGATGTCGGCGACGTGCGGCGCGACGGCTTGGCTTCGCGACTTAGCGCTCTAACACAGCTCCCACCATCGCGTCGCTGTCATCCAGTTCACTTCGCGCCGCCGAGCCGCCGAGCCGCCGTGCCGCAGATCGCTGACATCCAATTAAAGGCCTTACTGTCTACGGAAAAAATACCACCTGTTTACACAAGTCTTTAACTCGTAAGAAAATAAAATGTATGTACGAAATATACGGTTGACTAGTAAAAGGCTGTACCTACATCTACATAGTGAAAGGGGGTGTTCAGTACTCGATTCTCATATTGAGTACTAGCTGTTGCCCGCGACTTCGTTCGCGCGGACTTCTTTTACCCCGCACAGCTCCTCCTCCGTAGATGATAGCGTGATAATATGTAGCCTGTATGTTGACCCAACCGGTTAGTAATATTCATGCCAAATTTGAAGTAAATCCATGCAGTACTTTTTGAGTTTACCTCGGACATACATTGACTTTCCTACGATTTTATTATATGTATAGATGTGAAAAATAGGTACATACTTAAATTTTAACCTAATCTATATTAACATTGGATAAAGTTTGGATATATGGATGGATGAATGTTGTTTACTCAATCACGCAAAAACGGCTGAACCGATTTAGATGAAATTTGGGACACAGGTAGGTATGTGACGATCCCTTTATCTCGGTAAAATGAGTTGTTCTCGCGGGATTTACCAAAAACTTTTATAATGCAGCGGGTTGCACGGTGCAGCTAGTTATCCAATAAAAAATTTTAGTATGGACACTCGCGCAAAGATATCGATGTTCATTAGTCACGAAACAAAATTGCCGCTGCAGCACACGCTTGTCTAGCGCACACCTATTGCACGCTCGATGGACGATGACAATAATTTTTGAATTAATTTCGTAGAGGTTTACTTTGTAGTTTAACAATATTCCCTTTTTATAATATGTTAATTGGTTACATAATATGATTATTCGCTATCGTATCCGTCGATATGTCCAGTCTACATGTATATGCCGTTATTTTTAAAAGCCCCAAAAGTGAAATAAGGCCTGCGTTTCGCCACTTTCATGCATAGGGTTTTACTTTCATTAGTCACTGTTAGTCAATGGACACATCTCAAATTATTCTATATAATTTTCTTAGCGGAGGATAAAAAATATACATCAATTGGTCAGGAGCTACTCTTATCTTATATCTTTCAAATCCATACCACAGAAATATTGTAACCTAATTTTATGGATATTGAAATTTAATGTCATGGTCTTATTTCATACTACGCTCAGCAGTGAACGGGTTACTACCTAATGTATTATTTTTATGAACTATTTCACATGTATAGAAGTTGTATATTATTATAATATAGAATGTAATAATAATTTTAAAATAAATATTTAGCACTTAATTATATGTAATGTAAATATGTAAATTCTTTTTCCAATAAATTAAGAATTATGTAAAGTATAGATACCTACCTAGTTATGATTTAATAGGTCCATTCTATGTGATTAATAATATAGATTAATGAGACTCTAGTAAGTTAAAATATATTTTAAATAAACCTTCTTGTTGCATGTAGTTAAACAAGTCAATATTTGTTAATAGAACATTATTTATGTGTTATAATCTATATGTAAACTCCTACGGAAACTTCGCTATTATATTTCAATACTTAGGTAGTTTTGAATAGCTATTGCTACATACAAAACATAGTATGTAATCCAACT
Organism: Apodemia mormo; assembly: GCA_036924255.1. NCBI lineage: Eukaryota > Metazoa > Arthropoda > Insecta > Lepidoptera > Riodinidae > Apodemia > Apodemia mormo. Next base: position 43,169,380 of record JAUPFN010000001.1, on the reverse strand, counting down.
AATATTAAGTATTTGTATATATTTAAATTCAAAGCTCAAATATCCAATTTTCGTAATTAGAATTGGAACCTATCTTCCATACTTAAATTTTCCGTGACGTCTATGTAGAACAAATATATTATTTAATATTAACGAAGTAAAATATCAATAGCACTTCAAAATAGCACAAAGTGAAATAAATTAGGTTGTACGTTACTGTAACATTTGTGTTTATTATGAAATTTCATGAGCTTAAATTGTAAACTTATATAACCATTGATATAAAAAACCCAAGATACACAATCAGTGTCTCAAAAACGTCCTCCAAAAATGAGATCTCGTCCGTCGTCCTCTTTTCAAATAGAATCGCGTCGGTCGCGAAACTGTCAATTTTATTTCTTTTTGTACATTGCTTTGTAAAAACAACTATAAATCTTGCACGTAAGGTTGGATTTGCAGACATGTTTTTGCCATATCTATAACTATTTAAATGAAATTAAGGATACTTTTGTGTGTCAGTTTTGTTCGGGACTGTACATCTTGGGTTTTTTATATCAATGTATATATCTGATACATTTAAAAACAAACTTATCATAGTAGGTACTCCTTTACTCAATATTATATTAATGTTAGAAGTATTTTAAAAGAGCCAAGGGAAGCATATTATCTTGGTTAATTATAATGATTGTTGCATTAGACAAAAACATAATACTTTGTATCAATACACCTTTCCATTTGAGGTTTATTTATGTAAAATATATTGTGTGTAAATATACACTGAATGTAGGTTTTTAATTGACTTTGATAAATATATTTATTGTAAGATGTAAGTAGGCAGGTACTTAAGCTATTAAATTATATATATATGTAAACTTATAATATAATGGGGATTGTCTAAAACGCTATTACGTTATGTCTTCCATGACGTTGTTATTCTAATCTTAGAGTAATAACGCTTATTCTATGATTCTAATTGTGTGTATGTTATCTATAATTTATGTAAAATATAAAATTTTAGATATGTTCATTGAATTTGGAATATTCCCCCAAATATATCATAATACATTGCGTTAGGTACCCATTGTCTATGTCGATTCTTATGATTTGCCTTTATTAACCGACGGAAAACGGAATTTATCAATTTGCCATTAATGTATGTAATATTGTTGAAATTGGATAATATTTGAGTATAATGATCGTCGTAGGGACTAGGGACCTACTGGATTTTGTAGATTAAATTATAGGATAAAATAAAAGGTTATATAATGTTCACTGGTGGGGGAAAAATCTGCAGATAAAAAAATGTTTAAAAAATATCAGTGATATGGAAACACTTAAGCGCATTAGGGTATGGCGGGTTAATTGCTAGGTAAAATTTAGAAAATCTAACGATTCAAGTGTATCGTAGGAGGGTCACAAAGTTGCAAAGAAAATGTTGTCTTAACAGTCTCGAGCGTGACTGAATTTTTTTTTTATTATAGAGGAAATGATGTAAGAATTACGAAAAAAGTATAATCTGACAATTTCCACAAGCCCAAGTTACCTTAATTTTGTTTCTTTTCTGCCATAGTTACCCCCCTTTATAGAAAGGGCTGTATTCTTGTTTGTATACTTGCCCACGATTTTTTCAGATACTATAAGCCATATCAAGATAATTCTTTTTGATTTAGATCAAATATATACCAACTTAGGAAGCAGTCGAAGTTTCATTAAATCGGTTCAGTAGTGAGTGATTTTCATCTTTTCTACAAATTTTGTTCAAAGCTAAAATTCTAAACCATGTGAAGCCGACCGGGCAGCTAATTTAAATTTTTAAAATTAATAATGTTGACGACACACAACTGCGAGAAATATGGAGACTCAAGATCAGCAAAGCCGATCCCGCATAACGGGATAAGGCGAGGACAAAGAAGAATCATCTTAAAGCAGACCCACCGAAACGACCGTTACTTTTCACACCTTTTCGGAACAATTTGTTGTTTGTTATGTATCAAATCCATTCCCATACCTACTAATATTACAAATGCAAAACTTATTGTCCCCTAAGATGGGAGGTTATATTTAACGGATGATGATTACTTACTTTACTCGCGGGCTAAGCTTCGCGGGTCGACTGGCTTTCGAGCTGGCAGAGGGGACACTTGGCTCTAACAAAAATTAGCATTTTAAAGCTTTATATTTCACAAACGAATCCCTTAATCAAAAAGTTATCATCATTTACAATATTTTTTAAAAACCTTTCCAACAATACTTATCCCACACTATGGAGTAAGCGAGAAAAAAATTAATATACTTTACATGTAGAGGAGCTACCCTAAAAAAATTTTTTTGGGTTTTTATGTTACCACTTTATTGCTGTGACTACTATGTATATTCACGCCAAATCCCAGCTTTCTAGCAATATATATATATATATATATATATATATATATATATATATATATATATATATATATATATATATATATATATATATATATTGCTATATACTGGTGAATCCGACAAAAATAGAGCGAATTTACGTGCATAATCAAATGTATTTGTTTATAAATAGCAATGTAAATAATTAAATATAATTTTAAAACATATTTTACTCGCTTCATAATTCGTAAATCAATCGCTATACAGTACTTTAATTTTAAGCAATTATGACATTGTGATGGCAATACAATATTTTGTTAGCCCATTAGCCTGTTATGGTTAGATTGTAAGGTCCCGCATTTGATACCCATCGAGTTTCGAGTTACCCCAGTTTCGAGTGGCGATGTGCACGAAATGTTGCAGATCTCAGATGTCGATAATAGCTACCAATAGTCGTTAAAGGTTAAACAAGTCTGCCACGAGAATCGCCCGGCATGTCGACAGTCAAAAAACCGAATATTCGTGGTAAACTGAGGCTTTTAGTACACTCTGCCCGCAAGGGAATCGACCTCTATATGTTTTTTACTCATAGATATCTTAAGTAGCAACAATATGGCAACTTTCAACTTTAATGTATAAAAAATATGAACATATCGATTCTGTTTTTATAGTAAGCAGATTCGACGCACTGTACATAATATGAATATCAACCTATGTTCATACTTCATAGCGTCTGATAAAATACGAATTAGTTATAAGTATTTTTCACAAAATACGACACAATGTCTTCGAGAAGTGTGGCACCAGCGCCCATTACCTCCACGTTAATGCAATAGACGAATATGGATGTTTCTAAGTACATATATATATATATATATATATATATATATATATATATATATATATATATAATGTAATCAAAATATCTTTTATTTGATTGTAATTTAAAAGAGTTACTTTTAGCAGTAGAGTAGACATAATTTGTAATAGGTACGTAGTTTATTAATACTCTGCGTTGTAATATAATTTGTAAAAAGTATATAAGCCATAAAACTACACTAGATGCTATATTTATAGAGATATATACTGTACTTAATATAATTTAAATAAACGGCACATATGATACATAATGTAAGATGTAAATATAGTTTGAATAAATATAGGTAGTTTGTTTAAGCGAAAATGCCAAATAAATTGATCTCAACTATATTGTCAATTTGCGTTTTTATTGTGTAATTTCTAAATATCCCAATCTGATTTAGATGGGACATTTTGTATTATTTTTATGACAATTGTCTACCCTGTATCCCATAAATTTAGCCTATATAGTTAATATGTGATAATCATATTGTGTACCTATTTATTAACGAATTGTTTAAAAGTGGAAATTAAAGTAGGTCTCGTACCTACATACTTAATTCAGTTTACGATTTTTTATTTGTTATGAAATTTTGCAAAATGACATCTAAAATATATATAATCTAAGAGGTAATGTTTGGTTTTTAATATTATTTTTAACACAAGCCGGCTGATAAAATTTATTAACAACCTAGATGCTAATACCAAATAATCTATTGAGTATCAATTGGGCGTGTAGGTAAGAGTAGGTATGTATTTTAGGAGAATATATACCTACTACCTTTATACTAAATTTTATCCAAATCCGTCTAGCTTATTTAGCGTCAAAGAGCAAGATGACCCGTTAGCAAAAATGCAAAAGTTTAGATAAAAAGTTGTAGCTACAAAAAGTTTTTTATAAATTCCAAGCGTTATATTTTTGTACACATATATCCTTCATATTTGTCGCCTCTGTGGTCTAGTGGTCCAGCGTTGACGTTGACCACATGTCCCGGGTCCGATTCCCCCGGGTCGGGCACATAGTGTTTTTTCAGTTTTCTGATTAACACAAAGTTGCCCGGGATTAGAAAGTGCCCGGTTGGCGATAGGCTTGCCACCTATCACATTTGTGGGACCAAGTATCTTCAGCTAATCGTGGGTACACTTGTTGTACCTCTGCCTACCCCTTCAGGGATATGGGCGTAAAGGTACTTATATCCTTCAAATTATCCTATCTAAGACTAGGTACACATTATTATATAATATGTACAATACTTTCATTTTAATCGGTCGGGCAATTCAGAAATGTGTTTTTTCAGTTTTCTGGTAAAAACAACATTGCCCGGGATTGGAATGTGCCCGGTTGGCGATAGGCTTGCCACCTGTCACATGGTGGGACCAGGTATCTTCGGCTAATCGTGGGTGCACTTGTTGTATCTCTGCCTACCCTTTCGGGGATACGGGCGTGAAGATAATTTTATTAATATATTCATGTAAAAAATGGTGGTTACACAAATGCGCGCGTGTTGAGTCCCTCAGACTATTTTCTTAGTTTTGTCAGTCGACTTGTTACCAGTTACTTAGATGTATTTCCTGTTAAATAAACTAACGCATTTTAATATTGTATATATAAGTAACAATATTTATCTGCAACAAAAAATTTCACTTTGTTGTTTTTGTCAAATCATTAAAAGAATTTCTCTGACATTGTGTTTGATTTGCCTAAACTTTATCGACAATTATAAAACAATCTATATCAGAAAATGCAGTGACAATTTCATTCTTCTGCATTACGTGTACCTACCTACCTTAATGCTATATTCGATATACAGGGAGAAAGTTAAACGTTTTCCACAATAAAGTTAATAACTTACACATCAAAAATTTATAACCGACTTATATAATTATATCTCCGGAACTTCACAAAACTAAAATGGGACCACACGACGAGTATATCCTCTCAACAAAAAAATATCGGTTCATAAATGACCAAGTTCCGAGGTAAAAAATCATACAGTCGAATCTAATATAACCTCCTTCTTTTGGGAAGTCGATTGAAAATGGAGTTTTACCAAGTGCCGACGATCAAGCGATGAAAGTTATTCAATACTAAGCGTAGCCCTGCCCAAGACCTCACCGCGTCTACCGAAGCCAACACATAGGCCGGAAACTGACATACGTTGAAAAAAAACTTGCCGGCACTTTCACCTTTAGCCCCAATGATATCCAGTAGACGGCGCGTGGGAAGTACCATGAACGTCATAGGCAAAACTTCGCCCACAAATAGGTTAGCATATCGATATAATTTTTATACAAACTCGTTCCCTATTCCAGGGGCTGCTTTCTGAAAAAAAGTTATTCCATGTGTGACCCCAGATCTTTAACTTGCAAATTTTTATCAAAATCTGTTCAGCGGTTTAGCCGTAAAAGCATAACAGACAGACTGCATTTATATTAGTACTAGCTGCCGCGTGCAGCCCGCTGCATTATAAAAGTTTTTGACGAATCCCGCGGGATCATCTAATTTTTCCGGGATAAAAAGTAGCTTATATCCTATTGCAGGTCATCATCTACCTATGTGCCAAGTTTAATCCAAATTCGTTCAGTAGTTTTTGCGTGATTGAGTAACAAACATCCATCCATCCAAACATCCAAACTTGCGCATTTATAATATTATAATAATTTATGTAATATAGATGGATTGATGTTCCTAGCCAATCATTTCATTTTTGCCATACTAATAGATGGTGCGGGGGAAACTCAAAAATACTACCCAGACTGCTGAGGCTCAAATGTTTTTAAATATGCCGATTGACTGGCTTAAGCTTGCATAACGTTACAATAATTATTAAAAAATACAACAAACCTGTTTATTCAAAAGTTTATTCTTGTACAAAATTGTGTGTAAACATTTGTGATGCACATATGTCAATAAATAATATCCTCGCCCCGACGGGACGGCGTACGACACAGCCGTGTTACATTTTGGGATAAGTTTTTACTATTCAAATACATTAACCTACACTACACGATAAGCGATAATAATTATACGCCGACGGATATGGATATGTGTAAATCAACTATTACAAAATAATAGGTCAGTTTTTATGTTCTTTGTTTGTAATCATCTAATGACAAAAAAAAGATCACATTTTTTTCTACAAAGCAATAATAAAAAGTATTGCCGTAGCAAGAGGACCCGAGGCACATGGGTACCACATTTGCCCTTTTAAGGGTTTTAGGGCGGGTCTGGATCACTTGAAATACGAATTATTCAGGTACAAACATTGATATAAAAAACCCAAGATGCACTGTCCCGAACAAAACTGACACTCAAAAGTGTCCCTTATTTCATTTAATTAGTTATAGATACGGCAAAAACAGATGTCTTTACCTTAATCGCAAGATTTATAGTTGTTTTTATAAAGCAATGTACAAAAGAAATAAAATTGACAGTATCGCGACCGACACGATTCTATTTGAAATCAGCGCACAATTTCAAATTGTGCGCTCATTTTTGGAGGACATTTTTGAGACACTGATTGTGTATCTTGTGTTTTTTATATCAATGGGTACAAATTAAAGCGGGAAAGCCCTCTTACCTCTCCAAAATTTTTGCTACGGCTGTACTAATATGTCTCAAATTCTTACATATTGTTCCTTTCCAATCATGCATGCTTACAATGCGACGACATGAAATATAACAATTAGACTGAAGAACAACTGGATTGAAAAAATTCAATGAGAATAGAATATTTTTTATAAAATATTCAATGGAAGTTATATAAGTTACACGAAATTAACGACTAATTTCGTTAATATTAATATCCTCTGAACCAAACTGTACGTATTCAAATTTTTTTTATTAATACATGTTTTTTATTAATAAAGATTTTCAAGAGAATAATTTTTATAAAATATTCAATGAAGTTACATAATAAGTTACACGAATTAAATATTTAATTTCGTTAATATTAACTTAATAAATTAATATATATACATCCTCTCATACATCCTCTGAACTAAACTGTATGTATTCAAATATTTTTATTAATAAAGATTTTCAATGAACAAATCAAAACGAACTTATTATTTTGTTACTATTGGACAAAGTCAGAATGGCACAAGTTTTGTTTTTTTAGTTACAAAAAATCAAAACTACTCTCCCGTTTACATATGTATACAATAAATAATACAATAACGAAAAGGTTATATTACAACACATTATCTTCGGACTTTGTTGTAATGCAATGCACACCGCTTTAAGGTCATCTAAGTGAGGTCCACATAGGGAACACAGAGTACAAGTGGAAATGCGATGTGCCAAAATTTAAATTGTAAGAGCTATCGCTAAACTCACAGACGTAAAATTGTTATCGAATACTGCTCAAAAACCTGCTTCTTTTTAGTTATTTTTATTTTATAATAAATTAACTTCAATCACACAAAACACACATTCAAATCCCATTAAATATATTTTTCTATAGGGTAAAAATAATTTATAGCACACTGTGGCATAAACACGCACGGTACGGCCGCTTTTCTATGAAGTGTGCATAAAGTGCCGGTTTATGTCACACTGTGCTATAAAATAATATACAATATACGTGATTGACGTCAATAATCACGACATTTGGCGTACTCACGCTGTGCGGTAATTGACAACTCAAGTCACACATTTCGTAATGTACTATTGCGGTGTATTGAAAATATTATTCCTATTATTCTGTCACTATTATATAAACCTAATTTTATTTCCCATATATTCCTAGTAGAAATTCACATTGATATGTGCCGCATAATTTGGATTTCTATTTGCTAATCAAACATGAAACGACTGGAATGTAGCATTGTCAATGCTTAGCACTTTTCCTTAGCACTTTTCTTATGCACTGCCATTTGTAGTAAACTTGTAACAAGTTTACTACAAATGAAGGTTAACTGAAAGAGAATGTACATAGACGTTAAGTTTGGCTGTTGTATATTTTGTGCAATAGTTTTAATAAATAAATAAATAAATAAATGTGACACTTTCGTCACGGCACCGTCGAATTTGCACTTGTACATACTCTTGTTTTCGTAAAATAAATAATATTATTACTATAGAGATTTGAATTGTGATTTAATAACATTGTTACACTAAAGCACAAAGAGACATTATTCCTTTTATACCGGTAAATTGTTTCTTGAAACAGACACTTATTATAATTATTAAATTATATAAATACCAAATCAGAATAAACGCTTCTTAATTAGATGTTTGTTTTTAAATAAATATTTAGTAAAATATTAAGAATGGTATTTGATAAAGGATTAATATAAACTTCATTAAAATATTGCATTTCATATTTAACACTATCATCGCTGCATGCTGCTCCTTTGAAGAATAGACCAACTGCCGTTCTGCCAGGCAGATCGTAAAGGGCGACCGATTGGCTATGCGATTCACTACCATCGTGGTTACTAGGTGGTAGAGTTCTGCATTGTCTCGCCCGGGTCTGGTACCACCGCCTTGCCTATTCCTGCCGCAACAGCGTCAGTACTTATCACTGTTGTGTTCCGGTTTGGAGGGTAAGGTAGCCGGTAAACTTTTGCATGTGGCATTAGACCTCGCCACAAAATAGCAACGCACCATTAATACATTTGGTGTCTATAGGCGATGATTGACTCTTTCCATCAGGGGACCCATCTGCTTGTTTGCTATCTTATGACATAAAAAAATATTTTGCACATCACTGTCTTTTTAGTTATTAATCAAGGATTAGTTCAAAGATATTTCTTGTATTTTAATCAGGGATATTTATGACATATGATTAAAGTAGGTGATATTCATTACTCTGCACGTAACGCAACAGACGCATTCTGAAAACCTTTTTGATTAATGTACATTATTCTATGTACTTTATTTACAGACTTTATCAAATTACTTGAAATGTGGTCAACTATATGTGATACTAATCTTTTTTATGTCATAAAATAGGAATAAATAATTCTGCGATGCTAGCAATGATGCAAAGAAATAACCACCGCTTAGAGACAGTAAATATGCTAATACTGCGTTCATATCCATGGGGTGGAGATAATAGGAAATTCATAAGGTCACCAGAGTTTTTCAGAATTCTATGTTGTCATAATGGCAGTGACATACATGTTTGTCCAAGAATTTGAATTTTACGAACTACTTGGTAAAAGACTAAGACGGTGTATTGTTCAAATGAGGCCTAGACCAACACGGAGTGAATCCCAATTTAAACTTTTGCAATAATTTAATTGTATAAATAAACAATTAACCACAAAGTTGGCAAATAATAAATTTTATTTGCCAAAAATGATGACATTACTGCTTTCTTATTTTGGATTTAAATTTTACTCTAAGTATAACACTGTATAAAAGAAATAGTCCAATTAATCTACATAATATAGTTTGATAATATGACATTTTTTTAAACTTTTATTCACATTTAATATCGCTTCTATAGTACAGATTGGACAAGTACATCAACTTTACAAAATGCCTACGGTGACTAATCTTTCCAGTCATCATAAGTCAGTCGTACCTTTTATTCGTAGCTTTTTTGACCTAATGCTTTTCGATCGTGTTTATACGAACCTTTGCAAAAAATAATATGCTCGACAATAATTGAATGTGACAAAGGAGATTGATGAGATCGGAGATAAGAATATATTCTTGTGTCAGCCAAAATTATCAATTTAATTTAATGTACAATAAGTTCATATTAGAATTCAAATGACACTTTTTAATAGCAAGTAAATTTTAAAAGGATTTTAGTTAGAAAGTCATGAAACTAATCAAACTTGTAAGCGTTTTCTTAATTCTAAAACAAGCAAAGACTTTTCTTTTTTGCCATAAAGTTATTCTTTCTTCTATTGCTTTCTTTTATTTATGACCAACCAAACCAATTAGAAAAATGTACGATAGGTAAGACGCAAAATTTTTAACACACTACTATATAAAATGCAACAAAAATTAAAATATTTATTACTATAATCAAAACTTACAACCAAAGAGTATATATACAACTTATAACATAGAAGGCTGTATAAACAAGCTACTCTAAGTATCATCCTAAAGAAACAAAAAAAAAACAAGGGTCATCTATTTGATCTGTGAAGTGTGAACGGGTAACAAATATTTTTGCTGTGAATAAACGTTGTTTTGTATATCTTTTAAGTGGTTAAAATCAAATAATCTTCGTAATGAGTGATACAAAAATATATTTATATAGCTTGACGATATTTAGCGACGTGAATGGCATAAAATAGAATGTGATAGTTATTATTAATTATCACATTCTGTTTTAATTTTTAAAAATAAAAACCTTCAAAGTTTATTAAGTAATATTATTCTTTGAAGGTCTTTCGTGATTTTTAGCATTGTAAACACTGTCCGTGATACAATTTGCATTTCAAGAAATTAATAATGTATTACAATACGGTCAACATCAACAAACATGTGTAGCTATTTAGGCCAACTTTGTATGGTCCCTCATTTGGCCGATTGAAACAAAAACATACTCATCTTGGTGTAATTGCAAGAGTTGGTTTTGTCCATAATCATACGGACGGTAACGCATCATTAACAAATCTGCTCTCTATAAAAGACGTTTACACTATCAGGAGAGCTGTCGGCCATTTTGATTCATATACTAAGCAATAAAAAATGTTTTTTTTTGTTTTACTGTAGGCCCAGCCCAGGTCTCTAGATTCAGACCACATATTTCTTATTAAAGTTATCATTGAAATAAATAAAAACAGTTAAGAAAATGAGTTATTTGTAAATTTTATTTTAATGTAACAGCAATAGTTACTATAAATAAGTTAGCAGAGTGATTAATTATTTATCATTTAAAAACCCTTCTTAATACTTTTAACATTGGATTCTTAAAATTTGTAATTTCATTAATATATTGGGTTTTATAATCGCGTTTAATCAAATGTGTTGATTACAATAGTTATTTCATTAAATTATTATGTTTTCGTAGAAAGTAGATCTTTTCCACATTTTAAAATATATCAATACTGTTTTAGCTTCTTAATAATTTAGGTTAATTTTGGAATGTTCTATTAAACCTAATTGTACGTTAAAATAATGCCTAACTACATTGTACTATTTGTTGCAGTTCTTATATTACTTTATTAATACAATTACGCGTACTGAGTATTGTATTAATATTTTAAACACCATTTTATGATGTAATAATAAGAGTAATTTTATTGTCATTTTTTCCATGATATTAATTTTAAATACTTGTGAAGAAAATACAAAATATACTAAAAAATGTTTTCGTATTCAAAAATGGATCCCAACTGACATCAATGCGCATTTAACATCAAATCGCTGTGAAGAAATGCTTACATCCCAATGTTGTTAATTCAAATGTATTCTAACTGTGCTTCATCTATCCACTCAATGACAGTCAAAATTGCCGAATTGTTTGTGCTTATCACTTTTATTCGAATACTCCTATTTAAAAAGAGTTAAATCTGTGGACAAACCACAATAAACATGCATCTCGACTCGCTAATTACAATAATAAATATTTGATAGCACGCTAACAACGACCAGTACGCGTATCAGTCTGTTTCTTAAAGCATATATCGCACCTTTGGGAACAAAGTGTCACTTCTGGATGTTTGCAAACTTTACAGGAAAAGCAAAATAGTTTTTTTCTATACGTATTTCTTAAATATTCAAATAACGTTTAAGAGTATTAACGTAATATTATTAATTATTATTATTATTTTTGCTGTGTATATAAAGTCAATTATCGCGGTTTTTGCTGCATACTTAAGTCGTTCTCATAAAAAAAAATGCAGAAATGACACTTTGTCCCCAAAGGTGTGATATTATATACTAATACATTTAATTAAATTAAATTTCATCATGCTGTTTCTCTATTCCGACCGAAAATAATACCCATAGACGGCCCAGTTTGTGAGATTGGTGCTATTTTAGCGACGTGGTAACGGCTGTCATTTGTTTATTGCGATAAACGGTACTGAGAGCTTTATATACTCATACGAAGCGTGGAAGTTTTAACCGACTCGATATAATAAGATTTTTATTTTCCTGAGATTATAACCCCGATAACACTTTCCCGGCGCGGTGATCAAACTCGATACCTTACGATCTGAGTCGAATGTTAACCATAACCAATAGGCAGTAAAAATTTATATTTTTAATTCATTTTATATATTCAAAAGACCAAGCTATGGTTATTATGTTTATATTAACATTTTAATAGAAAAATATCTACAGGTCAGTAAATATAAAATAACGGCAAGAGTGCACGAAAGTATCAGTACGTACAGCTCGCGCAAGGTAAAAAGAACGCTGGGCAGGGATGCCGTTCTACGCATGACACAAACACAGCCAATCACAAGTTAGCGCGTGAAGCAAATGACGGCTGATGAACCAATAGCGCGCAAAACTCCGCCACAGAGCAACCTCCCCCGCAACTCCTACTTACTACTTCTACTTACAGTTGCGTTTAGTGTTCTTTCGACCTAGCGCAAGCTCTAAGTTTTAGTAAGCACAAATTAAGTTAAAATCAGAATTACTAAACTCATACGCACTACATTTTACAATGGGCGTTTATTTATTATATAGTAATTACTTTATAAATTATTATATATTTTATTATATTACAAGAAATTATAGAAACATTTTGTATAATACTACTGTAAAAATAATAATATTGCTTTGATCTACTATGAATCATAAATTATAACATCATAAATAACTTATAAACGTTGATAAAGTATAAAATTAAAATATTCCAAACAAATAATCATCTATCTTCATAAGGAGTTAAAATATATAAAAATCTAGTGTACCATAATAATATTAAGGCTAAGTAATTAAATACAAGTCGTTACTAGGTAAATACGAAAATTAATGTTCTCGATGTGTGATGGTTAAAATATCTACATAATTTGTTAGAAAAAATATTTTTATACAAATATTGCATATGCACGATTTTGCTAATTATAAAGAAACAAAACAGTAAAAAGCAATATTTTTCAAATTAAATAATAGAGAAAGAAGTGGATATAATTAAATAATATAAAAAAGATGTAAAAAATTACATGTCTTTTATCACTTTAGATATATTAAGAGAGATTTAATCCTTGTTTAAATTAATTTAATTTTTTTATATCATAAGATTAATAAGCAAACAAGCAGATGGGTCTCCTGATGGAAAGAGTCAACTATCGCCTATAGACACCAAAGGTGTTAATGGTGTGTTGCTATCTTGTGGCGAGTTCTAATACCACTTGCATTTGTTTAAATTTACTAAAAAATTACATTGAGTAGATGTAACATTTATTACACATACAGAATATTAAACAAAATCCCAAAAATGGCCTAGTATGTAATTAATTTTTTGTGCTCTTATAATTCACGATTTTTTATTTTTTTTAAACGACGACGTTATGTAGACTGAATAGTGCAATTCCTTTGTCAGACATTTAAACAAGAAGTATTTTAAAATTTAATGTTTTATCCTTTATCCTAGTCCAGAGATTAGACAGATTTTTTTAGTCTTTCATGATGTTATTACTGTAAAGTTAAAAAGACTGAATGAAAATTAGTAAGAAACATACATACCAAACTAAAAAATAGTTTTGTTGGTGTCATGTGACAGGTTATAGGAATGATTTTATTCTTTTAAATCAGGCAGGCAATATTCAGCCAAATTACGAGGCATTATGCATACGATGACTTTATTATTCTTATTAATTTTACTAAACTAATTGCTTAAAATCTGAACGTATTTACTTAGTAAATAATCCGCGCTATTAAAATAAAACAATTATCGATTCGGTAAGTGTAATAAGACCTTCATGTGTCATAGAAGTAGTATTTCAGTACTATTTGAATTGTATTAGGGGGGCGTCCACAAATTACGTGAGATGTTTAAGGGGAGGGAGGGGTCTAGTCAAATCTCATCTAATCTTACGTTGGAGAGAGGGGGGTCTCGGCAAATATCACGCAATTTTTTTTCTGATTGAAATTTAAAAAAACATCTCACGTAATTATGGACGCCTTCTTACAGGGCGATCTGAACGTCAAAATAACTGATTTCAAAATAATACTACCAAAATAATAAGGTGCAATATTATAAAACTTTTAGTTTTTGTAAGCTTCATTTTTTTCTAAAATAAAATATCAAGTGTCAATAATTTATCGCCAATCATCAAAACTCGAGATTCATATGGAAATTATATTTAGTTTGTTAATTCCGACATCAATTGAATCAATATTCGTTCGAAATACAGTTGATTATAAAAATACTCATGTCTTTTCTACATCAGTTTATCCTAATAGAAGTGGTTATTACAAACAGCAGACAAATATAATTGCTGAAATGTTTTTATGTGTTTCAGGGTTCATTTCAAAAATTATATTAACCAACAATTCGTTCCTTAAACATATCTATACCGCTTTGACTATAACAAAGTTAAACCATACTATAATCATTCATCATTCACTCATTAAATAAATCTATGATGTCCAAACATTATTTATTCCCTATACGTAAAGCGTAATTTGCAAGTCTTCAGTCCCTATTCTTCGTCGTCAGATTGGTGTGAGGGCGCAGACGTCTGCAGTACTTCGGTCCACCTGCAACCAAAAATTTCAAAATAAAAAAATCCGAAGTATATACTTTGTAACCACTCGCGAGACAGGTATTGTGAGAGACAGATAGGAACATGGAGATATATATATATATATATATATATATATATATATATATATATATATATATATATATATGGAGATATATATATATATATATATATATATATATATATATATATATATATATATATATATATATATATATATATATATATATATATGTGTGTGTATATATATAGATACTTAATAAAGCAAGTTACTAACATGAGCTTTGACAGTAAAGTGATAGAATTTATATTCGAATTCAAAATACCTTGACCTATCATGTAGATAGAACAAGGTATTTTCTACCATTGGCTTGGTAAGCCAAGCTGCACCAGAGCGGTACACTGTGCGATTGTGGAATTGGAAAAATTTATTATTACTTCCCCAGCACTATCTCTTTCTTCTTGATTGCATTTAGCATAAAGCGATTCGAATCGTTGACGACCAGGCTATTTCGAAACGGCTTGAATCTTAGGCATTGCGCAGAGATGTAGGTTCGCTCTGCGTCTTCTATCGTATCTATCATGGGATGTTCAGACGAGTTGTTTGGATTAATTCCTGCAGCGGAATTCCATCATCGGACATCGCGCCAAATTTAAAATTGCACCTTCACCATTTTAGAATTTTTAGATAAATTGAAGCAAATATACACTACCTGTTGTACGTGAATTGACTGTCAGCCCGGAAGAAGTAAACGTGATTCTTAAGCTGCAGCTTGAACACGAAATCTTTGCTGATGCCGTCATTTGCTGACGGTGCGCTAACTGTATACCTAAGAACAGTAAAAGATAATTATGGTAATTAAGTTGTCATTAGTTGTTGTACTACGTAGTTAGAAAACAGAGCATTAATCACGACATCTACTTTATTATTGCTTATTGCTCCGTTGGTTCGGACATGTAGAAAGAATGGTAGATGAAAGGTTAACAAAACAGATATACAATGCGAATGTGGAAGGATGTAGGTACCGGGGAACACCAAGACTGACATACCACGATCAGATTGATCGAGTACTGTCCGAAGGTGGTGTCAAGAGTCTTCGCAACCGGCGTTTGTGTATGAAGAGAGTGATGAATGTGGAAGAAGCGAGACAAGCCTGCAAGGATCGTGATGTATGGCACTCGGTTCTCTCTGCCTACCCCGTAAGGGATCTGGCGTGAAGATATGTGTATGTATCTACTTTATTAAATACATTAAAATATAATTATGTATACATACATACTTTTCATTAGACATCAAAATTAAATACATTAAAATATAATTATATATACCTTCTTTTCATTAGACTTCAAGAAAGCTTTTCGGATGTTAGAGCTAATTATAAAACTAAATTGGTTTCCATAGCTTTGTCTTTCTCAATGAGTACATTATAGAAAAACTTTAATTGTTTTAAATTTTGCTCTTATATTGTTTCACAATCTATATTTGTGTTTTCTTCAGGGTTAAAAAACTCAAATTTTTAGCCCTGATGATGCAATAAAATGCGAAACGGTTGGCTATTTGAATAAAAATAAATATATATAGTTTGTGAATTACGAAACAGTACAAGCGCAAAATTTAAAACAATAATTATTACGGAGTTTCACCAAGTGTCGACGATGGAGAGTATAAATTAGTAAAACTAAATAATACAATGTAGCATCAGCCATAACCTCTTAAAAAAAATGTGCCGACATAAATGCAACTTAATTGCGCAGTAGTAAGACACATCGACGCAACGAAAAAAATATTAAAAATAAAATAAACACTTACCCCAGCAAGGGCAACGAGGCGAGCGCAGTTTCGTCCTGCCAGCTCTTGTAGAAGAACAGCGTGAACATCGCAAATACCACCCACAATTTCTGCCAACCGTGAGAGTTCTTGAACTTGCGGAGGAGGTAGCCTGACAGTTGAGTCTGGAAAAAGACGAAATAATAGTAATAGGCCGCGAAATAGGCTATTGCAGGTCTAGTAAGAGTTTTACAGCAAGTTACAGTTTTCTTAATATTCATATTTTATTGTTTACAGCAAACTTAACTAAAAACAACGTCAAATGCCGTAAATTAGATCAAAATCTGTTAAAGACGAAAATTTTGAAAAAAGAAATGTTTTTTGACATTACTTTGACATTTTTCAACATATAGAATATGCAGCATGTAAGAAAACAGTTTAGAGCTCAAAAATTGTGTTGAATGCATTCAAAAGATAAAATCGATCATTGTTTCCAGATTATAGTTTTCAAAAATCAGTATTGTCATTTTTAACAAAATTTAGATTTTTGAACTCGGAAAAAAATCTATGTTTTGTAGATTTTTTTCCTTTAA
Organism: Apodemia mormo; assembly: GCA_036924255.1. Taxonomy (NCBI): domain Eukaryota; kingdom Metazoa; phylum Arthropoda; class Insecta; order Lepidoptera; family Riodinidae; genus Apodemia; species Apodemia mormo. Next base: position 43,152,187 of record JAUPFN010000001.1, on the reverse strand, counting down.
GCTTAAAATACCTCAATTTAGTGTTGTCCAGTTTTAAATATTCGCTAAATTTAGGGAAATTGAAAGGAAATACGAACATTTTAAAATACCATGTTTTTATAAATAAAATCATTTCATTGCACTCCTTTCGAGTCGGACAAACAGTTGCCTATATATTTCCTGATTTTAATGTCGTTTAGGTTTAAAAAAAAAGGTTATTCGATGGAAATAGACGGCCATCGCTTATAGACATCAAAGAAAACAGTCCAATAATACATGCATAAATTCACCGGACACCCAATGACGTTATTGCGGCAGAAACAGATAAGACGGTAATAGTAAACCCGGGCGAGATAATGCAGAATTCCACTTAGCAGTCTCGATGTGAGTGAATTGCATAGTCATTAGCTAATCGTTCACCCTTTACGAATTGCTTGTCAGAACGAGAGATGATCTATCTATTCTTCAAAGGGAGTCTGGACCAATGTTTTTGGAAATGACGTTTTTACAGTAAACGGAGTAGGTATTATTTACTTAAAGATATGTCGACCGATATACAGAAAATGAGCGATATGTATTTGTTTGTGTGTGTGCGTGCGTATGTGTGTGCGTATGTGTGTGTGTGTGTGTGTGTGTGTGTGTGTGCGTGCGTGCGTGCGTGTGTGCGTGTGTATGTGTGTGCGTGCGTATGTGTGTGTGTGTGTGTGTGTGTGTGTGTGTGTGTGTGTGTGTGTGCGTGCGTGCGTGTGTATGTGTGTGTGTGTGTGCGTGCGTGCGTGTGTATGTGTGTATGTGTGTGCGTGCGTGCGTGCGTGCGTGCGTACGTGTGTGTGTGTGTGTGTGTGTGTGTGTGTGTGTGCGCACATGTGCGTGCGTGCATGCTTACGTGTGTGTATATGTAAGTGTGCGTGTATGTGCGTGCGTGTGTGTGCGTGTATGTGTGTGTATGCTTGCATTCGTGCCGGCGTGCATGTGTGTGCGTGCGTGTGTATGTGTGTGTGTGTGTGTGTTGGCAGTTACCCGCATGGCCAGCTGCAGCCGGCGCCGCGACAGCGAGGCGGCGCGGTGCCAGCACACGTGCGCCAGCGCACTGCCGCCGCCGCCGCCCCCGCCCCCGCCCCCAGCCCCAGGGGGAGGGGCCTCCTCCGATGGCGCTGCCGACACATAATATGCTAATTACATAACCCAACAAACTAAAAACACAAATAAATTTCGCGTTTTAAAATTGAAATTAAAATTTACCGCGGAAACACTGGACTGTCATGGTGTCCTAATGACATCACGCCATGGTAATATCTCCATTACATACTCTGTGGTTTCTATAAAAATGACAACACCGAAATGACGTTTTACCAAAAAAGGTGTGGCGTAACACCTGCAAATTTGCATTTACTGTCAAGTGAATTAAGGTCTATTCTTGCTGAATTTATATCTTAAAAATATTATTAATCAGTACTACATACAGTATACAGTATTAGTAGTAGTTGTGTACAGTCTGTAGGTCGCTTTGATGCGCTTACATCAGTCATCTGCTTCTTGCGATATTCGGTAGTGTGGACGTAATTATCATTTATTTTATTCTGATCCACCGATTAGTATAAATTAAATTAATATCCACCGATAGAACATTGCGATGTGGGGACATATAATAACACTGGTGCACACAATTCGTGTAATTAATAGTTACGACGTGTTGATCAAGACAAATATTTGGGCGAATTAAAATTGACCAAATTAAACTATGAGGTGTTGTCGCGAGTAAATGAATAATTGATTCATATTATATGAATACATAGGTGTGGATTTTGTGTTAATTGTAAAAGTGATTATTATGAACGCTATATAGCGCATATAAATCAAATTCACCAACATCGAAACTTGAATTCAAGAGGTAAATAGTTTTTAATTACTTAATAAGCTAAATAAGAGAGTGGATTCAATCTACTTACCAACAATCAATTTTATCAAGTGTTATCCATTTACTACATAGGAAATGTAAAAAAAAAAACATTATTGGAAGATTGTTTTTATTACGGCGTTTTATTTAGTTCGTAGGAAGATAGGTATTGCAAAGATAAAGGTCATTTAAATGACACAAATATCCGATTGTATGTTCGCGAAGAAAAGTGGAAAATCTTAGCGTAGCATGTTACTAAATCAGTAGCCATCTCGCGAGAGTACGACCAATACTGAGTCAAAATGTGTTAGACAGGACAACAAATTTTTTTAGATTTGTTTGTGGTAAAAATACTACGTTTTGAAAAAGTCATAGAACTAAAGTTGTTGTTTATTATCGCCATCACGCACCCCATAGACGCCCAATAAAAGGCGAATGGCTCCTGACAACACATCTGACTTATAGTTCCGACATAAATGTCCACGCGGAAATAATCAGTGTCGACCAATCAGATGTTTTGTACATAACTATCTTTCACTGTGGCCTTGAGTTAGTCAATCATAGCGTTGCAACCCTACTTCGTCTTACCTCAGCTAGTTGCCAGAAAAACAAATATTAGGCGTGTATGGGCTGTGTGGTCGGTGTTTATTATATAAGAATATAGTCGTGTGAGGTTGTTAGTGTATGTCCAATAGCCGTGTACAGCGACTCACAGTGGTCGTGCGTGAGTTCTGTGTCGAGGTGTGGCGCGCCGTGTGCGGCGGCGGCGGCGGCGGCGGCGGCGGCCCGCAGCGCGCGCAGCCAGCCGCCGCACTCCGCCGCCGAGCTCATGCTGATCACGAACCTGCACTCCTCACCTGCTGCGTACCATACTACACCATTAACGTATCACCCACAATTATTATTCTGACAATAGGCTAGTTGACTAAAGAACGTTGGTAAACTCTCATTCATACATCACAATGGCTGACTAACGTTTTATAATTGAAATATATAAAAAAATATCATATAATTCTGAGCATTAATAAACGAGGGTTTTCTTCCGTGATATACAGAATTTAAAGAATTTTGATTTTAAATATCTTAAACGTTACTTTATATGACGGTAGAAAGCAATATGACAACTTCAGTACTTAGTTTGAAAACACAGTATCTGTGAATAATTCTGACACATACTGCAATTTACGCACAAAATCCGCATGGATTTTACACTTCACTGCGGTTAAAACACTACATAAACACAAATCGTAACAGAAAATAAGGAAAGTAACAATTTTAAATGATGTCTACGCCGGGTGCAGTCCACAAAGTAGGTACTGTAAAATAATATGTATACCTATGGTTTTTTTCTATACTATTCATATTGTTATGGGATACAAATCAGTGTTGTCAGCATACACTTTTGTAAAATACTTAAGTCAGTCTATTAGATATAGATAATTAGTGTATAATTCATAAGATGTTATAAAAATATACATATACATCATTTTAGTCACCACTGTCCGAATTAAATTTGAATTTATACAAAAGTATATACTAACGCCATAATGTAAGAATGTTTCGTACCTGACCCCATCTCAAGCTTTATTATAAAAAATATTTTACATCTAATAATTTTAAATGTACTTTTCTTAATATTGTTAATACATTTTTAAAAACATACTTAAGTCAAATCCAACCAATGCTTTAGTTTTTTTTTTATATCATTAGATAAAAAACTGGCAGATGGCTCTATTGATGGAAAGAGAAACCATCGTCTAGAGACACCAAAGATGAGTTGCTGTCAGTGTGGTGGGATGGCAATGCCAAATGCATAAGTCTACCAGCTACCTTACCCTCCAAACCGGAACACGACAATAATAAGCATTGCCCTACCTATTCCTGCTGCAATGAGACTATTGCAGCAGGAATAGGTAGGGCAATGATACCAGACTCATGCGACACAATTGTGGAACTCTACCACCTAGTAGTCACGGTGGTAATAACTCATGACATATGTACATAGCAGAACTGCAGTTGGTCTATTCTTCAAAGAAGCTATGGACCAACACGGGGAAAAACTTGATGAAATGAAAGGTGAATACTGACTCTGATAGCCGGGATCTGGAAGATCTTGAGAAGCATTGGAATCCATTGTTTTCTAGGAAATCAAAACGTAGAAATGAGGAAAAAAATTTGATTTCTGAGAATCGGGATGAAATCAGTAAATTAATTTATCGGGAAATTAAAACTTGATATTTGTCGTGCCAATGCTAAGGAACGTCGTTCTACATGTAGTGATATTAAAAAAAAGAAACAACTCCAGGATGCGTATAAACATATGCACAAAATAAACTCCCATAGCGAAACGCCAAACAAGTATTATGACCTTAATTATCCTGCAGGATAGCCTGATAAAATGTTATGGTCATAGCACACACATCGCACAGAAAAAATCGACACTGTATCAATTCGAGCCGTTCAGTAATCTTTGTATGAAATTCCCTACAACAACGCACACTTATCGAAATCGTAACGTCATCGTTTCGCCTCGGGACAAAAAATGATACGGAGATGGTCCCTTTCTGAGTTAACGTGTGCTTTGGCCATAATTCGTGAATGAAATCTAATTTAGAAACAAATTATTAAGCCGAAGGTAGTGTGACTTAAGGTTCTATGATCTATTAATGCATATTCTATAAAGCTTTAAAGGGTAAATAATAGTCCTGCAATATACTCTGGTGCTGGTAAAGTTACACTTCTACCCTTCGAACATCTTTGCAGTCTGCTTGTGTACATGCACCTAAAGCAACAAATTTTATATCGTATTCAAAAACACAATGGCAGCTTTCACATGAACGTCATTTGGAGCATGCTCATTTTATATTAATTTAAATGTGATTTTTAGTTTCGATAAAATATAATAATAAAGTTGAGAGAGTTGTGTAGTCTACGCTACAAAGACGCCGGCGGAAAACTATGATTGGATAATTTGCAATATCCTGCCAGAACTGAAAAATTGAAACAACCAAAATCGTGAATTCCACGCGAGCAAATCCGCGCGCGGATTCTAGTATATATGTTTATCAATACTCAAATATATTACATAAGAACCCAAACCCAGAAATACAAACATTTATGCTCATCATACAAATCTGTTCCGTATTTGTATTGCAGCAGGAAAATGCAAGACTGATACCTTCGAGACCTTGCATAAACCACCACCTAATAGCCATGATGGTAGTGACAAGTTTAGCCTAAATTTGTTTTTTATGAACGACAATGTAGAAAGACAGAAGCTCCATTTTTAAAAGGAGCCCGGACGAATATTAAGGGGAATACTCGTAATAAGTAAAGTACAGAAATGAAAGTATTCAGTTACCAGTGACGAGTATAGAGTTAGTGGGGTCGGCGGGCTCGGCGCACAGGTGGCGCACGGCGATGGCGGCGTGCGCGCGGAACTGCCCGCCCGCCGACTTCGAGCACACCACCAGCAGGTCGCTGAACTGCGGGACACCACACGTCACCGTCACCCATCACCATATACCTAACCACTACGCCTCGCAATACATTTCTTTTATAGAACAGGATAGTAAACAAACCGACAGTTCCCTATATACATATAAGGTCTTTCCAAAATAGGTGAACATATTTTAACACAGCGTTCGGTTCGTCTAACCAAATATATCCAACCAAGAGAGAACGTATTCAAGGGATTACAACTTTTTGATTTTTACTTTATAACGTAAAGCCGGCTGTACACATTGGGCCAAGCATTGGGCCAACTGTTGGGCCAACATTAAATGTTTCAGTTTAAACATTGGTGTATTGACCATTCTGCATTGGCTCTTTAATAACGATGGACGTAGAATCTCTTACAGCCGTAAGATTTGTCATTAAAGATTCCTTTTTCTTTTTTAGTTCAATAATAGGAATACTTATCTTTTTTATATCATAAGATAGCAAACAAGCATATGGGTCTCCTGATGGAAAGAGTCAACCATCGCCAATAGACACCAAAGATGTTAATGGTGCGTTGCTATCTTGTGGCGAGGTTTAATGCCACATGTATAAGTTTACCGGCTACCTTAATCTCCAAACCGGAACACGACAGTGACTAGCACTAACGCTATTTCAGCAGCAATCTGCTATACGTTTCTAAGCATCATTAACCTGAAATAAAAGTATTAAAAAATGGTATTTTTAATAACCTAACCTAATACCTAATGTCATCTGAAACAGTGCACTGCTCTGAACCTCCTCTCACCAATGAGGCAAAACAATGCGAAATGAGACAAGACGAGAAAAGTTTAAAAAATAACTAGTATTGACTTGAATTCAATACGAACAACACGTATTCGGAATTAGGATAGATTCCATATAATTCCGTATAAGATACTGAAAATAATAATTACTTTATACTTTAAAATCAGTCCAAATCTCGTAAATATGTATCGATAAGTAATTATTATTTTCAATATGTTACAAAATTTCTCGATAAAGATGATCATATTTAATAATTTTGGTGTAATAATGAAAAAGTTTCAATTCATAAAGGACATTCATCATCATCAGTCATTCATTGGTTCATTTTGATACATTTCTATGAATTGTAAAACCTCAGTGTTTGTTTACGCCATCGTAACTCGGGAACAACAATTTAACTCAAGCGCAACACAACCGTCTTTACTGACGTATGACAATGAACTGAATAAGAGGCCAACGTGTGAACACCGTTGGCGGAGCGCGCCAAGATCCTTTGATGTGTGCACGAAAAACCGACAACATTCGCTTGGCCGGCCAATGTTGGCGCCAACTACCAACATAGCGCCAAGTAGGCTTCTACACGTTGGGCCAATATGTTGGCCCAATGCTTGGCCCAATGTGTACAGCCGCTATTAAAGTGAGAGGTGAACCTTCCTTCCTAGTGAACCTTCTCACTCTAGTGCGTACTGCATGTACGTCAAGGCAGACGTAGGACTCGCTCTGAGACTGAGGTTATTTAAGTAAGGCACGCGCTAATTAGCTGATGGAAGTACTTGTCCAATTTTCACAAACTTTAAAATATGCAGTGACAAAAGGTGACTGAATTACAGGATAACAGCTGCAACAGTTATTATTTAAAAAGTAAAGTATCTTCACACCCGTATCTCCGAAGAGGTCATTTACGTACGGCGCGCATTAATCAGCTGATAGAACTAGGTACTTTTCCAATTTCCACAAACTTTAAAATGTGCAGTGACAAAAGGTGACTGTACTACATGGTAACAGCTGCAACCGTTATATATAATAATGGCTATTAGTGATTCTAATTTCCCATCACACTTTACCACGCTTTGTTTAGTAGGTACCATGTTATCATCACTGGTATCTTTAAATAAAGGGAATGCACGTATTTAAATATCATTAATTCAGTTACAGATTACGAATTAAATAGTGGTTGTCCAGTTTTGTCTTAAGAACTGTTTCAAAATAGTATTCTCTCATTCGACCAGGTAGTTCGTAAAAGGAGATAAGCCAAACATCTCACTATCATCGTAACTACTAGACAGCAGAGGTTCCGCAACGTTCGCTCTGGTACAGCAACCATCGCCTTGCCTACTCGAATAACTGCCACAATAGTCTATGCTATTTGACTATCGTCTTCCATTTTCTAGAGCCTGTGAAATTAAACAAATTATACATAATTAATATCTTCGGTGTCTATAGGCGAAGTTTGTCTCCTGCCATCTGGGGAGCCGTTTGCTTGTTACTGCTGCCTATGCTTATATAAAAATACTGTTATTTTATATTAATAATATAACACTCAATTAGGCGAAATAAAAAATTTGAATATTCAACGTAAACATTAATTATTTATCAATTAGGTAAAATGAATGTGCCTGAAGTACAAAATTAGCGAAATCTGCATTAATTTATTTTTGAACGTACCTTGTTTAATCAGGTTCACATTTGTATTTGGTTTGGTAAATGACAAAATCCAAATGTTTAATATTATTTATTTATTTATTTAACTTTATTGTACACCTTAAATAAATTTGTACAAAAGGACATAATGCCTATTGGTATTCTCCTCCAGTCAACCTTTGGGCAAACAGAAAGTATGTAAACGGTGCCTCAGAAAATTTATATCATATAAGAACATAGAAAGATTTCCTTTTTTCATGCCGCTACATCATCTTTCTTATTTTTCGCTCGCCTACGATTGTTGTGGCAACACAGAGATGGTCTATTCTTAGTGTATTGTAACAAAATAAGATGATCTGTTCATCGTAAAGAGCTCTGATTAACATGAGTGCGTATAACCATCTCATAAGCAATCTTTGAATTGTGTAGCATCAATGTGATACATATAAAAATGATAAAAAAAACAACTTTGTCTTTCACAATTATGTACATTTAAAAATGCAGGTTATTAAATACTGGAAACGTGATTATGGCGTCTGGAAGAATGTTTCAGTTTTGCAAAAAATAAAATTGGAAAAAATATAATTTATCGAAATTACCAAAAAGAGCATTCTTTGTTGCAGTCCTTTAGAAGAGTGCTTGTATACGCAACCGAATCTCACGAACTCTCGGTCGGCAACAAGCAGCTTATCATACCCTGTGTAAGAGAAAATATTATAATATACTACAAAGAGACAAGGAAACTTTTGCATTAACTAATTTTTAACTTGAAACGACATAATTTAAGCCGTGACGCTAAAGATGGATTTAATGTTAGAAGGTGACGCATCCCGACTCACAAAAAAATTTAACAAAACTCGACCTTAGATTTCTCCCGTGAAGTGTTAGATTTTATTAATAAAATAATAAACAACGGCGCGTGTCGTTCATAATGCTGAGTTGCAATATGTTGACCCGTGTGTGTATGTCATATGATTCTGTTATTTATAGTATCAGTAGGTATGTTAATTGATTTTTAAAATCTTATCTTTATCAGACATATAAGACAAATAAACAAACAATCACTTATCACCCGTGATTAGATAGTATATAAATTGGCGAATTTCCTCAATTCGTCAATACACAAATTATGTAATCATAGTATGGTAAAATCTCTAACTGCATTTTAATTGAATAAAATTAAATATTGATTTATTAAACCTTCATAGTTTTACACATTAAAATAAGTATAATAATAGATATATCAAAATATACTTTTGAGGTGTTTTAGAAGTTGATAAAATAATAAGTTATCGTCTAAACTACTGTAATAAATCATAACAAAAAGTGTTTATATTATATAATTGTATGAAAAATATGATTGCTAGTGTTCAGAGAATAATACACTGTAGTAATATAGGTAGATAGAATATAGATAGAGTAATGTGTGTGTGTGTGTGTGTGCGTGTGCGTGTGTGTATGTATGTGTGTATGTATGTATGTATGTATGTATGTATGTATGTATGTATGTATGTATGTGTGTGTGTGTGTGTGTGCGTGTGCGTGTGTGTGTGTGTGTGTGTGTGTCTGACCGGCGATGTCCCGCTGCAGCTGGCACAGCAGCGCGTGGTTCTCGGCGTGCGGCAGGTGTCGGCGCGCGGCGGCCGCCAGCCGCTCCGCCAGCTGCAGCGCCGCCGCGCCCGCGCCCGCCCCCGCCCCGCCGCCACACAGCGCCAGCTCTACGCACACACATCACCACTCAACACACACTACACTCAACATATGTTTCTATTGTAATACTTATTTTGTGCACATTTATCACTTCTTCACACTGATACAAATATACAAAGGATGGAATTTGGTACACAGGTAGTACGTCAACTAATGAATGTTGTCATTAAGAGAGTACTTACACTTTTGCTAAATTAGAAAACTGAGTAATTAATGGATTTCGCTGGTCCCAAAACTAAAATCACGCGACATAATACTTTTTTCTCCGTACTACTCTTCCATGAAAACAAAAACTGCGGAAGTTCTAAAACAAATACGACTCAAGGATCTTTCAGAAAAAAATTGCTTACAACATAATTACAAAACTGGCATTACGGATATGTATGGACGATAGGTAGTCATTAACCAATCAACATGAGATGAATCTCCCGCTCGTTCTCTTCTATGAAAAATAAAAACACATGTGTGTGTATTTATATACGCATATAATAAATTATACTTCCTTGACGTAACAAGATAAAAATTTTCCTAAAATTGTTATCCTTCACATTGTCCTATGTTTGTAAAAAAAATTACACTAATAATAAAAAAAAAAATTTTACATAATAAAAAAATGGACAAACATTTTCTGAAAAACTAAAATATTGACTAGTTAATTTCAGGTTGTCGGTTTTTCGTGACGATGTGCGCGCGCATCGCAAAAATTTACTCTCATAATTTTTCCCTAATGCACCAAAAGAAGTATAACTTCAAAAATCATTTCCAATAAATATGTAGTTAAAAATTAAATATTTATAACTGTCAGTGAGTGTACCTGAGGCCATCCAGTGGTAGTGCAGCAGCCTGTGCAGCGGCCGCAGCAGCAGGCAGGCGAGCGGCAGCGGCGAGGCGGCGTCGAACTGTCAGCGAGTGTACCTGAGGCCATCCGGTGGTAGTGCAGCACCCTGTGCAGCGGCCGCAGCAGCAGGCAGGCGAGCGGCAGCGGCGAGGCGGCGTCGAACTGTCAGTGAGTGTACCTGAGGCCATCCGGTGGTAGTGCAGCACCCTGTGCAGCGGCCGCAGCAGCAGGCAGGCGAGCGGCAGCGGCGAGGCGGCGTCGAACTGTCAGTGAGTGTACCTGAGGCCATCCGGTGGTAGTGCAGCACCCTGTGCAGCGGCCGCAGCAGCAGGCAGGCGAGCGGCAGCGGCGAGGCGGCGTCGAACTGTCAGTGAGTGTACCTGAGGCCATCCGGTGGTAGTGCAGCACCCTGTGCAGCGGCCGCAGCAGCAGGCAGGCGAGCGGCAGCGGCGAGGCGGCGTCGAACTGTCAGTGAGTGTACCTGAGGCCATCCGGTGGTAGTGCAGCACCCTGTGCAGCGGCCGCAGCAGCAGGCAGGCGAGCGGCAGCGGCGAGGCGGCGTCGAACTGTCAGTGAGTGTACCTGAGGCCATCCGGTGGTAGTGCAGCACCCTGTGCAGCGGCCGCAGCAGCAGGCAGGCGAGCGGCAGCGGCGAGGCGGCGTCGAACTGTCAGTGAGTGTACCTGAGGCCATCCGGTGGTAGTGCAGCACCCTGTGCAGCGGCCGCAGCAGCAGGCAGGCGAGCGGCAGCGGCGAGGCGGCGTCGAACTGTCAGTGAGTGTACCTGAGGCCATCCGGTGGTAGTGCAGCACCCTGTGCAGCGGCCGCAGCAGCAGGCAGGCGAGCGGCAGCGGCGAGGCGGCGTCGAACTGCGTGGCGGCTCGCGCCGGCTGCCCGCCTGCACGCCGCGCGCGCTCGCTCGTCGCCACGTGCGCACCGCCCATCTCGATATACGTCATGTATGCCTGGTAATCCATTACACTTCAATATCATAATCGTCGTAGTATACAATCTGATTTAAATAAATATGTCGCTCTGAAGAGCCCATTCAAAGATAGAGGAGATACCATACACCACACAGACGCAACACGATCGTATACATAAAGGTCTTGTAAAAACAGTAATAGGGGTTCTTCGACTTAATGGTTGCACTTTTCAATTTACAGCCGCGAGAGGCATTTACATGAATGTGTTGTGTAACAAAGCGAAAATAGCATCCTGTCACTTTTACTATAATACGTACAGAATGCGTAGTAAGCCCTTATCAATTTACTCGAATTTATTTCGTACTACGTAATAAATACGATAGAATGGAAAGATGATCAAAACGCAATATGTCCATCTCGTGTTGTTTTATTGTTGCTTCAAATTTAACCGAGTTGATTTAAGTTGGTTGTCACGCAACCGGCGTGCAAAGGCACCCAACGACAGCAACGACGTACAGCGGTGTTGACGCGAAAGAAAAAGTAGATAAGTATGACATAAATGTGCTAATCTTTCACCACTGTAATTGGGCTTCGTTGCAAGTACCTGTATACAAAAAGTCCCTGGGCACAACACAATTGACTAAACTCATACTGAATATCTGAATCCAACTTATCAACTGACTTATCGAAAAGGAAGAGGTTCCAAATCGTCAGAATATTTTGTATGTATATTTTTATGTATTACTAATTACTCGAAAGTGCCTGAATCGACTTGGAAAAAAGTTTAAGAAGTATACTTTCCAAATGGTCCCACTTTAACTTGATGAAAAGCTGGTGAAGGGTTCCGGAGAGACCGGAAATAGGAAGTCGGTTGTTTACAGTTTTACTGCGTTTAAATAATAATGAATTAAACGGCGTAAAACTGCAGCAACCGATTTCCCATTTTCTGTGCCCCGGAACCTTGCATGAAATCTTCACCTAATTAAAATGGGACCACACGGGAAATATACACTCTCAAACAAAACATATTTTACAAAATCGGTTCACAAATGGCCGAGTTCTGAGGTAACAAACATTTTAAAAAACATACAGGGATTAACTCCTCCTTTTGGGAAGTTGGTTCAAAAGAGTCCCGGCTTGAGGGAAAAGGTCGCGGGTTCGAGTCTCGCTTGTCGACATTTTTCTTTGTTGTTTTTAAAAGTGGTTCAAAAGATTCCGACGAATTAAGAACATACACCTATTTGTGAAATCGGTAAAAAGGAAAATGGCCTACTATATGACAGTTTATCGCACACACTCGCATTTAAAAGATTTTATTGCTTAGTCTATGGTCGAATTTCGGCCACAGGCGGTCACTATTTTCATTTAAATGCACCAGTTATTTCGTTCTCGTTGAACATCCTTCATGATTATTTAAGGATGTTACCTAAATGCTTTCATACTAATTATTATTATTATTAGTTATTAGTAGTTATAGTGGGTATACCCTACTATTACCGAACTAATTGATTTTACATAATAATTGTATAACTTACATCATACGTGCTGGATAAATAATCATAAAGTAACTCTGCTATTTTTTTGTACTCTGGTTCTTCGGTATCTGTAACAGAAAAATGTTCTACATATTTTTACAATAACTACACGAAAAACTATATTAATATAAAAAATTTAATAAAAATCATAACCGAGCAGCTTTGGTCGAATAACACACTTGAATCGCTTTTACACGCACTGTATAATTTTTGGGTTCGCCGCCCTCAAGCGGCTGAATTACAATGACTCCAAACATCTTATCCCCGCCTATTTATAAGTATAAATATCCTAATAAACAGACGGGGATAGTATGCTTATTTATATTTATAATTGTTGTTAACAATGACGTCATTATCTCACAATAACAGCTGCATAAATCACACAGGTGCACCACACCTGGCCGGCCAGTGCTTGTTGTTAAGCTCAGTTGCTAACAAAATATAAAAATTACTAGCGGCCGGCCACCCGGCCCACGTCGTGCTTAAAGTCTTGGGACACACATGGAGAAAAAAAACATTGTTTTCGACATACAAGTACAGATGATGCTGTACTGATATATATATATATATATATATATATATATATATATATATATATATATATATATATGCCCGGACGATAAATTGCAGAACTATAACCTCTAGTAGTCACGATGGTAGTTACACGTATGTTCCACCATACGCTTTCAACGAACTGCTTGACAAACTGGCAGATAGTCTATTCTTCTAAAGGGGCCCGGACCACCATGGGAGACAGTTTTCAAGGGACGATTTCAAGGAATAGGGAATACCAACCAATTTTTTAATCAATTAAATCCATTTTTTACATTTTTTAAGTATAGTAAAAATATAAAAACTGTTGGAAATATTTGAATTGATTTTTAAAATCCATACTGATATTATAAATGCGGATGTAACTCTGTCTGTCTGTTTCTTCTTCACGCCTAAACTACTGAACCGATTTGAAACCGAAATTTGGTACAGAGATTAGTTTGAGACCCGAAAAGGATATGGGGTAGTTTTTATCCCGGAAATCAAGCGACGACGGCAACTATGCAGGTAAAATCCCAGGATTGTCTATCTTTTAAACTGTTATAATAAGGAGTAACTTAGGCTACTTTTATATTAAAAATTTTACATGCGGACGAAGTTGCGGGCATAGCTAATAAATAAATTACCGATTAAAATTGATATCTTTGAACGCATCTTTATTCGCGCGCATTAGGTGACGTCAAAGAGTCAGAAACACCACTAGCACTGTATGAATTGGTATGAATATCAACGTCACTAAATTTCATATTTTATGCTTTGTGACGTCATTTTGTAATTAATCCGTTCATTAATTACAAAATGACGTCACAAAGCGTAAAACGGAACGGAAATTTCAACTTCGTTTACATAATTTATACATTTTAACTAAAGTTTTATTTAATTACAAAGTAAAATAAAAAATAACAAGCGAGTTTTACAGGAGTCGTATATGACGTGTAAAATCTGACATGCTTTTTTATGTGAAATATTTATGTGAAATCAGTTTTTTTGTCATATTATTCGTCGAATATATTGTAAGCATGAAAATATATACATAATTTTATATTATAACGTGCGTTAGCGCGCGCTTCTCCGGATTCATGTAACACATTTCCGTTCCTTCGAAATGACTATCACAAAAATATCCAGTGACAGAGAGTAAAGATGATGTTACACATCAATATAGTATAGATGTAATTATAAAGTATCAGTGCAATGCGTCTGTGGGTTAGTGGTCCGGCGTTAGCGTTGGCCACATGAGGTCGCGTGTTTGATTTCCTGGTCGGGCAATTTAAAAAAATATGTTTTTTATCAGTTTTCTAATAAAAACAATGTCGCCCCGAATCGAAAGTACCCGGTTGTCGATAGGTTTGCCATTTATCACATATTTTGTAAGACTAAGTATCGTCGGCTAATCGTGGGTGTATTTGTTGTATCTCTGCCTACCCCTTCGAGGACACGGGCATGAAGATACTTTTTATGAAGTAAGAGAGATAAATAATTTGAAATCACTTGCGTATTCCCTATTGTAGTGTACGCAGGCACAGAATACTGGAGACCAACAGAAGTCAGTGTACATACAAGTAGTATTCGATCAACGTATACATAAGACACCTCTCACGGACGCGCTATCTAGGAATGGTTCGGGACAGTTTGTTCCGCACCATCCGCGTCCGTGAGAGGTGTCTATGTGTGCTATGGTCGAATATTACTTGTACCTACCCACATTGAGTTCTGTTAGTGTCCAGTATAGTGTGGTAGCGGTGAGTGCGCACTGACCGGCGGTGGTGGCGGTGTGCGGTAGGTGCGCGGCGGCCAGCGCGCGGTCGAGGCGCGCCAGCAGCGCGCCGGCGGGCAGCGCCAGCGGCTCCAGCGCCAGGCAGCCGCGCGCCAGCGCCGCGCCGCCGCCCGACCCGCCCGCCACCGCGCCCACCGCGCCGCCCCACGACTGACAACACACCACACAACACAACACATACAACAATATATACTAATTAAACAAAACTACTCGCCTGCTCTATTACAAACATTATTTTAAAGTTAAACATCACCAGTCACTACATGAAAGTAACTTTTTTCAATTTCTTCACGATTCTTGTAGTTTTGTCTACTGTAGTTATTTGTTACATAATAATAATAATAATAAATTTAAAAAATTAAATTAGCCAAAAATACTTCCCATAAAATCAACTAAATAAATGAATGTGACAGACAATAGAAATCAAAATTATTGGTTTTATTGGAGATCAGCTAAAATAACAGGTAAACAGACTGATAAATAACATTTACATTTATTAATTAGGCTTCTTTTGTACAAGTAACATTTCACACACTCAAATACAATGTGGCGCCGCTGGTCCATACCGCTGAAGTGACCCTTCAGTGATGTGATGTCTAGTGATGGAACCAGAAGGCCAACTTCTTGTCAGTTGACATCATAACTGTGGAAATGGACAACCATCGCTTTTAGACACCATAAATAAATGGTGATTGTCAACCATGTTTACGGATGGTAATGCCGTATGCATAAGTTTACTGACTACTTTACTGTCCAACTGCAACATGACTGTAACAGTAATGACGCTGTTGCGGCAAGAATAGGCAAAGCCATTGTGCCAAGCCCAAGCGGAACTTTGCGAAACTCTACCACCTAAAAATTAAGATGGCCGCGAAACCTTTGGTCAATCGTTTACTTTTTACAAACTGACTCGCAGAATGACAGTATTAAAAATTTATCACTTTAGCAACATTACTAAATATCGACTTTATTGCACTGCAGTAGGAAATACTTGATGCACTGAAGTAGGAAATACTTGAATATCTACGATATACACGAGGTGTTTGGCGACCTACCACAGTGATGAGTTCTAAGTCCCGCTTGTAGGTTCGCTCCGTCATCAGCAGTTCCTTCGCAACGTAGTAGGTCACGTCTCCACAGCGCCGCTTCGCAGTATCGCTCCCGCCAACTATATGTGATGATATACTGCATACAAAATATGATACTCTATGATGTCCATTTAGGCACGATATTTCTTTTTTGATGAATGACTTACATTCAAGAGTAATAAATATCTTCACACTGATTCCTTAGTGGCGTGAGCTGAATTAGCCAAATATAATTAAAAAATCAATAATTGCTGAAAACAGGGCAGTTTAAATATGAAGTGTAGGCCAGCTCCACACTTGCAGACTGGATACAGTTACAATCTGCAAATCCTGCAAAGTGTCGCCCGGGCTTAATACCACCGCCGTAGTGTGCACCATCAAAGCCTGTCCCTTACACATTTTGATTTACGTAAGGTAGCCAGTAAACTTGTGAACTTGACAGTCCATCCCCGGCTGACAACGCACCATTACCGATTTCGGTGTCTAAAGGCAAGCACAGTATCTTTGCATCAGTAGTCACCTGCTTATAAAATTAAAAGTGGCAGCGTTTTGTCAAAAAATCGCAATGCTTAGGCAGAATCTATTGCCGCTGTTCCATCTGCGTTACTATAGTATTACCAACGAACAAAAGCCTGCCGTTGCAATGCACGTCTGTGTGCCATGTCAGTTCTATTGTACGTCGACTGGTTAGATACATACTGCTTTGATTCACAACCAAACTCACTAGTGACATAAAACCAAATCCCGTTCCCAAAACTCATAGTGTCACTTTCTCTCCGATCCCGTTATTCTAGGAGCTCTGACCAATAGAACATTTCTGTTATATTTTAAAGTGTTTTCGTCGTCACTTGGTGAAACTCCACTTGTAATGATACACTTGTACTGTTTCACAAAACAATTTATATTGTCACATAAGCATCCGATTTCGCTTTTTACAGCATTTTCAGGGCTGCGATACTAAAAGCATCGATTCGCTTCACCGTCAACCATGCGTCAACCAAACGTGAGCACTTTCCAGTACGTCAACTGAGCTACGGCTCAGCAACGCAGTGCTTTCGGCTAGGCGAAATGCTTACGTCTTAGACAGTAGTGTCACAGATTATAAAATAGTTACTATTAGTATGTTTGTAAGCTCGGGCACGGAAACGAGCTTGTCCCGAAACGAGGCGATGACGTTACGATTACGATTAGTATCCGCTGCAGTAGAAAGTTTCATGCAAAGAATATTAAACGACTCGAATTGGTATAGAGACGTTTCCTTTCCAAGTTAATATGTGTGATATGACCCTTACTCACCCGACACAACTACCCTTTGCGTCTAGCAGCGAACCGAGACTAAGGTCTAAGACCAGTTGGAAGGTAAAACAATACCACTCCGTCCTCTCATCTCAAATTAAGACGCACCCTAAGCGAAGTTCAGTCTTACAGAAAACACTCTAAGCGTAAACTCTGACTGAGCACTGCCTGTTTCATTTAAGGTTATCAATTGCATTAAAATCGGACGTACCTACTTTTGCATGGATATGTAGTTCCAATATGACAAGATATCTACAATTTTAAAGGTCGATGTTCGATAATAGAACTATAGCCTTATGTACTATTCGAGACAACAGGATGTTGCTACACTAAGCATGGTTTCGATATATCAAAACGTAACTTATATCGGATACGTGTTTATTATCATACCATATCGATATATAAATATACATAACCGATTTCACAAAAACTTCATCAAGTTAATAGTTATGGTTTATCCAAAGCGCAATGCACCATCACAACACGAGATCGATATACGAATATTGAATAACGAACAAAACGCAAACTTCACATCACGAGCGATATGACATATCGATAGCTTTTATTCGCTATGTCTCTGTCTGACCATTTAATTTTTTACTGGCGTAAAAGTGATGAAACGAATATTACGTGACTTCAGCTTGTGATTGGTCATTTGGTTAATAATTATAATGCGTGCGTAATATCTATAACTTAACGCGCTAACAATAAGGTCTAGTTTCTATTTATTTCCTTACAACAAAGAGTCTATAAGTTAGCAGCTTTCCGCCGGCTACTCGATATCAGGGAGAAATTCATTCTTTAAACTGGACTTACATTGAATAGATTTAAGGTTGAATTTATGTTGTAGGTATAAAAATTGTATTGAATGAATTTTGATTTATATTTTTAGACAGTTTTATTCTGAGTTGCACTTGACCTTGGTGACACGTGCCCTACTTAACGATAATTCTTTGCCTTTTTTAGTTCTAAAGTTTTTATTTAGGTACTTATTGTAAATAAATAGATAAATATAAAACTTTTAATCAGTATTACATTAACTTTTAGATTGTGTATAAAACTTTTAAATTAATATCAGTCTGTAAGCAGATTACATTTGTGTTAGTGTAAATAAATAAAAGATATCAAATAGGGTAAGTTCGCCTGTTCTGTTAATTATTAGTATGCATATTATAATTACTAATTTGCGTCAACATTATTATGATTGTAGTATATGCCTATGCCCAAACTATGCCTATAGTGGATATTATATATCAGATTGCGTCCGTCTGTTAACTAAATACAAATAATAGCGTAAATATTATATATTATATTCAAGTCTGCCTCGTGGTCTAGTGGATAGCCTTCGGCTAAGATCATGAGGGCCCGGATTTTATCTTCAGGTCGCTCAAAATTATAATGGAGGTTTTTTCAAGGTTTTTCTCGAACATCCAAAATCTCAGTAGCAACACGGAATCTGGCGGGTGGTGTGTTACTTACTCCTCCCGTGCTTTGAAACACATAAAGCCTTTGGTCCCTTTTAATGCTAGAAATAATCGATAGTCGAAATCAAGTCGGTAAAATGCGTTGAAGCTGATCACCACTCGTCCCGCCAAGCGACAAACCGGTGAATCGCAGTGAACTGGAAAGTCTATAGACCTTGATTTTACTCTGCCTGCCATGCAAAGGAACCGGGCATGATGAGATTTAAATGTATAGTTGATTAAGACTATCTTGACACCCGTATGCACGAAGCGGTAGGCAGAGGTACAATCAGTGCACCCACGATTAGTCGAAGATAGGTTAATCGCCCGCCGTTCGAGTGGTAAGCGATCCTAACTAAGAATCGATGGGGTTCGGGTTCGATTCCCGACAGGGACAAACATTTGTGTGATGAGCATAGATGTTTGTATTTCTGGGTTTGGGTGTTTATTATGAATGTAACTGTATTTATATACGTAATTATATGTATTAGTATCATTGAGTAACAACCAAGCAAATAATTTGCTTACTTTGGGGTAGATCAATTCGTGTAATTTATTCTCCTAGCGTTTATGCCACTTGTCTAGACATATCGAGATATCTGAAAACGATTTTCGATATCGATATGAAAATTAAATATCGATTAAATATCCGTTTGCAAATAAATACGAAAACGCCCATGTCTATGCTACACAGCTATCTCCCTAGGATCCTATTCACATAACAAAACTTCAATATCTATGCGTTCAGTGCTTTTACACACACAAAGACAATACAAAGTCACGTCGTTGTACGACGCAGCGCAATGCGTAAGTAAATGTGTAAGAGACCTAAATGCTTAGATTTGCATAAAGTTTTGTTGCGTGAATATAGACTGATATAGTGCTAATATTAAGATTTATTTATATGGCATCAAACACATACACAAGCAGCTGGTTCTCCTAATGGTGAGATAACAGTAGCCTACATACACATCTGTGTTAATGTTGTGTTGCCATCCGCATAGCCAATGATTTAATGCCACATCAGGTTTTAAGTATAAAATACCAATAGCATTACTGTGATAAAACCCGGTACCCAAGCCAACTGACCTCCTTAGCTAGACAAACTAACCGCTATTATGATTTACACCTAGTCATCTTCGCTCGCGACATCATAAGATATGATTAACTATAAATTAGTTCGCAGCCGAAAAACAAATTTTAAAGAAGCTAGAAAAATCTAGTATCCATCTATTTACTTGACACTAAGTTCTCAATGTCCAAACGGATTGTTTTACGTATATTTAATCAGTTAAATATATACTATAAGCGTACCTATTGTTGTTTCGCCTTGAGAGCGTGTCGCCCGCGTCGCTCTCACCCCCGCTCAACACGTCCATGTTGTTGATCGAGGCCGATACTATTTTCACTGTTGAAAAAGATCGATACACATTACAAAAAGTCAAGGGAACTGTGCTGGCATAAGTTCAACAGCGTGAATATTTACGCTAGAGAGATTTTAGTTTACAAAAACATGGAAATCACTTGAAAGTGCAATTTTATATTAAAGAGCCCGTCTTCTACTGTATAATTCTGAACTTAACGCTATCGTATGGAAGTAAAACTTAGATCTTTGATGGGTCACCTGAAAGAAAGACCCAACTATCACCTATAGACACCAAATATGTTAACGGTGCGTTGCTATTTTGTTGCGGGGTCAAATGCCACATGTATAAGTTTACCGGCTACCTTACCCTCCAAACCGGAACACAACAACGACAAGCACTGACGCTATTGTGGCAGGAATAGGTAAGGCGGTGGTACCAGACACGGGCGAGACAATGCAGAACTCTACCGCCACTAGCCACGATAGTAGTGACTCGCGTAGCCAATCGGTCGCCTTTTACGACCTACCTGGTGGAACTGCAGTTGATCTATTCTTTAAAGGGGCCCTAATCCAATACGGGAAAAGGATTTATAAAAAAGAATTAACGCGGTCGACATAAAATCGCTACAGATAATTGGTGTATTAACAATCGCGAACTGCGTTTGCATCACTAAACTAAGAGTGTGTGTTGGGACTGAAAGAGAATGTCGGTGTAAAAATGAGATAAGGCAAGATCGATTGGTTTGGACGGATAGAAATAATGTCATTGAAAGCTTAACAAAAAAGATATACAATGCGAATGTGAAATAATGTAGACACCGGGGAAGACTTTGATTTAATTACAATGTTCAGATCGATCGGGTGCTATTAGAAGATGACAAGTCTCCCTCGCCGGCGTATTTGTACGAAGAGAGTCACGTAAAGAAAGCAGGAAAATCTACAATGAACGTAATGTATGGCATTCGATTGTCCTCCTCGATAGTAAAATTTTGAGTAATGCGTTAACAGACAGCCAAAGGAAAAATAAAACAATTATGGATTTGGTTGTCTCTATCGATAATAGTAACTTTTAGGAAAATAATCCAACAATATTCAATGCACGGAAACGCCTCAGTTAGTTTTAATATACCCACAGACAGCTTGATTTATCACACTGCCAATGACAAATTCGTTATCTATTTTGCAGGATTAGTGCTTTTTCATAAAAATAGCATAAACAGCTTTAGAATAAATACTTTATAAATACTAGGGGTTACACTATTCGGCTCGGATCACTAAGTGATAAAGATTTTTCTCGAAATTGCCAGTCTTTGTTGCAGCTTGAAGTGCAATGATTGTGTTAATAACCCCATGCTTTTGCGTGCACATAAATCTGTCCGTCCTAGTTATCGCCAGAAAAATATCGCCAGCGAGATCTTTTTCAGATCGGTAAAATGCGGCGCTGGGATCACTACCCAAGAGCGGGGCGAGTCTAGGTATGGATTTATTACAAACAAATACGGATTAGAGTTTATCTTTACTGAACCTTAAATATGACCCCCCTTTGACCCGAAGGCTTGATCCGCCCCTGTCACCACCCATCTTATCAATCGACGAACCAGTGAATCGTGATGGACCGGAAAGTCTACTGACATTTGGTTCACTCTGTCTTCCTTTGGAATTGCCTCCTTTATCAAGTTGTGATTATAGTTTACGTTAGAATGGGTGATGATGATGAATCATTTTTTTTCGATTTACAAGTAAATCCATGTAGTTATTGAGGCTAAATTAAACAACATTCAAAACACATGCACATATTAGTACTAGCTGGCCCGGCAAATGTTTGCTACACAAATTACTTGGTACTTAAGAAAAATGTAGTTTAAGTTGGACCAAACAGTAGGTATCAACAAAATTTCATTGAAATCGGTTCAGTAGTTTAGGAATCCATAGCGGACAAAAGTTATATAACACATAAGACAAAATAGAAAATACCAATTTTAAATTAGCCAATCGGAACGCCGTGTTCGTTTTCTCCGAGTCTCAAATTATTGAAAGAATTAATTGGTGCACTGTTATGTTGCCACTGAAAATAATTGCCAGCGGGGGTGTATTTGAACAGATACGACTTAGATAGGCACGGTCTCGAAGTAGGGTACAGCCGGCGGCAATGTAGGTGCGGCGGCCGCGCCGCTGATTTCATTCAAAAATGATTCTATATAAATTTTATTAAACACGTTATTCACGCAGCTAATGCTGCCATTCAGAGCGCCAAATCAGCGACCACGGATCTTTATGAGCTTACTCATTTTTGTCACCGACAACGCATCAGCAAAGTCCCTGGTGTCGTCGATATTTCTGGACGGTAGTTAATAGTTACTATACAATCAAGTTTTGGTCCAGGCTCTTTTTGAAGAATATACATACAATCTGCGTTGTCAAGCAGTTCGTAATAGGCGAATGATTACCTATGTGAATGACTATCATCGTGGATACTAGGTGGTAGAGTTCTGCATTGTCTTGAGTCTGGTATACCGCCTTACCTACTACTGCCGCGAACGCGTTAGCGCTTGTCACAGTCTTGTTCTAGTTTGGAGGGTAAGGAAGCCGGTAAACTTATACATGTGGCATTAACACCCCACCACGAGGATAGCAACGCACTATTAATGTTAACATCTTTGATGTCTACGGGCGATGGTTGTCTCTTTCCACCAAGAAAGCCATCTACTCGTTTGTTATCTTATAAAAAAGTGAATCTGCTGCTAGCTTCTATGATGCCCTTGCCTCTACCGTCACAAAGCTTCGTGCAATGACACGATACATGCAGATGTGACCGGCTATTATCAACTATCGTCGCAAATATTCGGACTGTGCCTTATCGCGCGGTTGGCGGTACATCAAAAGGTTTTAGCGCGCTAATATTTTCGGGACAATACACGCAGGTACGGCCAAAGAGTGAGAAGCATGCTAAATAGTTAAAATATGTGAAGGTCTCTCTCACCGTGCACATTTCCATTGACAGTGTTGCAATTGTCGTCCGTTCTGTTGTCGACGAGGTCGCGGTCGGCGGCAGTGTGGTGGCCGTTCATGTTGCGGGTGTCGCCCGCCTCCCCGCCGGGAGACATGCACAGGCTCGCCGACGACAGCGTGTGCTCGTCTTCCGGCGATGTCTCATCTGTTTACCAAACAATCTTTAAATTGTATCAACCATTACATAATACAGATGTCCATGGATTTTATGACGTAACAGATTTTACAGTTTCTCCATATTGTTTCTACCAAATTTTCATGACAACCACCAAACGTGGTATTTTTTAAGACAAGTATTGAACAAATTAATAAAAAAGTACACAATCACTAAACATACGCAACAAAAATTTTAAAATGCTGCTTGATTACAGTGTATTCAACTACAATCCGTTTACGATGGAGTGTTCACGCGTATACAGATATCCGGAAAACTAACCACAGCTTGTACCAGTAAATAGTTAAATTAACCTTATACACTTTTGCTACAATAGAGTCAATGCTTGTCACTGCTGCGTTCTCGTTTGTGGGATTTTAAAGTCATTAAATCGTAACCATTTATCACATTCCCGTCACACCGAATCCTACCGGATATCACATCCTTCAAACCGAAATACGTCAATGATAAGGATTGACGCTATTGCGGCAGGAATAAGTAAGGCGGTGATACCAAATATCAGGGCGAGACGTAGCAGAACTCTACCACCTAGTAGTCACGATGACACGTAACTGCCAATCGGTCACCTTTTACGATTTGCCTGACAGAACGACAGTTGGTCTTTTCTTCAAAAGAGCCCGGAATAACACAGTAGTTTTCTTTCTAATAAGATACAACTATATCTTATAGAATCGAAATATATTGATGGGACGTTTCTATCCGCTATGGCTGAGCCCCAAATGTAAATTTGCCGGTATCCCTCTACCCATTAAACGGGAGACACTGACAGGCATTACGGCAACGAAAATGTACATGGGGTTGTTACAGCTCCTAGGTGAGACGTCGGAAAACTCTGTCACTGTGTAGTCACAGTGGAGGTAACATTCTCTTCTTAAGAGACCCCTACCAAACACAACAAATTATTACACAATTTAACTGAACCTTTGGTTGGTACCAGGTAAGTTTATTTCCAAGATACCTGACCATATGTACATATACTACACATTTGTATGAAAACAAGGATATTTAATAAAAATGTACAATCTGAAAAAAATCATAGAAGCATGTCACAAGGCCGTGCCATATATGCAACTCATTATAGCATTAAAAATAGTGAACAAAAAAGTGCAGTAATAAATAAAATGAAAAAGTAAAATGTGCCATTATTGATCCTGTAAAAAAACATAATTATGCGCCTAAAAACTAAACATAATAAAATATTTTACACTTTTTAATTAAATATAATGGTCAAGTAGAATGGAGAAAGTTAAACTATGACAGACAGAACTTGGCCGAGTTAGGCCGATATGGTCTTTAAAATTATAAACCTAATAGATCGAAGTTAAATCAAGACAATAATCAAAATCAATATTTATGTAGAACTGAATAGAATTATGTAGAATAGAAAATACTAATTAAAATAAATAGTATTTTGATATAGCCACGCTGATAGTTCAACAAACTATTTTCTTATTTCAACTATAAAATAAACTAAGAAATAAGCGGTATTGAATGCGACAAAAATACAACATTAAAATTAGTTAATCATCAGTGTACAAATTAAAAGTATAAGACATTAAGCATGCACTAATAGTAAGTACACTTACATATAAATCCTTGCAGCGTATTGTAATTTTACCAGAAATAACAACAGCAATATTTGTTTTATTTATTTATTGTTTAATAATCCCCAACCCTAAGGGGTAGTGTATTGCAGGGGTATCGTACACTTACAATTGCATAAAAATCCAAAAAAGTAAGTAACATTTCAATTCTCCAAACAATATAGAGAAATACGATAAATAAATTTTAATACTGAATCAACTATTACAGTCTATTCGAATTGTACAATCTCAATCGAAAAGTCGAAATACCTTAATACTATATTGTAATATACGTTATTGCACTAATTAAGGAGGTTCGGTGAACCCATACAACTATGACAAAATTGCTTCGTACACATACGTCATTTACCTCAACATTCACTGTGGTAAACTATTGGCAATACGTTGACAAGCTTTTGGTATTAGTATAACAAAAATATTGCATTTCAAAAGGTGCTAGCTGTTAAGTGACGCTATTAACAAAAATTTACAAAATTTGTATTAGTTTAAGTTGTTTGCCTTTATGATTTTGGCGGGAGGTAAAAGGTAGTAAGTTGAGTTTCCAATGATAAAATTCTAGTAGTTTTCAATAATAAATGTTATGTTTTCTTAAAATTTTCAAATTTATAGACAAACCAGATTTAGGGCTTTGATATATTAGACTAGATTAGTAAATCTGGTTTAGTATCTAGACTTTAACTGACTGAGTCACTGAACGTAAGAATTATAACTTTAATGCTCAATGCGTCATAATATTTTGTAGCACTTATTGCAAAAGTGAAATATCGGCAAAAAAATAATATGTCGATTTGCTTCACTCTATCAACTTAAAAAAGTATATGTATTATGTTGTAAAACCTGCTTTTGGCAAAAATATTTAGGGGGCACCCATAAATTACGTAAGGTGTTAAGGAGGGCAGGGGCTTACTGTTATATTATGATATACCTAAAAGTAAAATAGTCTGAAACGGAATTTTCTAAGACAAAACAGAAGAATCTTTAGACAAAAAGAAGTTACAAAAATTATTAATGTTTGTTAATGTGTTAATTGCTGTATCTTATATATCTAATTTTTGGTATGTTTGAATTCGTTTCGACAAATATCACGTAATTTTGCGAAATAAAATTTAACTAAATCCTGTTTTACTACGAATGTTAGTAATTTTATGTTTTGGTTACTTTTTTCAATGTGATTTTTAATATTATATTTTTATAATAAAAAATTGTGACTTGAAAACTTATTTATATGTTCTTTATTTGCAATCCACAATGTTTGCAAAATATTTAATTATTTATTAGATCTTCATAGACCCTGTCGGGTATAGCGAAGTAAAAGAGGAGTTACTAAGTTATTAAATAATAGTCCTTAGTGAAATCTAGAAAATAACGTATATAAACTAAAAAAAGTGAGAGAGAGGTTAGGTTTGAAAGAAAGTGTCGGTGTAAAGATGAGAAAGGCATGCTCCGTTGGTTCGGACATGTAGAAAGAATGGTAGATGAAAGGTTAACAAAACAGATATACAATGCGAATGTGGAAGGATGTAGGTACCGGGGAAGACCAAGACTGACATACCACGATCAGATTGATCGAGTACTCTCCGAAGGTGGTGTCAAGAGTCTTCGCAACCGGCGTGTGTGTATGAAGAGAGTGATGAATGTGGAGGAAGCGAGACAAGCCTGCAAGGATCGTGATGTATGGCACTCGGTTCTCTCTGCCTACCCCGTAAGGGACCTGGCGTGAAGATATGTATGTATAAACTAAAAAATATACGCATTTTGAATAATCTCATACGTGAAATAAAGAGTCGAAAAAACGCTAAAATCGCCTCACGTTTTTATGATCAACCCCCCTATATATTAATATAATATATAATAATCTTTCGTATACATATATGTAGCACACCTGAGCGCGTTGACTTGTCTGATGAGAAATTCTATGCAATATTTTCTTTACACTATTCAACAAGCTTTCAGCTAATTTCTACTACATATTGAACAAAAAATATATCATCACCTATAATGTACAGTGTATTTCTTTTTACGTGTCTTTTTTGGTAAACAATAATGGCCGACCAGTGACTTAAATTAGTCATAGACAATTAATATGGTTGTGAAAAATCAAAAGATCTATTGAACAAGTATGACAAACTAAATTGAATGAATGATATTTATTGTAACAACTATCTATCCATTTTGTTATATTATTACAAAGTATTATCATTTTTATAATCTTTATTAATCTATCTATATTAATGTTATCCATATTCCATATTATAATTTATAATATTACACATGCAAAAGTTTGAATGGATGTTTGTTACTCAATCACGCAAAAACTACTGAACGGATTTGAATGAAATTTGGCACACATATACATGATAACCTGAATTAGCAATTTTTAATCCGGAAAAATTGGTTACTCTGCGGGATTCACCAAATACTATTATAATGCAGCAGCTGCACTTTGCAGCTAGTTATATTATAAATACGAAAGTTTAGTTATATTATAGTTTAGTTATATTATAAATACAAAATAATTTCTGATCGGATTTAAATGAAATTCGGCACACAGGTAGATGATGATCTGGAATAGCATTAAGCTTTTTTTATCCCGGAATTCCTACGTGATTCATCAATTTTTTTTATAACGCAGAGAGCTGCGGGCTGCAATTAGTATGTTATGCGAAAGTGTGTTTGTTTGTTTGTCTTTCTTTTAGTTAAGTTCAACTTCTTACTATGCTGTAAAAAAACTACAATACTTCTGCTGGTAGATACCACAGAATTTTTCCTTGCCATTAAAGGCATCCAACTTTCTGCAATTTCAAATTTTGGTGTCACGTCAGTGTCACAACGTCAGTACACTCAAGAGAAATCGAAATCCACTAAATCCAAGCCAAGTAAAACAGTTAAGAATGAGATCGAAGTACTAAAAACAGTCCAAAGTCACCAAAAAACCACCAAAACAGCCGAAAACACAGAAACCACATTCTCGCAACAAAGAAGCAAACGGAATGAGTAAATTTTACTTTCACTTTCTAGACCTTAATTTAAAGTGTCATAAAAATTTTAAATTGTGCAATCTTCGTTAATGTTGCGTCATTTTTAAGTGTCATTGTTACTACTAGTAATGGTGGATTTGTATATAATTCTAAATAATTTAATTATTTTTTTAATATTATAAGACAGACGAAGAAAAGAAAGACGAAATAGAAGAACAATTGAAAAAAAACAATAATCACTTTTTCTAGAAAATAAAGACACGTAATCAATAATCGTTTTTCATTTATTACTAAAATAGTTTAGAAAAATAAGATCATTTAAGTATCATTAGATAAATAAATCCTAAATAATTTAATTAATTTTATAATATTATGGGACAAGTGAATTTAAATATAACTATTAACAAAAAACAATACTTACGTTTTTTTGCGTTACAAGGTTATCGAATTATTGTAGTATACAATGATTAAATAACCTGCCTTTATTAAAAATAAGATTTTATTTTATTAACAGCAGGTTACTTTACTATTACAAAATTATTTAGATTTAAGAGCAAGGATTTAAAACATTATCAGATAACAGAACTTATTTAACGATACTTAACGTTATTATTATAGCGATACCTCAGTTACAAAATTATTTTTAAACACTATAATATGTATCGCTACTAATTTCGTTCTATGATATGATCATAGAACGAAATTGTTAACGCTAAATAATGTTATGATACCGATACTGTTTTGTGATTGGTTCACCGCGTTTCATGCTGTTTCGTGATTGGTGCGTCAACTAGCTCTAGAAGGCAACGTCATAATACCATAAAACATAATGTTAATTCGTAGTGTTTAATAGAGTGTAATGAATAACGTTATTAAACAGTAACAAATTCTGTATCATTTTTGGTTAATTTTATACTTGAAAATAACGTTTTGTCATGCTACAAGCAATAACGTTACCACAAAATATCTATATTAATAAACTCTTAAACAAGGATTATATATTTAAATCCTTGTTTGAGAGATTGAAAAACTATATTGTTACTTTAAAAGTGTTAATCTTTGAAAAATAATGATTCAATAAAGGGGATATTTTAAATTATACAAATCAGTATTTAACATTTAGACAGTTTGTATATTTTTCTATATATTATTATAACCTATTTGTCGTAGTTTAGGAATATTTATCTTTAATAAGGAATCATTCAATTAGTCATTCAAATTCGTTCATTAATGCACGTGTCTAACAAATCCATAGACAATCGGATATTCGACATGTCAAGTTCACATGGTATTTTTCAACTGTGGAAATAAATTTTGTATTCTAATAAGTTTTCGTAAATTAAATATGATAAAATAATATATTAGAAACAGTTTTTAGTGCCAAACAAACCGTTTACAATGAATGAATACGATAATCTAATTATATTTAATTCAATGTATATGATTGATGTGAAACTTTGGTGTTTTTACAACAAGTGGAGTTTGTTTACCAAAAAAGACACGTAAAAAGAAATACACTTTAAATACATTCTCTTTACGAGGAAAAATTGTGTTTTTTATAATTACATTTGTGTTTTTTATAATTACACAAACACAGTGGAAAAAATCTTTGAGATCCAATTACACCACCATAAAACATTAACCTAAAGTAAATAAACAATATTTAATTACGATTTTCCCTAATAACAATTCGTAATTATACAGCTACACGCTGTACATAATTTCGTTAAAATTTGAGGACATACTGGAACCACTGTTTTGGTGAACCACAGCTCAAGCTTTCACTAATATTTTACTATTTTTGGCCTTTATTGGTTATTGGTATATAAGCGAGGGCAGTATTTGTGTACCATTAATATCACACCATGATTAAATGTGGAATACATCAGGTTAATATCGCTTGCATGTATGTTTTTAATCTTGATTGATTGGAAACTTAAAGTATCTGTTTAATCTTTTCAATTTTCTCTAGCACCGGGTACGTACTAAAACATATATACATCATTCATATTAAATGAAAATTTGTGTAAGGACTTCTTCAATCACGATTAAGGTAATTACTTTGTTTAACGTCACAATATGATTTATTTAAAAGTTTCTTAGTTTAATCGTATTATTTAACCAAATCGTACTCCACATTTTTCTTTAATAGATATAACAATATTATTGCCACTGAAATACAACTTTATTGAGTACCGTAGGTGGAAATTTACCACCTTAGAAACAGTTGGTTACAGTTAACAGAAATGTATATCCAATACATATTAGTCACATTAACGCCAATTAATTCAGAACCATCCATTGAATCAAATGGATATCTCAAACTTTTTGAATGTTAGGCGTACAAGCATAAATATGAATGTTGGATAAACGTTTCCATTATTATTCATATAATTTTTTTTAATTAATAATGACGACATACCGACCGCACATATTTTATCGCACGCAATATAATCTGAAACATAATACTGCAAAATGCTTTTCTTACAGCGTTAAATTGTGAGCCTTGGGTGTACGTCACGGGTAAAGTCAAATATGTTACTGGCTTTTATAAAATATCTGTGCTCACCAAAGAGCACAAGTAGTAGATTAATTCGTCAAGTTTGACAAATATGTCGAAGAAGGTTATCACCCATTTTATTTATTGTATTTGTGATTGTCTAATAGTAATCGATTCACTTTTCCAACCCCACAAGGGAAATAACATGAATATGCATGTTTATGTTCAGTTACATATACTGTACAGGTTCATATTGGCGATATTACGGCGGCATTGTAAAACATGTATTAAAACAAAATATAATATTTATTAAGAAAAACTATGGTACTAGTCTCACGACGTTATTCTCAATATTCTAGCGGCTTTGACGAGGAGTAAAATTTCATTCAAAAACATAAACTCTATTCACATGTTAGTTATTTTTATATGACACATAAAACTTTCAATACAATAATCAAATTATCATATGTGCAGTTATAAAGGACTGCTTAGCTTAATAAACGACACAATTCCATAAAAGTATTTGGTGCACATTTTCGTCTAAATCCAGGTAACTATTTAAAAAAAGTAAATTGACCTACATAGTTTAATCACATAATTTAATTTAACAAGTTGATTACGTATCGTAATCATCAATCAACATTATAACAATACAAAATTTAAAACGAAAGTTAAATTTTAATACTCTTTGTTTAGTGATAAGATTCACTCTTAAAAGCGGCCTTCATTAATTTTTAATATCTCATACAGGGCGCCATAATTTAAAAAAATAAAATGTCTCTAGTCCATACAAACACAAAATGTTATTACAGGGTACTAACCAGGTCACAAAATATTATTGTTGAAGCCAATATGCTTATAAATAATTGCGTATATTGACAACTGATTGTAATCCTCGATATTCTTACAACTAATAACGTTTACTTAAAAATTAATATAGTGTTTTTAAAATTGAGCACATTTGACACGAATGAAAATCAGTTTTTTAGTCTTACAGGATAATGGATGACAAAAACCTGATCTGTCTTGTGGATTAACACATCGTGTTTTTCAAAAGTAAACACAAAATTTCAACATTGAGCAAAAATACAAACATGAAGCAAAACAGATCTAGAATCTAAATAAATAAAATAAAATCACAGCCTTCAAAAATTTTTTTAAAACTGTTAGTGAAGATTTGTAAAATTTATATTGTACGTAACCGTCATAGTTTTTAACAGAACGCTTTACAATTATAGTCATAATTTTACTGACGACATTTTTGAGAATCTTCATAAAATATCAAAATTAAATTGACCAAGCAGAGACCGTCAAAAAGGGTCCAGTTTTTTTGTATAAACTTTGTTTTTGCCCTTCCAGTGGCAGCCAATGTGCCAGACCAATTCCATTCAAGCGAAAAATAGCACAAATTTTAATATTTAGTTTTTTTTTAAATAATTCAAAGTTAAATTTTTATGCTTTACTAATCAATACACCTTCAAATGGTAAAACATTTTACTGACACATCAATTTTACAAATACAGATCGTCAAATACGGATTATTATTTGTGTAATGTCCAAAAAACAATACATTCCAGTTTTGTTCTCATTTTGGATTCCTACCCCTTTTGACGCTCCCCGCTAAAATAAATATGAAAAGACTTAGCTGCTTGGCAAACTGTGGAGTGTATAGAACTCTTGGAATTTCTGGTATAAAATACGAACTACAGTCGAAGTTTACTTATCATTAAACTGAATCCTATTATATGCATGAATGTTGCATTCAGAAGTTTTAACAACAAATGAGCTCACCAGAATCATTTGATAAGCAGCTATTATTAAATAAATTATTAGAAATAATAATTGTTTTATTAATCAGTACACATATATGTTAACTACATCTAAAGACTTAGAATTAGGTGTAAGTTCACTTTAGAATTACATGGTAGACAAGGATTTGCGCTAAAAGGAATTGGCACTAGGTATATATTTCTCCTAAATTTTTAAATTGATATAAATATACTATTATAGCAAGTACCTAAAATATCAGTTACCGAAGTAACAATTAAATGCTTATTAGATGTCAAATTCAAAAAACGATTAGGATGATGCTCCTATCACCTCTAACAAAATCGACTAAGAAACAGCAAAAATATTTTTATATTACAATTAATCATTTTCATCATCGGAACAAAGTGGCGGTGGAAGAGTAGAAACATCAAACTTTTGTTCTGGACTATCGCTTGAAGCTTGCGAATCGACATAGTGACTAGAATAAAATCGTTCAACATTATTTAAACTGAATCGCTGATCAAGATCTCGTGCGTAATGATCTTCATTAGGATCCTCATGTTGTAACAAGTTATGGTCATATTGTGGATAACAATCCTGCGTTTGAAACATTTCTATTTCATCATAATTCTCAGGATATGGACTTCCCCTGTATTCTTCATATTCATCTTTGTCTTGTGGTAATTCTGAATCAGAATAAGCTACTGATTCTCCACGCTCAAACAAATAACTAGCTGCCTTACCTACTTTTGGAGCTCGTTTTATAGTATCAACGGGATACGCATAGTCATCAGAATCATCTCTATCACTTTGTTCATTATAGTATACTGCTCTTGGTTGATGCTGACCAGACGATTCACCCAAAGATTTATCATCACATTGACGATACGTTGTCGCAGATTTTGCTTTTTTCAATGATGACTGTCGACTACTTTTATTAGAATATGATGTCCTAGGAGGACTTCCTTCAGGTACAAAAGGGGGTTCTTGTGAATCGAGATAAGGATGGCGTAATCGACCTAGTCTGTCAAATCTAGGAAAACCCATTTCATCTTCATCAGCAGACGATCCAAATCCTTGAAATTGAACTGGTGTTATATTCATGGGGAACTTTTGTGGCTCATATAAGTTAGTTTTATATTGTGCATAATCTAAATGATCGTCGTCTTCGGAGTAACTTGCTGGTCCTTGATTATCGTCAATTTTTGAATCACCTTTAGACATTTCAGATGAACCTGACTCCACCTCCGGAATGTAACTATCGGAACATTCCGAACTTTCCATCCGACGAAGTGGATCGTCAACTGCCAAGTATTTGGTTGCTTTATATTTGTCACTTTCTGAAGAACATTGACTTTTTGTAGAATCCTCTTCGACTAAGTCTTGTATTTTTTCTTGCTTTTTCTTAGCTCCAGTTACTTGCTTCTTGCGCCTAAACGTTTTCATTCTCTCTCTTGGATCTCTTATAACATCGAGGGAACTATCCGTGTCGTTACCACTCGGTGGGCTTTTAAGAGATATATTTCTAACAAGTAAAGATTTTTTGACGGGTGCTTTCAAAGGTTGAATGGGTGGAGATTCGGAGCTCAAACTACTGGAATAATAAGGCGAGCATCTAGACAAAGGTGTTTTTGAAGGCCTTTCGAAAGATTTTTTCTCTTGCATTTCTCTTGATGCTGGAGGTATTTCTGGAACAGTTATTACCGGCAAATCTGAAGAACTTAAGTAATGCTCATGGAAAGACCAACTTTTGGGTTTACTACGATATTGTTGTGAGATCTTATATTCTTTTATTTGATTTTTCGAAAGAGTTTTATCGTCATAACTAGCATGTTTTGCTAAAGGTTTATAATCAGATCTTACAAAATGACTATTTGTATCTTCCCGGAGAATATTCGAAAACTCTTGACTTTGATAACGTTCGCTATGTTTTTCTTCTTGACTATAGAGTTGAGATGGCATATCAATATCGATTTCTGGCTGTGGACTGACAAAGTATGGTCTAAAACCGCTATCTTCACTTTGACAACGAGTTGTTGGCCTTACATGTCTTTGTGTTTGTTCTTCGTAACTGATACTTTTTGGCGGTGCTTTAAGATAACGTTCTTGATTGTAATCTTTTGAGGGAGGAAGACCTTTTAATCTCTGATCAAATCTTAAGACACTATTGGTATGCTTTTGTAAACTACTTAACGAACTAGAGCTAGATTTGTCTGACTTATCACTATAGCTTATTGAGGAAGATTTATCGGTCTTGCCGGTATACGAAACCGTTAATCGAAGAACGGATTCTGTAGCTTCTTTATTTTCTGCAGTTTGAGGTCTTTTATCTTCTGATATAGGGTCTGCTGGTAATTTTTCGTCATCCATGTCAGGGGGTTCAAAAGTCAACGAATTTTCTCTTTTAAGCTCTACATCTTGAATACTTTGTTGGTCTTCACGAGTAGTAGCAACTAATGTATGGCTTGTGCTAGCTGACCATTCAGATATAGATTGAGCTAAAGTTAAAGTGCTATCACTTTTCGTACCCGAGCTACTATCCATACCCTTTTTTGATATTGTGGTATCAGAACTACACAATTTATCATATTTTATTTTTGCCGAACTTTTTTCTAGACTGCTACTTTTAGAACTCTGCTCGTTTTGCGATGCAATTTTTGATTTTTGTTCACATTTTTTATTAGATTGCGACGAAGTTATTTTTCTCGTTGTAGTATTATCAGACTTATCACTCTTAGGAATTGATACAGCTGATATACTTTCTGACGCAGAGAGATTTGCATATTGACGAACAGTATTTGTTCCAGTTGACCACTCAGATATGCTTAAACAAATTGAAGTATCTTCAGAATGAGAGCTATGTGTGCACTTCTTTTGCGGCAAACCTATTTTTACTGTGCCATCTAAGTCTGTGCCAAACGAGCTAGTTTCTTCTTCCGAATGACTGCTATGGCTACATTTTTTACAGGTACCTGCACTACCAATGCTAAGTTTAGTAGCCGTTCTAATGGTTTCTTCTGCATTAGTCTGTGAGAGAAGGTCATCGGCAGAAGTATCAGAGTTATTTGATCCAAATGAAAATTTTTGTGTCCCTACCTGTGATAATCCCTTATCGAAATCTGGTGATAATGATTTACTATCGGTACCAAAAACGTCGTCAGTATACAAATGATCATCGTCATATATGGGACTGTGATTTGTAGGTGACTTTTGAGGTTGACTTATAATTACCTTTTCGTCTAAATTGCTTTTAATATTAAATGATTTATTTTCTACTCGCGAGCAGCATGATCCCATATCACCCATTAAACAGGTAGCTTTACTTAAAGTTCCACTTAAGCAAGATTTGTCGTAACTCGGAACTACGCCTTTATTAAGACAAGTTAATTCATCACGACTGTCTAGTGGTTCTACCATGTAACTGGACTTTTCATATGGAATTACTTTAGAACCAGATTTGGGTCTATCCACAGGGTTTTCAATGGATTTCGAATCCGATTTCGAATCTGGCACGTCTTTTTCTAAGTCTTCGTCATTATTTAGAGTATCACTATCGTCGTCTGATCCAATATGCCCTTTCGAACTCTCCGATTGTATAGTAACTTTCAAAGGTTGTTCTGGTTCATTGCTCATATAGTAGATATGAACTTTATCCACTATTGGTTCCATATTATTTGTAGTAAAAGATGCCATTTCTTCGACATCGCTTGATTGTTGTCTACTTATCTCCGGTTGCATTTTTTTAGCCAAAACTTGGGGAGGTAACTCCGGTAACGGCCAGTCTTCTGATTCTTGACTTTCACTTGCAGATGACTGTCTCAATGTAGTTAAATGAGTGTCGGTAGTGTTTAAATTATTGTGTGACCCAGTTTTTGTAAACTCCGAATCCTTTCTTTTATTCTTTTCCCCATCCTTCTTTGACTCTGAATACATTTCACTAATTTTAGTTTGATCAATAGGGATGTCAGGCATTTCTGCAGAAGTTCTTCTATCTGTATCAGAAATATATGCTACATTTGCATGACTTGGTGGGTCAGACGATAAACTAGCTTGATGATCACTTGAGTTTAAAGACTCTTCATTAATGCTTTCAGATCTAGAACAAGCTTTCGTAGAATCTTCATCTGCACTAGTTTTTTCGGAGGTCGTACTTCGTTCTGAAATCCGAGATAAAGTGCGACCAAAATTTTGTCCATAGCCAATAACCACATCGGATGTAGTGGGTGCTGATGATGACGGATAAAGAAAGTTAACAGGAAAATCATTAAGATCATCAGTAAAGTCTGCTTCTGTTGAATCTTTTGACGTATTTGAAGATAAAGGTGGATTTTTCGAAAAAGTATTAAAATCTTCTAGTAACCTCTGACCGCCATAATCAAAAGCATCTTTATTTACAGCTGTTAAACTTTCATATCCATCATGATCTTGGGGAATCCATGCTTCCTCAATGCTTGTACTGTTTTCGCTGCCTGAAGCGCCAAAAAATGGTCTCCATGTTGGTTTTAATTCTTCACCACGGCGATAAGCTTCTCCTAGTGATCCTGATGTAGATTCAGTTGTTTCAAATGAGCCTCGTGATTCCACACTAAGCGAACCCTTAGAGTCCATACTAGATTTTGATGAACTTTTTTGTTCATCCAAACGTCCTTTTCGTCTCGAAGAAGAATCATCGACGCTTAACGACCCTCTCGATGGTGTCGTTGTAGTAGTCGTATCAATGCTAGACTTAGACGAACTTTTTTGTTCATCCTTTAAAGTTCGCCTTTTTCCGGTACGTTCAAAAGATGATGTTATAACGTTTCCATCATCATCCAAATCAACGATCATATTTTGATCTTCCTGAGAAATAGTTATTGAAATTTTCGTTTTTTTATCAATATTTTGAAGATCTTTTTTAACATCAGAGGTCTTTGATCCGACAGATTGACTAGATTCAGATTCTTCAACAACACATTTGCCAATTTTATCTAATGCATTTTTTCTTTGATTAGATCGTGATAGTTGTTCAACTGTTCTATCTATACTGTCAGAACTTGACTCGGAATCTGTGGGCGCTTTTAGTGAATCAACCGGTCCTTGTTTCTCCAATGTAGGAGTTGGTGATTTTCTCGTACCCAACTTAGATGGACTTCGTGGACTTTCGATACGACCTGTTTCCGGTATAGGTGAAGGTGATTTCGAATTAGATTTCGAATGTTCACTTGAAATCGGTTGAGATAGTAAATGTTCTTCTCCGTATTCCATGGCTTGTTTTAATTCTTCAAGACATTCTCTATCTTTTTTATTTAATTTTTCTATGTCTTGTGAAATTCCTAATGGTCTAGCAATTGAACAACTTACGCTAGATTCATCGTCAATGGAACTACCTTTTATGTTCGCACTTGATGGGCTTACGTCTTTTTCAATACTTGTCCAAGACGTTGATTCTGAGCTACGAGAGCGTTCTGCACTTAATTTAAGTAATTCACTTCGTCTAGATTTGGCTTTCAGCAAAATTTTTTGTTCAGTCGGCGATCCATCATTAACACTTCCTGAACTACCAGTGTGTTCTCCCGACTCAGATTTATGCACAGATTTTGAAGTACTTGAATCGATAAATGGTATATTTTCAATGGTTGGACTTATTTCTTGTGGTGGTGTAACGATTATTTTATTCTTATTTTTAAATTTAAGAGGTAAATCGACCGATTTAGATATATCTTTTAATTTTTTTTCAACCTCGTGTTCTTCTTGCAATACTTGTGACATAGATTCTTGCTTTAAAAATTCTACTAAACTTGCTGAAGATTCTTCGAATGTACTTTGTGCTTCTAAATTTATTTTACCTTTACTTATATCTGAAAATATTAGTTCTGTATCAGCTGTATAATCTTCACATTCAGCAGTACACGACCCTGTATCGTCGCTTTTACCCCGGCTTAACTTTATTTGTTTGTCTCTTTTTGATGCTTGATCCTGATCTGATGAACTATCGGCATCGATAAAGGGAAAAGATATTCCGAGCATATTGCTGTCATCTGATACCTTTAATTCACTGACTTCAGTCAATGATTCTTCCTCGCTCGTTAATCGCGTTACCGCTGGTTTTTCCTCTTCATTTAAAAATTGAATGTCTTGAACGTTTTTACTGTCTTGTCGCTCTGTCTGTTTTTGTTTATTATAAATTTCAATTTTCCGACGTTCCATTATTACTGTTTGCGTATCATTCTCTATCACGGTATGCTGGGAGCTAGTAATCCATTCGATGGAAGAATCATCTTCCGTTTTTTCTTTGTAACTATGGGAAGGTGAGGTTTCACCATCTCGTTGTGCTTTTCCTTCACTTGGTGCAGATATTTCTGTTTCTTCTTTAACATTAGGATGCACATCAACAGTTACTACTTCTTGTTTGAAGTGTATTTCATTGTTATCATTCTGCGCTTGATCTACAATTGGTGTTACATAATTTCTATCAAGACTCTTTGATTTCAATTTTGCTTCAAATATATTGTCAACCTTCCTATCTAAGCTTTTTGATTTTATATTATTTACTTTTTGATAAACTACTTTGCCTTCGATTTGCTGTTTGATTTCTTGTTTCTTTGATAGAGTTTTAGGAGATTTTTGTAGAGCTGCTAATTCATCAAATTTATCTTCTAAGGACTGACTTGATTTGTCATCCATACTCTTGTTTAATTTGCTGTTAGTTTTGGCAGTTTTTTGATCCTCAAAGCTTCTACTTATTTTACCGGCTATTTTATTGTCTAATTTCTTCGGAGACTTGGCTATGAAGACGTGGTCCTCAGCCTTGCTATTGATTTTCGTTTCAATTATTATCTTATCTCCTTCGGTTTTCACCACGATCTTATCTTCAGGTGTTGGAAAAGGAGGTAAAGTATCCCTCACAGGACTGATAAGAGTCTTAGTTTGCTTTAGTGCCGCTTCGAATAACATTTGTTGCTTTTCTTTGCGTTTTGCAATTTCTGTGTCACTGTCTTCTTGAGATTTAGTTCTTTCCTTACTACCACCTCTTTTTATTTCCATTTTTTCTAAAGATTTTGATTTTTCTTTAGAAACTTTTTTGATGTTCTGTTCAATTTCTTGACTTTTAGCTCGCGTTAAATCCAATGGAGGCACTGTCAAAAAGTCAGGTCTATCTTTGAGCGAAGACGGAAGAGACTTTTGCGTTTGTAAAGCTCTGACTTTTGTTGCATTGGTATCAAGGGAACCGCATTTATTAAGTTTACCCGTGATTTTTTGCTTTTCATTAGGTTTTAGAGTCAATTTTTTCTTTTCTTTACGTTTAATCCTTTCAATATCAGGAACTATTTGATCTTCACTGAGATCAGATAACTTTCGAATGCTACCCCTGGGGGAATTTAAAGATGAAGTGGGTGATCGAGATGGTGATTTAGATAACGGAGATCGACATATAGGGGATCTATTTAAGGGAGATCTTGTCGGAGATTTTGCCTGTGATAATATTTTGTGTAAATCGTGTTGCCGTTTGAATGACCTCGGCCGACGTTGCTCAACTAGGTTTTCTAAGAGCTTCAGTTCCTCGTTATCAATTAAAACGGAAGTTTGTTGTATTTGGGACTCAGTTACATCCTTTTCTTCTTCCACTTCATCAATTTTGTCTATAGTTTCCTTTTTAGCCGAATTTTTTATGGTTTTATCATCTAAAAGCGGTTTTTCCTCCAAAATATCTCCTTCTTCGTTTACATCCCCAACAGTATCATCTTTGGAAGAAAATGCGTTCATAGGTGGCAATCGATGTAGTTGAATAACCGGAGTATCTAAGCTTTTGGCTCTGCGACCAGCAGTTGGTGAATCTTGAGTAGCTTTTTGACGTTGTAAAGAGAAAACCGAACCTTCGGACAGATTAAGTCTGGCATGAGCAAATAAAATTGGTGTTCCTCCAGGCTTACGTAATAATGGAGAAATTAGCTCATCACGCAAACTCTTCTTTACGTCTAATTTACTTAAATCTTTTTTGTTCGTACTTAAAATTTCATCCTTATCTTCTGTAGGTGTTGGTACACCAGTAACCTTTTGAATTTCTATGTCAGCTAAATGTTCATCATCCGATTTCAAAAATTCTGTACTTTCTAAAATAGGAGATGGAATATTTTCATTATATTCCCAAGTTGAACTTTCTTTACTGATTTGTTTTATTTCTGGTGCTTTCATTATAATATCGTCCTCAGAACTTGGAATAGATATTGATCTTTCTGATATGCGTCTTAATTCAGTTGCATTTCCACCAACATTATCCAAAACTTGAGGATTGTATTTGGCTTCTAGTTCTGCAAGTTTCCGACATTGCGGAGGGGAACCTTCGATTTCAGTAGAGCTCATAGTTTGCCCTCTATGCCAGACCCCTGAGGTGATTTTGTCATACTCTAGCTGAAGTATAGGCTCTAAATCTTTACGTGATTGAGGCGGTGAAAACTCGAGCTTAGGTGCGGCTTCAGTAGTACCAAAGACGTCATCGGAATCAACACTTTCGTCATCAGATGAAAATGATGTAATTCTTATTTTATTATTATTTTTACTTTTTACTTTTCCTCCAACGCCTTTTTTACCTGTTCCGCGCCCCTTAGGTATTCTTTTTGGAGGGAGTTTTTCTGATTTAGATTTAATATCTGCACGCAATTTTTCTGCTGCAGACAAAGGTTTTGGGTCTTTGCAAATAGGAGGTTGCAAAACATTACGACCATTTATGGCAAATTTAATATCATGAGGACACTGTGGCTCTTGCCTGATACTATCAGTTTTGGAGCTCGTTGCCGAATCACTTTCTATTTGACTTAATTTGGAATTTAAAGTTTCTAACAACGCAGAATCTAACGTTTTTGTAATATCTCTTTTAGGACTGGGTAAATGTTGCAATTTCCCGCTTTTATCAACTTCGAGAGTTACCGGATCAACCTTAGAAAGATCTATATTTTGTGTAAATAAGAAATCACGACTTTCAACTTCTAAATATTTTGACATTATATGGTCTGTTTGCATACTGTTTCTTGGTGATTTTGGGGATTTAGGCGACTTCGGAGATTTTGGAGACTTTGGTGATTTAGGAGATTTTGGTGACTTTGGAGACTTTGGCGATTTTGGCGAACGTGGAGATTTTGGGTGATCATGATACTTACATCTAGTGTGCGCATTAACTAAATGACGATTACCTTGTGGTAGATTAATGATATCAGGGGGTTGTCTCTTTTCGTCTAAAGGAGAGGGTGCCGTACCGTTCATAACATGTCGCTTATGTAAGACATATGGTATATCATAGCTATCGTCTGAAGTAGTTTTATCATTACGTTCGGCTCTAAAGGCATCAAATTCTTTAAAATAGTTCTTAGGTAAATCAAAATTTGGTCTTATATTATCCGAATGCCTTGCAGGCAGCTCGAAATGTGATCGTTTCGTAGTTATAGGCGGAGCACTTGGTATTTGACGAAATATGTAGTCCTCGTCACTAGACTCGGCTGGAGTTAAGTCAATGGATTTCTGATGCATTAAAACGTGGCGCCGGGAGTTAACACTGCTAAACCTTGGCCTATTAGCTAAACTATTAGGATCGCTTTTAGTTCTTTCTACTGTAGGATGGATATAAGTAACAGCAGTATCAGCTAAACGGCTGCTAGAGCTGGTATCTAAAATAAGTTTGGGATTATACTCATCGAAATGAGTTTTAGCCATTAATTCTTCTTTTAGGTTTTCCTTACGAACAATATGAGTGTGAACTTTACCACGCATAGATTTGTCAAATTCTGATTGAAGAATTGATATCGTACCCGACTGCATAGCAGCTTGTTTTGCCTTATTTTTGGCATATTCGATACTATCCATAGCAGGAAGAACTCGAACATTGACATCAGATTCATTAGATGACTCTTTCACAAGTACCGATGGAGGATTTTCCTTGCTAGTCGATCTAGTAAGAGATTCTATTTTATCTTTGTCAAAACTAAAAACAGTTTCTGAAGAACGACGCCTTTGAAAGTTATGTATTTTTGTTGCTCTGGTACTATCAATTTCTGTATCAAGACCAACAATTTTTTCAGGCCAAATGTGGGTGGTGCGAGCGTGCATATCTTCTTCTTCTTCTGTTGATAATTCTTCGACTTTTTTTGTTGGACTAAATTCTGGATATTGAAGATATGGATCCAGTTCCACATTTTGTAAACTAGCAGAATGCATCGCAGGCGACACATCCTTATGTTTATTGTTACTAGGAAATGTCGAATATGGTGTGGGAATATGATAATAATTTGGAGACGTTAACAAATTAGCTATGAGATCTTCATGAGATTTGTCAAAAAGATTTTTTTCATGATATTCAGGTTTTTCCATGCCTATAAATGTCGCCTGAGTGTCATAAAATTCTTTACCCGAGTCTGGACTTGATGAAGGAGATATTGGCTCAAACGGATCTATATAAGCGTTTTGAATGCTAGTGACACTACGACGTCTCAAGTTAATATCATCTATTTCGTACAAATTACGTTTGCAATCGTAATAATCTGATTTTGAATCTTGACTGGAAGTTCTAGAACCGGACCTGTCAGAGCTTTTACTTTTGAGAGTTTCTCTCGATTTTTTACTATCAGTATGGTAAACGGAATCTCTCGACTTTTTACTAGATTCCGCGCTACTTTTAGAAATTTTGGAATCATATATATCACTTTTCGACTCCTGACTAGACGTGCGCGAGCTAAGAGCGCGTTTGATTTCCTTATAAAAGCTACCGTCGGATCGGACAGATAATTTCTCCCTAGGCAATACTCGCGGGTCGTCGGCCAAGAAAGGATCGAGTGGTAGATCGGTCTCGCTCTTATACTTGGCGCGCTCGCGCTCCGCCTCCGCGTCCTCGCACTCGGAGAGGTGCGACAGCGACTGGTCGTCATCCGAGGGCAGGTCGTTGCCGGAGTCCAGCGAGCAGGAGCGCGAGCGAGAGTGCGAGCGAGAGCGGCGGCGGCGCGGCCCGCGCTCCAGCAGCTCGTAGCTGTCGTGCGACACTTCCTCCTGCGACCCGCCGCGCGCAAACGCCGCGTCCAGCCGCGGCTCACTCACCGCACCGGGGAAACTGGAGGAGTAGGCGCGCAGCAGCGAACGCTGCGACTCCAGCGAGGTAGCGGGCGCAAGCCGAGCCGTGTCGTACCGCGTGACGGGCGAGTCTACGCGCCGCCACGCCAGCGCCGCCAGCGAGTCCAAGTCAGCGGCTACTGAACGCGAGTCGGTCGCGCGTCGTTTGGCCCGACCCGCTTCATCGAAGCTGAAGTCGCGCAGGTTCCGGCAGCTGGCGCTGCGCCGCCACACGCGCCGCCGCCCACCGCCGCCGCCGTCCTCATCGGCCTCCTCCTCCCCGGCGCGCTCGGCCTCCTCGAGCAACAACGAGCCGCCGGAGCGCGAAGAGCCTCGCGATGACGGGCAGGCCGAGTACATGTTGAGCTGCGAGAGCTCGTACTCGAGCCGCTCGGCGGAGCTGTTGAAGCTGGAGGAGTGCTTGGACAACACGAAGTCGGGGTACCCGCTAGATGGCGGGGGCGGGGAGGCGGCGGCGCGGGTGCGCGTGTGTGTGTATGTGGTGTGCGTGTGCGTGTGCGTGTCCGTGCGCGTGTGCGAGCGCTGACC
This sequence comes from Apodemia mormo, assembly GCA_036924255.1. Classification (NCBI taxonomy): domain Eukaryota; kingdom Metazoa; phylum Arthropoda; class Insecta; order Lepidoptera; family Riodinidae; genus Apodemia; species Apodemia mormo. The sequence continues at coordinate 43,108,219 of JAUPFN010000001.1, read as the reverse complement.
TGGCGCGGGGCGCGGCGCACGCGGTGGCGGACTGGGCGCGCGCGCGGCTCCACTGCCGTCCACACGCGCTATCCACGTATTCTCCGGCGATGTCTGCCGACAAACCACCAAATATGCTAACACTTTATTACTATCCTCTTAAGTTCCCTTTCCTGTCTTGTTCTCTCAAATGCAACATTATATTTTTCTAATAAGACAACCTATCTTGTGACCTTTTTCTTAACATTAAATTGTTCAAAATTCAAATTTATATTAGTTATATGGAACAACAAAGACGCTTACCAATGGTGTCGTCATCCGATGAGGCAGATGTAAATCCTCCTCCATAGGATGATGATTGACCTCTGCATGGGTCACTACTTCTGGCCCCCCCTGCAAAAACGACATTGTGTAAATTTAAATCGAAGATTCATCCACCTGATACATAATTATGAGTTAGCAGTGCAATCAATGAGAGTGTACCAGTTAAGGACCACAATCACCACTACATTAAATGATAGAATTGCAGTAGCAACGTGTTTTAGAGCATTCATTACTTATGAAGTGTTCATACTTATAGTGAGATAGCATACGCAAAATATAACGTTCAAAGACATAAAATAGCCAGTTAAATATTTGTTATCAAATGATTTTTGAAACAGACACAACACCACAGTTAACAAGTGAGATGAATTGATGTTAATTACCAGGCATTGTCACGAGCACTAAATATTTTTTTAAATAATGAAAAATATACGCATCGCCACGGAATGTGTGTGTTTGTGTGTATGATATATTATTATTAAAGTATTTCACTTATTATAATAAACAATATCTTTTGAATAATAAGTATCCAACAAATTCGCAAATGACAAGACATTACCTCGTGTCAGCAAGGCAATCATCTTATTTTTTAAACAATCGCTTATGTTTCATGAAAACCATTAAACATAATATATAAATGTGTAGTTATTTGTGAAGCAATTCAGTGGCTTAATTTAGGCTACAACTAGTTTTTATAGTTTAAAGTTATTTTTCTATCGATTAGAAGCAAACTTTTAAAATAAAAATTACCTTATTTTAATTATATTATGTACTCTTGAGCACATGTATAGAAAATTTCACGATAATCGAAATGAATGTGAAAGCGTTTCAAACAAAGTGTTTCATTGGTTTTGTAATATAATGAGTATATTTTTTTATAAAACTTGGCATATGTACATATCAATGCACGTGACTTTACCTCCTCTTGTGTCATAAACTGTATCTATCCCAATCAAGAATTATTTTATTTTACTTTTCTGTCGATCCGAAATATCAAAGTAATTAATTACCAATAAAATTATTTAGTCATAAGGATATTTCTGTAAGGACTAACGACTTAGCTCATTCCGTTTTTAGATTTTTTGTGAATCCAAGGAAATAATTTATTTGTCGGAATTAAAATAGGCTCATGTCATTTTTGGGCACAGGCTGACAAAAAATAAATACACCTAACTTAATTTGTAACATTTGCTTTGCATAATATTTGACAGTAAATAAACTTTATTAATTAACAACTTGTATGCTAAATTTAATCAAATCTGTCCACCCGTTTCACGGTGAAAAAAAATATTACAAACACACACAAACTTTCACATCTATAATAATAGTAGCATTACGTATCAAAATATGAAAATAAAATATATTTTTGAATCGTTTTTTTATATCATAAGATAGCAAATAAGCAGATGGGTTTCCTGATGGAGAATCAACCATCGCTTATACACACCAAAGATGTTAATGGTGCGTTGCTATCTTGTGGCGAGGTCGAATGTCACATGCATAAGTTTACCGGGTACCTTACCCTCCAAACTGGAACACGACACTGAGAAGCATTGACACTATTGCGGCAGAAATAGATAAGGCAGTGGTACCAGACCCGGGCGAGACAATGCAAAACTCTACCACCTAGAAGCCACGATGTTAGTGACTCGCATAGCCAATCGGTCGCCTTTTACGACCTGCTTGTCAGAAAGGCAGGTGGCCTATTCTTCAAAGGAGCCCAGACCAACTTGTAGCCTTTGAACTTAAAATTTTCTATTATACCATAATCTCTGGCTCAAAAAGAGTTACGATTACTAGGTGATAGAATTCTGCTAAGTCTTACCCAGGTTCACTACAATCGCCTTACCTGTCGCAAAAGCGTCAATACTGATAAATGCGAGGTTACGATTTATAGGGTAAGGAGGCCGGTAAACTTGTTCATGTGACAATACATCTCGGCCACCCGAAAGGCAACATAGCTGTATCATCTTTGGTGTCTTCTTCTTTCAAGAGGGCCATTTGTTTGTTATTTTGCGCTATAACAACCCCACCAAGTCATTACATTTTTAAAGGTTCGTAAAATCCCATATAATTTATATTTCCCCTGTGTTGGTCCCGGCCTCCTTTGAAGAATAGGCAAACTGCCGTTCTGCCAAGCAGGTCGTAAAAGGCGACCGATTGGCTATATGAGTCACTAACATCGTGGCTACTAGGTGGTAGAGTTCTGCATTGTTTCGCCCGGGTCTGGTACCACCGCCTTACCTATTCCTGCCGCAATAGCGTCAGTACTTCTCACTGTATTCCAGGTATTCCGGGTTATTCCGGTTTGGAGGGTAAGGTAGCCAGTAAACTTATGCATGTGGCATAAAACCTCGCCACAAGATAGCAACGCACCATTAACACCTTTGGTGTCTATAGGCGATGTTTGATTCTTTCTATCATGAGACTCATCTGCTTGTTTGCTATCTTATACTATAAAAAAAATGTCTAGAAAAGACCGTGCACTCCAATCTATTTAGTCCTGTAAAAGGATACAAACCCGTTATATATAATATATAAAAAAATAGTAGATTTTCTGATAAATAAACGCGATATAAAATTGACGTAAACAGTTTAAAACCTGATAAAATGTTAATTATATCATAAAAGGGGCATAAAATTCACATTTTCGAGGCAGACAGTATATGACACCCAAAGATGATTGGTGAATACGATTGACGAACAAATATCGAGCATGACACGGATGAGAATCAATACAATAAGGCCCTTACGATTTGATTGCAGTACAATTTTGTGAGCTGAAAGAGAAACAAAAACAGCGTTCTAAGTGCACAAAGAAAGCTAAAAATGAAACATGTGTTGAGGCTAATATTATAATCTAGATATACAGATTGTTGTTTTGAATACATTTTAATAAAGTTTTCACACTTCAATTAGGTTGGTAACATCTGATGACCAATAGTACAAGCGTGTTCTCAATTCTCATTGGACAATTCAAATGGCGAGAGCTCATTGGTCAATTCAAGTAGCAACGCTTCATGTTACACACTTTCGTCGGATTTCACAAATTCACTCCGACATATTACAGGAAAGCGAGAAGATGTTACAAAACAATGTTGGCATTAGTCCAGGGCCCCTTTAAAAAATAGACCATTGCCGTCCTGCCAGGCAGTTCGTAAAAGGCGAACGATTAGCTATGCGTGTCACTATCATCATGACTACTAGCTGGTAGAACTCCGCAACGTCTCGCCCGGGTATGTGGTACAACCGCCATACCTATTTCTGCCGCAATAGCGTCAGTGATCGTCACTCTCGTGTTACGGTTTGAAGGGTAAGGTAAGTAGGTAGATGTCATACTGAAGCTGTTGCAAAAAAGTGTGTATGTGTACTTATGTATGCACGTAAGAGATATACTTTATAAATTTAAAATAATTAACCACAAAAACCTTTCTAAAAATTGTATCCTTCGCATTATTCTAAGTTTGTAGAAAAACGATACTAATAATAGAAAAAAAGGTATTTAACACATTAAAAGAAAGTTTTATTATAACGCATTATCCAGTTAAATAGATTTTATTCAAATATCATAAAATAATATAAAAAGTACATAATTTAAAAAGTGGACAAACTTTTTTTGGAAAAACTAAAATGTTGACTAGTTAATTTCATGCTGTCGGTTTTTCGTGACGGTGTGCGCGCGCATCGTAAAAATTTACTTTTATAATTTTTCTGTAACGAAGAAGAATAACTTCAAAAAGTGGTATCAATACAATTGTGGCGCATTCATATATATAGACATCCGGACGTCAACAAGATATTTTTAAAATCCATTTTTTTATACATATTATATATGACTAATATTTTTTAAAGTATTAAATGTGTTTATAAAGGGGTTATTCTTTATATTATATGAATGCAACGGATACAATTTTAGTCCAGCAAAATGATTAACCTTGAAATGTTGAGTTGAGTATAAGCACTCCCTTAATGCTCCGCTTATGAGGCGTGCAAATGAAGTAATTTAATAAAACATTCATTTATTTAAAATTTAACTTTTCCTATACATGATGAGTCAATAAAAAGCAACAATCTGTATATAACATTAAAAGGTTAAAAATAAATAAATATAATCACGCCAGTTTCCTTGCAGGATAGTCACAGTAAATCAAATGATGAAAAACTTCAGTTCACTACGATTCACTGATCTGGCGAAATAGATTCTAAACGATAAAAAACCACAACGGTAAAATCCATCAACATCAACAAATCCAATGTAGTGTGGGGTAGCATGTGATGTGTGTGTAGTTACCCCCTCCCTCGCTGAAGCATATGCGGTAGTGTAGTGTGGGGTAGCGTGTGATGTGTGTGTAGTTACCCGCTCCCTCGCTGAAGCATATGCGGTAGTGTAGTGTGGTGTAGTGTGGGGTAGCGTGTGATGTGTGTGTAGTTACCCGCTCCCTCGCTGAAGCATATGCGGTAGTGTAGTGTGGTGTAGTGTGGGGTAGCGTGTGATGTGTGTGTAGTTACCCGCTCCCTCGCTGAAGCATATGCGGTAGTGTAGTGTGGGGTAGCGTGTGATGTGTGTGTAGTTACCCGCTCCCTCGCTGAAGCATATGCGGTAGTGTAGTGTGGTGTAGTGTGGGGTAGCGTGTGATGTGTGTGTAGTTACCCGCTCCCTCGCTGAAGCATATGCGGTAGTGTAGTGTGGTGTAGTGTGGGGTAGCGTGTGATGTGTGTGTAGTTACCCGCTCCCTCGCTGAAGCATATGCGGTAGTGTAGTGTGGGGTAGCGTGTGATGTGTGTGTAGTTACCCGCTCCCTCGCTGAAGCATATGCGGTAGTGTAGTGTGGTGTAGTGTGGGGTAGCGTGTGATGTGTGTGTAGTTACCCGCTCCCTCGCTGAAGCATATGCGGTAGTGTAGTGTGGTGTAGTGTGGGGTAGCGTGTGATGTGTGTGTAGTTACCCGCTCCCTCGCTGAAGCATATGCGGTAGTGTAGTGTGGGGTAGCGTGTGATGTGTGTGTAGTTACCCGCTCCCTCGCTGAAGCATATGCGGTAGTGTAGTGTGGTGTAGTGTGGGGTAGCGTGTGATGTGTGTGTAGTTACCCGCTCCCTCGCTGAAGCATATGCGGTAGTGTAGTGTGGTGTAGTGTGGGGTAGCGTGTGATGTGTGTGTAGTTACCCGCTCCCTCGCTGAAGCATATGCGGTAGTGTAGTGTGGTGTAGTGTGGGGTAGCGTGTGATGTGTGTGTGTAGTTACCCGCTCCCTCGCTGAAGCATATGCGGTAGTGTAGTGTGGTGTAGTGTGGGGTAGCGTGTGATGTGTGTGTAGTTACCCGCTCCCTCGCTGAAGCATATGCGGTAGTGTAGTGTGGGGTAGCGTGTGATGTGTGTGTAGTTACCCGCTCCCTCGCTGAAGCATATGCGGTAGTGTAGTGTGGTGTAGTGTGGGGTAGCGTGTGATGTGTGTGTAGTTACCCGCTCCCTCGCTGAAGCATATGCGGTAGTGTAGTGTGGTGTAGTGTGGGGTAGCGTGTGATGTGTGTGTAGTTACCCGCTCCCTCGCTGAAGCATATGCGGTAGCTGCGAGCGGCGGGCGAGCGGCGGCCCGCGTGCGCGCCCGCCGCGCCTCCTCCGCCGAGTATCCCTTCATCATCAGAGAGGCCTCCAGGTAGTGAGGTTGCTTGTCCCACTCCAGGGAAATCGCTGCACAATACACACATATGTATCACCGCACTTCACTGTCTAAGTTTTTTTGATAAGTTTTGAATGTACCACAACCTTCATATAATAAATACACAGAATACTAAACAAATTGAGAAAAAGACAGATGTATCAGATATATGCCATTTTTTATATGTATTTTAATATCATAGAAAAAAAATTAAAACACGACTTTAATAGTAGGGCAGTATCAACTAAATTTTAATAGGTGGTTTCATGTGCCCGCTGTCCACCTAATAGAAAGCGACACAGAAATAGAAAAGGTTAAATTAAAAGTTGGCTAGCATATGCAGTTATAAACTATATGTTATTTCACTTCTTTTTTGAATCCACCCAAATATACAATTCGTAACTAGAATATTTAATGCACATAATTTTACTTTTCTGCATCTTTAACAACAAAAAATAAAAGTAATAAGTATAATATGCTCAATTAGATACAAAAAATACATCTGAGCGTAGACAGGAAATAGGAATGGCTAATCATAAGTCAACTAGATACATCTATTTCTAAATTAAGCACTGATTATATTTCTATAGCTTAAGGCGGGATAGATAAATGGAGATGTAATGATTTCACATTCATTTCAAAATATATGCTTGTACACTAAATGTTAAATATTGGTGATTAAGGAATTCATTTCCCCACCCTCAACTAATATTATATTGCCCACATTAATATTAGTTGAGCGTGGGCGAATGAATTTGGGATAAATAAAATATATTACACTGAGATCCAAAATCAAGGTTGACCGTAATGTCACGACGAGGATTTAAATGAGGGTGGAATTTGTACAGGATAATTTGAATACAGACTTAAGATGTGTCTTAGACAAAGTTAGATAAATGCTTAAGCGAGGGTGTTATTTTATGCTCAATACATCGCGGTTTAGTCTCCATCAAAGCTGACTAGCAATTACATCACTCAAGTTTAAAGAAACGGATGGTTTCAACTTAGCCCATAAATGAACAGTTGGTGAACTTTTAAGAAGATACAAAAATAAACTGTTATTTTTGTATCTTCTTAAACTTTATTTAAGTCTTTTGTCTTCATTCGTCTAGACCGCGCCAACACGTATTTTGACCCTAAATATAAAATGGGGTAAAAAGTGAAATAAGACGAGGCATGAGCAGAAAAATGAAAGCGAGAATAAATAATATAAATGTCATACAGTAAGATGGAGAGATGGTATAGGGTGGTGAGGGTGGTGGTGGTGGTGGTGGTGTCGGAGCATACGTACCGTCGGAGCCGGGCGGCAGCGGCAGCAGCGGGTGCGCGGACACGCTGGCGTTGAGCGGCAGCGGCGCCACGCTGCCGCGCGACGAGCCCGCCGACCGCGACGTGCGGAACGACCCCGACCTGCCACATCGGCCAGAGGATGGTCACTACACCCGCTTTTGGGACCTCAACCCCACCTACACACCTACACCTGCACACCCTCCCCTACACATGCCACCCGCGATTACCATCCAGACGGGGCAGCCTATTCCCAGTTCATTTGACTACTTAAATCGATTTATAAATAATTTTGTAAATCTTTACGATAACAAATAGATTATTATTTAAAATAAAATTATTTCAAAACTTATACCACAAAGTGTTAAATCGATCGCAATTCTATTACATATTATTAATTATCACCAAGTTTGAAACAAATGTCTATAAAATTCAAATGGATTTATCACAGTAAAAGAAAAAAGACTTTTTAAATTGTTAAAACTCTAACAAAAAATGGAAAAGCCATTTTACGTCATCGAAGGTCAGTCGAACATTTATTGTTCAATTATTAAGACACAAAAAAAATCGAGTGACCTCACACGCAGTAGATGTGAAACTTAGTATTCTGGTTAATTTGTAAGAGATGGTGGGTAGGTGTTAACATAAAGAGATAGATATTGTTCGTCAATTTTTTTATTGACTAAATTAAAAAAGAACGGAATAGATAGAGTGACAATTTGAAGGAATCGAGGAAAAAGATGTTTCGTATATTAGAAGTAAGAAATTACAGTAAAATCTTTATGGTTGTACTATTTGTATCTGATTGGTTTTAGAAGCCTTAAATATGTAGATGATATATTTCAAATATAAAATACTGAATAAGATAAGGTGTTTGTTCTATCTGATTCTCTTGTTGTCTTAATCCTATACATTTACGTGTTTTTTATCGTTACCTATTTTTGTTTAATCGATTTTCAAATCACGATTCTAAAGAATTTTCACTTAAAAAAATGAAAAACTTAGTTAATTTCCAGCAACAGAGAATATTTCCAGCTAAACTTAATCACAAGTTAATTGAATACGAAACTCCGATTTTGTAATAAACATCATAAGAAAGCAGAGTAATAAAAATTTGTAACAACAAAAATTTACTGAATAGATCTCGAATAAGTTGAGAAATTATTTTAGACCAAAATCTCTACAGATAAATTAATTTGCGCAAATATCTTTTATAACTTGTTAAAAATACCTTAGAAATAAAATTGGATTCTAAAATCATACGTTTTAAGTAGACAAAGCATTAATGAACTTAAAAAAAACAGAGAATACATGTTTCCCATCCTACATGTATGTAACAAAATTGAAGATAACTTTAGGTCCTCCTCATAAACAATCTGACCAAAATTAATACACCAAAATAGTTTTTTTTTTCTACAGATTTGGCACTGCAATTGATAAGATTAATTATCGAACTAACAAAAAATATAATCCTTGATGGATTGATATGACCTTCAATGAAACACAACTTGAAAATACTGTATGTGAATGTTATAGTCCACCAATAGTGATCTTTTCTAACACTATTTAAATAATATTTAAAGACGCACTATATAATAAAAATTAAATATAAACTTATCTAGATGCTTAACGACTATTAATTAATTAAGACCTATGAGCCAATATCTAACGTGATTTCACCATACATTTTTAAAATCAAAAATCTTACTTATAAATATTCAGTGAAACAAATCGCAATTCTTGTCAAAGATATTTTGAGTTGATAATCACGTAGCAAATATATAGTCACATGAACGGTGAATTTTTGTGTGTCGTATTAATTATATATTTTATAATTATCCTCCAATTGCGCAAGAACACAGAATTTGCTATCACTAGCAGCATATATTAATTATGGACGCAAAATTATCAACTATTATAAGAAAAATCAACCTGCGTAAAAATTGGATTGTGCATGTAAATACTTTGTGGCATTATCAAAAATTCTAATAACATCAATGAAAACTACCGATACGGAGGTATTTGAAAGGGGTTACAACAAAAAGTGCACATTGGACAAATTCACCAAACGATATATCGGAAGCGTCACGACAAATTACCACGAGCGTGGCGCTGTATTGGGAGACAAAACATTACCAATTATAATCGTACCCGTACGACATATCGAACGTACCATCCTCCGACCGATTGTCAGTGTCGCACCAACGACTACACCGCAATACAAGTTTTTTGACCAAGCGGAAGTCTCAACGTATACAGCGCATGCTCGAGAATACTAATCTCCACTGATAATACAAAACCATACGAAGCTCCCCACTACCAGATACTAATTGGATATTTAAAGGGACTGTACAATACATGCAACTCTCGTCGGATCTTTTAACGCCCAAAACCAAAAGCCAGAGTAGACCATGCCAACCATTTCAGCATAAACATATATAATAAACTCGTAAAGACATTTATTAAAAGACAGTACAAATTTAAAAAAGTGTATAAGAAGTTTACATAGATAAAACATAAGTTAAATTGTTCGTAACAACTCAGCGAACACACTATCCTATAATATAGACTATAGCTTTCATTTTAAACATTAAATATCAATACTTAAATATATATAATTATAACACATAGAATGATAAAATGTATTCATGCCTATCTGTCCTTTTCGTAGACAGACTTTTAGAACTTCACTTCACTTATTATAGTGATAGAAAGGCCCATAATTACCTACGTAACAACTATATCTAAGCATAGCCAAAACCAACAGCATAAATATTTAAACCACATAAATTACCCGGGTCGGGAATCGAACCCGAGACACTAATTTTCAAAACAGAATGTTTTAATGTTTAATTTAAACAATATACTCAATTGAAAACATTTTATAGAAAAATGGTACAATTTATTAATCTTACAGGAATTAAAAATGTCGTCGTTCTCATGTAAATAAATCTATAATCCGGCTTTAACCAATTCAGATATATTAAGTACGGAAAGTAAGTTTCAATTTGATGATAAACAAAAAAAAACACTTTAGTTGCGTTTATCTTTTCAAGATATTGGTTGGAATACAATATACCTACCCAATTTTCTACTTAACTACATCTTATTTATTACAATACAGCTATAGAAACTAGAGCAGTTGAAGCTTTAGAAGCATGCAGTCTATTCCTATTACTATATTTGCAAAGCTTATATTTAGTCTGTGGTAAATTAATACGAACCTTTGGAATGTTTGCCGTTTCACGTAGTTGTCTCTGACAAATTCCACTATTTGTTTTTGTGTTTTACCACTATACCTGTAAAATAAACAATATAATATCTAAGTTACAAAAATCATACTTTAAAGAGTTCAAGTAATGTAAGAGAAAGTTTTTATAAACAAACAAACTTATATAGTTCAGGTATTTGTTCCTTTTCCAAAAAAAATTAATCCAACAAGTTTGATGCTTGTAAAACATACATATTTTAATCACAAAATATATTTTTACGCTCTAAAAAGCTTTTTTATTAAAAAAAAACTATGTAATTTCCATTTTATGACCACAAAGTAAAGCCTAGGGAAATCTTTTTAACAGGGAAATAAACAACAATAGGCCTTTTCATCACAAAAATTTTTTGTGCGCATGCGTCAGAATCAGCCATCTTTTTCGTACTGTTTTTTGTAAACAACCATGCTAAATTGTCCGCTATCCGTGTATCAAAAATTAAAATATAAATCAAAGTTGATTAATTGTAAAAAAAGTGAAAAAAAAAAATAAGTAGTAAGTCAAAATAATCGGAAAAAAATTTTTGTACTCCATTATAATTATGTTGTCTGTACGAAAAGGAACAACAAAACGGTGTTGTTATGGAGTATGTAAAAGTGATACACGATACAAATCATTTAAAACCAATAGATTCTATTTTATAAATTTTCCAAAGCCTTGTCTTGAATATCGAAAAAAAATAATCAAATCATCAAGCAAATTACACATTAAAGCATGTGTAAAATGTGCGAAATGTGAGTTATGGGTGAAAAAATGTGGCAGAAGTGACCGAGGTTTTAGATCTATTGATAATGTTACTAAGGATACTTATATTTGCTCACTACATTTTCTTGGAGAAAGTGGTCCAACTGAACAAAACCCTGATCCTTTAAGCTATCAAGAGTTTCAACATATTGATAAATCAATTAATAAGGTTTTTTGTTTTTCAAACAAATCAAATAATAATCAATTAATTGAAAAGGTGGCTAAAATCAATTTTAGCCACCTTTTCAATTGTTCACAATTATGAGCTTCAACTGAATCATAAATAAGTGAAGCACCATCGATGGTTTTTTCCAATAATTTATTTCTTTGTGGAGATAATAGTCCTTGTCCAGCCATTGTTGATTAAAACAGTACGAATTTTTTGAATTACCGCCGTTTCAACATGGCGGCTACGCTTGCGCTCATCTGATGATGAAAAGGCCTATGAAACAGACGTGTCGAAATTATGCTTCGCTTGAAAGATTATAACTTTCTCAATGCGGGTGGCGTAATTATTACATATTATAACCTAAATCCTTTTACCCCACAGTAGACGTAATGTTCCGTCGAAACTAAACCTTCGCTACAAACGCGCTGATTAACGAAAAGGATGCTCTGCTGTACGATAGTTATAGAACAGAACAACCCTACCCAACCCAACAACCCACAACCCTAAAGCAAAATACTTACTTATTATATATGTGTGCGACATCATGATATGCTATAAGTGTTAAAAGCTTCTTTTTTATATCATAAGATAGCAAACAAGCAGATGGGTCTCCTGATAGGAAGAGCCAACCATCGCCTTTAGACACCAAAAATGTTAATGGTGCGTTGCTATCTTGTGGCGAGGTCTAATGCCACATGCATACGTTTACCGGCTACATTAACCTCCAAAGCGGAACACGACAGCGACAAGCACTGACGCTATCGCGGCAGGACAATGCAGAACTCTACCACCTAGTAGCCACCACGTAGCCACTATAGTAATGACTCGCATAGCCAATCGGTCGCCTTTTACGACCTACCTGGCAGAATGACAGTTGGTCTACTTTTCATAGGAGTCCGGAACCAACACGGGGAAAATATGTACCAAATGTTCTTGATTATTTACATATAAAACGTACGCACCAAAGTATTTATTTTTTATTTATGGACATTTTAAAAAATTAACATTAGGACATATCATTTCAAATTATTCAATTCATAATTAATATTTTTTATAATTCATAATTAATAATTTCAATTCGTTTTGGTTTGCTTTGACAAAAACTATTGATACTGTAGCGCCGCTGGACCGTACCGCTGCAGGGTCGTAGTAATGAAACCAGCGGGCCAGCTTCTTGTCAGGTGACGTCATAACTGTGGAGGTTGATGACGTCACACAAGGACAAGTAAGGGGAAAAGGAAGGTCTTCCCAGCCAGGCAAGGTGTACTGCCTGGGGACCGAAGTCCGTTTGAGAATCGTTGAAATTTGTATATAGCTTGTATAAGATAAACAATTGTGATATAGTGATTCAGGATTTTATTTTGAATTTCATCATTTTCTATTTTTTATTATTTTTTCTTGTAGCGTTTATGATTGTTTGAGCCGCTACAATAATATCTATAGCAACACCAATGTTGTCAATATAATTTGAAAAACAGTAATACGCCAACCATGTCAGGCGACAGACTTTCATTAGACATAATAGTACACTCCCGCACAGAAAGTAGTCATTGGGATATTATAGCCCACCGTTACAGAGAAGTGACTTGAGAAAAATATATCGTCCGTATGGGAAATGTGCACCGTTGCGGCGCCGCCGTAGAATTAGAACTATTAGAAGTAACGAAAAATAATTACAGAGGTTTTTTTATTAAATAAAGTAAATTAAAGGTACAAATAAAGACAATCAAATTTAAAATAGTGCACAGATCATTGGATATTACTATTAAAACTTGGTTTGAAAGTATAAAACGCTTTGTAAGTTTTGACCCTCAAACTGTGTTTATAATAAATAAATAGTTACAACACAACATGCAAGAAATATTGAAAAGCTGTGAAACTCCGGCAATAGTTATTTGATACGAGTCCACATTGTTCGTCAAATTTCAGTAAGATTTAGATCCTGTATAACAAGTTTAAACCTAAATAATCTCATACCTTAAACGAACACAATGTATCTCTGTTAATCTCGTTTTAGAGAAGATAAAGTACTTTAAATAAAATTATTTAGTTATTAGCATCGACATAGTAGTTATTAGTTATTATTTTTAACAACCGTGATTAATATATATTTTTTTATCTATATATTCAAGTGTATAAATGGAAATGACATATTCACTAAGGGTCAAGACGGTTTTGTCTTTTCACTAAAGATCTATATCTTACCATCCACACTTGAACACTAGCAGTTGGATGTATCTGTCCGAGTAAAAAATTTGCAGTTTTGACCTTGACATGTGTTTTGGTCCAAGATTTGGACCAAGACACTTGAATGACATATTACTAGAATTTTGACCGCTTTGGCGTTAATAAAAAAATATGATTCACTTACTAGCTATGATACCCGGCTTCGCTCGAGAGTTGATAAGAGAATACGTGGTAATTGAAATATAACAAATGCAATTTAAGACTTTATTGAAATCGGATTTTTAAATTCCGCGCCATTACTACACATGCTGCAATTGCTCGCAGCGCCTTTCGAAGTGCAACCCAAATAATCGTTGTTCTGAATGAAGTTCAAATACTCGACAACAGATGGCGCCACTCACTTAATTTTCAAATTGAAGGGTTGGAAAAGCCCTTATTACTTTAAAAACACGCCCTTTAGATTAAAACGGGATTTTTCTTGTTCGAGGGTGGATAAAGGGCTATCACACTATATAAGTTCCTTTATCGTGCCAGAACTCCTTTTAGTTTTATCGGCACGCACATTTTATCAACTTAGATTTATTACACCTATATAATGATTACATATTATTAGTTATTTATTAATAATTTTTAATTTATGTATTAATAACGTCGTAATTTAATATTACGTAACTTAATTTTCCCTTTTACAATAACTATCCATTTATGGCTCTGATCTAATTTCCAAGCCTTGGTGGGAAAATTATAGAATTTACATCGACTATTCGTGGCGTATAATTTTTCGCTCATAACACAACAATTAAAAACACCATTTAAAAATTGAAAAAATTACAGAAAATCTCAATTCTATTTCTAATTTGAAAGATTTCTCGTATATTTAGCGCGTTCCATCTTAAGCCGCATCTTAGCTTACCATCAGACGAGATCGTGGTCAAGCCCTTTCCTATTGATAATTTTAAATTTTTGCGCTCACACACTTTGCTGCTCGGGGCAAATGGAGCAATTAGAGCATTTATTTGTACCCAAGGCATGAGTTTATGCTTACGTTAGAGAGGATATCTGTTTCCGACGTCTCAGCAGACTTGAAGGCAGGGACCTATCCATCCTCTGGCCACGCATAGAGTGCGACGACCATCCACGCATCTATGCGTGCCTTTACAGGTCACATAGTGGAAATGCCGAAGTAGACCGACTCGTAGAGCATATACAAATAACAACAGATTCCGTGATACAGCAGATCCCCTCCGCGGAGATCGCGATCCTTGGTGACTTTAACGCCCATCATGTTGAATGGCTCAGCTCACGTACTACCGATCAGGCGGGGAGATCTGTTCACGATTTTGCTCTAGCGTATGGTCTAACACAGCTAGTTACTTTGCCTACGCGTGTTCCAGATGTGGATGACCATTTACCTTCCCTGTTAGACCTTCTGCTGACCTCTCGTCCAGACAATTACCAAGTTTCCGTAGATGCTCCGCTATGTTCTTCAGACCACTGCCTCAATACGGAGCGAAGTGCCGGTAATGCGACTATCGCGACCTCGTTTCTCAGGCTGTCGCCGCGTTTGGCACTACAGGTCAGCAGATTGGGACGGATTGCGGTCCTTCTTTGTAAGCTACCCATGGAGCCAAATATGCTTCTCACTAGATGATCCAGATGTCGTCGCTGAATGCATTTCCGAAGTAGTGCTGCAAGGCATGGAACTGTTCGTTTCGTTTACTGCGGTACCCATCGTCGGCAAGTCACGGCCATGGTTTGGTTGCCCCTAAAAAACGACTTCACGTCGAAAGCAGGAGTGCTACCGAGCGTGGGCTGCTGCGGCGGCATCTCATGATGTAAACACCAGTGCAGTTAGAAAGGAGTATAATTTTGCCTCTAGGTCTTTCAAAAGAGCCATTGCTAAAGCAAAATCGGAGCACATTGACCAAATTGGGTCTTTCAAAAGAACCATTGCTAAAGCAAAATCGTAGCAGATTGGCAAAATTGGTGAGAGACTAGTTCGCCTTCCTTCAGGAACTCGTGCGTTCTGGTCTCTCGCCAAGGCTGTCCAAGGGAATTTCTGTCTGCCCTCCTTTTCACATCTGTGCAGAGCTGAAGGCTCTCTGGCCCATGCTGCCAAGAAGAAAGCCGATCTTTTGGGCTCACTCTTTACTTCCTACTCTACTCTGGACGACCAAGGAAACACGCCGCCTACTATCACGCAGTGTGACAGTTCCATGCCTGAGGTTCAATTACTTCAAACAGCCGTGCGTAAAGCACTCATTTCCTTGGATGTCCATAAGTCTAGTGGGCCTGATTGCATCTCAACAATCGTGCTCAAGATCTGTGCTCCCGAGTTGACACCGGTTTTAACGCGTTTTTTCCGGCTCTCATATACAACAGGCGTTGTCCCTAAATCTTGGAAGACAGTTTTAGTGCACCCAATCCCTAAGAAAGGCGATCGCTCAAATCTGTCCAACTATCGGCCTATAGCGATAACCTCTTTGTTCTCCAAAATAATGGAATCCATTATTAACAGCCAGCTTTTGGGATATCTAGAAGAGCACCAGCTGATTAGTGATCGTCAGTACGGTTTTTGTCGTGATCTCTTTAAAATCAGACTAATATATTCAGAGATTAGTCCATTCGAAGAAACAAACTCTTTTCAGCTTCAATTATTTTTTTTAAATTTCTAGTCTTTCACTCAAAAATTGTAAAAATATTCAACAGATTTTCATTTAACCTAGTATTCACAATGAAAGTGACATGTTTAGTCAATTGTTCGCGTTTTATGATCTGCCTTGCAGTAAGGCAAATAGTATATTTTTAAAAAGTGATCCGGCCCAACACAAAGAAATCTTTAATAAATAATGAATTACCTAAATGACGACCCTCGTGACATAACTCTAGCCTTCTGTCTCGGCAGCCGCGGGACACTGGAACACCGGAAAAAGCCATGGTTCTCAACACACTTCTTCCAGAAGTTCTTGCATTCGTTACGACCTTCGAAGAAAAATTCTACCACATCTCGATAGTGACCCTGTAATGGAAAAAAGATTATCAGTGTTGTGGAAAAATCATAGATTGATCTATATTAATGATTGCAAAGTCAAAATATCGCATTAGGAGGAAACTTTTTTTTATATCATAAGATAGCAAACAAGCAGATGGGTCTCCTGATGGAAAGAGTCAACCATCGCCTATAGACACCAAAGGTGTTAATGGTGCGTTGCTATCTTGTGGCGAGGTCTAATGTCACATGCATAAGTTTACTGACTACCTTATCCTCCAAACCGGAACACGACAGCGACCAGCACTGACGATATTGCGGCAGGAATAGGTAAGGCGGTGGTACCAGACCCGGGCGAGACAATGCAGAACTCTAACACCTAGTAGCCACGATGTTAGTAACTTGCATAGCCGATCGGTAGCCTTTTACGACATGCCTGGCAAATCGGCAGTTGGTCTATTCTTCAATGGAGCTCGGAACCAACACGGGGAACACTATTAAAAACTTATCGCTTGCACATGCTAGTTACTCACTAATTATCTTATATACCAGGTAACGAGCGTAAGTATATTTGTAAGACGAAAAATCCTTACATAAATTTACCGGCTAATATATTTTACCCTCCAAACCGGCATACGACAATGACAGGTACCGACGCTACTGCAACAGGAATATGTAAGGCGGTAGTACCGAACCCGGGCAAGAATATTACATGTTATGTACGAGGTATTACATATTATGTACGAGGGTGGATTGAAAATTACTCGGCCTAACACAGATCCATTCAATTCTAAAAATCAAATCTACCCACAAATTTTAGTTCAGTTCAGAGTAGTTAATTGTGTTAAGTTCGAAAATTGTGCAATAATTTGTTGTGATTTTATAAAATAAATAAATATTGTTTAAGTGACTTATTTTTGCACAAGAATAGAATATTGTTTTATTCTATGCCAATTTCAATAGGAAAATGTCATTTTTTGATAACAAAAAACTTAGTTAATGTTTTGTTAATTTTCCTTGAAATAGGCATATTTGCTTAATTAATTAGATAAAAAAAAGGAAAAAGTAATCTATTCAGGCACAATTGTCTGATGTTCCTGGTAATTTTTTATTTTTAATTTTTAATTTTTTAATGAAGTTTGTTGATTCCAACAGTAGCAATACCTTTTGGAAAAATATCTTCCTTGCGTAATTGTCGAAACATGATTTCGGAGAACATTTATTATAAGAAATACAATTGACGATTAAAAAATCTGTTTCATAGAAGCAATATTTAAGAGATTAAACTATCCAATGGTGCCATTTAATTAAATAAAAGTACCTTATAACATGAGAAATTAGGAGTTGGAAAATTTTGATTTCTCGTCAAAAGTTGGACTAAAGTGTAAACTGCCTCTTAACCTACAAAAACTTTAATGTTCTTTAGGTAAGGGGATAGCATTATTAATTAAAAATATTTTTTACTTAATCAGCTCATAAAGTTAATTTGGGCAAAACAACACCCATTATTTCAAAAGTTTTCATAATAAAGAATAATTTATTTAATAAATTAAACCGAAGAATAACTCAAAAACTCCTGAACCTATTTTGATGAAACATGGACTGTCACTAAGTTGGAATATACCTGATTTAAAACAAAAATAATTATCTCGATATAACTTTTAGTTCCCGAGAAATTCGTGGACAAACATATATACACTTACGAAGTGTAGTGTATACTACAATACACATGTTTGGACGCCGAAATAGACAATAGTACTCAAATTAAATTACCCAATTCCAACCACATTACATACACATATTATACATGTTTAACAGATAATGTTTTTTCCGTCGGTTAAAAACATATTTAGTGACAGTAGTTTGCTTCGGCTAATAATATTACTGATGCACATTATCAACTTTGAAAGACCACTCTTTAATATCTCAACGTATTTAGTGATATAGAGGGCTTTGAAGATACTATTAATACAAAAAAAAATACTCACATAGCCTTCAGGATGTAATTTAATTAAAAACTTTTTTCTTTTAAACGAGATTTTTCTAATTTTCGCCCAGCTGAATGTGTTGATCTTAGTGAAGTGCTGAAACACCAAGATTCCCATGTGTGCTACAGCTAAGTTCAAAGGAACGCCTTCGTGATCTCTTGCTGCGTGCATTTTTACACCTGAAATTTAAACATTACGAATTTTATTCACACGTTACAGTAAACCATTATCGTAACCAAATTTAGCCCTCTGGGCGTAGCTGGTCTAATTATTCCAGCCATATGGCTGGAATAATTAGACCAGCTATTATATAGAACAACTATTTATTAATTTATTTACCTTTATTATACACCTTAAATGAATTTGTACAAAAGGAGGACATAATGCCTATTGGCATTTTCCTCCAGTCAACATTTGGGCAAACAGAAATATGTAAACGATGCCTCAGAAAATATATGTCATATAAGAACATAGATCTTAATAAATATATACTACTAATACTATACAAATTATTCATGGCGAGACAAGGAAGCAAGCTTTCATGAGAGTTGCTGGGTTTTTCAGGATGTGTGTCCGTTGCTCAGCTGCACTCCTGCATTCAAGAAGGATGTGAGCAGTGGTTTCCTGTTTCTCCACACAGCCGCCGCATAGAGGGCTATTTGTTAATCTTTTTTTTATGTCATAAGATAGCAAACAAGCAGATGGGTCTCCTGATGGAAAGAGTCAACCTTCGCCTATAGATACCAAAGATGTTAATGGTGCGTTGCTATCTTGTGGCGAGGTCTAATGCCACATGGATAAGTTATATTGTGTATATAAATGAAGCTTAAAACATCATGTTATGGAGCCTATGAGCAATGAGAAGCTAAGGTTTTAAAAATACCCCTGGAGTGATTTTACTTAATCGGTAAGCACCATAGCTCTGTATTTCTGTGTGTAATTGCAAGCTACACCAACTACCTAAGAAATGGCCTTGAAAATCGTATTCAGTTTAACCCCGAGGACTACTTAAGATGCAACCCATTCAATTCAATCAAAATTTTCCAAAACAGTCCGGGCGCTCGACTAAGTAATCGATTAATAAACCAAAAATGATCAATTCCGACGAACTAAGATCATCCTCCTTTTTTATGAAGACCGTTGAAAATAAATTAATTTAATTAATGGGGTCCAATACCACCCCCTTTCCTTTTTCTTGTCGTAATAGCATCAGTGATAGTCCTCATGTTCGGGTTTGGAGAATCAAGACACTCGTGACACCTCTGTGGTCTAGTGGTCCAGCGTTGGCGTTGACCACATGAGGTCCCGGGTTCGATTCCCGGGTCGGGCACATAAAAAAAGTGTTTTTTCAGTTTTCTGAGAAATACAAAGTTGCCCGGGATTGGAAAGTACCCGGTTGGCGATAGGCTTGCCACCTATCACATTTGTGGGACCAAGTATCTTCGGCTAATCGTGGGTGCACATGTTGTACCTCTGCCTAGCACTTCGGGGACATGGGCGTGAAGATACTTTTAAGACACTCGTGATATTACATTCTTACCGTACTACCACACCAAGAGGACCACACCACAGAGGCGACTTCTTTATGCACAGGTAATAAACGAGTTCATTCAGATCTGGATAATGTAATGAACGCTATAACTCACCATATAATTCGCATCTCCGTGCAGTTTCTAATAAATTTAAATCCGCTTCAGCAGGGCTTTGGCCTCTAAAACAAAGAAATGATTATAAACAGATGAGCAGCTGAAACTTGTTGCAGATTTATGAGCGAGCGCTTTGTCGTTATTACTTAATATTTCGCCTAGTAATAACGGCTTTAAGTTTTATACATAATACATAACTCACACCAATTCTTTTACTATATGGGAGGAGAGACCCAAGTGCCGAATTATGATCCATTAAATTGACCGCCCCGTTGGTCAAGTGGTTAGCGACCCTGACTACGCGATCGACGGGGCTCGGGTTCGATCCCCGAAGGGGACAAGCATTTGTGTGATGAGCATAAAAATTTGTATTCCCGGGTTTGGGTGTTTATTAAATATATTCTATTCTTGTATTAATATGTGTATTTCTATGTATTAGTATCGTTGACTAACACCCATAACACAAGCAAATAATTTGCTTACTTTGGGGTTAGATCAGTAAGTGTAATTTGTCCCGAGAATATTTATTATTATTATTTATTATATATTATATTTTATTTTATTTCATAGGATAGCAAACGAGCTGATGGTACGCACAGAAAGAGATAACCATCGCCTATGAACACCAAAGAACTTAATTTATACCTCAATGCCTCACTCCTGGACTCAAGCGCCTAGCGATGTGTTAGGAATTCTAAAAGATCACCAGCTGACCTACCACGACGGAAACCGTACTGGTGGTGACTAATGTAAAATAACTCCATGATTTTGGAGAACAAGGAGGTAATGGCTATCGGCCGATAGTTTGACGGATTCGAGCGATCACCTTTTTTAGGAACAGGGTGCACTAATGCTGTGTTCCACGATTTCGGTACTACGCCAAGTGAATAGGAGAGCTGGAACAGACGCGTCAATACCGATGTCAACTCCAGAGTGCTAAGTGTGAGTTTTTCTTTTCGCATTCGATCGTGAGCGCGTTTTGAGTTTACTAACTTTAAACTGGTTTCTCACGTTTACCACTAGGTGGCGCTGTACAAATCACATACAAATTCCTAGTAAACTCCAAACGCGCTCACGATCGAATGCGAAAAAAAAACTTACACTTAGCACTCAGAACACATATTTTAAGCACTATCGGAGAGGTGCCATCTGGCCCATATGACTTATAAATGTCCAAGAAAAACAGTGCTTCACGCACTGATGACTAATGGAATTTTATTTCGGGCATATTACTATCACACTGCGGGATAGGAGGCGGTCTGTTTTTCTGGTCACCGAGGGTCGAGTTCGGCACAAAGAATGAACCCAAGTGATCGGCCTTTTCCTTTGCGGTGTGGGCCAGAGAATCATCTTCTCTGTGGAAGGATGGAAGGGATGGCTGACAGAAGTTTCCTAAGGCAGTCTTGGCAAGAGACCAAAACGCACGGTGCCCGTAGGAAAGCGAATAATATTTCACCAATTCTGCCAATATGATCCGATTTTGCCTTGGCGATGACTCTTTTGACGGACCTCGAGGCCGTTATAATACTCCCTTCTTAAGGCGCTGATTTTTTAATCACATGATGCCGATGCAGCATCCTAGACCCGGTAGCACTCATGCTTTTAGCGCGAAGCCGTTTTGCAGTTGCGACCAAACCAAGGCTTAGACTTGTCACCGATGAGAACCGCAGCGAACGGAACGTAAAATTCTATACCCTGTAGCACTACATCAGCGACAGAGTCGCAATGATATCAGGTTTTTTTTTCAAGTTCAGGATGTTTACTCTGATATAATCATTATGAAAAAGAAATTGTGTGGGAGGAAGGAGCTGATCCGTGTTATATATTTAAATGTCAATTCGCTACGTCATTATCCCTTATTATGTCACACGCAAACACACTGCTTTAGTTTTTACGTAAATAAAAAGATATTATATGAAAACATTATTGCACAAATGATATGATGAATGATTTCGACCTGTAGTAGTCATAAAGAACGACAGTATATCAAAACGAAATCAGTGCAGTAACGTTCAAAAAATATGGCTAACGCGCTGGCAATTTGCGTCCGCTTTGAGTAACTCGTGCTGCGGCAGCAAATCGTTATTTGTAAACAATTTTATAGGATAATTAGATAAAATTTTAAGAAACTATATTACTACATATTCGGCACCAGAATCAAGTGCTAAAGAACCTTGGTTCAGTATGTACAGAGTATTACCACACCAAGAAAATGGCTCTCTGATATAAAGAGACAACCATCGCCTATACACACCAAACATGTTCACGGCGCGTTGCTATCATTGTGACGGGAGCTTAATGCCACATCCATCAAGACATCCAAATTAGTAGTAGTAGTAATAATACGTCATAAACAAAAATCACGATACTCACATGTGCTTTTTGTGATTTTCCATTATCCGCCTCTCGGACTCGGCGTCCTGACCCGGAAAAAAGTTGTATCCGCTCAAGTACGTGTGATCCGGATAGTCCTCCGGGACGAAGTCGCCGCATTCCGCTATAAACATCTAATATTAAGCACTCGTCCCTAATGTACCTGCCACGTGTCGCGTGAATATCGTCCCTTGCGGAGCCATCATTTAAATTATTACGAACCGAGTGGCTCCAACTTTCTCAATTTAATCCAAGCTATGTATCATACCCGTGTGAATTTTGACAGTGTAATTTTGGAAACAGTAAGTAAATTAATTTGGTCAATAAGACCGCCCCGATGGTCGAGTAGTTAGCGACTTTGACTAGGCAATCATTTGGGCTCGGGTTCGATTTCCATTTGACATTTGTATAATGAGCTTAGATGTTTGTATGTCTGTGTTAGGTTAGGCTGTTTTTTTATATACGTATTTCTCTCTATGTATTAATATTTTTGACTAACACTCATATTACAAGCAAATCATTGGCTTACGTAAAAAATACGAAGGATTTATAACGTTATAATATTGAATATTGATATATTTGCGTCATCGTGATTGGTTATGGTATATTATATTATGACGTTGTATTCTAGCGCTAGTTGGCGAACCAATCACGAAACAGCATGAAACCCAGCGAACCAATCACGAAACAGCAAACATATCGATATTATAACGTTTTAAATCCTTGAAAAATACCCGTCACGCGCGCAAAGTGGGAAACTTTAGTTTTTTTGTATTATAAGTATTATAGAGAATTTTACAACAATAATATCACTGTGAAAATTACACGAATTGATCTAACCACAAAGGTTAGAATACAACGTCATAATATAATATACCATAAACAATCACGACGACGCAAACATATCAATATTCAATATTATAACGTTATAAATCCTTCGTATTTAAACATTTTGAATATTGTCAAGGGTTTCCTTATACAAAACTTTTCATACGCGTATCCTACGAAAGTCAGATGTGGAATGTTAGTAAACAAGGCTAATCTATTATATATAAAAATCAATCCCTATTTTCTGAAGTTACGACATCACGCGTGAATGGCTGGACCGATTCCGCAAATTTTTTTGTTGTGTTTGTAATTGTCAGGAGAAGGTTCTTATAAAATAAAATATTAGGAAAATTTCGCGGAAAATTAGAAAATTTAAGAATACTTAACCACCATATAAAGTTCAATGCCCTTTCGGCTGCGTAGAAGGACAATCCCGTATAATTATATAAATTACGTGTCACGTTGTTTATCCGCTATGGATTCCTAATATGTATGGCAAAACAACGTCTGGCGGGTCAGCTAATAAGTAATAAATTGATAAGTGCGTAAGTCGGACCACGTTCAATGTAGGTTTTCGAAGTTGCTAATTTCAATAATGCGGACTAAGAAAAGGGTTTCTAATGTGTCATACTAGGAACATTTAACCTGCTCAACGTAAATGACGGATATATGCGCACCACAGATTCACCGCCTATAAAAAATTATCTAAGTGCATTTTATAAGTCGGTCGACTATTATTCAAAAACTTGTAAAGAAGCCATGATAATTTTCCTTTTAACTTGATTATATTTAGTACTACCGAGAATTTTCCTTCCCCCGAAACCAACTGTTTAGCTGGCAGAGTGGGTGAAGGGCACTTGGCTCTAAAAAATTAGCACTTTCAAACTTAATATTTCCTAAACAAGTCCTTAATTGAAAGAGATTATTTTTATAAAACTACAATATTTTTAAAAACCTATCCAACGATCCGGGTATCGTTGGATAGATTTTTAAAGATATCTTTGTAAAGAATAAACTCACAAACTGCTGGACCGATGTTAATAATACTTTTACCATTAAAATGCTACACTATCCAGAAGTGACATAAGCAACTTTTTCCGAATTGAGCAAAAAGTAGTTATGACTTTGGGTCACGCGAACGTCGCAAATAGCATCTATCTTTAACTAAACAAATAATATTACACATGTAAACCCTCACCTTGAACGATATAACTAGCCATCAACGCCGCGGTGTTCTCGTTACACTGTATACAGCCGTGCGCCAAGTCTCGCTTGACTTGCAGGCAGAACAGGTACCGCGTGAACTCTTCCTCGAGTCGCGCCGGGTCGGGTGTATAAAACTTGACGCAGAAGCGTAAGGTGGGCTCCAGCATCGACAAACCCAATTGTCGACACATGGGCTTCTCCACGTCCAGCCAATACTGTCAACAATCACATATGTATTTATTAATTTTATTCTCAATTTATTCTAGTGGTTAGCATATTCGGTTTAGATTATGAGTCCTGAATTCGATTTCCGGTCCAGGTAAATGTCTTATGAAGTTTTCTTCGAAAATCCATTTACATTTTCTCTTTGAGGTTTTTTTTTTTTAATAGAAAAAAGGGGCAAACGAGCAGGAGGCTCACCTGATCGTAAGTGATTACCGCCGCCCATGGACAGCCACATCACCAGAGGTCTTGCAGCTGCGTTGCCGGCTTTTTAAGAAGGAGTATGTTCTTTTCTTGAAGGTGCCTAAGTCGTATCCGTTCGGAAACACCCCCGCCGGCAATTGATTCCACAGAGGAGTAGTGCGTGGTAAGAAGTGCCTAGAGAATCGCACAATTGTGGATTTCCAGACATCGAGGTGATGAGGATGGAACTTTGAGTTTTGCCGCGATGTCCGATGATGAAATTCAACAGCAGGGATCAATCCAAATAGTTCGTCGGAACACTCTCCATGATAAATGCGGTAAAAGATGCTAAGCGAACTTACATCTCTGCGTAAAGCCAAGGAGTCAAGTCGATTGGAGATTGCTTGGTCGTCAACGATTCGAACCGCTCTACGCTGAATGCGATCAAGTGGAAGAAGCTGATACTGCGGAGCTCCCGCCCAGAGATAAGAACAGTACTCCATGTGCGGGCGAATTTGCGCTTTGTAAAGTTGCAAACGATGAGAAGGCAGGAAGTACTGTCTCGCTCTACTGAGCACACCGAGCTTTTTTGAGGCTAATTTAGCCTTTTCTTCCAAATGATCACAGAACTGAACGTTGTTCGATATGTCAACGCCAAGAATCCAATATATCCAATATTGGCTGAATATGAATATATATAATAATAGAATCCAATATTGGCTGAGGTTGTCAGGAGAGTGTTCTCAAAGCGAGGTGATACGACAAAGGCCGACTTTTTAGCGGTGAACGCACACAGCTGTGTCTTCCTGGGGTTGAATTGGACTAAGTTGAGTCGACCCCATTCCGAGATTTTTTCGAGCTGAGTCTCGATTTCAGACACTAGCTTGTCCCGATTCTCATTGACGTGGTCCCGAGAAATACCGCTATGACCGGAGTACAAAGTATCACCAGTACTGTCATCTGCATAGCAATGAATATTACTAATTCGCAACATGTCATTGATGTGCAGAATAAACAGTGTAGGCGATAGCACGCAGCCTTGCGGAACACCAGCATTGACAAATTTAAGGTCGGAGCACGCACCGTCGACTACGACTTTGATGCTCCGATCAGCCAAAAAACTTGTGATCCACTTGCATAATTTCCCGGGAAGCCCATAAGAAGGAAGCTTTGAAAGAAGCGCTTTGTGCCAAACCCTATCAAAGGCCTTCGCTATGTCTAAACTAACAGCCAATGCCTCCCCCTTGGACTCAACTGCCTGCGCCCAGCGATGCGTAAGGTATACTAGAAGATCACCAGCCGATCGACCGCGACGGAAACCGTACTGGCGGTCATTAATCAGCTGGTGCTCCTCTAAATACTTCAAAAGCTGGCAGTTAATTATCTTCTCCATGATTTTGGAGAACAAGGAGGTAATGGCTATCGGCCGATAGTTTGACGGATTCGAGCGATCACCTTTTTTAGGTATAGGGTGCACTAAGGCCGTCTTCCACGATTTCGGTACTACGCCAAGTGAGTAGGAGAGTTGGAACAGACGCGTCAGTACCGGTGTCAACTCTGGAGCACATATTTTAAGCACTATCGGAGAGATGCCATCCGGCCCAGATGACTTATAGATGTCCAAGGAAAACAGTGCTTCGCGCACTGACGACTGATGGAATTTTATTTCAGGCATATTGCTATCACACTGCGGGATGGTAGGCGGTGTGTTTCCTAGGTCATCCAGAGTCGAGTTAGCCGCAAAGAATGAGCCCAGGAGATCGGCCTTTTCTTTCGCGGTGTGGGCCAGAGAATCATCTTCTCTGTGCAGGGATGGAAAGGACGGCTGACAGAAATTCCCTAAGGCAGCCTTGGCGAGAGACCAAAACGCACGGGTGCCCGAAGGAAGGCGAACTAATCTCTCACCAATTCTGCCAATGTGCTCCGATTTTGCCCTGGTGATGACTCTTTTGAAGGACCTCGAGGCGTTATTATACTCCTTTCTTAAAGCGCTGGTTTTTTCATCACACGATGCCGATGCAGCAGCCCAGGCCCGGTAGCACTCCTGCTTTCGGCGCGCAGCCGTCTTCTTGGAGGAAAATCCAAATTAACAGCAGCTAGGAATCTGTTGGTGGCATGCTAATACCCCATTCGAAGCACCAAGGCACTATGCCTCGGATGAGCACGTAAAGCTATCGATTCCGATTATAGCAACTAACACGCTGTGCTTGTTAACAAATCTGTAAAATGCGACGATGGTATCACATCTCATCGCCAACCACGGACCAGTGAACGTTCAACCGAACGTTAGTACATTTTACGATTCACTAAAATTGTAAAATGTACTAACGTTCGGTTGAATCTGTCTACCACGCAAAGGAAACTGCTTGATGATACTCGTATGCATACAGGCAAGACAGACGATTATGATTATACTAATTAAAGTTTAAAGAAAATTTTATTTTATTATACTATTAAATTTAAAAAAAATATTATTAAATTAAATTACACTAATTAAAAATTAAAGTAAAAAACAAAACAACATTCATATCTTCTGTATATAAATGATAATGCAGTCACCACACTACATACATATGTATGTATGTAATGTGGTGACTGCATTATCATTTATAACATGGCAAATCCCTTTCCGGGTAGGCAGAGGGAATGGAGTGCCATATGTCACGGTCCAGACTCCAGACAGACTAGCTTCCTGCACACTCAACTCTCATCACGCAAACACGCCGGTTCCGAAAACTCTTAACACCACCTTCGGATAGCACCCGACCGATTTGATCATGATACGTCAGTCTTGGTCTCCCCCTATACCTACATCCATCCACATTCGCATTGTATATCAATTTTACCGATACTGTGTTTCAATCTCAACTCTAGTAATCTTTTTATTTGAAAAACTAGCTGTTGCCAACGACTTCGTCCGCACGGAGTTCGTTTACTCCGCACTGCCTCTCCCCCATAGGTGATAGCGTGATAATATGTAGCCTATATGTTGACCCGACCTATTAGTAATATTCATACAAAATTTGAAGTAAATCCATGCAGTACTTTTTGAGTTTACCTCGGACATACATACAGACAAACAGACAAACAGGCAAAAATTCTAAAAACTATATTTTTGGCTTCGATATCGAATGTAGATCACGCCCCAGTATTCTTTTAAAAAAATATTCAATGTACAGTTTTGACTTTCCTACGATTTTATTATATGTGTCTAGATATTAGCCTAGTTCACCGGTTCTCAACCTCAAATTGAATGTGAAAAAGTGTGAGAGCGGGGCGCCTGGCATACTTAATTATTTGGCATCTTTTTTAACTGGTGCCCCGTGAAACTTTAATAAAATAACAAAATGTGCCAGTGACACCAAAGGGTTGAAAATACTTGGTCTAGTACAACGCGGCTTACACCAACATATCAGACAGTTACAAGTACAATTTCTAGCTTGGTGAATTCGTTATATAAATTATCAACCGAATTCCCAAAAAAGAGGAAGTTCTAAATCGGTCACATTTTGTATGTTAGCACAGAACTCGATCATTCGTAACAGATTTTGAAATTTCTGCTTATATTTGGGTGGGTTATATTTCCCCTGCGGTCCCGTTTATATTCGGTGAAGATCTGTTGCAGAGTTCTAGAGTACAATACTGGAAATAGGAAGACAGTTTTTGTCCTTCTACTGTGTTCATTTGTGCGATCTGAATTCGCATAACGAGGGTTCCGTACAAACTTGTATTTATATTGTATTTGACAATTAACAATATATTAACAATATAATAATTTCATTTAAAAATTAACAATATATACGGTGTGTAAAGAAAACCCTGTCAGATCGTTAAAGGCATTATTTGGTAGCTTAATACAAACATACAAGCGTCCTTATTTTATTGATATTAATACATAAATTTTCAAAATATTTGCTTGATTTAAGGGGAAGTTGCTCAATTTTAGTACTAAAATGAGGTACTTTAAACTACGTCATTTTTCTTATTTTAATAAAAATAATTATTTTGTTATTTTTTTGATAATGTCATTGACCTATCTATATACTTCTTTCGGATCGGACAGGGTTTTCTTCACACCCTGTATTGTTAATTGTCATTAAACAATACTAATATTTACCCTGATGATAGGTTAAAACGCGAAACCGGTTGGTTTTATATAAATAAAAAGTCAAGTAAAACAGTACAAGTGCTTTTAATACAATGTAAATCATTAAGTTAACATGGAGTTTTACCAGGTGCCACGATATTCAGTGTTCAAGTATAGAAACTGTAGGTAACCTTAGCTACACATTAATTTCGTGATTCTAGGTCAACGGGGAGTACCTTATAGGTTTCGGGAATCAAAACCTTCTACTACTAAATACTTCCCGTTAATATAAGACATAAACGGTCATAACTTTGGATCTTGTTTTTCGTGGTGTAACTACGAAACGTTTCCCCGTGTTGGTCCCGGGCTCCTTTGAAGAATAGGTCAACTGCCGTTCTGCCAGGCAGGTCGTATAAGGCGACCGATTGGCTATGCAACTCACTACCATCGTGGGTACCAGGTGGTAGAGATCTGCATTTTCTCGCACGATTCTGGTACCATCGCCTTACCTATTCCTGCCGCAATAGCGTCAATGCCTGTCGCTGTCATGTTCCAGTTTGGAGGGTAAGGTAGCCGGTAAACTCATGCATGTGGCATTAGACCTCGCCACAAGATAGCAACGCACCATTAACACTTTTGGTGTCTATAGGCGATGGTTGTCTCTTTTCATTAAAAAAGTATCTTCACGCCCATATCCCCGAAGAGGTAGGCAGAGGTACAACAAGTGCACCCACGATTAGCCGAAGATACTTGGTCCCACAATGGGATAGGTGGCAAGCCTATCGCCAACCGGGCATTTCCAATCCCGGGCAATTCGTATTTCTCAGAAAACTGAAAAAACACTTTTTTTTATGTGCCCGACCCGGGAATCGAACCCGGGACCTCATGTGGTCAACGCCAACGCTGGACCACTAGACCACTAGATCTCTTTTCATGTTTGTGGAAAGAGACATTCGGATGTTTTCTTTTACATGTGCTGTGAGACATTGCTATCACCAAATTTCACAATTCTAGGTCAATGAGATGTACCCTGTAGGTTTTGATTCCCTTTTGAAATCGCAAAATATGCGACATAAATGGTCGTATTGATTTTTAGACTTATGATTGCGTGGACTTACAAGTTTGAATTTTTCACGGCTAAGACCGTCGATCGAAGTATTTAATATAAATTTCAACTTGATACATCTATCTACGCGTTCCTGAGAAAAAGGGTTTTGACATACGGACAGACGGACAACGAAGTGATCCTATAAGGGTTCCGCTTTTTTCCTTATAAGGTACGGAACCCTAAAAACAACACGATCTCATGGTTGTCAACACTAGTACATATTTTAAAAAAGGCAATTATTTAACATCCCCTACTGGGTATGTTCATAACATCAACAAAGGCATTGATTTATTTCATATTAAAATGTTAAACTATATTGCCTTTATTCGAATTTACGATATGCGACAATTGAAACCCCACATAAAGCTGAGTTAAGATGATGATATCCTATTAACGGTTTCCTTGGGGCTGGTCGTGCACACTTGACCTACTTCGCGACGCACCGGTCAGATCGATGCAACCAACCGATGATCCAAATATGGATTACAATCCGTAGCGTACAAGATGTTTAACATTTTATCGGGATATTTTTAATAAAACGAGATTTTATAAAACAGAAATGAAATAATATGTCTGAACAAGGTTGTAAGTTTAATAGATGTAATGTTTTTAAATTCATATCATGGCAACACATTAAGGCAAAAGTCAGAATGTTTTATATATTGGTCCGGGTCGGCAAATTATGTCACAGGATATTCTCGTATACTATATGCAATAAGCGTAATAGGATTTTCGCTTTACATATTGCCAAGGGAGAGAAACAAATATGAAAACTTAAAAAGATAATAAAACTTCCACCGCACAATAAAACGAGAATAAATCGAAGCATAAGTAAGGAGAACTTTACCTTTGTTCCATTTGCATCTTGATATTCAAGCCCGAAGTAGTCCGCCTCAAGCAAGTGCAGCTGTCGACAAACTTGGTCGAATAAAACTCTACCTAATGCCTTGGACTGAAACAAAAAAGCATTTTAAGACGTTAAAAAATATTTTTCAACAATTTTTTGTATTGAAAAGTGAATATTTTTCTTATATAATAAAGATAGCAAACAAGAAGATTTACTATAGATAAATATAAGACTATATACACCAAAAATATTAATGGTGCGTTGCTATCCATGTGGCAGGATGGTAATGCTACATGGTTAAAACCGGCTACGTTACCCTCCAAAACGGAACAAGACAATGACAGGCATTGACGCTATTACGGCAGGAACAGATAAGGCAGAAATAAATAGTAACAAAAGCCGAAGCGAGACGTTGTAGAACTCTACCACTTACTAGCCACGATGCTAGTGACATGTATAGCCAATCGTTAGCCTTTTATGAACTGCCTGACAGGATGACAGATGATCTATTCTTCAAAAGGGACTCGGGCCAAACAAATAAGTGTTACACTAGTTTTTATGAGTTACAAAAATATTGGCCCACCCAGCGAAATTTATACACCTTTAATTGGTCGATAAATCTCCCTCTAGTTTGTTGTGAAATATATCTTATATTTAAGATATTTTTTATTTATCTCCATTTACTTTGGTATTTATGTATACGCAACATATATTTAAAAGGTGAAATCAATTAAATTTGCTAATTAAGACGGCAGCATACCGGTTAGATTTATGCATTTATTAAACCGCTCGGCGTCTTTCTTCTCGGTGCCACGCGGATTTCAAATAAAACAGTTTGCGGATAATAGCAAAAATTTCACCTTTTATTTATTTATTATTTTGTACACACAGAAAGAAGAACAATACTTATTTATGCGTGCTTATCTCTTTAAGAGATTTCTTCCAGCAAAACCAGTCGTACAGGTTGTTAAAAAAATCAATAGTTATAAACAGCAGGTGTGGTGAACATTTGAGATTAAAAACTAACTAAAACAAATTTTAACAAAAATTTTAATTATGGATTTCCGCAAAGTAACGTCTGAATCAATAGAACAACATAATATTTGTATTACGTTTTAATGCTAAAATTAAAAACTATGTTTTTATTGTTTTATAATTTAAAAACAGTAAAACTGCAACAACCGACTTCCCGCTTGTTTCTCTAGAATGCTAAATCTCACATAAAAGACTTTTGCAAATCCATCCATATTCGAACATACATAAAAACATAAAAGGATGTAAGGGACGGTCTATCGAAAAGCAAGGACTATGATTCTGAGATAAAAACCTTTGGAAAGTGTGGGAAATTTTTAAATTTTTTTGACAGTTTTTTTACCTTAATTTCGCATAAATTGATTTATTGTAACATTCTACAGAGTTTTTTCTAAAAAAAAAATAGTAAAATTCAGGGAAATTCACAAAATAAGCAATGTATTATGCGCCACATGCTGTGCATTGCATGCAAACGGTTGGTTCGATAGATCCGCGATCGCGACAAGCGCGGGCAGTGTACGCCTGTGATACGCCTCACATTGCGTGGCATGAAAATAAGAAAAAAATCATAAAACGCAAATTTTGAATTTCTAAAAAAAAAGGAATTGCCATCATGACTATAACGTAAAAATAGCATGTTTTCTTAATTTTCGGTAAACTGTCCCTTACACACGTATAAACATCCGAATTGAGAACTTCCTCCTTTTGGGAAATCGGTTGAAAAAGAGTTTAACTTCTTAGGTGTGCCTTATGTAAACACACACCTTATTAAAGTTAATTTTATTTACATACTAGCTGTTGCCTGCGACTTCGTCCGCGCAGATGTTGTTTACTCCGCTCCTACTGGTCGTAGCAAGATGTTACATAGCCTATAACCTTCCTCGATAAACAGGCTATCCAACTCAAAAAGAATTATTCAAATCGGTTCAGCAGTTTGCGAGATTAGCGCATACAACCAAACAACCAAACAAACAAACTACAATTTTATAATATTAGTATAGATTTTCTGTGTCGATGTCGATGTAATTTTTCATACAAATTTTCATATTATATTTCAGATTACTCTATTTCAGAGTCCTTAGGGGTCATTTTATAATAAAAAGTTAGCCTATATTTAACCCCGGATCTTTAACTATATACATGCCAAATATCATCGATCTCAATTCAGCGGTTTAGCCGTGAAAGCGTAAAAGACAGACAGACTTTCGCATTCATCTATACATATAATAAAATCGTAGGAAAGTCAATGTATGTCCGGGGTAAACTCAAAAAGTACTGCATGGATTTACTTCAAATTTTGCATGAATATTACTAATAGGTCGGGTCAACATATAGGCTACATATTATCACGCTATCACCTACGGGGGAGGAACTGTGCGGAATAAACGAAGTCCGCGCGGACGAAGTCGCGGGCAACAGCTAGCAATATCTCCAGAAGGGTGGCAGAGTTTCAACTAGTTTACCCTCTAATAACTAACAGTACAGTATTAGTGGTATTAATTTTCGGGATGCAACGGGTAGCTAATATATTATTATTAGCAATTCGGACATAATATGTACAGTTTGAATAGTTTCGGGCAATTAATGTTTTCAGACAGAAAGAATTTCTTTACTTTCCAGAATGTTTTCAATGCTGTATACTCATTTGGAACGAATACTGAATAACCAAAAGAAATACTAAAAATCTAATTAAGAACGAATTGCCTGATCTGGGTTCCTACTTAGGATATTATGATGTGTCTGTTACGAATAATCTAGAAACGTGAAAAGTTGGAACGCTGGAGAGATATAGAAATAAAAGAAAGAGATAGCTACTCCTATTAATAAACAAATAGTTGGCCGGTATCGGAATAACTATACCATAATGGACTTTGTGGTATAGGGCTATGAAAATAGCGTGTACTAGGACTTGTTTATCATAAATTGTTTACAATAAGAAGTGATTCATTGTTTATCCGATACATTCAGATTTTTCTGGATCCAGGTAGAACTTTACCCTAGGTATAAATAGAGATGTGTTGACAAATACAGGAGAGTTTTTATAAAGCCATCGAGAGCGATACTTAAAGTGACCGGCGTGAAGCGAGTGTTCTATTGTGTGGTCGGTTAAATTTAGTGTTAGTACAGTGAGTGATTAGTGTTAATCAGAGTATTTGAGTATTTCATTGTGTTATTTTATGTATTTGTATTGTAAATAGAAGGATTTAATAATAATTGGTGTTTTCTTACAATTACGAACCTGAAGTACGTAACATGTCTATAGTGAGTACTAGAGCAGTGATACAACAAAGTTTAACGTTTAATAAATATTTCTGTTCAGACTTAATATCCAGTACATTAAATATAGGTAACTGGCTGACCCGCGTAGCTTCTAGACCGTGGTCCTAAAAACATTTATATTTTTAATGAATAAAAAGCAAATTTTTTTGTAAACAGCTTTGTTTTTTACGAAACGCCTATATTTTCTCACTATCGAGTTACTGACAAAGTGAAGGGGTTTGAAACTTGTTAACTTGGAGAAAATATTGATTAATAACAATAATTAGCTTTTTACTTTAATCGCTTGATTATTTTATGAAAAACACGAAAAAACTTTTGTCCTACACATTCGATGGTTTTCCTGACGAGTGCTCCAATCTAAAGATATCGGATAAGATTTTTAAATTGATGTTATTCAATTTAAATACAACTTAATTTTCTCGCAACAGCTTGTTAATCGTTAGTATAATTCAATGTCCTACACGTAAAGTGGAAACTTTTCTTGATCCGACACTCTAAAGAATTCTTTTTTCCTTTATTAGTTACCTGATTTGACATTTTTCGCAGACAGAAAAGATGGTTATCTCGTCAAAACGAAACTGTTCACAAAATTCAGCTTTTTATTAATCAAAAATAAAATGTTCCTGAGACCTCCGTTTACTCGCCCGTGAGAGCGGAGCGTCTGCAATATGTACGACGTGTTAGATTAAACATGCCGTCCATATAGTTTCCGTACACTCTTTCATGCCCTATTTCAGCCTCTTAGGGATTATTTTTTCTTAAAGTTAGTCTATGTTTAACTCTGAATTTTCATCTATCTCCAAATCAGAGTCAAATTTAATTAAAATCGGTTCAACGATTTAGCGATGAAAGTGTAACAGACATACACTTTCACATTTATAATATTAAGGCTAGTCCATCCTTGTGGAATATGCATCCGTCTGGAATATGCATACATCTCATAGAAAATTAATTACATTTAAACGTTGAAGTCTACAACTACGCTAAATCGAAAATAGTGACCCAGTTAGTTCGTAATTGATCGCAAATGCTCTTCTAAAGCGGCCGAGCTCATTCAATATTCATCTTTGGCCTTAATTTGCAGCTCTGAATTAGTTAACCGTATTAATTACATGTAGATAACTTCCCTAAAAAAATTTCCCCGTGTGTTTTATATCTAAAAAATGAAGAAACATCGTCTAATGGACCTTAATAACCAGCAATTAAAATCCCATACATATTATAAATGTGAAAGTTTAATTGTTTGTTATTCTATCACACAAAAACGGCTAAACCGATTTAGATGGAATTTAGCACACAGAATTGATGGAATTTAGACGATACCCTGAAATTGGACATAGGATATCTCGAGAATCCTGCAGCAGATGTTTACTAAAATAAAATAGGACCACCAGGGAAGTATCTTTGAAACAAAAAATCCAAATCAGTTCAGGCGTTTTCGAGTAATCGGTAAACATACATTAAAAGATTCCAGCGGTACTGTTTTGTTTATGCTTATTTATACGGAGATAACAAGATACCTTTAGAAAAAAGAATTTTCATTTTTTAAGTTTAATTTTACGGCGTCTAGACTAGACAAACGTACTGAAGATACCATGCGGTAAGATGGCCTGGGGCGCCTCGAACAAAGGATGTCTGACAGAGATAAGATCCAAAAGATTATAAGTTAAAACAGAGAATAATAACAATTTTAACAGATATAAGAAATACAATGCAAATGTGAATGGATGTAGGTACCGGGGAAGACCAAAACTGACATACCATGATCAGATTGATCGGTACTGTTCGAAAGTAGTGACAAGAGATTTCCCAGCTGATGGGTTTGTATGAATAATGAATGTGGAGGAAGCAAAACAAATTTGCAAGGATCGTGAGTCGTGACGTATGGCACACGGTTTCCTGTGCCTAACACGCAAAGGATCTGGCGTAAAGATATGTATCGGACATCATCCGATGTCCGATACATATCTTAAATCCACAATATTTTAAAAGCAGTAAATTTACAACAAATGACCTGCCTGTAAAAAATGCCTGTAAAATAAGAGCTCCCACGATTTCTCCAAGGTCCTGGACTAAAGGACAATACCTGAGTGGACCTGGAAATTATAGGGATAACTATAATTCCCAGGATAAGTTTTTAGAATTTTTGTCTGTTTGTCTGTATGTATGTCCGGGGTAAACTCAAAAAGTACTGCATGGATTTACTTCAAATTTTGCATGAATATTACTAATAGCTAGTGTTACCTAAATTAATACGGTACGTACGGTACGGTAAAGTGGTTACTGTGAAAGTAAAACATTGTATAGTCGTTTTTCTCATGTCATCAAAAAAGACTTTTTGCAAACCGCGACATTTTATACTAAGGTAACGAAGTGGTTACTAGGAAAAAGAATTTATATACTCAGTTTTCCAAATACTTTCAATAGTTAATACAAAATCTGAGAGTATTCTGAATCGATAACACCGTCCCCAGAGAAATTGCACACATAAATTGATTTTGCTACGCCGCATTGTTGAAAACAATGTCATTACAAATAAACGAGCATTGCATTTGAATAAAGATTGCCATGAGTATAATTTTTGTATTTCATGCGTTTTTATGTTTTACTTTGATAAATGTAATGTGTTTTTAGTAAGTTTACATATTAAACTGTATAACTACTTCGATGTCCTTGCGGAGTAAGCAGAGAAATATTTATCGGCGCATCTAAGCAGTAAAATTGACTCGTTTGCCGACCCGTGACGCAAATCTGAATGATGCCTAACATCACGCGTCACTTTCTCCCGGCATCGAACCCCATACCTCATGATTTGAGCCGAATAGGCCAACCAATAGACCACAAGCCATAAAACACATAGTTAAATATACGAAACATTGTATATTTACATAACGAAATTGGCTTTTCATTCAGTTCATGATACAATATTATGTTATTGTAAGAAATTCTTAACGTATGTGAAATCTCCATATTACGAAATTCTTGCACGTTCGTAGGGTTGTTTGTAGCTCTTAAAATTATTTCAATAGGACGACTGCAGCTACTATTTACACTACTTTCCTAGAAGGAGTTTTATGCTTTCGAGTGTATGAATGTGTGTGTGTGTGTATATTTCTTAGGTACGCACTGGGGCCTATTCAGCTTGATGGATTTGAACTTCAGAGGTGTTAATTTATTCATCTTAATTGGAGAAAGACAAGTTATATAATTTTTACCCGACTTAATAGGAAAGTTATGTTTCTTTCGAATCTCTAATCGGATCGCAGTCACTTTTTTTTTCACAATAATTACTTATTCGAGTATGATAATACCTTTACCATCTGCAGCCAATACGATGTGATGGCATTCAAAAGGTAAGCTGGTGTCAAAATAATCTTCATCATCTACTGCAGCTGTTTTCTTGTCATATTAGGAAAGTTATATTAGCGTATTCGGCTGCTGATCACGAGGTGCTGTGCTTAAATCCAATTAGGGTTTTTTCGATGCAATTTCGATTGCATCGTAGTTAGCTCATGAGTCATGAATCATGATATAAGTGTCCTCGCGTCTCAAACGCACGTAAAACTTTTCAGTCCCGGTTAAGGCTTCCAACTTTTTGTATGATAAATAAAGTATGTATATCGAAATAAAAGTTTGAATAAAACGTTATATAAAAAAATCAATGTATTACTTTTTAAGCTTATATATTTTTGAAGCTTTTCACTCCAAAGCTTCTCCACAACGTAAATTAAAAGTGATAAGTAAATCAATATCAGCGGATACAAGTCTTTTTAGTGTGTGGCTGCGTTCCGATCCGGCAGTACTTATAAAAAAAATATCGACCTATCAAGTGTCGTAAAGGTTTATTTCAAAGTATATCACGAAAATCTCAGATTAAGCACAGCACAGCATGCGCAAACGTGACATTTAACTGTCAATTGTCAATTATTGACTTATGCTCGGATGAAGTAGTTCCATGCAATTATTGTCTAGATAATAGTACCTATCGATTGAAAACTTTTTTCAATTAAAAGTAAACTGTTTTAAGTAGCGAAATAAAGTATAATACCTACTTACTGTTTTTAACAACAAGAATGGATCCCTAATCCAGGTAAGTTGAACGTTGACACAAGTAAGCAAATGGGGGCAATAAGGACCACCACATACCTCACATACCAACAAACCCGATGAATTGGCAAAATAACATTTGGTAAGGGACACCTGACGCCAATACACGTCAAAGATGTTAATGGTTCGTTGCTATCTGGTTAGCCCGAATATAACGTCACACACACGTCTATGTTTACTGGTGGCTCTATCTTATGTCTACTAGCACTGATGTTATAGCCGTAATAGGAATGCTGGTCACCAATACAGGTAAAATTTTGGCGAACTTAACCACCTAGGAGTCATGTTGGTATTGACATAATTTGCCTACGCTTATCCTCTGAGCTACACACGAGAAGACTAGGCCCCGGAACAAACTTGAAAAACTACACCAAAAGATGCAAATGATCATCTTCTTAAACAAGATAAAATTAAGTTGTAAGCAATAACAAGAGTACTCGCAAGCTTCAAAATGTCCTTTAGCAACGAGACTCAACGCCACGGTTCACGGACTCACGAAAGGACGAACCGGACAAATCATAATATGAATAAATTGCAGTCAGCCCGTCCGTTCCGACCTGTGTTATTGCTTTCTGAATTATATAATAGCTGGAAATGTCGTTGTATTTATTGCTCCCAACTAAACAGGTAGGGCTAAGGCTGTCCATTTCTGGTTCATAACATACATCGTCTAAGAATTGAGATAATTTTCTACGAAATAAGCCGATTCGGTTTGCAGTTTTGGGGATGTCCAAACATCCCCAAAACATGTAACTTGTTTTATATATATATAATTATATTATATCAAGCCTGCCTTTCTGTCAGGTATGTCGTAAAAAGCGACCGATTTTTACAACATGCCTGGCATCTTTGGTGTCTTTAGGCGAAGGTGACTCTTAAAAAAAAAAGAAGCTCTCCTGATGGTGAGAAAATCATCGCCTACAGACACTCTTGTCTATGGGGGGGGGTATACATGCATGAGTTTACCGGGCTACCTCATCCTCCAAACTGGAACACGTAATGACAAGCACTGATGCTATTGCGGCAGGAATAGGTAAGGCGTTGTACCAGACCCGGGTAGTAGTAACGATGGTAGTGACTCTTGTTATTTATCGCTAATATTTCGTCCCTTTAGAACTGCCTAGCTGGACAGGACCGCAGATGGTCTTATTCAAAAGAAGCCCGAACAAAACGGATAAAAATTTGATTCATTTTATCCCGCAAAATAATCAGTACGATGATACTTTTTTTTATAAACACGCTATTAGGTATCCCAGGCCACCTTTATTTACAAACATAAAATGTCTTAATATCCAATAAATATTTAGTGAAGACAGGACCGTGAAGCCAACGCGATCGTCTCCATTAATCATCCAGTCACTTACAAATTCATGCAAATGAGTTTGCCGGTCTTATCGCGTGATTACCCAGACCACTTTACAACATTATTTGCTTATCTTTCACATCTAAGAAGATAAAAACCGGTCAAGTGCGAATCAAATATTCGGGGTTCGACACCATCGAGCGATATTAACGGAGGTTTGGAACCTAATTTTCCACTTTTATTTATATCATAAGATAGCAAACAGGCAGATGGGTCTCCTGATGGAAAAAGTCAACCATCGCCTATAGACACGAAAGACGTTAATAGTGCGTTGCTATCTTATGGCGGGGTCTAATGCCACATGCATAAGTTTACCGGCTGCCTTACCCTCCAAACCGAAACACGACAGCGACGAGCACTGACGCTATTGCGGCAGGAATAGGTAAGGCGGTGGTACCAGACCCAGGCGAGACAATGCAGAACTCTACCACCTAGTAGCCACGATTGTAGTGACTCGATAGCCAATCGGTCGCCTTTTACGACCTGCCTGGAGTAACGGCAGTTGGTCTATTCTTCAAAGGAGGCCGGGACCAACACGGCGAGAACTTTTGTACATTTGTTGTTATAGCAGCCATAGTAGGACGCATTCTGTAAAGGTTTCAGGTTTCTACCGATTTCTGTTTAAGATATAGATAGAATCCTATGACGAACAAACAGAGACATTTTTTATATATCATTTAAAAACGTAAACAAGCACATGGATCTCCCGCTACGAACGCCCGTTTGGTACGAAATCCTAAGCTATTTGTTTTTTTTATTATATAATTAATAAGAGTTAGTTTTTTTGTGTGTTTCAATACAATGTTAAAGCGGAACAGGAACAGTGTACAACTGTCTGCCTGTTCCGTATTAACATTGTATTTCACTGTCTTGAGTTAGTTGTAAGATATCTCACATTATAGATAAGCTCGCCTTTTGTACTGTTTTCGTTTGTTATTCTCTGTTGTGTATTTTTTTGTGTACAATAAAGTGTTAAATAAATAAATTAATTAAAAAAAAATATCATCATGCCCGGTTCCCTTACGGGGTAGGCAGAGTAAACCGAACGTCTAGACTTTCCAGTTCACCGCAATTCACCGGTTTGTCGGTTGGCGAGAATAGTGGTGATCCTCATCGCCGCATTTATCGACATGCTTAACGTGCTCATCCGAGGCTCGGGAGTGGTAATACACCACTCCGCCAGACTCCGAGCTGCTACTGAGGATTTACATTTTCGAGTATCCGGACTTATGTGGTCAACAGTGACAATGGACCAATAGAACACAGCAAAAAGAGCATATATTATAAAAAAGACGATTAAAATGGGAACTAATTAATTAGGAGCTTCCTACTTACCCTTTAAAATTAAAAACATTAGGTACTTTCCATCTTTTTTGTTGTAATGGATTTACGTTATGAACTGACTACTTAACTAATGTTATAAAGGGGTAAGGTTTGTTTGTTTGTTTGTTTGTAATGTATAAACACAAAAAGTACCGCAGGGGTATCACTAAACGTTTACAATCCAGCCAGCCAGCGATCAGCGATGACTCTTAAACGTAACGAAAAAATCATCAAAAACGTCGCCAATTGCTTGCTGGTCACTAGATGTACTTTCTGCAATGTCACAGCACCAAAACTAATCAAGCGGCAATGGCTGCCACTAATATACAAACTTGTATGTGTCTTGCAATACTTAAACAATTACAATAATTTCGCATTGCGAGTTACGAGATAACACCGCCCGCCGGATCGATTTAAAAAAATCCTTATCAATCGTCACTGAGTAACAAAGGCTAATTTTTACCGGACTAAGAAAATAAGTTATTTCTATAGGCATTACGCAAACGAACTCACGAGGAACAGCTAGTATTATATAAAGACAATTCCATCTGGTACATTAGCTGTTGGGCAACCCGGTCAATTGTGATGGATCTACTACTGACATTCGGGTCGCTCTGCCTA
Organism: Apodemia mormo; assembly: GCA_036924255.1. Classification (NCBI taxonomy): domain Eukaryota; kingdom Metazoa; phylum Arthropoda; class Insecta; order Lepidoptera; family Riodinidae; genus Apodemia; species Apodemia mormo. Next base: position 43,066,402 of record JAUPFN010000001.1, on the reverse strand, counting down.
TCGCGAAAGAGAGTCGGTGTGATAATATATATTCCATACAAAAAAGATAGTAATAAGCAATTAGGACACCTCAGTTTATATATAACTCGAGTGCGCTCGTACTATTTTCAGGTTGTGTTGACGTCAAAAAAGGTGTCGTCAGGACTCCTACAAATCGATTTTATCACTCATACTACGCGCCCTTTGGCGGTACATAAATATAAAACGAAGTTGTTTAAGACATTTTATTGGCACGATATTCATCATAGAAAGGTTTTTAGGGTTCCGAAGTAAACCAGGAACCATTATAATTCCTACTAGCTGAGCCCGCGAATTCGTCCGCGTGGAAAAATTGCGAAAAAAAAGTAGCCTAAGTTACTCCCTGTTACATCAGCTATCTGCCGTCCCGTCAAAATCTGTCCAGCCGTTCCAGAGATTAGCAAGAACAAACAGACAGACAGACAGAAAGACAAAAATTGTAAAAAATGCTGTTTTGGTATATGTATACGATATAGTATATCGTGTATACATCCATATGCATTTAGTAAAAAGCGGTTATTTTAATATAACAAACAGACACTCCAATTTTATTTATATGTATAGATGTATAGATGTATAGATGTCTCTCCATGTAGTTCGCAGCCTAGCTCAGACTTTCTTAATACTAGAAAGCTACAATTAAAATTTTAGCATGAATATATCTACACATTAGTCACGGCAACAAAATCTCGGATTTTTTTAGGGTAGTTCCTTTTGTGGGAATGTAATTTTTTTGTCGTGTATCCCATACGTTGGATATTAAAACTGTTGTTCGATTGAGGGATACATTTGTGAAATATTAAGCTTTACAGTGATATAATTTTTGTTAGAGTCAAGTCTAGTCGTTGCATCCCCCCCCACCCTCTGCACCGCCCTGCCGGCTAGACGATAATTTTATAATTGTGAAAAAAATCACGGTAGTAGTGCATATAATTGAATTTAAAAGCAAGACTATCAAGGCTTAGAAGTTTTTGAGTAATGACGACCAACTTATGAAATGTGCTTGGTTAAAGTTTTTATAGGCCTGTGTTGCGGATATATCCGTCATTGATGTTTAATAAGTTAAATGTTCATAGTATGAAACAATAAAAGCCTTCTTTCTTCTAAGTCTCTTCTCTCTTCTAAAGCTTTCTTTCTAAGTCCACATTGCTGTGATGTGCAACTTCGGAATCCTACATTGCCCCACAGGCACTTTACCAATTTATTATATTGTAGATTAGGAAACATACAGAAATCTCTTCCGATGAAAAGAGTTAAACATCTGCTATTGACATCAAAAATGTTAAAACTACTATACCGTTATCCCAGGCACATTTTTGTTATTGATTGATAACAAACTGAATGATTGCGCAGATAGCGATAAATATCGTATATGCAAAGTATTATCCAAATCACGTACTAAAAAGAGGCAAAACGAAACTATTGAAGCAATAAAAACTGCCCAACCAAACATTTTTCTTGATCATCGCTGGCAACGCGCCAGCTCCATAAGCCTGGGAACTAGCATCGTATCAACCCCTCAGAAGATTGAGACACGATATAGGATATGAAGGAAAATATTTCTTAATCACGAATAAATGTCGGGTTTTGCTCAATATTTTATCGTCCAATACAATTTCTATCACATAAAACAATTTAAATGTTAATCCGGGCCCTTTTTTTGGGTCCGTACCCAAAGAGTACAAACGGAGCCATATCATTAAGACTCCGCTGTCCGTCTTTTTTTTATGTCATAAGATAGCAAACAAGCAGATGGGTCTCCTGATGGAGAGTCAACCATCGCCAATAGACACCAAAAGTTAATGGTGCGTTGCTATCTAAAGGCGAGATCTAATGCCACATGCATAAGTTTACCGCTACCTTACCCTCCAAACCTGACCACGAAAGTGACAAGCATTGACGCTACTGCGACAGGAATAGGTAAGGCGGTGGTACGAGACCCGGAAGAGACAATGCAGAACTCTACCACCTAGCAGCCACGATGTTACTGACTCGGATAGCCAAACGGTAGCCTTTTACGAACTGCCTGGCAGAACGGCAGTTGGCCTATTCTTCAAAGGAGCCCAGGACCAACACGGGGAAAACAACTATCTGTCACCAGGCTGTATCTTATTGAACCGTGATAGCTAGACAGTGGAAATGTTCACAGATGATGTATTTCTGTTGCCGCTATAACAGCAAAAACTAAAAACAAAATAAAATAAATATTTAAGGTGCCTCCCATACAACAATCGTGATTTTTTGCCGTTTTTTATAGATAAAATGGTACGGAACCCTGACTGCGCGATATATATATATATATATATATATATATATATATATATATATATATATATATATATCCAACCAAGTATCTTTATAAAGTAAAAATGTCTCTATATACGTTACACTTTAGGAATAATATGAATACGAATATACACTCTTTATGACGTAATTATTTGATATTTTTAAAAGATAATAAATTGTGTATATATATATATATATATATATATATATATATATATATATATATATATATATATATAAAATTCTCGTGTCACAATGTTCGTTTCCGTACTCCTCCTAAACGGCTTGATCAATTCTCATGAAATTTTGTGAGCATATCGAGTAGGTCTGAGAATCGGCCAACATATATTTTTCATACCCCTTAGTGATAAGGGTTGTCCACCCTTAACATTTTTTACTTAGAAATAATTTATATGGCAAAACAACGTTTGCCGGGTCAGCTAGTATATAATAAAATCGTAGGAAAGTCAATGTATGTCCGGGGTAAACTCAAAAAGTACTGCATGGATTTACTTCAAATTTTGCATGAATATTACTAATAGTTCGGGTCAACACATAGGCTAAATATTATCACACTATCACCTACGGGGGAGGAGCTGTGCGGAGGAAACGAAGTTCGCGCGGACGAAGTCGTGGGCAACAGCTGGTATTTATTTAATAAACACCTAAACCCGGAAATACAAACATTTATGCTCATCGCACAAATGCTTGTCCCCGTCGGGGATTGAACCCAAGCCCCGTCGATTGCGTAGTCAGGGTCGCTAACCACTCGACCAACGGGACGGTGAAATAATACGTGAAAAGTCAAGAATCGCACAAATAGTGAGTCTAAGAGCAAACTACATGTGATCCTTTGTTTCGGCTCTCAAAAACAAGATCCTTAATAGAGTCATAGGTGTGTAGGTAATGTTCTTTTATCTATACTACATATAAATCTTAAGCATCTGTCTCACGGATTAAATGGATATGCCTTTCAAAACAATTTCTTAGTTTGTCAGTGTAGCTATCAATGACACACAGAAATACAGAGTTATAGTACCTACTTACCTATGAAATAAAATCACTTCAAGAGTACTTTACAAACCTTTTCATCTTATTCGGTACGATAAAACAATACAACATCGTTTATTTCTATTTTTTCGCAATATAACCTACAAATTTTTAAATTTTTGGACAGTGATAAGAGCGTTTGCTCATATGCGCGGCGACATGTGCCTTCCCAATAGCATGTCTATTAGTATTTATGTGGTCTCTGATTTGTTTTTTTTGTCAAACTTTTTGATAAGTATTCATTTTACGACATAACTAGCATCAATTTAAACAAAATTTTTATCTGCCTGAACCTTTATTACTCAAGAACGGCTTGACCGAAGTAAATGAAAATTGGTAGTTAGTAACAACACGTAATTGCGGCTAAATATTTTTTTATCGTCAATGAATTTACTCTCATCAAACCGGGTGTGTGTGTTATCTGATGCAGGACTAGTTAACGGGTTAATTTTAAAACCTAAACTAGCAAAAAAACATGAGAGCGTTTTGTAAACATTTAGATCTATCTTAATCTCAAAGGTACCGATTTCCTTATGGAGCAAAATTATAAGAGTTTCGAAACAATAAACCAGTTTATAGTTAGAGATTTTATTTCAAGTATATGCCCGTCGCTCCCAATTTGATGCGTTATGTAATCAACGCGCTTTTGGCTTAAACCGGTTTGATTGAGTTTATGGAGCGCTCTCATCTCTGATACGCTCCGAGCGAAACTTTTTATAAAAACCGGTAAAAATCCATATTTTTAACCGGTTTCAGACTTTCAACAACTAGCCAGAGTTGAACACAAAACCCTAATATCTCATTTTCTACAACATAAACCTTTCTCCGTCACGATAGGTTTATAAATAAGTCTGGATGGTTTAATTACGTAAAGTCCTTCCAAAGCCAGGCGTAGTCTTAAAACCGAAAATCCCTAACGCAGAATGGGATTATTCGATACGTCTACCGACAATTAAACGGAATTACATAATATTAAGTGATCTAATGAATTTTTAATACTTTAGTAGATTCGTACGTAGTAATACTGTAAAGTCTTCAGTAGGTATAGTGTAAACGGAGTAAAACTGCAACTACTTCTGATTTCCTGCATTTCTGGAGCCCTGAATCAGATCTTTACCAAATTTATACTCTCAAACAATAGAATCGAAATCGGTTAAGAAATGACCGAGTTTTTTATAGGTAAAAACCCCGTTGGTCGAGTGGTTAGCGACCCTGACTACGCAAGCATTTGTGTGATGAGCATGTTTGTATTTCCGGGTTTGGGTGTTTATTAAATATATTCCAGTATTTGTATATGTATTTCTATGTATTAGTATCGTTGCAAATCATTTGCTTACTTTGGGGTTAGATCAGTCAGTGTAATTTGTCCCGTGAAAAAAAAAGTATCTTCACGCCCGTATCCCCGAAAGGGAAGGCAGAGGTACAACAAGTGCACCCACGATTAGCCGAAGATACTTGGTCCCACAATGTGATAGGTGGCAAGCCTATCGCCAACAGGGCACTTTCCAATCCCGGGCAATGCTGTTTTTATCGGAAAACTGAAAAAATACATTTTATAATTGCCCGACCCAGGAATCGAACCCGGGACCTCATGCGGTCAACTCCGACACCGGACCACTAGACCACAGAGGTGAGATTTGTCCCGTGAATATATTATTTATTATATTTATAAAAATGCAACCGAATTGAGAACCTCCTTCTCTTTAGAAATCAGTTGATAATACTGTTTACCTCTAATTGGCTGCTTAGACGGTGAAGCAATGTTTGTAAAGCCCTACGTGCTTAAAAGGTGTGTTTAATAAGCTACTTTTACCTGTCAAGCAGGTAAAAGTGTTCAAAAACGTCTGGATTAGGTAGGTATTAAAATAAAATCACATTTAATTCTAGTTCTAGCCTTTTATCAAATTCGTTATCCTAGTGATTAAAGTGTTCGGCTACCAACACCGATCAACGCGAGCTTCGAGTTCGATGGCTGGAACAAGTATTTATGTGATAATAACTGGTGGTTGTATAATATGCAAATATCTAGGTTTACGTGTTTAGTTGTACCGGGACCCAGTCGCACTTTAAAGAATATACAATATGCTATTCAGTCAGGAATTTCAAAAATGCGATCAAAGCTTAGCAAAGATATTACTGCAGCAATAGCGTCAGTGCTGGTCACTGTCGTCTTCCGATTTGGAGGGTAAGGTCACCGATGAACATATGTACGTGACATTACCATCCCGCCACATGGATAACAACGCATCATTAAGATTTCCTTTAAGAGAGCCATTTGCTGGTTTAACACCATAAACAAAGTAATATTAACTATTAAATTAATGACTGCCTCGTGGTCTAGGGGATCAGCTCACGAGGTTCCGGGTTCATTGCCCAGGTCGGGCAAAAATGTTATTGAGGTTTTTTCGAGGATTTTCTATCTATCTATCTAATCTAAAATCTCAGTACCAGCTCGCAGTCTAGTGGAATGGTGTTTTACCACTTCCGCGTCTCGGATGAGCACGTACAGCTGTCGGTCCCAGTTATCGCTAGAAATAGTCGATAATCGTTAACATAACAGTAAACGCGGCGATGAGGATCACATACTATAGAAGTTCACAGTCTATAGAAGTTCGGGGTAATCTGCCTACCCCGCAAGGGAACCGGGCGTGATGATCCTTTTTTAATTTTACATATACGTGTTTTTTTGTAAATGTTTCTCTTAAATCTACATGGCGCTAATTGTTCTTTAATGTTAACTCTCTGTAACAAATTTTATCGACGATCAACCCCAGTAAAGCGTTTCTAATATAAAATCAGAGCCACGTAGATTAAGGCAGGGTGCGCTATCTCCAACGACCCCATTCCGAAAACATTTCAACTGCATTGCGGGGGGAACAGTTTTTACAACACTTAAACAATAATACTTATGTTTGAGACATTCTAGAATTGGCAACAAATTCAGGCCAGACTATCTAGAGCGGAAGGTGATTCGACTGATTGCAAATTAAAATAAAACTTTAGACTGAGTTTTTTATCGTCCAGCAATATCCACCCACATATATAAAACTAGCTATGCCCGCGACTTCGTTCGCGTGGAATAAATTCTAAAATAAAAACCCGCATAGTTCCCGTTCCCGTGGGATTTCAGGGATAAGAACTATCCTATGTCCTTTCTCGGGTCTCAAACTATATTTGTACCAAATTTTATCCAAATCGGTTCAGTGGTTTGGCCGTGAAAGCGTAACAGACAGACAGACAGAGTTACTTTCGCATTTATAATATTAGTATGGATAACAGAGATCGAATAGTTTGCGCCTATCACGCAAAACTACTGGATAATTTTCATTACTTCTAAACTTTCCGTTAGGTTACTGTTTTTGTTACTGATTTTGTCCTGAATTTTGTAAATCGAATTATAACCTATCTTCATGTTTTGAAATCCTAGGAACCTTTTCCGACCGACTATTTTCACGAACACGTCGGTATTTCTGTATGTATGTATATGTGTGTGTACACATACAAACAACTCATAACGTTTGAACGGCTAGATCGATCGAAACGTGGTTGATGCAATTCGATTGGGTTCTGCCAATCAAGGCTTGAAACCGGTTTAATTAATACCGAAGTATTTAACGGTTTTTATAAAAGGTTTCGCACGGAGCGTATCTGACATGAGAGCGCTTCGTAAACCTATATAAACCGGTTTAAGCCAAAAAAGTGGAATTGTCCGCCACGCAGAGTGCGAATAAAAATTGGGAGCGCTGAACATCAACATAATATGCTTTAAAAAAACCTTTATAAACCGGTTTATTGATTCAAAAACCTTATAATTTTATTTCATAAGGAAACCGCATTTTTGAGATAAAGGCAGAGCCAAACCTTTACAAGCTCCTTATGTACTTGCAACTGATTAAGGCTTGAAGATTAACCACTTAGCAAGCCCTGCCGTCAAACTTAGGCATCCTGAAAATCTGAACTTGAACAATATAATATGTATTAGGATATGCAAAATATTTTAGAATACTGGATTATTATATGGAATATTCTGGTGATCTTATCATTTCCATTCTATAATTTATAATCTACGTAAAAGATACGATTGCACAATAAGCGAAGGTCACCATAACATCACCAGCATTTTACCCCGTGTTAGTCCGGGCTCCTTTTAAAAAATAGACCATCCGCCGCTCATTCAGGCAGTTTGTAACAGGCCACCAATTAGCTATACGAGTTCACTACCATCGTGGCTACTAGGTGGTAAAGAGCATTGTCTCGCCAGGTCTGGTACCACCGCCTTACCTATTCCTATCACAATAGCGTCAGTGCTTGTCACTGTCGTGCTCCAGTTTGGAGGAAAAATTAGACGGTAAATTTACGCATTAGAATTAAGATACCACCACAGGAATAGCAACGCACCATTAAAATCTTTGTTGTATGTAGGCGATGACTGTCTCTTTCCATCACGAGAGCCATCTGCTTATTTGCTATATCTGCTTATTTGGTATTGCAGATGTCCATAGGTGGCGGTGATCACTTACCATCAGGTGCACCTCTTGCTCGTTTGCCCCCTCTTCTATATAAAAAAAAATATCCATCGACATAGTAATTGATTTCGCTGGCTATATCTATACAAATAAATAAAGTTGGAGTGTCTGTTTGTAATATTAAAATAACCGGTTTTAATATTCTATACTACTCTATATAAATAAATAAAATTGGAGTGTCTTTTTGTGATATTAAAATAACCGGTTTTAACTAAATGCATATGGATGTATACACGCTACACATACCAAAATAACATTTTTTACGATTCTTGTCTGCCTGTCTGTCTGTCTGTCTACCTGTCTGTTTGTTCCGGCTAATCTCTGGAATGGCTGGACCAATTTTGACGAGACTTTCACTGGCAAATAGCTGATGTAATAAGGAGTAACTTAGGTTACTTTTTAAAAAATCCCACGAGGACGAAGTCGCGGGCACAGCTAGTTATGATATAAGAAAAGCATATCCGATTGTAAAAAGTTTTTCAATTTAATTTTGAATTTTCAGTAAACTGCCTACTATACTTAGACGACACGCGATACGACTAGAACCTAAAATATGTCTCAATTTAAAACGAACAAAAGAATGTATGTTATGTGACAACGTAATTAATCACTTTATCACAGCAGCGTGTAAGATAGTGTGTCACGTCAACGAACTCGTTAGGACGGCACTGAACTCTTCACTTAGAATATAAAATTAAAATGCAAATTCACTTCTGCGACACGACAGCGCGAAGCACAGATAAGTGGACGTCCGTTTTATTTATCAACCTACTTAAAAACGGGAGGAAAAAAGTATCTTCACGCCCATATTCCCGAAGGAGTAGGCAGAGGTACAATAAGTGCACCCACGATTAGCCGAAGATACTTGGTCCCACAAATGTGATAAGTGGCAAGCCTATCGCCAACCGGGCACTTTCCAATCCCGGGCAACTTTGTGTTTCTCAGAAAACTGAAAAAACACTTTTTTTTAATGTGCCCGACCCGGGAATCGAACCCGGGACCTCATGTGGTCAACGCCAACGCTGGACCGTATTTTTAGCCGGGCAGTTCGTAAGAGGCAAACGATTGGCTATAGACTAGGTGGTAAAGTTCTGCAACGTATCGACCGGATCTGGTATCACCGCATTACCTTTTTTCATTAGCAATAGCGTCAATGCTTATTATCATGTTCTAATTTGGAGGGTAAGGTAACCGGTAATGTATGAATGTGGCATTAACACCCCACCACACGTGTAGTATCGTACCATAAACATCTTTGGTGAGTATAGTCGATTGTTATGTCTTTCCATCTGCTTGTTTGGTATCTGTATATGTAAAAATCAATTGCTGTTCGTTAGTCTCGCTAAAACTCGAGAACGGCTGAACCGATTTGGCTAATTTTGGTTTTGAATTAATTGTTGAAGTCCAGGGAAGGTTTAAAAGGTGAGAAAATATAAAAAAAATTAAGAGTAGTTTTGCCGGGTCAGCTTGTAATTAATATAAAAATAAAACGCACCAGAGCCACCCCTGAGGTAGACTGGATGAGCAGCCATTTTGGCGCCAAGTGGTAAGGGGGCTCTAAATTGCCAGATCCAAGAAACAATTTAGAGCCAATAATAAAATTTATATAGCGCCTTTACAGAAGCGCTAAGTTCGTGCGGGTATGTGCAGCGATGAATTCTTAAGCATGCCATACACGCTACGGTATACTTGAAAAGTTTGCCTGCAGTTTAACTGTGTAGGTAAACTGGAGTGTGTATGTTACAAACCTGCTGGATTTTGTTCTCTATTTAGCTCAAGTTTGCCTGTACATTTAAACTGTCAGGAAAACCTGCCCAGTACACTCTAGCGTATATGGCCTGCTTTACATCTTTAACTGCTTTTAGCAGCGATGGAAGGTACACCGCTGATGTTGAATGAAGATTGTGTGCAGGGAACAGAGTGAATGGAGCGTTAGGGAGATTATTTAATAGCACAATTTTAAGTCAGGGTGCCCGTCTAGCCCAGCATAATCATGTGCTTATCCCAACGCTATTGTATGGAAGTGAGAGTTGGGTATGTCAGAAAGTGCATGAAAGTAGAATCAACGCGGTCGAGATGAGGTCGCTAAGCAAAATATGTGGTGTGACACTCGCGGACCGGGTTCGTAATGTCGAAGTGAGAGAGAGGTTAGGTTTGAAAGTGTCGGTGTAAAGATGAGAAAGGGCGTGCTCCGTTGGTTCGGACATGTAGAAAGAATGGTAGATGAAAGGTTAACAAAACAGATATACAATGCGAATGTGGAAGGATGTAAGTACCGGGGAAGACCAAGACTGACATACCACGATCAGATTGATCGAGTACTGTCCGAAGGTGGTGTCAAGCCTTCGCAACCGGCGTGTGTGTATGAAGAGAGTGATGAACGTGCAGGAAGCAAGAAAAAGCGAGACAAGCCTGCAAGGATCGTGATGTGTGATGCACTCGGTTCTCTCTGCCTACCCCGTAAGGGATCTGGCGTGAAGATATGTATGTATGTATGTACATCGTTAATTAATAGTGGAACTGTCGAACAAAGGACACTAAACGACAATTTCGCCGTACCTTACTGAATGGCTATGGCCAGTGCTGAACGTACAGCTCAAGACTGGAATCGAAACACTCTCTGGAGGAAATGTTCTTTGAACGGTATTACTTAGCGTTTTCAAAGAAATAGAGATCTCTTTCGTCACTGGACATCAATTAATACTTAGATGCTGGTTGTCTCAATGGAAAGAGTTACCATTGTCTAAAAACACCAAATATGTAAATGTTTATTTATTTATTTATTTATTAAGGCTTACCAACATTTGTATACAATGTTAATTCAACTATAGATAACATGACAAAACTAACTAGCTTATTGTAACAAACAATTATAGGTAAACACCACTTGCTTTTTTTAGCAGTAACAATTGACTGTAATACTGTATGTATTCATAAAACGAATATATAAACTCCTAATTAATAACAAAAATTAATTAAGAGCTAAACCTAATCAGTTCTATGCTTTATAAACATTTTGCGGATTTGGTTAAATGAGTCAAAATAAATGTCGATAGCGTAACTGTATTCATTGGCTAATTTACAAAAACGCGGAATAGGGGAATTTGCACCAGCTACAGTCCTGCGTAGAGGCGGACAAACAGGTGTGATGGGCCCACGAGGATGACCTCTCGGCACACGAAAATCTATTTTTTGTAACAATTGGGGGCAGTCAATATCATTTCTGAGTAGTTTATAAAAGAATGAAAAGTCCAAAAGCTTTCTACGGTCCTCCAATGATATCATATTAAATATCAGTAACCTATCTTTGTAGGAATTACATTGTTTCGCTATACCACGATTATACGCCAGGTGCCATAAGAAACGCTTTTGAACTCTTTCAATCCTTAATGTGTGTGTTGCATAGTGTGGTCGCCATACTACACTGCAGTATTCTAGTTGGCTTCTGACTAGGCTGTAATAAAGACAAATCTTTGCTCTTTCACTTTTAAAAACTTTGACAGTTCGAATTAAAAATCCTAGCATTTTGGATGATTTTCGAATAACTTGCTCAATCTGAGGTAAAAAAGTAAGTTTTCTATCGAATACAACTCCAAGATCCTTTATTTCATCTAGAATGTGTATTTTATTCTGCCCAATATAATAAGTATAATTCGTCGGATTAAGTTTACGAGTAAACTTTACATGAAAACATTTATTACAATTTAGTAGCATACCGTTGTTCGTGCACCATTCATTAAGTTTATCTATGTCACTTTGGAGCAATGAGACATCGTGTTCTGATTTGATTTCCTTGAGAAATTTTAAGTCATCTGCGTACATAAAAGGTACTGAGTTAGAAAAGCAAGGAACTACATCGTTTATAAAAAATTAAACCAAACCGGGCCCAAGTGAGACCCTTGAGGCACACCGGACGTAATAGTATGATACCCAGATTCATATCCATTTATTACAACATAAAACGTGCGATTGGCTAAATAGGATTTAACCCATTTGAGTATTGATCCAGATACACCGTAACATGATAACTTTTTAACTAACAAATCATGTGGTACTCGGTCGAATGCCTTGCTAAAGTCTGTATATATAACATCCACTTCGCTGTTAGAGTCTACTGCCTGCAACACTGTTTCTGTAAAGCAAACCAAGTTCGCCGCGGTCGATCGATGCCTAACGAACCCAAATTGACTAATAGTCAAGTACTGCTCTAGATGACGTTGAAAATAGGGACAAATTAGTGATTCAAAGATTTTAGCTAACACTGATAAAATCGATATAGGTCTGTAATTAGAAATAGTATCATGTTTATTAGATTTAGGGACAGGGACAACTTTTGCTATCTTCCAGGCGTCGGGAAAAATTCCAGAACTTAATGATTTATTATAAATCATAAAAAGAGGCAATGCTAGATGTTCGGCGCATTCTGCAACAAAATTAGGAGAAATTCCGTCCGCCCCCGCTCCCTTGTACCGATCAACAGATTTTAATTTCTTAAGAACGCATTCCTTTTCAAATTTGGGTATCATTAGAGCTTCACCGTTGTTGGTCAAAACAGACAAAGAGGCCAAAGCATGATCATTACTCGTAGACGACTGATGATTGTAAACAGACGAAAATGTATCTGCAAACATATCACAAATCTCAACCCCATTAGTTGTGTATTTTGTTCCGTCTGTTATACAAGACGGATAGTTACTTTTGCCTCCCCGCTTTGCCTTAATGAAAGACCAAAACAATTTAGGATTGTTAGAGATTTTATTCTCTATTCTTTCGACGTAAGCTTTATAGCAATTAGTAGCCAATTTTTCGCAACGTCTACTAAGCAAATTTAATTGTATTTTGTCCATAGGGTTTCTGTATTTCTTAAACCTACGATATATATTATATTTTTCTTTGAGAGCTTTTGTTAAACTACGGCTGAACCATACTGGATACTTTTTACTTTTTTGTCTACGTTGAGGCACTAGTTCTTTAATAATATCATTAATCACCTTATAAAAAACAGATATCATCTGATTAACGTCCTGTAAATATTGAAACTTTTCCATCCAATTAACTAACGCTAGACGACTTCGTATATTGTCATAATCTGCTTTAAAAAAATTCGGTTTAGATATTAAATTATTATATGAAAGACTATCATTATTGACCTTGTGAATATAAGCTATTAAAGGAGGGTGAAGTTGGTCAACCACCGACAAAGCTATATGCGATCCAGACACTTCACAGGAAGGAAGATCTGACAATACAAGATCCAGAATATTACCCGAGACATTAACAATCCGATTATGTTGTACTAAACCGTTAGTATCAATAAAATCTAGCAAAAGCTTTCCCAGTCCATTTAAATTTAACAATTTTGACTCATCCAACAAACTCCAATTAATATTGTTTAAATTAAAATCACCAAAAATACAGAAATTACCATTAGATTTCTCAAATAAAGCATTACAACTATCAATAAATTTTTCAAGTAAACTCTTAGATACTGGTGGCGGTAAATAGACAACGCAAAAAAATATTTGGCGTACAGTTTGTGACAAATTAACATCGACAGCTACCCAAAGTTCCTCACAACCACTATCACGGCACACTATGCATCTAGAATTAATTTTACTCAGTACAGCAATTAATACTCCACCACCATCTTTTTTAGAATTAAGAAAATTAATTTCTCTGTCCCTTCTATATACGATATATTGATCGTCAAATAGTTCACTGCTAGAAATGCTGTCATTTAACCACGTCTCAGTTAAAACAATAATATCATAATTTTCACATAACAAATTTCTATAAAATTCATGAGTTTTGGTGCGCAAACCACGACAATTCTGATAGTAAATATTTAAATTATCGAATTTTATAACATAAATAGCAATATAAACGAGACCACATTAACCTATAAATTATCTAAACTATGTATATTTTTTATTAAAATATATGCGGAGTCATCTGTTCTGCGCATAAAAATACGCCCGTTTCTAACCCACACATATTTATACCCCAATTCTTTTGCCTTTTGTCTGGCAGCAGCATGCATTCCTCTGTTATAAGCAGACAAATGCTCCATAACAAATATAGGTACTTTAGTTTTCAGTCCAATGTGTTCACTGTTGAGCTTGTCATTTGGATGTTTTTTATTATAAGCTATAGAAGAAGCGAGAATCTGGTCACGCAGTTTAGGAGACGAGAGCTGAAGTACAATGGAACGTGGGCGGGTGCTATTATGATTGTGTTTTGCAACCCGTGTACAGTGGAGTATATCTCTCTCAACTATTTCACAACCGACCACTTTACCCAGTTTCATCGCAATATGCACCAAGTTCTCGTTTTTATTCTCAGGCACACATTGCAGCTCAATATTATTGTTACGAGACTGCTGCTCTATGGTATTAAGACGACTATTCAATTCTGAGATTGTTTCACGTAGCGATGCATTATCCTGTTTAATTTCTTTGACTTCCCTTTGGAGATGCACATTAATTTCTTTTATCTCTGCGTATTCCTTCTTTATTTCTTCATATTGTGCACTTAAGAATGTCATAGATGTAGAAATTTCCGTTAACTCGTGTTTTAAGGGTGTGAGTTTATCGTCCAAAAGATTTGGAATGTTAGTTTGAAATTTTAATAACATTTCATTAAGTTTTTCATCAAGTGTTTCCTGAAAAATATTTTGCGCCTCCTCCCTTGTAATAGGAGTAACTTGACACTTTGTCTCGACCGGTGAGTCAGAAACAACTTTCGTTTTGCTACCTCTAGTTGTGGTTATATTTCGCACTGGCGTGTTATCGTTCTTTGATGATTTAGGACCCTGACAAAGAGGGCATTTCCAAACTGACATAGTAGATTTACTCAAGTTTTCAGTAAGTGATACACATTCAAAATGGTACAACTTTTTACATGTGCTACAAGGCAGGTATTTTTCTGTTTTAGAACCCTTTTCACAACATCCCCAAAGAGTAGCGGAAGACATCTTTCAAGATATACGATATACGACGTAAAAAATCAACAAAAAAGAATGAAAAAAAAAGTTATGATGGCGTCTGGGATTCGAACACGGGTGTCGTCGTTCAACAGTCGCTTATATTGCAGCTTGTACTATTACGCCACCGGGCCGTTAAGTCACACGTTGAAATTGTTGATCGCAATTCACTGACTAGTTATTTTTATTACAGTTACAATGTTAATTGTGTTCATTCAAATATGTTATTGACACTATCTTTCAATTACCCACAAATTCACTTATCACTTTTCCGAAAACTGTTTATTTTATCACATTTTAGTACATTATTTATAACAAAAAAACAGATAATTTATATACACAATAGAAGCATTATTTCTGTACACAGTATACGTATATGATTTTGTTCAATTGTGTTACTTTTAGACAAAGAATTTTATTTTTAACCACGGAGCAATTCAGAACACAGTTAACTTGTCGATGACGATGTTGTGTTGTGATCCCTGGGGCGGGAATAAAATACTACTCACCTAAGTTTACTACCTAATCCTCCAATCAGGAATACGTCAGTGAAAAACACTGACATTATTGTAGCAAGGATAGATGAAACGGTGGTACCAAACCCAGAAGGTGAAGAACTCCATCACCATTGTTATAGAACGCAGTTCTAAGATGCAATATGTGTACAAACAAAATTTAATATTTAAAAATTTTAAGTGAATTACAAGGCACAATAAAGAATATTGAGAGCGATAAGTTTCTCCGACAGCAAGACGCTTCACTCAGTAATGGAAATGACTAATGGAACAGGGATTATTCAACAGACATTATGAAGATCAAATGTGAAAGCTCCCTCAATGACATTTTAGACGAAAACAACTTTATAATCTTCATGTATATATTAATGTATTAGTACATAATGTAAAAGTTTTGTATCCCTTTTTAAGACGATTACGTGAACGCTGGAGTATGAAATTTGGCACAGTTAAAGTTTACATTGCAGAAAACTGCAAAACCGAAAACCAGACCCGGGCGAGACAATGCTCTACCACCTAGTAGCTACGATGGAAGTAACAATAGACAATAGTTCTAGTAACTTAACTTACGATCTGCCTGGCAGATTGGCGGATGGTATATTCTATGTATAAAAGAGCCCGGACCTACAAGGGGAAAGCTAGCAAACATTTTCGCATTCGATCGTGAGCGCGTTTCGAGTTTACTAGGAATTTGTATGTGATTTGTACAGCGCCACCTAGTGGTAAACGTGAGAAACCAGTTTACCACTAGGTGGCGCTGTACAAATCACATACAAATTCCTAGTAAACTCGAAACGCGCTCACGATCGAATGCGAAAAGAAAAACTCACACTTAGCACTCAGATCGCTCTAATGATGGAAAAAGACAACCATCGCCTATATACACCAAAAACATCAATGGTGCGTTACTACCCGTGTGGTGAGATGGTAATGTCATATGCATAAGTTTGCCAGCTCCTTTACCCTCCAAATCGGAATACTATAGTGACAAGCATTGGCGCTATTGCGGTAGGAATATGTTAAGAACCAGTTCCAAACCCATGCCAAATGTTGCGTAATTCTAACACATATTAGGCACGATGGAAGTGATATGTTTAGTCAGTTATTCGCCTTTTACTTAACAGAATAGCAACTTACACTAAGAAAGAAAGAAAGAAATTATTTATTCATGGATAACTATAGTTAAAGTTCTAAATTAAAAGCATTGGCGCTATTGCGGTAGGAATATGTTAAGAACTAGTTCCAAACCCATGCCAAATGTTGCGTAACTCTAACACATATTAGACACGATGGTAGTGATATGTTTAGTCAATTATTCGCCTTTTACTTAACAGAATAGCAACTTACACTAAGAAAGAAAGTAAGAAATTATTTATTCATGGATAACTATAGTTAAAGTTCTAAATTAAAAGCATTGGCGCTATTGCGGTAGGAATATGTTAAGAACCAGTTCCAAACCCATGCCAAATGTTGCGTAACTCTAACACATATTAGACACGATGGTAGTGATATGTTTAGTCAATTATTCGCCTTTTACTTAACAGAATAGCAACTTACACTAAGAAAGAAAGAAAGAAATTATTTATTAATGGATATTTAAAATTTAAATTCTAAATTAAATTATATTCTAAGTTAAAAGTCTAAATTAAATTACATTGTGACTTAAAAACAAATCAAAGCTTTTACTAACAAACTTATAACTAAAAAAAATAAAAAAAAAACAAGAAGTTATAGTGATAAATGATAGTGAGTGATAATTTGAGTCCATTAAAGGGAATAACTTAGTATTTTTTGAGGCTTGATGAACCTCAACACTGGTTTTCAGTATCTCCTATTTATGTGACAGCAAATAATGTTACAGCACGAGCTTAACATTATTATATATACATGTGTGTGTTTATTTTCTAATAGGTGGCGGCAAGTTAGTCCAAATTTTGGATGCAGCATAACCGAAGCTACCCCTAAAGGCGGCTGACTTGTGCTGGGGAATGGCAAGCTGCTGAGCGCAACTCCTGCTTGTTACATCACGGTTTGTTGTTAACCAGCAAAGCCCATCACATAAGTACACAGGCTCATTAAACTTAATAACACCGAACATAAGACAATCCAAGTGAAACTTACGCCTTGACCTTACCTTTAACATACCGTGCTCGTTTAAGAACGGCGCGCCGTTGAATTAACGCGCGGCGTGACATTAGTCCAGGGTGGTAATAAACTACATCAGCGTAATAATTAATAAGGAACTTCGTTCCAAAATAAATTTATATTAATCTATACATATAATCAAATCGTAGGAAAGTCAAAACTGTACATTGAATATTTTTTTAAAAGAATACTTGGGGCGTGATCTGCAATCGATATCAAAGCCAAAAATATAGTTTTTAGAATTTTTGTCTGTTTGTCTGTATGTATGTCCGGGGTAAACTCAAAAAGTACTGCATGGATTTACTTCAAATTTTGCATAAATACTACTAATAGGTCGGGTCAACATATAGGCTACATATTATCACGCTATCACCTACGGGGGAGAAGCGGTGCGGAGTAAACGAAGTCCGCGCGGACGAAGTCGTGGGCAACAGCTAGTATTATATAAATGTGAAAGTTTGGATTTTAGATGTATGGATGAATGAATGTTTGCTACCCAAACACGCAAAAACGGCTGTACCGATTGGAAGAAATTTGGCACAAATGTAGATGATAACCTGGAATAGCACACAAGCTACTTTGTATCCCGGAATAATCTGTTGTTTCCGTGGGATTCAACAAAACTTTTATAATGCAACGGGTTGCACGGTGTAGCTAAATTATGTTTGTGAAACATTACAGGAGTTTACTCAAACAAATCAATTTAAATTTTGTGTTCAATCACACTCAAACTATTTTATTAAAATTATTATTCGACATTGACGCTTTTTTACATTAAAAGACAAGCAAAAAATGCGTGTTTATGCCTGACAGAAAGGCAGGTTATTCTATTCTTCAAAAGGGACAAGAACCAAAACACGTGCCAAAGTTAAGAAAGTTAACTTAAATGCCGTAAAATTTTAACAGCCAACATCTTAACCCCTATATCTCTGGAACCTTCAATCATTTTGGATTTGTAAAAAATATACATATTATTTAATACCAACCTGTAAGGTTAGTGTCAAAAACACAAATTCAACAAAACAATGCGTGAGTGTCGTAGAACACTCGTCTGGAATTATTTTTCCAATTTTTTTTTATTTTCTTCCCGCTCTCCCCGCTCTCTTTTTCCCCCTTCCCCCACTTTTATTTCTCTTCCCCACTCTTCTCTCTTTCCCTCTTTCAACTTCACCTTTCTGTTTCTCCCCCTCAGACGGATGGCATTTTTTAACTAGTTAATTTTTCTTAAATCTTTTTTCTTTACAAGTATTTTAAAATAAAACATGCTAAACACTATAAAGAAAGGGTCGTGACGAAAACTTGTGACGTATAATTCTTAACTTTTTTCTCCCTAACCCCCATCCGCCATGTCCCCCGTACCGCGACAGGGCAGTTCGTTCTAATACTTCGTTGCAATAAATTAGAAAATTTGTTCATAGTCGATATAGTTCACAGAAGGCAAACCATACGAATACGAAACAACTTTAGGAACTTCCATCTTTACTTAAAAGGACCCGCATTAAGCCAATGCAGAAAAATGTGAAAGCCTAAAAGCCGCATTCTTAGTAAAAGAGAATGAATGAGCATTTATCGCAAAACTTTGTGAAACACTGGAATTCAACACGGCAATATAGCCAAACATTTTGTGTCTCAGTGTAAACATACGACCTTGTGGCGAGTAACCTCCAAATTCCTTGAAAGCATTTTATAAGTTAGGGAGATAAAACCATAATGGCGTTTTATGGACGTAAACTTTTAAAGTTAGGTACAATATTGCGATGTCCATTGTTTTATATATTACTAGCAGTTGCCAGCGACTTCGTCCGTGCGGACTTCGTTTACTCCGCACAGCACCTCCCCCGTAGGTGATAGCGTGACAATATGTAGCCTATATGTTGACCCGACCTGTTAGTAATATTCATGCAAAATTTGTAGTAAATCCATGCAGTACTTTTTGAGTTTACCCCGGACATACATACAGACAAACAGACAAACAGATAAACAGATAAACAGACAAACAGACAAAAATTCTAAAAACTATATTTTTGGCTTCGATATCGATTGTAGATCACGCCCCACGTATTTATTTAAAAAAATAGTCAATGTACAGTTTTGACTTTTCTACGATTTTATTATATGTATAGATAGGATAATAAAAATCAGATGGCTCCCCTGACAGAAACAGACCGCCATTACCTATGGACGCAGATGTTAATGGTGCGTTGCTATCCGTATGGCGAGATGGTGATGCCACATGCGTAAGTTTATCAGCTACCTTATCCTACAAACCCCAACACGATAGTGAATAACACACAGGAATAAGTAAGGTTGTGGTACCAGAAGCGGTCGAGACGTTGCAGAATTCTACAGCCTAGCAGCCACGATGGTAGTGACACTTTTAGCCAACCGTTCGCTTTTTACGAACGTCAGATGGTCTATTCTTCAAAGGAGGCCTAAACCAACACGGAGAAATCCTAATTAAAAATTTCATATGTTCGTATTATCGTCTGAAGGTTCGTGTGTTGGTTTTAGCAACGAACTACGTAATATATTCCTACTCCGTCAGCAAAAGCAGCAAAAGCCTATCTCGCTAACTTACGATGCGCACCGATGCAAATACGAGATGAACGACATGTGATGGTAGGTAGACAAAACGACTATTGACAAGTAAAAAACGACGATAGTTGTGATATTATGTCGAATGATGTGTCTTTATTATGTCGAATGTGTGTCTTTATACAGATTAGAATAAACGAGATATCAGTTCTTCTTATATTGCAAATGTCACTACTATCGCGCGCGATATGTCACACGCTATTTATCCTAATCGAGATATTAGTTCCTATTGGTCAATTTTGTTCAATCGCACGTAACATAATATTACACGCTGTTTATGCTAAGCCAGACGCTTGCTGAGTCTTTCGTATTGGTAAATTCTCACTTCTTTCGCACGCGACATAATAGCACACACTGTTTTCCTTAGCGAGATATATTATTTCATCGTATTCTCACTTCTTTCGCGCGCGGCATATCACTCACTGATTATCCTAAGCGAGATACCTAGTTCTTCGTATCGGTCAATTCTTCTTTCGCGCACGAAATATTACAAGCTTATACTAAACCAGATATTAGTTCTTCGTTTTGGTCAAATCTCTCTTATTTTGCGCGCAACATATCACACGTTATTTTTCCTAAACGAGAAATTAATTCTCCGTATTGGTCAAATATATCTTTTGCGCGTGACCCGGCACACGTCGCTTATCCTAAATAAGATATTGGTTCTTTGTATTGGTCAAGCTTCTTTCGCGCGCGACATATCACACACTATTTATCCTAAACGTAATATTAATTTCACGTATTAATCAAATCTCTCTCATTATTCGCGCGGCATATCACCCGCTGTTTATCCTAACAGGAACAAAAGCACGTCAGTCAGAGATTTAACTCAATTGAAAATTTGAGCAGTGCCCGTTCAATCATACCAATTGGAAGTGACGTAGACCATTCATTTCAATTTAGATATTTTACACAACTGTTGCTATAAAAATTTGTGCTTTAACTTCGTATCAAAACATAAACAGCAGTCTTTGACTACGTACTGTCATTTACGTGACATTTATGACGAAAGTCAATTACCATCTAAAATACCAATATATTGTACAAGTCTATTCAAATTGGATCGATTTTTGATGCGAGCAGTTATTGTTTTTTTTTACAAAAAAATTAATAGCAGCCCGGAGATTGGAGGGAGTTACAGCTCCGTGCCTCGGAAAAGCAAATAAAACTTTTGATCCCGGTTATTATAAATTATATAAAGGGTAGTCGTCGTCGTATAAAATCGTCGTATTAAATTATATAAAATCGTCGGACGTGACGATGGCGACCACCACCCATATTTTTCCCGACATTACATCTCCCGACAAATTGGTGAATCGAGTCCAATGACATTCGGTTAACTCTGCCTACTCTTCCAGGCATGGTACCTAGAAATAACGTAACAATATTAATCAATTTATAAAAAATTTCGATTTAACAAAACTTTAAAAAAATCCCTAGCAGAAGTGCTAAAACACATATATAATTAAACATAAGTGTCTTCCCATATACACCGTATTACAAGAATTAAATTGTTAAAAAACTCATCCACGCAAAGTTTCGTATCACAATACTATATCTTGATTGTCATTTGTCATGCCAGGTGGTGTCAAGAGACTTCAAAACCAGTGTGTTTGGATGAAGAGACTTATGAAAGCGGATGAAGCAAGGCAAGCCTATCTGAACTATGACGTTTGCAACTCAGTTCTCTTCTATAAGGAATTCAACAGCAAGATCGAACAAAAACGACGCAAACAACATTATTCTAAGCCGTGGTCTTTAAAATTTACCGTTATTTTGCATTTAGTTATTACAACAACTTTAACAATTAATATGCACTATAAAAATCTTATTCATTCATATGCGTGAGTCAAGGCTCATTCTGTCTCATTCATTATTTAACGTATTGGTACTCGATGAATGAGTGCTGATCTACACATAGACACAAAAATGTTTATTGACAGCACCAGCCTTGGGGTAGAGCAAGAGCAAATTGCCAAATCCAAGAAACAATATGGTATATTTTTTTTTCAAAATGTACTTAAGCAGTTGGTCCAAATGATAGCAAACAAATAGATGGCTCTCCTGGTGAAAAAAGACAACCAGCGTCATTGACACCAAATATGTTAATAAGGCATTGCTCGGACAAACAGAAACACTTTGATTGCAGAACCCTAACAACGAATAAAATTAAAATATCTCAGTTATACAGAGCAGTTATAATACATCTACCGTATTTAACATTTACAGTAGAAAAAACTCGAATGAAATGGATTCGTCCGAAATGTCAAAGGGCACTGAATTTCATAGTATCCAACAAGTTTCGCGTTCAGCAATGTAACGAATGTTATTCTTTGGACGGTATCTGTTGGCATAATTTGGTTAGGCGGTGGTGCTGTTTTAATACGAAAACCTCACAAAAGTTCCCAGAGTAATTAAAAATACAACGAAAGATCTGAAATTATATTGTTTTTAATCTACCTATTCTCTATAAAAGGCAAAACCTACCTACCTACGAATGTACAAATTTTAATTCTAGAGAAATTCTATATTAATAAAAAATAGGTGTTACAAATACATATTTTGTTGCATGTACCTATTTGGCTGTACCTATTATTTTATTGAATTTGTCATTGTCAAGGACAAGGTTTGTATGAAAGAAAATATTTGGAAAATCTTATGGAAAAGTCTTATATATGAGTTTAAATAATACGGTCTAGCTCTAAATAGCAGTGCGAAGTGGGTCGGGTAGCTAGTGATAGTTAAAATAAATATCAGGAAGGTACAGCTTCAAAATGTTCTTAATTTGATTCTCGGGTCTGACGCAAGACCTCATTAAAATCTTTAGTGTCTATATGCCAGTGGTTGTAAACCAGTGGTCTGCTGACCATTAGTCGACCGCAGGCAAATTAAAAATCGTCCCTGAAGTCTTAAAATCTACATATACATGGGGCACACTAAAAGTTTTGCACTTCTAGCTAATCGGAACTACTTGAATTTCGAAGGGTATATTTTTAAAACGTTGCAACCTTCTTAGTAATAAAAAAAACAATTGTCGGGAAATGATTTGTCAATTGTTTTTTTATCACACATCAAAGTTCAACGTACACTAGGAAAATGGAATTTAGTCGAAAAGATTTTAGGGCGATGATTTTTTTTATGATTTTAAAAGTTCTCTTTATCCGCAAGACTGTGCCACTCGTCTTCAAAATGCTTTTGGGAGAGAAGCACCTTGTTTTAGAATTTGAGAGAGGTCAAGTTTTTTTACATGGTGAATTCCGTGAAGGGCGGCCTTCAACTGCCGTCAACGAAAATAATGTGGCTACTGTTAAGCGGTTAATTGAAGAAAACCCCCGGATTACCTATAAGACAATTTGAGGACTATTGGGGATTGGTATGAGCCAAATTCAGAAAATTTTACACGAAGAATTGAAGGTTCGGAAACTTTGTTTTCGTTGGATCCCCCATGAACTGACAGCGGAGAAGAAGCGGGCTCGCGTGGAATGGTGCTCACAGATGCTACTGAAGTACGACCACGGACATTCTAATGCTGTTTATGACATTGTCACCGGAGACGAAACGTGGATTTATTGTTTTGAACCCGAAAAAAACAGCAATCTTGTGAATGGGTGTTTGAAAATGAGAACAGGCCAACAAAAGTGAGACATGCGAGAAACGTTGGTAAAAAAATGATCGCGATTTTTTCTCAGCTACGGGTCCCATCTGTACAATTCCACTTGAAGATCAAAAAAGTGTTAATGCAGAGTGGTATTCTACCAATTGTTTACCCAGGGTGTTAGAAAAAGTTCGCGAAAGACGACCCAAAAGCCGCATTCTCCTACAACATGATAACGCTTCTTCACACACGGCCAACAAAACAGTCATTTTTAGCTTCCGAAAAAGTACAACTCGTCACTCATCCCGCGCATAGCCCCGACCCAGCACCCTGTAATTTCTGTATTTTTCCCTAAATCAAAGATTTGATGAGAGGTTTTACTTTTACCAACTCCGAAGAGGCAGTACGTAGCAGCACGTAGAAAACATGCCTTCAGATCTGTGGCCCTCCTGTTTTATAACATGGTTCGATCGCATGAAAATATGTTTAAAATGTAAAGGAGATTATTTTGAAAAGCAATAAACATAATATTTTGGTTATAACATGTTGTTTTTTTAAGTTACGCAAAACTAATAGTGTGACCTACGTTTAATCAAAAAGAAAATTTACCAGTCTTGTTATGTTTAGATCCTGGTAAATTTTCTACTATCATTCAATATCATTCTAGTACAAAAAAAGATTAGTCTATTATCATTTATCAATATTTTTGTCTCATATTGAGCAATCAATTTATTTTTATATATAATCAATATGTTTACATGTATAAGATAAAAAACAAGCAGATTGATCTCCTGATGGAAAGAGTCAACCATCGCCTTCAGACACCGAAGGTGATAATGGTGTGTTGCTATCTTGTGGCGAGGTCTAATGCCATATGCATAAGTCTTTTAAGACCTGCCCGGCAGAACGGCAGTTGGCCTTTTCTTCAAAGAAGCAACACCTGGACCAACACGGGGAAAAAATAATTATGCAAAAATGTGTTAAGTGGTATATAAAAATTAAGAACGGCTGCTATATGAGATGATTGTATTTTTCCATCGGCTTGTTTGCTATACTATGAGATAAAAAAAGTGATTGTATTAGTAGTCGCATATGATGTGTAACATCTGACATCTGAGGAATTAAGTTGGTACAATCTGATAGCCAACTCTACCACCGCGCGCGCTCATTGGTCAATTCAAATAGCGCGCACCCAGATGCAATTGCCCGGCTTTCTGTTACACACTTCCATCCTATGTCACAAAATCACTCTCATAGATAGCAGGAAATCGGGAGAAAGAGTTTTACATATCAAAAAACGTAAATTTCAACTTCAAACACATTAAAGTATTACGAGTCGACTTTAGAAAACGTTTTTACTGTCATTATAAGTGCGATCAGTGACAATTAATCACTCTATTGTTTTGTTCATCATATAATGGTTATAATGGAAAACGTGATGTAGAATTTTCTATACCCTTTTAATTACTACGCTCGATCCAATGACTAACTTTATATAAAGGATCTCGTTTAAAGGGAATTAAAAGTAAAAAAATATTTGATTGATGGTTGCATGAATTTAAATTACATTTTTATATACACATACCTTTACGCTTAATACCTTACTCGGTAAGCAGAAAGATCTGAAGATGACATCTTTCTGCTTAGACTTGCGTTGCTTCCTGCAGGCTTAGGATAAGCAACACGATAAAATTTTTATCGACGCGTTTTCTCGACATTTGCGTCACTTTCTCGATTCGCCAACGCATTTGACACTTGATTCGACATGATACTTCAAAGGAAGAGAAAATGATCAATTTTACTCGACGGTAGTTATTTTCTCTACCGATCGAAACGTCTTGCTGTCATTTTATCGATTTCATATTTGTCATTTGACACTTCGTTAAGATGTTGTTGATATACAATAATTACAATAACAATACTTTTTGATTTCTATTCATTTTATTAAATTCACTCATTTTATTTGTTATTTAAGAAAATAGTAAATGTATAAATTTCGGTCCAGTGTATATATTTAATAATGATGGCAGTTCCATATTATACCTAATATGTGCTAAATATCTACGGAGAAAAAATTTGTGTGATCTTTTTACACGACGGACGGAGCGTTCCAATCTATGGCGCTTCAATAAACCCAATATCCATGGCTCTCTAAATAATATAGACCATTGTAAAATTTGAGGTGTAGAGCCACACACGGATCGAGGCATGCCTTTTCAATTAAAGGTAAGTGAACATAAGAGACTTGTAATTCAGTTTGTAGTAGATATGACAGCCATCCAACGCAATAACTGTTATAACAGAATATCTTTGTAGTACAAACTAATTTGACTTATGTGAACTCAATAAAGTTATTTTTTCAAAAGTTATCGGTAGTTTTTCGAAATTCTTTTTTAAACAGCTAATATGCTACATATACACATCAAGTGTATGTTAAATTTCAGCTGGATACAAAGTAATAAACCTTTTCTTGGTGGTCACAATGCTTACAGCCACGTACCGACAAACAACAACAATGCTTACATCATAGAATAATAATGCAAACTTACATTGCTTATATAAATAAGGAGTTTCTTATACCCATTTAAGTTATATTTAGTCAGAAAAAAGTATTTGTTTTAATCAGTAGTTTTCAGACCAAGTTCCATGTATGATTAACATACAACTAGTATGTATTATTTTTTAATATTCTTAACATAAATCAATCTAATATAAAACATGAAGTTCTCTATAAGGTACCTTCATGTGTAAACATTATTATTTTATATTTGTCTACATTTAAAGATAATATACCATACAGGAAAGCAGTCAGTTCTTGTTATTATTGTTTATTTTTATTACAATAATATAATATGTCAATAAAAAATATAATTGTTATTTGCAGAGAAGACTCTAACTGCAGAATTCTTAATATTACTGACAAATATCCTAAAAGAACAAATGATGTCCTCATATGGCATGATTGAAATGGATGAAATGCGAAGACTACATAATAGAAGATATAGATGGGTCATACATATACTGGTGCAACTCGCAAAATAACGGAAACCATTTTCTTGCATCAAAAGTCTTAAAATTACCTTATATTTGTCATAATGTAGTAAAGTATTTGAAAATTTGTACAAAAGTACAAATTTTCAAATACTTTTATTGATTTATGTCAAAATTGCAAGTTACAGAACATTTAATCCGGTCTCCAGTAAAGTTGTGTCATTGCACTTGCACTGGTATATGTAGGACCCGTCTATCTGATAATTACAAGTATTTTCTTTTAGAAGTGTTAACTTTGTTGCTTTTGTTGTTGTTTTTTAATCAAAGTGATTTTGGTAATAACAATAATTTTTATTATTAAGCTTAGTGGATTATTGGTATAATAAAATACTTTAGTGTTGTATAACATTTATTTAAAAAATACTTACTCTAGGCAAACCTTCTATCTGAGTATTAAACAATTTTATACAATAAAATTAAACTTATAGTCATCAGTGGCTAATTTTAAGCATAAGTTTAATGACACATTATTCAATTTATTTAATTTTTTAATGCCAAACATAGATTTTACTAAATGAAACAGTCTTGAGAAATAATTTTTATTTTCTTTAATAAAGTTACAAAATGAATAAATCACATATAAAAGTATAAAAAGTGTGTACTTAGAAAATAAAATATGAAGCAGTCTTGTAAAGAAAATTAAATTTGAGTTTTAAAAAATATACAAACACATCTACTTTACTAAACTAACAATTATTATTAATGTTTGTACTTCTCAGACTAGATAAATAATTTTTACTATATATCACCTTATGAAATTTATTAATGTGTATCTTTGAATTTTCACTAATGTAACAAACTTATAGATTACACATACTATATTAAAGCTATAATATTTTAAATTTAATTGTTTTCTACAATTTAAATATCTCTTGTGAAGTTGCATAATCAGTAATGAAAATTCAATAGGTACCAAAAATTAATTTACTATATGGTACGAGTAGTATGGAATTTCACTTGAATAAATAAAATTCAACAAATAAAATAGCAATTTTTATTATATTTTTTCTTAATTTAACATTAACTTTCTTTTAATTTAGATTTTAAAACTTACACATGTTAGGTACATTAAGCCTACCATGTTATAAACTTAATTGCTTTCTACAAATTTAAATTTATTTTTCAATCTTGCATAACCATTTAAAATGACAAGAAAAATATAATATTCAACATAACTTACAAATCTTAATCAACAACTTCAAAAAATGTAATAAATAGAAAGGCATCTTTTTTACTATTTCCATTACACGCTGTTTAGTCAACCTGTAAACAAATATATCTTATCAAAATGTTATATACATTTACATAATATAATTTTTTTGTCAGTTAACTCAGGCCTTATGACTCCAGTCTTGCACGTTGCATTTTGTGTAGCGTTATATAGATTTGCATTGTAAAATACATAATGAGGTCGAAGACAATTGGTTGCCTTTATAAAAGGTAGTGACAGAAGCCTACACTGTTGTCCAGAGAAATCTTCTCATATTCAGGAAAATTTTACAAAAATCAAGTTTTTGAAATAATCTTGAATTTATGATATTAATTTTGTAAAAAACCATAACCTTGACAAAGAAATATATTAAAATATGTTTGAAATTTGATTTTTTCAGTCTACCTTGTTAGATGATTTGCCATGAAGATATGTATGTAAATAAATACTTACACAAAGTATTACATTGTTTCCCTTCCTTCCTCTAGAAACTATAATGTATGGAATATTTGCAGAATATATGGGGTTATATTATGCTTTCCCCATATTAAAGACTTTAATCTTTGGTGCTACAAGTCTAGTCCATGAATCCATTAGGTTATGTGGAAGATTAGCCATATACATCTATAGGTACCCATACCACGGTGACAGTTAATTTGTGCCATACTTTTTATCCTGAAAGGAAAGATATCATTATTTTTAGTTACCTACTTATATAGGGTTTTATAAAATAAAGAATAAGTATAAACAAATACTTACGTTTTATTTTGTGTTTTTATAAAACTATTATATATTATACTAGAATTATGAAGAATGATGATGATTTTACACATGTGAGAACCAAACAGTATAAATCAATAATACCGTGTACGTAATGGTTAGATAATTAATTACAAAATACAAGTTAGGTACAATACTTTTTGACGTAATGTTAATAAACTTTGAATTTTTCGTATAGAGAAAATAATTCTATGAATTCTCGTGGTACTCAGTGTTACCAACTCTATTCAAAAATAAAACTACATACAAGGTTTTCTACAAAATTCAGTAGAAAACTATAAATGTAAAAGGTTAATTTAAAACTGGTGCTTATTTTGTGTTGTTTAATGTTACTATTAATAACATACACTCAGGAAAAATAATACATAAAACATATAATAATAATCAAAATATTAATCAATCAAAAATAACAAAAAGAAAATCGAGTGTAGTTCAAACTCGTTTTTTTGTTAGAAATAGAAGTAAGAAGACTAAATAAAATTTAACTTTATATACTCTTTGAATAAGACTTTGGATTAAAGAGAGATAAACTGAAAGTCGAAGAAAAATGTTTTTCGTTTTTGAGATGTAAATCATAGACCGTGGTGGTAATTATTATTGTGATTCAAGGGTACCTAATTTTGCCATACACGTACCTAAAGTGGAAACTTTTGTTAGCCCGACATTCCAAACTTTCCCTATTTTATCTATCTTTATTGGTTACCCGATTTGAGATTTTTCAAAGATAGAAAAGATGGTTGTCTCGTCAAAACGAAGCTGTTCACAAAAATTCAGCTTGTTATTAATCAAAAAAAGTTTGTTCTCGGGACCACGGTCTAACAGTAAGTTTTAGGTTGGACTGCTTGCATCTGGCTCATTTTTGGAACTATTAATAGATAACATTATTTGTAATATAAAATACTGTGTAATGTATTCTATTCTATCTTATTTTCTAGTTGGCATAATGCTATACATTTATGTTTGTTTATCGTGATGCATTTTCGTGTCGTTGTCAAATCGAGTCAAATCACAACAATTCTATGGAAGTTTCCCATAAAAAAAATCAAAAATGTTGATTGATTCGTCTAAAATGATGATAATTTACTCAATAATATTAGAATTATAATTTAAAGGAATATTATAGTCAAAAAGAATAGCTTGTTAATAATAATTGTTACGCACTTTTACGCATTATTAGTTACGCACTTATACACCCAGAAATAAATACACACTGGCATCATAATTGCTCTTTACATTAAAACCTCTTATGAATCATAATTCATTGTTTCAGTCTTAGAGAGTACAAAACTGTAGTTTGAAGGTCAAAACTAAAAAGAGAATAATTCAAAAACCTGTGAAATATCTTTAATTACAACTGTAAATAGGTATGGCTTCAGTAGGCTTTGGTCATATTTCCTTCGACACTGACAAAAATTAGAGATGATGACAGAAAGTTATAAATGTAAACAAAAGCTCATAATGATATACACAAGTTAAATGCACCAAAGCTGTACCTTAAAAATTAGAATTAGTATAATGTCGATGTCTTCTAGTGGTATCATTGATTTCTCTATTCGAGTAAATTTTTTGTTTAATTTATCTATGACGTTTTAAATGTTTATCGTGGCGTGCATATTAACGTCCATCGAGATATTAGTAAATGTCAAGCAAACGTCACTTTCTCGATCGAGATGTATCTCGTGGTGTTTATCCTAAGCCTGCTGAACGTTGAACTTTTTTCACACAAACGCCATTTTCGGAGACTCTTAACACCACCCCCTTACGTACAGCAACCGACCAAATAGACCGTAGTACGTCAACTACACCTTAGGTATATTACAAAGTAGTCTGTGACCTACACTACACCCAACATTCACATTGCATTTAACGCAGTGCAGTGCAGTGCAATTTTTTACACATCCGAAGTGAGTCCGAACCAACGGAATATGTCATTTGTCCAACCTCTCTCTTACTTCAGTACATCATTATTTCTGATATTTTATTATCATGACAAGGAAGATTTCAGTCATCCGTGGTTATTTTACGTATAGCATTGACAAAACAGTGTAATCTATATTATTAAATAATTAATTAATTCATTCATATTAATGATTGCACGCTGCAGCTAGTAATATTATAAATCCGAAGGTTTGGATATTTGGATAGATGAATGGATGGATGTTTATTTCTTAATCACGTCAAAACTACAGAACGGATTTGGATAAAATTTGGCACACAGGTAAGTGATGACCTGGAATAGACCATAGACTAGGCTTTTTATCTCGAAAAACTGTATGATTCCCCCGGGATTCATCAAAACCTTTTATAATACAGCGGCGCGGTGCAGCTAGTAATTTATGATTTTGAGAGCGATGAGTATTATTGTTTAGTTGTACTCTATTTAATCAGCAACTCAATTTTTTAATTTCCCAATACGTATGTAGATAAGGAGGTTACTGATTTTACCTCGATTTTCGAAAATCGAGTTTTCGCCAGATGTTCACGTTTTCCGACTATTCACACAATGACGTCAGCATGTTTGTATATATATTATATATATATATATATATATATATATATAAAAACACAGTACATTTTTTGAGTCGGTCGACAATTACTCAAAAACTTGTAAAGCCTTCTACGCCGTGATAGTTTTCCTTTTAATTTCAATATAATTTCCTACTAAGGTGATTTTTTCTCAATCCCAAACTCAACTGTTTATTTAGCCTGCAGAGAGGGGGACACTTGATTCTAACAAAAATTAGCACTTAAAAGCTTAATATTTTACAAACGAGTCCTTTAATCGAAAAATTGTTTTCACAAACATAAAATATTTTAAAAAACCTATCCAAGGATACCCTACACTATGGGGTACGAGAGGAAAAAAAATAACTTCCCCCCTTTACACGTAGGGGAGCAACCCTGAAAAAATTTTTTCAAGTTTTTGTTACCACTTTGTTGACGTGACTAATTTGTATAATATACGCATATTATGCGTGCTAAATTACAGTTTTCTAGTAGGTCGGAAATATGGATCTCTGTGCTATCGTATGGATGCTATCGGACGGATGGACGGACGGACATAGCGTAACTATAAGGGTCCCTAATTTACTTCGGAACCCTAAAAATACGCAATACTGAAATGTTTCAAGTAAACAAACAAATATTTTCCATTTTGTCACAGAGAGCGCACAGTAATCTATGTATTTTACTGGTGATATTTATTAAAGAATCTAAAACTTTGAATTTTAAGAGAGGGTAAATTTAGACAAAGTATTCTGCCTTGTCATTAGTCTCACATTTAAAGCAAATTAGTGACTTGTAACTTGGCCTTAACGCTAATTATACTTTAAATAGAAACCAACTAATGAGAAACATATAAAAGTTAGTCTTCTTAAAAATATGCAGTACATATAATTTAAACGCAATAGAACAGCAAATTCAACTTATTTTCAATAACAAAAAAAATCTATATTAATATTATAAATGCAAAGTTTGGATGTTTGGATGGATGGATGGAGGTTTGTTATTCAATCACGCAAAAACTACTGAACGGATTTGAATGAATTTTGGCCCACAGGTCGATGATGACCTGGAATAGCACATAGGCTACGTTTTATCCCGGAAAAATTAGATGATTCCGCGGGATTAGCCAAAAACTTTTATAATGCAGCGGGCTGCAAACGGCAGCTAGTAAGTAATATAATTGTATGGACGCTTTGGGCTTAACTCGAACGCGCTATATTAATATAGTGGGATACCTTGAATACTGTTAAGGCTCTCCACCAAATGTAAGACTTTATACAGCTGTAAGGATAAACACCGTTGTCACTAAAACCATAGGTAGTTGACATAATTATAAATATGTTTATGTGAATTTAAAAATTTAAAAAAAAGTTATTTTCTTTCAAAAATATAAGAAAATGTCTGCCCGACACCGTCCGTAAATTCATATTTACTATGCGCAAAGAGCGCTGACCTGCCGCACTGACCGTCCGGCCCTCCTCGCGCTTTCTTGGACGCGAAAGCGCTCTTTCTCGCGTTCCGTCCACTTTGCCGTGCACTTGTATGAATAGGATGAAATAATTTTAAGGAAAAATGGATACTTTAAAAATTTTTTTTTCATGGATTTACGTTCTTTTAGTGAAACTAAACCACTGGTCTCAAGGATAATGATGTTTAAACTAACAGCCTATATAGATCCAGGCGTCAAGAACAGGAAAATAAAAAAAACTTGTTAATGGTGTATTTGCATTCCCGTGTGTCTGAGAGCACATAAAGCTGTAATTTTGTTTATCGCTCGAAACTAGCGATAGTAATAATGCTGGCAAATGCAGCTACGAGGATCGCTACCAAATCACGTTGAAACGAACTTCCGAAAAATAAATTACGCATGACTATATTTTTTACTTAACTGCCTCGTGGGTCGAGTGGGTAGCTACCTGGCTACGCAATCAATAGGGTGCGGGTTCGATTCCCGATAGGGACAAACATTTGTGTGATGCGCATAGTTGTTTGTATTTATGGGTTTGACTGTTGATTAAATACATATAAAAGTATTTATGTACCTATGTTAGTATTTCTATGTATCAGTATCGTTGACTAACAGCCATATTACAAGCAAATAATTTGCTTTCTTTGGTAGTGGATGAAGTCGTGTAATTTGTCTAATATCCAGTGATATATTTTATGTATCTATACGTTGGAATTATAATATCATGTCTGTGTCAAAGTCAAGATGCATTACAAAAATGTTTTTGAAATTGTTACAGTATTTGTCGTTCTCGAGTAATGAGTATAAAAGAACCCACGTACAATAGATGCTGATTTACCTGTTGCTATTGATTATTGGTAATTGTCTATTTCTGTTACACTTCTCAAAGCTGTTCTCGAACAAACCGCAATAGTAGCACTGACACGTATCCCATAACAAGAAAGCACGTATTCATTCATTGTGTCAACTTGGCAGCGATCGTTGAGAGGTGGCGCGGCGGTGATAGGAGGATACAAGTGTTCGAGTTTGATCAGTCAATTGTTTGTAGTCAGGCCGTTTGTTAACGGGACTACGCACGATACGATTTGCGACAGTGACACAAAACGCGGTATTTCATTATTGGTTGTGTACATGGAAATAAATGAGGCCCTTTGTTTGGTAAACTTAAGTTTAGTTAAGTATGTGTAATTAGGTAGCTCAAATTGCAATATTGCAATATTCAGTAATTTAAAAAAACTGGTCAAGGCAAATCAGGCTTGCACATATAGGGTTCCGTACCATCGAGCGATATTAAACTTTAACCGTCTACCTCTACAGTTTATAAGATTGATAGATAGTTAGGAACCCTATTTCGGATCTAATTATTTATTATTTGTATCGATTGCGACCACAGAAACACGCATTCTGTGATATTTTCAGGTCTTTATCTATTTCCCAAAGTGGTCCAGGTGGACCCCCATGGGTCTACGGGAGACTTGATGGTAAATGAATCTTTATTACGTTTTATCAACTAAGCCAATTATAATATGCCATTTTTCAATTTTGCCTACCGTTTCGGTGCATTTAACGCCTTATCAAAATTCCTGATATGCCATTTAAAAGTTACTTATAAGCATATGGAAACTTCACATTGTAATTTATTTTCTTCGAAGCAGCATGTATGTATGACTGTTACTGCGAAACTGCGAGGCTTTTGGACGAGCATTAGGCTAAGAGCCCACACTAAGGGCGTCGTTGGTGAGACCGAATTTTGCCTTAGGGCAGTATCTAAGACGATAGATAGGAGAGAATAACTTGCATCAGGGTTTCAGGTTGTTATTAAATCTCATGTGTTTGCAGGCCGAAACATTGGGCCATGTCACTGTTGACGAGTGTAATTGGAACAAGATCACATAGACAATAATTTAAAGGCAAAAGAGTTACATTGTAGACTACGGAACCCTAAAAATGGAAGTATAAAATAAATAACGTAAATATATGGAGTAGAGCAATCGATTGTTACAGCCATTATGTAAGTCCTTTTTAATTTGATTAAATACAATTGTTAAACTTACAATCCAAACTACAAACGTACAATGGTTATTGGTTGACCAAAATATGTTCAACTAAATATTTAACTAATATTATATGTAATTGGTATACATTTAAGTTATATAATAAATTGTCTTATATTTTAGAAATTATAATATTATATTCACTACTGCATGCCAAATGGTCAAAAATGCAGGCTATTAATACTCCTAAGATCTTCATGTCTGTGATCTGATGCTAGAATTGGTATTTGATTTGGAACCCTTAAACACGAGGCGGTGCAGATGCAAAACAAATATGAATCCATTTAAAAACTAATATTAAAAATGTTTGCGAATATAATGCTATGAAAGCGAATCGCTGAATCGTTCCCAGTTTCCGATTACCCTTTGTGATGTCGACCACGAAATGCAATTGAAACTTCCAATAAAAACATAGATGAAATCTATACCCGAAAATAAAACGACCACATCACTCGGATTGAAATCTACATTGCGGCTACAAGAGAACTTATAAAATTATTCAAAAACAAAACGTTTGGAAATTATCTATACCTACATTTATACATATAATAAAATCGTAGGAAAGTCAAAACTGTACACTGAATATTTTTTTAAAAGAATACTTGGGGCGTGATTACAATCGATATCGAAGCCAAAAATATGGTTTTTAGAATTTTTGTCTGTTTGTCTGTATGTATGTCCCGGGGTAAACTCAAAAAGTACTGCATGGATTTACTTCAAATTTGGCATGAATATTACTAACAGGTCGGGTCAACATATAGACTACATATTATCACGCTATCACCTTCGGGGGAGGTGCTGTGCGGAGTAAACAAAGTCCGCGCGAACGAAGTCGCTGGCAACAGCTAGTCAATTACAAATTAATTATTGAGACTTCAAAACTAAATTCCAAGATCCATGAAATAAGATATGTGGGGCATTGGTCTCTCGTGTTGGTCCGGGTTCTTTAAAAACTATCTGCCGTTCTGCCAGGCAATTCGTAAGAGGCGAAGGACTATGCGAGCTATGCGAGTCGTTGAGATTTTTAATTATATTACGCTATTACTACGTTAGTATTTTAGTGGATTGGAGAGTGCTTGTGAAGCTAAATCACTCGCTACTGTCAAAAAATCGTTCGCACTTTGATACAGTTCACGAGTGAGTTGTTTTACGCAAGGGGATTTCGGTACGGGATAGGCGCACGCAAAACACAGCGTAACAGAACCAATAAAGTCGACTAAAACAAGAGGTTCACACTTGTTTAGTCAATGAGCCACTACGCGAGGCGCGTGGTGGGGGGGGGGGGGCGTTAAACGCCCAAGAAAAATAGAATTAAATGAATCGCTTCGACTAGCACTAATCTACTCGCAATTTTTTTAGTGTTCAGACATGTTTATTACTGAAGTTCTGTAAATGATGCACATGAGCAGGAAGGTGATTTTATTAAAAGAAGGAATGTGACGGGGGAATTTTAGTTTACAGTTATTAGCTCTGGTATCTGGTATATTTGTGACGGAGAAGAAGTCATTCTAATGACTTTTTCTCCGTCACAAATATGTGGTAGTTTTCAGAATTAGAATAATCTCCTCATTAATCCCTCTTACTAAAACATCAGCACTTACTATACTAAGTGTAACAAGCACTGTTGCTACAAGATAACTATTGTTTGCTACTTTTCATTCTTATCGATGTATGTTCACAAACGAAAATGAAGGAAAATGGAATGAGATTTTTATTCAAATAACATTAACAAGCACTTTGCACCCGGAGTTAACAATTTTATGGCTACTAACGCATCGGAGACGCGAACTGGAAAGGTCCGGTGAAAAAAGGTTTCCTTTTTTACCATTTAAATTTTGTTTTGTTATTAATCAAAAAACTGTTACCGTAAATTCATACTGAAACAAATACATGTTTGTTACATGAATGTAGAAAAAATGAATAGCGCACACATCAAACTGTGATTTTTCCCAAGGTTTATATGAAAATAAATTGGTAAAGTACCTACGTGTCGGGTCATGCGCAATGTAGAGTTACGAAGTTGTACACCAAAATAATGTAGACTAGTAGACAAAATAATGCAGAATAATAAGACAAAACGTCAATTGAGTCGCAGCGTTTGGGCACAGAATAATGGTTAGTTATCACGAAATAAAGAAAACAACTTATTTTCTTTATTTCGTGTTAGTTATTCTGTGGTTTGGGGCTCTAACACATTTTTTACACCTGGATGACTGAACTTTGCTCTCTATTTTTCTTTTTTGGTAAAATACGACATTTTCTAAAAATAAACAGCTAGATTAATTTAACGCCCCCAAACCCCCCGCATATTAAATTTCAAGAAAATCGTTGGAGCCGTTTCCGAGATTCAGATTATATATTTATATACACAAGAATTGCTCGTTTTAAGGTAGGTAGGTATCAGTTAGAAAGATAGATTGTCACGTTGCAACACGACGCGACGTTGTATAGTGTTTATGTGTTACGTGAATAGGGCCCGTATTTCATCCACTTTTTAACTATTCGGCAATTATTATTACATGTAAGAAAGCTGATAGCCGATAGACTACAATAATAATTTTTGAAAATTTTATTCGCGTCATAAATCGCCCTTCCCATGGGCACATTTATATATACATGGGGCACACTAAAAGTTTTGCACTTCTGGCTAATCGGAACTATTTGAATTTCGAATGTTATATTTTTAAAACGATGCAACCTTCTTAGTAATAAAAAAAACAATTGGCGGGAAATGATTTGTCAATTGTTTTTTTATCACACATCAAAGTTCAACGTACGCAACGAAAATGGAATTAAGCCGAAAAGATTTTAGAGCGATGATTTTTTTTATGATTTTAAAAGTTCTCTTTCTCCGCAAGACCGTGCCACTCGTCTTCAAAATGCTTTTGGGAGAGAAGCACCTTGTTTGAGCACCGTGAGGCGATGGTTTGCTGAATTTGAGAGAGGTAGTTTTTTTACATGATGAATTCCGTGAAGGGCGGCCTTCAACTGCCGTCAACGAATATAATGTGGCTACTGTTAAGCGGTTAATTGAAGAAAACCCCCGGATTACCTATGAGACAATTCGAGGACTATTGGGGATTGGTATGAGTCAAATTCAGAAAATTTTACATGAAGAATTGAAAGTTCGGAAACTTTGTAGTCGTTGGATCCCTCATGAACTGACAGCGGAGCAGAAGCGGGCTCGCGTGGAATGGTGCTCTCAGATGCTACTGAAGTACGACCACGGACATTTTAATGCTGTTAATGACAATGTCACAAGAGACGAAACGTGGATTTATTGTTTTGAACCCGAAAAAAAACAGCAATCTTGTGAATGGGTGTTTGAAAATGAGAACAGGCCAACAAAAGTGAGACATGCGAGAAACGTTGGTAAAAAAATGATCGCGTTTTTTTCTCAGCTACAGGTCCCATCTGTACAATTCCACTTGAAGATCAAAAAAGTGTTAATGCCGAGTGGTATTCTACCATTTGTTTATCCAGGGTGTTAGAAAAAGTTCGCGAAAGACGACCCAAAAACCGCATTCTCCTACACCATGATAACGCTTCTTCACACACAGCCAACAAAACAAAGTCATTTTTAGCTTCCGAAAAAGTACATCTCGTCACTCATTCTGCGCATATCCCCGCCTAGCACCCTGTGATTTCTGTATTTTCCCCAAAATTGATGAGAGGTTTTACTTTTACCAACTCCGAAGAGGCAGTGATAGCGTTCAATCAGCACGTAGAAAACATGCCTTCAGATCTGTGATCCTCCTGTTTTAAAAAATGGTTCGATCGCATGGAAAAATGTTTAAAATGTAAAGGAGATTATTTTGAAAAGCAATAAACATAATATTTTGGTTATAACATGTTATTTTTTTAAGTTACGCAAAAATTATAGTGTTGTACGTATACATAGGTACCTTTTCACCGGTGGTACGGATGCGCTGTGCCGCACTCCCGGCTGCATGGGTACCACCGTCTTGCCTATTTTTCCCGTGAAACAGCTTAGCTGTGTTTCGGAGAGAAGGGCAAGACAGGCAGTGTAATTACTGGCATCGAGACTTAACATCTTATGTCTCAGGATAGGCGACACATGAATGGAATACCTGGGTTAGTTCCAGCCTCCCATTTTTGTTCATTGGCGACGTTGGGCACTTACCATCAGGTGACACGTCTGTCAGTTTGCCTATCTCAATAACATAAAAAAAAACATACTTATCATTTTATCGTTGTTTTAATTTTTTAGTTTTGTTATTGATTCGTACAAATTTATTGTTTGTTAAAATAGAAATTACACTTAGTATAATTTATATTTGTTGTCATTCTATGTAGGTATTTTTCAAAAATGTGTCTGACTTCAGTAGTTTGTCTGGTGGTTTATGTCTAAAACAAACGTTTTCTATTCTATGTTTAACCTATAAGAAAACACGAGAATAGTAAGCAAAAATAACATTATAACGACAACATTAATTAGTACTGAGTGCTAAGTGTGAGTTTTTCTTTTCGCACAAATCACATACAAATTCCTAGTAAACTCGAAACGCGCTCACGATCGAATGCGAAAAGAAAAACTCACACTTAGCACTCTGGTTTACGAGCCCCGTTTTCTTGGAATATCTTATTAGTTAATTACACTTTGCTTACTAATACTACGATAAACATCTATTACAATAGTTGTTAAACGTTTTCATATATTTTACTACATATTATATTCATCTTTTGTAACTGCGATGAGTCATGAGCGTGAGAAATAATTAATTCTTCATTGTCTCCGGGGATCAATGTTACTAATATATACTTAGTAATTTCACACATGATAATATAGAAATTCAATGACAAGTCAATTTTAATATCTTTATAATATTTCCTTAAATAAGTTTGGATTCTTTTTAGGAAATTTTGCACGCACGAATGTGCGATATTTGACAAGTTCAATGAATACATGGGCTGTTTCACTCATCTCAGTCATAGAAAACGTGAAAGTTCACATGTTTCAATACTGGATGTTTGAACATTCAAATTTCAATATCCAACATACAAGTTTTCACATTTATTTATTTTTGTGTTATAGCACTCACCCCGTGCTTGGGAATCTGGAAAAACCTTAAAAACAGCAAAGAAAAATAGCGACACGCGGGATTTGAACCTGCGACCATTTCCCTAAAGCCGGGACGCTCTTCCGCTGAGCTAGTGTCGACAGGCTCGAGGCGGCGAAATTTTCACATTTATATTATGTATGGGATTGATTACCTCAAATTCAAGTACATAACATACAT
This sequence comes from Apodemia mormo, assembly GCA_036924255.1. Classification (NCBI taxonomy): domain Eukaryota; kingdom Metazoa; phylum Arthropoda; class Insecta; order Lepidoptera; family Riodinidae; genus Apodemia; species Apodemia mormo. Next base: position 43,026,361 of record JAUPFN010000001.1, on the reverse strand, counting down.
TATAATGATGAACAACAAACGATTAGAGCCGGCTGGTCCCGAGTATTACTACTATGCGACCCACCTGTATCTGGAACATGGATATGGAGTCGTCGAGCATCTGCACGCGCACGGCCAGCATCTTGCCGCCCTTCTTCGGGGTGGCTGGAGGCGTGCGCGCGCCGCCGTCCACCCCCGCCGGCGTGCTCGCCGAGTGGTGCATGCGACCTGATATGACACACATACAGCAAATACCAAACATCTAACCGGACATTGTCAAATAATCTGTACGCTGGTTGATTCTGCTGGCCTGAAACTTCACGCTAAATTGAAGTATTTTAAGCCCTAACCGATTGAAACACAGTTGAAGGCATTCGTTGGGTTCCGCCATTATTAGCGTTCTGAAATTCTGAAACAATTCGGTCCAGGAGATTTTGAGAAACTTTAAAAAACCTCAAAACTTGTTGACGATACAATATATTTTTTTAAATAACGTCTTGATTAATGGATGGATTGATTACCAAAATCTAATCTGCTCTTTTCATTAAGAAACTGCGTTTTATGCCCCAAGTTTAATCAAAATCAGTTTATCTGTTCAGGAGTTATTGTTGATGAAATATTTTGAAAAAGTTCTTTTTCAACATACCTTCGAGATTTTTCAACCAATCGAGTTTTTAATTTCTACAATATTGTAGTACAAAATCCAATCTAGTGTTCAAAACTTTTCAAATATTGAAATTATATTGTTTAATACTTTACCCCAGATTTTTAAAATAACTTTCAGACTAATATAATAATTGATTTCAATCAAAATTGATTTCAATCAAAAAGGACTGATTAAGTCCTTTTACTGAAAAACGGATTGAAATCAGTCGATGCGCCTGGATTTATCAATGACGAAAATATTTAAAAAATATGTTTTTTCGATATTACTTCGACATTTTTCAACCAAACGATTTATAGCTAAGACAACCGCCGTAACAAAGAATGCCGTACAAAAGATCAAAATTGATCAAAATATACAGCTTTTCAAAATTTCATTTTTAACAAACTACATTTTTGAATCCTTACGCCTTAGCATACCGACCGACGCGGGGAACTACGGTAGCGAAACGCGTTCCCACTCCTACATGAAAAAGCGAAATATTAGCGATATTGAAGCGGTCGTTTTCACGTAAATTGGAATCAGACTGCTCTCTTTCTAAATCTGAAGAAGAAGAATTATTGCTTCTTGTATCAACATTAAGAAAAAATTAAGAAATAATTCAAAAGAGAAAGAAGGCTAGAGAAAATAAATTATGCAAAGAACTACAGTCTCATGATGACTTCTTGTTTTTATATAAATTTTTATAATCTAGACGTCCCTTTAATTTCATTTATAAGTCTTTCAGTTTTCAGTCTTTCTCCACAGTCATGTTTTACCACAATATTCTGTCAAAAAATACAAACCACCGCATTTCTCTTTCAATAGTGAAACCAAAAAGACAGTAACTCGGCTTCCTTTGAAACGAGTTTTGTGACTAATAGTGGTACTCTACAAACAGGGATGCAACTATAGGATGTACAAAATCCTTTATATTATTTACTCCTGTATATTTTTTACTCCTTTGAACTCACATACCTCAATTCAGTGTTAAGTTTCCAGGATTTAAGAACGGCCTGCAGGATCAACTGTTTTACAGATTGCTTGATTTAAGTAAAAACAGTTATTTCAATATGAAGTACAAAATTATTTATTCAGTAAATCGATAGTATCATCGGGATTTTTTATAGTTAGAAACACGAAAGTATTGATCAATTTCTGCAACAATGAACTCATTTACAAGTATATACATAATATGTATATCTAACAGTAGAATCAATGGAATCAATCACAAAGCAAATGAAAATTTCGTCACATTGAACCATTGATATGTAGCTAATAATAAAAAAGAATTAAACTGTCGGTTAAACCTGGTTCACCAAAATATTCAAGGGCTGATGGGTAAAGATTTGGAGTTGGAGTTGTTCATGAACTGTAATAACGTGGACATTCTTTGTATAACCGAACACTGGCTTAAAAGTCATCAGATCATGTTCAGCTTCATTAATCACATAGTTGGCAGCTCGTTTAGCAGAAGTAAGATGATACATGGTGGCTCTTTAATTATTGTTAACAAACTAATTAAATTTAAAGAACGTAAAGATATTGTGAGCCTTTCTGTTGAACGAGTCATCGAGATTGCTTGTATTGAGTTCGAGCAATTTATTGTAATAAGTGTATATAAGCCTCCTTGTGCAGCTTTTGAGGAGTTTTCTAACAAAATGGAGGAGGTTATGTATAAAGCCTCAAATTCAAAGATGAACATTGTTATCTGTGGAGATTTTAACATTAATATTTTAGAACAATCTTCTTTATCACATAAGTTTATAAATCTATTCAAATCTTATAATTTACACAAAATTTTCTATGAACCAACTAGAATAACTGCCTCTAGTGCTACTTGTATAGATAACATATTTTCAAATATAACACCTACAAATAGCTCAATTATAAATACATTAGATTCAGACCATACTGGGCAATCAGTTCAATTTTTGAGAGTACCAAATAAACTTCAGAGAAAAGAAATTGTTTTTGTTCCTATAAATAGTAGTCGATTAGAACGTTTTAAAAAAAATTTAGCTGCAAAATTGCCTGAGATGCCCTTTCAAGAAAATCCAAATAATTTATATGATACATTCTTTAATTTGATAGATACAGAATATAGGCAAATATTTACACCAAAATCTATATCTGTAAGTAAACGCAGAGGTTTTAGTGAATGGGCAACTGCAGGAATTTTTAAAAGCAGGAATCGGTTATTTGATTTATATTATGAAAAATCTTTTAATCATAGTACTGAAATCAAAGAGTATGTCAAAAATTATTCAAAGATTTTTAAAAGAGCTTGCAATGCTGCCAAGTCAATACACATAAAAAATATGATAAAACACTCTTCTAACAAAATAAAGGCAACATGGAACATCATAAATTGTGAAATTGGCAAGACTAGTATTTTTGATGAAGAATACCAATTAAATGTAGAAGGAGTCAATGTTACGGGACATTTGGAGGTAGCAAAGGAATTTGAAAAATTCTTCTCTAATGTGGCCATCAGAACAACTCAAAGTCTAAGCTCTTCAGCCAGTACCGCGGAATTATTATTGAAGCAATGTGTCAACAAGTGTGAATCAAATTTTGAATTTTCTTTTATTGATTCTAAAGATATATTAAATGCTTTCAAAACACTAGAAATTAAAAAAACTGCAGATTTATGGGGCCATTCCCTTAAAATCATTGCCTCAGTAATAAATATCATTGCACCATACTTAGCTGTAATATTTAACTGCTGTATAACAAATGGTGTTTTTCCTGATTTAATGAAACTCTCAAGAGTAATTCCAATATTTAAGTCTGGCTGTAAATCAGATCCCACTAACTTTCGGCCTATCTCGGTTCTGCCTTCCCTGAGTAAAATATTTGAAAAAATAATTCTTAATCAAATGTTAAAACATTTTAACAAATTTGAACTGTTTCATCCTAAACAATTTGGATTTACAAAGGGTCGCTCAACCGTAGATGCTGGTGTGGAATTATTGAAAAAAATCTATGAAGCCTGGGAGGAATCACATGATGCAATTGGAGTATTTTGTGATTTATCTAAGGCATTTGACTGTGTTCATCATAATACTTTAATCAGGAAATTACACTACTATGGCATTAGAGGTAAGGCCCTCGATCTTCTGACTTCGTATTTAAATGGAAGAACTCAGAGGGTCGATATCAATGGAATAAGATCAAACGGTGCCACTGTCACCATGGGTGTTCCACAAGGATCCATTCTTGGTCCGTTTTTGTTTTTGATATATATAAATGACTTGCCCTTCTTTGTTGGCGATAGGCATGGAATCGTACTGTTTGCGGATGACACTTCACTTTTATTTAAAGTGAAAAGACGAGTTGGTAAGTATGACGAAGTGAACATTGCGATTTCAAAAGTTGTACACTGGTTCAATGTAAACAACCTCCTATTAAATGGAAATAAAACCAAGTGTATTAGATTCTCAACGCCTAATGTAAGGCATATAGATACCAATGTACAACTTAACGGAGACAAATTGGATCTTGTGGACTCTACTGTCTTTTTAGGGATTACGATAGATAAAAAACTACAGTGGGGACCACATATCGACAAATTAACGAGTAGACTGAGTTCAGCGGCATTTGCAGTTAAAAAAATGAGACAGATTAGTGACGTAGACACTGCGAAAATTGTGTATTTTAGTTATTTTCATAGTATTATGTCTTATGGGATTCTACTATGGGGAAATTCCACTGATATAAATACAATCTTTGTTTTACAAAAAAGAGCTGTAAGAGCTATTTACAATCTCAGTCCACGAGTTTCCCTAAAAGAAAAATTTAAAGAAATTAATATTTTAACCGTACCATCACAGTTTATATTTGAAAACTTGATGTATATTCGTAAAAATATTTCTTCATTTAAGAAAAATAGTAATGTACATAATGTAAACACAAGGAACAAAAACAATCTTGCTCTGCATGTATCACGTCTCCACAGAATAAGTAACTCTTTTATGGGGCAATCTATACGCTTTTACAATAAACTTCCAAATGCTATTAAAGATCTACCAATACACAAATTTAAAAAATGTATCAAATCTAAACTTTGTAAAAAAGGTTACTATAAAATATCTGAATATTTGGATGATAATAAGGCATGGGATTAATTGCTCCTCATAGCAGTCTCATAATAATTATAATATATTATTCATAAATACATTGTAATTGTAATTGTGAAAACATTGTTTAAAAAAATGTATATGCACAAAAAAAGACAAGCCCGCTGAGTTTCTTCCGCCGGATCTTCTCAGTGTGTGGCCGCATTTCCGATCCGGTAGTAACTCAAAAAATGTTGACTCGTCAAAAGTGCCTGTAAAGGATAATTTGAATAAAAATGTTTAGACTTTGACTTTTGACTTTGAACGGTCTGTGTATTACCTGAGTTTAAACCAAGGTTTAAATCCAGTTGTGCCCAAATTTTTCTTTGTTAATTTTTTAAAATGTTCTTTAGTACTCCTGTACTAAAACGCACACACACATAGTTTAGTAATTTATAAATATGTGCTAAAACACACACATAGTTTAGTAATTTTCCTTTAAATTAAGCAAATAATTTAAAAATGTATCTAGCAAAATCATCAAACTTGTGTTATTCTTAGGCAGTGAAATCTTTAATGAGTTTCTAATGAAGATAAATTCACTGACTTATGCAATTACTTTAACAAGGGCAAAATTGTGAAAAATGCAAGGGCCACATACTTACTTTGAAAAATAAATGTATGAAAAATGAAAAATATTTTGTCTATGTGTGTATCTTAATCCTGAAATATTCAATATGAGCTAAGTAGATAACGAACTGGAATAAGCAATGAAATATAACAAACTGAAAAACAGTAAAATATGTATACCAACCAGCAAGTCTTTTTGCATGCATTTATTAATTAACATTGTAGTAACTTTGTTAATTTAAGGTGATATGAAATGTCTTGTTGGTTTTTTAGCTGCATATACTTTTTCTCTCGGCTGATACAAAGTTCGCCCATGAGAGATTTTTTTAAGGGCATTAAACACACATTTCTATACCAATTTTGTTTGGTGTACAAAAACACAGTTTAAAATCACAAAGCTGTGATTGTAAGCTGTGTTTTTGTTACAATCAAAAATTACTAAACGGATTTGAACGAAATTTGGCACACAGGTAGATGATAACCTGGAATAGCACATAGGCTACTTTTTATCTCAGAAAAATTAGATGATCCCGCGGGATTCACCAAAAACTTTTATAATGCAGCGGGCTGCACCCGGCAGCTAGTTTAACATAAGTAAGACTTAAATTTTCCTAATGCATTATCCTATGTATTAAAATCTTAGTTACTCAGTAGAAGCTAAGTTATCATTGGTGGTTTTGCAATAATTTTCCATGAAAAAGCCTAATATGCACTCCCCTTAAATTGTGTAAATGAATGGATACAAACATTGAATACTTTCTTAAGCAAATAACTCACCTGGTGTGTTCCATCCAATGGTAGAGAGGTGGCCAGTAGAATTGCAACTGCCTGGTGGAAGTTCCGAGTCCATCATATTGATAACAAATCACTTTCCAAACAGAAATTCACTACACTGTATCCCATTATCACTATATTTCGTCTATGCCACCACAATTATCTGCAAGAAAAACATGGACAAGTAGTAATTACACTTTGCTTTAGTTTTAGATTTATCAACTAAAATTTAAAAAACTTTGTCACTCAATTATTTTTCTAATAAGTTTACCAGATAACTTACACTCTTTTCCCGAACACGATAGTGACAAGCACTGTGCCATTTAGGCAAGAACAAAATTCTACCACCTAATGGCTACGATGAATAGCTAACTCCAATCCGCCTCTTACAAACTGGCAGGTAGAATGGTTATTCTTTAAAGGGGTCCCCAGACCAACATGGGGTAAATTAAGTTAATGGTAAAGAAATTTGAAGTGACATGTAAATGTTTAAGAGTTTCAACTATGTGTTTATAATTTTGTCATAAAAATATTTACAAAAATTATTTATTAGACCAACAATGTTTATAATTTATTATATCATTATTAATAAGTAGGACTAAAAAATCTTTCCTGAAATTAATATGTAAATATGTAAGTATTTGTTTCAAATCAAATAATTATAAAAAAAAAATTTACTTCTCACAATATAGTCATTCATAGAAATAAACACAATTTTTGCCAAAGTATTATTTATGGAGTATAGAACTTGGTTATTATAAATTGCAAATTTAAACATGTTTTTCAAACAAAATATTGTCACATTACAGGAAAATCTCAATAAGTGACATCATTAAAATTTTGAAACAGAAACATTTCAATTAATTTCTTCCTGTCCATGATTTTAGGAAGAAATGTAGTAAATGAGTTTTCCTTTTTAATCTCGTTACAAAATGTGTTTATGAAGATGAGTTTTACCTGTCAACCAACAAATTTATAGCATTAACATAATACACATTTTACTAGGTTGCATTTCAGTTGCAAACTCTTTTGTGGTATTATTTATATACCATGAGGATATATTACATGCATAAAATAGTATTTTTTATGTTAAGAGATAACTTTTGCTTATGGTTATCAAAGGGAATATCTTTGCGCATTTTTGTGATGTTACATTATAACTGCCAAGATTGCCTACCACCTTTGTGTCTTCTCACAGTTGACCCCCTCCTCTCTAAATCGTCTAACCTTTATAATTACTTAGTAAAAAAAAATACAGCATTAAGCTTGATTTTTTCTCAAAGCCTCGTTTATTAATTCATCTTAAAGTAAATCTGCAGATAATACAATTTTATTAACCAATTAGAATTTAGAATTGCCAGTAGTTTATACTATTGAATTATCAAAGCCCTCAGACCAAATAATATCAACATTTCACAAGAATGACTAGATAAAAGTAAGACAATATTTAAATAATAAAATCTAATAAGAAATTAAGTATACATTTAGAAATTATAAAAGTTGGGCAAATATATTTTTATAAACTATAAATACATAATTAATTTCTACTAAGAAAAACTATGCAATAAATATAATATAGGTATATAAAACACCTTATCCTTTGACCTATTTAATAGTGTAAGACACGCACAAGAATTTACTACAAAATATAACTATTTAACGTAAAACACGCAAAAACATAGCAGGGTGGTACAAACGCATACGGGCTGCAAGAACGGCGGCCCACTTTGCACCCTCAGACATAAATAGTAACTCCAATGCATTAACCAGAAAATAGGTCATACGGAGGTGTGCCCGCCTGCCCGGTCGTCTGACAGAGACAACAAGGCGCGACCTCCGCTGCGTCACATTACAATCTAATAAGCACCCTTGCAAATTTAATCACATTAACTTAAGAACGTGTTAATGTATCTCAGATCTTTAGCAATTCACATACCCAACAACATAATTCAACTCACCTTAATCTCGATGATCGGACGACAAAACACATCAACAACAGAAATCCCAATTTCCAAATTGTCAATCACTCCGGGTACTAGTCATTGATCAAAAAATTAATTCCAAAACAAGTATTTTGTTAATTTCAACACTTTTTTAACAAAATTTTATGAACTGATACGACAGAAACCTTTACGCATTTAAACAATTCCTGTTTGAATTACTAAGCAAACTTAATCCAAAGCCAAAACGCAATCCACACACCCCGTGATTTACACAGACGCCATATTTATTTACATAATCACGAAAGTCAACTGTCAACTACAGATAAAATATATACTGAATGTTAAAAATCTGAAGTTATCTGCAAAGCAGAATAAAAGGGTATAGAAATCTTAGATGCAGGAAACTTTCCCTTGTCAAAGATAGAAATGCCAAAACATTTAGCTCATTTAGTTAGTTTATATCTTTAGTCCATTTAACTCATCTCGAAAACGAGTATCTTTAATAGACATTACGCGAAACATTGCTTTTTAAAGTAATGTTGTATAACACACAGCAAAAATATATGTATAGTGTTGTATACATATCGTAATGTGTGATGTTTCATTGTACTGTAACGATCCTCAGATTGTTATGTGGGACTTCTCTGCTTGGCTGCTAGTAATTTTTTATTCCATTTTCTGCAGTACCAATTGGTGGCAAGTCTCAGCCTTGGTTTGGTCGCTCCTGTAAAACGGCTTCACGCCGAGAGCAAGAGTGTTACAAGGTTTGGGCTGCAGCGTCCGCATCTTGTGACGAAAAAACCAGCGCATTATGTAAGGAGTACAATTCCGCCTCGAGGTACTTCAAAAGAGCTATCGCCAAGGCAAAATCTGAACACATAGGCAGAATTGGTTCCTTTAGGGACCCGTGCGTTTGATCTCTCACCAAGGCTGTCTTAGGGAATTTCTCAGAGCCCTCTCTTCCATCTTTACGAGAGACGATGACTCTTTGGCCCATACCGCAAAGGAGAAGCTCGATCTCCTGGGCTCCTTCATTGCGGCCAACTCGACTCTGGATGACCAAGGAAACGCACCGCCTACCATCCCGCAGTATGATAGTTCCATGCCAGAACCACAATTTCGGAAGTCATCTGTGCGTAAAGCACTACTTTCCTTGGACATCCACAAGTAAAGTGGGCCGGATGGCATCCCTCCGATTGTGCTAGTAGTGTGTGCTCCAGAGTTGGCGCCAGTATTAACATGCCTATTCCGGCTTTCCTACTCTCTCGGCGTGGTACCGAATTGATGAAAGACAGCTTTGGTGCATACAATCCAAAAAAAAGGAGATCGCTCTAATCCGTCTAAATATCGGCCCATAGCCATAACCTCCTGGTTCTCAAAAATTATGGAGACAATCGTCAACTCTCAGCTCCTCAAGTATTTAAAAGAGTACCAGATGATTAGCGACCGTCAGTTCGGTTTCCGTCGCGGCCGCTCTGCTGCTGACCTTCTAGTATAGCTAACTCATCGGTGGGTGGAATCAGTTTTTTTTTATGTCATAAGATAGCAAACAAGCAGATGGGTCTCCTGATGGAAAGAGTCAACCATCGCCTATAGACACCAAAGATGTTAATGGTGCGTTGCTATCTTGTGGCGAGGTCTAATGCCACATGCATAAGTTTACCGGCTACCTTACCCTCCAAACCGGAACACGACAGCGACAAGCACTGACGCTATTGCGGCAGGAATAGGTAAGGCGGGGGTACCAGACCCGGGCGAGACAATGCAGTTGAGACCAAGGGGGAGGCATTGGCAGTTAGTTTGGACATAGCGAAGGCCTTTGATCGGGTATGGCACAAAGGGCTTCTAGCGAAGCTGGATCGCCAGTTTTTTGGCTGACCGGAGCATCAAGGTCGTTGTCGCTGTCAATGATGACATTCCCCAAGGCTGCGTGCTATCACCGATACTGTTCCTTCTGCATATCAATGACATAATGCGAATTCGCAACATACATTGCTATGCGGATGACAGTACTGGTGATGCTACATACTCCGGCCGAAGCGGTATTTCTCGGGAACACATCGAAGAGTGCCGAAAAAAGTTTGTGTCTGAAGTCCTGGTCACTTTTAATCCCAAGAAGATACAGCTTTGCGTGTTCACCGCTAAAAAGACACCCTTTGACGTATCACCTTGATTTGAGGATACTCTCCTGACAGCCTCAGCTAGTGTCGGAATTCTGGGAGTCAAAATATCGAATTACGTTAAGTTTCGCGGTTATCTGGAAGGCAAGGCTAAACTAGCCTCCAAAAAGCTCGGTGTGCTCAGCAGAGCAAGACAGTACTTCCCAGCCTATTGCCTTCAACTTCATAAGGCACAGATTTGGCCGTACAAGGAGTACCGCTCTCATCTCTGGGCCGAAGCTCCCCAGTACCAGCTCCTTCCTCTTGATCGCATTCAGCGTAGAGCCCTTCGAATCGTTGACGACCAGGCTATTTCGAAACAGCTTGACTCTTTTGGTATTGCGCAGAGATGTAGGCTTACTCTGCGTCTTCTATCGTATTTATCACGGAGAATGTTCCAACGAGTTGTTTGGATTAATTCCTGCCGCCGAATTCCACCAGCGAACATCGTGTCAAAATGTGAAGTTCCATCCTCACCATCTCGATGTCTGAAAATCCACAACTATGCGATTCTCCTGTCACTTTTTGCTTCGCACTACTCTGTTGTGATATTAATTACCGGCAGGGGTATTTCGGAACGAATACGATATAGGGACCTTCGAGAGACAAGAAAAGAGCTTACTCATTCTTAAAAGGCCGGCAACGCAACTGCAAGACCTCTGGTATTGCGGATGTCCATGGGCGGTGGTGATCACTTACCATCAGGTGCACCTCTTGCTCGTTTGCCCACCCTTCTATAAAAAAATTGTATTTTCAGGTACCATTGCTCAATTTATTTTATACCTTAAAATTATTTAAGGAAAGAAAGAAAACCTTCGTTTATTGGATTCTCGTCTTAGAGAGCTTATCGAACTAACTCACATTTGTTTTTCAAAGACTACCATTGAAATGTATAATATTACCATTTACCACTGGACAGGTTATCCCACACAAATGACAGCTAATTTTATATGTCAATTTGAAACGCTGTCGGCGGGGGTACCGAGAACTAATTTTGACGTATGCTGTATATAGTTGCCATGGTAGTCTAAATATTATGAGGCAGTTACGCATTTTAATTAATTTGTTAATGTTTTAGTGAATTTCTAAGTTTATATTTGGTGTACTCAGAAGTTTTGCGACATTAGGAAATGCGTATATTGCAAACTATCCTACCTAAAGGAGTGTAAAACTTCGTTTTACAGGTACGTGTATGTAGTCAATGTTTTTAATCAAAAATTGAGTAACATGGTCTTTAAAACAACTTATTTTTACCAGAAACTCTTAATACAATATTACATTAATAACAGGAATATAGATTTTCGGCAGAATTAATAATATGTATTTAATTTTGTTTCACTTAGAATTAACTAGTGATATCAACAGGTCATATCGATAATTTCAATATCGATATTCTACTATAGTAATCAAATTCAGTTTTCGTTTTCAGTTTTAGTTGCATATTTGAGTCAATTTATAGTCGTCTTATTTCTTTTGCATTTTAATTAAATATGCCTCACTTATAGGAAAAGTTTTGTTCATGTAGCGAACTATGATTTTAACTACATTTTGTTTTTGCAGATTTTCAGTCGATTTAATGGAAAAAATGTATAACTACAACAATGAAAGCTGTTAATTGGTCTCCACAGAAAACAGATTCTCCTTGTTTACAATATTTTTGATAGTTAATGTTTTATCAAATATTGCAATCGAAACTATCATGATTGAAACTTTTAAAAGTCATTTCGATATTTTGATTAAGCAAATCATGACAAAACGTACAGATATAAGAATTATTATCGCAACAACAAAAACAATTTCGCTTTCTGTAACTGGTGAAAGTATACGGCATTTATTAACATGGCAAATAATTTGGATTCGTCTGTAATATTTTCATTAAACAGGAATTTGTAAACTTAATTTTTTAAAGAAACATGTGGTCATGTGTGATATTACATCACTCGCATTACCTACACATATCTAATCTTCATCTCTTTCGAAGCGCTCAATGTCTGGATTACGCGTTAACGATCACTATATGAATAGTTCAATATACTAATTCATGGGCGTACTCGGCTTCTGGCCCATGGGGGGAGGGGGGCAACCATAACATTTTAATACTATATTTTTATCTTATTATATTTTTATCTACAACAGTAGATAGTAAGTAGAGAGGTAAACAAATTCGAGGGCAGGGAAGGGCAGCTGCCCCCCTCTCCCCCTTGGTACGCCTATGTACTAAATATAATATATTTACATTAAATAACCACTAAAATTATAAGATACGGATCCTCTTTCGTTCATCAATTAGCTTATAAATACTGATTATGTATCTATGTTTATTTATTTATTTAATTTCATAAAATCCACAGTTAAACATTTATAAACTTACTCTACTTACTACATACATCAAGAGCCAATAACTGATTTACATTTTCTAAAAACTGTTACAATTTTTTCCTATTCAAGTAGAATAAACATATTTTTAGGTAACCGCGCCCATGTCGTAAGATATTTTCATGCCAATTGTATATCCACGTTTTATTAACTCATACTTAGTTGCTTTAGTAAATCTTTATAATAACGACTATAATAAGGTGTACTACACTCTTTGCACTGTAGCATGGCACGGATGACAGTTTCAGTAAGGTATCGTTTCACTCTTGAAAGTTGCCGCGGTTTACAAATTATGACTTAATATTTCAGCTGTATCACATGTTTAGTATATGAAATCATTAATTACTGAATTAAGTTAAATTAAACCCAACCAGAATGTTCTAGTCTGCAAATAAATTCTAATGGAAAGAAAAAAAAAAAGATAGATTTTATTCGTCTAAACCAAGGAACTTATATACTATAACTGGAATTGTTACAAAGCAATATTTGAAAAATAAAAATGTACTTTATTTCATTACGCATAAAGTTGACACTTGTTTCTTACTTAACAGAGGGGAAAAACGTTCTGAGCAAGACAATGACATGAGTGGATGTTGTCCCTTTCTTGCAATTGCCAGTATAAATAAAACTATCTAGATGGTAGATTTTTACATATTCAGTAATCATTAAATACTTTTTATTCATACACGTTGATAAATAAATTAGCATAAAATGTATTGTAATTAACACAGTGAGTTCTATAATGTGCTTATTTTAATTATTACGTAATTACTTATGCAATGCAAAAACTGTTTCTCAAATTAGTAGAATTACTTAGTAGTAATTTGCAAACTACGCATGGCCGCACTTATATATGGCGATTGGCGCTTTATTTAGTAGAAAGAGACACACTCCACTCATGTCGTGGTACTCTTCGGAACGATTTTGAAGCGCGTGTAAGCATTCCGGGTAGAATATAACTTCCTTGGTCTAAACTCATATCAGAGTCAGAAACATCTAAATTGTCACTAAATTCATTATCTGTATCTGTGACGGATATTATTAACGATGACTCCATTATATTGTCAATATGGATGTCACGATCCCAATCATAAGGACATCATGTCTGATTTTTTTTGTTTTATTCACGATCTTGGATCAGTATTCAGGTTCAACATTGTTGATGGCCTCTTGTAATAGGGTCAACATCTTATTTGCCGTAAATGGCGACGAAGTATGATTTCTTGCGGCGTGACCTTTTATTATGGCCCAAATCAGCTCAATAGCATTATACTGGCAATAGTAGGGTGGTAGTCGAAAAACCTGGTGACTTTTTCTTTTGCCATTTCGTCCAGAGTATAGGTAGGAATCGGTGGTTTATGACGCCGTATTAAGGCAATAAGCTCTGTCTTTAACATTTTTATATCTGCTGCTACTCCGTTTTCATTCAGCCACTTCACCAACACGCTTTTGCGGTTGGATTGGTTTGGGAGTTTATTAACTTGTACCGAATGGTAGAGTGTGTTGTCCATTATTATGGACATAGGCTAGACCTATGAACCAATCTTTAATTTTTTCGGAGTTCATATTCTCATGATACTCTGTAGTTTTTTTTTTACTTAAAAGCCAGCAAACAATTAGGGACAAATCCACTTGCTGTACCTGCGTGACAAATAATAAGGCGTTTGAATTTTCCATCTAGCACTTTGGCGACCGAGCAATGGCGGTTATAACCATACACCCGATTAGGTAACCATTCGGGAGAGGCTTCAGCAAGCCTTGGGGTCTAAATAGTTCCTAAAAGGTCTAGTGCAGAAGGCCATTGCCTTCTGCACTAGACCTTTTAGGAGTATAATATTTATAGAAATATATACGCTACTTCGAGGCAAGAGTGTGTTAAACCATCCTCCTTCCCCCGTCTTTGAAGAATATACCATCTACCAATGGTATGGATGAGTTCAACATATCACTGATATCGAGATTACTAGTTGGTAGATTTCTGCAACATCTCACCCGAGCTGCCACAAAAGAGCTGTATTCATGCTGTAAAAGCGTCAATGCTTTTTACTTTCGTATTACAGTTTTGAGTGTTAGGTATCCGGCAATACCATCCCACCCCATCACAGGGATAACGTCACACTAGAAACATATTTTGTGTCTATAGACGATGGTTGTTTCTTTCCTTTAGGTGTGCTATCTGCTTGTTTATTTATCAGTAATTTAAATTTTCATAGTTTTTATTTTATTTTAGGTATTTAGACAGATTATACATATATTTTATCTATCTACACGTTATTGCACAATTGTATTATGATTTACGAAGACGTACTTACATGGGCGTACCGAGGGGGGGCAGGGAGGGGCAACTCCCTCCCTCCCTGGAATTTGTTTACCTCTCCACTAAATATCTACTGTTGTAGATAAAAATATAATAATACAAAAAAAATTGCTCATGAAACGTGTCTCAGCTACTATTATAAGATTTTTCAAGATAATTGTGACAACATTTTGTCATTACAAACGGGCATATTTTATAATTTACCTTCAGTTTGTCCTCTTATGATTGTTAATAAAATGACACTATCTGACGTATCATCCAAGTCTACCAAATTTAGTAGACTTTTAATGGGGACTATTTTTATCGCCCAATTATCAATATTATGGATATGTAATATATCTATGATACAATCACTATTCACTACGTTTTACTGTTTTACTGCAAAACAAACTGCAAAGTGCAAACTGCGAACAAATAACAAGCGCTTGACATTTGACAATTGACAGTTTTTGAACAGTGTGTGCGTGCTATTGTTAACATGTTATTGTTTTGTGTGATAATAATCGGAATTTACTATTTAGATTAAAACAAATAATACATAAGAGGGGTCTTATATATATATCACCAAACCATAAATGCATAAAATATTCTTGTAAACAAAACAATGGAGACAACACCATTATTACCACGACCCAAACAAAAATCATTGTGGTCGAGGTGTGTAATTGTATTAAGATAATATGCATACTTTTTCATAATTTCTTTGTGTAATTGTTTAAATTGATTTCAGATTTATATCGTCTAGGTTTCGCAAAAGAGAAGCGCGAGTAATATATTTAGGTCAACTTCCCAGTGAGGAATATCCACCTAACTATGTCTGCAATCAAGTAAGTTTGACCTCGATAATTAAGTTTCCTCTATAAGCTCACGTATAGTGTAAATTTTTTACGTCGTATAAAACTGATCTTTGTATAAATTATCTTGTTGTCATAATTCTTACTATTTTAATGGTTTACTATATACTCACTCACAAAGCCTATCAGTCACCTTACCTTTTACGACCTGCCTGTTAGAATTACAGTTGGCCTATTCTTCAAAGGAACCTGGGACCAACATGGGGAAACCAATGGTTAGATAGGAGTTGCCTTTCCTTTTTTAATGATACTACTCACATCCTACAGGAGGAGGAGGTTATCAATATGGCTGTATGTTTTTTCTGTTTGTTACCGCAGAATTCTGTCATTTATGATTCGATTTTGAAAATGTTTTTTTTGCCGTTGGAGAATATACTCCTCATGTGGTCCCTTTTAATTTGGTGAAGAATTTATGCTAGGTTCCGATGACACTGGAAACGGGAATTTGGTTGCTGCAGTTTTACTGCATTTCAATATTATTTGTAAATAACAATATATTTTCAATTGCAAAATCATTTTAAAGTGTTTTAGTATCGTAGTATATAGTTTGAATTTGATATTTGTATAAATGTGAGTCTACTTTGCAGCTGTTGCCTAAAAACAGATTGTCTACATTTTTTTATATACTATTAAAAATGTGTTTATTACTTTTTTTTCTGTGAAATGCTTGCTATTTGATCAATGTATGTGTAACTACATATATATGTATACTAGTGACCTCCCCCAGTTTCACCCGTGCAGCTTTTGTTCCCGTAGGAATATCGGAAAGGTTTATACATTAAACCTTCCTCAAGAAGCAATCTATCTATTAAAAAAAACCGCATCAAAATCCGTTACGTAGTTTTAAAGATTTAAGCATACATAGGGACATAACGACATAGGGACAGACAGAGAAAGCGACTTTGTTTTATACTATGTAATGATGTCACAGAAAAATTATATTCTTGCTCGGTAGTGCACTAAATAAAAACTTAATTTTGCAAAAAACTGTAATATCTTTCAAATAAACTGCTCTTTTTTATTTTTATTTTATTACAATACTGCTCTGGGCAAAATTGGATTTAAAAAAAGATTAAAAAAATATTCTGTTTCTAGAAATATACATTGATCACATTCCTGCCTGTGGTGCTGTTTGAACAGTTTAGATTCTTTTTGAATCTGTACTTCTTAGTGATGGCCCTTACTCAATTTGTACCAAGCATAAGAATAGGTTATTTGTATACATATTGGGGACCATTGTGTTTTGTATTGTCTGTGACAATTATCCGAGAAGCCATTGATGACTTCAGAAGATATAGGTAAGCTATTTATTACAAAATTATGTTTATAATTAGTGTGTAACGTACGTGTCACTACCTTTGTGACTACTATGTGTTAAAGTTCTGCAACATCTTACCTGGGTATTTGGTACAAATGCCTTACCTATTCTTGCCGTAATAGCGCCAATGCTTATCATTGTCGTGTTCTGGTTTGGAGGGTAAGGTATCCGGTGGACCTGTGCATGTGGCATTGCCAACCCGCCACACAGATTGCAATGCACCATTATCATCTTTGCTGTCTATAGGAGATGGTTTCTTTTTGCAACAGGAGAGCCATCTGCTTGTTTGCTATCTAATAATAGGAAAAATTGCTTTTCTCTGTTAGTCCTGACCACTTTTGAAGAATAGACAATATGCCTTCCCATTAGCCAGTAGCGCAGCAATAGAATCAGTTTTTGTCAGTGTCATGTTTCAGTTTGGTTGATACAGGTACCCTGTACCTTGTACACTTATGCATGTGATTTTTTACATCTGCCATGTGGATGATCACCCACCTATAACATCTTTGGTGTTTGTAGAAGATGGTTATCTCTTTCCATGAAGGTAACCATTTATCCTATTATATAAAAAAAATATATGAGAAAAAATCATATTATTTTCCATTCTTATTGTTTTGTTTTTCTTTCATATTGTTACGTACTCGGGTTCGTGATTGTAGGAAAACACCACTTATATTAAATCCCTGTATTTACACAACACAACACAACATAATACTAAAATACACTCTACTTGCTAGTCACTCACTATACTATCACTGAACTTATAACACTACACAATAAAACACTTCTCACTTCGCACTTGGTCACTTGATGTATCGCTCTCGATCGCTTGATAAAAACTGCCTTGTGTTTGTCAACATCTCTGTATTTATAGGCAGGGGAAAGTCCTAGCTGGATCCAGAAAAATCTAAATGTATCGGGAAACAATGAATCACTTCTTATCGTAAACATGTTATGAGTCATAAATCCTAGTACACGCTACTTTCAACCTTATGCCATATCCCACAAAGTCCATTATGGCATAGCCCCGGTCAACTATTTGTTTGTCAATAGGAGTTTTCTAGATAGTTAGCGCACCCGCGCTCCAACTCTACACGCTTCTAGATTATTCGTAACAATATTATATATCTCAATTTTTTCAAGTTATTCAGATTTATTGAAAAAAAATTGTGTTATAATTTACCTATCACAGACGTGATGTGAGTTTGCTTCAGCCTATGACCCCTTTTCACTATTATTTGCAATGAAAAATCTTTATCTCTAGACTCAAATACACAAAATTAAGAAAGAAGAAAAATTTGATTTACATTATTTATTTATTTGTTTTGTAGAAAAGGCATAAAATTTTTATGGGTTGACTCATATGAATTTGGTAGGGCTACATATGACTGACTTGACTAACACCCATAACACAAGCTAATAATTCGATTTATTAGATTGTGTTATGGGTGGGATTAGATGAATGACTAGCATAGCATCTCAAGAACTCTTTTTTTCCTTCAAATCGGTCCATATATTATGTTCCAAACATAGTAATTTATTTAAAATAATATGCTTATTTTTTAAAATATACCTTTTTAGGAGGGATAAGGAAGTAAATAAACAAAAATATGAGAGAATAATACTTGATTCTCCTGTGGATGGGTACCGAGAATTCCTAACTGAAAATGTCCCGGCATCTGCACTTCGTGTGGGTGATATTGTAATGTTGCATAAGGGACAAAGGGTTCCTGCTGATATGATATTATTACGGACCAATGAAACAATGGGTACTGTTTTTATTAGGACTGACCAATTGGATGGAGAAATTGACTGGAAGTTAAGGTAAGTTCTTTGCAGTTTTTAATGTAGTAATATATTATTAAAACAGATGTACGACGTAATTTTATTAGTAAACTAGCAGTTACTCCCGACTTCGTTCGCATGACCAAAAATCATAACTTCCTCTCACCTGGGTAATGTAGCTTTCTAAAGGTAAAAGAATTTTTAAAATTGGTCTAATTGTTTTTGAGTTATTTATTAGTTTAAATTACATACATTACTTTATAATATTGGTTAAGATTACATACAATTTTGTTTGTCATAGGATAGAAAACAAGCAGATGGCTCTTGTAATAGAAATAGATAACCATCTCCTATAATCACAAAATATATTAATAATACTTTACATTTATTGTCTATCTTAAAAAACCTTAAAATCAACAAAGAAAAATATCAACACGCAGGGATTGAACCTGCGACCATTTCTCTAAAGCCGGGATGCTCTTTCACTGAGCTAGTGTCGACAGGTTTGACGTGGTGAAATTCTTCTTTGCTATATGATCAATTACGTCGATTTTTCTTTGTTGTTTTTAAGGTTTTTCCAGTTTCCCAAGCACGGGGTGAGTGCTATAACACAAAAATAATTGTCTATCTTGTCCTCCAAATCATATGTTATTACCCTGATCGCTCCTTATCCTATCGCTTAGTCGAATGGTTAGCTTCTTATCAGGAACCTAACTATGAATCGACGGGGCTCAGGTTCGAATACTGACGGGGACAAAAATTTGTATAATGAGCATAGATGTATTTCTGGGTCTAGGTGTATATTATAATATGTAACAGTATTTATATAAGTATTTCTGTGTTTTAGTATCATTGACTTGTTAGTCAAGTCACAAGCAAATAGTTTGCTGACTTGGGGGTTAAATCGACTTGTGTAAAAAAAAATGCTTGGCATTTTAGTACAATTCTACTGCATCTAACTAATATATAATTAATAGGTAAGACAGTGATATGAAACTAGGATGTGATGTTGTCTCTCTCATAGTCCTCCCTATAGGGGTAGGAGCTGTTCAAGCATTACTTAAGAAGATTTTTTACAATAATTATGAACTCTCCCCTCTCTCATGTCAGCAAAATTAAAGAAAATCTGTTACATCCTCCCCCTTCATTATGTAAACATTGGTCAATGTATTTTTCAATCAGTTGTTTTTTGTTTAATATTATAAATTATGCACATAGTATGTTATGATGCATATTCCTACTCATAATCATAGGAGAAAGGGTGTATCTCCTAGTGGTTTAGGATAGGCATTTTAACCATTTAGAGCACTATTCTGGACCTTCCTTTTCAGGTAATTTTATTTGAACGATTCTATTGATGTTAAGTCAAAATATACTCAAATAAAATAATTTGAATTACTTATTCATGTCTTTATATACAACTTATTTTACATCTATTTAAGCAGTTTCACTAATTACAACATCATCAGAGATGTTTAACTTGGATGACGCTCATCCTGATAATCTATATTCGTTCGTTGGTCGAGTGGTTAGAGACCCTGACTACGCAATCAACGAGGCTCGGGTTCGATACCCGACGGGGACAAGCATTTGTGTAATGAGCATAAATGTTTGTATTTCCGGGTTTGGGTGTTTATTATATATATTCTAGTATTTATATATGTATTTCTATGTATTAGTATCGTTGACTAACACCCATAACACAAGCAAATAATTTGCTTACTTTGTGGTTAGATCAGTAAGTGCAATTTGTCCCATGAATATTTATTTATTTATTTATTGCATAATAGTTGACATTTTTTATCAGAGGAGCCATTTGTATTATAGTACTGTACAGCTATACATTGTGAATTTAGGTTGTACGTGTCTCAAAAATATATAAAAATAGGAAATAGAGGATAAACAATGTGTTTAGCAAGCTGTACGCATTGTAGATAGGTATTCACTGCAATTTTAAAACTAGCGATGGCTGTGTAACCTAAACAATAAAATTTCTTTTAAATAAAATCAAGTTCAATAAAATCTCTTGCCAACAGACTTTAATCGTAAAAAAAATCGTATACATGTGTGGTTATTTCCATGTATGATGATGACCCAAGCAGCAATCAAGCATGTTTAATACCCATAAAGCAGCTCATATAGAACTTAAAGTTCTATTGCAGCCGTACAATGGTGTAAAAAGATGCTTTTATCGGTATAAGAGACCTTTATGAGTTTTTATACAGCCTAATGCTGTACAAGGCCTTTCTTAGAGTTCCGCGTAAGGTTTAGGCGTTATATCTGAATATTAATACACTACTGTACAGCTTTAAGCAATTTGTAACTCATTAGGCTGATTTTAATCCTTAAAGCTGTACATTAGCTGTATTTTGTTTAGCACGGGAATTTATTACAGCTTTAAGTGTTATTATAGTATCACTCAACGCTTGTTTCTGTAAAATGGGACATGGTGTTAAAAAATCTGCATATATAGCTAAAGTACAGCTCAAGGCTGTATTACTGAGAAAATTGTTGTTTGCTGTTTTTATATCTGCATAGTTGATATCATGTGGAAAAAATCAAGAGGAATATTGAAAAGGAATATTTAAATATTATAAATTACCAACCAAGTAATCGTGATGAAGATAAAGCTGAAAAATTACTAATTCAGGTAAACCTACAATCGTCATTTTTATTAATGTTCAAGGAAAAGGGTTCCGTAACAAAAACATTAAAAAGTGATTGTAGGTTATCTGATTTATTATTTTTTAGGCTTATCTTCTTCATTAAGGTTACTTGGTTGGTAATTTACAATAACTGATTTTTTTTAATGTCATAAGATAGCAAACAAGCAGATCAGTCTCCTGATGAAAAGAATCAACCATCGCCTACAGACAGCAAAAATGTTAATGGTGCATTGCTCTCTTGTGGCAAGGTCTAATGCCCAATGCATAAGTTTACCGGCCACCTTACCCTCCAAACCGGAACATGACAGTGACTAGCACTGACGCTTTGCAGCAGGAATAGATAAGGCGGTGGTACCAGACCCGGTCGAGCCAATGCAGAGCTCTATCACCTAGTAACCACGATGGAAGTGACTCGCATAGCCCATCGGTTGTCTTTTACGACCTGCCTGGCAGAAAGGCAATTGGTCTATTCTTCAAAGAATATATAAAAAAGAGTTAAAAAGAGAAATAAAAATCATTACACTGAGAAAATATGTATTTTTTTATTTTTAACTTGCTACTATACGGAGTTTTACAAAAGCGGTATAGTAAGTCGAAAGGGGGTGACTCAGAGGGTCATTTTGAACAACTTTTGTTCAACGATTTGTGAAAATTCCCGAAAAACAATTTTGTTTTTCCATTGTGAAAAGTCACGTGACCAACAAAGTTTCTATGGAGAATCAATATTTTTTTCGCGAATTTCCAAAAGTCGTTAAACAAAAGTTGTTAAGAATGACCCCCTGAGCCACCCCCTTTCGGCTTACTGTATCACTTGCAACAACCTGTATATATGTATACTTACAATCGTTTTAAAAATATTATTTACTTAGATACAATTACAGGCAAAAGAGTATGTGTTTCTCTTTGAAGAACTAATAATATTAAATCACAAGCACGAAATAACGTATTCTTCTTAAAAATATTTTTGTGATAGACCAATATTTAAAGGGCTTGATTTTTCGTTCTTGATCAACTTAGTTATATCAAGTTGTTTTCTTGGTCATTATAATTCACTTTTATCCTCCCACAAACTGGGTACGATACAAATACGGTTTTGGCTTCTCTCAAGTGTTTTTATTATTTTATAAGGCATATTTCCCTGAAAAATAAAGTAAAACATGATTGAAATACATGTCCCATAAGTTATAGTTAACAATAAGTTGGTTTAGTTGTAAAGTCAAACGACCGACATCAATACAACACAATAGCGAAATCAAGTGACAAACATATGTTTTGTATTTAGGGTTCTTCAATTTTTGTACGCATCTCTAAACATAAGTTAAGTGATTAAAAGCCAATTACTGTACAATAGATTTATATAGGGACTTAGTACAGCCTAAAGTGTATTTGGACGGTAATTAAAAGCCAATAGCCGTATAATAGAACAAAAAGGAGATTCAGTACAGCTATTTGCAGTATATCACCCTCCAAATACACTTTAGGCTGTATAACAAAACGCCGCCATTATTGTGTATTAAAAACAACATTAAAGAAATATATTGTTAAGTAAAAGATATATTTAGCAATAGCTAAAGCTATATCTTGACAAGCAACTTATATTATGATCATTATGCCTTTATATACAATATTGTACCATAAATACTTGTATATTCTAACCTTAAACACAAACACTTACCGTATTTTGCAATGATTTTATTTGTGTTATCTTGATTATTTCGTTGGCGCGTGAATATTTTGAGGAAAAACATACACGACTTCACAGTCATTTAGAATTTGCACTTTGAATACACCGTTGAATACTGCTCCAAGTCCAAGAATTTATCGTTTATTAATATATTTTTAATGATGGCGTCTGCAGATATAATGTTATACAATATCAAAAACAGATTAGTTACTTTTTATCATTTTCAAACACATATTAAGAACATTTAGCTGCACAAGAGAGTATCTTAAGTATTATAGTTTCTTTATACACCGAATAACAGCCTTTGTACAGCCTATACCAGCTTGTACAGCTATTGTGCAGCCTATTTAACTCTTAGCTGTACAAGACAGTTACAAGAGAGTATCCTTAGTGTTATAGTTTCTTTATACACCAAATAACAGCCATTGTACAGTTTATAACAGCTTGTATAGCTATTGTGCAGCCTACATAACGCAATAAGCTGTATAACTTGGGGCCCTTTTTGGTGTTATATCGGCTGTAGAAGCGCTTCTACAGCCTTTGTACGGCTTCGTATACAGCTTTAAGTTTAAAAATGAACCTAAATGCAGCCTATATACAGCTTAACGTGCTACTTGGGGATCTCTCCGACCGTTTTCGGCCATAGCGACTATTTCTACTCCTAGTCGGCTTGACGTGCATGCGCACGAAGATGGCTCGTATAGCCTATCGCAAAGATATTGCGGCAAACTGCCTCACACAGCGTGGGCAAGTAAGCACGTTATTCACGTAGTGGTAGTGAATTCTGGCAGGTGGCCGGGCTTTCAGCTCGTCACATTTAGCTTCGAGGTCAGCTTTACGCTGCTTCTCGAACTCATGGACTCGCCTTTTCACAGTCCCCCGCCATTCCGGGCGCTGTGCTGCCAAATCTTCCCATTCCCATCGCTGTAACTGCAGCGCTGATTCTGCTATTAATCTCGGCGTTAAGGTCACACTTTGATGTTATAGTGTTCACAAGATAACGATATTTATCTACCTGTTACAGTACATCCTCACCAAGCTTGATGGTTAGCGACTCACGACTGCGTGTGTCTAGAGACATAACCTCAGTCTTTTTGACCCTTACTTTCAGGCCGAACGTACAACAAGCTTGGTGTAAAACGGCCATTAACCTCTGCAGGCTTTCTGGGGATTCTGCTACAAAAAATAATCTCGGTGATCAGTGCATACGAGACTTTAGTACATGCTTTGAGTCTGGCCAGGTTGAAAACACTGCCATCTGTGCGGAAACGGATGCGGACTCCATCGTAAACAGATTGCAAGACCTCTTTGACTACCATTGCAAAGTATAATGCGAACAGTGTGGGTGCTAGAACGCACCCTTGTTTCACCCCACAGGTAACGGGAAAGAAATCAGACTGTTCGCCGTCTACGGTGACGCAGCACTGCATATCGTCATGCAGGAGTCTTAAAAGTCTCACAAACTTCTCCGTGCACCCTAGTTTTTCAAGCGCTATCCAAAGAGCTTCACGAGGCACAGAATCGAATGCTTTCTCCAAGTCAATGAAGCAGAGGTACAGCTGACGACCCTGCTCTCTACTTTGTTCTTGAAGTTGACGTACGGAGAAAATAGCTTCGCATGTGCCCCGGTCAGGTCGGAAACCAAACTGGGTTTCAGGCAGAATTCTCTCAGACAAATCTATGAGGCGGTTTAATAGAACTCTGGCAAAGGCCTTTCCAGGGGCAGACAAAAGTGGAATATTTCGCAGTGTTGGTCCCGGCCTCCTTTGAAGAATAGGCCAACTGCCGTTCTGCCAGGCAGGTCGTAACAGGCGACCGATTGGCTATCGAGTCACTACCATCGTGGCTACTAGGTGGTAAAGTTCTGCATTGTCTCGCCCGGGTCTGGTACCACTGCCTTACCTATTCCTGCCGCGATAGCGTCAGTGCTTGTCGTTGTCGTGTTCCGGTTTGGAGGGTAAGATAGCCGGTAAACTTATGCATGTGGCATTAGACCTCGCCACAAGATAGCAACGCATCATTAACATCTTTGGTGTCTATAGGCGATGGTTGACTCTTTCCATCAGGAGACCCATCTGCCTGTTTGCTATCTTATGATATAAAAAAAATACCACGGTATGAGTTGCAGTCAGATCGGTCACCCTTGTTCTTGTAAAGAACACTGATGCGAGACATCTGGGACTCACTCCTCCTCCCACATTCGAACAAAGAATTTCCAAACCGACGTATGCAACACCTCACCGCTCTATTTTAGTAGCTCGCCTAGTATAAGGTCAATGCCAACCGCCCGTTGATTTTTCTGCTGTCTAATAGCAGCGACAACCTCGCCACGAGACAGGGGCCTGTCCAGCCTGTTCAGTCAATAGGAAGCTGAGGGATTAAACTGATGTAATATAGATCAGGTGATCGATCTACGTTGAGCAGCGTATTGAAAAGTACATCCTCCTTGCTGGTTAGCAAATGCGTACCGTCGATTGACTTCAAAGGCACTTTTGCTCGGTAAGATGTACCGATCAGTTTTCGCAGTAAAACTCTCCAAGCTGGTTCGTGTCAGCAAGCCACTGCATGCGACATGCTTTGTCGCGCCACCACTTATCTTTGTCGTGACAGCCTTCTTAATTCTTGGTCACTCTCTTTGACCACCGCAACACTTCCACCTCGTCTTCCATGCTGTCGCAAGAGGTCTCGATGTTTATCAAATGCTGCCCTGAGAACTTCAGCATTGTCATCAAATCAATCTTCATTACGTCGGTATTTAATACCCAGGGTATCTGAAGCGGTTTCCATAAGATGACATGACATAACTTCCCAAGCGACACCGATATCTACTGTCTCTTTAGCCTGTCCACATCTAAGGACGCAGGCTTTCTAATTGAGGTTCTACGTGATTGATGGATGCGGAGCCGAATCTTAGCGACAAACAGACCATGGTCAATCCAACAGTGCGCACCGCGCATTATACGGGTGACCCAAACTTGACCGATATCTCGTTGCCGAACGATAGCATGGTCAATCAAATGCCAGTGTTTGGATCTTGGGTGCATCCACGTTGTTTTGTACTTGGCGACAAGTCTGAACATAGTGTTCGATATCGCCAGTTCGTGTTGAACACAAAGACTGAGTAGCAATTGACCATTAGGTTTCATATTGCCTACTCCGTGTCTACCCAGAACTCCAGGCCAAGCTTCATAGTCCCGTCCAACTCTGGCATTGAAATCGCCCAGCAATAAAACCTGCTCTCGGGCATTTATGGTGTCCAGACATCCGGCGTTTAAGTTTAACAAGTTTAACACAGGCGCACGCACTCGTCTTCCCTCTCTTCGTTTCAGTGGAACGGAAAACCGCTACGACTGGAAGAAAGGTTAGATGCTGTGTCTGGCCGATGGTAACTATACGGCCTCTACCGCCGCCCTAGGCCATCCACCTTGCCTTGCTAAATCGCCGAGTCCGCCAAACCCTCTTGCATATCTGCGGTGGGTTGCCTTTCTTTTCCATGTATATATTCCACATGAATGTTATATGTATAATGTTTATTTTTAATTTAAATTATTTCTGATGCATATTATTCAAAAATATTAGGTTTCTGCAGTCCTTCACAGTGCAGACTTTAACTCGGCCAAACTCTCTGGTTTAAACACCTCTGTTCACGTAATTGTCACAAAAAGGAGTACAAATGTCAGCATACAGAGGCCCAAATTAAAATAATTGCTATATTTTTGGGGAAATTAAATTGAAAATGTGAGCATTTTAAGATTCTTTAATATTTTAATTTTTGTAAATAGGTATAATCTTTTTCTTTAATGTCAGTGTCAACAACCTTCCTATGCTATCTACCTACCTAAAGTGGGCATCCTTTAGGGTCGGACAAGGTTTTTGTTACTTATTTAATAGCCACACATAACACATGGGTGTTAATTTCGAGCTTTGCCCTAACTTTTGACACGATAAATAAATGTAGAATCTACCAAAAATTCGACCTCGCAGCGTGAGCGAGACGCAAATTGATGTAAATTTGTATAATCTGAAGTAGGATTTCACAATAGTGAAACTTTAGCTGAGTTAATTACTCATGCTATTACGTAACCTTTGTTATACGTGTGTTTAAAGTTGTAATATCATTGTTCTAAATTCAGCGTGTGGCCAATTGGTGCCTGTAAACATTACGTATTATATTTTCTTTTATATCATAAGATAATAAAAATCAGACAGACGGCTCTCAATCCTCGTATATAGACACCAATATATTAATGGTGCGTTGCTTTCTATGTTACGAGGTCTTAATGCCACATTCATAAATTTACCCGCTACCTTACCCTTCAAACCGAAAGACGACATTAACAAGCATTGACGCTATTGCAATGCAGAGACAATGCAGACTCCACCATCTAGAAACCACGATGGCAGTAATTCGTATAGCCATCCCCCGTGTTGGTTCCGTGCTCCTTTGAAGAATAGACCAACTGCCGTTCTGCCAGGCAGGTCGTAAAAGGCGACCGATTGGCTATGGGAGTCACTACCATCGTGACTACTAGGTAGTAGAGTACTGCATTGTCTCGTCCGGGTCTGGTACCACCGCCTTTCCTATTCCTGCTGCAATAGCGTCAATGCTTGTCGCTGTCATGTTCCGGTTTGGAGGGTAAGGTAGCCGGTAAACTCATGCATGTGGCATTAGACCTCGCCACAAGATAGCAACGCACCATTAACATCTTTGGTGTCTATAGGCGATGGTTGACTCTTTCCATCAGGAGACCCATCTGCTTGTTTGCTATCTTATAATATAAAAAAAAAGCCAATCATTCGCCTCTTACGACCTGCTTGACAGAACGGCGAATGGTCTATTCTTCACAGGGAGCCTGAAACACAGGATTAGTAGCATTTGTTTTAATATAACTTTTCCGCCGTGTTTGTCCCGGCCTCCTTTGAAGAATACTCCAACTGCCGTTCTGCCAGGCAGGTCGTAAAAGGCGACCGATTGGCTATCCAGACACTACCATCGTGGCTACTAGGTGGTAGAGTTCTGCATTGTCTTGCCCGGGTCTGGTACCACCGCCTTACCTATCCCTGCCGCAATAGCGTCAGTGCTTGTCGCTGTCGTTTACCGGTTTGGAGGGTAAGGTAGCCGGTAAACTTATGCATGTGGCATTAGACCTCGCCACAAGATAGCAACGCACCATTAACGTCTTTGGTGTCTATAGGCGATGGTTGACTCTTTCTATCAGGAGATCCATCTGTTTGTTTGCTATCTTATGATATAATAAAAAACTTTCAATATCAAATCCTTTCAAGGCTACAGGGACTTTAAAATCAAAACATTCCCTATGTTAATCTGGTCCCCTTTTGAAGAAAAGATCAAGTGCCTTACCTACTGCTAGCCTCGTAGAAGGCGAGTGAAAGCTAAGTTACCCGATAAACTTATGCGTGTGGCATTCAAACTCCGCCACACGAGTAGTAACGCACTATTAACATCTTTGGTGTCTATAGGCAATAGTTATCTTTTTTCTCAGAACCATCTGCTTGTTTGTAATCCTATGAAAAGTAACAGCTACTGGCATGTATACAGTATATACGAGTATGTTCAAAGTAACGTATGAGCAGCGTCCGCTTTGTTATCTAATAAAATGATTTAATATCCTTTTTAACGCTAGCTGTCATGCGATACTTGTTTTTAACTGACTCCCCAAGAAGAACGAAGTTCTCAATTCTTCAAAATCTTTTATTATAATATTTTGACCGCTCCGTTGGTCGAGTGGTTAGCGACCCTGACTACGCAATCGACGGGGCTCGAGTTCGACCTCCGATGGGGACAATATATTTAACCTGTTTTAAAATTCTTTAAACTTGGGTATATCACCACTTTGCGAATAAAACGAGGCATAGATAAAGGTGGCTACTTATGACACGCGTCGATAATAACGTCGCATTACTACTTGTACTCTGTATGGTGGGATTAGTGTCCTATAAAATATTTCAATTGTTACAGAATACCTTTGCCGTCCACACAAAAACTACCAACCGACGCTCACTTGCTAGATATAAATGCACAGATTTTTATAGAAAAGCCAGAAAAAGACATACACACGTTCATTGGGACGTGTACTCGCCTGGACGAAGACGGTGGTGATCCTTTAGACATCGAGAATACGCTTTGGAGTGGCTGCGTGGTCGCTTCCGGGCAAGCCACAGGATTGGTCATTTATACAGGTACAGTCCACACTACAACCAAATATACGATACAGGTACCATCACAGTGGTTACTGTGCGGGGTAGGTTGAGTAAAACGAACGCCGTTTGATTTTCGGATAATCGGCGGTCGGTCATGACCCCCATAACCCTCCCCCTGGATCCACCCTTGCTCGTATACAGGTTCACTGGTAAAACAATACATAATGAAGGATACAATAGTAATGGTCATATGTAACCAATAAAATATAATAAAAAGAGAATATTGAACTTAACTACATAGTAAACCCAATGAAACCTCAACCTCAACGAAGATAGCGTTGTAACAACGAGTCTAGCATGAGCTCCGCAAATCGCTGTTTGTAAACAATGAACTTCATATCTATACGTGGATGTCCGTGTTAGTCCAGGCCCTTTTGAAGAATAGATTTACCTATTTCTGCCACAATAACGTCAGCGCTTCTCACTGTCGTGTTCCGGTAAGGTAGCCGGTAAAGTAAACGTACACAGAAAAATGCTTAAAGTACATAGAAACATGATAATGTCTAGCGCGTTTTTTGAATTTAGGATAAGATTCTGGGACAAGACGCGTTTCTTGTTTCAAATTCAATTTTATTAAAAGGCATGCTGGGTTGTAATTTGAATTCTGAACTTTTTCATCCCCAGTACAGGCTAAGTTCATATGTATATGTATGTATGTATATATATGTATGTATATATATGTATGTATATATATATATATATATATATATATATATATATATATATATATATATATATATATATATACAGTGTGGAGCTGACTATATACCAATTAATTAAACTTAGTATATGTAATAATGTTCTCAGCCTGAATACAAAAAATCAGACAAATACATCCACTGGTTTAGCCACAGGACATTAGTTTTCATTTCTAATTTTGCGAACATGATGTAGATTATCAGCTGTACGCATAGAAATATATAGAGGTCAATGGCTGTACGTGACCCGTTCACCCTTTATGGTTTGAAAGAACTCTTATAAGTAAGTTGCCAACTCGCAATACTAGCAGAAAATCCTTGCATTCATTGGTTATTTTAATTTTTTATCCTTTACAACTGACCAATAACAACCCAATCTTGTCATTAGGAGAATTTGAAAAGAAAGCGAAAAGTCGCTTTATCTTGAGTGCATACACAGTGTGTAGTGATACAAAAAAGCGCATTTTGCGCTTTCTTGATGAAAGCCGTTGATAACACGTGTCACGTACCTACGATACGTAGGTCACGGTCATTATTGTTTAATGTTATTGTTTAGTACGATCAAAGATTTTGCCGTGGTAATTGATATTACGTTATTACTTGTAATGTACTGAGTTTTTATTTTTTTCTTTTATACTTCTAGACTTATAAATTATGCGAAAGTAGACGCTTCATTTTAATTTTTATTGTGGTAAAATACGAGTTAAATTGTGCGAAAGTAGACGCTTAATTTTTATTGTGATGGCCGGCCATGGCCATGATGTTTGTGCTAATTAGTGCTATTTTGTGATAAGACACGTTAGGTACCTATTATTATTAGTGTGAAGTGAACAACATTTTTGTTTTTTCTTCTTTACTTT
This sequence comes from Apodemia mormo, assembly GCA_036924255.1. Lineage (NCBI taxonomy): Eukaryota > Metazoa > Arthropoda > Insecta > Lepidoptera > Riodinidae > Apodemia > Apodemia mormo. The sequence continues at coordinate 42,995,392 of JAUPFN010000001.1, read as the reverse complement.
TAGTCAATATGTGGCACGAAACCTAGATTGATACGGTCTTTATTCTTACAATATACGCAAAAATAATTCTATAGCTACGTAATTACTTATTGTACAAAATGATTGTGATTAATAATAATAATTTATCAAAATAATTATTGAGGATGAGTGTGGTTTAAAAAGGCGCCTAAATATTATGTCACACGTAAAAATAATAATAATAACATGAGGCGCCAGCCGCCAAGCCGCGCGTGCGGCGTTGCCGTCTTGGTGATAGGTAAGTCAAAGGATGTTTTATCTTTATTATATTTTCGTGTCATTAATTTTGTTCGAAATTTTTGTTTTTTTAATTTCGATGTCAGGACTGATTTGATAGACTAAAAATACTAGTACTAACTAGTACTACCTTAATTCTCACTTATTGTTGTATGGCCAGCGCCACACTGTATATATTATTATACATACACATACATACACACACAGCTTAGGGGGCGTCCATAAATTACGTGAGGTGTTTTTTTAAATTTTCTGTCCCTCCCTCCCCTCCTGGTGAGATGTCGTGTGATTCTATTCAACCCCCTCCCCCATCCCCTAATCTCACGTGAGATTTTTCAAAATGTGGGTTTCTTAAATAATATGTACAAACGCGTTGGATGGTTATTATATAAAAAAAAATTGCTTCGTGCTTTTATTTACGACTAGTTAAGACGTGTATAACGTCGAAGTATAAATGAAATTATTTTCTTTCGAACGAATTAGTGAATGATCTTAATCATATTACAAATTCTAGATAATGGACCAAAATAGTATATTTTTTTTTTGTTTAAGTCAGAAAAAAAATTGCGTTATATTTGCCGAGACCCCCCTCTCTCCAACGTTAGATTACATGAGATTTGACTCAACCCCCTCTCCCCCTTAAACATCTCACGTAATTTGTGGATGCCCCCTTAGTAGTAGTGTCAAATTTAAGAGGTATTAATATTGTATACGATCAAACTAACGGTCAAATTTCGACCAGTGGGCGATCGCTAGTATTAATTAATATGCTTAACTTTTAAGATATATGCGATTATAATTTTTCGTCACCTTTACTCAAAACCAGCACTCAAAAGATTTTTGATATTTTTCTATTGACAGGCAGTGAAACACGCAGCGTGATGAATAACGCAGCGCCTCGTTCAAAAGTGGGTCGTTTGGACCTTCGCGTAAACAACTTCACGAAAGTCCTATTTGTTGCAACACTGTTCACGTCTTTACTTCTCATCGTGTTAAAGGGTTTTGACGGGCCGTGGTTTGGCTTTCTTATCAGATTCGTGCTCCTTTTCTCCTATATCGTACCAATCAGGTAAGCATGTTTTTTATTCAAATTAATTTCTACAGTATTCAATATTCATGAATTTTTGATGAGTTCATAATTTTTAAGCTATCATAGGATTAGAACCGCAGCCACATATAGAAAAAACTTGGCGGAAGAAACAGCATTTTTTAATTTTTTATTTGCAATATAGTGTATAATTTGTAACCAATAACAACAATTATCAGACATTGGTATAAGGAATAAATAAATAAATAATAAATAAATATTCACGGGACAAATTACACTGACTGATCTAACCCCAAAGTAAGCAAATTATTTGCTTGTGTTATGGGTGTTAGTCAACGATACTAATACATAGAAATACATATATAAATACAAGAATATATTTAATAAACACCCAAACCCGGAAATACAAATATTTTGTTCATCACACAAATGCTTGTCCCCTTCGGGGATCGAACCCGAGCCCCGTCGATCGCGTAGTCAGGGTCGCTAACTACTCGCCCAACGAGGCGGTCTAAGGAAGGAGCAATGAATTAAACTTTATGTCTTTCAAACAATGTTGTAAGGGGTATGACCAGCACAGGTCCCAATCCTGTGTGAAAATTGAGATAAAATGTAGCCTACATCACTCAGAAGTAATGTGCACTCCTATAGTAAACAATTTTTAAAATCTGTTAGTTCTAGAGATTACTTCCTACAAAGAAACTAAAAAACTTACAAATTTTACCTCTATAGAATATTATTATTATAAAAATGAATAAATATAAATATTCATGAGGCAAATTACACTTACTGATCTAACCCCAAAGTAAGCGAATTATTTGCTTGTGTTATGGGTATTAGTCAACCATACTAATAAATAGAATTACATATAAATACTGTTACATACATTATGTTTGTGTTATAGCACTCATCCCGTGCTTGGGAAACTGGAAAAACCTTAAAAACAACAAAGAAAAATATCGACACGCGGGATTTAAACCTGCGACCATCTCCCTAAAGCCGGGACGCTCTTCCACTGAGCTAGTGTTGACAGGCTTGAGGTGGCGAAATTCTTCTTTGCTATATGATGCGGCAAGCGGCTGTTACATACATAATAATCAACCAGACCCACAAATACAAACATCTATGCTCATCACACAAATGCTTGTCCCTGTCGGGAATCTAATCCGAGCCCAGTCGATTGGGTAGTCAGCATCGCTAACCATTCGACCAACGGGGTGACCAAATTATAGACTAATATAGATTAGAATGAGAATATTTGTGCTTATGTATGTCCATTTGTGACGTGTAAGCTGAAATTTTAAAAATTGACTAAGAAAGCACCTAGAATAGACACCACAAAATCGCAACATAGTGATAGGTTCGTTAACCGGTAACATAGGTTCTTTATAAGACACACGGAACAACATCAGGAAATTATTAAAAATGCCTACTTGTATTATAGAGACAGGCTAAATCACCTGCTTTTTAAAACTTGAATGTTCTAGCTATTTCCAAAAATAATATATTTTTAGGTGATATTTGTATAAACTGTAAATGTAATGTTATATATTTTTGTTAAACATAGTTGTGTCTTGTGAATCGATTGTGTTAAAGCAAACATTGATTGTCCGCCATGGATTCCTAAACTACTGAACAGATTTCAATGAAATTTTGTAGATATCTACTGTTTGGTTTAACTTAAAAAATAGAATAGTTTTTATTTCAATTAACTCACCCCTCCCCCCCTCAAGTACCCAACCAATTTTTTTTATGGCAAAGGAACGTTTGAGGGGTCAGCTAGTTAGTTTATAAAATTTTATGGGATAAATTTGTTAGTATGAAGCTTTTTTTTTAATAAAAATAATCGGATTGCATGTCTTTCAATTAATAAAATACGAGGTCCGAAAAAAAATCATTTATTTACATCTGCCCTATGTCTGTTCAAAGCAAATAAATTCAAATCACCTCATAAATAAGTAATTTTCTTGTTTCAGTTTAAGAGTTAATTTAGAAATGGGCAAAGCATTTTATTCGTGGACGATACAACGTGATAAAAAAATCGAAGGCACTGTGATGCGTTCTACAACCATACCCGAAGAGCTCGGCAGGATACAGTACGTGCTCGCCGACAAAACAGGCACACTAACCAAGAATGAGATGGTATTTCAAAAACTGCATCTGGGAAATGCTTTGTTTGATAAAAATAATTTCTATGAGGTAAGCATAGCACATTATATTTCACAAGTCTAATTTACAGCATAAATTACATCCTATTTTTGCATTACACTTTACTTTTTCTATATCTAAAAAATAAAAGCCTTTCCAATCTCTATCTCTCGATATTTCCCTGTTGCTCTTAGTATTTCCGACTAATATTCGATTGTCACATTTAATTACGCGGCAAACGTTCCTATTGGTTTTATATTGGTTTTATAAGAGATAATGACGTAACCTTAAATCAACCAATCAGAACAAGGACAGTGATGCCAGCTCTTCATAACATAGATTATATAAATATTATCTTAAATACGATTACCATATGTATTATCCAAAGTATTATTTATTACCCATAGTATTATTTTAATAATTATTTTAATAGTTAACTAAACTCTAACACTATTTTACTAGAAAATTTAGTAAATTTTACTAGCGATCGAGGGAAATTGAAAGACACGAGCATTTTAAAATGTTATATGTTTATAAATATAATTATTTCGTTATTTTTTTGCTAACGTAGTTGCCCTATCTATAAGCCGCTTTCAATTTTCAAAAATTAGTCACTGTATATATTATACATACCTACATGTTTACATTGATGTTAATTTTACATTGATGTTAACCTTCGAAATAGCATACTGTTATAAGCTTATATGGCGCAGGCATAGTTGTGATAATGGTACTCTCATCACCATGGTATGTACACCTTTTTGCGAGCTGTCGTGTCCTGTCTGCTTATGTCAGGGTGGTAAATGGGTTGTTTTTTACAAGGGGCTTGAAGTAACGGGGCAATTGTTGAAATGGGGGAAATGTTAATTATAGACATCACATTATGTTATATAAGACATCACATTATGTTTCCATCAAGAGACCCATCTTACCGCGCAATACCGCGTAACTAATAACAGACAATACCGCGTAACTTAGATGTGACAAATTTTACAGGAGAACGAAAAAACTGTAAATCTTCTCCAATACTAATCAAATACGTGTCTTAACTTTTAGCTATTTAGAAAAGTGTATTAGTGAGCTTATATAATAATATCTAATTGAATCCAATCAATATTAAGCTAAAAAATACATCATCATACAAATACAAATCTAAAATTTGATACTTTTGTTCTTCCGCGGTATTGTCCACTGTTAATTACGCGGTATTGCAGTATCAACACGATATAATAAAAAGTTGTTTTTTTTTCCAAGGAACAAATGTGTTCATGTCCATCATCAGACTCCGAGCTGCCACTGAGAAATACTTTAAATCATTCTCTTGTTTTATATACCATAAGATAGCAAATGTGTCTCCTGGTGGAAAGAGACAGACATAGACACCAAAGACGTAGGTAATGGTGCGTTGTTATGTTATCTTTGTGGCGGGGTGACAATGTATGTGGTATTGTCATCTCTTCACAAGGTGAATATTAGTATAAGTTTTAAATTTGGAGATCGAATCCGGGAACTTAAGACATAATATACATTAATAAAGTTTCTGCAGGGCTGCACCTGAATATACAGGGTTACTTTTAAAGATAATTTTTTACTTAAAACAAAAAATAAACACAAAAAATATCATAATAATTATGATTATGCTTAATTTACGTTAAGTTTGCACATACATGTATGCGTTATAAAATAATCTGTAATGTAATAATAGTTATTTATGAGTGGGTATACGTACATGACTTATGTACATATCTATGCATACACATACAATATACAATACTAGTAAACACGATGAGAATGTACAAACTTGGATATACTACGCAATAATTTCAGAAAACCATTGAAATTAAAAATATAATAAAGAAAAATTAATAACAAATCTAGATTGATGCGGTGTATTCCACTTGCGCCCTTCTTTCTATAGCATATACATTTCTACTTAAAAAAAAGGTCTGGCCAAAAAATTGGGAACCAACTATTGAATTGAAAGTACTTTTTAATTGTTGTAAAATGATTACAATATAAAAATATTTGTTTAAAAATATCCCTCTAAAGTCATGAATTAATTGTATGCACCTAGTCTTGTGAATGAACTTTGTAATGTGGCAGTGCGTTATTTTACATTTATCTCAAGATCTATCAGTGCATCTATTACAATAGTAATAATTATGTAATATGTCGCTCTCAGTACATTTTTCTCGATCACTTTTAATTTGGTTGAAGGCATTAAAATATTTTAGTTCGAATATTGTGTAATTGAAATTATATCCATGCGTTTTATATTTTGTGTCGTATAAAAAGTGAATTTCTTAAATTATTTTTTTATTACATAAATCGAATACATTATCGATTCAGAACAGCTTCTGAAAATTTGGTCTTTAAAAGTAAGTGTATTAATATGTGAAATATAATTTGTCAGGTGGAAGAGCTTCTAACCCAGTTCGTAACAAACGAGGCGCCGTCGCTGGCGAGCTCCCCGGCGGGCGGCGTGTCCCAGACCGGGCCGTCCCCGCGGCAGGTGTGGGACGCCGTGCTGGCCATAGCGCTCTGCCACAACGTCACGCCTGTGTACGCGCCCGAGCCCTGGCAGGACAACGATGACTCGCGACCCGATGACGCCTACTCTGGTAAGCAGCCTTTGAACTAGTGATGGGACTCCAGTAATTTCTTCACTCGAGTCACTCGTCAGTGAATACTGATTCAATCGAGTGCCACTCAAGTGAAGATGAGACTCGAGTGTCTTTTTTTTACACGAGTCACTCGCCAATCAAAACCGAGGCACTGGAGTGCTACTCGAGTGAAGATATTACCCCTAATATACATGTATTTTAAAACACCGCACAGAAAGATACGCATAGATATCCGCAACTACGACACCTATTATTTGTAACTAGCTGTTGCCCGCGACTTCGTTCCCGCGGACTTCGTTTACTCCGCACAGCTCCTCTCCCGTAGGTGATAGCGTGATATTATGTAGCCTATATGTTGATCCGACCTGTTAGTAATATTCATGCAAAATTTGAAGTAAATCCATGCAGAACTTTTTGAGTTTACCCCGGACATACATTGACTTTCCTACGATTTTATTATATGTATAGATAACATGTCACGTCGTTTGTCGACGATGGACTTCGAAACTGCTGTATCGATTTCCAACTTAATAATAGAATAGTTTTTATCCCAATTTACTCCCCCCCCCCCTATCTTAAGTACCCGACCAAAATATTCAATACAAGTAATTTGTATAGCAAAACAACGTTTGCCGGGTCAGCAGGTTAATAATTATCTTTGATAAGTATAATCGAAAATATTTACCACTACGACTCTTCAGATACACACAATCCTTGTCCAGTTAATGCAGTAAAGGTTGATAAGAATGATATTCTACTCATTAATTTATTAAATAAGTAGTATGTAGTTGACTAACTTCCCGTATTTTGGTTTGCAAGTTCGAACCACGACATTATGAACGAATAGATTATAAAAGATTACCTTAATTTTAAGATTTGTGTAATTTATTTTACTGAACTACTTATTTCTAACGCAAATTTTGATATATAATACCAGTTAAAAATTGCTTGACGTCTGTTTGATAATCATCCGACAATTATCAAAATAATTGTTGCAATCATTATTGCGACAATTATTTTGAAATTTGATTATTATCAAAGAGCATATGTTATTATATTGATAATTTCAAACCCTGCTGGTAAATATATGTTAAAAATATTTTGCAAACGATAGAGTGCCACTAGCATCATTAAATAACCGTAAAACGTATGCGTTGCTTACCGTTATTAAAAACGACTGTTTATAGCACCGTAAATGAGTATCCTTCAAATATTATTGCATTGTCACTTACAATTTTATGTAAGGTCCCAGTCGACAGAATTTATGTAAAAAGTCTGGTAACGGCTGTCATACGGCTATTTCGAGCCATATATTAATATGACTCAATTTACAACACTATAACCCCACGCAACGTGACAACGCAATTTAAAGCACTATCTATATATTTTATTAAAATCAATGCCATTTTTCGTTGTAATTTTATAACTCAAGGATGGGCTCACCTATCCAAACCAAATGATAAGGCTTTGTTCGGACTATTAAGTATATGATTTATGTGAAGTTTGCACAAAATCGGTAGAGGGGTTCTTCATTTATCACATTTTTTTTAATTTATGTTCGAATATTTTTTTTTAATATTTCACTTTATACGTAGCGAAGCACGTACCGGGCCGCTAGTAAAGTATAAAATACTGCTAGCGGCACTGTATACACTTCCACATATTTTTTATCATAAGTTAGCAAACAAACAGTGAAAAGAGATAACTATCTCCTATTGACACCTGGGGCCTAAGTCACGTAACAAAATGGTAATAGAGTCGAAGCGTTTAAGACTTACATATTTTCTTACATATACCTCGTCGTAGGACATTTCGACGTTCTATCGTATTTATGTGCATGAGAGCACTCAGCGCATCGACTCAATTACGTGAGTTTGGGGGAGAGGTCAATGATACCTTGCCAACCATAAAGCAGGGATGTAATGTGTGTTGGTCCCAGGCATATAGTGCTTGTCACTGTCTTGTTCCGGTCTGGACTCTAAGGTAGCCGAAAACTTATGCATCTGGTTTTAAGACCTTGTCACATAGGTAGCAACGCACCATTAATATCTTAGGTGTCTCCTTCATCGGAAAAGCTATCTGCTTGTTTGCTATCTTATGATATAAAGAAAACAAGCCGACTCGTACGTGTAATCCGAGTAAGTGTGGTGAGCAGGGGCCTAATTTACGTTATCAAACGGCAATCGAGCCGAAGCGTTTAAGACTTACATATTTTCCTACATATTATGCCGCATCATAGCATGTCTTGACGTTCTATCGTGTTTATGTGTGAGAGCCCTAAACGCGTTGAGTTAATTACGTGAATTGGGGGGCATTGGTTGTGTTGCAGACGTGGAGAGCTCGGTGATGTCGGAGAGCCGCGGCGGCGCCGTGCCGCAGCAGCAGCTCTGCGACTACCAGGCCTCCAGCCCCGACGAGGTCGCGCTCGTCAAGTGGACCGATATGGTAAACGCTTCCTATATCTTCACATCACATTTTTTTCAGACAAAACTAAAATGTCACGCTAAGTTAGTTATTATTATTCCGTTTAGTCATCATTATTTCGTTTATTCATCATATTATTTCCTGTATCTATTAAAAACACTCATTTGCGAGGTGCCATTTAACTTCTGTTCCACTTAATGGTTGACTGGTAGAGAATTCCGTTGAGACATTAAATTATGTACAATTTTAAGTGCATCAAAGTTAATAATACAATATTTAAAATACTATTAAACCATACATGTGAAATGTTATACTTACCTGATATGTAAAGATTTTTCGAAACCCTTTTTATATTTTTATATTGAACATAAAGATGATTTAAATAATTTGCGCGTAGCTGTACCAAATATACATCAGTGTTTTAATCTTTTAAACATTTTATACGATTACATCTTGAAGTAAACCAAAGTCAAGTCTATTTACTAAGTATCGCAACACGAGCGTCGTTCTGGCTGCTGTATGTAATAATATTTCACAGCAATTACAAGAGTTGTCGATATTTACGCTATCGACCACAATTTTTTTCTCGTTGATTTTCTTTCAAATTATATAATTTATAAAAAGTTAAATAGTTTAAATAACAATTTATAAAAAAAAAACTGCTGCATATTTAGCGAAACGTTTTTAACGAATTGTTTTAAATTCCTCCCTTCTTGCCCCATCCCTCCGCCCACCGTCCACGTATTGATTCGAGCTCCCTTTGAAAAATATACTATCTGCCATTTTGGCAGGCAGTTCGTAATGGTGGTACTTCACATGACTGTTTGTATTTGTGTATTTGGCAAACAATCACCATGTGTGAACAGTTTATTTGCCAAAGTGTTGGCCTTATTTGCCTATTTGACAAATAAGGCCAGTACGCTTGTCGGTTTCTTGCGGCACATCAAAGGAATCAAATAGGCAAATACTCAAACAAACCGTCCACACAATGGCCATTCAGAACCGCACGCACTGTGGACTTGTACAGACGTACAGTATTTTTTTATCTATGTTGTTAACGAGAATTGAAACAATATATTGAAAATAAATTGGGATAACAGGGAAACAATCCTAAAATTCCTGGAACTGTACCAAATTTATTCATGTATATGGGACCCCCAAAATATAAGAAAATATTACTAACATTCTATGGGTGAACTATCTGCAACAAAATAAATTTAATATATTTTCCTAAACTACCTCAGAGAACTCAATATCAGCAAACAAATATTAGTAGGTTTATTCAAATTAATATTAGTAAAGCAAATACAAAAAAAATATTTATTATTGAAGTACTTGATATTTTTATGCCATCAGTACAATTTACAAACGCTCTAATGTTATTTTTTACTATGAATCTGATTTCTTTATAGATGGGAGTCTCCTTGTACAGGCGTGATCTGCATAATATATCGCTTAAACTTCGGGCCGCAAACGAGATAATGCAGTTTAATATCCTCCAAGTGTTCCCGTTTACGAGTGAAAGCAAGATGATGGGCATTATCGTGCAGGTTTGTTAAATGTACCACTACACAAGTAAGTAATAACTCTAAATTTAAAAAAAAACTTGACACATTACTCCGTCATCAGACTACATTCATGATCCGCATAATTTGGTTAGTAATAAAATCTTATACAGCGATCTCAGTTACGATACGCTTAATAGTTAATGTACCGTAATTGAGATCAAGCGTTACCGCCCGGCCACGCGAACCGGCGGCGGCGGCGGCGGCGAAATTTCGTCGATATTTTTTAGGGTTTTAGGTTTTTCGGAGGGTTTTTTTTGAGGTTTTTTCAAAATTTCAAGTTTCTATTTCTAAAAAAAGAAGTCTAAGTTGAGCGGAATCCAATCGAATGACACCAAACACGTTTCGATCGGTCCTACCGTTCAAAATTTATGAGGTAATGTTGGTGTTTTTTTTCAAAGTTATGAGGTGTTTATATACACACACATATACATACATACAGACAGACTGACGGTATTGTGAAATTAGACGAACCTCAAAACGTGGAGATTTGGTGAAAACTCGATATTCGAAAATCGGGGCAAAATCAGTAACTGCCTTATGCGTACATACGTAGCGGGAAGTTAAAAAATTAACATTATGTCGTATTTTATACGAACTAAAACTGTTTGATGGTTTTTTTTTTTAAATATTTTTATTTGTTTTTTCAATCAAAGACGAATTTTCAATAACTCTTGGAATCGGCAAATATTCTTTGTCATGAAATTTCAAAGAAATTGAAGAAAAGTTAATGTCATGAAACCTGTAGCATCACAAACGAATCTCTTGATTATGTCCGTTTATATATCATAGGAAAGCAATTAAGCATAGGGCCCTCCTAATGGCAAGTGGCGAGGAGTTGGTATCGGGCTCCTTTAAAGAATAGGCCAGTTGCCGTTCTGCCAGGCAGAACATAAAAGGCGACCGATTGGCTATGCGAGTCACTACCATTATGGTTTATAGGTGGTAGAGTTCCGCAACGTTTCGCCCAGGTATTTGGTACCGCAACAGTGTCAATGCTTGTCATTGTCGTGTTCCGGTTTTGAGAGTAAGGTAGCCGGTAGGCACGAATAGCAACGCGCTGTCTATAAGCGAACTTTCCATCAGAAGAGCCATTTACTTGTTTGCTATCTTATGATATAAAAAACAATCGTACGATAATATTGCTTGTATACATACATAATACATTTATTTAATGTTAAAATTTAAATTTTAAATGTATGTTTCAGGAAGAGAATACGCAAGCCATAACTTATTACGTAAAAGGAGCAGACGTGGCGCTCTCTAATTTATGGTCTTCTCAGTGGCTGAACACGGAGTGTAAACGGTTAGCGGCTGAAGGGTTACGCACGCTTGTGGTCGCCAAGAAAACTATGACAAAAAATGAATATCTAGAGTTTGAAGTGAGTACTTTTAAATGTTTTAGTCCTTTAGGGTACTCTTGGTAGTGCGATTGTTGAAAACTATGACACAGAACGAATATCCTAAATTTGAGGTGAGTATTGTTTATAAATCTTTCAGGCAACTAGGATGACTAGGATAAAATACAGCAGTGAATCGAAATCAAAAATACTTGTTTATAATTGGGACAAAGCGGTCGAGATTTGATGGAAAATTTGCCTCGCTCTGGCAGTCAATGTTGAATACTGAAGTTAACGTGGCAAAAGTGAAGAAAATAGTGAATGAAAAATCCTAATTCAAGTTTAGGAGAGATAGATTCGTACCATTTTAAATATTCACTTGGGTATGAAACATGTTGCCGTTCGGCTAGACCCAAAACTTGAATTTTCTCCAAACAGAAAACTCGCTAAGGACTCGCTAGAATGAGGCAATTCCAGCCCAATATTCATGGACGCATTGTTACTGGTGACAAGACGTAGGTTTACAAGTTTGACATGTTAACACTAGTCCACAACTTTGTAGTGGCGCCTCCCAACTGAACTGAAACCGAAAAAACACGCCAAAATCGATCATAATTCTTCTTCGACTATCGCAGTGTTATACGCTCTGTATTTTTGCTGGGAGGTCGAACGATAAATAAAGAATATTATTTGAGCGTACGCCGCATAACGCTCAAGAGAGTAAATTCGACAAATTAGATTTGTGAAAAGAATTTTTTTGGATTTTGCACCTTTAATTGCCTTCTCACAACGCCATCATTGTGAACGAATTTTACCTTATTCGTTTTTTCAAATTACGAATTCGTGGCTACTGTTTTCGTTCGGTAGAAGACATGAGTATATGATAAAGGTGAACTTGCGGCAAGAATTGAACTCAATTCTGAAAAACGCGTTTAAAAAATGTTTTGAAGATTGAATTATTCCTTGACGTAAGTGTGTCATTTCTTCAAGGAGCATACTTTGATAAATAACTAACATTTTGTGTATCGATCGTTTCCCGGCACTTTCTTGACAAAGTAGTACTTGCCAAGAATCAAGTGATAGCCGTTCGTTTAGTTCGTAAAGTCTAGTGATGATGATCGGTATTCATCTTGTCATTCAAAATTTGGTAACTCGTAGTGATATAAAAAATTTGGCTGCCATGTCCGCCTCGGTCAAGTAGGTAGCACGCAATTGATGGTGCTAGGGTTCTATTCCCAAACAATGCAGGGATAAAACATTTATGTGATGAGCGTAAACATTTGTATTTCTAGCTTTAGGGTGTTCATTAAATATATTTAATTATTTATATACGTATTTCTGTGTCAGTATTGGAGACGAATCCATAGCACACGCAAATAATTTGTTAGTTTAGAATTAAATTAGTGTAAATCGTCCAGTGATTTTTATTATTATCATTTTTGTATATCCCTCAACGGATCCAATATAAATATATACATTATTATTAAAAAAGCGAGGTTCTTTTACATGTAACTTTGCTGGCGAGTCAGGGATCGTGTCTGATTGTTTTTAAATCATATAAGCCGTTGCACAAAGTTTGTTTAAAATATTAATATTAGAAAGGAGAACGAATGATTTGCATTTCGGATTATGTGAAATAATGAAGTGTTGAATGTTTGTAGAGCGATTACAAGGAAGCTCGGCTGTGCAATGCGAACCGGTTAGAGCGCACGGCGGCGGTGCTAGCGCGGCTGCAGCGCGGGCTGTCGCTGCTGGCGCTGACCGGCGTCGAGGACCGCCTGGCCGACGACGTGCCGCGCGCGCTCGCGCTGCTGCGCGCCGCCGGGGTCAAGGTCAGCACGCACCTATGCCGAGGACAGGGTTGCCAATTGTGACCCGTAATGTGTGTTTGCGGGACGCTTATGATCCCGCTTTTAGGTGCATCTGGCCCAGGTTAGAAGAAAAGAAAATATTCTTATGATTTGGCACACAACCATGTGGAGATTAGGATTATTTTTTAATGATTTGTGAACTTTTAAATATTTATATTTAGGTATCATTTTTGTAAAAGCATATTTATTTTGTCAGTAATGTTTCAGATTTTATATAAAAGGATTAATATAGAAAAAATTAAGAGAAAATTTCGTTTCTGTACGATTGTAGATACAGTCAACATTTTCTGGTCTAGTCCCGCATATATAGCTATGAGTTCGCGCATATTGTATAAGAGTTATCAACTCTAGCCGAGGGTCGAATGCTAGGACCACTCTCTTATAATGTCACTTGACAACTGCTGCAATTCGTGTTAAGATTATTTTATATCTCATTTTTTCAACATGTTCAAACCAACGGATTATGACCTCTTATCATTTTTACATCGACAATATCCTTAAGCCCCAACATCTCCGCAGATTTTTCGTAATACTCTCATTTCGACCGCGTTAATTCGTCATACATGTATTTTCTTACGTACCCAGCTCTCACTTCTATACAATAGCGTTGGGGCAAGAACAGAAGGTTGTTAAATATGATGGTTATTGTGTGATGTAGGTGTGGATGCTAACGGGTGACAAGCTGGAGACGGCGCTGTGTATCGCGCGCTCGCTGCAGCTGGGCTCCGGCGGGGGCGGGTGGCTGGCGGCGCCCGCGGTGTCCGGGCGCCGCGACGCGTACGCGCTGCTGCAGCTGCTGCGCTCCCGCGCGCACTCCGCGCCCGTCGACCTCATCATCGAGGGGGAGAGCCTCGAGGTGAGGAACTGTGGCTAACGGCCGAGCTTTGTTGCAGCCATGCTCTTATACAAGTTGACTGGTACAACATTGTACATACTGAATGAGGGTATTCAGTGCTCGGTATCAGTAATACCGAATATATAAAAATAGGTACTTCAATTTTAATCCATATTCAATAAAAATATTAAGTACGGATATTGAAGTTCATTGCTTACAAATAGCGATTTGCGACCGCGGCACCGCAACCCTCATGGTAAACATTTTTTCGATATTAAATATCAACTATTTTATTTTTCCTTAATTTGTACAGTCTTTTACCATTAAATCTGTTAGTAAGTACTTTTGAGTTTACCGCGGACATACATACAGATAAACAGACAAAAATTCTAAAAACTATATTTTTGGCTTCGATATCGATTGTAGATTACCCCCCAAGTATTCTTTAAAAAAAATATTCAATGTACAGTTTTGACTTTCCTACGATTTTATTATATGTATAGATTAGCCGACACAACACCGACGGTATAAGAAGAGAGAGTTTTAAGTCAAAGAAGTGTCAACTAGAAACGACACTATGGGAAGCGTGAAGAAAGAAAGGCGATGGTGGCTAATTAGCATTCTTAGAAGTGAAGTCATAGGCCACACGCACAGCTGTTGAAGCTGTGGCAGTACACTGAAAAGGCTCACCATCAAAAAAGCCGAAATCTATATGATGACGTTTTAAAAAATCTTGGTGTGTTGTTAGACGATAAGCATATTTTCACAGAACATATTAACGATAAAATGAACGAGGAATGCAATTTACGTTTTTCAGGTTTGCAATATACTCGTATTAGCTGATGTCGTTTGCTTAAAAATGTAGTATTTTTCTTATTTTTGCAATGTTTTGGAATATTGTTTCCGTGTGTGGGATCCGCAATATATTAGTCCTAACTATAATGTTAAATCTGTAGAATATAAATTTATTGATGATCTTGATTAATTAATATTCCAATAAGCCTCTATAAACTCGATAAGTGTTTTTTCAATTTTCTGTTAAAACTGGTTGGCGATAGACTTGGCACCTATCACATTGGGTACCAAGTATCTTCGGCTAGTCGGGTACACTTGTTGTACCTCTGTCTACCTCTTCGGTGATACGAGTGTGCAGATATATATACATACACTTTTTTAAAATGTGTTTTTATGAAGGTTATAATGGACCCACTAGTTGACATTTCATTTTTTTAACACCCTAATATTATACTTTTAATTTTAACTAGATTGAAAAATAGAATACCCGTATTTTTATTTTCTCAAAATTCATTCATTTTGATATTTATTTTAATTCTTAAAGTTCTTCTCATTCTAAATAGACGTAAGTGCCAAATGACGTCATTTATACGGCTGAATGATGCTACGCCTTTGCTTTTTGTAACCCGCCAAAAAAGCACTTGTCATCTATGACATTTATCAAATAAACATCAATTAGTATTGTAAATCATTAAACCGTTGTTTACATTTGATCATATTTGTATAAAACGTTCTAGCATGCAATAATATTATTGTGAAATATCAAATAAATCCAAGTGTTGATTACAAATAGAGCAGTGGAGTCGCTGAAGCAGGTCTTTGATAATTTTCTAACACAAACAATACGGAGAGTGGTTATGTGAAAGATTGACAGATTTGACATTATCGTATGATGACATTCCTATTATACTTTTTAAACTATATGTTTTAGCAAAGCAGAGGTATTTTCTTATTCTGCCGTATAAGTGACGTCATAGCATGTTTTTTCATAAAAAAAAATTTCTCCAATATTGTGTAACGAAAAAAATTAAAAAATATATATTATTAATCAGGATTGAAAAATAAAGAAATGGTATTTTTATTTTGGCGGCTTAATTTTGAAATGTTGTCAATTATAAATATAGCTAAAAAGGAACTTATTTTATAATAGACATAAAAAAATACATCCATTAATAAAAATACGTACATAATACATACATAATCCCGTTAGCATCCACAACTACGTTTTTTTATTTTTGATTTCGGGATTTGTAACGTAACAAATTGTAGTCGTAGTTCTAGATTGAATTTCAAGAGTTTTAATTTTAAAACATATTCAACTATTATGAGTGAAATAAAAGAAAATTCAGTAGCTGAGCCCGTGAAACCAAAAATCAAGCATGATTGGTACCAAACCGAAGTTCTTGTGGTTGTTACAATACTGCTCAAGAATGCACCCAGTGATAAATTGAAAATACATTATGGTGAAAGAAGTATATCTGTTACAAGCCCCCTACCTAATTCAGATTAATAAACGTAACCTAAAAGCGGCCAACTAATATAAATCATACTATTGACATAGGAATGTCTGCGTGCGTACGAAGACGAATTCGTGGAACAACTTTGCAACTGCGGTGGTGTAGTGGTGGCGCGGTGCTCGCCGACGCAGAAGGCGCGAGTCGCCCGCCTGCTGCGGGCCCGCAACCTGGCCGTGGCCGCCGTGGGCGACGGCGGCAACGACGTGGCCATGATACAGGAGGCGGACGTCGGTGAGGACTTCTACTAATTATATCACTTACAACTTAATGTACCAACTGAGTACAAGATCGAATCAGCACTTTTTCTCAAAAAACTGCATCCAATGCATAAATTGCCTCAAAATCAGTTTATCCATTCAGGAGTTATCGTTGACGAAAAATGTTTTTTCCATATCACTTCGAAATTTTTCAACCAATTTTTTATTTTGGTTTTAGTACTCAAAAAACTACTTCGAATTCCGTTTCAAAAATTTGAATCGAATCTCATTTTCAAAAGTTACATCTTTTCAAATATTAAAAATACCGTAATTGGTTTAAAATTGGTTGATTCGTTCGGGATTTATAATGGCGAAAATTTTTGAAAAAAGTTTTTTCTGACATTTCTTTGACATTTTTAACCTATCGATTTTGTAGCTAAATAAAACAACTTAGAGTTGGAAGATTATTTTGAACGCCATTCAAAAGATTAAACCCGATCATTATTTCAAAAATATTCATCTTTTCGAATATTAAAATACTATTATTTTTACAAACTTTCGATTTTTGAACTCTTTTTGTTCAAAATTTCTTTTGCTTCTGTATATTTTTTGTTTCGTTGAGCTTAAAATACCTCAATTTAGCGGGAAGTTGCAGGGCTGACCTGCAGGGTCAACCGGTTTACAGTTTTTTGTAATGTGTAATATCTTTTCTCTCGTTTTCCTGAAATTTATGAGAGCGATTTCCTGAAGCGCAACGAAAGTGTGTAACAGGAACCCGGGAAACGGGCACTCTTTAAATTGACCAATGAGTGTGAGCCATTTCAATTGACCAGTAATGAGTGTGCACTAATTTTTTTTTGACGCGCGATGGTAGTCATGAAATTGTACAACTTTAATTACTTAGACGTCTAATGCTACAAATCATATGCGGCTACTGTATGTATATTAAAAAATGAGCGAGCCTGCTCATTTTTTTAATATTATTGAAAAGTTTCTCACGTATGTTGATAATATAATATTGCTGGACAAATTACACAAATCGATCTAACTCCAAAGTAACAAATTATTTTGCTTGTGTCAAGAGCGTTAGTCAACGATAGTAATCCATAGAAATACATATATAAATTGTATTTTTTTGTATTATAGCACTCACCCCGTGCTTGTGAAAACTTGAAAAACTTTAAAAACAACAAAGAAAAATATTGACACGCGAGATTTGAACCTGCGACCTCCCCTAAAGCTGGGATGCTCTACCGCTGAGGTAGCGGCAACAGCCTCGACGTGGCAGAATTTTTCTTTGCTACATGTTTGATTCCATCGATTGTACTGATCGCTAGATTTACATACGTATAAACACTTGAAAGTCCATGTCGCGAGTTGTCAAATGCCTCAAACGTCCGAACGCAAACGACATTTAGCACGGCTAAAAACCACGTTACGTTCCTTGGTAAAACGTTTGTAAAAGGGAAATTATATGTACGATTTAAAAATAAACAATTTAATTCAATCCTTTACGTTAGCGTATACCGAACGTATTTTAATGATAATACATGTTTAGTACTAATATTTTCATAGTTAAAAATAATATTAAACTCTGGATATTAGTATTTTTTGCCTCAATTGGTTGAGGAAATATTTTTGATTAATTTCTTCGCTTTGGTTAATAAATTTATATAAATTGATTCAAAACATAATTATTGTCATAATGTAATTGTAATATTATAATAATTCGATTTTAAAAGCAACCAAATGAATATAAAATGTAATTTCGGCAATACTCGTCGGCATGTTTGCGCGAATGACAATAAACTTTAATAATTTAAAAATAGAGAAAAAAATCTTATTATGTTGTGTTATATGCCATTTAAATTTCTTTAACTTAACGATAAACCACAGACAATGTACAGGAAAGTCATAGATTTTTAATATTATCTCATTTTTCGAATGTTCCTCTACTGAGGATTGTAGTGCCCGGGACGCAAGACGATATAAAATAATTGGGTACCACAGTACCCTGGACGGCCAAGTGGATAACTAGTTAAATGAGTTCATCGTTACAGATGAAATTCACATTTATACATGTATAAATACTGTAATATACATAATAAACATCCAAACCCAGAAATACAAACATCTATGCTCATCACACAAATGTTTGTCCCCGTCGGAAATCGAACGCGAGTCCCATCGATCGTAGTTAGGTTCGCTAACCACTCGACCAACGGGGCGGTCAAAGTAAAGAAGTTTGACTACAAAAATGCTAGTTTGTCTGTGTGTGTGTGAGGCGTGGGTATCGAGGGCGCGGAGGGTCGCGCGGCGTCGCTGGCGGGGGACGTGTCGGCGCGCGCCTTCTGCGCGCTGCCGCGGCTGCTGCTGCTGCACGGCCGCCGCGCGCTCACGCGCTCCGCCGCGCTCTGCCTCTTCATCGTGCACCGCGGACTCGTCGTCTCCACCATGCAGGTAGCACTGGCCCGCCCTTACACCATTACATAGCCTTCTGCGCGCTGCCGCGGCTGCTGCTGCTGCACGGCCGCCGCGCGCTCACGCGCTCCGCCGCGCTCTGCCTCTTCATCGTGCACCGCGGACTCGTCGTCTCCACCATGCAGGTAGCACTGGCCCGCCCTTACACCATTACATAGCCTTCTGCGCGCTGCCGCGGCTGCTGCTGCTGCACGGCCGCCGCGCGCTCACGCGCTCCGCCGCGCTCTGCCTCTTCATCGTGCACCGCGGACTCGTCGTCTCCACCATGCAGGTAGCACTGGCCCGCCCTTACACCATTACATAGCCTTCTGCGCGCTGCCGCGGCTGCTGCTGCTGCACGGCCGCCGCGCGCTCACGCGCTCCGCCGCGCTCTGCCTCTTCATCGTGCACCGCGGACTCGTCGTCTCCACCATGCAGGTAGCACTGGCCCGCCCTTACACCATTACATAGCCTTCTGCGCGCTGCCGCGGCTGCTGCTGCTGCACGGCCGCCGCGCGCTCACGCGCTCCGCCGCGCTCTGCCTCTTCATCGTGCACCGCGGACTCGTCGTCTCCACCATGCAGGTAGCACTGGCCCGCCCTTACACCATTACATAGCCTTCTGCGCGCTGCCGCGGCTGCTGCTGCTGCACGGCCGCCGCGCGCTCACGCGCTCCGCCGCGCTCTGCCTCTTCATCGTGCACCGCGGACTCGTCGTCTCCACCATGCAGGTAGCACTGGCCCGCCCTTACACCATTACATAGCCTTCTGCGCGCTGCCGCGGCTGCTGCTGCTGCACGGCCGCCGCGCGCTCACGCGCTCCGCCGCGCTCTGCCTCTTCATCGTGCACCGCGGACTCGTCGTCTCCACCATGCAGGTAGCACTGGCCCGCCCTTACACCATTACATAGCCTTCTGCGCGCTGCCGCGGCTGCTGCTGCTGCACGGCCGCCGCGCGCTCACGCGCTCCGCCGCGCTCTGCCTCTTCATCGTGCACCGCGGACTCGTCGTCTCCACCATGCAGGTAGCACTGGCCCGACCTTACACCATTACATAGCGAACGAGCGGCTCTCCTGATAGAAAGACCAACCGTCGCCGTGTATATATCGACGCTTGACAGCCAATCGTCATTAAGCGACACTGAGCTAACTTTATAGAAGAGTATTTTAAAGTTCAAATATAAAATAAAAAACGTGAAAAATCACTGTCTTACTTGAGAATGATTCGATGCAAAGTGAGTTGAGTACATGTATTCTGTATTTTTACGCGCTGCTTATACAGTAAAAAAGTACAATGGACAGGGAAAATATTGTTGGACTCTTATTAAATTTTTACCTTAACTGCCACATGGTAACAAAAAATTGCAAATATCAGTCCTTTTTCTCTTTTTTAAATTCATTTTAAAAGTATTATCGGATCAGAAACGCGTTAGTAATATATAGTACTACTTACTTGTAAAGCTCGACGTTTCGGCCAAGTTACATTGACCGTGATCACGAGCGGACTCATTCTAATAATAATAATAATATCGCTCGACAAAGTACATAAGTAGACCTAACTCTAAAATAAGCAAATTATATGCTTATGTTATGGGTGTTAGTCAATCATTCTAAAACATAGAAATACATATATAAATTCAGTTACATACATAATAGACATCCAAACCCAGAAATACAAACGTCTAATACTCATCACACAAATGTTTGTCCCTGTCGGGAATCGAGCTCGAGCTTCATCGATTCGTGGTTAGATTCGCTAACCACTCGACGAACGGAGCGGTCGGAACAATTCAATTTGAAACAAGCATATCGTGTAGAATAGAAAACAAGCCTTATTTTAATTTTGCTGTTTTTTAATATCACATTGATAGCTCATTGGATGAAAAGAAACCATCATAATGTATTAGTCACGAAAAATGTTAATGCTACGCTCCCATCCTTGTGGTGGATGTAATAAGGAATATACACATTTTTTTTAATTTGTTTAATTCATTTAAAATATAAATTCTCCTGAAAATGAATAATACTTAAAATAATAAACAAATTATTGATTAAAATTGACATGTTTCAACGTCCCCCATTTCCCGCGCGCATTGTATGACGTCATAGAGCCTCAAACACGAAAGTGCTGATAGATTCCATCTTTTACGCTCTGTGTTGTATACACTAATGGTGATTGATGTGTTTCGAAAAATTTGAATTTCACTTATATAATTTACACATTTCAACAAAAGTTTTATGTAATTAATACACAAGTCACTGCTGGAAGGGTTTTGAACTTTATTTAACTAATTTGTTCAAAAACATTTTTCTTTCAGGCCGTATTCTCCGTAGTATTTTACTTTTCATCAGTATCTCTTTACCCCGGATTTTTAATGGTTGGATATGGGACCGTATTTACTATGTTGCCAGTTTTCTCACTCGTAAGTAACAAATATGTTTATATAAAAATTACAATTCAAAATATTATAATGAATGAAAGGATTATTTAAATGGTTTTGTAGGTTTTGGATAAGGACATATCAAGTACAACAGCATTGAGGTACCCGCAGCTATACAAGCAGCTAACAAAAGGGCGGCAGCTTTCTTACAAGACATTTTACATATGGATCGGTATATCAATATATCAAGGTAATGTTTAATCAGCAGTGTATACTTACATTGACTAGCATTGACAATTTTTATAGGTGTCGAGTATCTCTTTGGCCATTGTACGGGTTCTTGTTAACTAGTACACTATTAGGTTGATAAATGATAGATTATTTTGAATATTGATTATTATATATTGATTAAAATATATTGATTACTTATGCATGTGGCATTAGACCTCGCCACAAGATAGCAACGCACCATTTACACCTTTGGTGTCTATAGGCGATGGTTGACTCTTTCCATCAGGAGACCCATCTGCTTGTTTGCTATCTTATGACATAAAAAAAAAAAAAAACACTTGATAGTTAATGATTAGTGAGAACGCGTAGCTCTCTTGATGGCTGTATGCGAACTGTCTTATTATAAAAATTAAAATAATAATGAATAATGTGTGTCGTGTAAAATGATGAATTGCAATATATTACGGTTACACCGTACAGCCATTATTGTATTCTATAAAAAATTATGAATGTGAGAGAACTAAAAAACCAGCCAAGAGTGGGTCGAACCACGCGCAATGTAGGCTTTCATAGTTACCTATTACAATAAAGAAAATGGCTTTTTTGTTGTTTAATTCTATTAAAATGTAACCTTTTCAACAATCTAGAAACAACTATTTTCAACAATCTAGAAACAAATATTTAGGTAGCAGAGGGAAGGGACATTTCACTTTTAGAATAATAAAGGGTTGGGTTACAAAAAAAAAGGTGTGTGTGCGATTCACACACGATAGAAGTGAAACTAATAGAGACCGATAATATAAAATAGTATGTATATTTCTGTCTCATTCTTTACCGGCTTCATTCTACACATTTTTGTATTTGTGTCTCTTGTCGTTTTTTCCGTTGCATCAGGTTTGAAATCACAACGATTCTAAAGAAGTTTCACTTCAATAAAATTAAGTCTGTCTGCACGGAACCGCCTTTTCCTTTGTCCTAATATCCTTCTCTGTCGTTCAGTACAGAACCGCCATTTTCCCGATTTTCAAGTAAAGCGAAAATGCGATAGCCCGCAGCGGGATGAACATACCGCTGCATCCTCAAAGCGATAACATTCCCGCTACCTTTTTCGCTCTAACAAATGGCAGTTTTAAAAGAAGGAAAAGAATAGGGCGATTTTTTTCTATGACGATTAGAAACACTTTAAAGCTTAGTATTTCACAAAGGAATCCCTTAGTCGAAAAATTATGAATCACAAATCTACAATATTTTTTAAAGATCTATCCAACTACTCCCTACAACATGGGGTACGCGAGATAAAAATACATCCCTATAGACTACCTGTGGAGCAGGCATTCTGAATTTTTTTGTTTTACAACTTTGTCGGCGTGATTGATATGTATATTCATGCCAAAATATAGCTTTCTTGTACTAAAAATCTCTGAGCTAAGCTGCGGACAGACGGATTGACACGGCGAAATCCCCCCTCCCTCCCCCGTCAGCTAAATGATTGGTTTTAGGGTGCGAAAAAATTCACGGTAGTAGCAAATGTAATGAAATTAAAAAGAAACCTGTCGTGGTTCTGATGACTGCAAGCTTTTGCAACTTATAAAATGTATATGGAGAAGTTTTATAGGGGCTGAACCTGTGGTGCGGATATATTCGCCATTGAAGTTAAATAAATTAAATATTCATAGTAGGAATCAATAAAGCCCTCTTTTATGTCCGCATTATTGTGATGGACAAATGCTGAACCGTATATTGCTTGTGGTTCGACACGCACATTACTAATTTTTTATTAATATAGATTACCATAAGAAGAGCCGCCTTATTTTGTCATGAACATTCCATGAACTTCTTAAATGCTGGTCCTAAATGTAAAAATTTTGTATTCCAGGTGGAGTGATAATGTACGGGGCGCTAATCCTGTTTGAGGACCAATTGATCCACATAGTGGAGATCAGTTACACGGCATTGATCCTGACGGAGCTGATCATGGTAGCCCTGACAGTGGTGACTTGGCACCGCCTCATGGTGTTGGCTGAGTTTGTGAGCCTGCTCATGTACACTGCTACGCTACTTATCTTTACCACCTATTTTGGTAAGCCTCACGAAACGTTTCAGTCTACTAGTATACACTCGATCGAATACAAGCTATGCTAAGTAATAGTCCAATGGTCATGGGTCGCTGCAGCCACGGAATACTTAGAGACTAACAGAAGTCAATGTCACATGCAAGTAATATTCAAGCATAGCACACTATATACCTCTCACTGACGCAATATCTCGGAATGGTGCGGAAACTGTCCCGAACCATTCCGAGATATCGGATCCTTGAGAAGTGTCTATGTGTGCGTTGCTCGAATATCACATGTATGTAGATTTACTGTTGTTAGTCTCCAGTGTAGTGTACTGCAGCGCTGAAATAATTATAAATAGTCCAACCCAAGTCATAATTAAGCAGCGCTGCAGTGTATAATAGCTAACGAGAATGTAACTTTCTCGAGACCAAGACCTCGTAAGTGCCGTGAACTTAATGGCGCTTACGCGTTTCATTAAGCTAAGTTCGTTGGATTTTCTATTCTATTCACTTCGATTATTGAAATGGTGTGCCCGAGAAAGAGATAACTATAGAAATCAAACTCTTACTAATTGGATTAAATAATTTGTGTGAACTAAATTTGTAATATAGTCTCTTTTGAAAGTTTAATGTTTGGAACACGCAATGCGTCTCACCACGGCCCACAACAGAATGAAGTAGTGCGGTCCATGGACTGCTGCAGCTTCACTTTAGTAGAAGGTGTAGTAGTGTTGGTCCCAGGCTCCTTTGAAGAATAGACCAACTGCCGTTTTACGAGGCAGGTCGTAAAAGGCGAGCGAGTGGCTATGCGCGTCACTGCCATCGTGACTACTAGGTGGTAGAGTTCTGCATCGGCTCGACCGGGTCTGGTACCACCGCCTTACCTATTCCTGCCGCAATAGAGTCAGTGCTGGTCGCTGTCTATAGCCTGTCTGTAACCTATAAACTCATGCATGTGGCATTAGACCTCGCCACAAGATAGCAACACATCATTAACATCTTTGGTGTCTGTAGGTGATGGATGACTCTTCCCATTATGATATATAAAAAATGAATTAGATATTCCTTAAATTAATATTTTAATTTATCAGAAAAAAATGTATTCACATTACAGTATTTTTTCTATTAGCAAATCAAATAGCTTTTTTGGGAAACTTATACAAAGGAAATGATTTTGGACATCAGGAATATGATTGTATTTATTATTTTTTGCCATACAATATGCTTTTTAGTATAAACATTTAGTTTTTGGAAAATTACATTTAGTTTTCCACTATTTCCAAATTATATGTTCCCTAACCTGTTTATAATGTATTACAGAATTTAATATATATATATATATTTAAAAAACTATACACCGTGTATTGATGAATTAACGAATTTTTAAAACAAAAGATCAGTCCGAAACTCCTATAAAATAGGCCATCTGCTCCTTGCCAGGCGATTCGTAAAGGGCGATCAAATGAATATACTATCATTGTGACTGCATCTATCATTTTCTGGCTCACGGTAGTAGAAATGTGCAACGTCTGGCCCACGGTTTGGTACCACAGCGTTAGCTTTTCCTGCTGCGATGGCATCAGTGCCTTCCATGGTCACGTTCCAGGTTAGAGAATAAATAAGTCTGTAAAAAATAAATACGAAATACAAGATTCAATCTAAACTCAAAGTAACCAAATGATGGATGATGATGAAGACGAAATAAGGCGGCTTGGATTGAGATGTATGACATTCAGCACAGGGAGTGCTTTCCTCGTAACAGATTTGTCGTGAACGCATAAATGTATACGGTCGTACATATACTGGTTGAATAGTAAAAGATTTTTCGTGAATACAAATATATACCGTCGTACATATACAGGTTGATTAGTAAAAGATTTGTATCTTCACGCCCATATCCCCGAAGGGGTAGGCAGAAGTCCAACGAGTGCACCCACGATTAGTCGAAGCTACTTGGTCCCACAAATGTGATAGGTGGCAAGCCTATCGCCAACTGGGCATTTTCCAATCCCGGGCAACTTTGTGTTTCTCAGAAAACTGAAAAAACTCTTTTTTTTTGTGCCCGACCAGGGTATCGAACCCGGGACCTCATGTGGTCGACGCCAACGCTGGAGCACTAGACCACAGAAGCGATTTGCCTGAAAATTTATGTTAAACAGATATTAATTACTTGTTGAAATTGATCTTGGTCCCACAAATGTGATAGGTGGCAAGCCTATCGCCAACCGGGCACTTTCCAATCCCGGGCAACTTTGTGTTTCTCAGAAAACTGAAAAAACACTTTTTTTTTAATGTGCCCGACCCGGGAATTGAAACCGGGACGTCGTTTGGCCAACGCCAACACTGAACCACTAGAGCACAGAGGCGAATTTTTGTCGTCTAAGGCAAAAAAATATCTGTCGTGAACACAAATATATACAGTCGTACATATCCAGGTTGAATAGTAAAAGATTTTTTACATATTGAAAAACACGATATTTTTTTTATAGTATAAGATAGCTAACAAGCAGATGGGTCTCCTGATGGAAAGAGTCAACCATCGCCTATAGACACCAAAGCTGTTAATGGTGCGTTGCTATGTTGTGGCGAGGTCTAATGCCACATGCATAAGTTTACCGGCGACGTTACACTCCAAACTCCAAAAAATAGGTAAGGCGGTGGTACCAAACCCGGGCGAGGCAATGCAGAAATCTACCACCTGATGGCCACGATGTTAGTGAGCCAATCGGTCGCCTTTGACAACCTGCCTGACAGAACGGCAGTTGGCCTATTCTTCAAAGGAACCCGGGATCAACACGGGGAAAACAATATGTAATAGTCATAAGAAACAATAAAAATATAATAAAAAGAAACTATTGCCTAACCACAGAGTACTGTAACAGCTCACTCGGAGCTTGCATTAAATGTAGAGGCTTGCTGCTCTACCGACTGAAACTGCCCGGAGATTCTACCACCTATAGAATCCTTCAAATGCCCGGACGATTACTTTATTTGCTTGGCTGCTTGAGGTACACGAAGACCGTCGGGATTAGTATTATATTAAAATAATACCAGATATTTTCTGAACTTCATTTATTTTAGGGCGTACGTCTTAGCCCGTCAAGATTACTTTTTTTTTTTGGCATGGGCGTTAACAACTGCCAAGATTACTTCGATATCTTATATTTTATATATATCACATAGAAAAACTAAACAATGTTCTACATTTAAAAGCAGACAAAGCTGCCAGTATGCATGTACTACCATAAAGGTATTACAGTACACCACAACGAAATTAGTGTAATAATATTTCAAAATTATGGTCACTGCACGATGTACTAACACTCATCAGTCACGAGTTCAGTAAATCTCCGTTTGTAAACAATGATCTAATGCACCGTGCGCGCAAAATTTATGTACCTATTTTTGTGCATATATTTGGTATCAGTATCGAGTACTGAATATTCTATAAAAATGTTGATTCATCATCCATACTAATATTATAAATGCGAAAGTAACTCTGTCTGTCTGTCTGTCTTTCTGTCTGTTACGTTTTCACGGCCAAACCACAGAACCGATTTGGATAAAATTTGGTACAAATATAGTTTGAGACGCAAAAAAGGACATAGGATCGTTCTTATCCCGGAAATCCCACGGGAACGGGAACTATGCGGGTTTTTATTTTAGAATTTTTCCACGCGAACGCAGTCGCGGGCACAGCTAGTCATTCTATAAAGATATTGGTAATTTACAGATGGCGACTTCATCAGACACTGGGACTTCTGGTGGAAGGTGTCGACGATCACTCTGGTCTCGTGCCTGCCGCTATACATTGTCAAATTCATGCACCGGAAGTGGAGCAATCGTCAGTACAAGAATATAAGAAAGTAAGCTATTTCCAGTAAGATAAGTTTTCCTTACACTGAATGTTTTCTTATGACAAGTTATTTTTAAGCTTAATTTAAATATTAGGTCTTGGTTTTTGGCTGACCCAAACTCTACGCAGAGTAACTGAATTACTCAAAGATCTAGAATAATACAGACGAATATTCGTTCGATGTAAGCATTTTATAAGTCAAATATTCGGCGTACGTTACATCGCGCACCGATCGGCGATTGAAGTTTAGGTAAAATTCCAATGTTACAAGCCACTAACTGATCGCAGTTTTTTTGACGATATTTGGATGAGTAAATGTTCAAAACTCCTTTGTTAACGTTTTTCACAAGTATATTGTATTAAGAGCTGTATTATATAGATTCACCTTGTAAGGGAGTCGGGCGATAACATTTGTTTTTTCATATGGGAGTGGGTAGCCAGATTAAATTTTCTTTAATTTTCTACTAATAAGATTTTTCTGACCGACAAGAAAACGCACCTGAGAAACGATTTACGCAGTACCCTGCGTTTTACACCTATTCCACTCCCAGACCTTTCCCAGAATTACGGGAGACTCAGTCCTTAGAAGGAATCAGACCGACAATTTTTCTTTGTCAAATTTCATGACCCACAAAAATAAAGTTTACCACAAAGAAGTATTTTAACTCTCAGTTTTATGTCATGTATATTGAATTGAAGTTTTACATACGAATGGAACATGTTAGTACGAAGATATATTTTCACTACTAAAACTGTAATACGTGACTTCCGATATTCCCTGTAATTCACTGTAATTTCTGGCGCACTGGATTAGATCTTGATTTCTAATAAAGAGAAAGTTATATGGTAAACACGCTTTACATTAACATATTATTTATATTCACACTATACGTTTCTATATTTTTGGAGGACAATCCTTGATTTCTCTGAGATCTCTGATTTGGCTAAAATCGATCTATTAAGAGTATACTTTTTGGAATATCAGAAAGTTTTCAACTGACAAAGACTAACATAAAAATAAAACACATGCAGACAAACAAAAAAAATAGTTATTTAGGTCTTAAAATCACACATCAAGTGTGATGCCTGAATTTCGATAGCCGAGAGGTTGCAATCAATCAGGGTTGTTGCTAATGTAGATTTTTACTATATCAGCGGATGCTGATGCTGATAATAATAAACAAAATTATTAGTAAATTTGATTAAAAACAAAATTATTAGTAAATTCTTCTACAAAATAATTAGTAAATTTGATACACAAGTTATACTTAACATGCACTTATTGCTGCACTATGCAAGCAAGTCACTAACTTCCAATTTATTAATGTTGATAAAACAATCGAGTGAGGGAACTAGCAACAGTTTTCTTTTTTTAATCTTTCTATGACTGATTAAAACTACACGTGACTTACGATAAGACCTGCTTCAAAGAACATGTTACAACTTGAATGTCAGCATTAAAAATCAGCATCGCTTGTTCCTGATACTGATATTAAAAACAATGCTGATATTCCACGAATGCTGCTACTGATCATGATAGTTGCAACAACCCTGATCATAATTTATTATATAAGGCGCGCTTCGTTATTGAGTGCGCGCAAACATGTCTGCGGACGCTGGGTTTGACTGCACTACAGTATAGACATACATTACAAAAAACTTGGTGTGTCTAGTTACTAGTTACCAGAGGTGACTATGTAAGTGATAATTGCATATAAATTTTAACGTATCATCAACAACGATAATTTTATATATACAGATAATACTTAATTTTAATGATTACAGGTATTTTTTTTTTGTAGTAAGTGATAAAATAAGTTTTTAAATTGTATATTGGCATAGCATTGTTTCTTTGAGATTTTTAAGTTTATTTTAAATTTAAATCTATGGATTGTTAAGCTTATGAATTATAAATATTATTATTTATGTCTTATGTCGCAGTATTATGACTCGATTTAAAGCGATTTAATATCAAGCTACTTATTTTTGCTACTAAATTGTGACGCTCTCCTTAATCTCTATTCTCTAACTATGCAAGGTTAGGCTATGTTGAATATTAGTTTTGTCGAAAACCTACTAGACCAGTATTCTTTGTCAGCAAACATTTGTAATCAGTTAAAAAAACTGTATAACTTTACGATTTAGTGTACTCAAGAACCCATGTATACAAAACAGGGGTGCTACACTCAGCACTTTTGTTTCTTAATAATGTCAAATAAGGCTGGAACATAGCCAACAGCATGTCAAGACCTGGCCATTATATTTTATACTCTGTAGATGCACTGCTTAGTTGCGTAGCTAACTTGGCCATATGAAACTTGGCCAACTTTCAACATGAAAACAAATAATAATAATATATGTATACGAAATGGGTTTTTACTAAATATTCGGTATTTAGAGATTTTTAAGAATATTTAAAACAAATGAAATATATCAGAGTTCATTTGTAGCCATTTGATTCCAAAGTGTTACTGTTCGTATAAAGAAGGTACCCGAGCAAATCTAACAGTCACGGATGACAGCTATTACCGAGATTTCTATATTTCTTCAATTTTTCTAAAATGATTAATTTGATCTCGGAGGAGAATAATTTTGTTTTTAAGCTTAACTATATATTGCTAAAAAGAGTTTGAAATTTATAATTGTCTCCAGAGTTAATTACTACAATTTTATTACTCACAACAGAATCTTTCAAAGTGCTACAAAAACGTGTTTAGGCTTTAATTTACTCAATTTTTTTACTATAATTATGTACTATATTTAGTAATAAGAATGTGTGATTCGATTATGCAAATATTATTTTCTACAATATATTTATAGGTTTATAAAAGGACCAAGGAAGATACCGTTTATTTATTGAAAAGTATTGTTTTGACATGGTTTGTATTTTGAATTTTAAATACTGTCGGATTTGCATTTTGATGTCAGTAAAATGTTAAAACACATTTATATTTTACAACACAAGTATAATAACTGTTTTTGCCGTGCAAATTGACAGAATGTGTGACGTACATAAAGGTGTTTAAACAAATATATTAGGAAACTTATGATTTTGCTTAAAACAGAAGAACGTCAGCTGGTTTTAAATAGTGATTTCGCCCAAAATAGGAAGACGTGAACTGTTTTAGTCAGTTCTAAGCATCTATAAATTGTATAATATATATTAAAGTTAAATAATTTTATTAGTAATAATTTTTGTGCAATAATGATTAATGTTGTACTGACTTGAAACGATAACAAAACAATTATTGAAGAGATACATTTTTCAAAGTGTGAACTTTTATCGATACGTAATAAAACGCAATTGTTTTTGGCTATTAAATAGCATTTGTATTGGGTGTTAACATCGCTCGCCCACTTTATATCTCTGCGTGTAAAAACAAAATGTGTTCACTTTTAATATTTTCTCATTAGGATCGGTTTATACGATTTAAAAAATGATTTAATGTACTCT
This sequence comes from Apodemia mormo, assembly GCA_036924255.1. Taxonomy (NCBI): domain Eukaryota; kingdom Metazoa; phylum Arthropoda; class Insecta; order Lepidoptera; family Riodinidae; genus Apodemia; species Apodemia mormo. Next base: position 42,964,335 of record JAUPFN010000001.1, on the reverse strand, counting down.
CAAGATTTTAAACTTCTCAAATAATAAATTGAAAATTTGTATTTTACTCAAGACTTATCATGCCCACGTTAATCAGCACGATATTTAACACCCTAGTAAGACTTCAACCAAATCGGCGCGAACACACGCGCGCGAATAAAAGCTACGGAGGCCTCATACATTCAGAATTTTTATATGATACGCAGAGGCGTTTCGCAGTGGTTTTGCTCCGACTTGACGGAACGAAATTAAGAGCAAGTGTAATAAAAAACCTGTAACTGTTATGTCGTTCTTATGACGAAAACAAATTAATACCTATCTAATGTTATTGTTTGATGATTTTGCTAATTTAACGAATATTAAATGAACTGTGATTGTATTTAAGACTATCTATAAGCAGTTGATTCCATAGATATATGAGATTGTGGTGTTTGTAGACAAATGAAAATGGTGTACAAATTATGTTTTGTGATATATTTATTTTTATTTGTATCGAAATATGTATTAAATTAATTAAAAGTGATTAAATGTATAATGTTGTTTTGTATAAAATCAAATCAAACCATTTTTTTAGGTTCCCGCCGTAATAAGGAAGTTACTGATTTTGCCCCGAATTACGAAAATCGAGTTTTCCACGTTTTGAGGTCCTAGGAACCTTTTCCGACTATTTTCTCGATGACGTCAGTATGTCTGTATGTATGTGTATGTAAATATCTCATAACTTTTGAACGGCTTGACCTATCGAAACGCGGTTGGTAGCATTCGATTGGATTCCGTTCAGCTTAAACTTCCATGCGATTTTGAGAAATTTTGAAAAACCCTTAAAACAAATTTTGGCGAAGCAATCATTTTTTGGTATTCTACAATATTTTAGCACTACAAAACCACGTCGAATGCCGTTTCAACAATCAAAATCAAGTTTAATTTTCAAAAGTTACAGCTTTTCAAATGTTTTTGGTTTTACAGTACCATTGTCTTTTACAAATGTAGAAGTTTCTCTTGGAGGTTCCATTTTAAAACACCTCCCCAATTTAATTAATTCCACAGGGTGGTGGTGTAAGAGATAGTGCTGAATATACTGGTTTTAAAAGGCTTTAGAAAAAACATGAGCGTAATCAGTAAGCGAAATATGAGATGAGAAAATTTCAATGATTAATATTTTGAGTTTTTATAAAAAAAGTATATTCACGCCCGTATCTCCGCAGAGGTAGGCCCGTATCCCCAGTGCACTCACGATTAGCCAAAGCTACTTAGTCCTACAATGTGATAGGTGACAAGCCTATCGCCAACCGGGCACTTATCCAAAACTATTTTCGTGGTGTTTTAAAACACTATAAAATCTCAAAATAATCATGACAAGGCTTCTATTTCAGTTACCGAGTATGCTCAAATTTTTTTCTAAAGCCTACTACTATAATCAAAATCAGCATCTAGGGCTTAGAGTATGTAGTGAATCTTAACACTGCATTTAATTTACATGTGAAAACTGACATTTATTACGAGTACGATATTCCGGACTAAGAACTTAACGTGGTCACCCGAGTCACTAGGGTTGATAACACCCGTCAATTTCGACCTGCTAGTTGCTACTAAGATTTTTCTCGAAGAAAATTAAATGCATTTTTGTTAACCGCCCCATTGGTCAAGTGGTTAGCGAACCTAACTACGACTCGATGGGGCTCGGGTTAGATTCATGGTGTGGGTGTTTATTATGTACTAGCTGTGCCCGCAACTTCGCTTTTGATTCGATTCGTTTATTCCCATACATACTTATGTAGGCATTATACCTATTGACCGCCCCTTTGTCGAGTGGTTAGCGACTCTGCCTACGCAATCGACGGGCTCGGGTTCGATCGCCGATGGGGACAAGCATTTGTGTGATGAGCATAAATGTTTGTATTTCCAGGTTTGGGTGTTTATTATATATGTAACAGTATTTATATGTGTATTTCTATGTATTAGTATGGTTGACTGATATCCATAATACAAGCAAATAATTTGCTTACTTTGGGGTTAGATCAGTCAGTGTAATTTGTGCCGTGAATATTTATTTAAGTATATTTATTTATATATAAATGTGAAAGTTTGGATGTTTGGGTGTTTGATACTCAATCACACTAAAACCGCTGAATATTTAAAAGAAATTTGACACAAAGGTAGATGATGACCTGGAATAGCATATATGATACTTTTTATCACGAAAAAAAAGTTGTTTCCGTGCGATTCGCCAAAAACTTTTATAATTGCGGCGGGCTGCAGGGTCAGCTAGTCTGTTATAACTATCATTAGATACAAAATATAAAAATTTGCCCCTTGTGTCAGCGTACCTTTAAGCTGTCTTTAAGATCGGGAATGGCATGGGGAACAGAAAAATGGCAATACCTCGTTACTGAAAACAATTCAGCTGTTCGTTTTTATGTTTTACAGTATTTATTATAGAACAGGTATCAAACGAGCTAGAAGCTTACATGGTGGTATGTGATTACCACCGCCCGTAGACAGACGCAATGTCAGAAGTATTGCAGTTGCGTCGCCGGCAGTTTCAAGATATATCCAACCATCAGCTACCTCTGTTGATGGAAAGAGATGGCCATCGCCTATAGACACCAAAGACGCTAACGGTGCATAACTATGCTTGTGGCGAGATGGGTACCAAATGCATGAATATACTGGCTACTCTTACCCTCCAAACTACAACACGAAACTGACGTAATATATTTTAGTATATGACATATAACGTTAATACCTATATGACGCTATGGCGGCAGAAATAGGCAAAGGGGCACAAAAAGCGGGCGAGTTTTTGCACAACTTTACCATCTAGTAGTCAAGATGGTTTTGATATGGTTGGCCTGGCCTTTTACGAACTGTCTGTCAGAATAGTAGATCGGCTGTTCTTTAGAAGGGTCCGGACCAAGTAATACTTGGCGTGTTTTACAACCTAAAATCCAACGAAATCTTTGTCATATTTTAGCTATCGACGGTCATATTATGACAACTGAGAAGTGAATTGAAAGGCTGCGCGTAGACTACTATATAATTAGAGAATTTAATCCCCTATACATTATGATCCCGGTCAGTAATATTAGTAAAGTGTTATGGATCCCGGTATTTGCGGTATTTGCTGGATTCCGCTTGGTAAATAACTATACTTCGCAAATAATAATTAGTGAACAAAATCAATCTTTGTACGCACTTACTGAAACAAATTAAATTTTAGGATTTAAGGCTGTAATAATCTAATACCTTTAAACAAGCAATTATTGTATATATATATAATTGGAATCTCGGAATCGGCTCCAACGATTTTCATGAAAGTCACAAATTAGGGGTTTTTCGGGTCAAGGAATCGATTTATCAAGGTTCCAGGTCCAAGAAAAGCTCGGTTCCCAAGATATGGGTATGTGAAAAACCGAGCAAAGCTCGGTCAACCAGGTCCAGAAAAAATAATTATATATTCTATAGGAATCGTTTTATCAAGGTTCAAGGTCCAAGACAAGATCGGTTCCAAAAATATGTGAAAAACCGAGCAAAGCTCGGTCAACTAGATATTGTATTTTCACGACAGTTATTATTATGTAAAAAAAACGGTTATTAAAAACGGTATAGTATGTAATGTTTCATCCGCTAAACGGCTCCTGACTTTTCATATTTTACAACCAATAGCGGAAACCCCAAAGTGGCCGCCACATTCTGCTGTGGCTTACTAAAGTAGGTATATATACGGATGATTTTTTAGAATCACGTGCGGCTCATTCAATTTACGGCATACCGGTACTAGATTCCCTAACTATCGCAATTCTTTTCGATGCGAAGCCATGAACGCGACGCGTGTAAGTGGCGCCGTCGTTATATATTATTTGTATTGGAATTTAATTTGTCAATATAAATAACATAAAAATAAGTCTGTTATAATAGTAGGTATCTACATACCTACCTTAAAAGAAGGTAGATAGGTAGGGACCTACTTTTTAATTAACACAAACTGTAAAATGAAATGATTTTTAGTGAAGAACATATAACATCGTTTATATCTAAATATATCTTACAAACTGTAAAGACTTCTTAAATGAAATATCTTAACAAATAACCTATTATCTAAAAAAGATAATTCCTAAAACATAAAAAACCTATTAAGAAACTAATAACGCTAGTCTTTAGACAGTGGTGTCGTGAAGGAGTTAATGTCCATCTCAGTGCCTGAGGTGGATCTATTCAGCATAGTATGTTTTGACACTACACGGCGGGCCCAAGCTAAGTCTCGAGAGCTTCTGGACCGCCGGCATCTAGACTTTGAACTTGTACTGGTAACTGATTGCTCTGACGTTGAGCTATCCGTACCTGACCAAGAATCCGTCAGTTGTTGACGGTAAGTTAACGCTGAATTCGTGATGGTGCTAGTAGTTGAATACATTGGCAATTCAGATTTTGTTTTCGTTTGAGTTCTACAACTTATCTCTGTTATAGGTGTTTCTATTTTTGGCGGACTTTTTGAACGATTAGATTTTTCTGTTTCTGCTTGATTAGAGACTTTAGTAACTCCTGATGGTGTTGGTAATTCATCCTCAGATTCATCGGAATCGCTCATTATTACAGCCATTAACTTTTCTTTATTCTCATTCATATCGTATACCTTTTGCGTTTTAATGGAACCGAGTGAAGATGTTTTAGTTTTAGAGATTGATGCTGTCGTACGTTTTCTATCACTTTGGGGTGACTGTAGCAAAGCTGGTATGTTTGAGTCTACAGTCGCGTATGCAACATCTTTACTGCTCATTGAAGAACGTTTCGGTCGGTCTCCACAGCTACATCCGGCAAAATCTCCCAAGATGTAACCATAACATATTTGTAGCAAACATATTGCCATACCTAACATAAGAACTACGATCACATATAAACCAGGAGTGCAGTCTGCGTTGACATTAACATAAGAATCTTTCAACGTTCGCCAAGGATGCCATTTTGAAACCCCGGAATCTTGATATGTGAAAAGATTGCGTCTAGCTAAACCTTTACCATAACTTTGAACAGCAGCAGCTATTCTTAGAACCCCACCATAAGCTGCGTAAAGCTTTTCATCGGCAAGGTGTGGTGCCACGTCTCGTTTCAACCAATGCCACAACTCGTTATGAAAAGTCACAAAGTCCTTATGTCGACATTTATCGGGTGAATTCTTTAATATGCACCTAGACGCTGTAGTATAATACTTTAACAAAACGTTTTCTGAATTCGGTGACTCTAAACTGACTAGCCCACCATCTCTAAACGGCAACGCTATTGCCGAGGGTTGATTGTTATTATCTAATTTAGGTAAAGGAAGATGAATACAAGATTTAGCATCACGTTTCGAAATTACGTAAGAACATGAGTCAATATATTTTCCAGGTCCTATACGAATTTTTTCAACAGTAAGATTTGTAAATTTCGGGACACTTTCTGGTTTTTTCCATCCTAATCCTTGTGTGTTGAGCATTAACTTCAAACTATCATAGAAGTCTTGTAATTCTCTAACTCTTCTAAATGGAACATATCCGGCGTAATATGCAAACCGCGACGTTGGAAGAAGTTCACTCCTCAAATACGAACCAATAGTGTCTGCTAGGGTTTCTTTAAGTATGGTGTTTGTCCTTTTGTTTTCATTGGCTCCGGCTAAGTGTAAAGCGCGTCGGAAATATTTTAAAGTTACCTTTACGCAATTGCTATCGAGTTTGTTCGGAGCAATAGGAGGCGGTAGCAATTGTTCGAAAACCCTTCTTGTGCGTAATTTTGCTATATCGTCTTGGCTCCAGCAATCATAGTCAGAAAATCTTTTATAAAATAAACTACTGCCTGCATTATAACAACATGGTACTGTTATTGATATTAAAAATAACATTAGTAAAAGCATGGATTTAAGGAATTTATTAGCATCATAATATTGTTTGTTTATTATATCATTTCTCGGCTCTGCTCGGCTCACTCTTTGAAATAACGTCACTTCGACTTAATTGTCAAAAGTAATAGTTAATTACAAACTTTTTAGAGGTAAGTAGTAAGTACAACAGAGGTCTTCGTTACGATAGAGGTAAATATTCCTTGTAAATGGTAGTGAAACTAGGGTAAAGAAACATACTATAAACGTGAAAATTTGTATGTTTGTTACTCAATCATGTAAAACGACTGGATCGATTTGGATGAAATTTGGCACATAGGTAGATGATGACCTGGAATAGGACATAGATTATTTTTTATTCTGGAAAATATGTTGCGCCCATGGGATTGGGTATGTATGTGTGTGTGTGTGTGTGTGTGTGTGTGTGTGTGTATGTGTGTGTGTGTGCATATGCATGATTGCGTATGTAGGAGTGTGTGTATGTGTGTAAATGTAAAATTTATTTATGTGCCTACTCCGAAAGAATCCTCATTTAAGCGATATTATCTAGGCATTAAAAGCTGGTGATCTCTTTCTTTATGAATAATATAGCTACTAGGGAATTGTCCCGGCTTCGCACGGGGGCAAGGTAAACGCACAAAAATATGATTTTACGACAAATCTTTGAATTTTTTGGCTTTTCCTACTACTATCACCAGGTTCAGCAGTGGTATAAGAATGAATTACATGCAGAACAATGGGGATAGCACAGAAACTAGAATAGGCTTGTTTCTGTCACGACACTTGAGCCCCCAGCCACAGCTCCAAAAAACTTACAGAAACTTATTCCTACATGTGGATGCAGAAATGTCGGGTTAAAATGCTCCGTTATATGCAAGATTTGTAGTGGCATTTGTAATCATTTGCAAGTTTCATCACATGGCAGAGAAAAAGAGGAAGAACGGAGACTATTTTCGAGAAAGAATGAGATGAAATGAAACGTTATGAAGATCCAGATAAATCTGATGATCCTATCACAGAAGATGCAGAAGAAATTTTGGTTTGTGATGTCTTTGTGACCTCGACTTGGCCGATCAACAACATCGAAGCGAAAAAATAGAACTTTAGGAATTGTGTGTTACTTATATAATGGATTAGACATGGTGGGAAAACCAACACCGCTTTCTCTACTTCAAAGTGCTATGAAAACAATAACTTCTATGTGCTAACGTAGGTATGTATATTTATCTTAGATGAAGGAAACTACTACTAGATATGAAATAATTTAGGGAAAACCGTATTATTTCGTCCCGAGTAACGGCGGACTTAAGAACAGCTGTTTATTGTCTACATAAAAATATTGATAAATTATATTGCAATAGAGCATGTTGCTTTAACAATTAGTTTTTATTTTAGATACACACTAAAATTATAGAAAAATACAAATAAACGCTCAAATCAATTTAATATTTTGTAAAGAAAGGGTTATTTGACATTTTACGTACATTGACAGCGTATTTTAGTAATGGCGTATTGGCCGCAAGCTGTTAAGGGGACGTTATTTTCTTAAATGATTTGAAATTCAAACACTGACAAAATTTTTATAGTTTTGTCTATTATGAAAACTCGAACTTGTTAGACAGAGATAAAACCATTTTTATATATTCAGCGTTGGAATGCATGCAATTTTATCACAAATCAGCTGTTACGCGTGATTTCATCCGCGCGACTTTGTTTACTCTGCTCCTGCTGGTCATAGAATGATGTTATATAGCCTATAACCTGCCTCGATAAACAGGCTATCCAACTCAAACATAATTATCAAATCGGTTGAGCAACAACTAAACAAACAAACAAACTCTACAATTTTATAATATTAGTATACATTTTATAATGTAATCAACATTATAAAATGTTTATGGAAATTAATGTCAAGTCCTTATCTTTCTCTTGTCAAAATTTTTTATGGTCATTGGATCTAGTTCAGGCCATGAAGTATTAGGTATAGGTGGAGATAACACTCGTATTAATCACTTGAAATAAATACCTACGTTATATCTCATTCTATGAGGTATCGTCATCTCTTTTATACAACTGTCTTAGAAAGAGAGGGTGCGATTACAGAATAAGACAGCAGTATTTAAAGTTGTGTTTCAAGTTGAAGTGTTGTCTCACAGCTTCATAATTCAGGCTGTCCACGGAATTGGCTGTCCCATGAAAACACTAGATTTAAAAAAAACGATTAAAATGTGTGTGTGTTCTTAAAAACTCTTTAAACTTAGAATTCTAACTAAGATTAACAAAATGCTTAATTTAGATTTTGCTAAGACACTTTATATTTCTAAAACATAGTCCAATGCCGCCATTTTACTTTGAAAGTCAAGGCGCCGTTGCATAATTTCGACAGTTTTAATACAGGTTTTTAAAGTTAAAACTAATAAAATCAACTTAGATGTTTAAAATAAGATTTTGTTTACCTACTCTGTGACAGGTCATTTGACAGTTACCAGGAACACACCCAATCGCACAGCCAATCTTTTTACGAACAAATGTCATTTGTCAACTTTTTTTTTTTGGCATGGGCGTTAACATTACTTTCATAACAGATTAGTGATGTGCTCATAAAAATAAAACTATAAATTATTTTTCCTTCTTTGTTATCGTTTTTTGCCTAATTTATTTAATGCATTTGTGAATTTGAATTCTGTACGATATTTAATTGTGTCATGAATATTATGTCAATTTAAAAATAACATTTTTTAAAATTCTTTTAGTTACGTTGAGTGATTTGTCATAGGCACAAAACTTATGGGAATTATTGGTCATACAATTACACTAGCCAAATTCATACCGTCCAAATATGTCCAGGTATACCCCACAAACGCCTCACAACAAATGCAGTTTAAGGTAGCGTAGCGTGGGGTAATCAAGTTATCAACAAAATAAATTATTTGAAGTTACTGATTTCAGTCAAATTTTCGTAAATCCAATTTTCACGTTTTGAGGTCCTAGCAAGCTTTTTTAAATGCGTGAATATTTCATTTGCAATAATATAGTATCACAAAGGCTGTTAGTTTCTATTTAATTCTAAGAAAATATTCTAGCACAATATGATGCGTGTTTATAAAATTAAAACTATTACAAAAACTAATTAACATTATAATTAAAAATACACTTGTTGAACTATACAGTATTTGCAAGTATGTACCTACACTAAATTATATTAACATTTCATTTTGACTGATTTGGAAAATGTCTGTTTTTCGGAGAGTATATTTTGAAAATGCCTGTTTTTCAGAGAGTGTTTTTCCGTTCTCAATCAAATGAAATCACTATCAATATTTATTTATATTATATAAAAGAAGACGTACAAAAATAAAATTGCTAGTTTACTTGAAGTTTGCTTAATAAATTTAATTACATGTATTATATACGCCATTTTATGAAATAACGCTATTAATTAACTACTAATTTTTATAATGATGTATAAAAATAAAATTAAGATAAATAGCAGCTAGTATCTCTTGTCTATTTATATGCCGCAGTCGATTATGTAATTTTAATATACGTATACCTAATTAAATAGATACATATTTAAATATCTAGTAGGTTTTTAGCTTCTTCTAATAGTTACTTAGAAATAGTGAGTGACGGTTTTCTTATACTTGAAATATATGGGTCGGATGTAAATAGAAGACCATGTAAAACATCTTCATTTGTTGCCGATCGAGACCATTTCCTAGCGTGATTTAATCTGATTCTTTTACAATCTTTGTTTCGATATTCTTGGGTCTCTTCAGATAAATCTCCGATAGCCAAACTGGGTCTGGTACCACCGCCTTACCTATTCCTGCCGCAATAGCGCCAGTGCTTGTCGCTGTCGTGTTTCGGTTTGGAGGGTAAGGTAGCCGGTAAACTTATGCATGTGGCATTAGACCTCGCCACAAGATAGCAACGCACCATTAACATCTTTGGTGTCTATAGGTGATGGTTGACTCTTTCCATCAGAAGACCCATCTGCTTGAATGCTATCTTATGATATAAAAAAAAACACCTGGGAAATGTTTAATTATACTTTCTCCGTGTATCAATATCTTATGTACGGAAGAGGGCATGTAATACCACGTGTATTTTGATACGCAGTAGTACGTGTGTACTCACCAAATTTATCTACATTTAGAGCAATACCAGATGCCAAAGTCTGAAGAATAATATAGAGTCTTTTAATAAGATCCTCATCAACCTCTGTAATTTCTGAAGAGCAGTGGTAGTTCTCAAAAAATCGTTGAGCAGTATTTCCATCATTGCCGTTACCGCTTACTTGCCGGGGTTTATCGATGTGCAATCCCAGTTGGGTTCGAAATAGATTTTGCACGAGCAGCTTTTTCACGTCTCTACTTTTTTATCCTCCGGAGTTCTTGCAGCCCATTTTTTTGAACGAAAGATTGTATGACAGATGTAAAATTAACTCCATAAATATGATTCACGCATGCAATTTTCAGGTTTTGAGTCAATCTTTTCCAAATTATTCATCTTGCTTGATCTAGCTCCACACACTGTACACACAGCACCAGAACAGTTATTGATATGATGTGTAGTACATGACTTTAACCACCATTTTCCACGCATATCTTCTTCTAACTCAGTAACCAAGTTCATGAACCACGTGAGATATATTTAACTAGCATTATGATAACGACAGGATCTTCCGATAGGATGGTAACAATAATAATTACTATTTTTACATGAATTTCCCACCAAACATAAACCAACATTTGGGTAAATTAGTTTCTACATTTTCTGTAAATAGGCAATTATCTTTGCTGAAGTGACAAAAATCATATAACTATTGAAAAATCTATTCAATTCAATGTTATAATAAAAACGTCATGTTTTTTTGCATTTTCGCCATCTATTATTATGTCATATAAGTAAAATTACGATTTAGGTAGACTTAGCTAACTGTGAAAACTCTACTTAAAATTTCAAAAAAGGAAAATACGTAGTCATGTAAAAAGCACGTCTGTATGTCCCCAGTTTTCACATTATTGGTTTATTTGTACCCTTTTTAAATAAAGCAATTAATAACAATTTCAATCATATATACAGGTTTGTTTTAGAATAACGAAACTATCAGTATGTAATCAACGATATTTGGAGATACACCTTAAAAGTATAGTTCTAATAGAAAAAAAATTGTGAAATTATTCATTTAAATTTCTTTATAATGTCTATCAGACATTTCTTGAGACATCTAATTTATGGAATATTCAAAATAAAACTTTCCGAAAACCTATTAAAACCTTTTTTATTGGTACGGGCGGTTCTGACCCATAGTGCTCCGCCAAGGCACGCTACTGGATTACGTTATCGATTTTTCATTTAATCGATTCATGGAAATAGATTTGCAAATACAATATACATCCCTATTCCAGTAAACAAAAATCATTCGTTTTCAAATTTTGATACCTATATTTTGCTTTGCTACTGAATAGTGAATACCTACTTTTGTCTTTTTTGGTTAACTTTTCCCCCAGTTCCGTTACTTTTAATTTGTGTGTCGTAAATTATGATATATTCAAAGTAAATAGAATAGTATTACATTTAAAATGTCCAAGGTATGTTTTAAACAATTATATTCGTAAGCGGTCCTTAGGTCTCTATCAAAACAAATTGCATTTGGCGGCTAACAAGATAGTCGCTTTACTGCCAAAGTTTACTACATATTTTTTATAAAACATACGTATTATGTTTATATGATTTAGGATTTCCCCACACTTGCCCCACATATATTGACTATCAAATTTATTCTAGATTTCTTACAATGAAAGCTATTGAATGTTTTGTGTTTGCCAGATATAAATTTTTACCTGGAAAATATTAATTAAAAAGCCTCAATTCGTCTTTAATTTTATAAATAGAAAGTTTTATTGTTTAATCACAAAAATGAAATGTTGCTTTATTGTAGTTCTTAAATAGTATAACATAACACTATGATCCAGCTGGCTCAAACACGATGACAACATCTGGCAAAGATAAGAATTAAGCTGTTTGATTGAAGGTAGAATGCAAGAAAAGAATGAAACAATGCTCCGTACCTCCTTCATCAAAAACAGTATTTTCATCATAAGATCCATTCAAAGACCCAAATACCTTAATTACTTGCCTCATATAGCTTCTAAACAAAAGTATTATATATCACTTACATATAACCTGAAACAAAGTGAACCAGCTCATCATTTAAATACCAGGGAAGCTCATTCCTAGTAACTTTTTATTGACATTTCTGGTTTACTTTAATATATTTTAGGGAAAAATAAGAATCATGATATTTTCAGTTTAAATATTTACACAGATAATTTAATATAAATCTTGAATTTATTATACTTATGTTTGTAGTATGCAGTTAATGTTAATTAAAATTGTTATTAGGTTCTATGAGAGTAATATATTGTATACTTTCCATCATCGGCACTTGGTGAAATACCATATTGTTACACAAGTGACTAAGCATTTGTACTTTAATTTCACGTCACAACTTTATTTTTTGTATATCAATCAACCGGTTTCACTTTTTAAGCATCTTTAGGTTGTAATGTACTTAATATATTAATCTATACAAATAAATAAAATTGGAGTGTCTGTTTGTAATATTAAAATAACCGGTTTTAACTAAATGCATATGGATGTATACATGCTACACATAGCAAAATAACAGTTTTTACTTCTGTTTGCCGGTCTGTCTGTCTGGCCGTCTGTCTGTCTGTTTGTTCTGGCTAATCTCTGAAATGCCAGCTACTTTAAAGAAAACACGCAGATGAAGTTGCAGGCACAGCTAGTCTTATATATAAAATTCTTTTGTCACAATGTTCGTTCTCGTACTCCTAAACGGCTTGACCAATTGTCATGAAATTTTATGAGCATATTGAGTGGGTCTGAGAATGAGCCAACGTCTATTTTTCATACCCCTTAGTGATAAGGGTTGTCCACCCTTAACATTTTTTACTAAGAAATAATTTATATGGCAAAACAATGTTTGCCGGATCAGCTAGTATTAATATAATAATCTATGAGAATAGTGTAGGTAGGTAAGTCTTTGCTTATCATTATTTACAAATAATGGAAGTTTTAGAAAAGGAGGTAGGATTATACATTTTCACTTATTGTTGCTACTTAGCACATTAAACACAATAAATATTTGATTATGAGATTATAATAAACATAATAGAATTAATATTAGTTTATGTGTTTTTTTTATTTCATAGGCTATCCTATGTATTAAAAAACCCAATAACCAAACCAACATCAAAGATGTCAATGGTATATTACTCTCCTTGCGGTATGGCTGGAATGCCACATGTATAAGTTTCCAGGCTACCCTAGCCTCCTAACTGTGACAACAGCTATAATTACCAACACTAATGCAATAGAAATAAGATTGTACTGTGGTAGCAAACCTGGTTGAAATGGCAGACAACAGTAAAACCTAGATAGTAATTGTGGTGTGAGTACGGGTTGACTGGTAAAAGATTGTAAATATTGAAGGATACGATAGTTAACGGTCACATGTTCCAATAAAAATATAATAAAATTGAAAATTGCTTAACTACATAATAAACTTCAAGGAAATTAGTGTATTATCATTCGATAGGGTAACAGTTTAGAAACGTGCAGCATCGATAGGGGGGAGGCGAGGAGTGTTCGTCCCCCTTAAAACCCTCCGCCAGAAATATGTAGTTTTTTTTAGTTTTTTCTGTTTAAAAACTGCCATATAAAATGTAAAAAATTTAAATTATGCCACTAGATTGGAGAAAAAAGAAGAGAGAGAAAAGCATTCAAGCATTCTTTTTTTACTCTAAATAAAAAATTGTAACATTGCACAGTGGTTCCCAATTTAACATTGGATGTAGAGATGAAAATAATGTTGCAGAACTTTGCTGTAATAAATTTCCTTTATTTATAATTAATTTGTTTATAGGATATAAGATCATTTTTTCAAGTTAAAAAAGTAAAAAAGGTAATTGAAGAAGATAGTGATGTTATACCTGAATCTCCAGAAGTACACAATTCTAAAAATAAGGTAAGTAATTCTTAATTGGTATGTTTTGGTTAAAATAAGTAGTAATTTAAAGGGATATTATTATAAGAACTGTTTTATCACAGACTAGCTTTCCTCTACAATTTATACATTTCTCTACTAGAAGCACCTTATAAGCTAGTGTATAGTGATGATATACAGTGTGTAAAAAAAACCCTGTCCGATCGCCAAAGGCATTATTTGGTAGCTTAATTAATACAAACTTATGTCATTTTTTTATGAATATTGATACATACATTTTCAAAATATTTGCTTGATTTAAGGGGAATTTGCTCAATTTTAGTACTAAAATGAGGCACTTTAAACTAAGATATTTTTCTTATTTTAATAAAAATATTAATTTTTTATTTTTTTGATAATATCATTAACCTATCTATATACCTCTTTCAGATTGGACAGTTTTCTTTACACACTGTATAGTAATAGTGACACCCTACTTTATAAAGCAGGTATATAATATGTAGTCCAAAAATATTTTTTTCAAATTAGACTAGTTTATTAAATGTGTATCACCAATAATTTATTTATTGAAAAATATAAGCACAAACATGTGCAGAGATGGGCTTAATGTTAGGTAACATTCTCTACCAGACAAACTTAGACAAATAATGTCAAACTTAAATGTAAATTTTAAAAACCTAAAGCCTCCTAGACCATCTCCCTCAAGCCGGGGCCGGGTAGGCCTTCCCGGCTTGAGAGAGATGGTCGCGGGTTCGAGTCTCATGTGTCGATATTTTTCTTTGCTGTTTTTAAAGTTTTTCAAGTTTCCCAAGCACGGGGTGAGTGCTATAAAAACAAAAATAATTGAATATAAATATTCATATATGTATAATTACATAAATATGAAGATATACAGTGTGTAAAAAAAGGTAAACATATACTAATGTAAACTAGTACACATACCAACTAATGTATAGGCTGTCCCAGGCTGTAAGGGTGATTTTTTTTTCAAATTGAGAAACACATAACCCCCTATTTCTTTTTTCATTTGACCCATATAACTACAATAAAAAAAATATTGCAATCAGATAATGATAACCCATGCCTGTCAAAGTTTGAAGACAAATTAGTATGGAAGGAATACATGGAATTGCAGAACTTATTTTTTTATTTATGAAATAAAATATTTGACTTGTTTTGGATAGGTATATAATATTACATATTAATTTGTTATAAGGATATTTTTTATAATATTGTTACATACTCGGGTTCATAATTGTAAGAAAACACCACTTATATTAAATCCGTATATTTAGTATACAAATACACAAGACAACACAATGTAATACTAAAAGACACTTTACACATTAGTCACTCACTGTACTAGTCACCACTGACTACACAATAAAACACTTCTCGCTTCGCACGGGTTACTTCAAGTATCGCTCTCGATTGCTTGATAAAAACTGCTCTGCATTTGTCAACACATTTCTATTTATAGCGAGGGTAAAGTTCTACCTGGAACCAGAAAAATCTAAATGTATCGGAAAACGATGAATCACTTCTTATTGTAATCAACTTGATAAACAAGTTGACTCATCAATGACTCATCAATCCTAGTACACGCTACTTTCAACCTTATGCCCTATATCACAAAGTTCATTATGGTATAGCTTAGGCCAATTATTTGTTTGTCAATAGGAGTAGCTATCTCTTTCTTTTATTTCTAGATCTCTCCAGCGTTCCAACTCTACACGTTTCTAGATTATTCGTAACAATATGCTTTGCTTTGATTTGAGTAAAGTGCTGTTCTGGGTAATCATCTACCTGTTTTGCTAATATATTTGTATTAAAAATTGAATTTTCTTCTCTTCAACAGTGCTGTACTGTGTGAAATACAGCTATGAAATCTTGTATCAAGTTGACCACCCCTTTTCACATCTATTTAGCATTTTTATGTGAAAAATGATTAATCCATAAAGAAGGATAGGTAGGTACTCATTGAGAAAACTGATATAATTTTTTAAATCAATTGAATAACTACTTGCTTTTGACAGAAACAAAGTCAATTTATGTTTTTATCTGAAAATGAAAAAGATTATTCAGTTATTATATCAGATCAATTACAAAAAATCAGACTGAATTTTCAGACTTTCCACAAAGTTCTTTATTCGAAGTTCAACATTGAAAGATAAATAATTTTTGGCAAAGAAACCTTTTTTATTTTCGCTTCTTAATCTACATCATTAAACAGAGAAAAGACCACTTTGTTCGTCAAATACTACAGATGCTTGGAAAACTTCAGTTAAGCATCTTTTGGAATGTCTTTGTTGGTTGTTTCGTTAGCATTCATATTCTTCAGATAACACTAATATTAATAACATGCATTACAGTAAAAGTTTGACATATGGTGTCACAATTCGGAGAGTTTATGAATCTGTGAAACATTCAAACAAAATAGCTTTCACTACAGCTCTGTATACTCCCAGGATCGATATATTTCTAGTTTGCTCAGACATTTTGAACAATGGAATGTCAAGGTTTGTTGTGAGTTGACTGATTTTGGGTTCAAACATGTATTTTAATACTAACTTTCTTTTCCGTAAAAAATCTTTAAAATATTATATGTTACGTGCCAGGGACCTGATAACAAACATATAATCTCTCATACTTAACTAACACCTGTATAGAGCTGCCGCTAATTTTGGAGTGAAAAAAATATTTCTTCAAAACAAGTTTATTAATATGGGATTGTTTGCTCTCAGTTAGGATCATTTATTTTACTTGTGAATCCATTGATTGAGAATCAAGACATATTTTACTGAACCACTAGGTTCATATAATGATGTTGAAAAAGTAAGAAATACACTTCAATTTTGCTCTTCAACGTTTTAACATTTTTTCTGTAAATTTTTGTGAGCTCCACTAAATCACAAGGTCAGCAGGTTCACTTTAGCACTGCACGAAGATCCTGACCTCATTTATATTTATTAAATAAAGTGAAACCGTGAGGGCAATATCTTACAATTAAGTTAACAACAAACTTTGGTTTACGCTGCTCAAACAAGTCTGGTGTTTTGTATTTTTTGCAAATCTTTTGAAACTTGGTATAAAGTAACTAATATCTTAACATAGTTATGTTGATCTTGACAGAATATGTACGCCTTTCTTAATAAATAATGCAGTCAGAAATGTTTAATTTCTGTTTTCAGTAATATTTAAATTCTCTCCACAAACGCTATAGAAAAATCTAGCACTTGCTCATTGAAGGGAACTAGAAATTAGATATTTCGGCTTTCTTATTTAAATTATCCCATTTTAAGAACTTCGTTTTTCCACCAACAAGTAAACAGAATAAAAAAAATGCATTTTTAATAAAATAATAAGTTATAAAAAGTACATCAATATGTTAACTTGAACGTGACATATTTTGCAAATAGCGACAAGTTTAGATCCAAATTGGCACAGCCTCACAGGCTATGGCTTACCTGAAACTTTATTTCTGACTGTTTTGACATTGAATTAAATTAGAAGGTATGCTTTAAAAAAATTTAACTTTGATTTTTTGGGATACCCTAATATAAATATACATATAACTACATAAATACATACACAAACATATACACAGCATGTCTGTAAACAGGATGGATAGCATCCCAAACGAAGAAAGATTTTTCCAAATCGATAAATGACAGAGGTCCAGACCTCCTTTGAAAAACAGACCATCTGCCATCCTGTGAGGCAGTTTGTAAGAGATGAACTATTTGCTATATTAGCCACAACTATCATGGCTACAAGGTGATAGAGTCCCTCATCGACTCACCAATGTCTAGTGCCATCACCTTTACCTATCCCCGCCGCAATAGCGTCACCATCGCATTCCAATTTTGAAGATAAACTAGCCGGTAAATTTATGCATGTGGCATTAAAACCTCATCACAGGAAGGGCAAGGCACCATTAACATCTTTGGTGTCTAGGCGATTATCTGTTTGTCAAAAGAGCCATCTGCTAGTTTGCTATTTTATAATATAAAAAAATCTACCTAATTGTACAAAAGATTCAAAAAGTCTTAAAATAATATATATTTATATTTTTAAGAAAAAGCAAGCAAGAAAAAGAAGGCAAATTGCTGATGATTCTGATGAGGAAATATTTCTGAAGAATAAAAAAAATAATCATGTAACTTCTAATACTAAAAGCAGTTCCAATAAATCATCCCTTAAAGAAATTAAACTTCTTGATGTACTAGACGGTGGGCCTATTAAAAGATCAGAACCTTTAGTAAAAAGAAGTAAAAAGAATACAGAAACTGGGATTCATTCTGATGATGATTTTGAAATGAGTTTAATAGAAATAGATCAAATTGAAGAAACACATAAACATCAACCAAAAGATACTGAATTAAATAAACCAAAAGAAACTATTCCACAACAGACTCAGATAAATATAGCACCAGAAAAACAATCATTTGCAGTAGGAACAATATCACCGGAATTAGTAAATGAAAATTCTAAGCTATCAAAAGGAACAGTATCACAAACAACAAAGGACACTAAAGTGCTAACACAAATAAAATCAGAAGAGACAAAACACTCACACTCATCAAAAGAATCCAAATCACATATATCAAAACAAAGAAAATCACATACATCCGAAGAAAAAAAATCACATACCTCCAAAGAAACAAAGTCTCCTGCAGAAAAAGATACAAAATCGGACACAATAAAAGACACACAAACGCATAAAGCAAAAGAGTCTCAACATAATGAAAAAGAAAAATATAATCATGTTCCAAATGAAAATCAGACAAAATCAAGTATTAGCAAAATCAAGCAAAAGGAACGAAATGAAAATACGAATATAGATGCTAGCTCTAAATTAAGTAAGTTTAAAAAACAGTCTCCTGTAAAAAAAGATAAAAGAGACTTCAGTGAATTTCTTGAAGACGATCATAAAACTGAAGCACATAATGTGTCCACCCAGGATACATCAGAACCAAAACAAAAGAAAGCAAAGATGGATAAAAGTTTAAATACATCTGGTAAGTATGATAATTACCAAATGCAGTTTGAGGACGTACTGAAACGCCTTATTATATTATTTCTACTTCTGCGTTACTTATGTATGTTGCATTACCATCCTGCCATACAGTGCGTGCATGTGCAAAGACAATGTACTGTTTGAGTGCATTGTCTTTTTCCACTAGAAAAGCCATCTGAGGACCAATTTATGTATTAAAACTTCAATCGAGCCGAAGCATAAAGGGCTTTTACATTTTTTTACATAGTATGCAGTGTCATAGCACGACGTGACACTGTTTATGTGTGTAAGAGTCTTAAGTGCTTTGACTTGATTGTCGTTTTGTTATGTGAATTGGGGACCTGTTTATTCGTTTGCCTGTGATGTAAAAAAAGTATTTTCTTATTAACAAGACAGCATAGATATCTTTAATCAAATAATATTATTATGTGGTGTCTCTTTATTTTTTTATATCAATTACTAGCTGCGCCCTGCAGCCCACTGTAATGTAACAGTTTATTTCGAATCCAACGAATACAACGTATTTTTCCGGGACGAAAAGTACATTATCACTTAGTAATGTCAGTAATCATCTATATGTGTTGTATGTCAAATTTCATCCAAATCCGTTCAGTAGTCCATCCATCTATAAATCCAAACATCTAAACTTTCGCATTTATAATATTAATAATATAGAATATAGATAAATAGGAAGTAAGATAGAAGGATTTTATCAATTTTAATCATATTTACAAAGCATAATACTCGTAATATAACACAATATAAATAGTTGCATTTTTGCTTGGATACAATAACTGATAATTCTCTGATCTATAGTTAACTCTTAAACAATTTTAATAATTTATTTTTTTCAGTGATGTCAGATGAAGAAAGACATGAGAAAAAAAGATACTCAGCTGTTCTTTACCAAAAATATTTAAATAGATCTGGTCCCAAACATTTAGGATCCAAGGAGATACCTAAGGTATGATATACAGGTTGTCTGGTAGAAGTTTGTACATATTAAAGGACAAAATTGTAATTAAAACTATTATACCCAATGTAGGTCCAGGCCCACTTTGAAGAATAGACCAAATGCTGTTCTGCCAGGCACGTTGTAAAAGGCGAACTATTGGCTATACGTGTCACTAACATCGTCACTACTAGGTGGTAGAGCTGCAACGTCTCACCCGGGTATTTGGTACCACCGCCTTATGTTCTTTCCTGCCGCAATAGCGTCAATGCTTGTCATTGTCGTGTTCCGGTGTGGAGGGTAATGTAGCCGGTTGTGTATCATCATATACACATCTTTGGTGTGTAAAGGCGATAGTTTGTTTTTCCATCAGAAGAGCCATCTGCTTGATTCCTATCTTGTAATATAAAAAAAACAATAAAAATATAATAAAAAAAAAAATATTGCTTAACCACATTGTAAGCCTCAACGAAATTAGTATAGTAATTAAAAATATATTCACCACACGATGTACCCACGAGTCTAATCACGAGTTCGGTAAACCGCTGTTTACCGAATGATTCCTGCTAAACTTCTGAACCGCTGATTTCACTTTTTTTTTATTTATTGAATATGATGCACAAACAGTTAGTGACAAAACATTACAAAACATTATAATTACATCAGTGTATATAAACCAATCACTTAACCAAAATATGGCATACAATTTAGGATAGTAGTGCTCCTCTTTAAATATACTAATTTTTATACTATGAAGTTAAAGAGATAAAATAAAATAAAAAAGTAGATGAGTAATAAAAAAAAAAATGAAAACAAAAAGAGATTTGTCATGTCTGGTATGCAGAGAATCAACGCCAAAGTACTGTAAGCGACTGTACTGTAAGCTTTTATTGAGCAAAAGATTTATTGAAGTTTGAGAGGATTTTATACATAGTTTGTTGATTTTGGATACAGTAAAATACGAAATCGGTTGGAATGTGATTTATTTTATTATGAAATAACCTTTTATATTTTGTATAGTTTTATGTTTGAAGCAGTTTTTTTCGTTTCATTTAAGTTTTTAAAAGTAATATTTATATATTAAAGTGTCGTAATTTTCATAAAATTAATAGTGCTTAAATTAAACATTACAGGGCAAGCCAAATTGTTTGCAAGGCTGTGCTTTTCTCCTAACTGGTGTGTTGGACTCATTCGAAAGAGATGAAGTAGTTGCAGCTATTAAAGAATATGGAGGAGTTGTGAAGAATAGTATCAGTAAAAAGGTAAATGATTTGCTGTTAAATTTTGTATAATTCATTTTCAATCGAGGAAAACACGTAGGTTATCAGTTTGACAAGTATGTGTGTAATATTATTGGAATTGGATAATATTTGAGTATGATGATCTATTTCGGTGTCCGAGAATGTATACTAAATTTCGTAAGTGTATGTATGTTTATATATTTATGTGTCATCGAGATCATTCTTTTTGTGTTACATCAGGTACATATTACATATTCCAACTTAGGGAACAGGCCAAGTTTCATCAAAATCGGTTCAGTGGTTTAGCCGTGCGTAAAAGACAGACAAACTGACTTTCAAATTTATAATATTAGTATGGATTCGCGTTTAGGCTCATTAGACAGGTTTTGTTACTCTACATATATTGGAATGTGTTGGGGCTTTTTTAATTCTTAATAAGAAAACATAAATCAACTTGTGTGGTAAGGGCGTAAAAAATACGCACTTACAATTTGTAAAAACTGAATGGAGCAAAAAAAAAACAGCAAAAGATTATTTCTTAATGAACATGAATCTGATTTATTTCTGTCTATACTTTACGAGAAAGCAATCGCTACAGCTATCTACTAAAAAAATAAAGATTCATTCTATTCTACATAAGTACTATTATTAGTACATGATGCATAACGTCGAATAACTTCGGATTTCAATATCATTGCACGGACAGAGAAGTTTGATATTTTACATACCTAACGTTAACGTAAAGAACAAACACAAAAGTTTTAATTGTTCGGCAACCTTTTGAGTCAGCAGAGTGAAAAATTACAAATGATAAAATCTCGAAGTTTTTGAAGAACCACAAAAAAATTCTGGCAAACAAATTTAATAGGAGCAATGGCTTTGATTGTTTTTCAGTTGGAAAATTTTTAAATGTTTTTTTTTTTATATAAAATAAATAATATTTACGTATTGAACCAAAGAGCTTCACACTCAAAGAGCTGCATGTGCCTCGTGAGCCGCAGGTTGCCGTCCCCTGGTCTAGAGTAAGCTCTGTAGTAGCTGGGAGTCTGGTGATGGTGTGTTAGCATTATTTCGTCTCAAATAAGCATGTAAAGCTGTAAGGTCTTGTGTATCGAAAAAACAACAATTTCTGGCCTAATAGGTCAGAAAAAAACATTAATTTTCCCATGTTGGTCCTGGCCTCCTTTGAAAAAAAAGCCATCTGTCATTCTGCCAGTTTATAAAAGGAGAACGACTGACTGTACGTGTCACGATCATCATGACTAATGGTTGGTAGAGTTTCACAACATCTAGTCAGGATATGTGGTACCACTACCCTATCTATTCCTGCCACAACAGCGTTGATGCTTGTAATATTGGTGTTCCAGTTTGAAAGGTATGTGAGCCAGTAATCTTATGCATGTGCCATTGCCATCCTGCCACATAGATAGCAATGCACCATTAATATCTTTGATGTCTTTTAGTGATGGTTTCTCTATCCACCACAAGAATCATCTACTTGTTTGCTAATATAAAAAATCATGAATCACGCCAACCGACAAACTACCGTGGACTTCAACAATTCAAAACCAAAATTATCCAAGTCGGTTCAGCCGTTCCCGAGTTTTAGCGAGACTAACGAACAGCAATTGATTTTTATATCTATAGATATAATAAGTACTACCAACTGCCACGTAATTATTCTCATAAAATTAAGTAAAAAACAATACATTCCATCGCTATATCTGTTATTTATTTTTAAAAAGGTAACACATGTTATTGCTGGTGAAGATGCAGGTCCAGCAAAATTAGCCAAAGCAGATGAGTTAGGCATTACAATCCTCAATGAAGACCAATTCCTTAAGCTGATATCTGAATCAAATATTAGCCCAACTGTCAAAGAAGAAAAATCCAAATGCCTGAAAGCAAATAAAAAAGATAGATCTAAGAGTCCAGTCAAAAAGGAAAAGGATATTAATGGAGTTGTTAAAGAAGAAAAAAATAATGATCATTCGACATCCTCATCCAAGTTAAATGTAACCAATATTAAAAATGAGAGAAAATCTGTCACACCTAAAAAGGAATCACAATTAAAAATCAAAGATGAAGAAAAGACACCATCAGCAGATCTAAATGCTGGTAAGAATTTCTGCATATAATAGGTTAAGAGGCCATTCAAGTATTACGTAATCACTAAAGGAAGGTGGGGGTCTTTCCTTTGCTTATTTTTGACTAGCTGTTGCCAGCGACTTCGTCCACGCGGACTTATATGTTGACCGGACCTGTTAGTGTTATTCATGCAAAATTTGAAGTAAATCCATGCAGTATTTTTTGAGTTTACCCCGGACATACATACAGACAAACAGACAAAAATTCTAAAAACGATATTTTTTAGTTTGATATCGATTGTAGATCACGCCCCAAGTATTCTTTTTAAAAAATATTCAATGTACAGTTTTGACTTACCTACGATTTTATTGTATGTATAGATGTTTACATATGTTTTTGTGTTCTTGAAACCATACTGGAGTGCACCTGTACAGTGTACACTATCCTGAAAGTCCCCAATTTGCCCTGAAAGTTGTACCAAATTTGGATGAGTTGTTCAGAACTATTAGTAGGTGAGCCCAAGAAGAGATTTTGGTATTTACTCGAGCGCGTCAGATTACCATAGGAGGGGTTACCTCGCATACTATTAAGGCGCTCCACCAAATATAAGCCCTTTCTATAGAGGGGGGTAACTATGGCAGAAAAAAAAAATCAAAATTAAGATAACTTCGGCTTGTAGAAAGTGTCATATTATACTTTTTTCGTAATTTTTACATAATTTCCTCCATAATAAAAGAAAATTCAGTCACGCTCGAGACTGTCAAGACAACATTTTCTATCACTTGAATCGTCAGATTTTCTAAATTTTAGCTGGCGATTAACCCACCATACCCTAATCTAACGCGCTTCAGTGTTTCCATGTCATTGTTTTTTTTTAACTTCTAAATTTTATCTGTAGACCCCCCCCCCCATTGAAATGAAAAACGTTATATAACGTTTTATTTTTCCTATGGTGGTTAAGTAGTCAAAAGAAACATGGTCCATCAAGGGAGACACTTTCTTTATTTTTTTTACAGATAACACAGCATTCAATAGCACTCCTGTAAATTCTTTGATGTGGGTTGACAAATACAAGCCACAAAACTTGAAGCAGATTATTGGACAGCATGGTGAAGCCAGTAATGTTAAGAAGTATGTATAATTTCATATCATGAAGTGTTCTATGCTATGTGTTCTGGCGATAGATCTGTTCCATTATGAACAATAGATTGTCTGCCATTGATAAGGACTTAGTGATGTGTGCTGCGACTCACCTCATCAGGGTTAGAATCAAACGCCTTTACAAGTTGAGATTTGTACCATGTCAATGAGGGATAATACTGCAATCCAAGCTTAAGGGTAAAATTGGGTGTACAGCGCCACCTAGTGGTAAACGTGAGAAACCAGTTTACCATTAGGTGGCGCTGTACGAATCACATACAAATTCCTAGTAAACTTGAAACGCGCTCACGATCGAATGCGAAAAGAAAAACTCACATTTAGCACTCTGTATAGGTTCTTAATCCTTTTTGAATTAGCAAAATATGTGACATAAATGGTCAAATCTTTTAATCGCATTAACTTACAAGTTCGATTTTTTCACAGCTGAAAGGGACTGTAGACCAAAGTATTTGATATAAATTTAAACTTGACACTTGAGTTTTGACAGATGGACAGACGGATAACGAAGTGATCCTATAAGGGTTCCGGTTTTCCCTTATGAGGTGTGGAACCCTAAAAATAATTTTTCCCCGTATTGGTCCCGGGCTCTTTTGAAGAATGGGTCAACTGCCTTTCTGCCAGGCAGGTCGTAAAAGGCGACCGATTGGCTATTCCAGTCACTACCATTGTGGCTACTAGTTGGCAGAATTCTGCATTGTCTCGCCCGGGTCTGGTACCACCGCCTCACCTATTCCTGCCGCAATAGCGTCAGTGCTAGTCGCTGTTGTGTTCCGGTAAACCCTCCAAACCGGAACACGACATAAGTTTATAAACATAAGTCTATCTATATTTATAAACATAAGTTTACCGGTTAACTTACCAAGTTAACCGGTAAACTTTTGCATGTGGCATTAGACCTCGCCACAAGACAGCACTGCACCATTAAAACCTTTGGTGTCTATAGGCGATGGTTGACTCTTTCCATCAGGAGATCCATCTGCTTGTTTGCTATCTTATGATATAAAATAAAAAATAAAAATAATTAAATTGCAAACAAACTTAATTCATTATTATATAACATATTAATTGAAACACTGCAATATTACTTTACTAACGTTAAGTTCAGCGCCTTCGCTCACGTAGTGTTATCATGGATGGAGCCTGCAAATAATGGTCTGAGCAGACACAGTACTAGATTTTGAATGAAAGAATTAAAATCTCAACGTCTGTACAATTGTGTGTTTTTACTGCCCAAGGAATTAACCGCCCCCCTCCAAGATCATACCAATCTCAGGCCAGCGTCGCTTGTTTTTTTCAAACAAGCGTAAAAAAGTCCTCTCCGGGCCAAGCCCTTATATTGACCTGGAAAAGGGACCCTACGTGGAGAATTGTACGTTCCTCGCGCGTGGATTAACTGACCAATAAATGGGTTTTATTTATGTGTAACATGCTATCACGTTACAAACAATATTTGCTAACTGATAACACTTGTACTGTTGTGTACAATAATTATTGTATTGTATAATTATTGCATAATTATTGTAAATACCCTGAGGATGCTTGTGTAAGCGAAACCGGTCGGAAATTAAATATAATTATCTTATTGTGAAACAGTACAAGTGTTATCAGCTAGCAAATATTGTGTTAAAATGGAGTTTCACCAAGTGCCGACGATAAAAAGTGTAGATATACTAGTATATGGGTGATTCCGTTCTAACTGTGATATAATGTCAATACCGTGTCATGTCTATTTTTAGAATTTATTTATAAATTGTTAGTTTTTTTTGTCGTAAACATTAGAATTTATGAGGTAATTAGTTTAAATCATTTATACGACAAAAAAACTAACAATTTATAAATAAATTCTAGAAATGGACATGACACGGTATTGACATTTAAGTGATATATTGTAAGTTTTCTGTAAGTGGCAAGTTATATTATATGAAAATAATGTTGAAATATGTTTATTATTTTCCAATAAGTACAAAAATTTCATAAATTAATTATTAATTAACGACCTGTGAGAACAAACAATACAGGACATTGAATATCACAGTTAGAACGGAATCACCCATATATAATTACGAGGTCATATCGCTCGGTAGCACTTCTAATGGAAACCTACGTGGGCGATTCCTACTCCCACTTGACTGATTTTTGTATGTTATATGAATTTTAAACTCTATTACTTATTGAAAGCTTTAGTTTTAGCGAATAATTTGAAGATTGATTAGGCATTTCAATATTGTATTGATATTATCACGTGGTATTATGGTTGTCATACAACTAGTCTATATATATAAAGAGAATGTCATAATCTCCATGTTACAGATTGTCCAATTGGTTAACGAAGTGGTACGTGAATCGAAAAGCAAAACTAGCCAAGCCAAACCCGTGGGCAAAGAACGACGATGGAGGTTACTACAAAGCGGCTCTGCTGTCTGGACCACCTGGTGTTGGTAAGAGTTACTTCATTGTAATGATTACTAGATTGTTGTCTAAGCTGAAATAACACGCCCCATTACTTAATTAATTTTGTAAAAATTGATTAAATAATTTTTGAGATATGGTTATTGTTGGTAGATATTTGCAGTCAGATCATTTTTTAAGTTACTATTATCAAATATAGCATTAACATCAGCATATCAACTAATATTTTATAAAAACATGAGGTATGCATGAATCTACTGAATAAACAAAATATTCGAATGAAAAACATGTCTATATTTTAATATTGCTTGCGCGGGTGTGTGTGTGTGTGTGCGCGTGTGTGCGTGCGTGTTTGTGCGTATAAAAACGAGGTAGTGGGGCGCGTCTTTTTAACTTAGAGGAGCTGTAGCTGGGTCTATTGCTATTTTATTGAAGTTTTATTTGTTATGGGGAAAGAGAGTGAATTGTTACGATGCGCGCGCATAGTAATATGATATTTGCAACGTGAAGTTAGTCGATTAAACTCGTGTTTAGTGTAAAGTGACATCTACATTCAAGACATTTAATTCGGTGTTTCGATATCGATAAAAACCAAACAATAGAAGCTAAACTCGCGTGGGGAAGGCTCCGTTCATGATTATCTAAGTTCATTTTGGTAAATACATACATAAATTTCTTCTAACTTTTTCCATAATCAATAGGTAAGAACTATGTTCTTTACTTATTTTTAAATTTTAAGCTTAAGTTTCGGTGATAAAAAGAGGGTAAAGGCAAATTTTCGCTTGTTTTCTCAATTAACTTTAAACTATCAAAAAATCATAATATGATATACCGCACGGTATAGTTCGCAATGCTTTCTTAAAGGGTTTGCCATGTTAAAAATTTATTTATTTACTGACGTGCACCGTGTTTTGGGCTAGCGATTTACATATGTATAAAAGCGAATTCCCTGTGAAATACGGACTGACGGACATACAGACATGAGTGATCCTATGAGGGAGGTGAGAAATCTTTAAAACCTGAGTATTCTGGACCATATGAAGTTATCACACGAAGTGATAAATTATTTAAAATACTCGTGAAAGGTAAACCAGTCACAGTATCAATAGACCGCATTAAACTGGCCTACATGCTGCACGATCCATACACCACACAAAATCCATCACTTCACACACGTACATATACACATAGTTACACCTCTGATCACCAGAACTTACCTAGTTCTAATGACCCAGTCATGAAAACGACACGGTCAGGACGCAGAGTAAAGTTCATCAACTACTATCGTTGAAAGACTCTGGGGGAGGGTGGTGTAGTGTACATGTTCAATAATAACAAATAATAATATAACAATAAATTCGTATGTATATTGTGTATAGTAAATAATAATATTTTTATAGATATAAAACTTAATAATATTTGTTTGTACAGCGGACAAACATATCCATTTTATTAGTAGATAAATTATTTTGCTATTCATGTACGATAAACGCAAGCGCACTTCGAGCGGCCGCCCCACCATTCCTTAAAGCATATGACTTGTGGCGTTTGCTCGCTGGATTTAATAAGAAATATAATGTCCTACCATCATTTTCGTATTTTATTTACCCAAGTAGTGAAAAGTTATATAGTGAATCCCCCTTAAATCCCACAGTTCCTTCTGAGGTACAGAACCCAAAAAACTATTTATTGTTTTTAACTTCTTACGTGCATACATTATTAGTACTAAGTACAATATATTTTTTCCAGGTAAAACAACAACTGTGTCACTAGTGTGCAAAGAGTTAGGATTTGATACAGTGGAGTTCAACGCTTCAGACACAAGGAATAAAACTCTCATACGGGAACAGATTGGGGAACTTCTCACTACCACATCCTTGTCAGGGTACGCTAAAGGTAAGAAATGTCCTATTGCCTGTCCCTAAGCTAAGCTGTTTTTTTAATGAATTTTCTTGTGTTTATGTTGTGATTTCTAATTTATTTATAAAGGGTAATGGGCCCACCTCTCGTTCCCACCATTGTAACTTCTGTAAACCAGAATCAACAGCGGCAACCGTCCTGATAACCTCTGAGTTGCGAGCTCAGGGTTCCCTGGGGAAAAGCTAAGCTGTCTTGGATCCCGCAACGAAATTAATCAGAAGTATATAGGAGGAGTAGGAAAATACATCCTGTTTCCCTCCTTTTTAACAGGAGACAGCAAAATGTTAAAAGCATAAAAATGCTACGAAATGAGACTTTTACAATCAGGTTAAGCCTGATTGCTATTGCACCACGGAAGTTCTAATAATATAAGTTCTAATAATAATAATAGTTCTAATTTGTGTGTGAGTGTATAATTTGTATGTATAAAATAGGTATATAATCATAAGATAATAGTATGTAATATCTGTAATGGATACCCTACTTTATCTTAAAATGTTATCCTTATCAATAAAGATTGTTTGATAGAGGTCGCTCTTTTGGCAGTAAGACCGCCTTTGTGTGACGAGTATAGTAATTAATTGTACTAAACATGAATTTTTAAATTGTAAGTTTGTGCACAATAAAGAGTTTTCATTCACTAATTCATTAAGCGCGATGGGCAAAATTAATTTTATTTTATATGACAGGATAGCAAATAAGCTAGTTTCTCCTAATGGAAAGAGACAAACATTGCTAATAGACGCCAGTAATGTTAATAGTGCGTTGCTATCCATGTGGCGGGATAGTAATACTGTTAAGTACTTTGAGTTCGTAATTTGCAAGAAAACGCCACTTATATAAAAACCGTGTATTTACAACACAAGTACACAAACAACAAAATGTAATACGTAAATACACTATACACACTGGTCACCTCGCTGCACCAGCACTAAACTTAACCGACTACGTTTAAAGAAAACAATTCTCGTATTCACTTAAAGTGGTCACTTCGCTTCGCACTGGTCGCTTGTACTATCGCTTTCGATCACTGTATAAAAACTCCCTTCTATTTGTCAACACTTCCCTATTTATACTCGAGGTACAGTTCCAACAACAATCGCGAATGTTCGGCAATCATCTCGTAAACAATAGACAATTATTGTAAACAACTTATGATAAGTTATGATACATAAGTCGTAGTACACGCTATTTTCAACCTTATGATCTATACCACAAAGTCCATTATGGCATAGCTATTCGGATAACGGTCTACTATTTGTTTTTCAATAGGAGTAGCTATCTCTTTCTTTTATTTCTAGATCTATCCAGCGTTCCAACTCTTCACGGTTCTAGATTATTCTTAAACAATACCAAATGCATAAGTTTACCAGCTACCTTACACTCCAAACCAGAACATGCCAGTAGCATGCACTGACGCTATTGCGGCAGGAATTAGTAAGGCGGTAATATCAGAACGGGGCGAGTCGTTGCATAACTTTACTATCTAGCAGCCACTATGGTAGTGACAAGTTTGGCCCATTGTTCGCCCTTTACGAACTGCCTGGCAGAATGGCAATTGGCAGATGGTCTATTCTTCAAAGGGGGCCCGGTCTAATACTTTTGTAGGTTTTCTTTCTTTGATTTACTCAGTCCCCAAAAAAATCTTAATCAAAATTATCTGAATCAGTTATGAAAATTCAGTTATCATAGAGCGTAAATCGCAAAACTTCATTATGATAAAGTAGTCTGTATTTTTTTTTAGTAGTGGAAGGTTGAAAACCAAATGGGAATGCGACACGTAAGCGTCGTGTGGGTACCAACTGAATTCCACCGAATTTGGTGCGCCGCTTAAGTGTCGCACGGGGTGTTGATGGGTTAATGAGTTAGGGTAATTCTATTTTTGCTTGTTAAATATATTCGCTATTTGTGGGTATTTTCATGTAATATTGTTTACCCGTCTTTGTTTAAGGATCAACAGGAAAAGGTGCAGTGACTAAGAAACATGTGCTTGTGATGGATGAAGTGGACGGGATGGCGGGTAACGAAGACAGAGGTAAGTTTTTAAAAGCCTCTTACACCACCCAATTTCTCAGAACCTGTTAACAGAGGCAGGATGATGTAATAAGCGATAGGGTCTCTAAACTGCGGGTCTAGACAAGTGGCATTAACGCTAGGAGAATAGAAGATAAATGTATGGACTTGGTGTAAGCGTTCGATAGATTATGCTTATGTCAAGTGCGTACATTTATCTTTCTATTCTCCTAGCGTTTATGCCACTTGTCTAGACTCACTAGGCAATCGTGGTTCCGATCTTCTGCCGCCCTGCCGAGTACTCATTCGGCAGGTTTAATAAGAAACAGGGAGGCAAGGAGCATAGTTGCAGTGGTGTGAGCGCAGAGAGAGATATTTTATTTACTTTTGTATCATAAGATACCAAACAAGCAGATGGGTCTCCTGATAGAACGAGACAGACTATCGCCTATAGACACCAAAAATGTTTTCTTTCTTTATGGAAGAGGGGGCAAACGAGCAGGAGGTGCACCTGATTTTAAATGATGCGCCGCTCACGGATATCTGCATTACCACAGGTCTTGCAGTTGCGTTTACGAAGTTTTAAAAATAGTAAGCTCTCTTCTTGAAGGTCCCCGAGTCGTATCTGTTCGGAAAAACCCCCGCCAGTAATTGATTCCACAAAAAAGTAGTGCGGGGCAAAATAAGCCGGGAAAACCGCATGGTTGTGGATTTCCAGACATCGAAATTGTATAATATATATAATACAAGTAAAATGTAAAGTCCATAAAGTAGACCAACCAATTAGACCTGTAGTATCTTATAAAAATGCCCCGACATATAAGTTAGCTGCTGAAACAAACAAAATATTTATATATCTTACAAAGTTTACCCCTCCACACAATTAAAAACAGCTTAGATTTAGCGAATAAAATTAAAGACATGGAAGTACCTGACGGAGCCATTTTAGTATTTTTTGATGTCCAAAATTTGTTTCCAAGCGTACCTATTAATGAATGCCTGAAATCAATAATATATTGGTGGAGTCAAGGATAGAACCACAAAAAATTGTGGAACTCAACCATATTTTCGAGGTATGCTTGAGGCAGAACTATTTTGTGTTTAACAATCAAATTTTTCGACAAATAGATGGCCTCGCCAATGGAAGCCCACTATCACCACTGCGCAGACATTTTTATGAATGGAATAGAAATTCAGGTGCTTCATCACAAAATCTTTCGTAAACATATTTGTTACTGGCATAGATAGTCATAGGAAAATATAAACTATATGGTTCAATTTTATTTGATATTATATATTTTGAATTGACGTCCGTTACGTAAATAAATCTATAGATTTCGGCTACTCATTGTGTAGCTCAAAATACCGTGAAAAATACAAGTCATTTGCAATAAGTAATTTAGGAGATTGTCTTTGGTCTCCACCGTGTCGGCGATAAAATGTTTGCCGGGATTCCCTAACGACGTCTTGTATCGTATCATTACGTTTCTCCCTCCTTTTACTTTTAACGTTGTCAGTGCAGAGTGAGTACGTACTTGAGCACAATCTTATAGAAATATTGCATAAATAAATTAGAAAACTAAAATATTTTTATTACTTGCCCTGCAATGCATGAAAAAGAGCTGATGATAAAGTAGCTTAGCATTTTCAAAGTATTTGTATATAGAGCAATTGGCCCACCCCTCGTTCCCACCACTATAACTTCTGTAAACCAAAATCAACAGTGGCAACCAACCTGATAACCACTGAGTTGCGAGCTCAGGGTGCCCTGGGGAAAAGCTTAGCTGTCTTGGGACCTGCAACGAAATTAATCAAGTATATAGGAGGAGTAGGAAAATACACACTGTTTTCCCTCACTTTTAAGCAGGAGACAGCAAAATATTAAAAGCATAAAAATGCTACAAAATGAGACTTTACAATCAGGTTAAGCGTGATTGCTATTGCACCACGAAATGTTTGGGAATTAGAGACCTACCAAAATGGCCTACTTAATTTTGCTTCCAGTAGTAAGTATGACAAAATTGCTGGAAGGCACGGAAGTTTCCACGTGTTCCCATAAGGTTGGAGTAGTAAATTACACCGGATATACATTGGATACTATCAAGCATTTAAGTTCGTTTTGCCAAAGTATTTGTATATTTAAAGATTTTACTTCATAAAACCTTACCAGTTTTAATAGCAGTGGGGCCGCATTTTTTAATTTGCCCCGGACCCAAGGTTAACTAGATACGCTACTGCTTGCTTGAACGATGCTCATAATACATTCAGCTTTTGATGAGCTTTAAGGCAGGAATAGAGACTCTACAAAGGTCCTGTATTCCCAAGAGAAAATTTAACTTGAAAACTGAAGGAGTTTATTAATTTATTAATTGGTCGTTGCTAAAAAGTGATATTGGTTTAGTGTTTATATCTTCTTACTTCTAAATATTCTTCATATTGAATTTAAAAAACGGCTAAACTTTCTCTTGGGCAACCGCAATTTTTTAATTTATCAGTCATCAGGTGGTTGACGCACTTGATTATACTTTATAGGGGTTATAATTATGGAAATGAGAGGTGGGGCCTCATTGGACTAAGAATCTGATGATTGGGGTGTCACCCATTACACCAATCCACAACTTATTGAACCCTGGCATGACTGAAGTTATTTAGTTTCTGTCAACTTGTCTGCTAGAGAACCAGCGCCATATTTTTTTACTTCATTTTTTTAATTAATCCTTTTAAAACTTTGTTTCAGGTGGGTTACAAGAGTTAATATCCCTTATAAAGTCTACATCAGTGCCAATAATATGTATGTGCAATGACAGAAATAGCGAAAAGATGAGAACTCTTGTTAACTATTGCTACGATCTACGATTTAGCCGACCGAGGGTGGATCAAATAAAGGTAAATAAAACAGTCAAATAAATATCACTGGACATGTTACACAAACTGATCTAAACCCTAAATAAGCAAATTCATTTTTTAATTTTGTTATACGTGTATGTCAACAATGCTAATACATACAAATACAAATAAGAATAGAAAATATATTTAATAAAACCCAAACCTAGAAATACGAACATTTATGCTTATCATACAAATGTTGTTGGGAATCAAAGTCATGACCAGGGCTTGAAGCCCGTTTGAAAAATATCGGTTAATAGAGGTAACAGTTTTTATAAAAGGTTTCGTTTGAATAAACCTATATAAACTGGTTTAAACCAAAATCGTGAAATACCTCAAGAACAGTGCGGACAAAAATTGGGAACAGCGAACATCAAAGAAATATAAAAAAAAGTATCTTCACGCCCGTGTCCCCGAAAGGGTAGGCAGAGACAAGTGCACCCACGATTAGCCGAAGATACTTGGTCCCACAAAGCGATAGGTGTCTATCGCCAACCGGGCACTTTCCAATCCCGGGCAATGTTGTTTTTACCAGAAAACTGAAGAAACACATTTTTGAATTGCCTGACCCAGGAATCGAACCCGGGACCTCATGTCTCAAAGAAATATTTTTAAAAAACCTCTATAAGCGCTAACTTCACTTTGGTAACTCATGAGACCTCTGAGAAAACTCCGTTAATACACTATGGTCTCTATACTAACCTAACCACCAACACTAACTTCATCCAAAAAAACAATATTTTCACTATTTACCAGTTTTAATACAATACTCTATGGTATTTTATCGTTTTCGAACGAAACATTGTACAGAATAACCTCAAATTAGCATTCTTTTTTCAAATACGCTCTTGGGGAAAAATAAAAGAACTTAGTCCGCCATTTTGATTCGTGCTGTGTGTTATGTGTTGGTTGCAGTTTATGATACTGGTTAATTTAAAAGTGTTTTGGCGTATTAATCAACAAGTGAACTTTATTTACAATCAACATTAGTTCAAGATCTAACAGTTTAGATAATAATTTTGTCAAAAACCGTAAATATCAATTAATTAAACATATATTTCGTTAACGACCAACTTGATGCGACCAGCGCTTTGGGTATTGGGTATGACGGTACCTATTTTTATATATTTTCGTTAATTTCAGTGTTGATATCTATGATCTCAAAAAAAATCATATGATGTGAATGTGAAATATCCTTAACAATATTTAAAAAAAAAAACATAGCTGTAAAATTGAAAAAGAAATAAATTATTTAAAAATTACGAAAAAAACTACGTATTATGAAAACAAATATATTGATATTTATGTAAATAAATATTTTTGTACTATAATATATGTTGTTTATTTTTTTCCGTATATATGTTTACCGTATATATGTTTATGTGTATATATAAAAAAATATAAAAGGCATAGGTCATCGATTTACTTTTTTAATTAAAAATCCTCGACTAACAAGTAGCCATATTTTTCTCAAAGTGTCGTGTTACACCTGAATTATTTTGTAGCTTAAGCCATTTAATTAAACAATTCTCACACCAGTGTATTGCAGTGCTCAAGACCTCTTAAAAAATATACGCTTTACAGTATCAGATTCAATCCAAACAACTCATAAACCATTTTTGTGACCACGGTCCACCGGAACGAACTTGGAACGTGTGCGCGTAATGGTCCGTGTTTTTTGCGAAAAAATGCGAAAATGGCTGGTGGTATGAGCGGATAAACCAGTTTATTGAATTAAAATCATTATCATTTTTTTTCCATACTGGTTACCTCACCAGTATTTTTAAGGTTAAGGTAGAGCCAAACCTTTACATAACGCTCTTTGTGTACTCACACTGAATTAGGTTTGAAAATCAACCGGCAAACAAGCCCTACTCGCCCGATAGATTGCATAGTTAGGGTAGCTAACCACTCAACCAACGTGGCGATCAATCAAGCAAATAAATTGTTTTTTTTTTAGAAATTATATTTTGAGGATAAAGAATATATCTTTGTCAATGCAAAAATTACAAATTTTTTTATAATTACTCATACAAATTATGCCATTTCTCTTAAGACGACTGAATAGTCATACAATTTAAAACTGTCAGCACTCTATAAGACCTTCAGGTTACATCGAAGATCCCATATTTTTTGGTTTATATTTTGCTAGCTTTAAATGTATTAATGGCTTATAGATCGCATCATCTCGATATTGCTGGGGCTTTTATAATAGGTCTTCGACCACCATTCTGTAACTCTGAAGCCATAAAAATTTAGGGGTTGAAAAAGGATAACTTTCAAACATAGCAGGGTGTGCTGTCTAGGGATCAAAGTCTAGTTGAGCCTTTAAAATTTATAAATGGTCATAGATCAAGCGTTATTTTGCGGCAATCTATAATATAAAGAAAATAATTAGGATAATTTAATCTGTGGGTTTTTATATGACTGCTGTTATTTCACTCTAACAAGACAAGCAGTGTATCAAAAGGTAACGTTTTTGAAAATCTGAAAATTAAAGCAGACCTCAGCTGTACCATTGTTCTCTCTTGTCAACCACTTTTTTCACTGCAGCAGTTATACAAACAAAATATACAATATCATGAATTAATGTATGTTTCACTTCACAATTGAACATCTTAACGAGAATCGAGCTACATTTCACTTAACAATAGTTGAAGCAGATGTTGCCTCAACCCTAGTGGCAGGTTGTAAAGTGTGCTGCTAATGCCGAGGACGTTGCGATGGACGAGGAAGAATTTTATAAAAATGTAAGATCCTTGATCCTTTTCTTTTGTGAGTTATTGACAATCGGTTAGTTCATTCCATATCTTGTGCTACTTTTCTTGAATCAGATTTTCGTTCAGATTCGGTCTTTCCGTCTAATATGAACTCAGACCCTTTATCAACAAATCCCTCTAGTATTGAGTGATTTTAATTACACGATTAGGTGGTTTAAGAGGATATAAGGCCCTTTTGATATAAAAGTAACAATATATGATATTGTCTGCAGTCGGCGCTGCTGTCGATCAGCTTCAAAGAGGGTGTGAAGATCCCGGCGGACGTGATCGGGCAGCTGGTGGTGGCGGCGGGGCAGGACGTGCGCCAGTCACTGCACCTGCTGTCCGTGTGGGCCGCCGACTGCCAACACACCGACAGCCTCAGGGACGAGACCAAGAGGATCAAGAAAGATGTCAAAATGGTCATTATGCATTAATTATTTAGTTTAGAAAAACCAGCGCGCCTTACAGTACTCGTATGTGATGAGCACTGACCACACAGTACATAGACGCCTAATATTTAATTTTCCGTATTGAATGCATTCCCGCAACTAGCTGACGTAAGACGAAGAAAAGTTGCAACGCCGTGATTGGCTAACTCAAGACCACAGTGAAAGATAGTGATGTACAAAGAATCTGATTGATCGACACTGATTGAGTATTTCAGCGTGGACATTTATATTATTTTTTTATATATCATAAAACAGCAAACAAGCAAATGGTTCTCATGATGTAAAGAGTTAACCATCGCCTATAGACACCAAAGATGTTAATGGTGCGTTGCTATCTTGTAACGAGGTATAATACTACATGCATAAGTTTACCAGCTACCTTAACTTCCATACCGGAACACGACAGCGACAAGCATAAACTCTACTGCGACAGGAATAGGTAAGGTGATGATGCAGAACTCTGCCACCAAGTAATATATCAACGGGTCTCAAGAACATATCGTATCTACAAAATTACCAAATTACAATATGTTTGTTTGAGTACATTGTAGATAAGATAACATTCACTTGAGTATTTCCAAAAATAAAAGACCAATAAATATAAAAAATATATTGTCTTGTAGCTTTATGCATGTTTATGCGAGTTTTATTACAAAACCAATTTCGTCTGATCTCTCCATACGATTTCGTTTTATATATATATATATATATATATATATATATATATATATATATATATATATATATATATATATATATATATATATTTTCCTTTCACCTGTTGCCATTCCATTCCATTGCCATTCACCTGTTATTCGGTGTTTATGGGCTGTGTGATCTGTGGTGATGAGTAATAGCACGCGCTCGTTTGTCATCTCAATAAGCGCGCGCTCATTGGTCAAATCAAATAGCACGCGCTCATTGGTTATTAAAACAGCGCGAGATTCCTCGGCTTTCTGTTACTTCCGTTGCACTTCACAAAATCACTCCCATAGATTTCAAAAAAACGTAAGGGAAAATGTGACATTAAAAACTTATTCATTATTCACTTAACTAAAAATAAAGTGAATTTAAGTGTCAGGTCTAAAATTTAAATATTTTATGTCTTGTAAATGGTATAACTATCTCACTGATACAGTGTATCAAATATATATTACCGCCTCATTAGTCGAGTGGCTAGCAAACCTAACTACGGGTCGATGGGGCTGGGGTTAGATTCCCAACATGAACAAACATTTCTGTGATGAGCACGTTTGTATGTCTGGGTTTAGGTGTGTATTATGTATGTAACAGTATTTATATATGTATTTCTATATATTAGTATTGTTGACTAACACCCATAACAAGCAAATAATTTGCCTACTTTTCGGTTAGATCAATTTGTGCAATTTGTCCAGTGATATTAATATTATTATTATTATTATTTATAATACATGTAATATTTAATTTGGTTTTCCTTTACAGGGTCCATGGGAAGCTATCCGCAAAGTGTTCAGTGCGGAGGAACACAAGACGATGACCATACACGACAAGAGCGACCTCTTCTTCACCGACTACAGCCTCGAGCCCTTGTTTGTGCAAGAGAATTACCTCAGCGTAGCACCACACTGCCCCAAGTAAGTGCATACTAAACCCCTATAGCTATGAATCGACGGCACTTTTTAAAACTGCATTTTACTTATTAAGGACTTATACAATTGCAGTGAAACCAATACAAGTGTTTTCATTATAATAACTAAAGCCCTTGTTAGAAATCATGTATTGCATTTATCATGGCACTTTCAATTTTATAACACTAGTCCGTACGTTGTAGCATGGTGCGGGTGACAGTTTTAGTAACTGAAGAAAGAAGAGGGTGAAAGTTTCGTATCACTCTTGAAAGTTACCGCGTTTCACAAATAATGACTTAGTATTTCAGTCGTACCATATTTGTAATATATTAAATCATTAATAATTGTAGTAAATTAAATTAAACTCAACCATAATATTCTAGCCTACAAACAAAATCAAATTGAAAGAAAAATTAAGCAAAGTATAGCGTATAACGTAACATCATAGGCGTATTTAGTGATATACTGCTAAGATGTTTTCGATGTCGAAGTCTATGTTTCTTTTTATAATAAAAACGTATATTGTGTGTAGTTCAGTTTTTACTGTTAAAAAGTCTTATTATAGAAATGAAACAACAGTAGTCGGTCCAACTTTTACCCACTGCATGGCTGACATTTAGCCACGTTTTATCCAAAAAGACAACTTTTCTCCAACCACCAATGTTTTTGGCCTTCCTTAAATATGTACATATCATGAAACAAAGAAAACAAGTGGAAGTGAAGAGTGGGCGTGCCGCATGCATCACTATTATGCGCTGTTACTCTAAATTGCCTTAGTGATACTTACCATATCTCTAAGAGATAGTCGGCGTGCGAAAATCTATTATACACTGAATTATGCCGTATTGTGCCATCCTTGAATGCAGAAATGATAGTAGAATACAGATGATTAAAAATGGAGATATTTCATATCATCCGAAAGTACAATTTTCATTTTATTTTAATTAAATTCCTGATTTATATAATCTCTAATGATATAATAGAAAGTCAAGCTAAAATCAGCCGTACACCTTACATATAAAGTTCATTTTAGGTTGACCTAATTTTTCTAGTAAGATATACGTAATGACAGTCATTACGTATATCATTCTAGAAAGTTCTCTACTCAAATATGACCAACTGAAAACTACGGAAAAATCAATACTGCCATCTATTGTAGAATAGCGAAACTATTAAGATTATAGTTTCACTATTGTACAAATAGATGAGTCTATTTTCAATAGAATACAAAAGGACGTAAATACTCTTTTTTTTTTTGTAGCAAAATAAAATTTATTGTAACGCAGTTTGGTATATTTTTAAATGTTCTGTTTGTGTGTTTCGGATTATTGTTGTTTAAAATGAAAACGACCAATGAAACAATGTTTGCATTAGTAGTTTATATGCAATAATGCTTATTTTATGTGTGAGTATGGCGATCGCGGTCCTGATACAAATGTTTGTACTTGCCAATTCCGCTTGTTCTATGTTCCACGGTACATATATTATTAATTCCATATCGCAAATACCAATTAAAGAATAATTTTCTTTTCAAGCTAACATTCATAACAATATTAAAGAGAAGTAGATTTATGCTGCGAGTATCGTTACCAATAAAAATGAATTGCGTAATATCACATCCCTAGTCGTGTTATACTGACAGATGACAACATCTTACAGGCAACTGTCACCCGCACCAATCTACGGCGCATGGACTGTAGAAGTTATATGAGATCACAGCTCAAGATGCTTGTACGAGTTTAATAATCCATACTAATATTAAAACTGCAAAAATATGACTATTAGGTTTTCATGACTAAACTGATTTTAATAAAATTTGACATAAAGATACTTGAAGACCCAGACTCAAACTTGGTTCACTTTAAAAGAATATGCCTAAGGGGTTCAAAGTTTATACTGAAGACTAGCTGTTGCCCGCAACTTCATTCGCGCGCACTTCCTTTACTCCGCACAGCACCTGGCCGCTAGGTGATAGCATGATAATATGTAGCCTATATGTTGACCTGACCTGTTAGTAATATTCATGCAAAATTTGAAGTAAATCCTTGCAATACTTTTTGAGTTTACCCCGGACATACATTGACTTTCCTACGATTTTATTATATGTATAGATTACATTGCTTATATGAACCGATACCGGCAGCTTTGGATGCTAATCCGACATATGGTAGTGTTAACACACAACCCATCAGACTCAGAGCTGCTACTAGAATTTTAGAAAAACAAGGTTTTTCTCGAAAAGCCAATAAAACTGCGAACAGTAAAAACATCGCCAAAAAAAACTACCAATTCAGGGATCGAACCCGTGATCTCATGATCTAAACCAAATAAATAAATACTGAAATTGTTGTAATTTTGGGATATTTAAAATCATCAGGCACGAAGTTCTCCAACGGATGAGCAAGGCGGCAGATGCTATCAGCTGGGGTGACATCGTGGATGCCAGGATACGACGGAACCAGGCCTGGGGACTATTGCCCGTGCAGGTGATGAGTTTTTTATAGTAGAGGGGTTAAACGAGTGGGTGCGTCTAGTGGTAAGTGATACCAGAGTAACATTCGCAATA
The DNA here is from genome assembly GCA_036924255.1 of Apodemia mormo. Taxonomy (NCBI): domain Eukaryota; kingdom Metazoa; phylum Arthropoda; class Insecta; order Lepidoptera; family Riodinidae; genus Apodemia; species Apodemia mormo. The sequence goes on along the minus strand of JAUPFN010000001.1, from coordinate 42,923,369 downwards.
GCAGAGGTGTTGCAGTTGCGTTGCCAGGCAATTCATTACACATACACAATGAATAATACGCATATACATATACATGGCTCAGTTACGGAATTATACTATGGGGTAACAGCACAAATGTGACAACACTTTTCACTCTTCAAACAAAACTAATTAAGAGTTTTAGCGAATAGCGACCACACCGTCAGTTGTAAGCCTCATTTCCAACAACACATAATACTGACACTACCATGTATTTACATTTTAGAAATGTGTAAGTTTGTGTGAAACCATCAGGATTGGTACACAAAAAGAGAAGACAAACAGTCACAAAAAATTACCACATAAAAATAGACTAAATTTGTCAACTTCCCATGTAAAACTTTATACTTTTAGTACTTATGTAATGTCAATAAAAAATTATAATAAATTACTCGAACTCATAAAAAATGAATCGAAATTTAATCAATTTGTAATAAAATTAAAAAATCTATTATAATACTATATATATAAATAAATGCTATTATGACAAATGAATATTTGAGTGATAAATTTATATATAATTAAAAATGTAAATAATAAATCTAATTCAATTCTAATTAAATATTTCTTATAAATAATTACATTTATTATAATGATAATTAAATAAGGTACATATATAAGTATATTCCTCTTTTCTACTTTGCCATTGCTATACCCGACAGGGTCCACGATGATCTAAGCATTATTTTAATCTAACATCTTGTCAACATTGTGGAATGCAAATAAATAAATAATAATAAAAACCCTGTCCGATCCGACAGTGTAGGGTCAGTGTTTTTCAAATTGTTGATCGCGGCCCCCTAGGGGTCGCGAGCCCTATGCAAAGAGGCCGTGGACGTTAGTTTAGTGTTACTAAAAAAATTAAAGCAAAATATATACCAGACAATAAAGATAAAGGATTTGATTTTTTATGTGATTTTTTCCACATTTTACACGTTTTGAAATTATTCTTATAATGATGTAATTGTGTTTAAAAGTAGCGATGGTTGTGAGACAGGCGATGTTCAGCTCGGTGATCCCGGGCCAGGCGCTGGCGGGCCACGTGGCGGGGCAGATCCAGTTCCCGGGCTGGCTCGGCAAGAACTCGCGCCACAACAAGATGCGCCGCCTCGCGCAGGAGATACACGCGCACACCAGGCTCAGGTATTATAACTGTAATATCGCTGGACAAATGACACGAATTTATCTAAATTTATGGCAAATTATTTGCTTGTGTTATCACCAATACCAATTTATAGAATTACAGATTAGTTGTTATGTAAAATAGGCTAAGTTTACAGCTTACTCTCTCAATTGGCTATCTGAGTGCTAAGTATGAGTTTCTCTTTTCGCATTTGATCGTAGCGCGTTTCGAGTTTACTAGGAATTTGTATGTGATTTGTACAGCGCCACCTAGTGGTAAACGTGAGAAACCAGTTTACCACTAGGTGGCGCTGTACAAATCACATACAAATTCCTAGTAAACTCCAAACGCGCTCACGATCGAATGCGAAAAGAAAAACTCACACTTAGCACTCTGATCCTCTAAACTAGAACACGATCAATTATTGACGCTGTTGTGGCAAAAATAGGTAAGGCAGTAGTTCCAACAACAAACTGCCAATTAATACTTGCATTATTTTTTTATATTTTCAGTACATCTGGTTCGAAGTCGTCCATATTCTTAGACTATGCGTCTCACCTCCGCGACGCTATCGTGACTCCGTTGATAAAGGAAAGAAATGATGGCATTGATAAGTCGCTTGAAGTGCTGGAGTCTTACCACCTGCTCAGGGAAGACCTGGAGTCCTTGACGGAGCTGTCTCTGTGGCCTTCTCAAATAAACCCTATGAATTTAATTGACTCCAAGGTAAAGTGTTAACAATTATTCATTTAGATTATAGATTTACTGAGTTTTTGGGTGTATGTACATAAGCAGATTGATGGGATGCAGGTTCCCATGTGTTGGTCTGGGCCCAATTTGAAGAAAAGATAATATGTATTTCTGTCAGACAGTTACAGCGTAGGTTTACAATACAGGAAATAAATAAATGCATGAAAAACTTTAAAAACAAAACAAAGAAAAATTTCGACACGTATGGTTGTACACCTTCCTTCAAGCCGGAACGCTTTAACCAACTGAGTCAATGTCGACTGGTTCAAAGTGACGAAATTCTTCATTGCTATATGATCGATTCTGTCCCAAGCACGGGGTGAGTGCTAAACATAAATATAATTAAATAAATGCAATCCAATACATGCAAAGAAAGATCTGCATCTATATATCTAAAAATCAATACCACTTTTCGTTGTAATTTTTATAACTCACCTATCCAAACAATAGGCTTTGTTCGGACTATTTAGTAGATGGTTTATGTGAAGATTGAACAAAATCGGTAGAGCGGTTCTTCATTTATCATATTTTTTTAACTAATGAATTCAATAAATGGCGATACGTAGCGAAGCACGTAACGGGCCGCTAGTATTTATATAAAAAGTTATTGATTTTTAATCTAGTACATCAGTTTCTCTTCCACCCATTGATGCATGTATGTTTTATGAAGGTAAAAGCTGCGATGACGCGCACATACAACAAGACTGCGCCGTCCCTACCGTACGCACCCGGCCTCATAAAGAAAGCTCGCCACACCGACGACGATGCGGAGGATCCTCTGGGGGACAATGAGGACGACGACAGTGATCCAGAGAATGATGCTTTAATCAAGGTAATTTACATTCCACGTATTTGGCACACCGTAGAGAGAAATAAAAAAACTGTACGGCGTAAGTGCCGTGCAAGCCATCAGCTGACAAACGCGTGCAGTATTTATGTGATGTAAGCACACCCACAGATATGGCGCGTGGTTATTTACCTTACTATTAACTCTTGCGTAAAAAGTGGATTGTTTTATGGAGAAAGGCGTAAAGCGTTGAGACAAAATTATTTTTTTCGTAAAAATAAAACGTTTTAAACCCTCGAATCATGTTCTTTTAGAGCTGGATGTCTTTGGTTTGGCGTACCGAATGTTGTGTTAAAATATGTTCACCTATTTTGGAACGACTTTATATATATACCCTTATATACTAGTTTCTGGATATACCAGTTCAATTTGTAAATATTTTGCATTTCATAGTCTACTTATTAGATAATAAGGTTATATGCTATATACAATTGCACTACGACCCTCACAAGTGGTATAAACGAGAGTGGAATCATAAGATTAACTTAACAACTAGTCAAAAAAAAAACAGATTCTTAGTCTCATTGTATTAGTATATATGTCGCAGTGAAATTGTCAATACCGGTAGATTATAATCTACATAAGTGATATTATAATTTAACTGTTGACCTAACCTAACCAAATTATAAAATCCCTAGGTAGATTATAATCTAACGGCTATTGACAATTTCACTGTGATTTATATGTCGCAGTGAAATTGTCAATAGTCGTTAGATTATAACCTACCTAGGGAAATTATAATTTGGTTAGGTTAGGTTAGCAGTTAAATTATCAGTTAGGTAGATTATAATCTAACGGTACTGACAATTTCACTGCGACATATATATAAATAAACACTACTGTGCTCTTTTTATTCTGATATGTTTGGTGTATGGTCAAATTGCCTAGTATGGAGTTGGTTCATTTATTATTTTTATTATTACAGAAAAAGAAAAAAGAAGACAAACCAAGCACAAGCAAACAACAAACAAGCAAAAAACCAAGCAGTGCTAAAGAGAAGAAAAAGAAAAAATAATACTCGACAATGTGATTCTGGAACAGTATTAAAAACTGTAAACGCAATTTTTCTTGAAACATCTCTGAAGTTTTACAATTTATTAATTTTAAATCCTGTGATATTACATTGATTTGAATGTGGATATGATTAATATTGAATCAACATATTTTGCTTTAAATCTAACATTTTAAGAAAAGATGTACCATATTACTGTTCAGTTGTAGGTTGTGTTTTTGTTTTGTGTTAATAAATATTATGTTTCAGATAACTGTCTTTATTACTGATATAAAATCCTTGCTACCATTTTGACATGAGAACCGAAAGAAGAGTAATCCATTGAAATGTTACAATTTAAGGAACTAATTATTTCATTTTTTAGAGGACGCAATTTTAATTTTGGGACATGTGTTGGGAGACAATAGAAGCTTAACACCAAGTTTGTGGGGTTGCCGTTCTTGTCCCCCGGCGGCCATCTTGGAAAAAAGGATGCAAACACCTTTTTCGCAATATCTCGGAAATTTTGTGTCCTACAGAAAATTCATAGACATAATTTGTAACAAATCGCTTTGCCCACAAATATGTTCATATAACTTTTTGCCCTACATTTAAAATTAAAAAAGTTATAAGCAAAAAAGTGAGAAAATTTCTATAAAAATTTTCAAAGTTGACTGGGTTCGTCAATGCTCATGAGAATCTGGTCAAAACGAAATGTTTAACTTAATTTAATGATCTTTTTTTGTAAATACATTCTTAACTTATAAACACCCGCTTTGATACTCAAGCGCCACGCCCACAAAGTTGACCGTCGCTTGATACAATTACGAGACGCTTAAGCTTCTACGCATCGTTTGATTTTGAACTTTAAATATATAACATAAAGCCTATTTTAGTATGAAGAACTTAAATGATATATGATCTATGGTAAATTTCGTGTAGGTGTTATTAATGCAAAACTTAAAATAATTTATGCCCACGAATAATTTGACATTCATCGTAAGCTTGTCAGTTTTGAGTATCTCTCATGATTTGTTTGTAGTATGTTTTCTTTTGGATTTATAAAAGTAGTTTTTATTTGAATAAACAGAAACGATATCAATAAGTGATCACAGTCAGTCACACAGTGATAAAACATAATTTGGTGTCTGAGTCGTGTTTTAGAATATCGAAGAGTTTTTGCTTATAACTTCTTTAATTTTAAATTTAGGGCAAAAAGTTACATGAAAATATTTATTATGTCTTTATTATTGGATATTAATACATAGAAATACATAATATATAAATACTGGAATATGTTTATGAAACACCCAAAAATTTTTGTTCATCACACAAATGCCTATCCCCGTCGGTCGGTCAGTCGATCGAAGCCGAGCCGCGTCGAGTGCGTAGTCAGTGTCCCTAAGCACTCAATCAACGGGGCGGTCAAACATGTGAATATGTAAAACATAGTTCCATACATTTTGACCTTATTTTCTGACAAAAATGTTAGTACAGGCACCAATGTTCATTGTGTACAAACAGCGATTTGGCACGTCTGTGAAAGCCATAGATCTAGCGCAGAGTATACTAGATCTGCGATGAAGGCTCGTGCCTATTGCCTGGGCAGTAAGCATATTTTAATATCATTAATATACTAATTTTGTTGAGCTTTACTATGTAGCTAAGCAATATTACCATCTTTTAATATATAAAATTCTCGGGTCACAGTTTTAGTTACTATACTCCTGTGCTTGACCGATTTTGATGAAATTTTATGTGTATATTCAGTAGGTCTGAGTATAGGTTGTCATCTGTATTTTACACTTTTAATCGTTGGCACTTGGTGAAACTCCATTTGTAATTTTGTTAATACACTTGTACTGTTTCACGAATCACTTTAAATTTTAATGAATGTCGCCAACTGGTTTCGCCTTTTACGGCATCTCCAGGGCAGGGCAGGGCTCTGCAGATGCCGTAAACCGGTTGGCGATGTTAATTGAAATTTAAAATGATTTGTGAAACAGTACAAGTGTATAAACAAAATTAGGTTGCTATCTATTTTTTTCCTCTAAGTGATAAGAGTGGTCCACCATAATTTTTTTTATATCATATGATAGTAAACAAGCGGCTATGTCTCCTGATGGAGTCAACTATCGCCTATAGACACCAAAGATGTTAATGGTGCGTTTTAAACGTTCCCTGGACTTAACAATCAATTCAAAACCAAAATTAGCCAAATTGGTTCAGCCCTTCTCGAGTTTTAGTGAGACTAACGAACAGCAATTGATTTTTATATATGCATATATTAAGATTATTGGATACATAATTTATATGTACTAAAATTATTGGATACCCTTAAAGATTGTGTCCTTCTATATGTAGTCTTTTACCAATCCACTGTGCAATAAAATATTAAGTAGGTAGATGATTTCTCCTGATAGAAGAAATAATCATCACTTTAGTAAAGTTGGTCAATGTGGAAGAAAGGGTAAATAATAGTTTATTTCTGAGAACATGGGTGTTGCAAGTTAATATAATTATTGTATTGTATAACTATACATTGTACATAAACCTGCTGAATAATAATAATAACCTTTATTCAGATATGTTACTGTTTAACCATTTTTGTTTTTTTCTTTAATCTATTTTTCTAATTAATTTATATTGTAGCTGCTTGCCCCTTGGCAAAGGCCTTCCATCTTACTCCACAGGATTATATCTTTGGCTTAGTCTACAAACTGTCTGCTAGTGTCTTGATCTTATCTGTCCAAAGCTTGGATGTTCTGCCTTGCTTTCTTATTTTGTTCTTAGGATGCCAATGGATAATTGTTTTGCTCCATGTGTCTTCCTCTGATTATGTGCGCTGTCCAATTCCACTTTAAATTTCTTATAACATCTAATCTACTGAATATGGTGAGCAAATATTAAAATATGTATTGAAATTTTAAAGACAAGAAAAAAAAATTTGATATTAAAGGACTTGAATCTACGATCTTCTCTCTCATCTGGAAGCTCTAACCAACTGAACCACTGTTGACTGGGTCAATGTGGCAAAATTCTTCGCTTTGTGATTGATCATCCCCATCGCTAGCTATACAATGTGTCAAATTTGCTTTTTTTTAAATATTTTTCAAGTTTTCCCAAATACAGAATAAGTGCTAAAATACATATAATATTGACTTTCTTTAAAAAACATACTAATTTGTTTATTGAGTAATACTTAACAAAACAAATGAGGTTTAAATTTATCAAAAAAAAATTAAATACAAATTTGCAGTCATGAGGCATTTCTCTAGGCACTAGATGGCAAGACGTACCAAAATGCCAAATGTAAGTAAAAATTTTAATGAGGCTTTGCGACATGGCATTAGATTTGCAATATACAAAGGTGGTGGGGCAGACAGTAGGACACATGTGTTGTTTGCAGCTAAAAATTCTACTGCTGGAATGTAGAAATTTTGATTAAATGACATGAGTAGACAAACTTACACCACCTTGATCCAGGGCTAGCACCGACACTAAAGTTGTAAAACTAATTCTCGTCAACTAAAAATAACAAGATTCAGTGCTGCCCACAAACTAAGCACAAGAAAATAGCTTAACAATAAAATATAGAGAGAAAACAAAAAATATCCCAACGTCACATAAGTATCTTAATAATAAATTCTGAGTTCAAAAATCTAGATTTAAGTAGTTCTTCCTCCTTTTAGCTTAAAATACCTCAATTTAGAGGGAAATTTTAGGAATGGTCCACAAAGTCAGCTGACTTACAGATTTCTTCATGTATCATAGGATAGCAATCAACTAGATAACTGCTGATGGAAAGACAAAATCATTACCTATAGACACCAAATATGCTTATGGTATGGTGCTATCCATGTAGCAGGATGGTAACACTCATAAATAAAATTACAACAAACATTGACATAATAATAGCTAGAATCTGTAAAACAGTAGTACCACCACATCTGGCTGAGATGTTGCTGATCTCGGTATAATAGTAGCATCTTTAGATAATCGGTCACTAGACAAAGCATGCAATGGTCTGGAGCAACACAAGGAATCTTTCTTTTAATGAAAACCCTACAGGATTTTTTTTCTAAAGTTATAAAAACTGTGTTTAGTTTGTCATAACATCCAAAACTAATTTTAAAAACACCTTCACAGCACATTTTGTAGTATATCAACGTAAGGGAATGATACTAGCATTTACTTGTGTATGACCATTGTTATTAAGTTAAATGTATTCAAAATTTAAAAGTTATTGCAATTATTTGTATGAGTGTTTTGGATTGTAATCGCACAGTAAATACTACAGTATAATCAGAGGGGTGAAAGCTTGCAATCATTTTACAATGATAATCATCAAGGCTATATTAATCACGTCAGTACATAATGTAATGGATACAAAAAACCTACTATTATAAATGCGCAATTTAGTATTTTTATTTGGTACTCAATCACATGGAAGGGGCTGCTAAGCAAGTCATAAAACAATCTTAATTTGCTCTGAACTTTATTACATAATCACTAATTAAAACATCACATTTTCATTTAGTCTTTGCGAATTCTTTGTACTCTGGGATCATCTGGTCTCATAATAACATAGACGTGCTTGTATCTACGATTATCACCATCATTTTTCACGTAATTATAGCATCCGACAGTGGCTAACGCGATTCCTACAAGACCTAAGCCTGTACTAGCAAATATTTCGGGTATTTCATTCCAACCTTGACGAAGTAATTGGCTAAGCGTACGTCGAGGCGCCATAGATGCCATGGCGATTTATTTTAGCTCCTGGTACAACTGGAACAATTTTCTTTCAACACACTTTTCTATATAGTATGTTATTAAAATTTAAAATGTAGTATGTACTATGTATGTACAGATGGACAGAAAAGAAAAATCATTTTTGTCACTGTCAAATGTCACTTGACAGTCAAACAAAACTGAAAACTCACAAACAAGGAACTTATATATGATAACTGGAATTGTTACGAAGCAATATTTGAAAAATAAAAATGTACTTTATTTCGTCACTCATAAAGTTGACATTTATTTCTTACTTAACAGAGGGGAAAAAAGTTCTGAGCAAGACAACGACATGAGTGGGTGTTGTCCCTTTCTTGCAATTGCCAGTGTAAATAAAACTATTTGATGGTAGATTTTTATATATTCGGTAACCGTTAAATCCCTTTTAATTATACACGTTGATAAATACATTGGCATAAAATGTATTGTAATTAACATAGTGAGTTCTAAAATGTGCTTATTTTAATTATTACGTAATTACTTATGCAATGCAAAGCTGTTTCTCAAATTAGTAGAATTACTTAGTAGTAATTTGCGAACTATGCATGGCCGCACTTATATATGGCGATCAAGGAAGTTACATTCAAGGAACTTATATACTATAACTGGAATTGTTACAAAGCAATATTTGAAAAATAAAAATGTACTTTATTTCGTTACTCATAAAGTTGACATTTGTTTCTTACTTAACAGAGAGGAAAAACGTTCTGAGCAAGACAACGACATAAGTGGATGTTGTCCCTTTCTTGCAATTGCCAGTATAAATAAAACTATCTAGATGGTAGATTTTTACATATTCAGTAATCATTAAATACTTTTTATTCATACACGTTGATAAATAAATTAGCATAAAATGTATTGTAATTAACACAGTGAGTCTAAAATGTGCTTATTTTAATTATTACGTAAATTACTTATGCAATGCAAAAACTGCTTCTCAAATTAGTAGAATTACTTAGTAGTAATTTGCAAACTACGCATGGCCGCACTTATATATGGCGATTGGCGCTTTATTTAGTAGAAAGAGACACACTCCACTCATGTCGTGGTACTCTTCAGAACGATTTTGAAGCGCGTGTAAGCATTCCGGGTAGAATATAACTTCCTTGGTTACATTCTACCTGGAATGTCTACACACGCTTCAAAATCGTTCCGAAGAGTACCACGACATGGGTGGAGTGTGTCTCTTTCTACTAAATAAAGCGCCAATCGCCGTTTATAAGTGCGGCCTTGCGTAGTTTGCAAATTACTACTAAGTAGTCCTACTAAATTTAGAAACAGTTTTTGAATTGCATAAGTAATTACGTAATAATTAAAATAAGCAAATTTTAGAACTCACTATGTTAATTACAATACATTTTATTCTAATTTATTTATCGACATGTATGAATAAAAAGGATTTAACGATTACCGAATGTGTAAAAATCTACCATTTAGATAGTTTTATTTACACTGGCAATTGCAAGAAAGGGACAACATCCACTCTTGTCGTTGTCTTGCTCAGAACGTTTTTCCCCTCTGTTAAGTAAGAAACAAATGTCAACTTTATTTGTTACAAAATAAAGTACATTTTTATTTTTCAAATATTGCTTCGTAACAATTCCAGTTATAGTATATAAGTTCCTTGGGGATAATGAAAAGTACTCGAGTCAGTCATGTATTATATATACTTACAATATTAGTCTATGCTTACTAGTATTGTATACTCTTTGATACAAAACTATGTTTTAAAATTTCAAATAATCATTTTTAAAACGTCTTCTTAGCAGAATTCTATGAAATTGTGATAACTGTTAATAACTATAGTTGTGAATTATTTCAAAGTTAATTGCTTTACTCTTTATTATAATTTATAATTATATTTATAATAATAATTTTTAGTATCAGTTGTTAACGCTTTATTATTGCAGTAATCCTCATAACAAATTTTAACAAAAACAATGCCGTCGGCTAAAGAAATAGGTCATCAAGTTAAATTTAGCAATACGCTCATTGGATTATTCAAGAAAGGTTGGTGGTTTATACCCGAAATTATGGCTTCCACTGGACTAGCTTTGGTTGGAATAGGCCTTGCCATCGCTGGTTGTAATAACTATATAAAAAATGATGGAGATAATCGAGAATATAAAAAGGTGTATGTAATTATGCGTTCTGATGATCCTAGAGTACCAAGATTAAAAAATCCTGTTCGCACGACTTACAATGGTTAAAAATAAAAACCTAACAAAACTATTATATTTTACTCAATATCTAACCATTTTTTTATATGATAGCAAAGAAGCACGTGGCTCTCCTGACGGAAAGCCAACAAATATTTTTATTTTGCCTGTGTTGGTCCCGGGCTCCTTTGACGAATAGGCCAACTGCCGTTCTGCCAAGCAGGTCGTAAAAGCCCGACCGATTGGCTATTCGAGTCACTACCATCGTGGCTACTAGGTGGTAGAGTTACTAAAACTAGTAAAACTATGACCTAGTAGCCACGACGGTAATGCCCCACTACCATCGTGGCTACTAGGTGATAGTTTTGCATTGTTTCGCCCGGGTTTGATACCACCGTCTTACCTATTCCTGCTGCAATAGCGTCAATGCTAGTCACTAACGTTCCAGTTTGGAGGATAAGTCGGTAAACTTATGCATATGGCATTAGACCTCGCCATAATATAACAACGCAGCATTAACATCTTTGGCGTCTATAGGCGATGGTTGACTCGTTACGTATTTCTCGGGAACACGTCGAAGAGAGCCGAAAGAAGCTTGTGTCTAAGAGTCTCGAAATGGGATCATCAAAACTTGGCTACATTGAACCCCAAGAAGACACAGTTTTCCGTGTTCACCGCAAAAAAGACACACTTTGACGTACCACTTCGATTTAAGGATACTCTCCTGACAGCCTCGGCCAGTGTTGGAGTCTTGGGATTCGACATATCTAACACCGTTCAGTTTCGCGGTCATCCGGAAGGTAAGGCGAAACTAGCCTCCAAAAAGCTCGGTGTGCTCAGCAGAGCGAACCAATACTTTTGCCGACCCATCGTCTCCAACATATAAGGCGCAAATTCGGCCTCACATGGAGTACTGCTCTCATTTCTGGGCCAGAGTTCCGCAGTACCAGCTTCTTCCACTTGTTTGCATTCAACGTGGAGCGATTCGAATTGTTGACGACCAGGCTACCTCGCAAAATAGGGCTTTCAATAAAAAACCGCAACCACCGACCAAATGCCACGGACAGATAACAGAATCAGATACACATAAAAATTATCGCGAATTAAGCCTGAAGCATTTTACGTATATAAACAGATTATGCATTTTGTCGTCAGCACTTGGTGAAATTGAATCATAAAGGTTATAATTCAATTTCATTAAGTGTATTACGGCTTACGAAAATCCCTTATAGGCACTAACTAGTTCATACCTTTACATCACTTAGATTTTATCTTGACCGGTTTCTCTAATTTCTATATATCATCTTTTTTTTATGTCATAAGATAGCAAACAAGCAGATGGGTCTCCTGATGGAAAGAGTCAACCATCGCCTATAGACACCAAAGATGTTAATGATGCGTTGCTATCTTGTGGCGAGGTATAATGCCACATGCATAAGTTTACCGGCTACCTTACCTCTAAACCGGAACACGACAGCAACAAGCACTGACGCTATTGCGGCAGGAATAGGTAAGGCGGTGGTACCAGACCCGGGCGAGACAATGCAGAACTCTACCACCTAGTAGCCACGATGGTAGTGACGCGCATAGCCAATCGGTCGCCTTTTACGACCTGCCTGGCAGAACGGCAGTTGGCCTATTCTACAAAGGAGGCCGGGACCAACACGGCGAAAAACTTTTTTCTTTTCGCTCATTACACTGTGATGCGAATAGGTCCTGTCATTCAGATATAAAATTGAGATGCTATTGCGAATGGAAATTCTTTGATTTAAATTTAGAATGTGAAATTCAAATTCAACAGCCTTACATCGTTTTGTTTGACAAATAACATAAGATAAAATTAAAAGTTTCAAGAACCCCGACACTACCTCAGACCGCCATTCTGCTACATATACATCATTTTAAGAGCAAAACGTGAAAGGGCTTAATGATCTTCAAAAGGGGATCTTGTAGCATCAGGTTAAGTTACCACGGTTCCTTACTCAATGAGTTTAAGTTGTATTATTGCAAAACTCCCATGGCCTCCAGCTTTACTATATAACCCTGGAAGTTATTTTGATTCAGAGTGTACATAAAAATATAATAAATGAAACCACACTCAATGGGCTTATTTCGTTTACTGCAGGAGTTCCATGGCCACTTTCTAGTTTTATTATCAAACCCTGCAAATCTCCTATCAATAAAGGCCAGCCTAATCTCCGATGACTACCTTCCAGTTCCATCATTATGATATCTTAAAACATATCCGGCACCTAAGTGTTTGCCAAGATAAACCAAATTAGCCCACATTTGATGGGTTTATCTAGATTAGCTTAGACGTTCTCATGGGCTTCTTCCGGTTTTATTATTAGACCCTAGAAATCATCTTGTCCCAAATACTTTGGTATAAATTTACTCCATTTTATTCCAAAGGTCCCATGCTCCATCATCAGCTCTATTATAAGATCCCGGAAATCGTCTAGCACCAGGATGTTTGTTAAAACAGAACAAAGGACCCCAAACTCGATAGGTTTATCTTGTTTACTTTAGAAGTTCCCATGACTACCTTCCGATTCTATCATCAGATACTGAAAATCGTCCAGCACCAAATTGTTTGCTACAACAAACCGAATGAGTCCCCACTTAATGGATTAACTTGGTTTAGCTAAAGAGTTCTCGGGCACATCTTCCAGCTCTATCATCAGACACTGGAAGCCATTCCGCTCCAAAGTCCTTATAATAACAAATGACACCAAAGTAGATAGCGTTTCTCTATTTTAATCCACAGTTACCGTAACATACTCCCAGCTCTATCATGAGACTATGCAAATCGTCTAGCACTAGAGTGCTTGTCCAAACAGAACAAATGTGTCCACTTTCGATTAGTTTATCTTATCTAGTTTAGAAATTCTCATGGTTACGTTTCATCATCATGAAAAATAACCTACTATAACAAATAAAATGACTCCAAACTCCACTATATTAGGAATTTCTATCTGCGAGTTACAATAACATACTTACGCCTCCATCTTCAGATCGTTGACATTATATATAATGGAAAGTACGCGTCATCAAAAATCCATCGAGTCCGAAGTTGACCATCTTATCTCTTTCCACATTCTACGCGTGGTTTTCTTTATCACTTTTTCAGCTCCATCTTTAGATCTTCGTCAACATGAGCACTAATCAAACTTTTAGCAACAAAACCAATGAGTCCAAACAAGGTTATCTTTTTAAAACTCTGGATTAGAGATTTCCAGTCCCTACATAATGAGCTTGGTTGGATGGTACAATAGTATTGCATTGTTACTGAGCTTTTACAAGTCTTTCCAGTTTTTGTACAAACGATATCAGAAAGTTGTTAAAAAGTTGCTTGCAATATTTAGAAAATCTGTTATTTATGTACATACGAAAATTGTCAGTTAAAAAGATGCTGATGATCTTCGAATGAGGATCTCAAAGTATCACGTCAAGGTTACGATGTAATTGTGATATCAATAAAGTAAGAGAATACAAAATTTAGTATAAATAAAGCCGTAATGGCTTATATTATTATACTTTCACACAAAAATAAAATTTGCTAAAAAAATGTACTCGTTGTTTAGGGAGGTAAAAAAATTTCATCCGCATACAAATGATAACATGAGGAAATACATATGGTGATTTTATTTATGAAGACAGAGAAAAGCAATGGAGATAAAACTCCACCTTGAGGAACACCAGCAATTAAATTACACCATTCAGAATGTGTCTCATCCATACGAATGCATTTTTGGCGACCTCGCAGGTATGAATTAAACCATTCTATTACTGATGGAGACAAATTAAGATAATCAATTATACCAATAAGAATGTCAAAGTCAACCGAGTTAAAAGCATTACTGAATTCCAACAGAGTCAGAATAGTAAGCTTTTTACTATCCATCGTGAATCGAATATCATCGGTGACTTTGATTGAGGCCGTATCTGTGCTATGATACTCGCGAAATCCTGACTGGAATGGGCTTAAAAGATTATTTCTAACCGAAAACGATGATAACTGCTTGTGAACTACATTTTCCAGAATTTTTGAAAGTATAGGAAGAATTGAAAGTGGACGAAAGCTTGTAGGACTAGTGGGATTCGTCGTTTTTGATATGGGAATAACGATAGCCCTTTTCCAACATGAGGGAAATGTGTTACTCCTCAAGGAATAGTTGTGAGTGATAGGTGGTACAATTAAATCAAGAATGTATATAAGCATACGCCGGTTAATATTGTCACATCCAGCAGCATGAGAGGAGATAGAGAGTATGCTCTTTTTACCTGCATCTTCCCCGATCTCTGAAAATGTGAAAGGGTCGCATGAAGGTGGAGATGAATCAGAAAGAAGACGCAGGCAAAGAGATTTTTTATAGTCCGTTAATTGAACTGGAGGAGTGGAAAAATGTTTATTTAAATCATCTAAGTTAAATGTGAATTGTTTATTATGATCTGTCCTAAGACCTCAACCCCAGAGACCTAAGGAATTGTCAACCTTGACCCGGAGAAAAGCGTTCTAAAGACGAGTGAATGTTTCGACGCTTCACATCTCTGCACATCCGATTACATAGATTAAGCAACTTTTTATAAGTGGTAACATTGGCTTCAGAAGGGTTCCTTTTACATTTGCTTTTGGCTTTACTAAGTATTTAACCTTAAAAGGAAAATGAAACTCTATTTTTTCAATTAAAAGGTGACAAACCCTAGTCGTAAATGGTTCGATTTTGACTTTTACTCCAGGAACATTGTTTATAATTGCTTTGTCGTCAAATTCTATGTAAATACTAAACAGCCTGAGGCAATTCTTCGGGTTCCAATTGGTTCTTTCGAAGAGCTGGCCACTCTATTGTCTATATAACTCCCATTAATCCGTTTACAAGACCGTGGTTAACGTTCAAATTTCTTCGTAACATAACGCTTGATCCTGCCACATGCATAAGGCTACATTACTCTCCAAACCGGAACACGACAATGACAAGCAATGACGCCATTGCAGCAGGAATACTTAAGGATGGGATGGGTACTAAATACCCGGGCGAGCCGTTACAGAACTCTACCAATTTGTAGTCACGTTAGTAGTGATGGAAATAGTCAATCGGTCGTCTTTTACGACATGCCTGCCAGAACGATAGTTGGTCTTTTCTTCAATGGCCCTGTAGTTTCGGGCGACGAATAGGGCTACGGTATCCCCTGCCTGTCGTAAGAGGCGACTAAAAGGGGAAGCGGGGGTTGTGAGGTGACTGCAAGGGGGAAGTCACCTCGGTTACAACCCCGGGACGAACGGCGGCGTGGTCTAGCCCCACGCTACCGTATCTACCAGAGGGTATCACTCCTGGAAGGGCCCGAGGGGGCAACGTGTAGGGGGGGCCGCGGTGCGCGTTCACCGGAGATCCCGTGGTCACCCTAATGCACGGTAGATGGCTACCGGAGGGGTTTTAGTCGGTGAGAGTCCGACATAACCTCGTCGTTCTTCCATCCCGCCCCCTTAAGAACGGCGGGGTATCCATTAGGATTTCCCCCTTCGTAAAAAAAAAAAAAAAGGTCTTTTCTTCAAAGGAATCTGGACCAACACGGGGTAAAAACTACAGAAGCGATTTTAAAAAACTTAGAAAAAATAATTATCTCCATATACCTTTTATTTCCCGAAAAAATCTCGGACAAACATTCAAACATACATACACTTACGAAATTTAGTACACGCGCTTAAATGTCTAAATAGATTATCATACTCAAATATTATCCTAATTGTAAAATATTGCTTAGACTTAAAATAATAACGCAGGTCTATGCTAACTGATGATATTATGATAACTAGGTACTGAATCGGCCACACTTGCATCTATCGTCATATCACAAAGCTTCGTGCAATGACACGATAAACGCAGATGTGACCGGTTATTATCGCACCTATGCCTTAGCGCACTATTATCTTCAAGACGATTCAAGTGCCGCGCAGCATTATAAAGACATAATAAAATACTGAAATAGGTATATAAATATATACTTAGGTATGAAGTACGTGTTACAAATAGTAATTTTCCTATTTGTTACACGTACTTTATACCTAAGTATTTAAATCGTTAATCGTATCCTGAACTATTATTAAAATTAAAAATGGTAAATGAAACCCAAAAATATTTTAATACGTATTAAACAAACATGACAGTGTTCATTAATTTAATATATTTTTTCAATTTTGACAATATGGCGCCTGGTGGCAACCTAGGTAAATTCGACATTGGGAATATATATATATATATATATATATATATATATATATATATATACATGGTTACTTTTAAAGATTCGGCCAAATTTTCAGATGCTGTTTATATAATATAATTATATATGTATCTTTTTCTAGGTCACTACCGGGGTCTTATGACTGATGAAATAAAATTGACGTATTCTGTTCCTTTTTACTCTTTTCTGTAATAAATATGTGAATAAATAATAGTTTCATTGTCCTGACTCAATCCTGACTAGTGATGGGACTCGAGCCGTGTTTCACGCGAGTCACTCGAGTAGCTTTTAGTCTACTCGCACTCGAGGAAAGTATATGATGACTCGGATTACGAGTGACTCGAGTCAACTCGAACGACTCGGATAACTCGAGTGGCTTATATCGACTCGATTGAAAAATTCAGTTTATAACAGGTTTTGACAGATTTAGCTAACGTATCTTCCATTAGAAATTCAGTACAAATCTGTGCAGGACGACGACTAATATAGTAAAACATTTTTTTCGAAATTCTAATAGTAAAATAGTATTGTGTTTTAATAGCGAATGAAAGTATTATTTTAAATAAAAAAAATCGTTATAATTCGAATTTAAATTGATTTAAATTGAACAAGAGGTTTATTGTTTTTATTAATTTTGTTTTGTACCTATTTCTTTATTTTTATAATACCCGACTATCTTGGTAAAGTTATGTGAAAGCCTAAAAATAATTTATGTTCAAAATAGGTTTCTATTATAGACTTAGTGTTTTTAAATTTATGTAATAATATAATAGCAACCATAAGCCACAGAAGAAGATAGCAAAAATTAAAGATTTGATTGATTTATAATATTTTACTTATTTTTGTACTTTATTTAATAAAAATTACATCTTTACTCCTGCAAATCAAATCATATCTCAGTGAAAAAACTAAAGAAACTCTAGTCTCATCTTCACTCGTGTTTCCCTCGTGTGCTTCGGTTTTGACTGGCGAGTGACTCGAGTGAAAAAACGATATTCACGTCTCATCTTCACCGGAGTGGCACTTGTGTGAATCAGTTTTGACTGGCAAGTGACTCGTTTGAAAAAAGTCACTAATCCTGACCATGACAAATTTATACTATTACAATAAATATAAATATATATATATATATATATATATATATATATATATATATATATATATATATATATATATATATATATATATATATATATATATATATACCTTTCCATACTATTAATGAAACTAATTGATATGTTGTAATGTCATATATATACTTACATAATATGTAATAGTTTAGAAGACGAAATAATTAACATAATGACGTCTTTGTCTACATGAAAACGGGCCAGTTATATACGCAATAGTTTTGCTTTATTGACAACATTTTACGTGACGGCACGAGTGTGCCGAGCCACCATATTTTGTCGCTATGTACTTACGTTGTTGTCACAGGATCCGTGGGATTTGAAGAAAAATAAAATGCTTACTCAGTTAAAATTCAAGACTATATTCCGGTTTCTTCATTTTCATTGTTAATAATAATTTTATTGTCTCGGAGTCCGAAATTAAAAAAGGGGGATTCTGGAATGCCAACGGCGCGATGGGAATGGACTTGAACTTAGCTGGCTGGGGCTCGGGGAAATCGATGGTCTTCTCCAAGTAAGTTGTTACCAAGGTCAACAAAAATTAAAATTAGTTATTTAATATGGATTACAGAACTATCACAATCAGCTATAGCTTTAACCTTGAGGTAGGTCGTTCTGGAAAGAACACGGGCCGTTTTAGTTTTGAACATCCCTTGCGTGTCTTTTGGAGTGGCAAATATTAAATTAAATGGAATAATTTTATGCGTTTTTTAAATCAATAAAACAAAATATATATCTAGGAATAGTTATATAAAAAATATAAAGACTTTGATTGACTTCTGCTATCTTAAATGTAACCATTGTACAAATACAAAATATTTTACTTCATATACTTTAAATACAAATAAGTTAATATACAATCATCTTTATTACATATAATAACCAAATTAAAACGCTCACTATTTTACACAAAGGAATAGTTTAAAGCAAAAAGCTTTCTTTATTATTTTACAGCAATTACTATCGACGTACGTGTCTGAGAGTTCTCCTGACAACAGTATATTGTGTAATCTATGGTAAATGGTTATTGGGTAGGTATGTCAATCAGTGTTTACACGTTTTGTCGTCACTCGTCGCTTATTTTGCATCGGACAAGTGACAACTTATCATTTGTCAATAAGAATCGTAATTTGTAACCACAGAGTATTAAGGAGAGAACTAAATGTTTACATTAATCTAACCTAAATTCCAACTTTATCTTTATCTAAATATTATTCTCCAAGCTTAAAAAATATATAATAAATGTGGATAAGTTGAGGAGTTATATCGAATCTTACGAAATATATTAAACTTTAAGATGATTAGTAAAAATAATGATGTATGGAGTCTTGCCTGTATTCTTTCGATCACTTACAACCTATAAAAGAGTTATTTCAGACACTAGTCATTACAGTCTTACTTTATTGATAAGAAATGTGGATTTAAAGTTAGCTGAATTAAATTGGTATAATTATTGAAATAAAATTGTACTTTACCGAACAAACCAGTCAACCCAGCGAGCGCTGGAGGCTCCGAGATTAATAGGTAAAAAAAGGGAGCGTGGGTTGCCCGGTTAGTTTATATATCCTCTTGCGAGGAACGGGAGGAAACCTGACGCCGCGCCGACGCCTTTCACTAGGGATGTCCGATTGGGACTGAATAATCGAAGCCAGCAATCGAATGTAACGTATAATCGAACACGTTACATTGTAAACCATAAATATACTCTGTGGACATTACTAAACAGGTTAAAATTTAATCGTTTGTAATTTTAATATAATCCAGTAGTAGTTATTGTAGTACGATAGTATCGTCACAATTATCTACTGCTACTGAAACTTAGCTTAATAACAGGGTCCCATTTTAACTTAATATGGAACCCTAAAAATCCATTTTACCTAAGATAATGTCAAAGTGGACTTTATTACGAAATCAATAAACTTCAAAAAACAGTTTTATAGGTAAGTGTATACTGTGTATGGTAAAATACAAAAGCATAGAACAATAATACTCTCCTGGTGGGTAACTACGAGCTCTTAAAGCAGGACAGAATTTGAACTGCCTTGCTTTTTCATACCATGACACCTTATTAACAGGCCAATAGCAGGCCTGCTACTTGACGTCTATGAAAACCGTTCACCTTTTTTTCATATAGACTATCCGTACCATGACACTTTATTTGACAGCAGTAAAGCGTTTTTACAATTTTTCTAAAGTCAGATAAACCAATCCTTAAAAAGTTACTCTTGACCAGCTTTTATTGAATTGTTTTGCTGTAGAGATCTTTTAATAAACCAAAATAAACTGTTTGCTAGCACTATCGACGTTGATCGTAAATTAAATTTTGGAATTTAAAGTGCATACTTACTTGTGATAATGTTTTAATGTGTGAAACCCACTTAAAAGTTTGTTTTTATGAAGTTGTGAAGCGGGTGAAATATATCCGTTTTGTTTATACACATATATAAAATATGTGACGAATATCAATTTTTCGAGAGAAAAAGAAACCGACGGCGTCGAGTTGAAGAGATGGACGACCCTTTTCAATTGTACAAAAGAGAATTTGTAAATAAATATGGATACTTAGCTATGAACATAAAAATGTGTTTATTTTCTACAAAACTACTTCATTTCAATTCATAACTACACCTTTAAGTTGTACATCCATATTTTATTAGGAATTACAACATTTTTTTCATGAATTTGCTGATATTTATACAATTAAAGCAGGATCAGTGACACACACACAGTTGCACGAGAGGCGCGTAAAATGTAACTTTGACTTAAGACAATAATTTGACACTGAAATTTTCATTGAAAAATATTATGATTTTTTGTTTAGAAACTTCAAATATCTTTTTTTCTGGCCTGGATTCGCGTCCTTTAAGAAACAGAAGAACTGGCACTTCGTTTATTTCGTAGCAAGTAAATAGTTCTTTTTGTACCAAACTATAAATAATTAACGAAATTACTATGAAATATAACCCTTTTTGAT
This sequence comes from Apodemia mormo, assembly GCA_036924255.1. Classification (NCBI taxonomy): domain Eukaryota; kingdom Metazoa; phylum Arthropoda; class Insecta; order Lepidoptera; family Riodinidae; genus Apodemia; species Apodemia mormo. Next base: position 42,902,337 of record JAUPFN010000001.1, on the reverse strand, counting down.
TAGAATTGTGATTGGTGTTTACCAACCAGTTAGAACCTATTACAATTAGCACCTTTTGATCAGAACCGTACAATAAGGTAGAAGTTTAAAGCGGAAATATGCACTTTTGACCAAAAATAAACACAGTGCGTAATAAGATCTTGGATAGCAAGTGAAATTCATAATAAAAACGTATAAACAATCCGATACGTTCATAGCTCCTTTTGAACAGACGCTCCTCAATTAGAGTACTACGTAACTTTATGTAAAGAAACTATTATGTACCTACTAAAAGCTTATAAAACGAAATACTTGAGTATCTATGTTTTGTTTTTGGTTTTGACCAAAGTTTTGAGTGGTGAAATTTAGATAAAAAAGACAAGACATTTAATTTACGCGCCTAAAATGTTCAGATGTCTATCAGCGTCACGTTCAGAATCAAGTAAATTTTTATACCTTTGAGGCTAGTTATTTATTAAGGTGAACTTACATTTTTATTACTTAGTATTTCAGTTACGTGAATATAACCAATAACTTAAAGTTAAAAAAATTTAAATATCCAACAAAGTCATGTTTTCACCTTAATAAACAGAAAACCGACAAACTAGAAAAATATACGATTCAAATTTCTAAACTGGATGTTATAAAACGCAATGATATTATAGCAGGCCATAGATAAGCATAACCGTTCACCTTGACGCAAAAAACGTTTACCTTTTTAGCCCTCGTAGTATGATTTCTAGCAGGCCAAAAGCAGGCCTGCTTTTGAACTGACTGGGAATTGAGCGTTTTTTTAAAAGTTGATGGTAACCCCCCTGATGGAGTACAGCTATTCGGAGTATGAAATCCGCCATGTTTTGTTACATAGGTATGCACGTTTTTCTCGTAGGTATGGTAGTTCCGTAGGTTTCCTTATTCAGAGCTTTCAGACAAGACATATATGTCAAAATGTCAATTGTCAATTAGGCTTGGGCCTAACCGGTCACTACAGAGAGCGCTCAGTTTAGTTCAAAATCCAAGGACGAACTAGTTCGTTCTATTAGTTCATTAGTTCTTTTTTGGAAATAATTTATTAAGAACAATAAATAAAGAAAAAAATATAGTTATGATTATTGTAAGTTTTGTTTATTGTTATTTAAAAAATACAAAGTATTACACGAAAATTTTACACGTCCATTTATGTAATATGAGATTTTTTATTTAAATAATGAAAAATAAAATAATTTATATTAATGATTAGTCAACAGTTAGGCTAGTTCCTAGTATAATGTGTAATTATATTAGAATACTTAAAAAGTATGAATTTTTACAATTAAAGTTGACTTTTTTGTTATGGCACATAAATTTTTTTATCGAAATAAAAACGAAAAAATAAAATGATTTATATTAATAAATAGTCATAATTAACGTGATATATAATAATAATAATCAATTATTTGTAACAATAAATGGGAATAGAAGAGATTTTTTTAATTTTAATTAAACTTACCGTAAAATAAGACATAAATGGTATTAGTATTGTTACGTACTCGGGTTCGTGATTGTAGGAAAACACCACTTATATTAAATCCGTGTATTTACACAACACAACGTAATACTAAAATACACTTTACACCCGAGTCACTCGCTGTACTATCACTGAACTTAGAACACTACACAATAAAACACTTCTCGCTTCGCACTGGTCACTTGATGTATCGCTCTCGATCGCTTGATAAAAGCTGCCCTGTGTTTGTCAACAGCTCTCTATTTATAGGCAGGGTAAAGTCCAGAAAAATCTAAATTTATTGGGAAACAATGAATCACTTCTTATCGTAAACATGTCATGAGTCCTAAATCCTAGCACACGCTACTTTTAACCTTATGCCATATCCCACAAAGTCCATTATGGCATAGCCCAGGTCAACTATTTGTTTGTCAATAGGAGTAGCTATCTCTTTCCTTTATTTCTAAATAGTTAGCGCGCGCGCTCCAACTTTACACGCTTCTAGATTATTCGTAACAGTATTCTGTTTGATAATTAGCCAGCAATACTTCAGTTGACGATTGTTATGATTTTATATGATTTGATAAAATTTCAACCATGGGGATTTGAAGTTGTTTAGTATCGATATCGATTATCGAAATATCAAGGCGCGCACAGTAAAAGTAAATAACTCGGTTGGTCACATAGTGCCGATGTCTAGTAAAGTGGACGCTAACAGAAATATAAAAAGAACTAAGAGCGGGATTTTCAATGAACTAGTTCGCATAGTTCACCTAAAGGAGCGCTCTTCCCACCTAGGTCGCTCGCGAACTACCCAAGACTAATTAGTTCTTTTTTTGAAATAATTTATTAAGAACAATAAAAAAAGAAAAAATATAGTTATGATTATTGTAAGTTTTGTTTATTGTTATTTAAAAAATACAAAGTATTACATGAAAATTTTACACGTCCATTTATGTAATATGAGATTTTTTATTTAAATAATGAAAAATGAAATAATTTATATTAATGATTAGTCAACAGTTAGGCTAGTTCCTAGTATAATGTGTAATTATATTAGAATATTTAAAAAGTATGAATTTTTACAATTAAAGTTGACTTTTTTTGTTATGGCACATAAAATCTTTTATCGAAATAAAAACGAAAAAATAAAATGATTTATATTAATAATTAGTCATAATTAACGTGATATATTATAATAATAATCAATTATTTGCAACAATAAATGGGAATAGAAGAGATTTTTTTTAATTTTAATTAAACTTACCGTAAAATAAGACATAAATGGTATTAGTATTCTGTTTGATAATTAGCCAGTAATACTTCATTTGACGATTGTTATGATTTCATATGATATGTTCTATACTATTAATCGTCGGCACTTGGTGAAACTGCATTTTAATTTTAATTATAAAACACTTGTACTGGTTTCACTACATATATATTCTTCCAAATTATTTAAAGTCTACCGGTTTCGTGTATTAACGCATCTTCAGGACTTATAGCTAAACAAGAAACAACATTCTTGTTTAGCTAAAAGTCCTGAGGATGCGTTAATACGCGAAACCGGTAGACTTTAAATAATTTGGAAGAATATATGTAAAGAAAACCATAATAAGGTTTTATTTAATTATGTTTTTTTTATATTGCCGCGCTATGGCCAGTTTCCATAGCGGGCCGTGATAGCATCTGTCAGCGGATTTGTCAATGAGTTGAAATTAGAAGGAAATTATATTTTATTGTCAAGAATTTTGTAAAAAGATAGACCCGAAAATAAGGGCTTTAAATGTTGTTTCTTTTAATTACAGAAACGCAATTGAGTCTTTGTTTTACTTATAAATAGAAATAATATCATTATATATATATGTAGTGAAGCCAGTACAAGTGTTTTATAATTAAAATTAAAAAGATTTCATATGATTAGATAAAATTTCAACCATGGGGATTTTTTAACCAAGTTATTTAGTATCGATATCGATTACCGAAATATCAAGGCGCGCACAGTAAAAGTAAATAACTCGGTTGGTCACATAGTGCCACTGTCTAGTAAAGTGGACGCTAACAAAAATATAAAAAGAACTAAGAGCGGGATTTTCAATGAACTAGTTCGCATAGTTCACCTAAAGGAGCGCTCTTCCCACCTAGGTCGCTCGCGAACTATCCAAGACTATTGTCAATGTGAATAAGACAATTATTGACACTGTTGACATTGTAAAGGTCATATCAGTCATATGAAAGTAGCTAATAAGCTAAACAATCGTTTTCGCGACTTTATCTCCGATATTAATTCATTTACGGGTTTTCTTCGTTTATAAATAGCTCGATAGACAGTCGAGAAATATTTACTGGCTGGAATTGACGTGTATATTTCAATAATGGGATCTCGATTTCAAGGAGTTGAACAAGGACCACCAATTGAAGTGTTTCAACTCACAAAATTATTTACAGAAGACACATTTAAAAACAAAGTTAACTTAAGTGTTGGAGGTATGTAATCAAGTATATTAATCACTATTACATAATTTAATATTTGGTCTAATATAAGTTATTTTATTTTGCCTTTTGACTGTAATATATATGTGGGCATCCAAGCAAGAAGGGTCGTCTAGTGGGGTATTGAGTTTAGGCCAGATTCGGAAACTAGAATAGTCTTTTGATTACACGAAAATTAAAAAAAAATGTACTCATATTTTTTTTCGAGAAAAAAGCCTTCAAAGTCCAAATTCGGAAAAAGCTACATTTGAAAAAATCAAGTTTTTAGGTTTGGTTAAAAAAACACAGTTCTACTTGTCGTATTTATAATTGTAATTAGGTAAAACTGTACTTTAGCGCCCCACGAATTTCGGGGGTGGGGGGTGTAGGGGGAGGGTACATCACCCTAAAAAGGGGGGTCGCGGAAACCCTACCTTCAATTTTTTTAATAAATATGTATCTGATTAATTACATGAAAAAAACCAATTAAAAAATATTTGAGGTTAGGGGGGGAGTTAACAAGGTTCAAACAATGTACAAGCCCACGCTATTTAGTATGTAATTTTTTCTTATGGAAAAAGAGCAACTTAAAAACACATTAAATTCTGATGATAATATGCAGTAGTTTGTTTAAGTAATTTTTTAAATAAAATTTCTACTACAGATTGTCATTGGATTGTGTCTGCTTCGGCCCTGCGGGAAGTGCAGCATGCCTTGCCCTTGCGTAACAAAGCATAGGCACCAATGTTTGCCTTCGCAGCTTCCAGCCTCAGCGGCTATGGCTCACAAGGTGTCTATGCTTTGTTACAGCGGGCAGGGGCTGCCTCCCTCCGTGCCTTTGTGATTTCTAAAAACACTAGGGGTAGGGCAAACAAGACATTGTGCAAGTCGGTGTGCTCTGATTCGGATTTGTCATCAATTTAGCTAGATTATTTCAAGATCTTATTCTCATATTATAATAAAATTATTTTTCTGGAAAATTATGAATTTCTGCAACTTGAAATTTGGCGAATAGAATAAATAAAGATAGAATAAGCCTATTTATAAAAAAAAATGAGCACTAACCTCGTGAGTCACTAAACTTTTACACCAGGTTGGTGGGCTCCTTTGCTGGGTTTGGGTTAAAAACAATATACTACCCATGTAGGGTTGCGTTGTACGTTGGTCATTTGAAATTCCCTCCCCCCCCCACAATACAACCCCAAAAATCTTTAAAAAATTACTGTTTTCGGGTACTACATCAGATATTACCACCCCTTCTATTATAAAAAAAATATATAAGGGGTGGTTTCCGTGACCCCACTCATTTTAGGGAGGTCTAGTTCCCTCTCCCCCTCCACCCCCCAATCCCGAAAACCCCGAACTTCATGGGGCGCTAAAGTACAGTTTAGCCTTGTTATTATACATATTCGGCATAAAATCAGCTTTGTATTATGTTGGCAGCGCTGCCTATTGGTGGGTAATTACCCGCATTGCGGGTAATTTGACAATGAACTGAGAAGGAGGGTAATTTCACGGGTATTTGTTGTCTTGAGGGTAAAAGCAGGCACTTTGTGTTGTACATAATTTTAGTTTGGATACTAAGTCAATGCCTATATTTTTACAATGTAAAAACAATGCATATTGTCTATGGTGAGAGAGTCACCAAGGATTGGAACTATTTTAATTATTTTGTATTGGGAGAAAAATAATGCTACTATGAATGTGTTTGTAAATCTGAAGGAAGTAATAATCACATTACTTGTTCTACTTTTTTCTAATGCATCAGTCGAAAAACTATTCAGTAATCTGAAATATATTAAAATATACAACAAAAACTTTGTAAATACCGACAGTATTGTTGCATTATGGATTAAACGAGAAGGTATTCGAAAATCTGGTGGCATCGTAGCATTTCAACCTAATGCTGACGTGCTAAACACAAAACTGTGGTACATAAATAAGTTAGGTTAGGCAAGATTTTTCATTAAGTTTCAAAATTATACGCAATGACAACAAAAAAAAAACGTTTTGTTAATAGCCTTAAAAATAGCCTCTTTACGGGTATTTTATGTTTGTAGGCGGGTAGAAGCGGGTATTTTAATGACTGCTTGCAGGTAATCTCACGATTCATGCCTGGCAACCCTGTATGTTGGTAACAGTATAAAATAAGAAATTGTAAGCAAATATCTAAATTGATAAATGGCACTGAAAAACAACCCTACATACTGAAATCCCACTAAAGAAATACTTTACTGTGTGTGTTTTTCTTTCAAAATTCTTATTCCTTGATTTAAATGTATAAATCCCGATTCGCAAGAGAGAATATAAAGTTCCTTTCAAAAGCAAATGGTGATGGTTGAAACCTTCATCACGATGTGAATTTAATTCAATACAGTCTAACCTACTACTGAATATTACTTCTTTGTCAAATTTGGCAACACAATTATTGTTAAATCCACAACTGGTCAAATTGAGGTAAATAATCTAATAGTTAGTGTATTTGAAATTAATATCAGAATGTTCTTGCTCTATTGCAATCATAATTTTATTTACTTAATCTTAAATGAATGTTGTTGCCCTGTATTTGAGCTCTTTTCACTATATTGACCTTTTATACTATTATCGGAAAGTACATCTGGGGACTTCATAAAATTCATTTCAAATTTGCAACTAACTAAATTATTTTCCACGATTTGTTCGTCTGATGGCAAATCTGGCATGGTTGCTGTCAAGGGAAACGCAGGAGGTGTATAGACTTCCACCTCCAGGGTCCCAGTTTCATGTCCATCTAAATTTATTGACACATCATTAGCTGGAACTCTCTGTTGATTCTTCGTTGTTGTTGACGTTTCCTTAAAACAAATTTAATAATTATTGACAAACTTATAAAAAACTTAGATAACATTGCATCATGATTCATGTATCCACACTAATACAAATTAGAAAGTAACTGGTTGCCTGTTTGTTCACTATAAAAAATTTAGATAACATTGCGTCATGATTCAGGTATCCACACAAATATAAATTTGAAAGTAACACTGGTTGCCTATTTGTTTACTATAAAAAACTTAGATAACATTGCGTCATTATTGACTACCACGTCAAAGCTCAAACCTCAAAGTCCAAACCTTTTTAGTAACAGATACCACAAGTGCATAGAAAGTCCCCTAGTGTATAAATCTGAGATTTTCTTAGGTTCCAAGGTTTTAAAGGTGTTCAAGATATCTTTACTATCAATGAAAGAAAATTCAAAGGTTTAGTCGCACTTGGTTACACATTGCTTCAGTAATGATTGAGTAGTACTAACTGATGCATTAAGGTTTTGAGTTGTTAAAAATCTCTATATGCTGTAAGCATTTACAGATTTTTAATAACCTCGTATTAACGACTGTCACTAATATATAAGGCTATTATGTGTCTTGCAATAACTAAACAATTACGACAATTCCATATGGAGGGGTATGTGATAGCTCCACAGGTAAAGAGAAACAAATTGCTAATCCTGAAGATCCTAGTAAAGATAACAAGACTTAACTATTTATATTATTGCAGTCATCAGTGCTTGATAAGAATGCCAAGTTTCAAATTAATCTGACATTTCAAAGTATGTCAAATCCATATTCAAAGTTCCCGTTACATGCTTTTTCCTCGTGTTGGTTCTGGGCTCCTTTGAAGAATAGACCAACTGCCGTTTTGCCAGGCAGGTCGTAAAAGGCGACCGATTGGCTCTGCAAGTCACTACCATCGTGACTACTAGGTGGTAGAGCTCTGCATTTTCTCTCCCGGGTCTGGTATCACCGCCTTACCTATTCCTGCCGCAATAGCGTCAGTGCTTGTCACTGTCGTGTTCCGGTTTGGAGGGTAAGGTAGCCGGTAAACTTATGCATGTGGCATTAGTCCTCGCCACCAGATAACAATGCACTATTAATATCTTTGGGGTCTATAGGCGATGGTTAACTCTTACCATCAAGAGACCCATCTGCTTGTTTGCTATCTTATGATATAAAAAAAATGCTAACATACAAACCAAACTGATAAAAGCATGTTGAAAAGAGATTTTATATTGTAGCAAATAATTTGTCATTATTATACACACATAAATGCTTATAATTTTTATGTGTTTATGTTATTAATGGCCTGGTCAGGGTGTAGGATAGGGTGCGCAATGCCTTTTCATACGAGGGTGGATTGAAAAGTACCCGGCCTAACACAGATCCATTCAATTCTAAAAATCAAATCTACCCACATTTTTTAGTTCAGTTCAGAATAGTTAATTGTGTGAAGTTCGAAATGCAATCGGACATACTTTCTGCAATTTTTTTTTTTATAGAAGAGGGGGCAAACGGACAGGAGGCTCACCTGATGGTAAGTGATTACCGCCGCCCATAGACAACTACACTACCAGAGGTCTTGTAATTGCGTTGCCGGAACTTCGAATTTTGTCGCGATGTCCGATGGTGAAATTCGGCAGTAGGAATTAATCCAAACTGTTTCTCGGAACATTCCCCATGGTGGAGCCGATAAAAGATGCAGAGTGATGCCACATCTCTATGTAGCTCCAAAGAATCAAGCCGATTTGAAAGAGTCTCGTCCTCGACAATTCGAGCCGCTCTACGTTGAATTCGATCAAAAGGAAGGAGCTGGTACTGAGGAGCTCCCGCCCATAAATGAGAGCAGTACTCCATATGAGGCCGGATTTGCGCCTTATAAAGTAATAAGCGATGGGCCGGTGTGAAGTACTGCCTGGCCCTACTGAGAACTCCCAGCTTTTTAGAGGCTAATTTAGCCTTGCCTTCCAAGTGACTGCGGAACTGAACGTCACTCGATATGTCAACTCCATCAAATGGAGCAAATCAAGCAGCGTGCCGTCATTAAGTACCTCCATAAGAAGGGGCTATCACCGAAAGCCATCATTGATGACATGATCAGTACATTAGGGGATTCTGCTCTGCCTTATTCATTCGTCAAAAAATAGATTGCAGAATTCAAGAGTGACAGAGAAGGGTGAAAGATGAACCCCGATCTGGAAGGCCTTCTACGTCCACTACTGATGAAGATATTAAAAAAGTACTTGATTAAATCAAGTACCGGGGTTATGGGAGACCGCAGATTGAAAATGAGAAAGATAGCTGAAATTATAGGCATCTCTTAAGAACGGACGCGAAATATCTTAGTCAACGAGTTGGGTTTCCACAAGTGTCTGTGAGGTGGGTTCCGCGACTGCTTTCAGTTGAAAAAAGGATGGGATTGACTATTTCACGTGACTGCGTGGAGTAATTTGAAGCCATTGCAGATGATTTTTTGAATCATTTTGTTACAATGGACGAAACATGGGTTCATTACTGTGCGCCAGCAACAAAACAACAATCAAAGCAATGGAGAAGACCTGGTTCACCACCCTCCAAAAAGACTAAGGCGCGTTTGTCGGCAAATAAGGTAATGGCTTCAGTATCCTGGGACTCGAAGGGTGTGTTTATGATTGATTATCTTGAAAGGAGTCAAACTATAAACTCTGATTACTACTGTGTCTTATTACGTCATTTACGAGAGGAAATAAAAGAAAAATGTCTGGGAATGCTGAGAAGAAAAGTCTTGTTTCATCAAGATAACGCCCGTGTTCACACGTCTGTGCAATCAATGGCTGAAATCCACAATTGTGGCTTTGAACTATTAATTACCGCATCCGCCTTATTTACCTGATCTGGCACCATCTGAATTCTTTCTTTTCCCAAACGACGCCAAATGACGAAGTCAAAACAGCAGTAGACGCATATTTTGTCTCTAAGGCAGAATCATTTTTTCAATGGTCTAAATGCTTTAAATGGGAGATGGCAAAAGTGCATCAAACTTGATGGTGATTATGTAGAAAAACTAAAATATAACTGTTTTATTATCTGTTTATATTCTTGGTGAGGCCGAAAACTTCAATCCACCCTCAAACAATAAACTGTTAAGAGCATGTATTCGATTTGCAACGAAAACTTAATGTTTTCAAGTTTATTCAAGAGCAATATCGTAATGTTAGCAGATTATTCAAAGGATATTACAGTTTTTGCAAGATTAAGTCTTGATTTAGTGCCCTACAGAGCAAGAATACAATTTTTGATAACGGTTTTTAAAACGAAGACAATCCCTGTATAGTCTATAGTGTTTTACGAAAATGGGCGTCAGAGCTATCTTTCAGGATGAATACAACCATTGTAACGTGTCATAATATTTTATTTTATGCAATTTTCCAATGGATACATGGTCCTAAAGTGCAGCACAGAGCCAAAATGACAAAAATATTGTTGTTAGATATTAAAAAAATACTATTTAAAAATTACAAAATCATTTCACTTCCACTTTTTTTTCACCGGTAAGTATTTCAATAGAAATCTAAAATATTTATTACTGGCTGTTTCCTGCGACTTTGTCCGCGCAGACTTCGTTTACTCCGCACTGCTCCTCCCCTGTAGGTGATAGATAATATGTAGCCTATATGTTGCCCCGACTGTTAGTAATGCAAAGTTAGTAGTTCTGCATATTATTTACATTTATTACATTAAATTGAAATTTTATTAGATTAATTTTTATATTTTCTTTATTTGTTTACATTAAAGTGGAGAAATAATATATACATAATGAATTTGTTCTCTAAAAAATTCGTTGTATGACAGTAATAATGTGAAGCATAGGTTTATCCTTACAAGTTTTACATGGAATGTGTGACATACAATGTTTGTTACTTAATAAATGTATAATTATTGCTTACAGCATATAGAGATGAGAATGGCAAAACAAGTTTTACATGTAATGTGTGACATTCAATGTTTGTTACATAATAAATGTATAATTATTGTTTGCAGCATATAGAGATGAGAATGGCAAACCTTGGGTTCTACCAGTTGTCCGAAAAATGGAAAAGAAAATGGCTGAAGATGATACACTTCTACATGAATATCTGCCTGTATTAGGTAAGAACTATACATTATCTTCTTTTTATAAAATAGATAGATAGCTTGTAAGATAGTATATATGTGTGTCAAGGTGGACATACTGCACATAGCCACACTACAGGCCAATGTACCCATGGGAGCTGATGACTACACTAGCCGTCCGCTCAGGGGCCTAATTCACGTAACAAAACGGCGATCGGGTCGAAGCGTTTAAGACTCTTACACATTTTGTTACATATTATGCTGCATCGTAGCACGTCTCGTCGAGTTATCGTATTTATGTGTGTGAGAACCCAAAACGCATCGACTCAATTACGTGAATTGGGGAGCTGCTCACCTCAGGGGTCCAAGAGACTGTTTTCAATTACCTCTCTCATAATACTTTTTTTGTGCACTAAACATTATGATAATGTTTCTACAAGTGTGAAGTTAACAGGTATAAAATGTCTTTAGACATTAAGTTTGCCCGTCATATATTTTGTTCTATAATGAGTTTAGATAAATAAACCCTTGACTGATTAGTTCCTCACACTTAGTGAGTACATGGAGTGGAGTTTCTTTATGGGATAGACTTATATAATGGGCTATCTATGATACCCAGTGTTAACAAGGGTTTGTCCATTAGATACCGCCATGTAAGTAGACCATTTTCGTTAGTCCTAGTCTGAGTTTAACGATCTTCTGCCTAATTTCAGTTTAAGTGCAGGAGGTATATGTTTGGTCTGCCTGCATCATTTCTGCATTCCCAATGGTTTTATTTGTCGAAAATTTATTTGATCTGTGAGTTTAGCTCATTGAAGGGTATTGAGATTTTGGTTTCTGTGCTCATTATTTTATATATTGGTCCCTTTCTTGCAAAATCACCTGCTTCATCATTTCCTATTAAGCTATTTAGTGCCTTTATCCATTACTGACTTTGTTTGTTGTACCTAGTCCATGAAGTGCTTCTCTGAATTCATACACTAGTCTGCTTCTTGTGTAGGTATCATTTAGTGTAACAAGTTTCTATATAAAATATAGACCCATTTAGATATATACCTTGGGTATACCATGACCCATAAAATTAGACCCATAAAATATAGACCCATAAATATAGACGCATTTAGGTTGAAATATAGTTTTATGTTAACTTATGGGCAAGGGCCCCACTTTAACGTAAATCTGTATTTCAAGCCAAATGCCTGGGTAAAGGAACCATAAATGTGACATACACAAATTTTATGTTTCGATGTACAAGGACATTTTTGAAATCCCCTCCCCTGGTGTGACATCACATATTGTTAGTTTTTTTAAAGTAGAGCGATGATTACCAAAATATCGATCAAACGGTAAATGATCTCTGACTATATTTTAGGTTAGTAGTTTTTCTGAACACACGCAATAAGACCGTGAAGAAGGAAACATATCTTGTTGCTGTGCCTGTGTTTAAAAAAATACTTGTTATAACGCCTTTATTCTTGAAACGTGCGTGAACGTGACGTTATTTGATAATGTTACGATAACCTGTCTTACATGAATTTATTTAATTCGAACACGCGACATTTTGTTTAGCACTCGGAATATCATACCATATGTTCTACCTCGTTCTAAAGATTAACCTGTACAAACAGAATGACAAACAGACACTTAAATTAAATGTATAGATGACTTATCTATTGAATTGGTAAAGGTCTTCGCACATTAGACAAACTCAACACTGACTATTCTCATTCGACTCAAAGTAAAGCATAGAAATGGGAGCTTTTTCATCATGTTTCTCATGGTTTAATTTTCAATATATAATTAAAATCGTGTACATTTCCGAGCATGTCCGACCCACGTGAGATTCATAGAACTTACTCGTCGGCCATGCATTGAGGACGCAGTTGCAACTAGCAGCAAAGTTTCCGGCCAATGAAATTGAAAAAAGCATGGACAGGTCATATATTTGACATCAAATCTGATATCCTATTCTTTTGCGTTGTTCATTTCACTTGTGGATGACGTTAACTATTCGTCAATGACGCGTTGTCGCCTATTCTCTTCGTTAATGCTAAACTGAAAATTCGAGTTGAAGTGGCCGAACGGCGTTGTATTGGTTTCGAGTCTATATAATTTGCGAAGATCCTAATTTACATTATTTTCAAGAATATGGCTGTCACAAGTTATTAAAAATTACCAACATATTCTACAATGATATATGATGTGCAAACATTTAAATTTCGGTCGATTTCTTATAATTACACCGGATCGGAACGCAGCCACACACTGAGAAGATCCGGCGAAAGAAACTCAGCAGGCTTGTTTTTTAACTACACGTTAAGGGTACACTAGTCGCTCATTATTCCATACAAACGTAGTATGGTCATTACTGGTCTGTTTGACGGTGTACGTCCAAAATTAAAAATTATATCAATTTGTCTCGCCGTTATCTAGCCCTGTATGAAAGCAGAATTGTAAAAAAAATATTTGTCTGGAAGTTATAAGCGTGGAAACTTCCTTGTTTTGTAACTAAATTTAACCCATCTTTGGGCGTAAATAAATAGCATAGAGAATCTAAAATTGTAAAAAAGAAAACCATACAGGGCTAGACAATTTATTCAAAAGTTCAAATAACTTTATTTCAAATTGATATAATAAGTAGTTTTGTCATAATATCAATACGTCCAAAGGTCTGCTTATAAAATTTTATGCCTTCGTTTTTGTTGCAAATCATCGTGCGTTTCACTATACCCGCGCGGTGTGCGGGTGACAAGGGGAGGTGTATACGTCATCGTAGTTAAATCGCGCTCGCGCATGATGCCGTGTTTGTAATTGACGACTTAAATCATGTACTATGTATCGAATCGAAAAAAGTAAAAAAATATCTATACATCTATACAAATAAATACAATTGGAGTGTCTGTTTGTAATCTATACATATAATAAAATCGTAGGAAAGTCAAAACTGTACATTGAATATTTTTTTAAAAGAATACTTGGGGCGTGATCTACAATGGATATCGAAGCCAAAAATATAGTTTTTAGAATTTTTGTCTGTTTGTCTGTATGTATGTCCGGGGTAAACTCAAAAAGAACTGAAATTTTGTATGAATATTACTAACAGGTCGGGTCAACATATAGACTACATATTATCATGCTGTCACCTACGGGGGAGGAGCTGTGCGGAGTAAACGAAGTCCGCGCGGACGAAGTCGTGGGCAACAACTAGTATTAAAATAATCGCTTTTTACTAAATGCATATGGACGTATACACGATACACATACCAAAATAGCATTTTTTACAATTTTTGTCTGTCTGTTTGTTCCGGCTAATCTCTGGAACGGCTGGGCCGATTTTGACGGGACTTTCACTGGCAGATAGCTGATGTGATAGGGAGTAACTTAGGCTACTTTTTTCGAATTTTTTCCACGCGGAAAAAGTCGTGGGCTCAGTTAGTTTTGAATAAAAATATTAAAAATATCTGCATTTTTATTTGGTGCTTGCAACCTCGTCTGCGTAAAAAAAAATTAAAATATAATAAATATTAACGGGACAAATTACACTTACTGATCTAACCCCAAAGTAAGCAAATTATTTGCTTGTGTTATGGGTGTTAGTCAATGATACTAATACATCGAATTTTATATATAAATATTATTATATGCGTAATAAACACATAAACCCAGCAATACAAACATCTATACTCATTACACAAATGCTTTTCCCCGTCGGAAATCGAACCCGAGCCCCCTAGATTGCGTAGTTAGGGTCGCTAACTACTTGACCAACGAGGCGATCAGCCTATGTTATTCTTTATGCACAGCTGCCAGCTGTCCGCGAAAGTCCTGTCAAAATCTGTCCAACCAGTTCAGAGATCAGCTGGAACAAACAGACAGACAGATAAGCAGACAAAAATTGTAAAAAATCTTATTTTGCTATATGTACCGTATATACGTAATAAATGTTTGTCGTAGGGATGTGACGACCCCATCGCCGACTGGTGGGATAATTTTTGTACAAAAATTATTTAACACCGGTGCAGTTAGTCAACCAAATTAGTGGTAGTGCCATACTACATTTGCAACTGAATAAGCCGGCACGCCCGGGGAGATACCACTCTCTCACTTGACACTGACGTAAAGTAGCAGCCCTGCTGCTGCGTTTCGTTCGGTTTGTGAGAGTCCCGGAGACCTACCCCCTCCCCCCCACGCACACTATGAATGCGCAAATAAAACAGAATCTACCCCAGGGGGTACCACTTGCACTAGCAGTGGAGAATCCCCCTCTGGGCGTCCATGCTCTGGATTCCAGCCAGATCACGGAGATGCTCAGGCTGCCCTGCGTATTCTGTGGGGGGGGGGGGGGGGGGGGGGGCAAAATTGCGCAAGAAAGCCATGGCACCCCCTACCACGCTTACTGTGGATTTCTGTAATATTAGGGGGCTTCATTCCAACTTGAACGCCGTCCACTACCATCTCGAGACAGCGAAGCCAGCTTTGCTCTTCTTGACCGAGACACAGATATCTTCTCCGACTGATACTTCCTACTTCTACTAGAAGGACTTCTTGCGAGGACCATCCACGCAGCTACGCGTGCCTATACAGATCCCATAGCGGAAATACTGAAGTTGACCGGCTTGTTGAGCTTTTACAGACGGCTGTAGATTCCGTGTTAGAGCAGACGCCCTCCGCAGAGATCGTGATCTTGGGAGATTTTAATGCCCACCACGACGAATGGCTTTGTTCGCGCTCCACCGATCATGCGGGGAGGTCTCTTCACGATTTTGCCTTGGCGTATGGTCTTACACAACTGGTAACTTCGCCCACGCGAGTTCCCGATGTGAATGACAATACGCCTTCAATGTTGGACCTTCTGCTGACCTCTCATCCGGAGCATTATCAGATATCTGTGGACGTCCCACTTGGTACGTCAGAACACTGCCTGATCCGGAGTAAAGTGCCGGTTTCGCGCCTATCACGGCCTCTTTTAGCAGGCTGTCGTCGCGTTTGGCACTATAGGTCAGCAGATTGGGACGGGATGTGGCTTTTTTGCGTCCTACCCAGGGGGCGGTTGTGCTTCTCGCTAGATAATCCGAGTGTCGTCGCTGACTCTATTGCCGATGTGGTGCTGCAGGGCATGGAACTTTTCATTCTATTTTCTGCGATGCCAATTGGTGGTAAGTCTCAGCCTTAGTTTAGTCGCTCCTGTAAAACGGCTTCACGCCGAAAGCAGGAGTGCTACCGGATCTGGGCTGCAGCGTCCGCATCTTGTGATGAAAAAACCAGCGAATTACGTAAGGAGTACAATTCCGCCTCGAGGTACTTTAAAAGAGCTATCGCCAAGGTAAAATCTGAACACATAGGCAGAATTGGCGAGAAATTAGTTCGCCTTCCTTCAGGGACTCGTGCGTTCTGGTGTCTCCTCAAGGCTGTCTTAGGGAATTTTTAACAGCCCTCTCTTCCATCTTTGCACGGAGACGATGACTCTTTGGCCCATACCGCAAAGGAGAAGGCCGCTGCATCTAAACGCCTTACTCTGGGCTGCCCACAGGGATCAGTACTTTCGCCATATCTATGGAACTTAGGATTTGATGATTTATTTTCACTAGCCTTGCCTGAAGGATGCTCACTTATAGGTTATGCGGACGACGTTGCTTTAATAATACAAGCAAACACACGAGCACAGATAGAGTCACTGGCTTATACTAGTCTTAATTTAATATCCAACTGGGGATTCAGAAATCATTTAAAATTTGCGCCTCATAAAACGTTCTACTTAATACTAAAAGGTTCGCTTCTATCGTCTCCTAGCATAAAATTAAATAATAGCACAGTAAAGAGAAAGGAGTCCGTAACATATTTAGGTTTAGTTTTAGAGAAAAATTATACTTTTATAAATCATATTAACTATATCAGTGAAAAAGCTAAACGGAATTACTTGTCCTTTGCCGGCATATCTACCTCAACGTGGGGTTTAACCTTTAACACTTTAAAGATAATTTATAACGCAACTTATTTAGGTTGTATTACTTATGCATGTTCAGCATGGGCTGATAAAGTTACAAGCGGCGCGACCCGGCGTAAATTACTTCAAAATCAGCGTTTGGCTTTAATATTTCTGTGTAAAGCATATCGCACTGTAAGCTCTGAAGCTTTACCCGTTTTATCAGGTGTATTTCCATTAGATTTAGAAATTCAGCGTCGGTCCTCAATGTACTATAATTCTAAAAACTTTACTAGCCCAGAATTTATTAATCCGCAAGCTCAAACAAAAATACGTCGCCTCTTTAATCCCGTGATGGATGTTACTAATGAATTAATAAATGAATGGCAGTCGCGTTGGTGCTGCTCACCTAAAGGACGGCATTTATATAACTTTTTCCCCTGCGTCCGGGAACGATTAAGTAAAACGTGGATAGAAATAGATCATTGTGTTGCACAGTTCCTTACCAGTCATGGTAATTTTAAAGCTAAATTATTCTCGTTCAAATTAGTTCCTTCTCCATTTTGCGAATGTTCCACCATAAACTGTAAATATGAACAAACTGCACATCATATTCTTTGGGAGTGTAATCTCTGGCAAAATGAACGTAGCCAAATGCTTGATAGTATACGATGTATATCCGGGGTAATCTACTATTCCGACCTTGTAGCAACACGTGGGAATTTCCGTGCCTTCAAGCGATTTTGTCATACATACTACTGGAAGCAGAATTAAGTAGGCCATTTTCGTAGGTCCTCAAATACCTAAACTACCGTGGTGCAATAGCAATCAGGTTTAACCTGATTGTAAACGTCTCATTTCTTAGCAGTTTTTGCTTTATCTTACGCTGTCTCCTGCTGTAAAGGGAGGGAAACTGGATGTATTTTCCTACTCCTCCTATACTCTTCTGATTAAATTCGATGCGGGTTCCAAGACAGCTTAGCTTTTCCCCCAGGGCACCCTGAGCTCGCAACTCAGAGGTTATCAGGAAGGTTGCCGCTGTTGATTCTGGTTTACAGAAGTTACAGTGGTGGGAACGAGAGGTGGGCCCATTGCCCTTTAAAGAAAAAAAAAGGAGAAGGCCGATCTCCTGGGCTCCTTCTTTGTGGCCAACTCGACTCTGGATGACCAAGGGAACGCACCGCCTACCGTCCCGCAGTGTGATAGTTTCATACCAGAACCACAATTTCGGCAGTCATCTGTGCGTAAAGCACTACTTTCCTTGGACATCCACAAGTCGAGTGGGTCGGATAGCATCCCTCCGATTGTGCTAAAAGTGTGTGCTCCAGAGTTGACACCAGTATTAACACGCCTATTCCGGATCTCCTACTCACACGGCGTGGTACCGAATTCATGGAAGACAGCTTTGGTGCATCCCATCCCTAAAAAAGGAGATCGCTCTAATCCGTCTAACTATCGGCCCATAGCCATAACCTCCTTGTTCTCCAAAATTATGAAGACAATCATCAACTCTCAGCTCCTCAAGTATTTAGAAGAGCACCAGCTACCAGCACCACCAGCAGCATCAGTACGGTTTCCGTCGCGGCCGTTCAAAAAAAGTGTACATATATACATTTAGTAAAAAAACTTACTTTTATATTGCAAACAGACATTCCAATTTTATTTATTTTTAAAGATGTATATATATACAATTTGTATATAATAAAATCGGAAGCGGTTTAACCCGGGTAGCACAATTTCTATTGACATCGGGTCAATAGAAATAGTGCTACCCAGTACCGATTTACGGGTAGTTAAGAATTAAGATATCTAATATCAACTACCCGTAAATATGTATGTATGTAGACGGCTACATATCAAGAACGAGCTGGCACCGCACACGGAAACTCTTTACATTGCGAGACAAGCTGCACTGGACACGTATAGCTTGATATGTAGCCCTGTGTAGGTACTTTTCTTCCGCAGGAAACGCCTGACACGTACGTACGTACGGATACAGGATACGTATTATAAGCATTAGGATAAGTGACGGGGCTGTCTATCTATATATCTGTATATAATATATCTTATAAAATAACTAGCTGAGCCCGCGACTTTATCTGCTTGGAAAATTTTCGAAAATAAAAGTAGCCTAAATTACTCCTTATTACATCAGCTATCTGCCAGTGACAGTGCTTTAAAAATCAGTCCAGCCGTTCCAGAGATTAGCCGGAACAAACAGACAGACAAACAAAAATCGCTATGTATGCTTTTAGTAAAAATCAGTTATTTGTATAAATGTACAGATTATTTGTATAGATGTATAGTAGCTAAAATAAAAGTAGCCTAAGTTGCTCCTTATCGCATAAGCTATCTGCCAGTGAAAGTCTTTTCAAAATCGGTCCGGTCGTTCCAGAGATTAGCCGAAACAAACAGACAGACAAAAATTGTAAAAAATGTTATTTTGGTATATTTACCGTATATACGAGTACATCCATATGTATTTAATGAAAAGCGGTCATTTTAATATTACAAACAGACACTCCAATTTTATTTATTTGTATAGATTATTTGCATAGAAGATGTATTGTAGCTAAAATAAAAGTAGCCTATGTTACTTCTTATCTTATAAACTATCTGCCAGTGAAAGTCCCGTCAAAATCAGTCCAGCCGTTCCAGATATTAGCTGTAACAAACAGATGGACAGACAGACAAAAATTGTAAAAAATGTTATTTTGGTATATGTACCGTGTATACATCCATATGCATTTAGTAAAAAGCGATTATTTAATACTAGTTGTGCCCGTGACTTCGTCCACGTGGAAAACTTTCTAAAATAAAAACCCGCATAATTTCCGTTCCCGTGGGATTTCTGTCATAAAAACTATCCTATGTCCTTTCTCGGATCTCAAACTATCTTTGTACCATATTTCATTAAAATCGGTTCAGTAGTTTAGACGTGAAGAAGAAACAGACAGACAGAGTTACTTTCGTTTATTTTACATTTGTAATATTAGTATGGAAGTATGGATTACAAACAGACACAGCAATTTTATTTGTATGCATGTATGTATAGAAGATGTATAGCTAAAATAAAAGTAGCCAAAGTTACTCCTTATCACATCAGTTATCCGCCAGTGAAAGTCTGGTCAAAACAGATCCAGTCGTTTCAGGGATTAGCCGGAACAAACAGACAGACAAAAATTGTAAAAAATATTATTTCGGTGTTAGTACCGTGTATATATCTATATGTATTTAGTAAAAAGCGTTTATTTTAATATTGCAAACAGACACACCAATTTTATTTATTTGTATAGATGTATCCACCATAAAAATATGAGCTGCACACAGTGATGATAATCATGCCATTTTGTCATAATTAGGCAGGTTTATGTTTGCATTCAAGTATAATTCTGTTATCATCAACGCGCCAAAATACTACGCGCGCCGTTCGCGCGATAGCTTCTTACTGCTCATTACAGTGCTTGTCCCTTTCGCACATAATGTTGGATGAAATAGCATGCATTTTGACTACGCCCACCAACGAGTTCGTGCCGCCGACTAGTGGAACCTTAAGTCATTTCGCTTATCGATAGTATATTTTCTAATCATACTGTTTCGTCATTTACAATTGCCTTTTATCAGATCCATCACAATTACATAACACAAACGACGGAATTAGTACTGATAATAGAAGCGCGTTTTTTTCCTTATTAACGTTTAATTTTCCTATCCTGTATTAGCTTCTATTATAGCTATTCATGTGAGCCTGAAATTATACTAGCTTATTTTTAACTTCTCGCTACGTATACCTATCGTTAAGGAAGTTACTGATTTTGATTCGATTTTCGAAAATCGAGTTATCATCAGATCTCCACGTTTTGAGGTCCTAGGAACTTTTTTCGACTATGTATGTGTATGTGTGAATGTAAACATCTCATAACTTTTGAACGGCTTCACGATCGAAACGCGGTTGATGGCATTCGATTGAATTCCTCCCAACTTAGACTTCCTAAAAATTTAAACTAATTCGGTCTAGGAAATTTTGAGAAATTTTGAAAAAAACCTCAAAAAAATTCGGTGAAACGTTACGGTATTCGGTATTTTTTAAATATAACTTCCAGATTAATGTACCGGCTAGGTAATTCCTCAAAAAATAGATTTATGATTGACAAAAATTATTGGAAAAAGTGTTCTTTCGACATGACTTCGAGATTTTGTAACCAATCATTTTTCGACCTTCTACAATATTTTAGTACCTACTTAAAAATATGTTCAATGCAGTTTCAAATATCAACATCGAATCAAGTTTTCGAAAGCAACGGCTTTTCAAATGTTAAGGCGAGGTATTTCGACGCGCGTCAATTCTATAGAAAATGGGTGGCGCGAGATGTTCTGAAAGCGCTGGGAAATGTGTTAATTTTCGGATAAATAAATATAGGACATCAGCTGAAAACTAAAATTTAGCACATTCTTTTTGTATTCAGAACTAAATATCACCATATAAAAATCATGTGGAAGATTAGCAATATTATTAACAAATTATTTTAGAGACTTTTTAAGCCTGTTTTCGGAATTTTATATGATCGAGTAAAGTACATTCTATCATGTAATGAGTTAGCACATTCTTTAGATAATATCTTCAGGTATATCTTGTATTTTTTGTAAAATTGTTATTTAACAATCAATACAAAAAAACGTGATTTAAAAAACCAGTTTTTCCCGTTTGTCGCGATGCCTCGCCTTAATATTTTGTTATTTACAGTACTTACTTAATATTATTAAAATAATTTTCAGGCTAAAATACGGTTAAACTTAAAAATCTAATCAGCTTTTCTCTCTAAAAAACTGCGTCCAATACAGTAAAAATCAAAATTGGTCGGTTTATTTGGAAATTATCAAATATGAAAACATTTAAAAAATGTTTTTTGATATTACTGCAACATTTTTATCCTCTAGATCAGGACTTCCCAACCAGGAAGGCACGCCCCACTAGGGAGGCGTAGAGAAATTTAAGGGGGGCGTCGTACGTACAATGTAAGATTAGGCTCAATTTACACCGCCGCGGAATGGAACGGAAGCGACTTTTTGTAATGAAATTGTACATAACATAATAAACTTTATGTCAACTGTATAACACACAAATTAAATACAAGGTAAAAAAATGTCACGCGTCTTCCGCGGAATCCCCACGCATTCTAGAGAATTTCTCTAGCTACTGTTGGTGCCCTCGGTTGATCTCTAGCGAATTGACATATAGTTCATTATTCTATGTACAATTTTAATTTCAAAAAGTCACTTCCGTTCCATTCCGCGGCGGTGTAAATTGAGCCTTACATTTCCAAAAAAAATTAACGAGTAGGTAAATTGGAAATATAGGGGGGGAGGGCCCCGAGCCAAAAATATTATTTTTGGCTCGGGGAGGCTCGGCGAAATAAAGTTTGGGAAAGTTTGCTCTAGAAGATGTAGCTATGAAAAAATTTTAGAGCTTATAAATTGCGTCGAATCTTGCTATCTATTCAAAAAAACCGCATCAAAATTCGTTGCGTAGTTTTAAAGATATAAGAATACATAGGGATTTTTTTTTAATACATAGGGACATAGGGACAGACAGAGAAAGCGACTTGTTTTATACTAGATGTAGATTTTGGTAAGATTTTGGAACTCTCAAAAATTTATGCTTAGGTATAGTTTTTGTTCCTTTGAGCTTAAAATAGCTCAATTTAATGGGAAGTTTCAGGAATGGCCTGCAGGGTCAACCAGTTTACAGTTTTTTTTTTAATATCGCCACACCCGATCCATTGTGGAGTAGGCAGAGTGAACTGAATCTTTATAGCGCGTCCCAACTTGAACAATTTACCGTATATTATCCCGTGACCGTGTCAAACACGCGTGTCAGTACCGATCACTGTAGACGTATTTTGTTACGCGTACAATTGTCACGACCTGCAGTACGGTTGAATCCATTCCGAACACTGGAAGAAACTGCCGAACACAGAATAAACGGCCGAACAATGTACGGAGTTACGATCTACTAGCCGGGCCCAATGTGGACGTTGGTCTGTGTACTGTCACGCATCTAAGCCACGTCTTACGAGCCGATTCATCGAAAGTCGGTTTATTTCAAAGGATTTTCGCTGCTGTCCGCGGACCAGGAGACGTCCACACTTGTATTTATAACACGCGTCGAAGTACGCCCGATGACACGGACACAGACAATGGGTTGGAGTGTACGCTATAAACATCGCTGTATACGTTGTTTAGTTTTGTACTGCGACCTTAGATCAAATATACTATAGATTGTGGGTGGGTTCAACTATGCAGGTATAATAAATGTAATTAAAATAATAATGTTGGTTAATATAATGTTTTTGTGTTTACGTACCCGAATTGATAATGCGCCTCCACTACATTTTTGTTCTCGTTACCGAATATCCAAAAAAGTAGCTCTTCAAAATTTTGAGCAAAAAATAAGAAGTTACCTTAAGCACGTTTTAACAAAGTTTCATTTTGTGTCGTATAAGGTATTTATTAGAGCTAAGGTTGATTTTGTAATACAGTTTTTTATTATGGTGTTTTGTTTTATTATCCATAAAATCATTTGTCCGACACGAAAATACGCACACAGATATATGCGTAGTGGCAACATGGTGCCAAGTTTTATGTTAACATTTGTATGGAAAACTACATCTATAGTATATTTGATCTAAGACTGCGCCTTGTAGGCACGTGTAGCGATGCGATGTGACCTTGTGGCTTGTATCTTTGTCAGTCCAACTTATACCGTCCACATTTAACGTAACATGTCTGTAGCGATGCCACGCTGTCCGGTCCGTTGTAATGTTACAAGTGTGGACGCAGCTTTAGAGACTTTTCCCGAACCGGATAGATTCACACAATACTCATAAATACGGTGTTTTGCGGGGAACGTGCAGTCGCTTATATAAGCAGATGCTTGATATTGATGTTGACCCGACCTGTTAGTTATATTCATGCAAACTTTGAAGTAAAAAAAAGTTTACCCTGGACATACATACATACAAACAGACAAAAATTCTAAAAACTGTATTTTTGGCCTCGATATCGATTGCAGATTACGCCCCAAGTATTCTTTTAAAAAAATATTCAATGTACAGTTTTGACTTTCCTACGATTTTATTATATGTATCTAAGATTGCTTGAAAAGAATTGCTCGTCCAGCGACCGGAAACCAGTACAACATAATACGTCTGTACCGATACCGGTTCTTCTAGACTTTGGAGGTGATTTTTCTATTAAGTTATTTCAATTATCTCTACTTTGCTACATTATATTATGTACTTTAGGTATATTTATGTTTTCACAAGATTCAAGGTACCCTTGCAATCAATCATCGTCAATTACTGACTATTAGTTGATTACAGCGACTGTGTGACATCACTTTCAGTATCGTGTCGTTCAGCCTTGTAGCTACACACGTAGATTGTTATGAATAGTCGTGGGCGTTTAAACGATATAGGCTTAAAAAATTAGGCTTTTCAAAATAAGCCTATAAGCGCGCTTACGGATTTAAGCTGTTTTCGTTTAAACGTTGATGTTTAAGATAAAAAAAATTAAATACAATATTATCATGTTTGACGAAAAGTAACCTTATTTCAATAACGTTAAAAATCAAAATAAAATAAAATAAAGAACCTAATTTCTATACTCTAAGACTCAATATAATTTTTTATTTTATTGGATTAACAACCTTATTACTATCGCTATAAGAAACGATAACAATTTGGATTGGTTATCGTATTAAGCGGCTAAATTATTTTCTACTTGTTTACGCAATATTTGTGTCGGACTGACAACGCTCCGTTTTTGGTTGGTTAGTACTTTTTACAACGAATTAACAACTTACGTTTTTTCAAGTTCCAGTACGCTTTTGAAGAAATTCGACGCGTTCATCAATTGTTTATTTTACTTAGCGCGCGTACGAACATGACACGAATCCCTTTACAAATTTTCAAAGTAATTTTGTTTATATTAATTATTGAAATTAGGTTATGGATAAAAAAGTGTATATTGTGTTACTATTCATTTCAGATGTTCTCGTGTTACAATGTTATTTACCATACTCCTCCGAAACGGCTTGACCGATTTTTATGAAATTTTATATGAATATTCAGTAGGTCTGAAAATCGGCTACTGTTTATTTTTTTATACCCCTAAGTGATAAGGGTTGTCCACCCCTAACATTGCTTTTTACTTTTAGGACAATTTTTTATTTTTATTCTTTTATAATGTGGCATTAAAAATACATACAACCCTAATATTCACCCTTCTATCATCAACCCCTATTTTTTAATTCAATAATTTATATGACAAAACAACGTTTGTCGGGTCAGCTAGTATTGTATAATAATTTGTATTGTATTTGATAGCACGTTATTTCTATAAGCCAGTAATAAGTAATAACACTAACAAAAGCACAAAACATTGAACGCTTTTTTCAGCTCTCGGCTTTATCGATCGCCACTAATTCACTTAAATCTTCGTTTTATAATCGACCTTCTCAACGATCAACAACTTTTGTTTAAAAAAGCGTTTAAACGAAAAGCGCTTTTTTAAGTACGCTTAAAAGTATAATCAAAACGTTTAAACGTGTTAATAATTAAAAGCCGTTTAGCACATCTCTAGTTATTTTATTTTATTTTATTTTTATTTTATTTTATTATGGAAAACCATCCGCTATAGTTAACCGATTAGAGTTATAAATTATTTTTTTTTCAAAGCCAGTTACAGGTTTTCACGTGTAGGTAAATAAGTAACACTAAAATAACATAACATAGACATTAGACACATACCAGAGAACATTTTTTTAACATGCATTATTTAAAAGCGTTAAAAAATCTACAGGCCAATGCATTTCTCGCCTCAAGCACACTAGTATCAAACGGATCGAGGGATAATTCCTTACAGATTTTATTTAAATTATTGCTCGCTCGCACCAAGAAAGAATTTTCTCTGTAGTTGTTAGAACATCGGGGCACTAACAAAGGAGGTTTATACCTAATGGATCTGGACGGAACATTAAAATTAACTTTATGCAAAAGCTCAGGACAATCGATTTTGTTTTGTAGAATCTTTATTAAAAAGGTACAATCAGCTATTTCTCTTCGATTTTTAAGAGGGAGAAGGTGAAATTTGGCGCATAAATTCATGTAATTTTCTGATTTATATTGAATTTTAGTTTTATAACATAGATATTTGATAAATCTTTTTTGAATATTTTCAATTCTGTCAATATATTTGTTGTATTGTGGGTTCCATATCTGAGATGCGTACTCAAGCTGACTCCTAACATATGAGCAATAAATAATTTTTAAAGCTTTAACTTCTGTAAAACATTTCGTAATTCTTATGATGAATCCAAGTGCTTTAGACGCGTTGTTAACTATTTTGTCGATGTGATCAGCAAAGAGGAGTTTAGCATCGTGATATACGCCAAGATCGCGTATAATAGACGTTTTAGGCAGGGGTTGATTTTTTAATGTATAAGTAGAAGCAATGTTATTTAGTTTCCTACTATACGAAATAACGCTACATTTTGATGGATTAAGATCAAGCTTATTGTTCGTACAGTAAGATTCTAAACGTGATAATTCATTTTGGAGAATTGAAATATCTGTCGGTTTATTTATAGATAATATATTATTTATAGATAATATACTATGAAGTTCATTTGACGATATCCCACTTAGATCCTGAAATATGAAAATATACAGTGTGTTATGGTGTAAAGGACGGTGCACCAAAAAATTAAGAAAGCATGCCGTTCTTCTGGGGGCATAGAATAATAACGCATAGAAACCGAGTCGACCCGCGCAATATTAAGCCATTTCAAAGAAGCCTGAAAAGGCCTCTTACGTTCGCCGGCCCCTCAGGCATGCGACACGTGCCACGCGGAGTACAGCTCTCGCAATTTCAAAAAATGTGAGTTACTGTGTGGTGAAATGCTGTCACCGTGCTTCACAAAAGCGTATTTAGGACTTGAAGATAACATTTCACCGATAAAAACTACTTGGCATCGGATATTTTTGTATAAAATCCAAACAAATAAATCATAAATATCTAAGTAGAACGATATTCAAAATGTTGCCAGCCAAAGGGAAAAATATTCTACCACGTATTTGTTTTTACCTATTTACATTATAATTAATAATATGTGTATTCCTATTTTATGTGCGATATTACATAGCCTGGACTTTGCTTTTGCATAAAAAATAGTTTTTAAGTGTTGAGACTCACCCATTATACTGACACAAATATTACAAATCCGTTTGTCAGACCAATATTATGAAGCATTTATTCGTATATAATGAGGACTTTTAGAAGACAAAAAAAATGTTCCAACTAGCATTCTAGATGCCACAGTGACCATCAGAAAAAAACTGTCACTACCAAAGTCATTTTTTTTTAAATTTTCTTATTAAATAATATGCCATATTACTGCATTATTTCGTATTGCTTAGTGTCAAGTAGTTTTATTAGCGATATTTTCGACTTTTATCCACGAAAACATGTAGGGTAACGTGCCCTAAAATCGGTCTGCACCTAATGTCGACCTCCTAATATGTTTATACTAATAATTAAGCTAATATTCCACATAACTTTTAAGAACGCGGGCAAGACTTCATACATCGTTTTTTAATTATTATCTTAAAGTTTAATGTGTTTCTTAAGATTCTATATCCACTGCTTAATTTATCCGCATTTAATAAATATTTTTGTAACTTGGGGAATAGTAGTTAAATAAAGTTGGAATTTAGGTAAGGTTAACGTAAGCAATCAGTTCTCTCCTTAGTAGTCTGTGGTTAAATATTTATCTTGTCATTGGGTGTCTTCAGTACAACAGCTGTTAATCTCAGAAATCTAAGTTAGGTTGACAGAATTCTGAGCTAAGTTTTTGCGAAGACACTTTATAGGTACTTAAAAGAACAAAAAATAAATTAGCTTTAACTATTCTTTAATACAAAAACAGGGAGCATTTTTATTTGATACTTATAATGAAAATTATAATATATAAACTTATTGCTGTTTTAATGAAAATGTAAATTAAGTTTTATACAATGATAACACTTAAATTTGATGATAGAATTCAATCAAATTAAAATCTCAATATTTTTTATATAATTGTTCCTAGCGATATATTTTATTTAATTGATTTAACAATCGTAGAAAATTATTCTAGTTTTATTCTAATAGTGAAAAATAAAACTTTGAATATCAAGTGCCTTTAAATTGTTTCCTTTCTTTGACTACAACTTAATAAAAATAAGTACCCTAAAATAGTTATATTGAAGATTATTTGATATAGACAAAAAATAATTTATATAAATCGTTTTATTTAAATAAATATCACAATATTGAATATTTAATGCTCATTTCTCTTAATTTTGAGGACCAGCAAGTAACGATCTAATGTAATTTTTACATATCAAATTTTTTCTGCGTAGTTTTAAAGAGACTAAAATATCAATTTATTTCATTTATTTTATGTCTCAAAGAAAGAGACTCAATCATTAAAATTGGTGACCATTTAGATTTTTTCTTTTACAGTTTTTATCAAATTAAAAAGATCATTTAAATACATACCATAAAAAATTGAGGGCATATTATGTTTACAAAAGTTATTTAATAAAATTAAAGTAAATTTTAATGCAAAGTCAATACCTTATTTCAATTTCAAACATCCTTTACTGGCTAACATTAGAGAAAAATGGGGCTGAAATTAGGGAAAAATTGACCGACAATAGAAAAGAAACCAGGATAGAGAGGTTTAATCATTTAAAACTTAACACGTTTACATATTTTTATTTCGTTGTTGAAATCAATTCGAAACATCAATAGTGTAAAATTTAAATATTGATTAACACGAAAAAGAAAATTAATATTTTCTTCCCGATAACGGTTTAAGCCTAATAGGGTCCGAAAGTTATGTATTTGGTTAGGCGGCCGAAATTTGGCTATTTTACCCTATAAATTTCTACATCACTGAGATTAATTTTAATTTTTAAAATTTTAAATAAATAATTTGATTATTAAGTATACATATTTTCGTGTCACAATTTGCACAAAAACGAAAAAATCCAAGGTGAAATAGCTTTGGAACGTAGAATTATAACACGTAGAAACCGAGTGGGCCGCGATGTTTTAAGCCATTTCAAAGTAGCCTTAAAAGGCTACGCATGCGCTTGCCGTCCGCTCAGAATCGCAATACATGTCATACGGAGTGCAGGTCTCGCAATTCGAAAAAAAAAATGACTTACTGTGTTGTTAAAGGCAAAAAAAGACAAATAAAATAAATGCTGAATTATCAAAAAGTACCCTCGAGCTAAATTATTTTCATAAGACTTAGTATAAATAATAGTTAAAGCAAATACAATAATTAATTTTCTTAACATTAAGGTCTAACTAAAAATATTGTGCGCAATTTTTTTCCCACAACTAGCAACTGTATAGTGATAAGTTATGTGTTTCAAATTATCTATTTTTAGTCGATTTACATAACAGAAAAATTATAAATTGTAAGTATTTACCTGTGAAACGTTCACTTTTTTTGTTTTTCTAAGGTGTTAAAACACTTCTTTATAATGCAATAAGTCATTTCGAATTATTTTTCGTAAACTGTGTCCGATATAACCTGATCTTATTAAGCATTGACAACTCGCAAAACGAATTGAGCCGTTTCTGGTTCAGTTTTATTTACTCGTTTTTTGTGGTTTCTAGGCGTTATTATTCTAAGATCAGAACCAAAACAGTTGCGGACGCTAGGTGGTGCTCAAGTCGTGCACAGAGCCAATAGTAGCCAATATAGTACGTTTAGCTTAAAACATTTAATTTTTTTAAGTTGATTTAAATAAATACTTGATTAATAAGTATCTTATTAATTTTTATCTTAAAACGTTCGTCTATAACGTAAGTATTGTTTCTGCTTGCCCACCCATTTGCTAATTTTCAAGATAGTTTAAGGTTTAGAACCATGGCAAGATTTGTATGAAAGTTAAAATAAAAAAGGTTCCAAGGTAATAGCTTTGAACAAACATACATACACATACACGTACACAGACATACACATAATAACACACAAGTATTTGCCAAGCAATGTATTTCAAACATTTGTATGATATAGGATAATATATTAGTAGATACATATCAATAAGGTTTTTTTTTTTGTAAGAATTACTTAAATCACTGTTTTTATAACTTAAATAACGTAAATTCGTATTGAGCATATTTTTTATTTACGCTCGGTGCCGGTTGGTTACCGCTGTTTAATTACGGGAATTTAAAAAAAAAACTTGAGAACCTCTAAAACATTTTCCTGTAATTCTACTCATTTTACCTCACCAGAATAAAAATTGTTAGTTCTAAATTTTCTATATAACTAATAATACTATTGGAAAGACAGACAATCTTTATTTCAGTGAGGTAAAAATATTTTAAATCACAAATAAAAGCACAAAAGCTAAAAAAATATAAGGTTAAATAGCTTTGGAATCATCTTGAGAACATCTAGAATATTTCCCGGCATTTAACATATTTTACCTAACCGAATAAAAAGTGTAAGTTTCAAGTTTATACTAAATGATTAATAATGTTATAGTATGAAAGATTATTTGTATACCGGTCAGGTAGATATATTTTAAATACCGTCTTGGGAAAATATTTATTTACTTGCAACACTATTCGAGTCTTTGGAGTCTTTGTGTGCGTGACGACGCTAGTGATTACACAAAGCTTACACGGACATTGACACGGTTTTGGCCTAAAATATGAACGAAGCGTTGAATGCAATTATCCCTCTAAGCGTTATTACTCTATGTCTGGGGGCCTATTGCCTATCTTAAATTGACAATCAAAGTGATAATCACTGTGCAAAGTTGACATCAATTAGCTGTCAGTTCCCTAATTTCGTATTGACTAACATGGGTAATCAACGAAAATGACGTCACAAGTACTTGGTGTCGTCGAAAGTCACTATCGTGCACTGGAACGACACTTTTAGTATGGGTAGTTTGACAATTGGTATTGCGTATGCTTAGTGACCAACGAATGACGTCAAATCGTTGATCACTTTTATGTTTTGAAAGCAACTAGTCTAGAGTAGTTTTTAATGATCAAAAAAGTGATTAACACTATTAACCGGCGACGTTTGAAAGGTACAGAAAATGTACTATTGACAATATATAGTTTGTTAATACCATTTTTAGAAGGTTATTATTGTTAAATAATAAATAATGTAGGATACATAAGTCATAACACAATACTGCAATAAAATTAGAATTACATATCTAAGACTAATACATAAAATTTCACATGGTAACAATAATGTTTTATGCAGTATGCTGTTTGTGCCGAAGAAAAAATCGACTTGTAAGAGAGTGGTAGAGGCTTTAGCATCTTTAAGCTTGCAAAGTGATTTTATTAGTGAAAGAAATGAGCTTCTATTATGGACCTAATAAATGATAACCGATACTATTTGGTAGATGCTAAATTGAGGTAATTATCACCTGGCAAACCCTTCTAGAATAGTTATAAGTTGGAACTTTAAATTCAAAAAGAGTTTTTGTAATGTACAAGAGTTTTTGATAATTATGGAAATAAATGGTTTGTTATATCACATTTTTAAGATCTTTAACCATGGATGAAGAAGATATGACTTTCTTTTCTATGTGATCACAACCAATACTGAATTTGTAAATGCTAAATTTGCCAACTAATTTTATTAGTGAAAGAAATGAGCTTATTTTATGGAGGATTCTGCTAATTATCATCTGGCAAATTCTTATTAATTGTTCTAATCCCCTTGATTTAAAAAGTAATTGTGCTAGAGTAATTATCAAAATAATATTAATACTTACATGTTACTTACAAGAGTAATCAAATCAAAAAGCAATTTATCTGTATAAATTTAATTATTAATTTTGTTGCCTTTATGAACTTATGACTCTATCAATAAATTAGAACTTAGTGTTCTTTTATGTAGGTACTATTGAACTCCTATATCTAGCTATTATTAATTCTGAACATGAAGAGAGCTTCTCTTAGAAAAAATTATCATTGTGTTAAAGCTTAAAGTACCTACCGTACCATATACTTACAATTTTTAATAATTAACACTCAGGCCAACAAAAATGGTCTGAGGATTAACCATTACACTATTAACTATAGCATGTTGATGCAGTAATGCTTGCATATATCATTTTAAATATTTTATTTGATTTCAGATTTAATATTTCAATAATCAGCTACAACTTCTTAGTCACAAAAGTTCTATGTTGATGTTTGCTGGTACCTACTGTACCATACACTTACAATTTTTAACGATTAACACTCAGGCCAACAAAAATGGTCTGAGGATTAACCATTACACTATTAACTATAGCATATTGATGCAGTGATGCTTGCATATACCATTTTAAATATTTTATTTGATTTCAGATTTAATATTTCATTAAGCAGCTACAACTTCTTAGTCACAAAAGTTCTATGTTGATGTTTGCTGGTGGGTCCTAACTACTGAAAAGTGTATAAGAGTGCAGAGAGTGAATTGGTAGTATTTAACAAGCAGAGTAAATTCGAACCCAATAACACTACTAAATAATATCCTAATACAAACCTATGTTGCTCTATATGCCGAAGCCAAAACATCAAACACAACTGTTCCAATACAAGAGTTGCAGTACCTATCACATTGTGAATTGCTACCAGCAATACTAAGTGATCCAAAACAGCACCCTGACAGATCTATATAACTTGAGGCAAGGCACTAACAGGGAACCACATATGAGAAGGACAAAAGATTTAATATAATTGTTTTTTTTTTCAATAAAGACTATGTGAAAAGAAAAAGCATTAACTTGCAGTTTTTATTTTTACCTTGTACCTACTAAAAAACTTTACAGTTTTGTAATAATTATAACAAGATGTAAAATTTTTTTAGCTGAAAAATAACCAGCCATAAGATTTAATTTTATTCAATAATAATAAACTTCTACACTTAGAATACATTATACAAAATGTTTTCCAGCTTTTAAGTATAATGTGAATGCTACTTATGTACTTAGCAAGACAGCGTAGCTAGTTTACTTATTATGTAGCTTAGTAGGTTTTATGTATATTTGGACATATTTAAACCATAACACATACTGTGATTATAAATGATAAATTCAGACAGTTTCAACTGACAAAATCTTTAACTTCAAAATTTGAAATTATTGTGCAGGAATAATTTGGTACATTACTGATCTAGCATACTTTTATGCAAATTGAATATATTAGTTGAAGATATGGGTTTTTTTCTGTCTAATAAAGCATAGCCTATATTAATTTATAAATTGAAAATTTTGGCTAATATGTGGCAGAGTTTTGCATTGTCTCGCTTGGGTCTGGTATTACAGCCTTACTTATTCCTGCCGCAATAATGTCATTGCTTATCACTGTTTGTTTTGGACGATGAAATAGCTGGTAAAGTTATACATGTATAAGACCCCACCACAAGGATAGCAATGCACCATTATCATCTTTAGTGTCTATAGGCAATGGTTGACTCTCAATGAGGGGAGCCTTTGCTTGTTTGCTATCTTTTGATATAAAAAAGGCAGTTATCATCTGGCAAATTCTTTATTTTTTCTAACTCTTCAATTTTAAATTTATTTTCCTTTTTTCCCCCCTTAGTTTAAAAAAGAAAATCTGTGTTAGATTAGGTAATATTAAAACAAATACTTAGGTACAATAGTAATAAAAGAAACAATCTATTCATATAAATTTATTTTATTATATGACCACACAGATAGTAATACACCATTAACATCTTAGGTGTCTAGGCGATTAATTCTTCCAAGAGCCATTTGCTTGTTTGTTATCCTATAATATAAAAAGAGAAACTTGTCTTATGCTATGCAAACAACTTTATTTTGACGTAGGAATTAGTTCAATTATAACTGTTACGCTCATCACACACGGTTAAGATACTATAATATTTTATCTTGAGATACCCTAATATAAAAGTATACAGTATCTTAAGGTATCACACATGGCTAAGATACAATAATATTAAAATTTGTTCATTTTATCATGAGTCTGCCTCGTTGCCTCACATATTCTTTGTAGGAGTTCTATATACAGCTGATTAACTATAAATGATACGGTCTTACTTCTTGATTTGTTAGACAGCTCTTCAGACGATTTTATTATAGAATGTAAAATGAAAATTGCAGTAGCACATTCCTAACAAAGTTAACTTTGAATGAAAAACCATCAAAGACATGTCAATTGTTCAAGGGCGGACCCCTAGCTTGACATAAAAGGCAATAGCTTTCGTGTGTAGTTTTCCCCCCTATCCCTCTTGCCTGGATGCGGCACGAAGCCGGGAGCACCCCGCACTGCTTACAGTAGTAACTATTATAATACTAGATGCACCCCACATTAACATCACAACTTTCGCATTTGTAATATTACTAGCTGCAGCGTGCAGCCCGTTGCATTTTAAAAGTTTTTGGAGAATCCCGCGGGATCACCTAGTTTTTTCAGGGTAAAAGTAGCCTATGTGCTATTTCAAGGTATAATCTACCTGTGTGCCAAATTACATTCAAATTCGTATCGTAGTTTTTGCTTGATAGAGTAACAAACATCCATCCAAAGTTTTGCATTTATTATATTAATATATAGATTACTAGCTGTTGCCCACGACTTTGTCCGTGTGGACTTCGTTTACTCTGCACTGCACCTCCCCCGTAGATGATAGCGTGATAATATGTAGCCTATATGTTATGTGATTATATATCCTGTATGTGATTATAAATGATAAATTCAGACAGTTTCAACTGACAAAATCTTTAACTTCAAAATTTGAAATTATTGTGCAGGAATAATTTGGTACATTACTGATCTAGCATACTTTTATGCAAATTGAATATATTAGTTGAAGATATGGGTTTTTTTCTGTCTAATAAAGCATAGCCTATATTAATTTATAAATTGAAAATTTTGGCTAATATGTGGCAGAGTTTTGCATTGTCTCGCTTGGGTCTGGTATTCCTGCCGCAATAATGTCATTGCTTATCACTGCTTGTTTTGGACGATGAAATAGCTGGTAAAGTTATACATGTATAAGACCCCACCACAAGGATAGCAATGCACCATTATCATCTTTAGTGTCTATAGGCAATGGTTGACTCTCAATGAGGGGAGCCTTTGCTTGTTTGCTATCTTTTGATATAAAAAAGGCAGTTATCATCTGGCAAATTCTTTATTTTTTCTAACTCTTCAATTTTAAATTTATTTTCCTTTTTTCCCCCCTTAGTTTAAAAAAGAAAATCTGTGTTAGATTAGGTAATATTAAAACAAATACTTAGGTACAATAGTAATAAAAGAAACAATCTATTCATATAAATTTATTTTATTATATGACCACACAGATAGTAATACACCATTAACATCTTAGGTGTCTAGGCGATTAATTCTTCCAAGAGCCATTTGCTTGTTTGTTATCCTATAATATAAAAAGAGAAACTTGTCTTATGCTATGCAAACAACTTTATTTTGACGTAGGAATTAGTTCAATTATAACTGTTACGCTCATCACACACGGTTAAGATACTATAATATTTTATCTTGAGATACCCTAATATAAAAGTATACAGTATCTTAAGGTATCACACATGGCTAAGATACAATAATATTAAAATTTGTTCATTTTATCATGAGTCTGCCTCGTTGCCTCACATATTCTTTGTAGGAGTTCTATATACAGCTGATTAACTATAAATGATACGGTCTTACTTCTTGATTTGTTAGACAGCTCTTCAGACGATTTTATTATAGAATGTAAAATGAAAATTGCAGTAGCACATTCCTAACAAAGTTAACTTTGAATGAAAAACCATCAAAGACATGTCAATTGTTCAAGGGCGGACCCCTAGCTTGACATAAAAGGCAATAGCTTTCGTGTGTAGTTTTCCCCCCTATCCCTCTTGCCTGGATGCGGCACGAAGCCGGGAGCACCCCGCACTGCTTACAGTAGTAACTATTATAATACTAGATGCACCCCACATTAACATCACAACTTTCGCATTTGTAATATTACTAGCTGCAGCGTGCAGCCCGTTGCATTTTAAAAGTTTTTGGAGAATCCCGCGGGATCACCTAGTTTTTTCAGGGTAAAAGTAGCCTATGTGCTATTTCAAGGTATAATCTACCTGTGTGCCAAATTACATTCAAATTCGTATCGTAGTTTTTGCTTGATAGAGTAACAAACATCCATCCAAAGTTTTGCATTTATTATATTAATATATAGATTACTAGCTGTTGCCCACGACTTTGTCCGTGTGGACTTCGTTTACTCTGCACTGCACCTCCCCCGTAGATGATAGCGTGATAATATGTAGCCTATATGTTATGTGATTATATATCCTGTATGTGATTATAAATGATAAATTCAGACAGTTTCAACTGACAAAATCTTTAACTTCAAAATTTGAAATTATTGTGCAGGAATAATTTGGTACATTACTGATCTAGCATACTTTTATGCAAATTGAATATATTAGTTGAAGATATGGGTTTTTTTCTGTCTAATAAAGCATAGCCTATATTAATTTATAAATTGAAAATTTTGGCTAATATGTGGCAGAGTTTTGCATTGTCTCGCTTGGGTCTGGTATTCCTGCCGCAATAATGTCATTGCTTATCACTGCTTGTTTTGGACGATGAAATAGCTGGTAAAGTTATACATGTATAAGACCCCACCACAAGGATAGCAATGCACCATTATCATCTTTAGTGTCTATAGGCAATGGTTGACTCTCAATGAGGGGAGCCTTTGCTTGTTTGCTATCTTTTGATATAAAAAAGGCAGTTATCATCTGGCAAATTCTTTATTTTTTCTAACTCTTCAATTTTAAATTTATTTTCCTTTTTTCCCCCCTTAGTTTAAAAAAGAAAATCTGTGTTAGATTAGGTAATATTAAAACAAATACTTAGGTACAATAGTAATAAAAGAAACAATCTATTCATATAAATTTATTTTATTATATGACCACACAGATAGTAATACACCATTAACATCTTAGGTGTCTAGGCGATTAATTCTTCCAAGAGCCATTTGCTTGTTTGTTATCCTATAATATAAAAAGAGAAACTTGTCTTATGCTATGCAAACAACTTTATTTTGACGTAGGAATTAGTTCAATTATAACTGTTACGCTCATCACACACGGTTAAGATACTATAATATTTTATCTTGAGATACCCTAATATAAAAGTATACAGTATCTTAAGGTATCACACATGGCTAAGATACAATAATATTAAAATTTGTTCATTTTATCATGAGTCTGCCTCGTTGCCTCACATATTCTTTGTAGGAGTTCTATATACAGCTGATTAACTATAAATGATACGGTCTTACTTCTTGATTTGTTAGACAGCTCTTCAGACGATTTTATTATAGAATGTAAAATGAAAATTGCAGTAGCACATTCCTAACAAAGTTAACTTTGAATGAAAAACCATCAAAGACATGTCAATTGTTCAAGGGCGGACCCCTAGCTTGACATAAAAGGCAATAGCTTTCGTGTGTAGTTTTCCCCCCTATCCCTCTTGCCTGGATGCGGCACGAAGCCGGGAGCACCCCGCACTGCTTACAGTAGTAACTATTATAATACTAGATGCACCCCACATTAACATCACAACTTTCGCATTTGTAATATTACTAGCTGCAGCGTGCAGCCCGTTGCATTTTAAAAGTTTTTGGAGAATCCCGCGGGATCACCTAGTTTTTTCAGGGTAAAAGTAGCCTATGTGCTATTTCAAGGTATAATCTACCTG
This sequence comes from Apodemia mormo, assembly GCA_036924255.1. Classification (NCBI taxonomy): domain Eukaryota; kingdom Metazoa; phylum Arthropoda; class Insecta; order Lepidoptera; family Riodinidae; genus Apodemia; species Apodemia mormo. Next base: position 42,864,737 of record JAUPFN010000001.1, on the reverse strand, counting down.
TGTGCCAAATTACATTCAAATTCGTATCGTAGTTTTTGCTTGATAGAGTAACAAACATCCATCCAAAGTTTTGCATTTATTATATTAATATATAGATTACTAGCTGTTGCCCACGACTTTGTCCGTGTGGACTTCGTTTACTCCGCACTGCACCTCCCCCGTAGATGATAGCGTGATAATATGTAGCCTATATGTTGACCCGACCTATTAGTAATATTCATGCAAAATTTGAAGTAAATCCATGCAGTACTTTTTGAGTTTACTCCGGACATACACACAGACAAACAGACAAAAATTCTAAAAACTATATTTTTGGCTTCAATATCGATTGTAGATCATGCCCCAAGTATTCTTTTAATAAAATATTCAATGTACAGTTTTGACTTTCCTACAATTTTATTATATGTATAGATGAGGCACTGCGATCACCTATATCCCGAAATAAAAACATCATTTATTTTATGTTTTGTATCTTAAGATATGAAATATATATTTCCATATCGTTCGGTATCTTAAGATACTAAAGGTAAAATATATATTATCTTAGTTGTGTGTGATGGTGGATTTGTATGGTAAGCGATATTTTGAAATATACATTAAGATATATTATATTAGGGTATCTTAAGATCAAATATTATAGTATCGTAACCATGTGTGATGAGCTTTATACATCTATCTAATGTACTAAATATAACATGTATACAGTATAACCACACAATGCTGAATGAAGATATGAATATTTTCATTTACCATTATTCTCAATTTGTTTAACACTTTTAAATTATCTTTTTCAACATTCCTTATGTGCACAATGTGTAAATAATCTGTTTCATGAGCTCAGCACACTTATTCCTAAGTAGGCTCTTAAAACACATTTCTTTATACTTTGAACACTGAACAGCATCGGCACTTGGTAAAACTCCATGATGATTTGTATTGATATTATTTTATAATAATTAGTACTGTTTTATTTAGTTTTTATTCATTTACACCAACCAGTTTCACATTTTAACGCTTTTACTGATGATAGTAACAAATCAATACCTTATTTAAATTATTGAGGTTATTGTATTGATTTGTTACCCTGATGATGCACTATACATATCTTTATCGTTGCATTTGTCTCTGTTTGCACATATTTCAATTTCTGAAGATTACCTTAAACAGAAAAACTTTTGGTTAAAAACTTTGTAAGCTACAACACAACACAAACATTGGGCGAGCAGAGGTGCAACTATGCACTTATTACTAACTGCATGTTAGTAATAAGTGCATAGTATGAGGTTTTATGTTTTTTTCTCAACTCTTTTTATAAAATAAAGACAAACAGACTGTCTAATTATTTTGTCATATTGACAATACGGAAGTAATAAAAAAAATAAATTTGTATGTTTTTTTTATTACCTCTCAAAGCTCTAGCTATTGGATAGGATCATACATGTCTAGTTGTAGAAAATTTAGCACACTTTAGACACTTTCATTTGATTAAATATTAAATTTACATTACTACCTGTTAACTTCAATAATACCAATATCATGCCTTAGTCCTAACAGTAATCTAAAAACTATTATAATCAATGAATATAATATCTGCAAGTTAGGGGTTCTGCTATTTACCTCTTGGCTAGATTTATACCCATATCTTCATTCCAGATTATTCATGTTTTTCAATTAGATCATATTTGTTACTGTTTATATGCAGATGTTATATACTACTTTTATGTAAAAGGTAAGTAATACAATGCAATGACAATCAATAGATCTAAACTACTAAGTTATTACTCAACTTGCTCTCTGCCATTGAGTCTGGCTGGATAGAAAGCCTCCGGAGAAGTGACTGTAACATTTCGGTATCTTTTGGCAAATTCGACCGACAATTTAATTTCTTTTAACTATTAATTTGCTTCAAGAGAGCATTCTAAACTTATTATTATTATATTGGTTTGGTGGCTATCCAGTTAGTACGGATTCTGCCAATATCAAGTCAGTCATGGGAGAGACCACGAAATAAGAAAAACAACTTGTTTTTCTTATTTCGTGGGAGAGACATAAAAAGAGTTGTCCGGTGACTATATCAGTTACAGGTTGAGGAATCTAAGACAAAACAAACACAAAAATTAGTAAACTTACACAACTACAACATTATGGATTAGGAGTTAATACTATGTACATGAATCTATATACAAACATAAATGTTCAAGTGGGATCAACAAAGGAATTTTAAAGCTGAATAGTAATTTTGTTAGTCTAAACTTATTTTGAGGTTATTGTTATTTGTTTATTGTTATGACATTAGACAATTGACATTAGTCTGTAGAATACAAATCGACCAAAACAAAGGACCATAATAAACCCTTATAAGCATTTGCGTTTATCTAGCTTTTTTATTTAGAAGCATAACATCGATAAAATAGTGCGGTGACAAGTCAAACCACTGGACGAACGCTGGAAAGCGACGAAAGTCACCGCCACTAAAAGCGATACGCAATACCAATTTTCACTGTTGTCAGTTGCCAACCAATTTTGAGTGTTCATCAAATTTCAGTTGATCACTATAAATGTCAAAGATAGGCAATAGGCCCCCAGGTTATGATTGCAATTACTTTTTTGTGGGAAATGCAATGTTTGCGTTTTATGACTTTTTCCTTATTTTTACGCCACGCAATGTGCAACGTATGCTGCGTTATTAACGGCTGGTTCTAGGTCGAGCGCTTTGAATCGGAGATATATATATATATATATATATATATATATATATATATATATATATATATATCTCCGATTCAAAGCGCTATATATATATATATATATATATATATATATATATATATATATATATATATATATATATATATATATATATATATATATATATACTTGGTCCCACAAATGTGATAGGTGGCAAGCCTATCGCCAAACGGGCACTTTCCAATCCCGGGCAACTTTGTGTTTCTCAGAAAATTGAAAAAATACTTCTTTTTTTTAATGTGCCCGACCCGGGAATTGAACCCGGGACGTCGTTTGGCCAACGCCAACACTGGACCACTAGAGCACAGAGGCGAATTTTTGTCGTCTAAGGCAAAAAAATATTTGTCGTGAACACAAATATATACAGTCGTACATATACAGGTTGAATAGTAAAAGATTTTTTACATATTGAAAAACACGATATTTTTTTTATAGTATAAGATAGCAAACAAGCAGATGGGTCCCCTGATGGAAAGAGTCAACCATCGCCTATAGACACCAAAGATGTTAATGGTGCGTTGTTATCTTGTGGCGAGGTCTAATGCCATATGCATAAGTTTACCGGGTACCTAATCCTCCAAACCGGAACACGACAGCGACAAGCATTGACGCTATTGCGGCAGGAATAGGCAAGGCGGTGGTACCAGACCCGGGCGAGACAATGCAGAACTCTACCACCTAGTAGCCACGATCATAGTGACTCGATAGCCAATGGGTCGCCTTTTACGACCTGCCGGGCAGAACGGCAGTTGGCCTATTCTTTAAAGGAGGCCGGGACCAACACGGCGGAAAATTTTACGTACTGGCACGTCAATAATATTTTTTAAATTTATATTTTACTAGCTGTGCCGGCGACTTCGTCCGCATGGAAAAAAAATCTAAAGTGAAAATATTCTAAGATACTCTATATTAACGCGGTTTGTTTTTAAATATAGGCAGTTCCGGGTTTTTACCCGAACAATTCCCGTTGCCGTGGGAATTACGGGATAAAAACTATTCTATGTCTTTTATCGGGCCTCAAACTATCTTTGTGACAAATTTCATTCAAATAGATTCAGTGGTTTAGGCGTAGAGAGAGACAAAATTACTTTCGCATTTATATTAATATTAGTATGGATTTACATATATTATCCATCTAGTACTTCTGTAACAGCGGTATTAAAATGTTATTATTTGCTCTAAATTGTTTCTTAGATTTAGCAATTTAGTGCCCCTTGCCATTTGGCGCCTAGAGCGAGCGCTCCTCTTAGGGCGTAGCTACATATATCGGGCTACGGCGAAGGTTCGCGCTAGCACGAACTATGTCGCGACACCTGCTTACGTCATAATGAGGTCGTATTATCACTGGTCACCAAACCGCGGCCGGCAGGTTATATTTGTGCGACCTGCTGATGATAATTGTGCGGCACACGACACAGCAAACTAGAATATTGAATCATTCCTTAAAAACTTTTCTCCTCAAATTCATAATTCATTATCATTCGTTCCTTAAATTCAAGTATTTCATTCGCCCAAAGATTACGAACTTATGATACAGCTTCATAAACATGAAGGACATATCGTCGTATGTTATTTTTTTTCTACCATGGAACAAAATAAAATAACATATTACGTCGATACACTAGGTCAATATCAAAATACGGCTTATTCATGAAATCACCTAAACGTATGTACACGGATAAATTCTAATTTGTTATTATTATTATTGTTTATCCTAATTATATTATAGTTTCTTTGTCGTGAGTCGCACAAATATCACGTGCGGATCGCAGTTTGATGCCCACTGCAGTGACGCGTCTAGCCCATTCGTGAAGCAGTTCGCGACATCGCGATAGCACGAACCTTCGCCGTAGCCCGATATATGTAGCTGCGCCATTACTGTACCCCAGGACCTGGGGCCTGAGTCACGTAACAAAACGCCAATTAAGTCGAAGCGTGCAGGGCCCTTACACATTTTCTTGCATATTATATTGCGTCGCAGTGTGATGTAACTTTATATCGTGTTTATGTATGTAAGACCTGTACGCCCTAAGCGTTTTGATTAATTTAACATTTTCCTACGTGAACTGGGGGTACTGCGGTGTGCAGAAGGCAATCAATTATATAATAACGTTCCAGTTTATTAAACACTAGCTGTTGCCAGCGACTTCATCTGCGCGGACTTCGTTTACTCCGCATATATGTTGACCCGACCTGTTAGTAATATTCATGCAAAATTTGAAGTAAATCCATGCAGTCCATCTTGAGTTTACCCCGGACATACATACAGACAATCATACAAACAGACAAAAATTCTAAAAACTATATTTTCACTACCTTTCAAAGTTTATAAAGTTTGTAAAGGTGACATAAGTAAAAACATTTTTTTGTGTAAATAGCTTTAGCTCTTAACGATACATTATCTAAAAGCGATGACCAAATACAAATATAATGTTATGATTACATAATCCTATTGACTTTAACACGATAAATTATGACGCAAATTATGTGCTATCACACTAACAAATAACATATATGTGTGCTTAAAATATATTTAATGCTTTAAATGGAATAGGAAAAGTTATTACATTGAAAAGAGGTTTATCAATTCCAATGGCCGTTACATTTGATATCTCGGCAATCAGAAATTGTAATCATGTCTTAATAATTTCGTGTTTTAAATTTATCTTTTATCATAAAATTGTAGGGATTTATCTATTTATCTATTAGTAAATAGATAAATCCCTACAATTTTATGATAAAAGATAAATTTAAAACACGAAATTATTAAGACATGATTACAATTTCTGATTGCCGATATTACGCATTGATTTCCGTGTGATTTATCTATTAGTAAATAGATAAATCCCTACAATTTTATGATAAAAGATAAATTTAAAACACGAAATTATTAAGACATGATTACAATTTCTGATTGCCGAGATATCAAATGTAACGGCCATTGGAATTGATAAACCTCTTTTCAATGTAATAACTTTTCCTACTAACTATTTTATTTTTATTTATTTAAAACATATACAAGCATAAATATATTATGGAGGTATTACAAAAACTCGCTTGAATTTAAACTACTGGTGCGTAAATATAATACCAATGTAGAAAAGTCAAATGAAATACTGCCTTGATCGTAATGTGTGGCTTGACATGGCAAGGGGCCATCCATAAATTACGGCACATGTTAAGGGGGAGGGAGGGGGTTGACGTGACATTGTGTGACAAGGGGAAGGGAGGGGTCCCAAATTTTTTGACATAACATTTTTTCAAAATATAATATTTTATATTTAAGTATTACAACACTAAATTTAAAAACCTACATGTACAAATGAAAAAATAATCGAATGAGATCATTATACCAGTGTAAAATTGTAAAATATGTGACGTCACACTTGGTAGGGGGGGGGGGGCTCACAAATGTAACAAAAGGCGGGGGAGGGGTCAAAAAATTATAAAATTCCTATGACGTAATTTATGGATCTGTATGAGGTAAGATATTTATGTACCTACCTTCTAGTGTAACATACCTACATATCATATTATAACTTACTAATACTTTACATTAAAAATATCGTTACAAATTACAATATTTATTATAACCTTGTTCGGCCCGCAAGAGTTGTATATGTGTCGCTGGCATTTTGTATAATTCGTCGTTATATTCGGTGTTGCCATTTTATGAACGTAAAAGTTCAATACAAATTGCCCGAGGCAAATTTTTGATTACATAAATTGCATCAATGTCAGCTATAAATTCCGATGTCGCCAACGGTCGATGGAGCGCGAGGCTTCTTTTTCCAGGTGTGAAACCAAAAACCTACTTGACAGGCCTGCTTATTTTTTATGCAAGCCGCCAATTTTTTTAACACGCCGGATAGGGTTAATTCTAAATAAACAACCAATTTAAATAACAAGTAACTTAAACAATAATAATGCCGCGGCAATTTGTTAACGGCGGCGGTAAATGTCATGCTAAATTCAATTATTAATTGAAGAACTGGAAACAAAAAAAAATTGACAAAAATTAAACAAAATTTCGATCTGCAGGCCTACTCTTGAAAACAATATGAATCTTTAACCAATATTGATAAAATTAACAAATTTCGAATATCGTCAAACAAACGGTACTCTTGAAACCAATATAAACATTGATTCAGTATAGTAACGACCTAATTATTGAAAATAGATGTCATCGTTACACGTCAAGCTAGTGTTACAAGTACAAATTTTAAGGAATCGGTACAATATAAAAAAATCGTTAACTTATATTTTGTGTCTTTTTAATTATAAATAAGATTCCATGATGTGAAAAGTATTTAAATGATTTATAATTCTGCTTCATTATTTCCAAAAGTACATATTTAATTTAAAAATACATATAGTAAATACATTATTCGCTGCTCACTTTTTAATCTGTTGTGAACTCTCAAGTCAGGACTGTAACTAACCGTATGGCACAGACCACAGCATTTTCGCCACATTTTCCGCCTTGTCTTTTTACGTATTAGGTACGATATTTGTTGTTAACTGATACAATTCAAATGTTTATATGTTTTTAATGTATGTTTGGGCCTAAATCCGTCATATTATTATGTAGATAGGTTTGCAAAAAATATTTTTTGTTTAAAAGAATGGATATATTTCTAGTTTTGTCCCTTATTAACTGGGGGAAAATCTAACTCAGGGCTCCAAAGTTACACAAGATTTAAAGTTAGTTTATGCAGTTTTACCGCGTTTAAATTATCATAAAAATATTTCTTATTTCTTTTTATTTTTACGGTAAACTGTTTACTCTTTCCTAATTCTTCTAGTTTTTCTATCTTTCAACAAATTTTGGTTCTAAATATTTTAGTAACGATGTAAGAATCTATAAAATTTCATATTACGCCGTGTTGGTCCCGGCCTCCTTTGAATAATAGGCCAACTGCCATTCTGCCAGGCAGGTCGTAAAAGGCGACCGATTGGCTATCGAGTCACTACCATCGTGGCTACTAGGTGGTAGATTTCTGCATTGTCTCGCCCGGGTCTGGCACCACCGCCATACCTATTCCTGCTGTAATAGCGTCATTGCTTGTCACTGTCGTGTTTCGGTTTGGAGGGTAAGGTAGCCGGTAAACTTATGCATTTGGCATTAGACCTCGTCACAAGATAGCAACGCACCATTAACATCTTTGGTGTCTATAGGCGATGGTTGGCTCTTTCCAACAGGAGACCCATCTGCTTGTTTGCTATCTTATGATATAAAAAAAATATTAATGCTACAAGTGGGGACACCACTTCCTGCACGTTATACAAAATTTATAGTAACGGAACAAACAGACAGACGGACAGATAGAGAGACGAAAATTGTGAAAAATTGTATTTTGGTACATATAACGTGTATACATTCATATACATTTAATAAAAAGCGGCTATTTTAATATTATAATCAGACACTCCAATTTTATTTATTGGTATAGATACAGAAATATAAATTATTTTTAATAAAATACACATTCATGACTACTAAACCTTGAAGAAATGCTTTACATTATATACTATGTGTAAACTATTCATATGTAAAAAATCAATTAATAAAATATACAAAATACGGAAAACATGGCCAAAATGCTGGAATCTATGCCATACTGTGGACGTAGTTCTTCTTTGATTGTAGACTTCTTCTTTGACATCAAAAAATTGACATTTGATGTAATATTATTTATTATTGTGTCAATTCGAAATTCTTATTGTTCTAAACGATTTAGCAAATCTAAAATGTGTGCTTATATTAAAATGTCGAATAGAGTAGTGTAAAAACTAATATCGAAATCAAGAATTGAAAGATCTAAATATCATGGACTTGTTTAACTGTGATATACTATTATTCTTATGCTACCTACTATCGTAGAGAGTAGTGTATTTACATTGCGAACAGTATCAACCAAGATTATGGATCAACACATATTCCTACGAAAATTAATGTGCTACAAATCAGGAGAATACTAATGTCACAAAAACGAGAAATCTTGACTGTATAAATCACTATATATGGGAATATTTGGCTAGTATTGTTATCTTACAACGGAAATTGCCTATCAGACTATCTTGCACGCTCTTACTGCTCTTTTAGTAGGTGATCTAATGATGAAATTTTAATTTGACTGTTGTTTAAGAGTTAAGATAGATATTACCTTCTGGAGGACAGCCACAATATATGCCATACATTTTATGAGCTTAAACAAAATTAATGCTGATTATTGTAAGAAATTCTGCCACAGATATACCAGTACCCTTCAAAGTATTCTATGAAGCACTGACATTCACTACAAGTTGTTACTGTATTGTATTCTGAACAATTTTTCTTAGAAGCCATAATGATGATAAATATAACGAGTGATGTGTGTGTTTCAATACATAAAGATTATCTTTAGGATAGATTATCTTTATAGACTAGTAAGGAGAACTACATTCCATCTGCTCGTCTGCTATCTTATGATTTATATAAAAGATTTTTATATATGTGAATATTTATTTACTTTACCTAGTTTTTATTTTAATTTAAACGAAGAATGTTAGATAATGAAAAAAAATTATATTATTTGATATAACAGTGTTAAATTAAATAAAAATATTATTAAAATGCTTTTTATTTCAAAATTGTAAACTAACTGCTTATCATTTGTCAAACCATACTTTATTTCTATTAAACCGGCGCTCGACTTAGCTTCAAACATTTGAACATGTCATGTTTGATTGCTATGTGTGGCATGGGAATTTGAAAATGTGTTTAAAATTTGAACAAACTTTTATTAGCCACGTGCTTTTGGTTTTTTAGCGCACATCAAAGCGTTCAAAGGTGAAATGTGTTCAAATGTTCGTGCAGGTTGCCACATTTGTGCAAATTCACTTCAAATGTACGACCACTGCTATTGTGAAAAATCATTTCATTCCCCCAATTCTCTCTTCAATAACCCTATCAAAGAGTGAAGAAAATAGTTTTTATTTGTCACTCATAGAGCGGAGTGACCTTGTTTTATATGGTATGTAAAGATTAATATCTTTACATACCATATGTAACAGTCACTCCGCTGTATGTTCGCTTACATCTTTTGAATTACCTAATCAATTTTGATATCCACTATCATCAATAGGCATAGTAATTCAAGAGGAAGGTTCATTTATATAAAACATACATATTACAGTAGAAAAAGCTGAAAATTTCAAAGATTTGTCATAAGAACATATTCTTGTGCTCTTACATGGTACCTGTGTGAAAAACACATTTTATATGTTGCTACATAATGATGATAATGTAACTTTTTATGTCTATATAGATCCCATATAATCTTTAAAATTTCTATATTCCCCGTGTTGGTCCCCGGCTCCTTTGAAGAATGGGCTAACTGCCGTTCTGCCAGGCAGGTCGTAAAAGGTAACCGATTGGCTGTACGAGTCACTAACATCGTGGCTACTAGGTGATAGAATTCGGCATTGTCTATCCCAGGTCTGGTACCACCGCCTTACTTATTCCTGCTGCTGTGCTTGGCACTGTCGAATTCCAGTTTGGAGGATAACGTAGCTGATAAACTTATGCATGTGACATTAGATCTTACCACAAAATAGCAACATACCATTAACACCTTTGGTGTCTACCGGCGATGTTTGACTCATTCCATCAGGAGACCCATCTGCTTGTTTGTTATCTTGTGATATAAAAAAATACACCTTTCCACAATATTTCTTTCTGAATGGTAAAACTTAGTATAATTTTCTTTGGCTCTGGGAGCATTTACAATGTTTCCAGTCGTTTATTTTTTGTGTATATCCTGAATCCCCTGTTAAATATAAACATGACATAACACATTTATACCTTGCAAAATAGTCATAATAAATTACTGTTTATTTGTGTACTTTGTATTTATTTCATTACACCAACCCGTTTTGCATGTTAGCATTGAAAGTAATAATAAATTAATATCTTCCTAATATTTTACCCATTAGAAATGAAATCCTTTATGAACATTTTTAAAAGGTTTCAAATAAAATAATAGTACCTAGGTTGCTCCTCTTAAAAATATATCTACTTTGTGTAGACATCATATACTTTTTCAGGTATAAAATGCTGACAAAAACCAACATTATATTCCATAAGAACTATATGTATTTTTATATCAACATACCTAGTTAAACAAGTATCCAACTGAAATGATTACCACTGCTATTGCCACTGCCTCACTAATATCAGCGGCCAGTACAATACTTTCTGTTTTAAAAAGTAAGCAATTTCTAATAACCTAATGCAATAAACAAGCAGTATCATATAAAACGCACTGCACTGGTAGCACTTATGATGATGCATGTTTATATGTGGCAGTTTTGTATTACCAATAACAGAGCCTTTATTTATTTGTTATTTTTTGTATGAAAATATGTGTTTGGAAAAAAAAAATTATGTTTCTAATTGAAATACATTTGAGAAATTTACCATATAGGTAGATGTTGTCATTACAACAAGTAACATAGATATATTTTATAGTTCAATATAGTGAATATTGTATTTCCTATTTGCCCATTTTGTGGATGGACTCATATTAGTTTGTAAGTGGAAATGCTTTCTGTTTAAGAATTCCTCCCGATCATATAGCCGTACGATAGCCACACGGATACCGTCAATGTGATCCAGCTCAAGTTCTTATAAAAATGAATTCATCATAAGCATGAAAATGTCCTTGTCTGCATATCTCATGGTCCAATAGGTACTCATTTCTTTTTAGGTATGAGATCTTGAGTATATTTATATACACTGTTACCTATCTATGGAGTATATATAAATTTTGGTATTTCATTTAGTGTTGTATACATACATACAGGCTGTGAAAACTATAACTTGCACAAAAAACTGAAATTTTTAAGTAAAGAGTATGTTTTAGAAATCAGTCTTTAAACAATAATGAAACAAGTTTCAAATCCTACATTGGATGTCAAAAGTGCGTCAAGAGTACCGTTTTAAACAAAATAACGAATAAAAGCAATCATGAGTAGTTCCAAAAAATTTCGAATGGGTATGTGGCGCTGTCGCCGAATCCAATGATTAAATATGGTTGTCCAGAGTACGAAATACGTCAAAATTCATTATTTATTCGTTTAAGATTGAAATCGGTTTTCAAGAGTAGCCCTGCCGATCTTGGCAAATATTGAATGTCAGACTTTTAAAATAGCTCACTCTTATGTGATGCAGCTTCAATAGTGTAGTCTAGTAAACAACATTTGGATGCGTGGGAAGATGCGTGACGTTGTTCAGGTAAATATTCGCAGAAAGTTACAGAAAGATATTTTGTCTTCAACTGCAAGCTATCTTAGAATACGTATGTCTCTATAACACCATTTACCTGAATGACCGAGAATAGCTTGATATATTTTAAACTGGACCAAATACTAGATTTATACAAAATTTAATTGAAATCGGTTTCGTAGTTTCGGGGTTCATCACGGACTAAGTGTTCAGTACTCAAATATATATATATATATATATATATATATATATATATATATATATATATATATATATATATATATATATATATATATATATATATATATATATATATATAGTTATTACTTTTTATATACCGTAGCAAATAAGCAGATGGCTCTCCTAGTGGAAGGAGGTAATCTTCGTCTATATCTTCCAAATATGTTAGCGGCGGCGGTAGCTGCTGTCTATGTGGCGGGATAATAACGCCATATGCATTAATTTGCCGCCTACCTTACCCCGCGGCGACTTTACGCTTGACGCCGCCCTAGGCCCCACAAATACCACTCACTACGACAAAGTGGTGGTGACATGTAAAATGGGGATGTGAATTTTTCTCGTATACCCCATAGTGTGGGGTATCGACAGTGGACAGGTTTTTAAAACATATTGTAGGTTTGAGAAATTATTTTTTCGATTGAATATTAAGATTTAAAGTGCTAATTTTTGTTAGAGTTAAGTTCCCCCCCCTCTGCCCGCTAAATGGTTAGTTTTGGGGGTGAGTAAAAATTCACGATAGTAGTCAATATAATGAAATTAAAAGGAAAACTATCACAGCTCTAAAGACTCTGAAGAAGTTTTTGAGTTATAGTTGACCAACTTATAAAATTTACTTGAAGAAGTTTTTATAGGCGGTGAACCTGTGGTGCGGATATATTCGTTATTGACGTTAATTTTTTTTTATATATATCATAAGATAGCAAACAAGCAGATGGGTCTCCTGGTGGAAAGAGTCATCAATCGCCTATAGACACCAAAGGTGTTAATGGTGCGTTGCTATCTTGTGACCATGTCTAATGCCACATGCATAAGTTTACCGGCTAACTTACCCTCCAAACCGGAACACGACAGCGACAAGCACTGACGCTATTGCGGCAGGAATAGGTAAGGCCGTGGTACCAGACCCGGGCGAGACAACGCAGAACTCTACCACTTAGTAGCCACGATGGTAGTGACTCGATATCCAATCGGTCGGCATTTACGATCTGCCTGGCAGAACGGCAGTTGGCCTATTCTTCAAAGGAGGCCGGGACCAACACAGCGTAAATAGGTTTAATGTTCATAGTATGAAACAATAAAAGCCGCGTTATTGTGATGGTCCATTTCAGAACCCTACATTGCGCGTGGCCCGACACGCATTTTACCAATTTTTTGCTTTGTGTGGCAGTGATTATTAAATTAAGCATATAATTTTATATGCAATGCGAATGTGGAAAGATGTAGTTACCGGGGAAGATACCCGTTCAATCTGATCATGGTATATTCAATCAATCTGATCATGGTATAAGACCTATATACTATACTATAGGTCTTATACCATGATCAGATTGATTGAGTACTGACAGAATGTGATGTCAAGATTTTTCGCAACCGACGTGTTTGTATTAAGAGATACGAGACGAGTATTCAAGGATCATGACGTATGTCATTCGGTCTCCTCTGCTTACTCCGTAAGGGATCTGGAGTGAAGATATGTTGTTTTTAGTGTTGTTGGTTTATGTATAAATTTCGAGTTTCAATATTCTAGTTTCGAACATGTGAAGTCAAAAATGTTTTGACCCCCCTGTCCCTTGTCACACAATGTCACATTTTGTTAATCCCCTCCCCTTTCTTAACGTGTGACGTAATTTATGGACAGCCCCCTATGATATCAAGTCATAACTATATAATTGTTATTGTCCCCAGGTCTCGACCAATTCTGCAATGCTTCCGTTTCAATGCTGCTTGGACAGGACAATCCAGTTATTGCCGAAGGCCGTGTGAGTTAATATGTACATATATAAGGTATACATCTTCTAAACGACTTTCGCTCTTGGCAGTGTGGTCATGGTCGTCACTTAAGTGTTGGCACGTTTCACAATTTTTCCCCATTTTTTTTAAAAGCAGCCTTCGTTGTGCACTCGGGTATCAACGGATATCGCAGATCCTTTTTGGTCCTTACATCTCATGTGTTCACTTTCCATGGGCTTATAGTACGTTCGGGTCAAGAATGCAGTGAGTCATCGTTATCCGTTGGTCCATCAACCAATCCAATCACTCGAAATCTAATTATGAGTGATTTGATTGGTTAATGGGCCGGCGGATAACAATGACTCATTGCATTCTTAACGCGAACGTACTATAAGTGCCTTCTACTCTACCCTGACTTCAGAACCAATGATGTTGATTCCCGACAGGGACAGCCATTTGTGTGATATGTGATGAGCATAGATGTTTGTAATTCTGGGTTTGGGTGTTTATTAAATATGTTTTCGTATTTATATATGTATTTTTATGTACTAGTTTTCCTTGTGTTGGTCTCGGGCTCTTTTGCAGAATAGGCCAACTGCCGTTCTGCCAGGCAGGTCGTAAAAGGCGACCGATTGGCTATACGAGTCACTACCATCGTGGCTACTAGGTGGTAGAGTTCTACATTGTCTCTCCCGGGTCTGGTACCACCGCCTTACCTATTCCTGCCGTAATAGCGTCATTGCGTGTCACTGTCGTGTTCTGGTTTGGAGGGTAAGGTAGCCGGTAAACTTACGCATGTGGCATTAGATCTCGTCACACGGTAGCAACGCACCATTAACATCTTTGGTGTCTATAGGCGATGGTTAACTCTTTTCATCAGGAGACTCATCTGCTTGTTTGCTATCTTATGATATAAAAAAAAACTAATGCTCTCTGGTTGAAATTCGACCACAGTCTAAACATTATAAACTTTTAAATTTAACAACAGACTTTAGCCATAAAAGTAGTATACATGTGTGTATATTAATAATATGTATGTCACATAAAATAATGTGTGTAATGTATCGACATAGAATACCTCGTGTAATGTTTATTTTTATTAATTTAATTAAGTATAAAAAAATAAAATAAAATTCCTAATGCGTATTATCTTATATATAAAATTCTCGTGTCACAATGTTCGTTCCCGTACTCCTCCGAAACGGCTTGACTGATTTTGATGAAATTTCGTATCCATATTCAGTAGGTCTGAGAATCGGCTACTATCTATTTTTTATACCGCTAAGTGATAAGGGTTGTCCATCCCTAAAAATATTTTTTTATTTTATGGACAAATTTTTTTATTTTTATTTTTTCGTGGTTTAGCATTAAAAAATACATGCAACTCTAAATTTTCACCCCTCCATCACCAACCCTTATTTTTTAATTAAGTAATTTATATGGCAAAACAACGTTTGCCGGGTCAGCTAGTTTAAAAATATTATTTTCTGCCATCCTCCGCAATGTAAACTTTATAACTGTGCTAAATTTCATACTCCAACGTTTGCGTTATTGTCTTAAAAAGGGTAAAACATCTTTTCTTCACGTAGTATTATGTATTGATAGAATTACGGCCGAGTCTCAACTATTAAGGGCGATAGCTACTTAGCTAGTAATAGAAATTCTAGAATACAAGAGAATTATTACTTAGATCTTGAATAATCTATGTATGTCTGTACCGCTTTTTGCCGTAAAAACCGCTAGACAGATTTCGATAAAATTTGGCATAGATATAGTTAAAGAACCGAGGACAAACATAGGCTTACTTTTTCTTTTCAAAAATTAACTCCTAAGGGGCTGAATTAGGAGATGAAGCTGTGTGGAAATTTATATCCACGGCTGCGCGGGTCAGCTAGTAATGAACAATTTTATCTTCATTACACCACGAATATGGTTCATGGTAGCCATAGCGATAAATATGGTGTTCAATGTAAACATCTCTATATCAGCTTATGGTATCATTAAGTTCTTATCGAAAATTATAATTCTAAATAATAATGTAACACATGAGAAACATACGCACATGATGACACTATTAAACCTTATCAATAATGTTAACAGTATCTGCTACTGGGGGACAGAGTTCGGCAATGTATTGGCCGGGTTTAGTAACACGGCCTTACCTAACCCCCAGCACTGTAACCTAACTTCATCCGAGTCGAAACACTTAGGACTAGGACGCTTAGGCACATAAAAACGATACAATGGCAAAC
This sequence comes from Apodemia mormo, assembly GCA_036924255.1. Taxonomy (NCBI): domain Eukaryota; kingdom Metazoa; phylum Arthropoda; class Insecta; order Lepidoptera; family Riodinidae; genus Apodemia; species Apodemia mormo. Next base: position 42,848,498 of record JAUPFN010000001.1, on the reverse strand, counting down.
ATACGACGCGACATAATATGTAAGAAATTGTGTCAGAGCCGTAAACGTCTTTATGTATTTAAATTTTACTTTTTGTTTCATGAATCGGGATCTTGTTTTTACCGCAATGGCGTTTGATGGCAATGTTGCATTCCTATTTAGAGGGTAATGTAGCCGGTACACTTATGCAAGTGGCGTTCATGCATCCCGCCACACGGATAGCAACGCATCATTAACATCTTTGGTGTCTATAGATAGACGATGGCTGTCTCTTTGCATCAGGAGAACCATGCGCTTGTTTGCTACCTTAAGGTTTAAAAAAATGAATTTTGCCAAATGGATATAAAATTAAATGTTGAAAGTATGGTGAGTAATATAATCTGTAAATACAGATTAATAGAAATTAAGAAAAAATGTATCTTTTCAGGCGTTTGGTGTCCAAACGTTATCAGGCACTGGCGCGCTGCGGGTCGGCGCGGAGCTGTTGCACAAACACCTCAAATACACAACTTTCTATTACTCAAAACCAACTTGGGGTAAGATTTTATTATATTACATATTATACATATATTTATTAATATCTTTATAGCACAACTAGCGACCTGCCCGTGGTTTCACCCGCGCAGCCTTTGTTCTCGTGGGAATATCGGAAAGGTTTATACACTTAAACCTTCCTCAAAAATCAATCTATCTATTAAAAAAAACCGCATCAAAATCCGTTGCGTAGTTTTAACGATTTAAGCATACATAGGGACATAAGGACATAGGGACAGACAGAGAAAGCGACTTTGTTTTATACTATGTAATGATGTGACCTAAACTCGCACTTTACGCACGCTTCTTCGTGACAGTGTCTTTTATACACCGAGAAGTGTGCGCAAAGTTCCGATTTACGTCACACATGCTATAAAACAATGTACTGAATACTGACGTCTAATATCGCGGCACACTTTGCAATTGATTGGCAGCGGGCACTTCACTATGCAATTTAAGTCACACGTGTCGTAATGTAGGTATTATTTAAGCATAGCATGATCACAGGTCATCACAAGAACAGGACATTAGATGACAAAAACTGTATATTACTTACCGTTGTACCTACTAGATACCAATGTTTAAAACAAGATGAGGTATCGGGCGACAATTTTGATATATTGGTACCTATTACTTGATGTCTGAAACAATTTAGATTTTTTTAAAGGGTATACTTTCCAGATGGTTCCAGTTTAATTTGGTGAAGATCTGATGCAGGGTTCGGGAAATACAGGAAATAGCAAGTCGGTTGTTTGCAGTTTTATTGAGTGCAAATTACGGTGGGCTTTTTTAAAATATTGAATGCCTTTTATTTTAGAAAACCATCATTTAGTATTCATGGAAGCCGGCTTCACACAGCCACGCACGTACCGCTACTGGGACGACAGAACCTGCGCGATCGACTTCGCCGGGCTCATCGAGGACCTGAAGAGCGCCCCGGAGAACTCCGTCGTGATCCTGCACGCGTGCGCGCACAACCCCACCGGCATCGACCCCTCGCAGGAACAGTGGGAGAAGATCGCTGACGTTATGGAGGTATATCAATAAATGAACAGACTGCCTCGTTGTCTAGGGCTTAGCCTATTCGGTACAGATCATTAGGTCATATGTTCGATCCCCGAAAAGTAATAAAATGTAAAATTTTATCTTTGTTGTAAAAACAGACAAATTATTATAACACAGAATCGAAAATTCTAGATAAAGTAAATATCAAAGGTAAAAAATTATATACCAAGGTGGTGAAATTTTAATTCTAACACAACGATTGATATAAAAAACCCAAGATACACAATCAGTGTGTCAAAAACGTCCTCCAAAAATGAGTGCACAATTTTAAATTGTGCGTTCATTTCAAATAGAATCGCGTCGTTCGCGACACTGACAATTTTATTTCTTTTCGTACATTGCTTTGTAAAAACAACTATAAGTCGTGCACTTAAGGTTGGATATACAAAGACATATGTTTTTGCCATATCTATAACTACTTAAATGAAATTACGGACACTTTTGAGTGTCAGTTTTGTTCGGGACTCTGTAGCTAGGGTTTTTTATATCAATGAACACAACATATAATTACAATTTACTTACTTATTTAGTATAACTATTCTGGTAAAAGTGGATAACTCGATAAATATCTCGAGCTTCTAAGAAGCAGCTGCCTCCTCCCTCCTGGGTGGCGTCCTTGATACTGAACCGGTTCCGTTTGGTAACGCATGCTTCTGGATGCAAATCAACATTTTATTTGGACTCCAGGGGATGCTTTTGTTTTTCGGATTTTCCATCGTTTGTATCAATAAATAAAGATTATAGATTTGATTGTTTATTAGTTTAATGAACACCTTAAAAACAACCGATTTTAAAAAATCTTTCACCTCTGCTAATTTTTACTCGACTAAGTAAAGTATTTTTGGTTAGTCGAACGAAATCGCAGGCAATAAGTCTAGTATCTAATAAAATTTTATAGGGGTTTTTAATTTCGATGTGACCTAGGAATGGAACTCATGCATCGGCATGAAACAATTTGTTCTAAACAAGTTTTTCTGTATGATGTAACTTGCCCGAGATTGGATATGTGTTCTATTTTTTTGTAGACGGTAAAAATATAAAATTTTGTTCAGGAGCGCAAGTTGTTCCCGTTCTTCGACAGCGCGTACCAGGGGTTCGCGTCAGGCGACCTGGACCGCGACGCCTTCGCCGTGCGCTACTTTGTCAAACGCGGCTTCGAGCTCCTCTGCGCGCAGTCATACGCCAAGAACTTCGGACTCTACAGTATGTATTGCTACCACATACAATTTATAATTAAACCGTGGTCCCACAAAAAAACTTTTTTTTTATTAACAAGCTGATTTTTTGTGAACAGCTTCGTTTATACGAGACAACCATCTTTTCTATCTTCAAATAATCTCGAATCAGGTAACCAATAAAAATAGATAAAAATAGGTAAAAAGAATAAAAATTTTCAAAGCCCCATAACTTTATTATTTACCCGATTTGAGATTTTTCGAAAATAGAAAAGATGGTTGTCTCGTCAAAACGAAGCGGTTCACAAAAATTCAGCTTGTTATAAATCAAAAAAAGGTTTGTTCGTGGGATAACGATCTAAATGATTTGATCATTTAGAAATAATAATTTTTCTCCCCTTCCTCGGGAACTTCCTTGACTTCCTTAACCGGCATTGAAATCACTGGTGTCGACATATCGAGTAATATTCAGTTTCGTGGTTATTTAGGTAAATGTAAAAGTAAATTGACCTCCTTAAAAGTCAGTATTAAAGGTGACAAATTAGCAATTCATATCAGCAAATCATTTGCGAATATAAAGCACTTACGGCCGGTTTTCGAAACGCAAATTAATGTTAACAAGCAAAATAAATCTGTGTGTAACAGATCATTTGCTTGTAAAAAATATGTTGAACACAGAAAATGAATTTGCGTTTCGGATTCGGTTAGGCCTTACATATAACGTAAAGAGTCTCAAATTGTATTTTCTGGTCGACTTGAATTTTTTTGTGCTGCAAAGAGACACTGATTCCCTTTGCAATAATCGTATTTTTCGTTGAGTTTTCCGATAAATTGATTGGTTATTTCGAGTTGTTTTTATATCGAGGGTCAGAAACCAAGCAACGGCACTCCGGATGAAAAGAGACATCCATCGTCTATAGATACAAAACATGTAAACGGTGCTTTTCTGTGTGGTTATGATGTAACGTCATATGCATAAGCCGAAATTTAGCCGATTTTATATGCAGTTTTGCTCCAACTACATAGTCAGTATATAATTAACCGATTCGTTACATAATCGAGTGCAATGATTTATTTTTTACTTCTCAACTCCTAAAAATATAAGCAGTAATTGTTATGTAACTTATTATTGCGAACCCCTTACAATTATGACTATTATATACACTTTGAGAGATACTATATTATATACACTTTGAGAAACCGTGTTTTACAGCATTGCAAAAAATTACCATATTGCACTATTGCACGTATAAATGAGGACAGATGGGCCAAAAAGATAACTTCATGGAAAGGACCTACCGGCAAGAGAACCAGAGGCAGACCGGCAGAGAGGTGGCTCGATGAAATTCTAAAAACAATAGTAAAAATTTGGATTGATAAAGCGAGTGACAGGACTATGTGGAAAAAACTGGATGAGGCCTTAACTCTATAGATAGGCCCTCAAAAAATAATTTATGTATAAAATCAAATTAAATAGAATCTAGTTTAGTATTTGTATGAGTTATTTTAAATTATTTTATTTTATCAATACGTAAATAACATGCTCTTTATTATTATTGTAAATTTAATTTTATTAAGGGAATAAAAACAGCTAAATTATTATTATTATGTCCATGCGTGGTGTGTGGTGTGATGCAAGGTTGTGACTGTGCAGATGAGCGCGTGGGTAACCTGACGCTGGTGGTGTCTGAGGCGTCGCTGGTGGCGCCGCTGCGGTCGCAGCTGACGTGGGTGGTGCGCGGCATGTACTCCAACCCGCCCGCACACGGCGCCAGGGTCGTCGCCAATGTCCTCTCCAACCCGCAGCTCTTTGACGAATGGTAACTTGGCACTTGACTGATACTAATTATAATGACTAACTAAATCAACGTCCGACCCAAAACAGGCATATAGTTAGGGCAATAATATAAAAAAAAAAATTAAAAAATCTTATAATAAAATTATCATCGAATTTAAAATTGCTCTGTCTCAGAATCAGATTGAGTAATTTTCCATTAAATTATGTAAATATTTTAAATAAAAACTGTCTATCAAAATTTTTGAATTCATAAATGATTGCAAATATTTGTAATATGTAAATGTTATCTAACTAACCGTTTTTAACTAGTATGAATTGTGATTAATTTTCCCTTCATACTTTGCTCCTGGATGAGTTAGGAAGGACAGGCAAAAATGCCTAGGCACTAAATAAGAAAAGTTTTAAGCGTGTTATGATTATAAAAAAGTAACTAGGCACGGATAAAACTGTAAAACACAGCTAATAATTACCTAATAAATAGTATTTCTGGCATAAATCGAATCATCCTCTAAACAATGATCGAACTTGATTAATTAATTATTTAAAAAAAAATTGCAATTTTTCTCAATTCCTGGAATAATTCGCTGTATTTGGCGTTTAGGACACAATCATTACATAACGCATAGGCACGTACCATACCCCAATATTTTTTATTGCAATACTGATCATTGTTAATTAGTTAAACACTATCACAAAATACGCGAGGCAACGTCGCGATGCAATGGCACAAGCTGGAGACCCGTGGAGTTCCGCGACCGACCGTTTGGCTCAACGTTGACTGGCGGTCGCCACAGTAATCTTGGCGCTAGCGTAACGTAGTTCATTGTCTCACGGCGCGCGTTATTCGTGTCTATAGGCATATGATTTAAGTATTTCATGGGATAATTAAAACAAATATTAAGGTCATGATATATTTTATAAATATTTGGGCTCAGAATCAAATACTGAATATACTCTTTCAATTGGTCCCTCGGCTAAATCAAAGCATGTTTATTTATTGTAATTTATTTACATATGATTAAAATATTTATGTGCAATTTAGTTTGATAACTTGTTGTAATTTTGTTCTAATCCTATTGATGCAGAATAGTGACCTAATCCCATTTATGCAGAAATTGTGGAACTTCTCATCTGACAATAGTTCTTACAATCCTTTCATGATGTAAACCTAACACTACCTAAAGAATTTTAAAAGAGACATATAATAACACCTAATCAATAAAAGTCTGAAGGTGCAATGTCAGGGCTATATAGTGGATGCTTTAACAATTCTCAACCAATTACTTTATGGCTAAATACATATGTAGTCTGACGTTATGTAAAGAAAAACCTCGCTGTTGATCAATTCCGACCGTTTTTTATTTATTTCTTGCATAAATCTCATCAGCTATGGACAGAAGATATCCAAGCGATCTTTTGGCCCGGCGGTAAAGTGTTATATAACGAGCGATTGTCTTTAAAACCTACCATATACACAGACTTCCCTTATTGTGAATTAATCCGGGCTGCGTTATAGTCTGTGGGGCTTGACTGTCCTTTGACCATTATTTTTTCGCATGTTCTTGTCGTGGGTAATCCAGTTTTTATTTACATTGATCATTTTCTTTTAAATAGTACGGTTTCATTTAATTTCAATTAACAGTTACAAATGAGTACACAATTTATTAGGTTTCCTTCAGTGAGCTCGTGTGACACACAAAAATTCTGGATATTTGAAAATGCCCGATGCATTTTCAAATTTCCAGAACTTTTAAAATGAGTCAATGATTAATATTGTTTTGCGACCAACTCATAGCTCTTTGATATCGTGACTAATAGGTATTACAAATAAATTCACTTGTACTTCCGACTCACTTATATTTAATATTATTTTACACACCCAACTGGTTTGGTTAATTACAGCATTACCAGGGATATTTTGCACAGTTGTCTTAGAATTTCTTCGTTAGATTCATTCATTTGACGGAAGGAAAACATTAGAAAAAAAAATCGTGGAAAACGTTATAACTTCTTTATTTTCGATTTTTAAAATGTCACCTTTTTAATGGAATCAAAAACAGCCAGAAACATACAGTACAACCAAAGAGGTTTAACACCAACTTTTTAATAATAAACTACGATAAAACTTATCGCCCGACCTATTAGAATCGTTTTTAGCTAGCGGATAATTACTTTTTCGATCGGACAGGGTTTCTATCAATAATATTCTTAGTGTTGTGAAATTGATATTTTTTATATTAATAATAAATTCACTTTATAAGGTTATGATGAAAAGGCACAGTCTTTGTAAAGGTTTGTAAAAGATTTATTTAAAACATTTTGTAACACGCTCAGATCAGATCATCTTCTTTTACTTCCGCTAAATAGGTACTACCAGACGGAATGAATATACATATCTATAATAATTCGTAAAGCGAAAACTTTGGATCTTTTCATTTAAGTAAACAACTCGTAATAAGAAGTCTGAGATTAAGCAGTCCCAATGTTTATAAAGGAAAGAATTGCAGAAAGCTATTTTTTGTTATATAATATTTGTTACAAATACACTTAATTAAATGGAACATTAATGGAACTTCTGCTGATATTCGATTATTAGATGATCATTACTATAATTAAAGAATTTAATTAAAGGGGCCGTTCAAGTATTACGTTGGTACTAAAGAGTCTTTGCTTATTTACCGCCCCGTTGGTCGAGTGGTTAGTGACCCTGACTACGCAATCAACGGGGCTCGGGTTCGATCCCCGATGGGGACAAGCATTTGTGTGATGAGCATAAATGTTTGTATTTCCGGGTTTGGGTGTTTATTATGTATGTAAAAGTATTTATATATGTATTTCTATGTATTAGTATCGTTGACTAACACCCATAACACAAGCAAATAATTTGCTTACTTTGGGGTTAGATCAATAAGTGTAATTTGTCCCGTGAACATTTATTTATTTATTTATTTATTTTTAATGACAAGGGGGATGGTGGGGGGAGGGTCTAGATGGTGATTACGTCAGCAAATAATTAATTTTTAAATTTTAAATTAAATGTTTGTGTAAAACTCTTTTATCTTACCTGCCTTATTCTATTTCTTACATTTAAACTTAAAAACTGTTACTCATGAATAAATCTCAAAACTGAGGAACAGATTAAAAAATAAATTTACAAATGTTTACGTAAGCAAGTGGGGCGTGGGTAAGTTATTTGCTTACTTTTGTTGACACGAGGGAGGGGGGAGTCAATTATTGTAAAAAATCTGCTTACGTTATACTTGAACGGCCCAAAAGACACTCTAGAGAAGTTTTCAGTTTAATTATATTATTTTTTATCTGGGTTTGTGACGTCCAGTACAATTTAGTTCTTACTTAACTTATCGCACTTAAGGCGCGGTGTTAGCTCAACATTCACAAAACTGGGTTTCTTTGACGCTCGAGTAACAGGAAACCCAAGGAAAATATCCCACGCAAAAAATACAGAGTATAAAAGGTCTAAAGAAAAATGTTAACCAAATAGAATATTCAATATTTGTTTAATATTTTCAATAAAAAATCGTAATTTGCTTCACAAAAAAAACTTTGTCGTCGAAATTCTCTGTATTTTCAGTGGTAACAACATGTTTTTTTTTTAAAGAATATAATAGAAATAAAGTTTTAAAACTTTAACCAGACAAATATTGAATTTAATGCGTATATTCTGAGTCGTCTAAGGAAATCCTGCAAATTAAACGTTTATTTGCAGTCTAGTTACAGTTTAACAAAATATTCTTGTTTGCTTTGCTTTGCAAATGTTTAACCTTATTTAACGTGCAGTAAATGTCAAATTAGATTACGCGCTAAAATGCGTTGTGTAAGTGAATTCGACTTTTTTAAATCGTCTTAATCGACTTAAAAGCTGTCACTTTAAACGTATTTAGTGACTTAATGTAGAGTTATTACATTTTTACATTAATATATGTGTGAGTGGTACTAGTGTATGTATATTAGCTTGTGTTCAATGGAAGAGCTTATTTGGGCTTTGATGCACCTTTTCTCAAAATTGACATTATTTATTGATAAAATTATATTTGGAGTATGCTAAGAACCACTTGGAAAATTCGTAAAACTACATAAAACATACTTTATTTCTTGCTAACTATATCAAAATAAATAAAACACTTTGCAAAGGAACAACGCCACGTGAGTAATGTTTGCTTAGCTGGACGAAACCACCTTAATCTAAAAACTTCATAGGATTTTCAAATTTAATGTCAGCTTGCGTTAAACGAAAATTGTTCCTACATCAAAAGCGACCATACTTACTAAACATGGCACGGAAAATCCCTACGATGCTTCTCGTTCGTTGCCATACATTAAAAAAATCTAGAATTGAGAGGTCCATGATAAGGTAACTGGGTCATTTTCAACAATTATACCTTACGATACGAACGTCGTTTTTTTAAATCATTCCGCGCCTTAAGTTTAGTTTCCTCCTCTGACTCACGGCTTGCCGGCCCCTGAACACGTTTGGACGGGTTTGTTTTATTGCGTGGATCATTTAACAATTATCAAGTTAAATTTCGTACTAATTCTTATTAACAATTATTAACAATCGCTATTTATATAATCAAATACTGTTAAAAGTTATTTTATTACTACTAAAAAGTATCACTAAAACTTCTGATTAATAACGTACGTGCGTACTGAACGATACTGTTAATGAAAAATAGTTATAATAGTTTTGTTTTAAATCATGGTGTGTTTGATCATTGCGACGTGTGTGAAAATTGAAAAATCTATTATAATATGCGCGTATATATGAGTCATCTAATAACAAATGCACGAGCGTATAAAAACTGTTAAAACAAATCTGGGTTTATCAACCGCACTGTTAATCTTATTAACAATAATTCACACGCCTAATTTGTTTAGTGATAAGTGTCTGACATTGTTGAGTTTGTTTGTCCAAGTTTCGACGCCTGAAGCTAATGGATGTACTAATCATGGTGGCTAACAGTGTTGGAACCATCTCACACTGACTACTCGTAATATCACTCGCAGCTGCTAAACATTCGCACTCGCATTAATCAAAGTGAAAACTAGGTTTCAAGCCTAGTTCGCATTGCGTTAGTATTTTAGCCCCTATGAGAATACTTTAGTAGTTAAAACACTGGCTAATGTCTAAAAATCGTTCGCAATCTGGTCGAGTACAGTTCACGAGTGAGTTCTACTTCGTAAGATGAACATCCTATAAAGTGACTGGCGCACGCAAAATAGTATAATTCAAATAATAAACATCATGTTTTAAAATTCACATATTCTCGTTGTCAAACCTTAATACTAGCTATTTAATCCAACCTGGATCGTTCCCGGCGCAAAAGTGCCCATGACACTCGCCGCGTTACCGCGTTCAATTGCGATGGCCAACCTTTGCACCAAAAACGATCCAGAGCGGGAGTCCCCTGTGATTTCGCTAAGCCTGCGTCCAATCTCCCTAATTAGGCCCTTTGCCTCCACACTCCAACTACCCAAGGTATATATATATATATATATATATATATATATATATATATATATATATATATATATATATATATATATATATATATATATATATATATATATATATATATATAAGGTATATATATATATATATATATATATATATATATATATATATATATATATATATATATATATATATATATATATATATATATATATATATATATATAATAAACTAATAATAATAACTTCATTTAAACGAGGGTACACACTAATTGTTTTATGGGTGAGCCAGTAAATAGGGCGCATGAATACTCGCTACTCGAATAGGAAATTAGAACTAAATGCATCGACTTGACAAAATTGTGCACAAATCTACTCGACTAAAATGCTAGGCTAGTCAGAATGAGGCTTTAGACAATACCTACCCAGTGTTGATCGTAAGTGAAGCACGCATACCATAAAAAAATCAGCTCAGATTAAAAAGAAATTAAACATGTGTGTTTATTTAACAGGAGGGAACACATAAAGCACATGTCCACCAGAGTTATCCAAATGAGAGACGCGCTACGCCAGGAACTTATAAAGTAAGTTACTTTTATTATTATTTTCAGCGATTTTTTTGTTTGTCCCCCATTCGATTACTGGGTCAGCTGAATAAGATAAGCCATGTGAGAAAAAATTGTCAAATCGTTTTCTAGTCATTGAAGAAGACATTATTGCTACTTATCTACAGGCCTTTATTCACAACGCCCGATCCGTTTCGACGTTACTATCCTAGAACGTCTGGTCACACGTAACTTTGAATTGGATAGAAGGCTCTTTATATTGGCTTCGATCCGTACTACGATACTTAAGCAATATTTTTTCAAGACTACGTTTGAGACGGTGGCGTGGAAAATACACGGCACAGGGCCTTCGAAAAGAAAAATTAGTAGCTTCGAAGAGCAAAATGAAGCATGTGCAGATGAAAAGCAAAGAGGAAAAAAATTACTGCTAAGTATCGCATCAGATCACATCGGCAGAACGACTCAGTCGCTGCGAGTAAAAGCCTTACTGTGGCTGACATGGCTGCACAGGTGATACGTCGAAACTCGAGATAATACACACGTTTACTTCTGTTGTGGCAAGATAATATTACGACAAACGAAATAATTCATGTGCGTATCCTAAGCGTTATTGCAAATAAGAAGCTATAGTCGTTAAAATTTGATAAATGCGATGATGGATATCACAACCAACTGATGAATTGTGGTGAATTGACGTTCGAGCTGTTCGCAAGCAAACGGCTCTTAAGAGACAGTCATAGGTTTATACTTATCACTACCATCGTGATAATTGTGATCTAAGTAAAATTCTCTTTCGTCTGGTAATACAGATCTTATTTTTTCTGTCATAAATGTAAAGCTGCGTGTCCACTTGAACAGCCTCGTGACGAGTTGCCTCATCAAAGCTGCGCAAGTGAATATCCAGATACAAAACAATTTTTGCCGCGTACCGAGCACACACCAACGTCACCATTCATCCAACGATTATTTTTGCATTTTTTTGATTCCCTTCTCTCTTATATAAGAAGAATAGGCAGACCTCTTTGTGTATGAATTTAAATTATAAAGGAAAAAATTGATTAAGCGTTTGGTTTATTTTAATGTTTATTTGCAGAGTCCGAGAGTTTATTCCGGCGTAGGGATGTGACGACTCCATCGCCCACTGGTGGGATAATTTTTGTGACAAAAATTATTTAACACCGGTGCAGTCAGTCAACCAAATTAGTGGTAGTGCCATACTGCTTTTGCAACCGAATAGGCCGGCACGCCCGGGCAGATACCACTCTCTCACTTGACACCGACTTAAAGTAGCTGCTGCGTTTCGTTTGGTTTGTGAGAGTCCCGGAGCCCCCCCCCCCCATCCCCGCACACTATGAATGCGCAATCAAAAGAGAATCTACCCCAGGGGGGTACCACTTGCACCAGCAGTGGAGAATCCTCCCCTGAGCGTCCGTGCTCTGGATTCCAGCCAGATCATGGATTCTCAGGCTGCCCTGCGTATTCTGGGGGGGGGGGGCAAAATTGCGCTCATAGACAATCCTGTCCGGGGCAAACAGGGCAAGAAAGCCATGGCACCCCCTTCCACGCTTACTGTGGATTTCTGTAATGTCAGGAGGCTTCATTCCAACTTGAACGCCGTCCACTACCATCTCGAGACGGCGAAGCCAGCTTTGCTCTTTTTGACCGAGACACAGATATCTTCTCCGGCTGATACTTCTTACCTCTCCTACTCGGGGTACAAACTGGAACATTCCTTTGTACCGCGGACTGGGGTGTGCGCATAAATCAGAGAAGATATCTGTTACCGGCGCCTCGGCAGACTTGAAGGTCAGGACCTATCCATCCTCTGGTTACGCGTAGCTTGCGACGACCATCCACGCATCTACGCGTGCCTATACAGGTCCCATGGCGGGAATACTGAAGTTGACCGGCTCGTTGAGCATTTACAAACGGCTGTAGATTCTGTGTTAGAACAGACCCCCTCCGCAGAGATTGTGATCTTGGGCGATTTTAATGCCCACCACGCCGAACGGCTTTGTTCATGCAATCATGCGGGGAGGTCTGTTCACGATTTTGCCTTGGCGTATGGTCTGACACAACTGGTAACTTCGCCCACGCGAGTTCCCGATGTGGATGACCATACGCCTTCACTGTTGGACCTTCTGCTGACCTCTCATCCGGACCATTATCAGGTATCGGTGGACGTCCTACTTGGTTCGTCAGACCACTGCCTGATCCGGAGTAAAGTGCCGGTTTCGCGCCTATCACGGCCTCCTTTAGCAGGCTGTCGCGTTTGGCACTTTAGGTCAGCAAAATGGGGCGGGATGCGGTCTTTTTTGCGTCCTACCCATGGGGGCGGTTGTGCTTCTCGCTGGATGATCCGAATGTCGTCGCTGACTCTATTGCCGATGTGGTGCTGCAGGACATGGAACTTTTCATTTCAATTTCTGCGGTACCAATTGGTGGTAAGTCTCAGCCTTGGTTTGGTCGCTCCTGTAAAACGGCTTCGCACCGCAAGCAGGAGTGCTGCCGGGCTTGGGCTGCAGCGTCCGCATCTTGTGATGAAAAAACCAGCACATTACGTAAGGAGTACAATTTCGCCTCGAGGTACTTCATAAGAGCTATCGCCAAGGCAAAATCGGAACACATTGGCAGAATTGGTGAGAAATTAGTTCGCCTTCCTTCGGGCACTCGTGCGTTCTGGTCTCTCGCCAAGGTGTCTTAGGGAATTTCTCACCGCCTTCTCTTCCATCCTTGCACGGAGACGATGACTCTTTGGCCCATACCGCAAAGGAGAAGGCCGATCTCCTGGGTTCCTTCTTTGCGGCCAACTCGACTCTGGATGACCAAGGGAACGCACCGCCTACCGTCCCGCAGTGTGATAGTTTCATGCCAGAACCACAACTTCGGCAGTCATCTCTGCGTAAAGCACTACTTTCCTTGGACATCCACAAGTCGAGTGGGCCGGATGGCATCCCTCCGATTGTGCTAAAAATGTGTGCTCCAGAGTTGGCACCAGTATTAACACGCCTATTCCGGCTCTCCTATTCATTCGGCGTGGTACCAAATTCATGGAAGACAGCTTTGGTGCATCCCATCCCTAAAAAAGGAGATCGCCCTAACCCGTCTAACTATCGGCCCATAGCCATAACCTCCTTGTTCTCCAAAATTATGGAGACAATCATCAACTCTCAGCTCCTCAAGTATGTAGAAGAGCACCAGTTGATTAGCGACCGTCAGTACGGTTTCCGTCGCGGCCGCTCAGCTGGTGACCTTCTAGTATACCTAACTCATCGATGGGCGGAAGCAGTTGAGTTCAAGGGGGAGGCATTAGCAGTTAGTTTGGACATAGCGAAGGCCTTTGATCGGGTATGGCACAAAGCGATTCTCGCGAAGCTGCCTTCCTATGGGCTTCCTGAGAAATTATGCGAGTGGATCACGAGTTTTTTGGCTGACCGGAGCATCAAGGTCGTTGTCGACGGTGCGTGCTCCGACCTTAAATCTGTCAATGCTGGTGTTCCCCAAGGCTGCGTGCTATCACCGACACTATTCCTTCTGCATATCAATGATATGATGCGAATTAGCAACATACATTGCTATGCGGATGACAGTACTGGTGATGCTACATACTCCGGCCGAAGCGGTATTTCTCGGGAACACGTCGAAGAGTGCCGAAACAAGCTTGTGTCTGAAGTCGAGAATCGACTTACCGATGTTTCGGAATGGGGTCGCCAAAACCTGGTTACTTTTAACCCCAAGAAGACACAGCTTTGCGTGTTCACCGCAAAAAGACGCCCTTTGTCGTATCACCTCGATTTGAGGATACTCTCCTGCCAGCCTCAGCTAGTGTCGGAATCCTGGGAGTTGACATATCGAATTACGTTCAGTTTCGCGGTCATTTGGAAGGCAAGGCTAAACTAGCCTCCAAAAAGCTCGGTGTGCTCAACAGAGCGAAACAGTACTTTTTGCCGGTCCATCGCCTTCAACTTTATAAGGCACAGGTTCGGCCTCACATAGAGTACTGTTCGCATCTCTGGGCCGGAGCTCCCCAGTACCAGCTTCTTCCTCTTGATCGCATTCAGCGTAGAGCGGTTCGAATCGTTGACGACCAGGCTTTTTCGAAACAGCTTGACTCTTTGGCATTGCGCAGAGATGTAGGTTCTCTCTGTGTCTTTTATCGTATATATCATGGAGAGTGTTCCGACGAGTTGTTTGGATTAATTCTTGCCGCCGAATTCCACCATCGGACATCGCATCAAAATTTGAAGTTCCATCCTCACCATCTCGATGTCTGGAAATCCACAACAGTGCGTTTCTCCCGACACTTTTTACCTCGCACTACTCTGTTGTGGAACCAATTACCGGCAGGGGTATTTCCGAACGGATACGACATAGGGACCTTCAAGAAAAGAGCTTACTCATTTTTAAAAGGCCGGCAAAACGCAACTGCAAGACCTCTGGTATTGCAGATGTCCATGGGCGGCGGTGATCACTTACCATCAGGTGCACCTCTTGCTCGTTTGCCCCCTCTTCTATAAAAAAAAAGAGTAACAATTTTTAGGAATTTTTATTTGTATATAAGGAATAAATATTTTTATATTTTTCGTAGTAATTAACTTTGGTTTTGATCATTCACCTATATGCATTCAAAAGTAATTGGCACTCGCGCGGTTAACCGCGCATTTTCATATATTTCAAGTATAATTTTAACTTTGCACATTAGACTCCCTCTCTCCTGCTTCTAAGAAAAAGTAAGACCTAGTTGACCCCCTGTTTCTCCCCCTAAATCGTCTTATGCGAGTTATTTCCATCGTAGGTGGTAGGACTCGCATAAGACTAGGATGGACTAGGTGGTAGAGTTCTGCATTGTCTCGCCCGGGTCTGGTACCACCGCCTTACCTATTCCTGCCGCAATAGCGTCAGTGCTAGTCGCGGTCATGTTCCGGTTTGGAGGGTAAGGTAGTCAGTAAAATTATGCATGTGGCATTAGACTTGGCCACAAGATAGCAACGCATCATTAACATCTTGGTGTCTATAGGCGACGGTTGACTCTTTCCATGGGTCTTCTCATGGAAAGAGTCAACAATCGCCCATCTGCTTGTTTGCTATCTTATAACATAAAAAAATGAATGGCCCTCATCGAATTACAGCCAAAGCGTCAGTCGGATTTTTGTATGAAGTAAATAACTTGAATTTGTTATTTATCTGAATAGGAGTAATGTATGTTGTATTGTGTGTAATAGGCTGAACACGCCCGGCAACTGGGACCACATAGTGAAGCAGATCGGGCTGTTCTCGTACACGGGCCTGTCCGCGCGGCAGTCCGAGCACCTGGTGCAGCAGTACCACATCTACCTGCTGCGCTCGGGCCGCATCAACATCTGCGGCCTCAACCCCGGCAACGTGCAGTACGTCGCGCGCGCCATACACGACGCCGTCACCACGCTGCCCAAGTGAGACACACACACACAAACACACAAATATTTGTTTTCTTTGATTGTTTAACTTGTTTTATTAAAGCCGATATAACATCATTTGTATAGCAGTAGTACTGTTTTTATACAGTTCACTAGTTAATGTATCGCTAATAACTAAATATTATTTTTATTTTGACATTTTATTTCTAAAATAAATATTTCAATAATTTGTCATGGTAGGTCCCCATACTATAATTATATATAATATTAGGTGATATATTTTCAATTAACTTGTTACTAGATTGTAAAACCCTTTTTTATTGAACTGTCAACCAGATGATTTCTTTTAAATATTTACATATATTTTTTAATTATTAAATGTATGTATAGTCTTGAAGATGCTGTAAAGTTAAAAGATATAAATTAAATTAAATAAAAATTAATTTAACAAATGTACAAATGTTTTAAACTAAAGTTTTGTCTAATTCCTAAAACAAAAAGTATCAATGATGTTAATTATATTTCCTTGCAATAAAAAAATAAAGTAGTTCTGACATTTTCACAGTGAGCTCGCGATAATTTTTCGGGGATTCACAAATCAATGCTGAATTTTAGAAATAAAAATCGTTTTGAAGTTTTTATTACTAGTGGTCGTATAAAAATCATGACCAAGATGCTAGATATTAATATAATCAATTTTCGAATAATTTTATTACAAACTACTCGAGTTGTGCAGAAATGCATATTATCATGTGTTTATTTATGTTGGTTTACATATTCAATAAATTGGTGGGTGAAAATTTACACGTCGAAATTTTTTTTTAAATATATTTTAATATTTATGGTGATTTTAAGTGGATAACAATGTGAATATTTTAATATTTATGATGATTTTAAGTGGACAACAACGTAAATATTTTAATATTTATGGTGATTTTAAGTGGATAACAACGTGAATATTTTAATATTTATGATGATTTTAAGTGGATTTAATAGGTAATTCATATTTTAAAATCAAGAAAATGAATATATGTGGTTACTTTTAGAGTAAGAAGTCACAGTAACATTTTTGACTCGCATTTAATAATGATATTTTAGGTTAAACAGAACCAAGTTCGTTTTTCAAACAAAATCTTTACGTATTCGATTCGATTAATTCGATAATAACACCGTGATTTCTTACTTAGTGTTGTGTAATCGACTATACATTATGCCTTTACGCTTGATCTACGATATTGAATCTTTAGTAGTTCACCTACATGATGGTTAGAGAACGCCCATTTATGTACCTATAGTTACAATCTTTAGAGGCTAAAACGAATCTTAGTATTAAACGAAAATCCATCGAAAGTTAAAGAGAAAAAGTAAGTAATATACATATTTTCTAAAACAGAAAACCTACAGATATAGAATAAACCATTAATATAATGATATATCCGTTCTGAAAATTTTCAGTGCAATTCCATGCATGTCCAATTATCACCATAAGATTTCAAAGACACAAAGATACCATAAGATTATTGGTTAAAATTCTATGGGTTTCGTATTTTATTAGCGAGTGGGCGTCCCTTGTAGTAAAATTAGTAAAAGCTATTTTTATTGCTTGTTTATTTTTGTAATATTCTTTGCATTTATGTAATTTTTTCAAGGCAGGTCCTACTCATAATAATGTGTTTAGAAGTTATCTAGTATGTTACCAACTTAGAAAATGTAAATTACGTGGGCAAACTCTAATAAACAATTTATCCAATAGTCAGTTTAATATTTCATTGACCAACTTTTATAAAATTCTACACATCTTTGTATGCAATATATTAATGTTTAGTAGATTAAAAATATATATAGATAGCGGATAACAGATTTTTATTAGTAAAGAGCAGCTATTACGTAGTAGTATATTATATAAAAATTACATGGAATTTAAAAAAAAGTGAGATGCTTAGTGCTCAAAATAGTAAAATATTTATTTTAGCTATAATATTTATTTCAATAGTTTTTATAACACTAAAAATTCTACCAAATTCGGTATTTTTCATATGGTATCACTGCCATATTAAAATTGTGTTCACCGAGGCTTTATTATCTTATGGTCTCTTAAAATGTATGTAGTGCTGGCCTATATTATTAATTAAAAATTATAAATATATTAGGCAGTTTTAATGAGACTTAGCTAAAAAACGAATAACTTAGATTTTTTTTAGTAAATTTTACATATAATTTGGATAAGAATAAATTAACAAAAATATCAAACAGTAAAGAGTAAATTTTGTTGTTGAGTTTTGAATAATATATTAATAAATATTGCATTCTTAAAAATAATTGTATTTTAAAATATAAATAAATACTCAAGTTATTATATAACGGGTATGCTTTTGCTGTGCCGTTTTGGTATCAATGAAGTTTAGCCTTAAATACCTCAGTCCTGTATTCCAAGACATGTTTTGAGCTCAAAACAGAGCGATGATTTAAAAGTATTATCCTCAACTGATGTCCTAAAATGAGCACTGGTTTTAAACATTGTTATAAAACTAGTCAAGAGTTTTGGAAATCGGGCCTTTATGTGCTAGCAATATGACCGCCGTATTGAGATTATGGCTGTTAATGTAAATACATAGAAATTAGTATTTGATTACTAACGCCTTTGTTATCTATATTTATTTGTCATTTTTTAGATATATTAAAATTTAAATGATGTTGCCAATAAATTTATTAAAATACAATGTAGTTTTATTACATAACCTTGTTCCTTTTAAAGTCGAGAGCTTTATCATAGCAACCTCTGTTTAATTTAATACAGTACCAACTGTACTACACAAGTTAATGGTAAACCTTGATATACCTGGGGATGCATGTAGAATCGTTGTGATAACTATCCTAAATATGTATACTCGTACTATTCTGAATAGCAATCCAGCCGGATTGGTTTCATCATTTTAAAAAGCATTTTTTTGTCCTTAAAGGCAATGGCGTAGATCTTCAATTTATTCAGCCTGTATAATAAAATCATTAAGTATAAATGCGAAGATTTGTAAAGATGGGTTTGTTGTACGAAACATAATGACAGATTTTAATAAAATTTTACATATTATGTAAGTATAGCTAAAGCATCAAAATACTATGTATCTAGGGTAAAATTTATAACAATATTAATGCTTAAATTATTGGGGTCCGCTAATCATAGAGATAATATAACAATAGGCAAGTCATAGGCGCATATATAAGTGAAAATGCCCCGTAGATAGAAGTTTCTCTGCTGCGCCTGCATTTATAAAAATAGAAACTTGTACTAAAATTTATTCTCCCTCTAGTGAGACGACTTTTTCCTTGGCTCGCCTACTCTATTCAATATTATGCTGCTAATTTAACAAACCAAGTTTTTATAAATTTAGACATATACATACATGGTACTGTAGGAATATATAGGTAATCTCAAAGATGAGGTGAAGGTAATTAATTTCCTTTGATTTTATTTTTCTTAAATACATTTAAAATTGTGGTAGGTAAGAAAAGACTGTAGTGCTGCTAAGGTTGCGTATTTTACCTTTTTTCAATGGCTCTTGCAAAGGAAAAAACAACGATAAGTTGCTAATTAGATTACGCTCTATTTTCTTCTTTAATAATCAACAATGTGATATTTAATTTTATAAGTTTAAAATTTAAACATCTTTGGCTATCAAGTGTTATATTTTGAACATATATTATTATACATGCGAAAGTACGGCTGTCTGTTAAGCTGAACTGCTGAACCGATTTTGATGAAATTTGGCAAATAGATTGAAGACATTGTAAACGGTCAACGATCCGTGTATGAGGCTGAAATAAGAGATGAACGTTCGTATCAAATTTGACTTGTTGCTCAATCCGCGGGTGAGGCTTTGTGGGTCGGCTATATAGACCGTGTGGTCCCACAAGAATCGAGATTTTTCGGAGATGGAAAAAATGGTTGTCTCATCAAAACGAAGCTGTTCACAAAAATTCAGCTTGTTATCAATGAAAAAAAAATTATTTGTGGAACCGTGGTCTATTAGGTACAAAAATTGGAGTTTAATATTTAACCGGATCTGGTGTCTGGATTAAGTAAATTAGTTCTGGATCCGATAAACGTCAAACAATCCACTAGCGCAATAACCCCTAAGTTTTTTTATATCATAAGACAGATGGGTCTCCTGATGGAAAAAGTCAACTATCGCCTATAGATACCAAAGGTGTTAATGGTGTGTTGCTATTGTGTGGCGAGGCCTAATGCCACATTATTTGTTTACAGCCTACCTTACCCTCGAAACCGAACACAACAGTTACAAGCACTGACGCTATTGCGGCAGGAGTAAGTAAGGCGGTGGTACTGGTACCACCTGTAAAAACTTGGCCCGGGTCTGGACCCGGGCGAGACAGTGCAGAACTCTACCACCTAGTAAATAGTTTCTCCATTATGTAAACAATATTTTCATTCTTTTCAGTGAAATACCAGCAAAACTGTAAAGAAAGCTATGTTGGGGTCACGGTCAAGCTGGATCGATGGGGGTGATATTTTTATAATAAAAGCCCATTATTCACGAATTTGAAATTATTTAGCGCCTTCTGTAAGCTTGCCTTTAGATAATTAGGAGAGAGTCCGGTAATCATATACTGGATAGGTAAGTGTCACCAAAGGGTGAGGTCGATAAATGTGGGGAGTACGGACGGCTGAACTGCCTGCTTTACATAGACGATGCTATGCTTTAATACCACATACTTGTCATGATGTCAAATGCGAATAAAACTACCAGAACCTAGATAAGTTACCAGAACAAATCTCTGATCTATTCTGGTAACTGTTATCCACTTGTTCCAACAATACATCATCAACTGTCGTTGTGTCATTCAAATTAAATTGTTTGTGTCCTTCAAATTACATTAATTATACCGTTGGTTGACAGGTAAAACTCACTAAGTACAGTTTTGGATGATGAT
The DNA here is from genome assembly GCA_036924255.1 of Apodemia mormo. NCBI lineage: Eukaryota > Metazoa > Arthropoda > Insecta > Lepidoptera > Riodinidae > Apodemia > Apodemia mormo. The sequence continues at coordinate 42,827,563 of JAUPFN010000001.1, read as the reverse complement.
TTATTGATGCGATGTTATCAATAGTTTAAACTTGACCTGGAAAAAGTCACAAGTCTCTAAACACATTGTTTTATGATGTAAAGAAGAAAAACTTATTTAGGTAGGTACTACATTTCTTTCTAAAACACGATCAGGAAAATAAAAATGAAATGTTTTAAAAATGGCAGTTATGTTGAGTTTTTCCTGTCAAACGAAGATATAGTCACTTGCTTCACCTTTACTTGACACTATACATACTTCACCAACAGCAGACTTCACCAACAGCATACAGCGAATTCATAATAATATTATATAGGGTCACTCCATAATAGGTGAAAATATTTTAACACAGCATTTGGTACGTCTAACCAAAGATATCCAGCTAAAAACAAATGTCATTCAAGAGTTTAAAACTTTCTGATTTGTATGAAATTTTATTCGTACACGTAATTTTATACTTACAAATCAAAAAGTTTAACACCCTTGAATGACATTTATTTTTAGCTGGATATCTTTGATTAGACGTACCAAATGCTGGGTTAAAATATTTTACCTATTATGGAATGACCTTATATATGCTAATGTCTGTCTGTTACGCTTTCATGGCTGAATCTGCAAGCGATTTTGGTGAAATTAGGTAAGGATATAGTTTTAGACGTGGGGTCAAATATAGGCTACTTTTTACAAAAATTATCTCCTAAGGAGCAAAAATATGGGATGAAAGTGTATGAAAATTTATATTGATGGCGTGTTACTCTACTCGCGGGCTACATAAATAATAACACAAAATTAACAATAACATACTTTATTAGATAATTTGACAATATAACTACGTATCCATTGATTCAGTCGTAGGGGCCGATGAGACTATTCGCGAGCCGAAGCGATTGTTCACTGAAAAAAAAAACAATTTGTAAACATATACAGTTCATAAATTCATTTGTTTAGATTAAGCGCCATATTTGGAATGCACTTTTTAACCGAACTTTGGGTAAAGGTACAATATGAGCGTTTTTAAGTGCTGGTCCACGGACTCTCTCGTGTAACTTCTACGATTTGACTACTGACTACGATAAAGACACCTAATGATAAGCTTAACCTAACACAGACTAGGCACAGACTACTAAGGAGAGAACCAAATGTTTACGTTAACCCACAGACGTTTAGGTAAGGTTAACAATGCTTAACCCCTAAGTAGGGATGTAAGCATTGTTAACCTTACCTAAATTCCAACTTTATTAAGCTACTATTCCCCAAATTTAAGAAATATTTATTAAATGCAGATAAGGAGTTGATATAGAATTTTACGGTATATATTAAATTTTAACGTAATAACTAAAAAACGATGTATGAAGTCTCGCCCGTGTTCTTTGTCCCATTTATTAATGTATATTTCAGATAAAAATAATAATAACTTTCAATCATGAATTAAATAATTATTATATTTTTTTCATAGAATTATGGATATTTCTTTAAATAATACGTCAATAATATTGAAAAAAAAAAGCGCAAAGTATGACTTAACAACAGTTATTCAATTTAATATAAAGGCCTGATTTGGATGCTGTTATGTTTTTGTATCACGATGATGGCATAATTTGTTCTCAAAATATAAATACTAAGATTTATAAATTTAAATCTTAGTATTTATATTTTCTTCTTCTCATTTAAAATGCATATATTTTACCAGAAAATAAGTCTGTTATCTCATTTTCCCGTCTTAGACTTGACAACGAGCCGTAGGTGAAAGTGGTACTGACCTTCGTCGTTGTTGGCTAGGTTGATAAGCTCGATGTGTTTCTGCTTGTTGTCGCCGCCCAGGGCCACGTGCAGCGGCGCGTCCGGGCAGGCGGCGGCGCACAGCACCCGCCCCACGCGGCACCCGCGCTCGCTCACCTGCAGCGGGCCGCCACTGCCCACAACACTGCTATATTATATACTGCCTACTGCCCGCCACTTCGGCCACGCGGACTTTGTTTACTCCTTCCTACTGGTCGTAGGAAGATATTATATAGCCTATAACCCTTCTCGATAAACAGGCTATCCGACTCAAAAAGAATTATTCAAATTCGGTTCGGTTCAGTAGTTTTCGAGATTACCGCGTACAACCAAACACACAAACTACAATTTTATAATATTAGTGTAGATACAAAAAAGAATGGATAAGCCTGAAACGATTCGTTATAGAGCTTTTGAGCACTAAAAATAAAACACAAAAAAATTAACCCAGTAAAACTGCAGCAACAGACTTCTCCTTTCCTGTATCACCGAGAAGTCATTACAAGAGTCTGTTCTAAATACCTTGTGTGACACTTGGAAGCCTAAAAGATCATCATACTAAAATATTATCCAACGCCAACAATATATTATTGTATTAGTGAAATATGTATTAAATTTATTCATTTTTTTATATTATTGTATTAGTGAAATATGTATTAAATTTATTCATTTTTTTTTATATTATTGTATTAGTGAAATATGTATTAAATTTATTCATTTTTTAAAAAAAAAGTTTACAACTACTTATATAATTATACGTACTATTTACTGCATTTCTATTAATGTAGTTTTTAATAATAGACCAGAACATGATGACACAAAATACTAGGTCATTTGTATCAGTAGTCAGTACGGCGGTTCATCAGGGGTCTAATTACGTAATAACATAAAGGAAAATAATTGTCATAGCGCTGGTACCGGCGGCCTAATCACGTGGCCATTAATCGAACGTGTCGGATAAATTACGTCTCAAACGATTTAATCTATAAAAATTCTTGTATTTTCCGATAGTCGATAAAGAAAGAAGAAGGCGATAGCGTAATGCCATACTCTCCGGTGTGACTTACAGCCCGCCATACCGACAAACATTTATGTAATGAGCATAGATGTTTGTATTTCTGGGTTTGGGTGTTTATTAAACTTATTTGAGTATTTATACATGTATTTCTATGTATTGATATAGATGACTATCACAAGCAAATAAATTGTTTACTTTGGAGTTAGATCAATTCGTGTAATTTGTCCAAAAGTATTATAAACTAATCTGTCACTACCATTTAACTTTCATTGTAACGGGGGCGAGGGTCTAAAAATGCGGCTCGGGATTTATTCGGCGACCAATATGTTAACGAGCGCAGTCTAAAATGCTAATAATTGCTCAATAAGATAATTTTATTTGCATTCCCAGATACTATTACGTAACGTTTGTAATACCACTAAGCGTTTGCTTATTTCGCTACCGTTCAAGAAATGGTCAATTAAAAATACACCATTGTAAGCAAACCTTTCTCTAAAAACTCAATGAGCTCCTTTTCTCCTGTACCCTTTATATTTGATAACATGTAAACGGTGTTTTGTTATATTATTAATATTTATACATACTATTAGTTTTCCAAATAAATAAAATAAAAAAACTTACCCAGATAAATCCCAAGTTTTAAGTTTTTCATCAGCGCCTACCGTCACCAACATACCGGGAACTTCACTTAAGATCAAACCTGATATGAAAAAAATATTTATATTTTCATTATTAATCTATATATATAAAATTCAATTGCTGTTCGTTAGTCTCGCTAAAACTCGAGAACGGCTGAACCGATTGGGTAATTTTGGTAAGGTGAGAAAATATAGAAAAAAAAGGCTTGTTAAAAAGACAGAACGACGTTTGCCGGGTCAGCAAGTTAATAATAAAATCTACACAAAAATGAACCCACATTATTAAATTTAAAACAACTTCATTTCTTTATACCAAAACATTTCAGATTTATAGTTTCTTCATAATTTTTATTAAAATAATATATTTTTTATTTCCAGCACAGGTAGAGTCGCTGTCTTGTATTAGTTTTAATTCGATATACAACTAGGGCTTGAAAAATCATTAAAGTTTGCGCTTCATAAAACGTTTTACTTAATATTAAAGGGTTCGCTTCTATCGTTTCGTAGTATAAAAATATAATTAATATTGTGATATGACATATTTAGGTTTAGACTTAGAGAAGAAATTACACTTGTAAATTATATTACTTATTACTAATATTATAAATGCGAAAGTCTGTCTGTCTGTCTATTACGCTTTCACGGCTACAACAGCTGGACCGATTTTCATGAAATTTGGCATGGAAGTAGTTGAAGAGCCGGGGTCAAACATAGGCTATTTTTTTTCAAAAATCAATCCTTAAAGGGTTGAAATATGGGATGAAATTTGTATGAAAAGAGACATAATAATCTACTCGCGGGCGAAGCTGCGCGGGTCACCTAGTTATATTATATATCTGTGACAAAGCTAAACGGAATTTCTAATCCTTTAAAAATCTACCTCGACGTGAGATTTAACTTTTAATACTTAAAGGAAAATTTATAACTCAACGTATTTAGGCTGTATTTGCTATGCTGGAGCTGCACTTGCGTCTATCGTCACAAAGCTTCGTGCAACGACATGATTAATTCAGATGTAACGGGCTATTATCGACTATTTTCGAATATATTTCGGACTGTGTGTACCTTAGCGCGCATATAACTTCGGGACGATAGACGCAAGTGCGGCTCCAGTATTACGCATGTACAGCGTGGTCTGGTAACTTACAAGTGATAAGGCATAAACTACTTCAAAATCAGCGTTTAGTTTTAATATTTCTATGCAAAGCATACCGGACTGTGTGCTCCGAAGCTTTAACCTTTTTATCAGGTGTCTTACCATTAGATTTAGAAATTCAGCGTCGGCATTCAATGTACTATAATTCTAGAAATTTTACTAACCCAGAATTTATCAATCCGCAAGTTCAACCAAAAATTCGTCGCCTTTTTAATCCCGTGATAGACTTTTTTGATGAATTAATAGATAAATGACAGTCGCGTTGGTGTTGTTTAACCAAAGGATGACATTTGTATAACTTTTTCCTTATAGGTTTGGGAACGATAAAGTAAAATGTGGATAGAAATAGATCATTTTGTTGCGCAGTTTCTTACCTAACCACGGTCATTATTCTCATCTAAATTAGTTCCTTCTTCTTTATGCGCGTGCTCTACATTAAATTGTAAATATAAACAAACTGCACATCACATTTTTTGGGAATGTAATTTCAGGAAAAACGAAGGTAGTAAAATACTTGATAGTTTGTTAGTCCAATGTACATCCGGTGTAATCTACTACTCAGATCTCGTGGGAATACGTGGGAACTTCCGTGGCTTTCAGCGATTTTTGTCATAGTTACTACTGGAAGCAGAATTAAGTAGGCCGTTTTGGTAGGTCCTCAATTTCTGAACTACCATGTTGTAACAGCAATCAGGCTTAACCGGACTGTAAGTCCCATTTCATAGCATTTTTATGCTTTTAACATTTACTGTCTCCTGCTGGAAAAGCAAGAAAAGTGGATGTATTTTCCTACTTCTTCTATGTACTTCTGACTAATTTCGTTGCGGGTTCCAGGACAGCATAGCTTTTCCCCAGGGCTGACATCTTAGTGGTTAACAGGACAAGGTTGCCGCTGTTATATTTCCAAAAGTTACAGTGGTAGGAACGGGAGGTAGGCCCATAACCTTAAAACAGTTATATCTTATAATCAGGAGACCTGTCTGCATTTTTGTACCCTACGCCAAAAAATAACTAATGTAGACTTTGATGCGTTTTTATAAATAACAGGAATCAACAAAGGCATTTACTAGAACGCTAGTTCAACTAGGAAGTACTCAGTAAAGCCACAGAATAAATATTATTTCATACAGAAGTTGCACTCATTTAATTTAAAGAAGTGAGTCGATGTGAACAATAGGATTGTCACGAATGAAATAACAATCCCTGTATTAGACACGTATCACAGAGTGTTAACCATTTTGCGCTCGTTGAGTGCGTCATACGGTAGGTATTTATATTATTGAAGTATGCGTAGAGCGACGTAGGACTGGAAAAGCTAATAAAGTACCTGTGACTTCTTTTTCATGTGCGCTGATAGTCCACAACGGCTCGTCTTGTCTGCAGTCCACGTAAGCCACTTTCCCTTCGTTATTACTCATCTATGAGAAATTCAAATAATTTATTAATTGAATATCACTTGGAACACAAGTTTAAACACCAATAAGACTGTAATAACCGATTCTCAACCTTCTGTTGTTCTAGAAACTTCAGATCGTCGCCAAATTTAAATGAGGGCTATACAGGAAGTATACCAGTATATCTCAAATGAAAAATATAATAATTTCCGCAGTTCTTAGGTAACAAACATAAAAACAGCCAAATTGAAGATCTTCTTTTCTAAAAACAGCCAAATTGAAGACCTCAAGAATTTTCATATCAATTGGTCCAGTGTCGTCCGCACATCTTTTCTCGACTTCCACTAGGTCATCGATGCAGCGAATGGGCGGTGCTGACACTATGTCTTCCGGTGTAACTACTCGAAAACATCACTCCAGAGTGCTAAGTGTGAGTTTTTCTTTTCGCATTCGATCGTGAGCGCGTTTCGAGTTTACTAGGAATTTGTATGTGATTTGTACAGCGCCACCTAGTGGTAAACTGGTTTCTCACGTTTACCACTAGGTGGCGCTGTACGAATCACATACAAATTCCTAGTAAACTCCAAACGCGCACGATCGAATGCGCAAAGAAAAACACTTAGCACTCAGTAGTCTACGGGCTATTTTCCCTACTGCCACCTGACGACTCTACAGCCTATATTATTACTTTTGAGGGATTTAATAGAGCGGAGGCGTATTAATAGGGTTTAGGAGCTGTGGTGGCTTTATATATGCGTCATACATATTGCGAAGCAGTAGGGGCTGTTGCAGTCCCATACGACGCGCTCTATCTCGGGCGGCAGGCTTCAGGCGCGGCGTGTGCGTGTGTGTGTGTGTAGTACCACAGTATACTGGAGACTAACAGTAGTCAATCTACATACATCTGATATTCAAGCAACGCACATAGTCACCTCTTACGGACTCGATATCTCGGAATTGTTCGGGACAGTTTGTTCCGCACCAGTCCGATATATCGCTTCCGTGAGAGGTGTCTATGTGTGCTATGCTCGAATATTACTTGTATGTAACATTGACTTCTGTTAGTCTCGTAAGTATTCTGTGGTAGTACGTACCGCGAAGCAGTAGGGGCTGTGGCGGTCCCACACGACGCGCTCTATCTCCGGCGGCAGGCTCCAGGCGCGGCGTGTGCGTGTGTTGTGTGTGTAGTACGTACCGCGAAGCAGTAGGGGCTGTGGCGGTCCCACACGACGCGCTCTATCTCCGGCGGCAGGCTCCAGGCGCGGCGTGTGCGTGTGTTGTGTGTGTAGTACGTACCGCGAAGCAGTAGGGGCTGTGGCGGTCCCACACGACGCGCTCTATCTCCGGCGGCAGGCTCCAGGCGCGGCGTGTGCGTGTGTTGTGTGTGTAGTACGTACCGCGAAGCAGTAGGGGCTGTGGCGGTCCCACACGACGCGCTCTATCTCCGGCGGCAGGCTCCAGGCGCGGCAGGCTGTGTCGCTGCGGCAGTCCGCCACGCGCACGCGCCCGTCGCACGCGCCCGCCGCTAGCGTTTGAGCCTCTAGCGGGTGGAAAGCTAATGTTTGCACCTGTGTATACATAGAGTGCGATTAATTCAAAAATAAGTGTCAAGACATTAATTTGATGGCGGATGTGAAAACGTCTTTAGCTGCTTTGTGATTTTTTTGTACGGACAAAACTTATAGGTTCGCGTGACCATCACGCTAGTGACGTAAACCAAATTCATACTGTGCGAAACGTGTTGTCTCGCGACAGTTAGGTACAAATTTTAAGTAGCATAAGAGTATTAAGTCACTTCAGTCGGCAGTCCCCATGGCCGTTTGTAGTCAAATTCGTACGCTCCAACGATCGAGCACACTGAAGTGGGTTGCACTGCCAAAAACCGCCTAAATCACTTTCATACATATTGAAATATCACACGCTACGGCGGGACGCATCGGGGCGAATTTCGGTGAATGCGATGCGTCGCGGGCCCGGGACGCATTAGTATGCTATGGCAAGCGGAATTGCGCGCACGTATTGCTCTGTGTTTTGAGTATTCATTTCTAAAATCACGTAATTATGGTATCAAGAACGATTAATAATTTTAGTTAAAGGCTCCAAAGAGTTATATTATTTGCAACATCCACGTTATGATTTACGATGATTAACAAAGAAAAATATAATTTGGAAAAAATACGGAAATACGCTGCAACTAGTTTCGCAATGCTGCGACCTGTCGTAATATGCTATGCTGAATTTTTCGTTGCGATGCGGCCTGTCTCAGTATGCTTGATCCTTAAAGGATCTTACGCCAGAACAACTATCCGGCTATATTTAATATTAATATAGAAAAAGCGTACAACGTTTGTTGCTTCCATGTCGTCTTTCGCACAACGAATTAAATATACAAATCAAAACTACTGTTTTTAGGTTTTTCTTATTTCATAGCTTAAATGACATTTGAAGCAATTTAATAAATTGCAAAAAAATAACTTTCATGGTTACTCACGTTTACGCACACATAATTTTATAGTAATTCCACAGCAGAAAGGGGTAAAGCAATGACACTGAACCTGGATGAGACGTATTAAATGGCGTATTAGAATGTAGGACTCCAATTAGTAATCATGATTGTAACATATTCTATACTTTCCATCGTCGGCACTTGGTGAAGTTCCATTGTTACTAGACACTTTTACTATTCCACTTGTACATAAATTTCACTTTTACACAATTTTTATTATATTACTCGACCGGTTTCACTTTTTAAAGCATCTTCAGGACGTAATATTACGTCCTGAAGATGCTTTAAAAAGGACGTAATATTACGTCCTGAAGATGCTTTAAAAAGTGAAACCGGTCGAGTAATATAATAAAAATTGTGTAAAAGTGAAATTTATGTACAAGTGGAATAGTAAAAGTGTCTAGTAATGATGGTAACATATCAAGGAAGATTATGTGTGTTTATCCTTTACTAAATTCAACACAGAGACTAATGTACTACGTACTAAAGAAGCTACGCTAAGTAGATGTGTCATTTCTCTGCATCTTTTATCGGCTCTATCATGGGGAATGTTCCGAGGACAATTTTTTTGGATTAATTTCTGCCGTCGAATTTCATCATCGGACATCGCCACAAAATTTAAAGTATCGTCCTCACTACCACAATGTTTGGAAATCCATAACTGTGGGATTCTCGAGGAATTTTTTGTCCTGTGTGGAACCAGCTATCGGTAGAATTTTTCCCTAACGGATACGACTTAGGGACTTTCAAGAAAAGAACTTATCCTTAAAAGGCCGGCAACGCAACTGCAAGACTCCTGGTAGTGTAGTAGTCAATGGGCAGCGATAATCACTAACTAAAAGTTGTGTTCCATGTCGTTAACAGTGTAAAACAATTTGCGTAAACTAAATTTATAATATTTGATAAAAGAAATTAGTTATAAATGTAAAAGTATGCTGTAAAACAATTCAAGTCTCTTTTTAAAGTATTGAGTGAGCAACTGAATTAATGAGGCGCAGTCCGTGGCCCACTAGTAGCAGCATGCCTTGTCTAGTAAGTTAAGACATCGAAGTCTTTGATTCAACACAGAGCACGGGTTTTGTAGTCCCAACCAAATGCGAATTCATCGCACATTTTATTTTACATCCGAAACATGTTCAAGAGAATTGAATTCTTCTTGCTTTGTTGTGAAAACTTGAAATTAAAGCGTGTTCATTTAATGCCAGTATTATTTAACTAATTGCATTCCAGAATGTGCTGAATCATATTTGAATTATTTTTTGTGGGATTACAATTATAGTCTGTGTCTGTGTCAAAAAAAAAGATCAGTCTAGCAGATATGAGGACAATGATATGTAACTCGTTAATGTTTCTGGATGGTCAATCGAAATTCTACCAAGAAATTTAGTGCAGTACCTGGACACTGGACAGTTTATACAACCCTTTTACTTAATATTATAATATGTATATTAAATTTCATTAAATTCCGTTTGACCGTTTTTGCGTGACTAAGTAATAAACATTCAAACATTTACTCACCTTAATAATAATAATAGGATAAATATTTGAAATTTATTCATAGACATTTATCTGGGTATATGTGAAAATATTATGCATAATTTCAAAGCAGGCAATCTGTAATACGGAGTTCTAGTGCAGACACCGGTCTCTCACATAGATTAAATCTATTTATATTAAGTTTAGCCTGTGTGTTTTTACTTATCTGTGTGAAGACAATAAATAAAAAAATGATGTGGTGTCGCGGGACACCAGGTAGGAACGAACTTCCTTCGGCTAAACGGCACTACTCGCTTGTGTACGCGACTGTCGCGCCTGCGTACGTCTCATTTAACGCTTTTATTCCACGCATTTTTCTTACGGTTTTACTATAACATTTTTTTCAGTTCGGTCGCGCAGCAAAATCCCTATCCCCTCCAAGCCTGCCGTAAGGAACTTCGTTCCAAAAGAATTCTTGGTATAAAAATTAACAGTGTACGGACTGCGTCAAAAATACGAAATATCTTACTCACTTTGTCTTCGAAATATGCAAGCTTGGTATGAGGAGTCCCTTGATCCAAGTCCCACAACAACACTGTGCTATCTGCTGAACCACTAGCTAGTACATGTCTGAAATTAATCCATACTAATATTATAAATGCGAAAGTCTGTCTGTCTGTTACGCTTTCACTGCTAAATCGCTGGACCGATTTTCATGAAATTTGGCATGGAAGTAGTTGAAGAGCCGGGGTCAAACATAGGCTGATTTTTTTTTCAAAAAGCAACCCTTAAAGGGTTGAAATAGAGTATAAAATTTGTATTACAAGCTATCTTGACAGCCGCGCGCCGCGGCGTGTTAATATACTCGCGAGCAAAGCTGCGCGGGTCAGCTAGTTTATAATATTGGGCTAATCACAACGAATAGATTTAATCTCTTTCATCTTATATGATACTTTTGCATTTGTATGTAGTATTATTTATTATGTTCAGTGATTATACATATGTAATATGTTTGAAAATGAAGCTAAATCTCAGCCTAGTGCTTTGAAGAATAGGCCTACTGCCGTTCTGCCAGGCAGGTTGTAAGAGGCGATCGATTGGATATGTGAGTCACTACCAATCACAGATTTAGCTAAGGTTGCTATTAGAAATCATATTTATTATTATTATAGAAGAATGGAGCTAACCACATTACATACTTTTAAGCTTTCGTGGCTCATTTCAAACGAATTATTAAAAATCAACCGGATCTTACCGCGATTAGTTGATGAATAATTTTCCCGATATTTCGGCGCTGTTGCAAGCACCATGATCACGGGGAACTGAAGTATTGCGGGTAGTTGAATGATTATAAGCAGACAAGCCTGTCTACCCTCTTCCTAATTCGTTTGCTTGTACTTTTGAAACTCGCACGAAAGTAACCTCGACAATACATACTATCCACATCACTACGTTTATTATAAGGGAAAATTATTAATCAACTAATCGCGGTAAGATCCCGTTGATTTTTAATACTACCCACATTACTCAAGCTTCTAAAATCGTTAAAAGAAGCTGACTTGTTCAAAGGAGGTATTACTTCGTTGCGGCAAATTATAAAAGATATTGGCTTTGTTTGCAAAAAGTTAACAAAAGGAAGATTATTATGGACAGGACTAACATTGCTCTAGCAAGACGTTCATTTTTAAGAAAGGCCAAAAACATAAGTGATTGGACCAACGTTGTCTTTTTGGATGAAACATGGCTAAACGTCAACCACACAGTGGGTAAAGTTGGACCGACGATATGGCACAATCGTGTACCAAAGTGCCGGAGGGCAAAGGCGAATGTCATGTTATTTGTCACACAGGTACAGCAAGTAGATTCGTCCCTAATTGTTTGCTGGCTTTTATGTGAAAAAAAAAACTACCAGTATCATGAGGAGATGAACTATGAAAATTTAAAGATTGGTTCATAGGTCTATTAAATAATTTAAAAAAGCCTATGACCATAATAATGGACAATGCACCCTACCATTCGGTACAATAAACCCCCAAATCAATCCATCCGCAAAAGCGAGTTGGTGAAGTGGCTGAAAGAAAACGGAGTTACAGCAAATATAAAAATGTTAAAGACAGAGCTTATTGCCTCAGTACGGCGTCATAAGCCACCAACTCCTACCTATGCTCTAGACGAAATGGCAAAATAAAAAGGCCACCAGGCCATTCGACTACTACCCTCCCATTGCCAGTATAACGCTATTGTGCTGATTTGGGCTCAAGTAAAAAGTCACCCCGCAAGAAATAATACTTCGCCGCCATTTATGATAAATAAGATGTTGGGCCCTATTAGAGAGAGACTACAAGAGGCTATCAAAAATGTTAAACCTAAAGAATGGTCGAAGATCGCGAATAAAACAAAAAGGGACATTATGTCTGATTGGTATCGTGACATCCATATTGACAATATAATGGAGTCATCATTAATAATATCCGTCACAGATATAGATGATGAATTTAGTGACAATTCAGATGTTTCTGACTCTGATATGAGTTTAGACGAATAAAATCTATTTTTTATATATGTTCTGTTGTTTCAACAATATAATAATAGACTTTTTACAATAATAAAATTTACCTACGCTCAATAGACGTTTTTTATTATAAAATACATCGACTATCCATCGTAGCAGTACACCCCATCACTAAGTATGTCTATGGCGTTAACGTACGTCTTTACTTAACCCATTCACTGCACCGTTCGAAACTATGATTTCTTCTCAGATGCGGCCGTCTTATTAAAGGAGCGCCTATCAGCGTCCGCCGAAAAAAAAGAATTAGCGAAATCGGTCGACATTCACGCGTGATGTCATGACTACGGAAAATAGAAATTTTTTTGTGGATGTATCGATAATATGCATCATAACCAGATCTTAACTTGTACACCCCCGCATGGTCACGCATTCGCTCGGCCACCGTTTGGTCACCAGGGACCACAATCCGTTTCATTTTAAATCTTCGCATGTTTAAAATACAGTCTATTTTAGCACGGCGAAGTTAATCACATACGTTCTTTGATAAATTTCCTACACCACAAATGCTCTAATGTTATATTATCTGTAACGGAATTTCATTATTTGACGACCATCGTAAGTCGCTTGTCACTGTTGAGTAACGGCTGTGTTGTGTAATGTCTATATATGAAGACGTCACTCCACTTGAGGGTCAAGCGTCTGTAGTCTCGCCACAAGGTCAACTTTAGTTCTTTTGTGGTGAGAGTACAGACGCATCTCCTGTCGACCTTTGAGGTAGAGGAATTCTGGCCGACTAGTGTGGTCTACCGGAGGTTCCGGGGGAGACTCCGGAATAAAGTGCGTATTACGTCGCCGTCAATACGTGACAAAGTGTAGTTATTAAGTATATTATATTAATATGTATGTTAGTCTATAAGGTATTTATAATATGGGCCATGTTGCCTGAAATAAATGGTAAATAAAAAATTTAAAAAAAAACGGTCTCTGTATTTAGCGCATTTCAAAAACTTTTTTATTTTTCAAATATATTTTACAGATAGAAAGTACATTTATTTATAAATATTTGCTTACAAAATGATAAATTATGGTTTAGTTTTAGTCTATTTACACTTTTCGAGCACCACACTACTTGACCCCAGACCTCGTAAAATAGCCGAGGGCCCTTTTCAAGGTGATCTACAATTTCTTTTTCTTTTAATTTTTAAGATGGTTGAGTGGTTAATTAAAATATGCTTCACCGACGAAGATAGCTTAAATATGCAAATGCGTTAAATCCAGTCCTTAGTCATCTCTAAAACACAAATCACAGGAAAGTGATAGGTAATAACTTACGTGAAATTCCTATTCCAAGATAGATCCAAAACTGCATCCTTATGCCCGACACGTTTTATTTTTTTCTTTTTATTCGGCTTTTTGCCTAATTTGAAGGCAGGTTCCAGACAATTTTCAATGTCTAAATCCCAAACTTGGATGACTGGGTCCATTCCACCGAGTGCACATAAGTTACCTGAGAAATGAGGGTTATATAGCAACAATTCCACCGTCAAAACGGGGGCTTCTTTCGAAGAATACATTATTCGTCTTCCTAACAGGCAGTTTGAAACAGCAATCGTATCAAAACAATTGACTAACGTGTCACAACCAGTCTTTCTTAGAAGATACGAGTCGCCCTGCACTGTATGCGGAGAAGAGTAAAAAATATCTGGTACTGTATGGTCCCTGATCAAATTTGACAATACTCAAAGTGAAACCTTATTATTAAAAGATAACCTTTGTCTATAGTTTCACGTGGCAGTAACTAACTGAGAGAAGCGTAAGTTTACCGGCTACCCTACCCTCCCCAGTTTGGAACATTACATGGACAAACACTGACTAGCTGAACTATATAGGACGGGCGATTCATCGCAGAATTACATAATAAGCCTTCTAGTAGTATCAATTTAGTTTAGTTTAGTTAAACATTTACTCGACAAGTTCAGCCTACGTTTTCATAAACAGTCTAGAAGAAAGGCAGTTGTTTTCTTCATAGGGGACCAACTAGGACAATTTACTAAAATTTTTTATAATTACATTTAATAACAAAATTAAATTTCATCAACATTCTCTTCCACTGTTAAAAGAACAATGTATGTAATTCATTCCTATTATAAGTTTAAATCATGTTAGAAATACTACCTATATACATTTTTACAAAGATATTTACGGCAAATATCTTATGGACTAGGCAGACAGAATTTGTGCCATGACAGGTTTTACAGACTTGCCTGGCTTTCTCCAAATTCACAAATCTTTTTACACAAACATGCCGATTTCAACATCATCCAACCGATTTGATCATGGTATGTCAGTGTTGGTTTCTATACTTACATCCATCCACATTCGCATTTGATATTTATTTTGTTAATCCTTATTCTGCAATTATTTCAGTATGTCCGAATCAATGGAGCTTGCCCTTTCTTATTTTACACTGATACATCCTTTTTTATCTCCTTTAAAATGGTTGGGTTTAACTCAAGATATAAATGTAGCTACAAACTCGACATCCATTAAATACAATGAATGCAGTTTACTTTTCTTGGTGACTTGATTGCAAAGCAAAACATTCGTCTAGTAAGTTTTATGCGTGCTACTGAAAACTGGGTATTTGAGTACTAATACAACGTCTTGTCCAAGTTTGGTAACACCACCTTACATTTTCTTGCCGCAATATCGTCAGTATTTATTACTGTCGGTTTGCGACTTCGAGGGTATAATAGCCACTAAACTTATGTATATTGCATTATATTATCCCTGCCATGCGAATTACGGCACACTATTAACATCTTAGATGTCTATGGGTGATAATTATCACCTTACATAAAGAGATTTATCTGCTTCTTTGTTATAATATAAAAAAAATATATATAGTAAGAATATATCTAGCGCTGAAAAATATTTAAGGTGTTAGTGTCTTCTCACATCACCTTTACATTCAGATTAATCAATTGAAATACGAAGTTACAATAACTGGTCTCTCACCTGGTTGTGGGTCTGAAGGGTCATGGCTCAACCACTCTATACATAAAGGGAACCAGGGCAAAATAATGTCGTGGTGTACATAAAATGAGCCCTCTTCTTTGTTGAAAACTGAAATTAATCATAAAGAAAATTGCAATGATACATTAACATAAAACACACATAGTGTCTAATTTGTCGAGTTTCGAAAATCAAGTTTCACCAATTCTCAAAGTTTTGAGTTTTTGGGACTATTTTCACAATGATGTCAGTATGTCTGTATGTACGTATGTGTGTTTTTATGTATTTAAACGTCTTATAGCTTTTGAATGGCTTAACCAGTCAAAACATGGTTGATGTCATTTGAGTTCTGCCAAAGTTACATTTTCTGAAAATATGAACTGATTTGTGCTAAGAGATTTTAAGGCATTTTGAAGATATCTCAAAAAATCAGCAAAACAATGTTTTATTATAATAACTCATAACATATTTGTTTAACATCACTTCGAGATTTTTCAAACACTAAGTTTTAGAGTTATTACAATATTTTAGAAATTAAAAATTGCATGTTTTTTTAGTTTGTATTGTTACGAATAATCTAGAAACGTGTCGAGTTGGAGCGCTGGAGAGATCTAGAAATAAAAGAAAGAGATAGCTACTCCTATTGACAAACAAATAGTTGACCTGGGCTATGCCATAATGGACTTTGTGGGATATTGCATAAGGTTGAAAGTAGCGTGTACTAGGATTTATGACTCAACTTGTTTACGATAAGAAGTGATTCATTGTTTCCCGATACATTTAGATTTTTCTGGATCCAGGTAGAGCTTTACCCTGGCTATAAGTAGAGATATGTTGACAAATACAAGGCAATTTTTATCAAGCGATCGAGAGCGATACTTAAAGTGAACAGTGCGAAGTGAGAAGTGTTTTATTGTGTAGTTCAGTGATAGTATAGTGAGTGACTAGTGTGTAAAGTGTATTTTAGTATTACATTGTGTTGTCTTGTGTATTTGTATACTAAATACACGGATTTAATATAAGTGGTGTTTTCTTACAACTACGAACCCGAGTACGTAACAGTATCATAAAATAGCAAACAAGCAGATGGGTCTCCTGAAGAAAAGAGTCAACCATCGCCTAAAGATACCGAAGATTTTAATGTGCGTTGCTATCTTGTTGCGAGGTCTAATGCCACATGCACAAGTTTACCAGCTACCTTACCCTCCAAACCGGAACACGAAAGTGACAAGCACCGACGCTATTGCGGCAGGAATAGGTAAGCGGTAGGCAAATACCGTAAAATGAATCAAAATCAGTCGATTTATTAGGGATTTATCAATGACAAAAAGATTTGAAAAAGGTGGGTTTTTTTGACATTATTTCGACATTTTCAACCTATCTATTACGTAACTAAAACATCAGTTTAAATTTTAAAAAATGCGTTCAATGCTATTTAAAAGATTAAAATCTATGCTCGTTTATAAAATATGCAGCTTTTTAAAAATTACAATACTACATTTTTAACCAACTTTAGTTTTGAACTCTAAAAAAATCTATGCTCTAAGTTACAGTTTTTGCTTTTTCAATTTTAAAATTCTTAAATTTGGCGGAAATTTTTAGGGATTGCTTGTAGGGTCAAGAGGGTTTACAGGTTATTTTTTCGATTTTATTCTTCTCTCTTTTATTTTTCTACTTTAATTGAAAGTTTCACTTTTAAGTTTTTTTTCATTATAGTATTCATAATAAAATCCACAGAAATTTGCAAATGAAATTACCTTAATTTCTTTTTAAAATGGGTTTAACCAAAATAACACCTAAATCATTAAAGTGTACTTACTATAGACTTCCAACACACTAGCATCAGTCTCAACATGGCCCACCAATAATAGATTATCATCTGGTTTGATTATGTCATCTTCTTCATCACTATCGGGACCCTCAGTCTGAAGATAAATACATAAATAAATAACTAAATAATATTACACTACATTTCCTTGATTACAGCTTCAACCACGCCTTATTTCTTTGAAGTGATGAAGTGAATGAATATATCAAATATGGGGTATATTTACCATACCATCGATTTTAATGTTTTTTTTGTGTATCATAATGCATGTGTAACACCTATCACCACATTTTTGGCAACTTAAACGACTATCTGGCGATAACCAGGGTCGACAACTTCTAGACAGTTTTGAAACATCGCTAGATTTCGGGCAGCTATTGAATCTTTTCGTAGCAAACTTGGTAAACTTGGGACCTCAGGATCTAAACTAAACAGGCTAATAACTAGACCACGAAGAGTAAATAAATGTTATAAATAATTTTTACAATATATTAGTAACGTAATAAGTTAACGTAAATTTATAAGGACAAGATGAAAACCCAGCTTCGCTCGGAAGTCTCATAATACGCAATCTTATATACTAATTCAAATAGTAGACATTAAAAAGTAGCAACACTGTAGCGACGTCTTCTTTTAACTCTTACGTTGGTTTAATAAAGACAACACTATAGTGTTGCTATTTTTTAATTTCTACTCTTTTATGAATGAAGAGAAAATAATTTTCACGATAATCTGTGCTCCGTTCTACGATACCTTAAGCCTTTAGCTCACGCCATCTACACCTCATATTTGTAACTTTTAAAGAAATATGGCCGATTTGTCTGTCAGCACCGTTAGAATTTTTAATCACTAACAAAATACTCACAATCCGAATTTTGCGGATATATGTTATCGACTCAAAATTATTATTTTTTTACGCTTTATAATTTAGGTAAGGTAAATAATATCGTTTGCTCGACACGGAAATTGAATGTTTCCGTGTCGAGCAAACGATATTATTTAGCTTCGAGATTCAATTAAAAAATCAAAACTTCAGTAGCAAAAGAGAGTATGGTAGTAGTGTATTGGCACACTCGTGCTTTGAATTTGAATTGAAATTAGCGATAGAATATTGACCTGTACGTAAACGACACAGAGCGGAATGTCCAGTAGCGAGCTTATTAAAGATAGGTATTATAGTTTATTTTAACTGAGTGCTAAGTGTGATTTTTTCTTTTCGCATTCGATCGTGAGCGCGTTTTGAGTTTACTAGGAATTTGTATGTGATTTGTACAGCGTCACCTAGTGGTAAACGTGAGAAACCAGTTAACCACTAGGTGGCGCTGTACAAATCACATACAAATTTCTAGTAAACTTGAAACGCGCTCACGATCGAATGCGAAAAGAAAAATTCACACTTAGCACTCTGATACGAGTTTATTGTAATGTTCATCTTTTTGTGTGTTTTGAAACAAATTTATGTTGTGAATCAATCAATCAGTAATTTGTAAAGTGTGCAACATCCACACAAACCTACAACGAGGTTTAAAGATGTTGAAAAATTGTAACCTAATGTTGTTTTATGTATGATAAATTAAATTTAAAAAAAAATGAGCTAACCGAAAAACTGGTGAATCGGAGAGTTTATCGTCAAACAAGTCGGAGCATTTTTTGACATTCAGATCACTCTCAATTGGGACAATCAAACATAAATGCGGCTGGGTGATGATTATTTATGATCGCGCGTATTCCAATTATCGGTGTTAAAAATATAAATTATAGTGATAAGAGTTGCCAGATTTTTTTATTTGTAAATTTTATTCACTATAAAAATATTTTTTCGATTTTCGTTTCGCCTTCTGCTTTGAAGCACTAAAAGTAAAACCTTTTTTATAGCCTTTAACGCAAATCGTATTGATTTTCTTATGTCCCCACCCTCCTCTACTTGGAAGGACCCCCTTTGAAGAATAGGATAAAGATAGGCAGTTCGTAAGTGGCAAACGTTTGGCTATGCGAGTCACTATCATCAGGTGGTGGTAGTGGTAGAGTTCTGCGTTATCTCGCCCGGACCTGGTACCAACCTTACCTATTCCTGCCGCAATTGTAACGTCATGAAAGGAGGTGGCCTCTTATTTGGCCAATTTCACGCACGAAGATCATCCGATCTGCTACGCGATTTCTTCCCGGGCTAGAGCATTAAAAGCCTGCACCCGGCTCTCGTGACTTTTTCAGTTGTCAGTGTTTGTCACTGTCATGTTCCAGTTTGGAGGGTCAGGTAATCAGTAAACTTTTGCATGTGGCATTAAAACTCCACCACGAGGGTAGCAACGCACCATTAACATCTATCATATATGGTGTCTATAGGTGACAGTTTCTATTTGCATCAGGAGAGCCACCTGCTTGTTTGCTATCGTATGATAAAAAAATTAGCACCGCTTTCACTAGTCCATATAAATACTTCGTAATAATCGAATACTTGTTTTTCCAACTTCTTCATTTTTATATCATATAAAAGTTGAAACAACCTTTGTAATACTTGTTTACTAATCTTAAAGTCAAAGTCAAAGTCAAAACATTTTTATTCAAATTATCCTTTACAGGCACTTTTGACGAGTCAACATTTTTTGAGTTACTACCGGATCGGAAACGCGGCCACACACTGAGAAGATCCGGCGGAAGAAACTCAGCGGGCTTGTCTTTTTTTGTGCATATACATTTTTTTTAAACAATGTTATTACAATTACAATTACAATGTATTTATGAATAATATATTATAATTATTATGAGACTGCTATGAGGAGCAATTAATCCCATGCCTTATTATCATCCAAATATTCAGATATTTTATAGTAACCTTTTTTACAAAGTTTCGATTTGATACATTTTTTAAATTTGTGTATTGGTAGATCTTTAATAGCATTTGGAAGTTTATTGTAAAAGCGTATAGATTGCCCCATAAAAGAGTTACTTATTCTGTGGAGACGTGATACATGCAGAGCAAGATTGTTTTTGTTCCTTGTGTTTACATTATGTACATCACTATTTTTCTTAAATGAAGAAATATTTTTACGAATATACATCAAGTTTTCAAATATAAACTGTGATGGTACGGTTAAAATATTAATTTCTTTAAATTTTTCTTTTAGGGAAACTCGTGGACTGAGATTGTAAATAGCTCTTACAGCTCTTTTTTGTAAAACAAAGATTGTATTTATATCAGTGGAATTTCCCCATAGTAGAATCCCATAAGACATAATACTATGAAAATAACTAAAATACACAATTTTCGCAGTGTCTACGTCACTAATCTGTCTCATTTTTTTAACTGCAAATGCCGCTGAACTCAGTCTACTCGTTAATTTGTCGATATGTGGTCCCCACTGTAGTTTTTTATCTATCGTAATCCCTAAAAAGACAGTAGAGTCCACAAGATCCAATTTGTCCCCGTTAAGTTGTACATTGGTATCTATATGCCTTACATTAGGCGTTGAGAATCTAATACACTTGGTTTTATTTCCATTTAATAGGAGGTTGTTAACATTGAACCAGTGTACAACTTTTGAAATCGCAATGTTCACTTCGTCATACTTACCAACTCGTCTTTTCACTTTAAATAAAAGTGAAGTGTCATCCGCAAACAGTACGATTCCATGCCTATCGCCAACAAAGAAGGGCAAGTCATTTATATATATCAAAAACAAAAACGGACCAAGAATGGATCCTTGTGGAACACCCATGGTGACAGTGGCACCGTTTGATCTTATTCCATTGATATCGACCCTCTGAGTTCTTCCATTCAAATACGAAGTCAGAAGATCGAGGGCCTTTTAGGCCTTTTAAGTGCCACTACATCACTCATAACACGTTATCATTTACGATAGCATTGTTTGGGTCAGTGTAGTATTAACTTGTAAACGAAAAAATTATAATCTCATTTAATACCTGTTAGTAATATTCATGCAAAATTTGAAGTAAATCCATGCAGTACTTTTTGAGTTTACCCCGGACATACATACAGACAAACAGACAAAAATCTAAAAACTATATTTTTGGCTTTGATATCAATTGTAGATCACGCCCCAAGTATTCTTTTAAAAAAATATTCAATGTACAGTTTTGACTTTCCTACGATTTTATTATATGTATAGATAAAAGACAAGTAGAGCTTGCCATTAAATAAAAAATTTAATTGAATTCAAAGAACTCATAGAGTTAAAGTTTTCTCTTGCTATTAGAAGACAGAATTTATAAAGTATATTATCTCATTTTTTAGACATAACTTACCCTAATGTGTACATTATCACTAAGATCTCCTAAATTTGGTAAAGTTGCTATTGTACCTATGCCAACTGGATTACCTGAAAAATTACAATTAATATAAAAAATAATATAAATATGTTTAGGTAAGTATAAGACACCCCATAGAAGATCAATTACACTGCACAATATTACAAATTGTGCAATATTATTGACCGTTTAGGGTTAATATTAAAGATTGCACAAAGATTGAGCGAAAGTTTGAGCGGGTTTTATTTTTATTGCACCATATTTTCCATTACATTGTGTAGGGTTATTATTGCGCAATATTTTTCAGTCTGTGTTTCGCTTTGGTGAGTAACGCACGCACGCAAAAATAACGGTAAAGGAGAATCCAAAAATTAATAAAAGAGAGTTTATTGTCGAATTTATCAATTTGTACAGAAAATTGCCGTCTCTGTGGAATGTTAAGAGCAAAGAATATTATAGCCCAGGAAAAAAAAAACTGCTTATGGAACATTGTTGTCTAAATTTTTTTTCAATTTATTTATTTATTTATTTAATGCTTTATTGTACACAATTAAAAGAGAAGTAATACATAGAGATTTATTAAAAACAGACTGTTCAATGGGCGAGTTTATCCCCAATAAAAGAGATTTCTTCCAGCTGACCCGAATAAGAGTAAACACAATAATTATCGAAATGTTAAAATAGTGTACAATAATCATAAAACTAGATACACATGAATATAACAGTCTTGATACATTAAATTTAGCCACATCATATTTAAAAATGAACAACAATCGATAGAAATTAAAAAAAAAATACTATGTAGACCCAGCAAGAAAATGTTCTCTTAGACTCTTTTTGAAAATTGGAAGAGATTGACTCATACGAATCTTGGGCGGTAGTGAGTACCATAACCTGACAGCTTGAACATGGAAAGAATTTGATAAAAATTTTCAACTTCAACAACAAAATCCATATTAATTTTTATTCAACAAAATCACCAGCATGGCTGCCACCAAATCTTCGTCATCAAACATATTGTTCGTACGAAAATATTGATTAGACTGGTTTGTAAATTTTATTGACTAAATTTATTGAATGTTTGGAATCAAATGAGTGAAAAATATTATGTAATGCAACTGTATAATAATAAATAAATAAGTAAAATAAATGTAGTTTTTTTGTATGAAGTTAGCGTTGGTCCCTATAGAGACCATAGTGTATTAACAGAATTTTCTCAGAGGTCTCATTAGTTACCAAAGTGATGTGAGCGGTTATTATAGCATTTTGATATGGTTGGCAAATATGCCAATAGGATTCCCCACTCATACCTGTCTCAGTCCACAAACTAGATTATATATTCCTTGTAGTTTTTACCTTATTTAGTTACATGTAAAAACTTGTTAATGTAATCTGACAATATCATACTATAAACTATTATATAAATAACAAAGTAGTTTATAAGTTTGGTTTATTTAAAGGATGTAAATCTCTGGAACTCTGAACCAATTTTACAAATTCTTTCACTAGTAGAAAGCTACATTATACCTTATTGATATACTACATTTTACGGTATCATTAATAAACATGTAAACAAAACATTAATATATACAAGGCAATCTTACTTGAGTCTTCCTGATCATAGTTTTCAAAGTTAAATTCATCGTCAGGATTTTCTGGTGGTTCTCTTGTAGTATTTGACTGTACTTCATCATCACTTTCACCTTCTTCTTCATCTGCAAGCCTTCAAGTAAAATAAATAACACTGAGTAAATTTGACCATTTCTAAATACTTAATAATAATAAACCTTAGTAAGGTTGTGACATACTGTCCCCAATAGAGAAAATACATTAGTTTGGAGATGACTAATACCTCCTTAACGGAAGACCTTCTAGAAGCCGCCCACAGCTTCAGATTTCCTCTATCGATGCGGCATGTTTATAACCCAACCCGTGAACACTAAAGGAATCGTTAGTTCATGTGTAAAAATACTCACTTTAATTCTTCAGCAGTTTGTTTAATAATTTTTTCTAACTCTTTTTCGGTCAGCTCAATCTAGAAATAATTAAACATTAAATAAAAATTAAACAAATGTCACCAGTATAAAATTTGATTTGAAGATTATATTTTATGTGCAATCGCAAAATACCTTCTCGGGGACTGCTTTTGCTACACCGCGATGCACAAAATGCATGCATGATATTAAACTAACAGTGGGCGTACTTTCCTCCATTGCAAATAAATTGCAAACATATGAGTAAATGAAAAGCCGTAACCCACGTAAGTGTTATAACTTATATGAAATAATAATTTACAATATTTATACAAATTCCAAAGGCTTAAAATTCAGTCCAGTTTCAATAGTCAGTTTTGACAACAATACATTGACAACTGTCAAGCTAAAGCACATGTTTCTGACAGTTGACAGCCTGGTTGACAGCACAGATTACTAAGCAAAGCAGGATTTTTAGGTCCCTACAAGGAACTTATATACGATAACTGGAATTGATACGAAGCAATATTTGAAAAATAAAAATGTACTTTATTTCTTAACTCATAAAGTTGACATTTGTTTTTACTTAACAGAGGGGGAAAAACGTTCTGAGCAAGACAACGACAAGAGTGGATTTTGTCCCTAGGCATAGGCGACGATCTATGCACTTTTGTGGTACATTTTACTGAAAAAGCATCGCATTTTTTAGGTTTGAGCTTCGACGTGGTAGCTTATATTCATGTCTAGATTGATGATAGATGTCTACCATAAAAATACAATTTTATAAACATTAAAAAATAGAAGGCACAATTTGTATCAGAATATTATTACCACTAACGCCATCTCTTATTAAATTAACGAGTTAAAATTAATAGAAGATACATTTTGTATTAGAATTTTTAAGATACTACTTATTCTGTATTGTCTCGCCCGGGTTTGGTACCACCGCCTTACCTATTCTTGCCGCAATAGCGTCAGTGCTTGCCACTGTCGTGTTCCGGTTTGGAGGGTAAGGTAGCCGGTAAACTTATGCATGTGGCATTAGACCTCGCCATAAGGTAGCAACGCACCATTAACATCTTTGGTGTCTATAGGCAATGGTTGACTCTTTCCATCAGGAGACCCATCTGCTTATTTGCTATCTTATGATATAAAAAAAAAAAATTTGACTGGCGGCGCGCGGTCATCGTGTCCTCGTATAAAGGCGAGGTTCAAGTATAAACTGCAATAGCTATAGAGTCATCAGTTTGATCTGATTTCGTAAATCGACGTAAAACCAGGAACTTCCTAATTTTAGAAAAAAAAATCAATTATTACAGCAAAATGTTAAAAATGTGTTTTTAATAAGATCAACCTTCATTTATAATACCCATTTTTCCTTGAAAATAGACCAAATATTCCTAGTCCAAAGCCTGACGACGCGGGTTTTTGATGCGAATGTAATGTTTAGGTGAAAATACGCTGGGTTTTTTTAGGTTAGATAATTATAAATAAAATCCATACATTAAAGATGTGATTCTCATAAAAATGCTTTCCTAACAATATTACTAGGTAGTTCTATAACTTTGCGAGCCCTTACAAAGCTCTGCTTTTTGCTAGTTTTAGAATATTTAGTTAGCTTTGTCATTTTTAAAGAAAAATAGAACCTTCAGCGTTTGCTCGCTTCCCTGTGTATAGTTTATATAATTTTGTTAACATTACCTCGGACCTACAGCTACAAGTAACGTCCAAACGCAACAATTGCAAACACAGACCAATAAAAGGAAGTAGGTACGTTTCAAAAATCTGTGTATGGCCGTGTGCGTTTTACGTGAATACGTCTACGTAACGGGTAATATTTTACGATAGCTAGATATACAATTTTATTGCTTTGAACGCTTTTATATTTTTGCGCTCTTCTTCAGTCTTTCATATGGGGGTACAGGGTTATTAAAAAACTTTCTAGTCATAGAAATTCCTTCTATTTTGATTAGGCTCTTTTGAGAATATAGATCAATCGAATTTATACACTTACCAAATTTATTTAAAACTACTTTTTATTTACACGACCGATATAATTTTACGAGAGCTGTTAAATAAAACTTAATCGATCATAGGGATAATCGACCGCAGATAAAGGAAACTATCTTGTCAAAGTATTTGACATACATCTATGTTTACATTGTTATCTCCACACACTCTGTGCGATGAGCGAGGCTCTGGAGTTTTTTTGCCTACCAAATCATCGTCGCTTATGAGCCTCTTGGCACGCCTCTCTATTGCCTCAAGTGTCTCCAGCTGGTATTTGGCGGACCCACCTCAGAGGTGAGAGCAATATTCCATCTATGAACGGCTTCTACTTGATATAGATTGAGCAACAGTCCCGCGTGAAACACTGTCTCACCTTTGGCAGAATACCAAGCTTTTTTGAGGCAAATTGAGCTTTCCATTCGATGTACCAACAAAAGTTGAGTGTAGGCGTTGCGTGCGTGATGCGTAGTTTGCAAATCACTACTAAGTAATTTACTAATTTAAGAAACAAATTTTGCATTGCATAAAGTAATTACGTAATAATTAAAATAAGCACATTTTAGAACTCACTGTCTTAATTAAAATACTTTTCATGCTAATGTACTAACGTGTATGAATAGAAGGGATTTAATGATTATCGAATTATTAAATTTTCCCCGTGTTGGTCCCGGGCTCCTTTGAAGAATAGGCCAACTGCCGTTCTGCCAGACAGATTGTAAAAGGCGACCGAGTGGCTATGTGCGTCACTACCATCGTGACTACTAGGTGTTAGAGTTCTTCATCGGCTCGACCGGGTCTGGTACCACTGCTTTACCTATTCCTGCCGCAATAGCATCAGTGCTAGTCACTGTCGTGTTCCGGTTCGGAGGGTAAGGTAGCCGGTAAACTCATGCATGTGGCATTAGAACTCGACACAAGATAGCAACGCACCATTAACATCTTTGGTGTCTATAGGCGATGGTTGACTCTTTCCATCAGGAGACCTATGTGCTTGTTTGCCATCTTATGACATAAAAAAATATAAAAATCTACCATCAGATAGTTTTATTTACACTGACAATTGTAAGAAAGGGACAAAGTTGTCGTTGTCTTGCTCAGAACGTTTTTCTCCTCTGTTAAGTAGACTTGCGCGAAATATATCCGAGAAAAGAAAAGAGTGATATGTATCTTTCAGATTTACGGATATATATCACTCATTTATATCTTCAGCTCCTTATAACTCAGTAGAAATCAGAGTGATTGGGATTGGTGACATATTTAGATTTAATGATAATATAAGGAAATGAAATGATTTACAGATTTAAAGACAAGATAAACAGTTGAAATAAACGATATGTATGGATTCTGTTTGGTATTCTTTTACTTAATTATTTAAAAAGCAATCACGCTTGTTTTAATTGATACTAAGGATTGACCGCGGCTTCCACTGCGTGTGAAAGAATTATGTAAATTACATTTAACCGACTTTTAATGTTTTTAAAATGAGAAGTAGGTATATTCGCCGATATATTAAAGATTTCAAGTTTCTAGTCTTAAGGGTTTAACCGGTGCGATATAATGACAAGATAAACAGTTAAAATAAGTGATGTATTTATGGTATATCTAACAGAATCGATATTATTTTATTAAATTATTTAAAAACAAACGCTTATTTATTATTATGCGTGTGTTTTTAAAACAAAGCACAAACAAAATAATTCTCATCGCTGTTTATTATTACTATCCGCATTTGAACAATATTAAAGATATCTTGAACCCATTAGTTTAAGGTATAACTTTGTGTGTACAGTATGTAGTTCGATGCTACAACATTCTTCATTCCGAATGATGGTTTCCTCTCTTTCTACTCCCTGATAAACATATCATTCCTGTCATTCTATTCCGCTTAGATGAAATACAATCACTCTGTGATATAAAGATATAGAGAGTTAGTTTGAATACTATGGAGTTACTGATATATTCACTCCTTTGTAAAGATTATAACTTTTTGAGTTAATCACTCCGGAGTTACAAAAGTCTACTGTTAAGTAAGAAACAATGTCAACTTTATGAGTAACAAAATAAAGTACATTTTTATTTTTCAAATAATCCAGTAATGTATCGTAATCGTAATTCCAGTTATTGTATCTAAGGTCCTTGATACACCCACAGACTATTACATCGTACAAGTCTCCGTTAAGAGTATGTTGTTCTGTGGTACAAGTACATGTCCATTGTCAAATGATTTGTCTGTGTGATTTGTTTATTTTCGTTGACTTGAGACTTTTCACTTTACTATTTGTTCTTAAAAAAATACAGATATTTGTGTTTTGTACAAAAAGTATTTTAATTATTTTATTTATTATCGTTCTGTGTTTTGTACTTTGTAGAATGTAAGATAATTGTTGGAATGTATCCCACATGAAGATTTCTTTGTAATGATATAAAATTGATGTGAATTAGGTTCGGATTACGATGAAGGATAAACCAGGTAGAACGGCGTAAGTAACAACATTTGATGTTATGTTGTGCTATATAGAAATCAAACAGTAAATAATCATACTTTTTTTTCAGAATAAGAAGTACGAAGGCGCAGATAAATTATTTGTGCAAGTATATGTTGGAGCACCCAACATTTGCAGCTGGAGAGTATCGTACTCCAATGGAAGCGGAAGCAATTTACGCGGAATGGCAAAACCTAAAGATTGCACTCGATCAACTTGGTCCAAAAAGATCAGTGGAACAATGGAAGATAGTAAGAGTCCCATGATATTTTATTTTGATTATATTACTGGCTTTGCATTTTCAGAAAGAAAATATCTTACTTAAAACAAAGCTAAGTATTTCTTAGTGACAGTTTAATTTGGACCATTAAAATATAGTAGGTAGACAGCATAGTAGATGCTAAACATGTTATATCATTTTGTGTGTATATTGCTTTTGTTTTGTTTTTATATTGCTTTGGTAGCAGGTTCAGAATTTCTCTTTATGGAATTAATGTATAATATTATAATTTTTATTTTAAGGCTTGGCGTGATCAAAAAAGAAAGGCTAGAGCAGAATGTGGAGCCTTTAACAAGGCCATAAATTCCACAGGTGATGTGGCTCCCATACCTAAAATATCAGAAAACTCAATGCTAGTGCTGAATGCAATTGGTGCAGAGATGACAGATGGTTATGACCTTAAGGAATCATCAGCAAATGTAAGTTAATAGTCAATATTGTGTGTGTTCCTGACAGCTGCTAAACTTAGAATTCTAAGATTGTCAGAATGCTTAACTAAAATTTTGCCAGGACACTATAGATACAAAGACATATTTCAATGTCTCCATTTTACTTTGTAAGTCAAGACACTATTGCATAACTCCGACACTTTTTCTGTACCTACATTTTTACTGTTAAAGATAGAAAGTTAGTCCATGTGGAAACCTGCTAAACTCAGATGTTTAAAATAAAATTTTATGTATTCTGTGACAGGTCTGAGTATTTTACTAAGATATATTAGTCAGCAGTTGATCTGAACACACCCATTATATCTCTATTGTAATTAGAGATGTGAAAAATTGCCATAAAAAAGTGAGATATAGCTGTTTTGATCAAAAGAGCTATATCTCTTTTTTTTAGCTCTTTAGTTCATATGGTTCTTTTATATCTTTAGCCCATTTAGCTCATCTAGAGAACTAGTGTCTTCATCTCTTTTGTATTGTTCAATGTTGTGACTACGCATATGCAATCACTAAGAGAAGAGTTCATTGTGCATGTGCATGCTAATTTTTATAGGTTTTATAATATGAAATACATACATAAATACATACAGCATAACATTTGCTTTAATGTTTACATATATAGACTATTTAACTAGGGCTGCAGCAGCTATTTATTTACATTTTGTTAGCCATTACTATATATTAATTTGTTGTTGTGATTGAGTTTTCAGTATACTATAGGTTAAGTAATTGGAAATTGGAAGTATTGAAGTATTGTATGGAAGTGAGAGTTGGGTATGTCAGAAAGGGCATGAAAGTAGAATCAATATGGTTGAGATCAGATCGCTAAGAAAAATATGTGGTGTAACACTTGCAGACTGTGTTCGTAATGTGGAAGTGAGAGAGAGGTTAGGTTTGAAAGAAAGTGTCAGTGTAAAGATGAGAAAGGGCTTGCTCCGTTGGTTCGGACATGTAGAAAGAATGGTAGATGTAAGGTTAACAAAACAAATATACAATGCGAATGTGGAAAGATGTAGGTACTGGGGAAGACCAAGACTGACATAACATGGTCAGATTGATCGAGTACTGTCCGAAGGTGGTGTCAAGAGTCTTCGCAACAGGTGTGTGTGTATGAAGAGAGTGATGAATGTGGAGGAAGCCAAACAAGCCTGCAAGGATCGTGATATATGGCACTCGGTTCTCTCTGCCTATCACGTAAGGGATCTGGCATGAAGATATGTATGTACAGGTTAAGTAATTTAATATATGTATAGTTATTTAACCTATGTATATACTATTTCATATAATAATATAATATATAGGCTAAATATCCACTAAATTATAAGGTAGGCAGGGATCCCCTTTCACTCATCACTTTAGTATTAATTATGTACCAATGTTACACCTTTTTTTCCTACCTGAGTCCAATATACATATTTTCGGACAATCCGCGCCTGGTTGGAACGCCCTATGATATTTCCATATCACCAATATTTATGTAACCATATTTCATTAATTCATGCTTATATACAGCAGAGTCTACAATAATGGCTACAAATTGGTGTATTAATAGTTTCTATTGACACTACTAAGGTGTACTAGTACAATATTCAAACTATGCTGGTATGGTGCAAACCTTAATTTTTCGTAATCATACGACATAAATATTGTTTTTCGCCACAAG
This sequence comes from Apodemia mormo, assembly GCA_036924255.1. NCBI lineage: Eukaryota > Metazoa > Arthropoda > Insecta > Lepidoptera > Riodinidae > Apodemia > Apodemia mormo. The sequence continues at coordinate 42,797,144 of JAUPFN010000001.1, read as the reverse complement.
AGTTAATCTGACAAGACTACTAGTCTTTATTTAGCATGCACACATTTTGTACACAAGTGTGCATGCATTACCTAGTTCATTGGTGATTTAGGAAACTCGCTCCTCACATGGCATGATGACAGCTGTAGTTTGCTGGCTAGCGAATCATTGAACTACACAATTCACAGAGCCGATTGAGCCATTGAACTATTAATTAAGCGACTGAGCTAATTGAGAGCTAGACAGAAACAAAAGAGCTAGTTCATGTGTATCTCTCATTCAGGAGCTACACAAGCCTAGTTGTAATTTATGACATAGTAGACAACTCTTTAATGGTTATAAACAAGATTTTCGGGTTTCATCAATTCCTGTAATTTGTCCAGCAAAATTATTATTATTGTTTCGAAACTGACATATATGCAGTAATTAAATTTAGAAACTTACCACTCTGATTTTCTTTCTGATTTATTTCATAAATATGATGTAGGTTTGTTGGGTTGCCTTTAGGTCCCACACCAAAAAAAAGAGTAGGATTGCCGTTGAGTAGAACATAATTTGATAGGACTGGCATTGAATAGAACATAAATTTGACAAAAACAATAATATAATTAAATTATGTGTTTTTGGCAAAGAAGCTAAGTGGGGTGCAATGTCCCCCTTGCAACCTCTTTTCCTTTTCCCCACTCTCATCACCTCCCATAATTTCAACCTTGCAACAAGCCTGTAAGATTTTGAATAGTTACTGCTTGCATTGTTTCATTTATTTATTTATGATACAACATTCACAGAGCTTAATGGTATGACCGAGTTCTGAGGTAACAGACTAACAAAATATAGACTAATAAAAAAAACCTCTTTCATTTTGGGAAGTAAGCTAAAAAAAAATTCCCAGTTAGGAATTCAGATTATATATATGTGTTATGTGTAAATAGATAGTGATAACTACCGCTGATGTCTTCGAGATAAAATTTCTATTTTTTTATATTATTGGTCTGTTAATTGGTCCTTTTATATTTAAACCACTTTAACAAAGCTTCTTCAATCTTCTTAGGCGTCGTTGTTCTGGCTTGTTTCATTTTCAAAAAAATGTCTTTCAACCTTTGTTTTGAAAGTTTAAATTTTTTCTCGATCTTTCCAAATACTTGAAATTGTCGAGTGTGATACACCATATTCCTTTGCTAAACCTTTGTTTGAAACTCCGCTCTGTAGCTTTGATATAATACGCAATTTTTCTTTGCTATTAAGTAGTTTCCTTTGTTTTTGGGACATGTTAAAAGATTCACATATAACTCTACAATATGTTTTAGTGCGTCTTGTGTACAGATAAGTAACAACTAACTGAAGTTATATGAGGGAGCAGTCTTTGACTCTACTGCATGCAATGTTTTGTTTCTAAGAATTACAAAAGACCCTACACCCCACACTTTTTAGTTTACTTGTGCAATTTTAATAGCCATTGGATATAGAGAAAGGACACAAGAAATATTAGTTAAATGTAGTCGTTTAATGTGGTATGTCATAATAAGCAATGTCGTAAAAAGCAATGTTTTTAATAAGGTGATCATATAGCATTCAGCCGAAAACTTTGTTATATATATATGTATATATATATATATATATATATATATATATATATATATATATATATATATATATATATATACAATGCCTTTCGCCGATAAGTGACCGCCCGAAAAAATATGAAAATATACGTCAAATTATCGAGAAAAAACCCTAAAAGAGGGGGTCTAAGTTGTATACTTTTTTTTATAAAATTTTACTTTTTATTTACATAAAATTTTTCGTTCTGTTTTATTTCGACGATATCTGCAACATACACCTACAGATCTTGTCGATTTTGGTTTTATTTAATAGCTACATACTTTTACTAACATAACAAAAGCAATTTAGAACTTACTGGCATCCAGTGACCAAAATAAAGTAAGAAGAACCCAGAATTTTTGCATAAAAAAGCAACATTTTTTTATTTGACACGCCAAAACTCTAAAAAAAACCCCCTGACTTAGGTTATTTTACATTATTTTATTATTTTACAATAAATTTCTTAAATAATCTGCAAACATTATGTTTACATATCTCTAACGGTTTAAATGTTAATGAGCTAGCAAAAGTGCCATTTTTTCGATAATTAAAAATTCCATTAACAATAGTGACCCTTTTAGCAGGTAAAGACCGGCTGTACACAATCCTAGATGCGTTGCACGCGCTTTCTAGTTAAAAACTATTCTAATGTGTCACGTTTAACTATGTGACATCTAAATTATCATAAGTATGATGAAAAATAAAACATACACCGTTAAAAAGTAATAGTTTAACGAATTTTTTATTATTTTGTTACAATTATTTTTACTAATTTATTACATTTTCAAAATGTCCTCCGTTTGCTTGCAGGCAAGCTAAAGCTCGTAAGCTAACACTCTGTGTTGACCTCTTCACTTGACTGACATCCAATTTAATTTCGGTTGCTGCCTCGTGGATTCGCTGAATTAATTGTTCGCGACTTCGGATTTCCACTGCATACACTTTTTGTTTCATGTAGCCCCAAAAATAAAAGTCTAGTGGGGTCAAATGAGGTGATCTTGGAGGCCAAGCTACAGGGCCGCCTCTTCCAATCCATCGTGGATAATTTCGTTGTAGGTATTCGCGTACCATTCGCGCGAAATGAGCAGGTGCACCGTCTAATTGGAACCAATGTCCCCTTCGTGTTGCCAATGGGATGTCTTCGAGTAGTCCCGGTAAGGAATCTCGAAGGAAATTCAAAAAATTCTCTTGCGTCAGTCTATTTGGTAGTTCAAGAGGACCTACAATTTGGTCGTTGATAATACCTGCCCACATGTTAACAGAAAACTGCGTTTGAAATGCAGTTACTCGAACTGCATGCGGATTTTCTGTTGCCCAAACGTGCATGTTTCGGTGATTTGTTATACCTTCTCTAGTGAAAGTAGCTTCATCTGTCCACAAAATCTTCTGCAAAAATTCTGGATTGTGTCTCTGTTTCCGGAGAATCCAAGAACAGAAAATTGATCGTGCTCTACCATCGAGGGGAAGTAAATGTTGAGCACGCCGAAAATGGTATGGATGCAGTCTTTCCTTCTTTAAAATTCTCCATACTGTAACTCGCGGGATACCCAAACGAATAGATATCAGGCGTACACTAGTAGTAGGATCTCTGGCAATCATATCCAACACAGCATCTTCAGCGTCGACACTAAGCAACGGAATTGATTCGCGGCGTCTTTGCTGTAGGCCATTTTCAGCGAAATGACGATGAACAGCAATAAAGGACCGATATCCAAGTACTGGTCTGCTTGGATATCTGCGGCGGTATTCTTCAACAGCACTTCTAGCATTTCCGTCACAAAAACCATACACATAATGCATATCGGCAATGTGGGAAGGTGGTAAGTCACTTAATCTCAGCATAATAAATCGCACTACAAATTAACTATACTTAACAGTAAAAACAATTAAATGCGTAGTTTCACGAGCACAGAGATCAATCAACTAAAGTTATTTAACTAGTAAGCGCGTGCAACGCATCTGGGATTGTGTACAGCCGGTCTTTACCTGCTAAAAGGGTCACTATTGTTAATGGAATTTTTAATTATCGAAAAAATGGCACTTTTGCTAGCTCATTAACATTTAAACCGTTAGAGATATGTAAACATAATGTTTGCAGATTATTTAAGAAATTTATTGTAAAATAATAAAATAATGTAAAATAACCTAAGTCAGGGGGGTTTTTTTAGAGTTTTGGCGTGTCAAATAAAAAAATGTTGCTTTTTTATGCAAAAATTCTGGGTTCTTCTTACTTTATTTTGGTCACTGGATGCCAGTAAGTTCTAAATTGCTTTTGTTATGTTAGTAAAAGTATGTAGCTATTAAATAAAACCAAAATCGACAAGATCTGTAGGTGTATGTTGCAGATATCGTCGAAATAAAACAGAACGAAAAATTTTATGTAAATAAAAAGTAAAATTTTATAAAAAAAAAAGTATACAACTTAGACCCCCTCTTTTAGGGTTTTTTCTCGATAATTTGACGTATATTTTCATATTTTTTTATATTTTCATATATATATATATATATATATATATATATATATATATATATATATATATATATATATATATATATATATATATATATATATATATATATATATATATATATATATATATATATATATATATATATATATATATATATATATATATATATAAGGTCATTCCAAAATAGTTGAACATATTTTAAAACAAGTTTGGTATGTCTAACCCTATATCCACCCAAAAAATAATGCAATTCAAGGGATTAAAACATTTTGATTTTTACAATTAAAATAATTTTGTCTCAAAGCACTACGCCTTTCCGCATAAAATAGTCCGCGAAGTTATTTACCTTTCTACTCACAACGTTCTTACGTTGTAAGTAGTCTTCTACCGATCGTCGAGGCGCACAAATTCTATGCATCACCATATGGTGGAAGTTCCACTTACTCGGACAAAGCGGTTCGACTCGACATTCTTCATTCGAACCGCAAGGGACTGGAACATGCTTCCTGAGTCTGCTTATTCCATCTTAGGCCGAATCTTAGCTTACCATCAGGCGAGATCGTGGTCAAGCGCTTCTCTATCGATAATAAAAAAACTGTAGTAAGGTAAATAACCTTGTGCCATATCTGTGGGTGTGCGTCAAAGCCAGACGCCATATGCTTATACGTCATATAAATACCATGCGTTCTTATCAGCTGACAGAACTAGCTTGCGCAATTAACTACAGGCCATAACAGTTATAATTTACTCATGGCTATTAAGAGAGAACATTAAGGGCGAGAGAATTGAAAAATAGATATTTGTCTAATATATTTTTATAATCTAGGGATGTGTCGCCTTGCAGTTTTCTCTATCGCATCCTACAAGTATACCGTAGAGTGTGATAAAAACAACTACAGCCTGGAATGAGTGTATCAGTTATAATATTGTACGTTTGAATATAATAAATTTGAAGACGGCGACGGGATTTGTCCAACTTCAAATGTTGTTGTTATTATTATTATAAAGATATGTAGCTAATTACTTTTTTTTGGATTGGCTATCGAGTAAAATTGCGCTCTCAAACTTCGCTGCTCGGGGCAAATCGAACAGAATTCGTAAGGTACCCCCTACCACACTCAACGTGAACTATACTAATATTAGGGGTCTTCACTCAAACTTAAATGCCGTCCACTACCGCCTTGAGACGGCTAAGCCGGCTCTGTTCTTTTTAACTGAGACGCAGATATCTTCTCCGGCTGATACCTCATATCTCTCCTACCCGGGGTACAAATTCGAGCATTCATTTGTACCCCGGGCGGGAGTTTGTGCTTATGTCAGAGAGGATATCTGCTCTCGACGTCTCAGCAGCCTTGAAGGCTATAGGGACCTATCCATCCTCTGGCTGCGTGTAGACTGCGACGACCATCCCCGCATCTACGCGTGCCTCTACAGGTCCCAAAGCGGAATCGCTGAAGTCGACAGGCTCGTTGAGCACCTTCAAACGGCTGTAGATTCCGTGTTGCAACAGACCCCCTGCGCTGAGATCGTGATCTTAGGTGATTTAAATGCCCACCACACCGAATGGCTGTGTTCACGCACTACCGATCATGCGGGGAGGTCTGTTCACGATATCGCCTTGGCATATGGTCTAACACAAATAGTAACCACGCCTACGCGAGTTCCCGATGTGGACGATCATACGCCTTCACTGCTGGACCTTCTGCTGACCTCCCATCCGGAAAATGATCAGGTATCTGTGGACGTCCCTCTTGGTACGTCAGACCACTGCCTGATCCGGAGTAAAGTGCCGGTTACGCGCCTATCACAGCCTCCTTTTGCAGGCTGTCGTCGCGTATGGCACTATAGGTCAGCAGGTTGGGACGGGATGCGGTCTTTTTTTGCGTCCTACCCATGGGGGCGGATGTGCTTCTCGCTGGATGATCTGAGTGTCATCGCTGACTCTATCGCTGATGTGGTGCTGCATGGCATGGAACTTTTCATTCCATTTTCTGCGGTACCAGTTGGTGGTAAGTCTCAGCTTTGGTTTGGTCGCTCCTGCAAAACGGCTTCACGCCGAAAGCAGGAATGCTACCGGGCTTGGGCTGCAGCGTCGACATCTCGTGATGAAAAAACCAGCGCGTTACGTAAGGAGTACAATTCCGCTTCGAGGTTCTTCAAAAGAGCTATCGCCAAGGCAAAATCTGAACACATTAGCAGAATTGGCGAGAAATTAGTTCGCCTTCCTTCGGGAACTCGTGCGTTCTGGTCTCTCGCCAAGGCTGTCTTGGGGAATTTCTCACAGCCCTCTCTTCCACCCTTACACGGAGATGATGACTCTCTGGCCCATACCGCAAGGGAGAAGGCTGATCTTTTGGGCTCGTTCTTTGCGGCCAACTCGACTCTGGACGACCAAGGAAACGCACCGCCTACCATCCCGCAGTGCTATAGTTCTATGACGGAATTAAAATTCTTGCAGTCTTCCGTACGTAAAGCATTTTTTTCCTTGGACGTCCATAAGTCGAGTGGACCGTATGGCATCCCTCCGATTGTACTTAAATCATGTGCTCCAGAGCTGGCGCCAGTACTAACACGCCTATTCCGGCTCTCCTACTCACTCGGCGTAGTACCGATTTCATGGAAGACAGCTTTAGTGCATCCCATCCCTAAAAAAGGAGATCGCTCTAATCCGTCTAACTATCGGCCGATAGCCATAACCTCCTTGTTCTCAAAAATTATGGAGACAATCATCAACTCGCAGCTCCTCAAGTATTTAGAAGAGCACCAGCTGATTAGCGACCGCCAGTACGGTTTCCGTCGCGGCCGCTCGGCTGGTGATCTTCTAGTATACTTAACACATCGGTAGGCGGAAGCAGTTGAGTCCAAGGGGGAGGCATTGGCAGTTAGTTTAGACATAGCGAAGGCCTTTGATAGGGTATGGCACAAAGCGCTTCTGGCGAAGCTGCCTTCCTATGGGCTTCCCGAGAAATTATGCAAGTGGATCACCAGTTTTTTGGCTGATCGAAGCATCAAGGTCGTAGTTGACGGTGCGTGCTCTGACCTTAAATCTATCAATGCTGGTGTTCCACAAGGCTGCGTGCTATCACCGACACTGTTCCTTCTGCATATCAATGACATGATGCGAATTCGCAACATACATTGCTATGCAGATGACAGTACTGGTGATGCTACATACTCCGGCCGAAGCGGTATTTCTCGGGAACACGTCGAAGAGAGCCGAAACAAGCTTGTGTCCGAAGTTGAGAATCGACTAACCGATGTCTCGGAATGGGGTCGTCAAAACCTGGTCACTTAACCCCAACAAGACACAGCTTTGCGTGTTTTCCGCTAAAAAGACACCCTTTGTCGTGTCACCTCGATTTGGGGATACTCTCCTGACAGACTCAGCTAGAATCGGGATTCTGGGAGTCGACATATCGAATTACGTTCAGTTTCGCGGTCATTTGGAAGGTAAGGCTAAACTAGCCTCCAAAAAGCTCGGTGTGCTCAGCAGAGCGAGACTACTTCTTGCCGGCCCATCGCCTTCAACTTTATGAGGCTCAAATTCGGCCCCACATGGAGTACTGTTCTCATCTCTGGGCCGGAGCTCCTCAGTACCAGCTCCTTCCTCTTGATCGCATTCAGCGTACAGCGGTTCGAATCGTTGACGACCTGGCTATTTCGAAACGGCTCGACTCTTTGGCATTACGCAGAGATGTTGGTTCACTCTGTGTCTTCTATCGTATCTTTCATGGGGAGTGTTCCGACGAGTTATTTGGATTAATTCCTGCCGCCTAATTCCATCATCAGATATCGCGTCAAAATTTGAAATTCCATCCTCACCATCTCGATGTCTGGAAATCCACAACTGTGCGTTTCTCTCGACACTTTTTGCCTCGCACTACTTCGTTGTAAAACCAATTACCGGCAGGGGTGTTTCCAAACGGATACGACTTGGGGGCCTTCAAGAAAAGAGCTTACTCATTCTTAAAAGGCCGGCAACGCAACTGCAAGACCTCTGGTATTGCAGATGTCCATGGGCGGCGGTGATCACTTACCATCAGGTGCATCTCCTGCTCGTTTGCCCCCTCCTCTATTAAAAAAAAAAAGTAGGGGCATACTCATAACCCAAAATTTATAGTTTTTTAGTTTTCTACAGATCTATAGCATGGTTTTAAAGATAAAGAAAATAAACCATTATATAGAAGATATATTGTGTCTCTTTACACTTATTTTATTAGGTGGTAAGGATCAGCATTGTCTCGCCCGGGTCTGGTACTACCACCTTACCTACTCCTGCCGCAATAGCATCAATGCAGTCATTGTCGTGTTCCGGTTGGAGGGTAAGGTTCAAGGCAAACTTATGCATGTGGCATTCGACCTCGCCACAAGATAGCTACGCACCATTAACATCTTTGGTGTCTATAGGCGATGGTTGACTCTATCAGGAGACCCATCTGCTTGTTTGCATTTTTATGGTATGAAAAAACCTCCCAATTGGATATTGGTTATGTTTCTCAAATTTCCTTTAAAAAAAACTATATAATTGGTATGTGCCCATACTTTATTGGGAGTGGAATATGTTGTGTTTTAATAAATAAATTTGTGTATGTGTAAGTGTGCATTACATGTTTACAAATTATTATTTAAAGATTTCGTTGTGTTCCATAAAGACACGTTTTGACATGTAGAATGAGTCAGCACAGGAAAATTTACTATCGTAAGTGGTTGTAAGCCTATGTATTGTAGTTTGCTTCATATAGGATGTTATCATTTTTGTTTTAAGTGTTGGCGTGGCCAGAAAAAAGAGGCTACAGCAGAACGTGGAGCCTTTAACAAGGCTATGAATTCCCCAGATGAAGCTACTGTAACTAAAGTATTAGAAAACCCAGTGCCAGTGTCGTGTGCAATTAGGGAAGATACAACAGAAGGTTGTGTCTCTCAACAGTCACCAGTCGATGTAAGTTTGAATTATAGTATCACATTTGTTATTTCTGTCAGTATACAGCTTTTAGGCGGTTATATTGTTGTATGAGTAAAATTATCAGTTACAGGAAAGAAAAACTACAGCTACAGATGAGATTCCTGTACCAAAATTGTTGAAATTATTTGTGCCGGTGGTGGGTACAATCGGCGTACAGATGACAGATGGTTGTGGCTCTAAGGAGTCACTAATGGATGTAAGTTTTAATTAAAATAACTCAGTTTTAACATATGTTATTCCGCTTTTACTTTTTGGTAGAAGTTTGTCCTTCTTAAGCAATTGAATGAAATTATTTTATATTTTGTTAATGAAAATGAATGAATTTTATTTTATTATATATATTTTAAATATATTATAGTATATATTTTAAAAATACATTGTTATATATTAAGTATTTATTAGTGTATTTTTAATTATATAAGTAGTTAGTTTATGTGTATATATGGTATATATACACATAAACTTCTTTCTTGTTGGCTCATCGCTTGCAACTTTACAAAGCGCAAATTCGCCCTCACATGGAGTACTGTTCTCATCTCTGGGCGGGAGCTCCGCAGTTTCAGTTTCTTCCACTTGATCTCATTCAGTGTAGAGCAGTTCGAATCGTTGACGATCAAGCTGTCTCCAGTCGGCTTGACTCCTTGGCTTTACGCAGAGATGTAAGTTCGCTTATCATCTTTTACCGCATCTATTTTTGATTGATCCCTGCTGTTGAATTTCATCATCGGACATGGCGGCAAAACTCAAAGTTCCATCCTCATTACCTCAATGGGTGGAAATCCACAACCGTGCGATTCTCTAGGCACTTCTTACCACGTACTACTCCCCTGTGGAATCAATTGCGGGGGTATTTCCGAACGGATACGACTTAGGCACCTTCAATAAAAGAGCATACTCCTTCTTAAAAAGCCGGCAACGCAGCTGCAAGACCTCTGGTGATGTGGCTGTCCATGGGCGGTGGTTATCACTTAACATCAGGTGAGCCTCCTGCTCCTTTGCCCCTTTTTTCTATAAAAAATAAATACGTATGTTATATAATTTATATTTATTCTTTTATTTTAATTTAATCTTATTTAGTTTAGTCATAGTAAGAGGGTTATTAAGTATTAGTTAAATACATCTTAATCATTGTATCGTAATAACGTGTTACGCACTACCCAAGTTTTTCTCTCACCATCATCAAAGGTAAACTGTGAGAAAATGCTTAATAGCATTTAGTTGCGCCTTTGTACTTATTTGTGCAATAAAGTAAATAAATAAATGAAATTTTATCTTGCCGTTATGTTAATAGTAAAAGAAAGTTACTAAGGGTTCAAAAATCTATTTTTTGTTAAAAAAGGCAGTATTTTAATTTTTAAAAACTGTATATTTGTAAAACTATGATCAATTTTCAGGTTTGGAAGGTGAGGTAGCTGGTAAGCTTTGAAGGCACTATTCCACAATCTTTAATGTTTATAGTTAGTGATTATCATTTCTGTCAAGAGAGCCATCTGCTTTGCTATCCTGCGAAAATACATATATAAATTACATTTTTGCAAGATTAATGATTAAATGCAGTTGACATATTAATAATGTTTTATATACCCAGCTCTAAAGGGATTTCTCCCGGATGTGAATTTAATTACCTGTTGGAGTGATTCCGAGCAGATACAAATTAGGGATTTTCAAGAAAAAATTACACTTTCTTAAAAGGCCCGCATTGCAGATGTCCATGGAAGCATGGAACCACTTACCATTAGCACCTCCTGCATGTTGGCCCTCCTTCTATAAAACATGTGTAAGGGGTTGACCCTACAGGCCATCCCTGAAACTTCACACTAAATAAAGGTATTTTAAGCTCAAAAGAGTAAAAAATATAAGCATAGATTTTTCAGTGCAAACATCTATTTTGTTAAAAATGGCTGTATATTCATTTTTGAAAAGCTGTATATTTTAAAAACGATGATGGCATTCAACTCAACTTTTGAAGTCTAAAATATTGCTTTCGCTAAATAATCGATAGGTTGAAAAATTTCGATGCAATGTCAAAAAACATTTTATTATTCATTTTCTTCATTGATAAATCCCTAAAAAATGGACCGATTTTGATTAAATTAACGGTATTTGACGCAGTTTTTAAAGTAGAAAAGTTGATAAGATTTTCAAGTCAATCGGTGAATTAACTTGAAAGTAATTTAAAAAAAAAATTAAGTAAGTTTGCTAAAAACAACGTAATTTTAATATTTGAAACACTATAAGTTTTGAGAATTAGATTCGATTTTGATTTTTTAAACGGCATTTGACGTAGTTTTTTTATTACTAAAATATCGTACAATACCAAAAAATTATTGCTTGAAAAATTTCGAAGCTTTGCCGAAAAAACACTTTTTTCAAAATTTTTCGTCAACGATTACTAAACCGATTATTAAACCAATTTTGATGATCTATTAGATAAAGTTTTTTTTAAGGAATAGAGCTGATTAGTTTTTGTACTCAATCGGTACATAAATCTGGAAGTTATATTAAAAAAAACTGTTTCGCCAAAATTTGTGGTCTAGTGGTCCAGCGTTAGCGTCAACCACATGAGGTCCCGGGTTCGATTCCCGGGTAGGGCGCTTAAAAAAAAGTGTTTTTCAGTTCTCTGATAAACACAAAGTTGCCCGGGATTGGAAAGTGTCCGGTTGGCGATAGGCTTGCCACCTATCACATTTGTGGGACCAAGTATCTTCGGCTAATCGTGGGTGCCATTATTGTAGCTCTGCCTACCCCTCCGGGGATACGGGCCAAAATTTTTTTTGGGTTTTTTTTAGAATTTCTCAAAATCTCCCGGAGCAAATCGGTTCAAACTTTCAGGAAGTCTAAGTTGAGCGGAATCCAATCGAATGCTATCAACCGCGTTTCGATCGGTCTAGCCGTTTAAAAATTATTAATTGTTTACATACACACACACACACACACACACACACACACACACACACACACACACACACAAACACAAACACACACACACACACACACACACACACACACACACACACACACACACACACACACACACACACACGTACACGCACACGCACACGCCTTCACACATATACATACAGACATACTGACGTCAACGTGAAACTAGTCGGAAAAGGTTCCTAAGACCTCAAAACGTGGACATCTGGTGAAAACTCGATTTTCGAAAATCGGAGTAAAATCAGTAACTTCCTTATCTACATACGTAGTGGGAAGTTAAAAAAACTTAAACAATCATTTACATACTGAATTATTGAAGGTGATGCCTCTAAAAAAATAAACTTGAAGGAAATTTTTTATTGAAAGGCTGCCGATGTAACTGTAAAACTTTTAGTGGTGCTGTTGTTGCAGTGTGATGATCACTTATATCACCTTCCTGCCCAATTGCCCTTCTTCCATAATAAAATGTAAAGTGTAAGACTATACTATTTTCACATATTAGATAGTAAGTTAGATGTTAAGTTTACAATTGTAATGTATATGTTTGATTTCAGGAATTTACCAATGAGGTGCCCATCAGTAATGTACGAACACAGGAGCGTATAAATCAAACGTAATTATTTTATTTACATGATATACTAATATCAAAACCCCTTACAGAGAAGGGTTTAATATATTAATATTACAGAGTATATATATACACAATCCACATTCCATTGTGTATAAGCAGGTATAGCTAAAGCAAAGCTTAATCCTAGCATAAACATGGTTGATTTTTTAGTCTGAGTTTAAAGGTAAAAACATGTTGTGGTATATTGAATTACTCTGTGATGTATACAAATGTGATTTATAAACTTAATTTGTTTATTTTCGTAAGGTGACCATACTTGAAGTCTACTTTTTAATAATTATTATAATAGTTATATAAATATATATTTAAGGTATGTAAGATTTATATTTTCTTTCGAATTTTATGTTTTACTAGCTATGATGCCCGGCTTCGCTCGGGAGTTGATATGAGATTACGTGGTAGTTGAAATATAACAAATGCAATTTAAGACATTATTGAAATTGAAATTTTAAATTTCGCGCCATTACTACACATGGTGCAATTGATCGCAGCGCCTTTCGAAATGCAACCCAAATAATCGTTGTTCTGAATGAAGTTCAAATACTCGACAACAGATGGCGCCACTACACTTAATTTCCAAGTTGAAGGGTTGGGAAAGCCCTTATATCTTTTAAAACACGCCCTTTAGGTTAAAACGGGAACTTTCTTGTTCGAGGGGGGATAAAGGGCTAACACAGTATATAAGTCCCTTTATCGTGCCAGAACTCTTTTTTAAGTTTTATCGGCACGCACATTTTATCAACTTAGTTTTAATATATAATAATGATTGAGGGTGCATTATACGCTCATATTTTTTTAATTGACGTGTTGTTGCAGATACTATGTATAACAAAGCTTTTAAGTATATTTGTATTATATGTTCTTTTAACTTTGACATTCAAAAAGTGTATCATGAAATACTTGTTTTAAATAAAAGCTTATTATATTCTATTCTAATAAGTATTTTATCATGATGATGGAAAAAGCAGCCAGTTCGTCTTAGCAAATTGACATTACTTTGAACTTTTTATGAAATCATATAATTACATGGTTTGTTTCAGAATAAGAAGTACCAAAGCACAAATACATTATTTACGCCAGTATATGTCGGAACACCCAGCATTTGCAGCTGGAGATTATCGTTCCCCGATGAGAGCGGCAAGAAATTATGCTGAATGGAAAAAATTGAAGGTGGCATTAGATCAACTAGGTCCAAAACGATCAGTTGGGCAGTGGAAGATTGTAAGATACCAGTTTAAATATTATATTATTTATAATTCAACCTAAATATATAAATATTATATATTTAGGTTGAATTTTCTATCTTAGTGACGTTTTCAGAACGAGAATAAATTACTTACAATCAAAAGTAAGTTTGAGTTAGTCAATACAGTTTAATTTGTACTAGTAAAACATAGTATACGACTCTACAAATGTTAAATTACTTTGTGAGTGACATTGATTGATACATTCATAACAACTTTTGCATTTATTAAAGAATTCCCCTTTGTGAACACAAAGTGAGAAGAAAAATAATTGCTAATTTTTGTTTCAAGTGTTGGCGTGATCAAAAAAGGAAGGCCAGAGTAGAGTGTCAAGCCTTAGCCGGAAATTCCAGAGATATAATGGCTCCCATACCTAAAATATCAAAGAAATTAGTGCCGGTGCTGAGTGCAATTGGCGAAGAAATAGCAGATGATTGTGGCCTACAGGATTCACCAAGTGATGTGAGTTGTAATAATTATAATATCTTAGTTGTAAAGTACGGCACAGTCATTTTCATTGGTCGTTTTCATTTTAAACAACAATAATCCGAAACACACACACAGAACATTTAAAAATGTACCAAACTGCGTTACAATAAATTGTATTTTGCAACAAAAAAAAGAGTATTTACGTCCTTTTGTAGTCTATTCAAAATAGATTCATCTATTTGTACAATAGTGAAACTATAATTTTAATAGTTTCGCTATTCTACAATAGATGGCAGTATTGATTTTTCCGTAGTTTTCAGTTGGTCATATTTGAGTAGAGAACTTTCTATAACGATATACGTAATGACTATCATTACGTATATCTTTCTAGAAAAATTAGGTCAACCTAAAATGAACTTTATATGTAAGATGTACGGCTGATTTTAGCTTGACTTTCTATTATATCATTAGAGATTATATTAAATCAGGAATTTTATTAAAATAAAATGAAAATTGTACTTTCGGATGATATGAAATATCTCCATTTTTAATCACCTGTATTCTACTATCATTTCTGCATTCAAGGATGACACAATACGGCATAATTCAGTGTATAATAGATTTTCGCACGACGACTATCTCCTAAAGATATGGTAAGTATCACTAAGGCAATTTAGAGTAACAGCGCATAATAGTGATGCGCGCGGTACGCCCACTTTTCACTTCTGCTTGTTTTCTTTGTTTCATGGGCACAGCAGACAACACTTCGACCATTGTATTGTTTTCTGAGAAACATTGCTTATGTAGCAGCTTTCACTTTTCACAGGATGGGCTTAGAAAGGTGCCGCTTCGATAGAGAAAATATGAAATTATCGGGGGCTTCAAGCTAGTCTTCTAATAAGCCCCCAATATTTTTCCGGCGACAAATAGTTTTTTTAAATAAACTTTAATGTATTTGTATAGGTTAGGTGTCTATATTTTGACACAAACATATGTTGAATTATCTCTTTCTGACATAATTTAAATAGGCAGTTGACTATTATAACGGCTGGACTAATTCGACTGTTTTTTTTAATTTTGTTAAAATTTTAAAGTCACAGGAAGGTATTAAAAACGGAAAAATTGCGAGAGAAATATTAAAAATAACACTTTTATTTGCCTATGGAAACAGTTCCTAGCTGTCGAATATTTAACGATCATAATTCATAATTATAATTAAGTTTTAAGGAACTTATTTATAATTATATTTTTTTTTAAATTTTCATTTATAATTACAAAAGAAGATCCGACTGTTCAGCTAGTTTAAAATACATCCATTAGTTTGCCTTTAGGTCTCACACCAAAAAATAGAGTAGTCCATTAAAAAGAATATAGTTCAAGCAAAAGAATAACCATGTAAGGAGTGAAATCTCTCCGCTTCCCGATTTTAAAATCTAACTGCTTTCTCTGTTAAAGAGTTTCCTTTTAAGAAACAAAAGTCGGATGTTTTAAATTTTTGTTTCAAATGTGGGCGTGATCAGAAAAGAGGGGCTACAGCAGAGTATGGAGCCTTTAACGAAGACGAAAATTCCATAGACGATGATGCTCCTCTTTCGAAAATATCAGAAAAATCAGTGCCGGTGCCAAGTTCAATTGATAAAGAGATGACAGATGGTTGTGGCTCTAAGCAATTAACAGTTGATGTAAGTTTTAGTTATATCTCAGTTGTAATTTATGACAGTAGTCAACTCTTTAGTGGTTATATTGTTGTTTGTGTCTTTTTAATGTCTGTTCAGGAAAGACATGATATAGCAGAGTGTGGGACCTTAAATAAAGCTATAAATTATACAAGTGATGAAGCTCCTGCACCTAAAATGGCAGAAATATCAGTGCCGTTACTGAATGCAATTGGTGAAAAAATGACAGATGATTGTGGCTCTAATGGGTCCATAATTGATGTAAGTTTTGTGTCTCAGTTAAAATTTTATATTTTGTTAATAACTTCTAAATACCAACTTATAAAATGTACCTGGAGATTTTATGGGCGGTGCACCGGTGGACGGATTGGCGTTAAATAGGTTAAATGTTCATCTTATGAGACAATAAAGAAGTCTCCTCCTTAGACCGAATTATTTAAATTACATATTAAAACTTGCTCAAGACATTATTATCTTTTGATCAAAGATCAATATCCCACCATCTTCACTATTAGGCCTCAAGTGGAGATGTTAAGATTTTTTTTGTATACCACAAGATAGCAAACAAGCTGATGGGTCCCTGAAAAGAGTCAACTACCGAACTATACACCACAATCGACCAGACATAGTCTTGGTTGATAAAATAAACAAAAAATCATATTTAATAGATATTGCCATTCCAAATACAAACAATTTACAGAAAACTATTAACGAAAAGCTTAGAAAATATGTGGAACTCCGTGAAGAAATAAAAAAAATCTGGAATATGACTGAGGTTGTTATAGTACCTATAGTGTTATCTACGACTGGAGTAATTCCCAAACAGTTATTTTACAGCTTAAACTTACTTGACCTTCCTAAGCACACATATGTAAATTTACAAAAAGCGGTTATTTTAAATACATGCCGAATTGTTCGTAAGTTTTTTCAAGCAGGAACTAGCCAATAGTGAGATGTCTACATAAAATAAATAGGTTATAAGTAACCATAATAATCACATTACATGTCATCATTAATTTAACACTTGGTGAAAACCCGTGTTTTATTATATTACCAGAGTACATCTGAGAAAAAAAAGAAACAAATAAAATAATAATAATAATTCACGGGACAAATTACACTTACTGATCTAACCCCAACGTAAGCAAATTATTTGCTTGTGTTATGGGTGTTAGTCAACAATACTAATACATAGAAATACATATATAAATACTAGAATATATATAATAAACACCCAAACCCGGAAATACAAACATTTATGCTCATCACACAAATGCTTGTCCCCGTCGGGGATCGAACCCGGGCCTCGTTGATTGCGTAGTCAGGGTCTCTAACCACTCGACCAACGAGGCGGTCGAATATATGGTGCTTTGCTATCTTGTGGCGAGGTCTAATGCCACATGCATAAGTTTACCGGCTACCTTACCCTCCAAACCGGCTATAAGACAGTGACAAACGCAGGCTATTGTGGTAGAAATAGGTAAGACGGTGGTACCAGACTCAGGTGAGACAATGCAGAACTCTACCACCTGGTAGCTACAATGGTAGTGTTCTGTATAGTAGCCAATCAGTCGCTTTTACGACCTGTCTGGCAGAACGTAAGTTGACCTTATCTTCAAGGGAGCTCGAACCAACACTGGGATATAGATCTTTGATTAAAAAACAATACTGTCTTGATCCTTAGTGAATATGCCATTTCCATTTTACACTTGAATGACATGTCACCAGAATTTTGTACCACTTCGATGCTAATCAAAAATATTTTTACTGCATATTTTTAAAATAACTTTTAGTGTTGTTTACAACAAACTTAATTCATATTTGTAAAATACCTGAGTTAAAAAATCTATGCTTAGGTATAGGTTTGGTTCCATTGAACTTAATAATATTTCAGTTTAGCGGGAAGTTTCAGGGATGACCCGCAGGTTAAAACCGTTTACAGTTTTTTTATGTTTACAATTCTAATGTGTATTTTTTAATTTCAGGAATTTACTGCCGAAGTGCCCATCAGAAACGAAGTAACAAAGGAGCATATAAGTCAGACGTAAGTGTTTCATTTACATATGAAGGGCACAGGTATGGTATTTTGAGAGTATGGTATGAGATGTATATTATACCATACTCTCAAAATGCATTGCCGATTTTTTTAGTATGTATCTTAGTGACAAAAATGCATAGTAGTTTAATTACTCTGTGATGGTTATAAATGATATAAATGTCAATTCATTTGTTTATTCTTTATACTTTGTTGAATGTGAGGTAATCTTTGTAAAATTTCACACTTGTAGCTTACTTTTATTTATTATAACAGTTATGTGCATTAGTTTTTTTATAATGATGAAAAAAATCCAGGCAGAACGGCGAAAGCAAATACGTTTGATATTACGTTATACTCTTTATGAAATTAAACAAAATCATTTCATATTCTCTTTCAGAATAAGAAGTACTAAAGCACAAATACATTATTTACGCCAGTATATGTCGCAGCACCTAGCATTTGCAGCTGGAGACTATCGTACTCAGATGAGAGTGATAAGAAATAATATTGAATGGAAAAAACTGAAGGTGGTACTGGATGTACTCGGCCCAAAGCGATCAGTGAGACAATGGAAGATAGTAAGATAACAGTTTCAATATTGTATTATTTTTATTAAGTACTTAGGTTCCATTTCTGTCACAGCGGCAGCTTTAAAAAAGATAATAAAATACTTAAAAACAAAACTATGTGTTGTGACTGATTAAAACTGACTAACAGTTCAATTTGGACCAGTAAAACTTGATATTCTTTTGTGAGTTTAAAAAAAAGCATTGTGAGTGACATATTTGCCTTTGTAGCATCTTCACTATTATATAATAAAGAGTTTGCATTGAAGAAACTAGAATAATGTTTTAATTTTTTGTTACAAGTGTTGGCGTGATCAAAAAAGGAAGGTGAGAGCAGAATATGGAGCCTTTAATAAAGCCAAAAATTACACAAGTGAAGTTGCTCTGCTACCTAAAATATCAGAAGAGTCAGCGCCGGTTCTGCGTGAAATTAGTAAAGAGATGACAGATGATTATGGCTTTAAGAAGTCCCCAATTGATGTAAGTTTTAAATAATTATACTATCTCAGTTGTAATTTATGACTGCAGAAAATTTTTTGGCGGGTATTTTGTTATTTGAGTGATATTATTGCTTTGGTAGCAGTTTTTACAGGTTGAGCTTAGAAATATGCCAATGTTTAAAGAAAAGACGAAGATATGTCAAAAATATTATGGTAGGTTGTCGAGAGGAGGGGGTGGGGGGGGTGTAAGCTTCACTCACCCACCACCCTCCACTTTCATCACTTTCTAACTAGGAGGCATGATTCTAACCTTTACCGCTTTCACTCTTATTTATTAAATAGTTTCCTTTTGTGAAATAAATGTTCTTATTTTTTTTAAGTGTTTGCGTGATCCGAAAGGAGAGGTTACAACAGAGTGTGGAGCCTTTAACATGACCATAAATACCACAGATGGTGAAGCTCCAGTAACTAAAATATCAGAAAAATCCGTGCCGGAGCTGAGTGCAATTGCTGAAGATGTGACAGACGATTGTGGCTCTAAAGACAGAGAGTCATCAATTGATGTAAGTTTTAATCAATAGAACTCAGCTGTAACGTATAACAGTAGGCTACTCTTCAGCGGTTATATTGTTGTGCGAGTGACATTATTGTCTGTTTCAGAAAAGAGAGGTTACAGCAGATTGCGAAGCCTTAAACAAGGCTATAAATTGCACAGACGATGAAGCTCTTGCATCTAAAACATCAATAAAATCAGAACCGGTGTTGAGTGAAGAGATGACAGTTGGTTGTGGCCCGAAGGAGTCACAAATTGATGTGAGTCTTAATTATAATAACTCATTTGTAATGTATGACATTCTACTTGTTTTGTGGTTGTGTTTTTGTCCTAAAGAAATTGAATGAAAATATTTGATGTTTTGTAATATCTTTTTACTTAAAATAATAAATTATGTTTGTTTAAACTTTTTACTTTAAAGAAATACATCTTATATATAAAATTCTCGTGTTACAATGTTACCATACTCCTCCGGGACGGCTTGACCGATTTTTATGAAATTTTATATGCATATTCAGTAGGTCTGAGAATCGGCTACTATTTATTTTTTCATACCCCTAAATGATAAGGGTTGTTCACCCCTAACATTTTTTTTATTTTTTTTAGACAAAATTTATTTTTTTTATAATGTGGCATTAAAAAATACATACAATCCTAAATTTTCACCTTTTAACGATCAACCCCTATTTTTTAATAGTGATATTAGAAACACAATAATTTATATGGCAAAACAACGTTTGCTGGGACAGCTTCAATATAATATTTCTCTAAATCTGTCATATTCAAATATTTTTTTTATATGCAGTTATGTATATAAAAAAGGCAAAGTATGTGTGCGATCGCCTTGGTCTATAAAAATTACGGATGTTTCCAAGGGAACAGAACAAGGTCATGCACCATCTACCAACCCATAATACGGCAGTTAAATGCAAAGGGTAAAGTTCGACTTAGCGCGACAGTGCAGCAGCGGCAGAGATGTTCAAGCCAAGAGGGCCTGATTACATGTCTTCAGGTTGATCGGAGCTCCAAGCTCTGTCTGTGCCCATAGTGGCATGCAAGATGGCGGTTACTTCCTGTTCTTACTGTTAATTTATTCTATATAGGCACACCATGTTTTGTTAAGTTTTCAATATAGGGTATATGTTTGATTTCAGAAATTTACTACTGAAGTGACCATCACTAAAGTAGAACCACAGGAGCAGAGTAATCACGTGTAAGTATTTTGTTAAATACTAGCTGTACCGCGTAGCTTCGCTTGCGCGTAGAGTAACATGTCGTCGATATAGGTTTTCATACAAATTTTCATCCTCCATAGGGCAGTTCCATACAATTCGATACGTAACAATATTTTTTTATATCATAAGATAACAAATAAGCAGATGGTTCTCCTGATGGAAAAAGACAATCATCGCCTATAGACACCAAAGATGTTAATGGTGCGTTGCTATTTTTTGGCGAGGTCTAATGCCATATGCATAAGTTTATCGGCTCCTTACCCTCCAAACTGGAATACGACAGCGACAAGCTCTGACACTATTGCGGCAGGAATAGGTAAGGCGGTGGTACCAGACCCGGACGAGACAATGCAGAACTCTACCACATAGTAGCCACGATGGTAGTGACTCGCATAGCCAATCGGTCGCCTTTTACGACCTGCCTGACAGAACGGCTGTTGGTCTATTCTTCAAAGGAGCTCGGATCCAACACAGGGAAAATGCGGGGGGAATATAAATAACATAAAGTTATTTTACACAATCTGTATAAATAGTTTTAGGTAAATAGCCGTTTAGACAGTACCATTTTATATTAAGTACATAAGTGACTTGTGTATATATAAATATGTAAATTAATTTGTTTACTTTCCCAGACCTTAATTTTTGTGCTTTTTAAATATAAGGTAATATTTGTAAAGTTTTACACTTAAGCCTACTATGTAATAATTATAATAATTATGAGAAATGTTTTCTATCATGATAATGGATAAGCTATATATAAGATGACACCATATCTTTCAGAATAAGAAGTACCAAGGCACAAATACATTATTTACGCCAGTATATGTCGCAGCACCCAGCATTTGCAGCTGGAGACTATCGTACTCCGATGAGAGCGGCAAGAAATAATATTGAATGGAAAAAATTAAAGGTGGCACTGGATGAACTTGGTCCAAAGCGATCAGTGAGACAGTGGAAAATAGTAAGCTATCACCTTAATTGCATTTCTGTCTTAGCGGTATCTTTTAGAAAGATATTTAAATCAAATTTTGTGTTAGCCAGTGGCAGGTCATTTTGAACTTTCATTTTGTTGTAGTTTTTTTGTTGTGTATAAAACATGTGTATGAAACATATCGATCTCAAGATATTTGGTGGCTTACCACTACCTTATCTTACAACTACAGTTGATATATTGTCGGGATTACCACTTTGGTGAATCTGTAGGTATATATATATATATATATATATATATATATATATATATATATATATATATATATATATATATATATACAGGGTATAACAAAAATAAGCACTAACTTTCAAGGGTATACATGTACATGAACTAAACAAACACCTGGTAAAATATTATACCAAAAGGCACACATTTTTTGTTTCATATAAATTTAGTAAAATAAGAAATTAAAATTTATTTTCACACCCCTACCTTGAAGATGGAAGTGATGTGACGTCAGCAACACGTTGAATGAATAGCGTGACGCACACATAGACATGAAGAATACCGCCTACTTGTACTTACACACATTTAATAAACAATTTTTTACATATCACTTTCGTCACTGATTATTATACATTAATCCAAATTCACTATTTACAGGCAATAATAAAACAACACTGTCTTCAAATTAATTTATAAGTAAGATTCAAAATGACCACCACCCTTCTCAATGCAAAGAGCAGTTCTGCGTAACATTGATAACCTTACATTATGCAACATATGTGGGGTTATGGACCTAAATGCTGCATTAATTTTACCTTCCATCTCTTCACGTGTATGACATTCCACAGAGTAAAGTATTTTTCACATAATCCCATAAAAAGTAGTCTAGGCACGTGAGATCTGGAGAACGAGGTGGCCAAGGCACCGGGCCACTTCGACCTATCCACTCTGCAAATCGATCGTTGAAATAATCACGCACAGGGCGTGCAAAGTAAGCGGGTGCACCATCGTGCTGAAAAATTATATTACGGTATACATTCAGTGGAAGATTTTCCAGATGTTCTTCTAAATCCTCTCTCAGGTGTTGTAGGTACCTTTGAGCTTTAAGGCCCTGAGGTAAAATAGTCGCCCCCCAAAACATAGTCCCCAATGATGCCTGCCCAGACATTAATTCTCCACTGGTGCTGAAAACTACTTTCACTCGAGGCATGCGGGTTATTATGTGCCCACACATGCTCGTTGTGCAAATTGAGCACACCATTTCTTGTGAAAGAAGCCTCATCTGTCCATAAAATATTGAAAGCAAATTCGGGATTTGCTTCAGCACGGTTCTGGTACCACCTACAAAAGTCCATTCTGGGCATATGGTCTGCAAGGCCTATCTCCTGAGTCCTTGAAAAATGGTAGGGATGTCGTCCATCATCCTGCAGAGTACGCCACACCACCATATGGTTTACATTTAACATAGCACTGCATCGGCGTGTGCTGGTCCGAGGATTCTCGTCAAAATGATTTAGAATTCGAGTCTCAATAGCAGTACCTACTCTTGAATTAGGACGTCCAACGTTTCGTTCGCGGTGGAAGGAACCAGTACGCTGAAGTCGTAAACACATGTTACGGAATACTGAGTACGGAGGTAAATGACGTTGTTCTGCTGGTGGCCTTCCATCAATAAACCGTTGTCGGTAAATCTCCCTCGCTTCATTAATGCTACCATTCCTAGCAGCAGCAACACATAGCATCATTTCGTAAAATTCACTATTAGTGTAAAGGTGACGATCATTATTATTTCTACGTGGCATTTTTAAAATCGTGATTTAAAATCAATGGGTATTACGTAAGATTCACAGAAAATCGGCAATAATAGCAATAGTTACGCTCTCCAAAGACAAACGGCAACTGAATAAAAAAATAAAAATGCCTTTACAATTATCTAGGTACTTTTCCGAACTAATTAGGGTTCAGTGAAACAAATTTAAAAATAATCTTCTTCATCTTAGAGTTTATTCCGGTTATTCCCCACGCTTGCGCTAGGAACCCAAGATTCGCTTTTTATTTTTTGGCGGTTTTGAGTTTGCCGTAGCGACTGTCGTCTAACCTCCGAACCTCTGGAGGAAGCCGGTGCCGGTGCTCTTTCAATGTACAGCAGTCAGGTTGTCTTTTGTCCCGAAGGTGGTATTGGGACCCCTTGCACCATAAATAAATCAAAATCTTTTCCCGTGTTAGTTTGAGTGCCTTAAGAAGAATTACCCTCCATTCTACCAGGCAAACTGAGATTCGAACCCAGTACCTTACGAAGAAATGCCTAAACCGGCATCACTCTTATCATAAAAGTGACAAAAAAGTTAACTAAAACTCTACGGAACTACATATTATTAGGATCTTACATAAAAACAAAATGGCAGAAAAAAGGGAGTGTCTTGTCACTTTCCGAAAGTGGTCTTTTCGCCAATCAAAGCGTTTCGTTGCACTTTGTATAAGCCGCAAAACACGTGTAAGTTCTAAAGGCCTGTACAAACGACCGGCGGCGGCTTTAAAGTTAATTTAATACTTTTTTATTTCCAGTATGATAAACAATATTTTGATGAAAAAGATTATTTTTTCTGAATGAATGAACAGGTTGATCTGTAATCCCGGCAATCGCTAAAATTAGCAATAGTTTTCGTTGCTAAAGATCATAATTAACTCATTAACTAGCAGTTAATATTATTGTATCGGCTGTTTGATATAATTGTATTATTAGCAAGTATCTGGCTAATCGTGGGTACACTAGTTGTACCTCTGCGTACCCCCATATGGTTTTAATTGTTGTAAATTTGTTTCCATGGATTTCAATGCGTTTTTTGACGTGACAACGTCTTATAATTCGATAGAGCTGGCTGGAGAGAAAACATGACTCATGCGGCGTTACCTCGCTCTGAGGGGTTCCGTAAATGCTACCATTCCATTAGTATTTTCTTAAGACGTTGTCACGTTCAACTATCGTCTGTAAACCAACTTTACAGACAACCGATTTTTTTTAATATTAAAGTGATTCGAGAGGAAAGTTAATTGTATTTAAGCCTTTGTCCCCGGTTTCGCTTGCGTGGTTAATTTTTGACATTCACAAAAAACTCTAACCACGCGTGCGAAGCCGCGGGCAACGGCTAGTATTTTATAAAATCTTTGATCTAAAATGTAATCAAAAAAACGTAGTAAAAATGATCTTTTTCCTGAAATAACTACTACTTAGAAAGGTCTTGCCTATTTCTCCCGTGAAACAGCTTTGCTGTGTTTCGGAGAGAAGGGCAAGACAGGCACTGTAATTACTGGCACCGAGACTTAACTCTTATGTCTCAGGATAGGTAACACATGAATGGAATACCTGGGCTAGTTCCAGCCCACGTATCCCATTTTTGTTCATTGGCGACGTCGACCACTTACCATCAGGTGGCACGTCTGCCAGTTTGCCTATCTCAATAACATAAAAAAAGGTAAGAAGAGGTGCACCTAAAACTAACTTTAGGTAGGTACTAAGTTCCATCATCAATGTAGTGATAGTGACAAACGAGCCTATCAACTCACTGGGAACATTCCGATTCCTGACATTTTTTTAGCAGTGCTAGCCATGTCAAATTTCATATGTAACGAAAATTAATTTGCGCAATTAAAATACCCGCGGAAAATAGTCAGTAGTGTGTGTGAGCAAGGCCTTAAGTCGGGCGCTTCCGCGTTGAGACGTCTAGCGCGATGTCGGTAATACTTCAAATCAAGGGACTTCTAGGCTAATCAATGCGTAGGTTTATTTGTCAAAAATGCTTATAAAAGGTTGTGTTGTGTCTTAATTCTTAATGATAATGCATATTTATTTTGCGAAGTGTCGTGTTATCAACGAGAAAGTTTTACTAAGTTTTTAGAATTGTGTGTAATAAAAGTGATAATAGCTATGATTTACCTGCTCAAAAACTAATTACCTACTTAGACACCTTGTTATGTGAAGTTAGGAGCAAACAGGGTAGGTACTAGAGGTAAGTATTATGCCATTAAAACAGTTTGTAAGTTGAAACCATGCCAGATAATACATTGTAAAATGCCTATGAATCACGGAATAGATTTAGGTACCTACACTGAAAACACATGTGAATAGTTGAATTTGAAGGTGGATATTGTGTGATGAAGTAATTTATGTAATGTGTTTTCATAACAAAAAGATACCTTAATTAGTTATATTGGATAATTTGCCACGATTGTTTTAGAATGTATGTACCTAGTACCTACTAAGCAAAAAATCTCTACACAAATAACTAAGTAATAGTTTCACTCAGAGTTAAAAATAATAATCCAGGTCACAATAAATTTTAGGTACACAGCTGATATAATTTTGTTGCCAGGCGGGAGATTTTCCTGCATGAAATACCTAATAGCGCAGGTTTGCCTTACGTAAACTAGGTATGAGACTACTAGGTAGGTATTTACGATTAATAAAATTTTATGGGATTTTTTTTATTGAATATGAGTATAGTAATTAATAAATATTTTAATATGATCGTAATATGCTATAGAGTGACACCAATAGTCGGACAGTGTTTTTTTTAACATAATGTAATAATTATGGCTATCAAATGCCAGTTAAGTTACCTATGAATCAAATTGTCCAGCCTGGTAATCGAACTAAGGACCCTAATGGGTTTATTCCAACATCAGTCCTGGTAGAAAAAAAATATTAAAAAACTCTTTAAATAATATCTACATTATTTACTCTGTCAAGTAATTAGTACTTTGTTGTCCGTCTAGCAGTTCATTGACATCTATCATATGATTGTGACCTTTCATAGCTGCGTAAACCGTGCGCGTACGTTACTGCGTGCTATACTTCAGGGCTGCCACAGATCATTTTAAAAAAAAAACTTTCACATTCATTTTCTCAGAAATTTCATAGTTTTTATTTATTAAAAATGTATAATTAAATAGCTAACCACACATCCTGAACGCTCCTTCAGTATTAGTGCTTATTTTTGTTAAACCCTGTATATATATATATATATATAATATTATTATTACATTGTTTTTAGAAAACTACTAACTAACTTTTAGAACTAAATAACTTTCAAGTTAATTCACCGATTGACTTAAAAATCTTATCAGCTTTTCTCTTTTAAAAACTGCGTCAAATACCGTTAATTTAATCAAAATCGGTCAATTTATTTAGTATTATTTATCAATGAAGAAAATTTTATATATTTTTTATCTTATATATCGCTGATCGCATGATGCCTTAGA
Source organism: Apodemia mormo (assembly GCA_036924255.1). Taxonomy (NCBI): domain Eukaryota; kingdom Metazoa; phylum Arthropoda; class Insecta; order Lepidoptera; family Riodinidae; genus Apodemia; species Apodemia mormo. The sequence goes on along the minus strand of JAUPFN010000001.1, from coordinate 42,770,178 downwards.
ATTTATTCAGACTTCGCTAAAAGTTCTTCTTACGAATGTTTTAATTTTAAATTTAATTTCATATTTTTGATTTATTTTGATTTGATTTATTTTGATTATATTTAACTTTATTAAATAATAAAATAAAGTTGTAACTTTTACTTTAAGTGTTGGCGTGATCAAAAAAGAAAGGCAAGAGCAGAATGTGAAGCTTCTAACAGAGCCAAAAATTACACAGGTGTAGTGGCTATCCTACCTAAATTATTAGAAAAGCCAGTGCCGGTGTTGCGTGAATTTAATGAAAAAATCACAGATGATTCTAACCCCAAGGTGTCACCAATTGATGTAAGTTTTAATAATAATATCCTAGTTGTATATAATAATAATGACAGTTTTTTTTTCTACTAGGTGGTAGAGTTCTGCATTGGTTCGACCGGGTCTGGTACCACCGCCTTACTTAGTCCGGCCGCAATAGCGTCAGTGCTAGTCTCCGTCGTGTTCCGGTTTGGAGGGTAAGGTAGCTGGTAAACTTATGCATGTGACATTAGACCTCGTCACAAGATAGCAACGCACCATTAACATCTTTGGTGTCTATAGGCGATGGTTGACTCTTTCCCATCTGCTTGTTTGCTATCTTATGATATAAAAAAAGAGTAAGAAGTACTAAGACACAAATAAAATAATAATTATTCCTCGTGTTGGTCCGGCCCCTTTTTAAAGAATAAATAGACCATCTGCGATTCGCTAGGCAGTTTGTAAAAGGGGAACTATTGGCTATACGCGTAACTACCTTCACTACTTGGTTGTAGGTACAGCAAAGTCACGCCCGAGTTTTGTAAACCGCATTACCTATTCCCGCCACAACCGCTTCATGGGTGTTACCAACGTGTTTTCGTTCGGAGAGTAAAGTATCTGGTAAACTTATGCCTGTGGCATTACCATTTCGCTACATGAATAACAATGCACTAATAATATCTTTGGTTTCTACAGACGACAGTTGTTTCTTTTCATCAGACAGTTGTCTCTTTTCATCAGGAGAGCCATCTGCTTGTTTACTAATTGTTATCTCACGACATACAACATTGTTTTGTGAGTGGAGTATTGTCTTGGTACCAGCTTTCACAGGTTGCTTTTAGAAATGTGCCATTTCGATGGAGAAAATATGTCAGTATGAAGGGCTTCTAGTAGGATTTTCGATTACATACCAGTTAGTTTATTTGCAGGAGGCGTGAAGTATTTTTAAAAATATTCTTATTTAATATATATTAATATATGATATACATAAAATATATATTTTTTATAAAAAAATAATAAATATAAGTAAAAATACGCGACAAACCTATAAAATTTATGTAGTAATATTATAGGTTAGGCGCGTAAATATTGACGCATTAATTAGTTGACTGGAACCCTATCTGACTTTATATTTAAAAAGGTAGTTGGTTTGTTAGGTTGTATTTAAGCCTTCGCCCAGAAACGGGAGTCTCGTGTAGAGGTGCTCCATAGACGGCGTCGAAAATATTATAAACATAAAATAGTACTTCTCGTATCTGACGGAGGGATAATAGTAAGTAAAAGGGGGTAAGAGTGGTTAATCCTTTCCGTACCAAACCACCACCATCTTCCCTTCTACCACCTCAACAAGGCGGCACGATTGTTTAATGTTATCGATTTCGCTGTTATTTGTTAAAGACTCCATTAAAAAGGACAATATTCTCATTTTTGTTTTAAGCGTTGCCTTGGCCAGAAAAGAGAGGCTACAGCAGAGCGTGGAGCCTTTAACGAGGACGTAAATCCCATAGATGATGATGTTCCTCTATCTAAAATATCAAAAAAATCAGTGTCGGCGCTGAGTGCAATTGGTAAAGAGATAACAGATGATTGTGGATCTAAGGAATCGTTGATTGATGTAAGTTTTAACTATAATACCTCGATTATACTTAGTTTAATTCACTTTGTAATAGAGAAGTTAAGTAGAAGTCGTGTTCTATTTTGCTAAGCCTCGCTGCAGCGCTGTGAATCATTCAATCAAAGTCAAAATGAAGCAGCGCTGTAGCGTATAATAGAGTATAATATATATTCACGATCTAAATGTCGTAACCACAGTTGCTGCCACAATATGGCGCTTACGCGTTTCACGACCTCGCCTCGTGCTCGCGTGACGTGACTGAGACTTGCCTCGCGTGACAGCCTCGGTCACGACACGTTCGTGCATACTACATAAACTAGGTACAAAAACTTCTTAAGTGGCAACCCCGTGTCAACGTTCGCAGGTCATAATACTGGGGCGCGCAAAGGAAATTCACAGTTCGCGTGCGGTTATAAGTTTCAATTTTGCTTGCAGACGGGTAGCTCTGGTGAATCTCGGTATATATTAATACCTAAACTTGACTTTTGTAAAGGAGGGAATCTTCTGTACGGTAGTAATATTAGCTATTCTATGCCCATATGGATAACTTTAAAAAAAATAAAACTTAAAACCTTTAAAAACTAAAAAAATCTTGCCTAATACTTGGCAACGCTCAGATCATCTTGAGCTACGTGTCGGTTGATAGGGCTCGGGATCGATTCCCGAGGACATACATTTGTGTGAAAAGTATAGCATTTGCAGACATTTGCATTTCTGGGTGTGTTAATATATATAAATTACCTATTACGTTGTTTGTCCGCTATGGATTCCTTAACTACTGAACTGATCTCAATATAATTTTGTAGATATCCACGGTTTGGTCCAACGTTGGTTGGTTTGGTTAAAAGATAGGATAGTTTTTATCTCAATTAACCCCTCCGCCCTCACAAGTACCCCACCAAAATATTTAATAAAAGTAATTTGTGTGGCAAAACAATGTTTTCTGGGTCAACTACTTAAGTATATTTGCCACTGTGGTCGGTGTCGGTGTTGACCAATCGTGGGTGCACTTGTTTAACCTCTGTCACATCTTCGAGGATACGGGCGTGAAGATACATTTTAAAAAATATATTTGAGTATTTATGTATTTTTATGAAATCAGAAACCAGAAGAACTTTATTCAATAAAACTTTTTACAAGTTATTTTGACACGTCAATACTCTTCAAAACTATTATTATTATTATATATGATAATAATACATATTATTTATAATGGTAATAATACATAATGATAATAATACATATTATATTATATAATATGTATTATTATCATTGCCTAACACCCATATCACATTCACAAGCAAATTTTTGCTTTCATTGGGGTTATATTAACTCATGCATTAGCTGACCCGGTAAACTCGAATTAATTAAATAAATGTTGATATTAAAGTTAATAATTGACACCATTTCAAAAATATGAAGTCGCATAAATATAAAACCATTTCTTTATTTTTCAATCCTGATTCGTAATAGATATTTACTATTTATTTTCATTTAAATGCTGGAGTAAAAAATGTAATGAAAAACCGTGTGATGACGTCACTTGGACAGCAGAGTAAGGATTACCTATGCTCAAACATATAGTTTTAAAAGTATAATCGGTATGTCAAATATTATGTCATTCTTTAACATAATCTCTTTCCATATTATTTATTTGTGTTAGAAAATAATTATCAAAGACCTGCTTCAGCGATTCCACTCTGCTCTATTTGTAATCGACACTTGGATTTATTTGATATTTCGCAATATTATTACTGCAAACTAGAACACTTTATAGAAATATGATCAAATGTAAACAACGGTTTAATGATTTACAATACTTGATTTCATAAATGTCATAGATAAAATGTGTTATTTTTGTCAGGTCACAAAAAGAATAGACGTAGCATCATTCAGCCGTATAAATGACGTTTTTTGACACTTTAGTCGATTTAGAATAGTTTAAATAAATATCAAAGTGAATGAATATCTAGAAAATAAAAAATACGGGTATTCTATTTTTCAATCTTGTTTCAGTTAAAAATATAAGGGTGTTAAAAAAATAAAATGTTGTCAATTGAGATAGAAATTATCTTTTACAAGGGTCAAATTACAAATTACAAATATTTACAAAATATTTTCGCCGTGTTGGCCCCGGCCTCCTTTGTAGAATAGGCCAACTGCCGTTCTGCCAGGCAGGTCGTAAAAGGCGACCGATTGGCTATCGAGTCACTACCATCGTGGCTACTAGGTGGTAGAGTTCTGCATTTTCTCGCCCGGGTCTGGTACCACCGCCTTACCTATTCCTGCCGCAATAACGTCAGCGCTTGTCGCTGTCGTGTTTCGGTTTGGAGGGTAAGGTAGCCGGTAAACTTATGCATGTGGCATTAGACCTCGCCACAAGATAGCAACGCACCATTAACATCTTTGGTGTCTATAGGCGATGGTTGACTCTTTCCATCAGGAGACCCATCTGCTTGTTTGCTATCTTATGACATAAAAAAAAAAAAAAATATGACCGATTTTAATAAACCGATTCGAAATCGGTAATTACGGAGTTTAGTATTTTATATATTTATCTATGTTTGATTGCAGGAATTTAGCGATGATGTGCCCATCAGTAATCTGGTAACAAAGGAGCATTTAAATCAAACGTAAGTATTTCATTAAAATTATATATATTTCATGTAAGTTACAGAAATGGGAGACTTTACTAATATTACATAATATAGTGTTGGTACTCCCAAACATAATTCGGGAATATCTACTAATACCCGCCTGCTTTGCTGGGTATAATTTTTTTTTGTCAATTAATATGCTCATCTTTGCATAATCAGCTTTTGTTACTGTATACCAGTTTTCATTATTTTTAAGATTATCAATTTTTTTATTCATTATCAAGATTGATCAAAGCACATACAGACATACAGACAGAGGCAGATAAAACTTATATTGCCTATTATACAGCATGTTTTTTTAGACGAGGAACGGACTCAAACCCGTGAAAATTTACGCTTATACATATCAAATAAAAATATAAGAAAAAACAAAGTGATAACCCAGAAAACAGTAATTGAAATATTGTCATAAGTCTCGTAACTCATGGTTACCCTTGTTGCGAAGAATCATAATAACATCGGCAGTAGGTAGATAGATATTAGATAACAAAAATATAACGTACATCCCCGTATTAAACTAGTATGATTCATTTCCCAACTCATATTTTGTTCGTGGCTTAGTTAGGAAGGACAGGAAAAAATACCTATGCTCTAAATAATAAGAAATGTTTTAAGTGTGTTGTAGTAATTATACTTTTTCATTTTTTTTATAATTAAAATAATATATGTGCTACGATCAAGCTTAGCTGATATTTACCTTAGTATTGCTGGTGTATTTAAAAAAAATAATTAACTATTAACACAATTTTACACTAAACAAAATTTTCGAATTTGCTTCTGAATTTGGCAATTTGAGAGAATCTCGCTGTAGTAGGTATCTGATAGCACGTCGCACCTAATACATAAATACGTATTATATCCCAATATTCTTCATCGGAGTAATGATAAGAATAGGATATCCTTATTGTTAGTAGTCAAATACTAACATAAAAATTCGCGAGGAAGTTTATTTACATTATACAATTAAACGTCCGGATGTCGCGGTACATTGGCACAAACTGAAGACTAGACTTGTGTAACTCAGGAGTGATTAACTCAAAAAGATATAACCCTTACAAAGGAGTGAATATATCAGTAACTCCGTAGTATTCAAACTAACTCTCTATATCTTTATGTCACAGTCACAGAGTGATTGTATTTCATCTAAGCGGAATAGAATGAAAGGAATGATATGTTTATCAGGGAGCAGAAAGAGAGAAAACCATCATTCGGAATGAAGAATGTTGTAGCATCGAACTACATACTGTACACACAAAGATATCCCGCAAAGTAATGGGATTAAGATATCTTTAATATTGTTCAAATGCGGATAGTTCAAATAATAAACAGCGATGAGAATTATTTTGTTTGTACTTTGTTTTAAAAACGCACGCATAATAAAAAATAAGCGTTTGTTTTTAAATAATTTAATAAAATAATATCGATTCTGTTCGATATAACATAAATACATCATTTATTTTAACTGTTTATTTTGTCATTATATCGCACCGGTTAAACCCTTAAGACTAGAAACTTGAAATCTTTAATATATCGGCGAATACACCTACTTCTCATTTTAAAAACATTAAAAATCGGTTAAATGTAATTTACATAATTCTTTCACACGCAGTGGAAGCCGCGGTCAATCCTTAGTATCAAATAAAACAAGCGTGATTGCTTTTTAAATAAGTAAAAGAATACCAAACAGAATCCATAAATACATATCGTTTATTTCAACTCTTTATCTTGTCTTTAAATCTGTAAATCATTTCATTTCCTTATATTCTCATTAAATCTAAATATGTCACCAATCCCAATCACTCTGATTTCTACTGAGTTATAAGGAGTTGAAGATATAAATGAGTGATATATATCCGTAACTCTGAAAGATACATATCACTCTTTTCTTTTCTCGGATATATTTTGCGCAAGTCTACTGAAGACTGTGTAGCAACCCGCGCCCGGCTGTCATGTCATGACGTGTCTGTGTTTAAAATTTTAAACGCAGTTTGTCTCTTGCGCGCTTGATGTTTACTATTTATGTATTTTATGGGATAATAAAGGTCAAAAAATGTTCATATATTTTATAAATGTTTGGGCTCAGAATCGACTACTAAGTACTCTCCTTCAATGGGTTTCTCGGCTAAAAAGCACAGCCTGTATATGACTATGATAGTTGCAACAATATTAAACACTAAATTATGGTGGGATTTCTACATTGACAAACAGAATTGTACACACCGAGATAAACAACCTTTTTCATATCATAAGATATCAAACAAACGGATGGCTTTCCTAATGATGCGTTGCTATTCTTGTGGCAGGCTCTTAGTGCCACATGCATAAGTTTACCGGCTATCTTACTCTCCAAACCGGAACACGACAAAGACAAGCACTTATGCTATTGCGGCAGGAATAGGCAAGGTGATGGTACCAGACTCGGAGGAACCAATGCAGAACTCTACCACCTAGTAGCCACGATAGTAGTTACTCGCATAGCCAATCGGTCGCCTCTTCTAAATTGCCTGGTAGAACAGCAGATGGTGTTTTCTTCAAAGCAGCCGGGACCAAAACGGGGGATTTTTTTTTGGCTCAAGACTGTGTTAAAAATATTGGCCCAAGACAATCTTAACATTCCATACAGGTCGGTGGTAATATGTTATTTGTTCTTTTGTATATTTTATTTTTCTTGACCGCCCCGTTGGCCGAGTGGTTAGCGACCCTGACAACGCGATCGACAGGGCTCGGGTTCGATCCCCGACATGGACAAGCATTTGTGTGATGAGCATCAATGTTTGTATTTACGGGTTTGGGTGTTTATTAAATATATTCTTGTACTAGCTGTTGCCCACGACTTCGTACGCGCGGACTTCGTTTACTGCCCACAGCACCTGCCCCGTAGGTGATAGCCTGATAATATGTAGCCTATGTGTTGACGCCACCTGTTAGTAATATTCATGCAAAATTTGAAGTAAATCCATGCAGTACTTTTTGAGTTTACCCCGGACATACATACAGACAAATAGATAAACAGACAAAAAATCTAAAAATTATATTTCTCGCTTCGATATCGATTGTAGATCACGCCCGATCACGGTATTCTTTTAAAAAATATTCAATGTACAGGTTTGACTTTCTTACGATTTTATTATATGTATAGATTTATATATGTATTTCTTTGTATTAGTATCGTTGACTAACACCCATAACACAAGCAAATAATTTGCTTACTTTGGGGTTAGATCAGTAAGTGTAGTTTGTCCCGTGTGTGAATATCTAGAACGTGAAGCTATTTTACACAATCTGTTAGTTTGGCTAAATAGCATAAACGTGGGTGATTTTTTAAGTATGTAGATACCATAGTTATAAAATGGTGTAGCAGTATTAAGTGTATTTAATTGTTCCGTGAATACAAATGTCATTTTTTATATATTACTAGCTGTTGCCAGCGATTTCGTCCGCGCGGACTTCGTTTACTCCGCACTGCTTCTCCCCCGTATGTGATAGCGTGATAATATGTAGCCTATATGTTGACCCGACCTATTAGTAATATTCATGCAAAATTTGAAGTAAATCCATGCAGCACTTTTTAAGTTTACCCCGGACATACATACAGACAAACAGACAAACAGAAAAACAGAAAAACAGACAAACAGACAAAAATTCTAAAAACTATATTTTTGGCTTCGATATCGATTGTAGTTCACGCCCCAACTATTCTTTTAAAAAAATATTCAATGTACAGTTTTGACTTTCCTACGATTTTATTATATGTATAGATAAGATAGCAAACAAGCAGATGGCTCTTTTGATGTAAAGAGGCAACGGTGGATGATGTAAATAGTGCGTTGTTATCCGCGTGGCGAGGTGTCGATGTTACTTGGGAATTATTTACCGACTACCCTACTCTCCAAATTGGAACACGATAATGACAAGCATTGACGCTATCGTGGCAAGGATAGGTGGTAAGTGGTACCAAATACCCGGGCGAAACATTGCGGAACTCTATTACCTGGTAGCAATGATAGTAGTGACACGTATAGCTAATCGTTTGCCTTTTACAAACTGCCTGGCAGAATGGCAGATGGTCTATTCCTTAAAGGGAGACTGGTCTAACACTGGGATCAATTTACTTTAGCTGATTTTACTTTTTGTAATTTGTTAAATGTAAGATAATCTTGGTAAAGTTCCACACTTAAGCCTACTTTGTAATAATTATAAAAGTTATGTGTATTAGTTTCTTATTTTGATAACGGAAAACTAGGTAGAGATGCATAAGTAAATATGTTTCACATGATATTGTAAGTACTTGTTATGAAATCAAACAAAAAATGTCATCGTATCTTTCAGAATAAGAAGTACCAAAGCACAAATACATTATTTACGCCAGTATATGTCGCAGCACCCAGCATTTGCAGCTGGAGACTATCGTACTCCGATGAGAGCGGCAAGAAATAATATTGAATGGAAAAAGCTGAAGGTGGTACTGGATGTACTTGGCCCAAAGCGATCAGTGAGGCAATGGAAGATAGTAAGATAACAGTTTCAATATTGTATTGTTTTTATTAAGTACTTAGGTTCCATTTCTGTCACAGCGGCAGCTTTAAAAAAGATAATAAAATACTTAAAAACAAAACTATGTGTTGTGACTGACTAAAACTGACTAACAGTTCAATTTGGACCAGTAAAACTTGATATTCTTTTGTGAGTTTAAAAAAAAGCATTGTGAGTGACGTATTTGCCTTTGTAGCATCTTCACTATTATATAATAAAGAGTTTGCTTTGATGAAACTAGAATAATGTTTTAATTTTTTGTTACAAGTGTTGGCGTGATCAAAAAAGGAAGGTGAGAGCAGAATATGGAGCCTTTAATAAAGCCAAAAATTACACAAGTGAAGTTGCTCTGCTACCTAAAATATCAGAAGAGTCAGCGCCGGTTCTGCGTGAAATTAGTAAAGAGATGACAGATGATTATGGCTTTAAGAAGTCCCCAATTGATGTAAGTTTTAAATAATTATACTATCTCAGTTGTAATTTATGACTGCAGACAATTTTTCGGTGGGTTTGTTGTTATGTGAGTGATATTATTGCTTTGGTAGCAGTTTTTACAGGTTGAGCTTAGAAATATGCCAATGTATAAAGAAAAGACGAAGATATGTCAAAAATATTACGGTAGGTTGTCGAGGGGAGGGGGGGGGGGGGTGTAAGTTTCACTCACCCACCACCCCCCACTTTCATCACTTTCTAACTAGGAGGCATGATTCTAACCTTTACCGCTTTCACTGTTATTTATTAAATAGTTTCCTTTTGTGAAATAAATGTTCTTATTTTTTTTAAGTGTTTGCGTGATCCGAAAGGAGAGGTTACAACAGAGTGTGGAGCCTTTAACATGACCATAAATACCACAGATGGTGAAGCTCCAGTAACTAAAATATCAGAAAAATCCGTGCCGGACCTGAGTGCAATTGCTGAAGATGTGACAGACGATTGTGGCTCTAAAGACAGAGAGTCATCAATTGATGTAAGTTTTAATCAATAGAACTCAGCTGTAACGTATAACAGTAGGCTACTCTTCAGCGGTTATATTGTTGTGCGAGTGACATTATTGTCTGTTTCAGAAAAGAGAGGTTACAGCAGATTGCGAAGCCTTAAACAAGGCTATAAATTGCACAGACGATGAAGCTCTTGCATCTAAAACATCAGTAAAGTCAGAACCGGTGTTGAGTGAAGAGATGACAGTTGGTTGTGGCTCGAAGGAGTCACAAATTGATGTGAGTCTTAATTATAATAACTCATTTGTAATGTATGACATTCTACTTGTTTTGTGGTTGTGTTTTTGTCCTAAAGAAATTGAATGAAAATATTTGATGTGAGGGAATAAGTTGGACAGAGAGGATAACAAACGAGGAAGTGCTCAGAAGGGTTGGAGAAAAAAGGACACTGTTAAGAACATTAGAAAACAGACGAGGGAAAATGATAGGTCATCTTTTGCGACACGATGAACTATTCAAACAGTGATAGAGGGAAAGTTGGAGGGAAGACGAGGTAGAGGAAGACCAAGGATAGAATTCATAAGCCATGTCAGACACAAAACCAACACAGCCTCCTATCAAGCGGTGAAAGAGCTCGCCCTTGATAGAGAAAAATGGAGATCGCTTCACAGACAAGAGCCTAGCTCTTAAATATGATGATGATGATGATAGTAATGTATATAAAAAAGGCAAAGTATGTGTATGATCGCCTTGATCTATGAAAAATTACGGATGTTTCCAAGGGAACAGAACAAGGTCATGCACCATCTACCAACCCATAATACGGCAGTTAAATGCAAAGGGTAAAGTTCGACTTAGCGCGACAGTGCAGCAGCGGCAGAGATGTTCAAGCCAAGAGGGCCTGATTACATGTCTTCAGGTTGATCGGAGCTCCAAGCTCTGTCTGTGCCCATAGTGGCATGCAAGATGGCGGTTACTTCCTGTTCTTACTGTTAATTTATTCTATATAGGCACACCATGTTTTGTTAAGTTTTTAATATAGGGTATATGTTTGATTTCAGAAATTTACTACTGAAGTGACCATCACTAAAGTAGAACCACAGGAGCAGAGTAATCACGTGTAAGTATTTTGTTAAATACTAGCTGTACCGCGTAGCTTCGCTTGCGCGTAGAGTAACATGTCGTCGATATAGGTTTTCATACAAATTTTCATCCTCCATAGGGCAGTTCCATACAATTCGATACGTAACAATATTTTTTTATATCATAAGATAACAAATAAGCAGATGGTTCTCCTGATGGAAAAAGACAATCATCGCCTATAGACACCAAAGATGTTAATGGTGCGTTGCTATTTTTTGGCGAGGTCTAATGCCATATGCATAAGTTTACCGGCTACCTTACCCTCCAAACTGGAATACGACAGCGACAAGCTCTGACACTATTGCGGCAGGAAAAGGTAAGGCGGTGGTACCAGACCCGGACGAGACAATGCAGAACTCTACCACATAGTAGCCACGATGGTAGTGACTCGCATAGCCAATCGGTCGCCTTTTACGACCTGCCTGGCAGAACGGCTGTTGGTCTATTCTTCAAAGGAGCTCGGATCCAACACAGGGAAAATGCGGGGGGAATATAAATAACATAAAGTTATTTTACACAATCTGTATAAATAGTTTTAGGTAAATAGCCATTTAGACAGTACCATTTTATATTAAGTACATAAGTGACTTGTGTATATATAAATATGTAAATTAATTTGTTTACTTTCCCAGACCTTAATTTTTGTGCTTTTTAAATATAAGGTAATATTTGTAAAGTTTTACACTTAAGCCTACTATGTAATAATTATAATAATTATGAGAAATGTTTTCTATCATGATAATGGATAAGCTATATATAAGATGACACCATATCTTTCAGAATAAGAAGTACCAAGGCACAAATACATTATTTACGCCAGTATATGTCGCAGCACCCAGCATTTGCAGCTGGAGACTATCGTACTCCGATGAGAGCGGCAAGAAATAATATTGAATGGAAAAAATTAAAGGTGGCACTGGATGAACTTGGTCCAAAGCGATCAGTGAGACAGTGGAAAATAGTAAGCTATCACCTTAATTGCATTTCTGTCTTAGCGGTATCTTTTAGAAAGATATTTAAATTAAATTTTGTGTTAGCCAGTGGCAGGTCATTTTGAACTTTCATTTTGTTGTATTTTTTTGTTGTGTATAAAACATGTGTATGAAATGATATATTGTCGGGATTACCACTTTGGTGAATCTGTAGGTAAATATATATATATATATATATATATATATATATATATATATATATATATATATATATATATATATATATATATATATATATATATATATATATATATATATCGCATGATGCTTTAGGATTTATTCAGACTTTGCTAAAAGTTCTTCTTACGAATGTTTTAATTTTAAATTTAATTTCATATTTAATTTTGATTTATTTTGATTTGATTTATTTTGATTATATTTAACTTTATTAAATAATAAAATAAAGTTCTAACTTTTACTTTAAGTGTTGGCGTGATCAAAAAAGAAAGGCAAGAGCAGAATGTGAAGCTTCTAACAGAGCCAAAAATTACACAGGTGTAGTGGCTATCCTACCTAAATTATTAGAAAAGCCAGTGCCGGTGTTGCGTGAATTTAATGAAAAAATCACAGATGATTCTAACCCCAAGGTGTCACCAATTGATGTAAGTTTTAATAATAATATCCTAGTTGTATATAATAATAATGACAGTTTTTTTTTCTACTAGGTGGTAGAGTTCTGCATTGGTTCGACCGGGTCTGGTACCACCGCCTTACTTAGTCCAGCCGCAATAGCGTCAGTGCTAGTCTCCGTCGTGTTCCGGTTTGGAGGGTAAGGTAGCTGGTAAACTTATGCATGTGACATTAGACCTCGTCACAAGATAGCAACGCACCATTAACATCTTTGGTGTCTATAGGCGATGGTTGACTCTTTCCATCAGGAGACCCATCTGCTTGTTTGCTATCTTATGATATAAAAAAAGAGTAAGAAGTACTAAGACACAAATAAAATAATAATTATTCCTCGTGTTGGTCCGGCCCCTTTTTAAAGAATAAATAGACCATCTGCGATTCGCTAGGCAGTTTGTAAAAGGGGAACTATTGGCTATACGCGTAACTACCTTCACTACTTGGTTGTAGGTACAGCAAAGTCACGCCCGAGTTTTGTACACCGCATTACCTATTCCCGCCACAACCGCTTCATGGGTGTTACCAACGTGTTTCCGTTCGGAGAGTAAAGTATCTGGTAAACTTATGCCTGTGGCATTACCATTTCGCTACATGAATAACAATGCACTAATAATATCTTTGGTTTCTACAGACGACAGTTGTTTCTTTTCATCAGACAGTTGTCTCTTTTCATCAGGAGAGCCATCTGCTTGTTTACTAATTGTTATCTCACGACATACAACATTGTTTTGTGAGTGGAGTATTGTCTTGGTACCAGCTTTCACAGGTTGCTTTTAGAAATGTGCCATTTCGATGGAGAAAATATGTCAGTATGAAGGGCTTCTAGTAGGATTTTCGATTACATACCAGTTAGTTTATTTGCAGGAGGCGTGAAGTATTTTTAAAAATATTCTTATTTAATATATATTAATATATGATATACATAAAATATATATTTTTTATAAAAAAATAATAAATATAAGTAAAAATACGCGCCAAACCTATAAAATTTATGTAGTAATATTATAGGTTAGGCGCGTAAATATTGACGCATTAATTAGTTGACTGGAACCCTATCTGACTTTATATTTAAAAAGGTAGTTGGTTTGTTAGGTTGTATTTAAGCCTTCGCCCAGAAACGGGAGTCTCGTGTAGAGGTGCTCCATAGACGGCGTCGAAAATATTATAAACATAAAATAGTACTTCTCGTATCTGACGGAGGGATAATAGTAAGTAAAAGGGGGTAAGAGTGGTTAATCCTTTCCGTACCAAACCACCACCATCTTCCCTTCTACCACCTCAACAAGGCGGCACGATTGTTTAATGTTATCGATTTCGCTGTTATTTGTTAAAGACTCCATTAAAAAGGACAATATTCTCATTTTTGTTTTAAGCGTTGCCTTGGCCAGAAAAGAGAGGCTACAGCAGAGCGTGGAGCCTTTAACGAGGACGTAAATCCCATAGATGATGATGTTCCTCTATCTAAAATATCAAAAAAATCAGTGTCGGCGCTGAGTGCAATTGGTAAAGAGATAACAGATGATTGTGGATCTAAGGAATCGTTGATTGATGTAAGTTTTAACTATAATACCTCGATTATACTTAGTTTAATTCACTTTGTAATAGAGAAGTTAAGTAGAAGTCGTGTTCTATTTTGCTAAGCCTCGCTGCAGCGCTGTGAATCATTCAATCAAAGTCAAAATGAAGCAGCGCTGTAGCGTATAATAGAGTATAATATATATTCACGATCTAAATGTCGTAACCACAGTTGCTGCCACAATATGGCGCTTACGCGTTTCACGACCTCGCCTCGTGCTCGCGTGACGTGACTGAGACTTGCCTCGCGTGACAGCCTCGGTCACGACACGTTCGTGCATACTACATAAACTAGGTACAAAAACTTCTTAAGTGGCAACCCCGTGTCAACGTTCGCAGGTCATAATACTGGGGCGCGCAAAGGAAATTCACAGTTCGCGTGCGGTTATAAGTTTCAATTTTGCTTGCAGACGGGTAGCTCTGGTGAATCTCGGTATATATTAATACCTAAACTTGACTTTTGTAAAGGAGGGAATCTTCTGTACGGTAGTAATATTAGCTATTCTATGCCCATATGGATAACTTTAAAAAAAATAAAACTTAAAACCTTTAAAAACTAAAAAAATCTTGCCTAATACTCGGCAACGCTCAGATCATCTTGAGCTACGTGTCGGTTGATAGGGCTCGGGATCGATTCCCGAGGACATACATTTGTGTGAAAAGTATAGCATTTGCAGACATTTGCATTTCTGGGTGTGTTAATATATATAAATTACCTATTACGTTGTTTGTCCGCTATGGATTCCTTAACTACTGAACTGATCTCAATATAATTTTGTAGATATCCACGGTTTGGTCCAACGTTGGTTGGTTTGGTTAAAAGATAGGATAGTTTTTATCTCAATTAACCCCTCCGCCCTCACAAGTACCCCACCAAAATATTTAATAAAAGTAATTTGTGTGGCAAAACAATGTTTTCTGGGTCAACTACTTAAGTATATTTGCCACTGTGGTCGGTGTCGGTGTTGACCAATCGTGGGTGCACTTGTTTAACCTCTGTCACATCTTCGAGGATACGGGCGTGAAGATACATTTTAAAAAATATATTTGAGTATTTATGTATTTTTATGAAATCAGAAACCAGAAGAACTTTATTCAAT
This sequence comes from Apodemia mormo, assembly GCA_036924255.1. Classification (NCBI taxonomy): domain Eukaryota; kingdom Metazoa; phylum Arthropoda; class Insecta; order Lepidoptera; family Riodinidae; genus Apodemia; species Apodemia mormo. Next base: position 42,754,725 of record JAUPFN010000001.1, on the reverse strand, counting down.
AAAACTTTTTACAAGTTATTTTGACACGTCAATACTCTTCAAAACTATTATTATTATTATATATGATAATAATACATATTATTTATAATGGTAATAATACATAATGATAATAATACATATTATATTATATAATATGTATTATTATCATTGCCTAACACCCATATCACATTCACAAGCAAATTTTTGCTTTCATTGGGGTTATATTAACTCATGCATTAGCTGACCCGGTAAACTCGAATTAATTAAATAAATGTTGATATTAAAGTTAATAATTGACACCATTTCAAAAATATGAAGTCGCATAAATATAAAACCATTTCTTTATTTTTCAATCCTGATTCGTAATAGATATTTACTATTTATTTTCATTTAAATGCTGGAGTAAAAAATGTAATGAAAAACCGTGTGATGACGTCACTTGGACAGCAGAGTAAGGATTACCTATGCTCAAACATATAGTTTTAAAAGTATAATCGGTATGTCAAATATTATGTCATTCTTTAACATAATCTCTTTCCATATTATTTATTTGTGTTAGAAAATAATTATCAAAGACCTGCTTCAGCGATTCCACTCTGCTCTATTTGTAATCGACACTTGGATTTATTTGATATTTCGCAATATTATTACTGCAAACTAGAACACTTTATAGAAATATGATCAAATGTAAACAACGGTTTAATGATTTACAATACTTGATTTCATAAATGTCATAGATAAAATGTGTTATTTTTGTCAGGTCACAAAAAGAATAGACGTAGCATCATTCAGCCGTATAAATGACGTTTTTTGACACTTTAGTCGATTTAGAATAGTTTAAATAAATATCAAAGTGAATGAATATCTAGAAAATAAAAAATACGGGTATTCTATTTTTCAATCTTGTTTCAGTTAAAAATATAAGGGTGTTAAAAAAATAAAATGTTGTCAATTGAGATAGAAATTATCTTTTACAAGGGTCAAATTACAAATTACAAATATTTACAAAATATTTTCGCCGTGTTGGCCCCGGCCTCCTTTGTAGAATAGGCCAACTGCCGTTCTGCCAGGCAGGTCGTAAAAGGCGACCGATTGGCTATCGAGTCACTACCATCGTGGCTACTAGGTGGTAGAGTTCTGCATTTTCTCGCCCGGGTCTGGTACCACCGCCTTACCTATTCCTGCCGCAATAACGTCAGCGCTTGTCGCTGTTGTGTTTCGGTTTGGAGGGTAAGGTAGCCGGTAAACTTATGCATGTGGCATTAGACCTCGCCACAAGATAGCAACGCACCATTAACATCTTTGGTGTCTATAGGCGATGGTTGACTCTTTCCATCAGGAGACCCATCTGCTTGTTTGCTATCTTATGACATAAAAAAAAAAAAAAAAAAAATATGACCGATTTTAATAAACCGATTCGAAATCGGTAATTACGGAGTTTAGTATTTTATATATTTATCTATGTTTGATTGCAGGAATTTAGCGATGATGTGCCCATCAGTAATCTGGTAACAAAGGAGCATTTAAATCAAACGTAAGTATTTCATTAAAATTATATATATTTCATGTAAGTTACAGAAATGGGAGACTTTACTAATATTACATAATATAGTGTTGGTACTCCCAAACATAATTCGGGAATATCTACTAATACCCGCCTGCTTTGCTGGGTATAATTTTTTTTTGTCAATTAATATGCTCATCTTTGCATAATCAGCTTTTGTTACTGTATACCAGTTTTCATTATTTTTAAGATTATCAATTTTTTTATTCATTATCAAGATTGATCAAAGCACATACAGACATACAGACAGAGGCAGATAAAACTTATATTGCCTATTATACAGCATGTTTTTTTAGACGAGGAACGGACTCAAACCCGTGAAAATTTACGCTTATACATATCAAATAAAAATATAAGAAAAAACAAAGTGATAACCCAGAAAACAGTAATTGAAATATTGTCATAAGTCTCGTAACTCATGGTTACCCTTGTTGCGAAGAATCATAATAACATCGGCAGTAGGTAGATAGATATTAGATAACAAAAATATAACGTACATCCCCGTATTAAACTAGTATGATTCATTTCCCAACTCATATTTTGTTCGTGGCTTAGTTAGGAAGGACAGGAAAAAATACCTATGCTCTAAATAATAAGAAATGTTTTAAGTGTGTTGTAGTAATTATACTTTTTCATTTTTTTTATAATTAAAATAATATATGTGCTACGATCAAGCTTAGCTGATATTTACCTTAGTATTGCTGGTGTATTTAAAAAAAATAATTAACTATTAACACAATTTTACACTAAACAAAATTTTCGAATTTGCTTCTGAATTTGGCAATTTGAGAGAATCTCGCTGTAGTAGGTATCTGATAGCACGTCGCACCTAATACATAAATACGTATTATATCCCAATATTCTTCATCGGAGTAATGATAAGAATAGGATATCCTTATTGTTAGTAGTCAAATACTAACATAAAAATTCGCGAGGAAGTTTATTTACATTATACAATTAAACGTCCGGATGTCGCGGTACATTGGCACAAACTGAAGACTAGACTTGTGTAACTCAGGAGTGATTAACTCAAAAAGATATAACCCTTACAAAGGAGTGAATATATCAGTAACTCCGTAGTATTCAAACTAACTCTCTATATCTTTATGTCACAGTCACAGAGTGATTGTATTTCATCTAAGCGGAATAGAATGAAAGGAATGATATGTTTATCAGGGAGCAGAAAGAGAGAAAACCATCATTCGGAATGAAGAATGTTGTAGCATCGAACTACATACTGTACACACAAAGATATCCCGCAAAGTAATGGGATTAAGATATCTTTAATATTGTTCAAATGCGGATAGTTCAAATAATAAACAGCGATGAGAATTATTTTGTTTGTACTTTGTTTTAAAAACGCACGCATAATAAAAAATAAGCGTTTGTTTTTAAATAATTTAATAAAATAATATCGATTCTGTTCGATATAACATAAATACATCATTTATTTTAACTGTTTATTTTGTCATTATATCGCACCGGTTAAACCCTTAAGACTAGAAACTTGAAATCTTTAATATATCGGCGAATACACCTACTTCTCATTTTAAAAACATTAAAAATCGGTTAAATGTAATTTACATAATTCTTTCACACGCAGTGGAAGCCGCGGTCAATCCTTAGTATCAAATAAAACAAGCGTGATTGCTTTTTAAATAAGTAAAAGAATACCAAACAGAATCCATAAATACATATCGTTTATTTCAACTCTTTATCTTGTCTTTAAATCTGTAAATCATTTCATTTCCTTATATTCTCATTAAATCTAAATATGTCACCAATCCCAATCACTCTGATTTCTACTGAGTTATAAGGAGTTGAAGATATAAATGAGTGATATATATCCGTAACTCTGAAAGATACATATCACTCTTTTCTTTTCTCGGATATATTTTGCGCAAGTCTACTGAAGACTGTGTAGCAACCCGCGCCCGGCTGTCATGTCATGACGTGTCTGTGTTTAAAATTTTAAACGCAGTTTGTCTCTTGCGCGCTTGATGTTTACTATTTATGTATTTTATGGGATAATAAAGGTCAAAAAATGTTCATATATTTTATAAATGTTTGGGCTCAGAATCGACTACTAAGTACTCTCCTTCAATGGGTTTCTCGGCTAAAAAGCACAGCCTGTATATGACTATGATAGTTGCAACAATATTAAACACTAAATTATGGTGGGATTTCTACATTGACAAACAGAATTGTACACACCGAGATAAACAACCTTTTTCATATCATAAGATATCAAACAAACGGATGGCTTTCCTAATGATGCGTTGCTATTCTTGTGGCAGGCTCTTAGTGCCACATGCATAAGTTTACCGGCTATCTTACTCTCCAAACCGGAACACGACAAAGACAAGCACTTATGCTATTGCGGCAGGAATAGGCAAGGTGATGGTACCAGACTCGGAGGAACCAATGCAGAACTCTACCACCTAGTAGCCACGATAGTAGTTACTCGCATAGCCAATCGGTCGCCTCTTCTAAATTGCCTGGTAGAACAGCAGATGGTGTTTTCTTCAAAGCAGCCGGGACCAAAACGGGGGATTTTTTTTTGGCTCAAGACTGTGTTAAAAATATTGGCCCAAGACAATCTTAACATTCCATACAGGTCGGTGGTAATATGTTATTTGTTCTTTTGTATATTTTATTTTTCTTGACCGCCCCGTTGGCCGAGTGGTTAGCGACCCTGACAACGCGATCGACAGGGCTCGGGTTCGATCCCCGACATGGACAAGCATTTGTGTGATGAGCATCAATGTTTGTATTTACGGGTTTGGGTGTTTATTAAATATATTCTTGTACTAGCTGTTGCCCACGACTTCGTACGCGCGGACTTCGTTTACTGCCCACAGCACCTGCCCCGTAGGTGATAGCCTGATAATATGTAGCCTATGTGTTGACGCCACCTGTTAGTAATATTCATGCAAAATTTGAAGTAAATCCATGCAGTACTTTTTGAGTTTACCCCGGACATACATACAGACAAATAGATAAACAGACAAAAAATCTAAAAATTATATTTCTCGCTTCGATATCGATTGTAGATCACGCCCGATCACGGTATTCTTTTAAAAAATATTCAATGTACAGGTTTGACTTTCTTACGATTTTATTATATGTATAGATTTATATATGTATTTCTTTGTATTAGTATCGTTGACTAACACCCATAACACAAGCAAATAATTTGCTTACTTTGGGGTTAGATCAGTAAGTGTAGTTTGTCCCGTGTGTGAATATCTAGAACGTGAAGCTATTTTACACAATCTGTTAGTTTGGCTAAATAGCATAAACGTGGGTGATTTTTTAAGTATGTAGATACCATAGTTATAAAATGGTGTAGCAGTATTAAGTGTATTTAATTGTTCCGTGAATACAAATGTCATTTTTTATATATTACTAGCTGTTGCCAGCGATTTCGTCCGCGCGGACTTCGTTTACTCCGCACTGCTTCTCCCCCGTATGTGATAGCGTGATAATATGTAGCCTATATGTTGACCCGACCTATTAGTAATATTCATGCAAAATTTGAAGTAAATCCATGCAGCACTTTTTAAGTTTACCCCGGACATACATACAGACAAACAGACAAACAGAAAAACAGAAAAACAGACAAACAGACAAAAATTCTAAAAACTATATTTTTGGCTTCGATATCGATTGTAGTTCACGCCCCAACTATTCTTTTAAAAAAATATTCAATGTACAGTTTTGACTTTCCTACGATTTTATTATATGTATAGATAAGATAGCAAACAAGCAGATGGCTCTTTTGATGTAAAGAGGCAACGGTGGATGATGTAAATAGTGCGTTGTTATCCGCGTGGCGAGGTGTCGATGTTACTTGGGAATTATTTACCGACTACCCTACTCTCCAAATTGGAACACGATAATGACAAGCATTGACGCTATCGTGGCAAGGATAGGTGGTAAGTGGTACCAAATACCCGGGCGAAACATTGCGGAACTCTATTACCTGGTAGCAATGATAGTAGTGACACGTATAGCTAATCGTTTGCCTTTTACAAACTGCCTGGCAGAATGGCAGATGGTCTATTCCTTAAAGGGAGACTGGTCTAACACTGGGATCAATTTACTTTAGCTGATTTTACTTTTTGTAATTTGTTAAATGTAAGATAATCTTGGTAAAGTTCCACACTTAAGCCTACTTTGTAATAATTATAAAAGTTATGTGTATTAGTTTCTTATTTTGATAACGGAAAACTAGGTAGAGATGCATAAGTAAATATGTTTCACATGATATTGTAAGTACTTGTTATGAAATCAAACAAAAAATGTCATCGTATCTTTCAGAATAAGAAGTACCAAAGCACAAATACATTATTTACGCCAGTATATGTCGCAGCACCCAGCATTTGCAGCTGGAGACTATCGTACTCCGATGAGAGCGGCAAGAAATAATATTGAATGGAAAAAGCTGAAGGTGGTACTGGATGTACTTGGCCCAAAGCGATCAGTGAGGCAATGGAAGATAGTAAGATAACAGTTTCAATATTGTATTGTTTTTATTAAGTACTTAGGTTCCATTTCTGTCACAGCGGCAGCTTTAAAAAAGATAATAAAATACTTAAAAACAAAACTATGTGTTGTGACTGACTAAAACTGACTAACAGTTCAATTTGGACCAGTAAAACTTGATATTCTTTTGTGAGTTTAAAAAAAAGCATTGTGAGTGACGTATTTGCCTTTGTAGCATCTTCACTATTATATAATAAAGAGTTTGCTTTGATGAAACTAGAATAATGTTTTAATTTTTTGTTACAAGTGTTGGCGTGATCAAAAAAGGAAGGTGAGAGCAGAATATGGAGCCTTTAATAAAGCCAAAAATTACACAAGTGAAGTTGCTCTGCTACCTAAAATATCAGAAGAGTCAGCGCCGGTTCTGCGTGAAATTAGTAAAGAGATGACAGATGATTATGGCTTTAAGAAGTCCCCAATTGATGTAAGTTTTAAATAATTATACTATCTCAGTTGTAATTTATGACTGCAGACAATTTTTCGGTGGGTTTGTTGTTATGTGAGTGATATTATTGCTTTGGTAGCAGTTTTTACAGGTTGAGCTTAGAAATATGCCAATGTATAAAGAAAAGACGAAGATATGTCAAAAATATTACGGTAGGTTGTCGAGGGGAGGGGGGGGGGGGGGTGTAAGTTTCACTCACCCACCACCCCCCACTTTCATCACTTTCTAACTAGGAGGCATGATTCTAACCTTTACCGCTTTCACTGTTATTTATTAAATAGTTTCCTTTTGTGAAATAAATGTTCTTATTTTTTTTAAGTGTTTGCGTGATCCGAAAGGAGAGGTTACAACAGAGTGTGGAGCCTTTAACATGACCATAAATACCACAGATGGTGAAGCTCCAGTAACTAAAATATCAGAAAAATCCGTGCCGGACCTGAGTGCAATTGCTGAAGATGTGACAGACGATTGTGGCTCTAAAGACAGAGAGTCATCAATTGATGTAAGTTTTAATCAATAGAACTCAGCTGTAACGTATAACAGTAGGCTACTCTTCAGCGGTTATATTGTTGTGCGAGTGACATTATTGTCTGTTTCAGAAAAGAGAGGTTACAGCAGATTGCGAAGCCTTAAACAAGGCTATAAATTGCACAGACGATGAAGCTCTTGCATCTAAAACATCAGTAAAGTCAGAACCGGTGTTGAGTGAAGAGATGACAGTTGGTTGTGGCTCGAAGGAGTCACAAATTGATGTGAGTCTTAATTATAATAACTCATTTGTAATGTATGACATTCTACTTGTTTTGTGGTTGTGTTTTTGTCCTAAAGAAATTGAATGAAAATATTTGATGTGAGGGAATAAGTTGGACAGAGAGGATAACAAACGAGGAAGTGCTCAGAAGGGTTGGAGAAAAAAGGACACTGTTAAGAACATTAGAAAACAGACGAGGGAAAATGATAGGTCATCTTTTGCGACACGATGAACTATTCAAACAGTGATAGAGGGAAAGTTGGAGGGAAGACGAGGTAGAGGAAGACCAAGGATAGAATTCATAAGCCATGTCAGACACAAAACCAACACAGCCTCCTATCAAGCGGTGAAAGAGCTCGCCCTTGATAGAGAAAAATGGAGATCGCTTCACAGACAAGAGCCTAGCTCTTAAATATGATGATGATGATGATAGTAATGTATATAAAAAAGGCAAAGTATGTGTATGATCGCCTTGATCTATGAAAAATTACGGATGTTTCCAAGGGAACAGAACAAGGTCATGCACCATCTACCAACCCATAATACGGCAGTTAAATGCAAAGGGTAAAGTTCGACTTAGCGCGACAGTGCAGCAGCGGCAGAGATGTTCAAGCCAAGAGGGCCTGATTACATGTCTTCAGGTTGATCGGAGCTCCAAGCTCTGTCTGTGCCCATAGTGGCATGCAAGATGGCGGTTACTTCCTGTTCTTACTGTTAATTTATTCTATATAGGCACACCATGTTTTGTTAAGTTTTCAATATAGGGTATATGTTTGATTTCAGAAATTTACTACTGAAGTGACCATCACTAAAGTAGAACCACAGGAGCAGAGTAATCACGTGTAAGTATTTTGTTAAATACTAGCTGTACCGCGTAGCTTCGCTTGCGCGTAGAGTAACATGTCGTCGATATAGGTTTTCATACAAATTTTCATCCTCCATAGGGCAGTTCCATACAATTCGATACGTAACAATATTTTTTTATATCATAAGATAACAAATAAGCAGATGGTTCTCCTGATGGAAAAAGACAATCATCGCCTATAGACACCAAAGATGTTAATGGTGCGTTGCTATTTTTTGGCGAGGTCTAATGCCATATGCATAAGTTTACCGGCTACCTTACCCTCCAAACTGGAATACGACAGCGACAAGCTCTGACACTATTGCGGCAGGAAAAGGTAAGGCGGTGGTACCAGACCCGGACGAGACAATGCAGAACTCTACCACATAGTAGCCACGATGGTAGTGACTCGCATAGCCAATCGGTCGCCTTTTACGACCTGCCTGGCAGAACGGCTGTTGGTCTATTCTTCAAAGGAGCTCGGATCCAACACAGGGAAAATGCGGGGGGAATATAAATAACATAAAGTTATTTTACACAATCTGTATAAATAGTTTTAGGTAAATAGCCATTTAGACAGTACCATTTTATATTAAGTACATAAGTGACTTGTGTATATATAAATATGTAAATTAATTTGTTTACTTTCCCAGACCTTAATTTTTGTGCTTTTTAAATATAAGGTAATATTTGTAAAGTTTTACACTTAAGCCTACTATGTAATAATTATAATAATTATGAGAAATGTTTTCTATCATGATAATGGATAAGCTATATATAAGATGACACCATATCTTTCAGAATAAGAAGTACCAAGGCACAAATACATTATTTACGCCAGTATATGTCGCAGCACCCAGCATTTGCAGCTGGAGACTATCGTACTCCGATGAGAGCGGCAAGAAATAATATTGAATGGAAAAAATTAAAGGTGGCACTGGATGAACTTGGTCCAAAGCGATCAGTGAGACAGTGGAAAATAGTAAGCTATCACCTTAATTGCATTTCTGTCTTAGCGGTATCTTTTAGAAAGATATTTAAATTAAATTTTGTGTTAGCCAGTGGCAGGTCATTTTGAACTTTCATTTTGTTGTATTTTTTTGTTGTGTATAAAACATGTGTATGAAATGATATATTGTCGGGATTACCACTTTGGTGAATCTGTAGGTAAATATATATATATATATATATATATATATATATATATATATATATATATATATATATATATATATATATATATATATATCGCATGATGCTTTAGGATTTATTCAGACTTTGCTAAAAGTTCTTCTTACGAATGTTTTAATTTTAAATTTAATTTCATATTTAATTTTGATTTATTTTGATTTGATTTATTTTGATTATATTTAACTTTATTAAATAATAAAATAAAGTTCTAACTTTTACTTTAAGTGTTGGCGTGATCAAAAAAGAAAGGCAAGAGCAGAATGTGAAGCTTCTAACAGAGCCAAAAATTACACAGGTGTAGTGGCTATCCTACCTAAATTATTAGAAAAGCCAGTGCCGGTGTTGCGTGAATTTAATGAAAAAATCACAGATGATTCTAACCCCAAGGTGTCACCAATTGATGTAAGTTTTAATAATAATATCCTAGTTGTATATAATAATAATGACAGTTTTTTTTTCTACTAGGTGGTAGAGTTCTGCATTGGTTCGACCGGGTCTGGTACCACCGCCTTACTTAGTCCAGCCGCAATAGCGTCAGTGCTAGTCTCCGTCGTGTTCCGGTTTGGAGGGTAAGGTAGCTGGTAAACTTATGCATGTGACATTAGACCTCGTCACAAGATAGCAACGCACCATTAACATCTTTGGTGTCTATAGGCGATGGTTGACTCTTTCCATCAGGAGACCCATCTGCTTGTTTGCTATCTTATGATATAAAAAAAGAGTAAGAAGTACTAAGACACAAATAAAATAATAATTATTCCTCGTGTTGGTCCGGCCCCTTTTTAAAGAATAAATAGACCATCTGCGATTCGCTAGGCAGTTTGTAAAAGGGGAACTATTGGCTATACGCGTAACTACCTTCACTACTTGGTTGTAGGTACAGCAAAGTCACGCCCGAGTTTTGTACACCGCATTACCTATTCCCGCCACAACCGCTTCATGGGTGTTACCAACGTGTTTCCGTTCGGAGAGTAAAGTATCTGGTAAACTTATGCCTGTGGCATTACCATTTCGCTACATGAATAACAATGCACTAATAATATCTTTGGTTTCTACAGACGACAGTTGTTTCTTTTCATCAGACAGTTGTCTCTTTTCATCAGGAGAGCCATCTGCTTGTTTACTAATTGTTATCTCACGACATACAACATTGTTTTGTGAGTGGAGTATTGTCTTGGTACCAGCTTTCACAGGTTGCTTTTAGAAATGTGCCATTTCGATGGAGAAAATATGTCAGTATGAAGGGCTTCTAGTAGGATTTTCGATTACATACCAGTTAGTTTATTTGCAGGAGGCGTGAAGTATTTTTAAAAATATTCTTATTTAATATATATTAATATATGATATACATAAAATATATATTTTTTATAAAAAAATAATAAATATAAGTAAAAATACGCGCCAAACCTATAAAATTTATGTAGTAATATTATAGGTTAGGCGCGTAAATATTGACGCATTAATTAGTTGACTGGAACCCTATCTGACTTTATATTTAAAAAGGTAGTTGGTTTGTTAGGTTGTATTTAAGCCTTCGCCCAGAAACGGGAGTCTCGTGTAGAGGTGCTCCATAGACGGCGTCGAAAATATTATAAACATAAAATAGTACTTCTCGTATCTGACGGAGGGATAATAGTAAGTAAAAGGGGGTAAGAGTTGTTAATCCTTTCCGTACCAAACCACCACCATCTTCCCTTCTACCACCTCAACAAGGCGGCACGATTGTTTAATGTTATCGATTTCGCTGTTATTTGTTAAAGACTCCATTAAAAAGGACAATATTCTCATTTTTGTTTTAAGCGTTGCCTTGGCCAGAAAAGAGAGGCTACAGCAGAGCGTGGAGCCTTTAACGAGGACGTAAATCCCATAGATGATGATGTTCCTCTATCTAAAATATCAAAAAAATCAGTGTCGGCGCTGAGTGCAATTGGTAAAGAGATAACAGATGATTGTGGATCTAAGGAATCGTTGATTGATGTAAGTTTTAACTATAATACCTCGATTATACTTAGTTTAATTCACTTTGTAATAGAGAAGTTAAGTAGAAGTCGTGTTCTATTTTGCTAAGCCTCGCTGCAGCGCTGTGAATCATTCAATCAAAGTCAAAATGAAGCAGCGCTGTAGCGTATAATAGAGTATAATATATATTCACGATCTAAATGTCGTAACCACAGTTGCTGCCACAATATGGCGCTTACGCGTTTCACGACCTCGCCTCGTGCTCGCGTGACGTGACTGAGACTTGCCTCGCGTGACAGCCTCGGTCACGACACGTTCGTGCATACTACATAAACTAGGTACAAAAACTTCTTAAGTGGCAACCCCGTGTCAACGTTCGCAGGTCATAATACTGGGGCGCGCAAAGGAAATTCACAGTTCGCGTGCGGTTATAAGTTTCAATTTTGCTTGCAGACGGGTAGCTCTGGTGAATCTCGGTATATATTAATACCTAAACTTGACTTTTGTAAAGGAGGGAATCTTCTGTACGGTAGTAATATTAGCTATTCTATGCCCATATGGATAACTTTAAAAAAAATAAAACTTAAAACCTTTAAAAACTAAAAAAATCTTGCCTAATACTCGGCAACGCTCAGATCATCTTGAGCTACGTGTCGGTTGATAGGGCTCGGGATCGATTCCCGAGGACATACATTTGTGTGAAAAGTATAGCATTTGCAGACATTTGCATTTCTGGGTGTGTTAATATATATAAATTACCTATTACGTTGTTTGTCCGCTATGGATTCCTTAACTACTGAACTGATCTCAATATAATTTTGTAGATATCCACGGTTTGGTCCAACGTTGGTTGGTTTGGTTAAAAGATAGGATAGTTTTTATCTCAATTAACCCCTCCGCCCTCACAAGTACCCCACCAAAATATTTAATAAAAGTAATTTGTGTGGCAAAACAATGTTTTCTGGGTCAACTACTTAAGTATATTTGCCACTGTGGTCGGTGTCGGTGTTGACCAATCGTGGGTGCACTTGTTTAACCTCTGTCACATCTTCGAGGATACGGGCGTGAAGATACATTTTAAAAAATATATTTGAGTATTTATGTATTTTTATGAAATCAGAAACCAGAAGAACTTTATTCAATAAAACTTTTTACAAGTTATTTTGACACGTCAATACTCTTCAAAACTATTATTATTATTATATATGATAATAATACATATTATTTATAATGGTAATAATACATAATGATAATAATACATATTATATTATATAATATGTATTATTATCATTGCCTAACACCCATATCACATTCACAAGCAAATTTTTGCTTTCATTGGGGTTATATTAACTCATGCATTAGCTGACCCGGTAAACTCGAATTAATTAAATAAATGTTGATATTAAAGTTAATAATTGACACCATTTCAAAAATATGAAGTCGCATAAATATAAAACCATTTCTTTATTTTTCAATCCTGATTCGTAATAGATATTTACTATTTATTTTCATTTAAATGCTGGAGTAAAAAATGTAATGAAAAACCGTGTGATGACGTCACTTGGACAGCAGAGTAAGGATTACCTATGCTCAAACATATAGTTTTAAAAGTATAATCGGTATGTCAAATATTATGTCATTCTTTAACATAATCTCTTTCCATATTATTTATTTGTGTTAGAAAATAATTATCAAAGACCTGCTTCAGCGATTCCACTCTGCTCTATTTGTAATCGACACTTGGATTTATTTGATATTTCGCAATATTATTACTGCAAACTAGAACACTTTATAGAAATATGATCAAATGTAAACAAAGGTTTGATGATTTACAATACTTGATTTCATAAATGTCATAGATAAAATGTGTTATTTTTGTCAGGTCACAAAAAGAATAGACGTAGCATCATTCAGCCGTATAAATGACGTCATTTGGCACTTTTGTCGATTTAGAATTGTTTAAATAAATATCAAAGTGAATGAATTTATAGAAAATAAAAAATACGGGTATCCTATTTTTCAATCTTGTTTCAGTTAAAATTATAAGGGTGTTAAAAAAATAAAATGTTGTCAATTGAGATAGAAATTATCTTTTACAAGGGTCAAATTACAAATATTTACAAAACATGACCGATTTTAATAAACCGTTTCGAAATCGGTAATATACAGAGTTCAGTATTTTATATATTTATGTATGTTTCATTGCAGGAATTTAGCGATGATGTGCCCATCAGTAATGTGGTAACAAAGGAGCATTTAAATCGAACGTAAGTATTTCATTAAAATTATATATATTTCATGTAAGTTACAGAAATGGGAGACTTTACTAATATTACATAATATAGAGTTGGTACTCCCAAACATAATTCGGGAATATCTACTAATACCCGCCTGCTTTGCTGGGTATAATTTTTTTTTGTCAATTAATATGCTCATCTTTGCATAATCAGCTTTTGTTACTGTATACCAGTTTTCATTATTTTTAAGATTATCAATTTTTTTTATTCATTATCATGATTGATCAAAGCATTTTCAATAGCTTAAGGGACACACAGACAGAGGCAGATAAAACTTATATTGCCTATTATACAGCATGTTTTTTTAGACGAGGAACGGACTCAAACCCGTGAAAATTTACGCTTATACATATCGAATAAAAATATAAGAAAAAACAAAGTGATAACCCAGAAAACAGTAATTGAAATATTGTCATAAGTCTCGTAACTCATGGTTACCCTTGTTGCGAAGAATCATAATAACATCGGCAGTAGGTAGATAGATATTAGATAACAAAAATATAACCTACATCCCCGTATTAAACTAGTATGATTCATTTCCCAACTCATATTTTGTTCGTGGCTTAGGCAGGACAGGGAAAAATACATATGCACTAAATAATAAGAAATGTTTTAAGTGTGTTGTAGTATTTATACTTTTTCATTTTATTTAATAATTAAAATAATATATGTGCTACGATCAAGCTTAGCTGATATTTACCTTAGTATTCCTGGTGTATTTAAAAAAAAATAATTAACTATTAACACAATTTTACACTAAACAAAATTTTCGAATTGGCTTCTGAATTTGGCAATTTGAGAGATGCTCGCTGTAGTAGGTATCTGATAGCACGTCGCACCTAATATATAGATACGTATTATATCCCAATATTCTTCATCGGAGTAATAATAAGATTAGGATATCCTTATTGTTAGTAGTCAAATACTAACATAAAAATTCGCGAGGAAGTTTATTTACATTACACAAGTAAACGTCCGGACGTCGCGGTGCATTGGCACAAACTGAAGACTGCGTGGCAACCCGCGCCCGGCTGTCATGTCATGACGTGTCTGTGTTTAAAATTTTAATCGCAGTTTGTCTCTTGCGCGCTTGATGTTTACTATTTATGTATTTTATGGGATAATAAAGGTAAAAAAATGTTCATATATTTTATAAATGGGCTCAGAATCGACTACTAAGTACTCTCCTTCAATGGGTTTCTCGGCTAAAAAGCACAGCCTGTATATGACTATGATAGTTGCAACAATATTAAACACTAAATTATGGTGGGATTTCTACATTGACAAACAGAATTGTACACACCGAGATAAACAACCTTTTTCATATCATAAGATATCAAACAAACGGATGGCTTTCCTAATGATGCGTTGCTATTCTTGTGGCAGGCTCTTAGTGCCACATGCATAAGTTTTCCGGCTATCTTACTCTCCAAACCGGAACACGACAAAGACAAGCACTTATGCTATTGCGGCAGGAATAGGCAAGGTGATGGTACCAGACTCGGAGGAACCAATGCAGAACTCTACCACCTAGTAGCCACGATAGTAGTTACTCGCATAGCCAATCGGTCGCCTCTTCTAAATTGCCTGGTAGAACAGCAGATGGTATTTTCTTCAAAGAAGCCGGGACCAAAACGGGGGAGCCAAATTGGCTCAAGACTGTGTTAAAAATATACCTTTAATTTAAGTATCAATCTTAACATTCCATAGAGGTCGGTGGTAATATGTTATTTTCTCTTTTGTATATTTTATTTTTTTGACCGCCCCGTTGGTCGAGTGGTTAGCGACCCTGACTACGCGATCGACAGGGCTCGGGTTCGATCCCCGACATGGACAAGCATTTGTGTGATGAGCATCAATGTTTGTATTTCCGGGTTTGGGTGTTTATTAAATATATTCTTGTACTAGCTGTTGCCCACGACTTCGTCCGCGCGGACTTCGTTTACTGCCCACAGCATCTGCCCCGTAGGTGATAGCCTGATAATATGTAGCCTATGTTACCTGTTACCTGTTACCTGTTAGTAATATTCATGCAAAATTTGAAGTAAATCCATGCAGCACTTTTTAAGTTTACCCCGGACATACATACAGACAAACAGACAAACAGAAAAACAGAAAAACAGACAAACAGACAAAAAATCTAAAAATTATATTTTTCGCTTCGATATCGATTGTAGATCACGCCCGATCACGGTGTTCTTTTAAAAAATATTCAATGTACAGGTTTGACTTTCTTACGATTTTATTATATGTATAGATTTATATATGTATTTCTTTGTATTAGTATCGTTGACTAACACCCATAACACAAGCAAATAATTTGCTTACTTTGGGGTTAGATCAGTAAGTGTAGTTTGTCCCGTGTGTGAATATCTAGAACGTGAAGCTATTTTACACAATCTGTTAGTTTGGCTAAATAGCATAAACGTGGGTGATTTTTTAAGTATGTAGATACCATAGTTATAAAATGGTGTAGCAGTATTAAGTGTATTTAATTGTTCCGTGCATACAAATGTGATTTTTTATATATTACTAGCTGTTGCCAGCGACTTCATCCGCGCGGACTTCGTTTACTCCGCACTGCTTCTCCCCCGTAGGTGATAGCGTGATATTATGTAGCCTATATGCTGACCCGACCTATTAGTAATATTCATGCAAAATTTGAAGTAAATCCACGCAGCACTTTTTAAGTTTACCCCGACATACATACAGACAAACAGACAAACAGAAAAACAGACAAACAGACAAAAATTCTAAAAACTATATTTTTGGCTTCGATATCGATTGTAGTTTACGCCCCAACTATTCTTTTAAAAAAATATTCAATGTACAGTTTTGACTTTCCTACGATTTTATTATATGTATAGATAAGATAGCAAACAAGCAGAGGGCTCTTTTGATGTAAAGAGGCAACGGTGGAAGATGTAAATATTGCGTTATTATCCGCGTGGCGAGGTGTCGATGTTACTTGGGAATTATTTACCGACTACCCTACTCTCCAAATTGGAACACGATAATGACAAGCATTGACGCTATCGTGGCAAGGATAGGTGGTAAGTGGTACCAAATACCCGGGCGAAACATTGCGGAACTCTATTACCTGGTAGCAATGATAGTAGTGACACGTATAGCTAATCGTTTGCCTTTTACAAACTGCCTGGCAGAATGGCAGATGGTCTATTCCTTAAAGGGAGACTGGTCTAACACTGGGATCAATTTACTTTAGCTGATTTTACTTTTTGTAATTTGTTAAATGTAAGATAATCTTGGTAAAGTTCCACACTTAAGCCTACTTTGTAATAATTATAAAAGTTATGTGTATTAGTTTCTTATTTTGATAACGGAAAACTAGGTAGAGATGCATAAGTAAATATGTTTCACATGATATTGTAAGTACTTGTTATGAAATCAAACAAAAAATGTCATCGTATCTTTCAGAATAAGAAGTACCAAAGCACAAATACATTATTTACGCCAGTATATGTCGCAGCACCCAGCATTTGCAGCTGGAGACTATCGTACTCCGATGAGAGCGGCACGGAATAACATTGAATGGAAAAAACTGAAGGTGGTACTGGATATACTTGGTCCAAAGCGATCAGTGAGACAATGGAAGATAGTAAGATCTCATTTTGACTTTGGTTGCATTTCTGTCTAAGTCATGGCACTGGATGAACTTGGTCCAAAGTTATCAGTGAGACAATGGAAAATAGTAAGATCTCATTCGCATTTTGGTTGCAATTCTGCCTAAGCCGTATCATGCAGAAAGAAAATAAAGTTAATTTAAAATTAAAGTAAGTTTTGTATTCAGTGGTAGTTTTCACTTTGGACCAATAAAATCTAATAGATAACTTTTCGAGCGTTATATTGTTTTGTGAGTGACATTGCTTTGGTAGCAGCTTACACTGTTACTTATTAAAGAGTTTACCCATATGAAACAAAAATATGATGTTCTAATTTTTATTTTAAGTGCTGGCGTGATCAAAAAAGAAAGGCTAGAGCAGAATGTAAAGCCCTCAACAAGTCATTAAGTTATGTGGCTCCCATACCTAAAATATCAGAAAAATCAGTGCCGATCCTGAGAGCAATCGGTAAACAAATGGCAGATGATTCCATCCTTCAGAAGTCACCAATTAACGTAAGTGTTTATAATATTATCTTAGTTGCAATGTAATAATATAAATTCAAACAACACGCCGGCAATGACTTTTTTAGACCTTGACTTGTTACAAAAATATGTAGTAAATTTGTTCAGCGACCTTCAGTTCCCACATTCAGAAATAAAGTAGTGTAGCAGACCAAGCAGCAATAACAGAATATAAAAATAATGGAAATTAAGGTAAAATCCTGAATGGCGATATTACAATATTTTATCTTGTAAACACTGTATATAAGTTTCAACGTTCCTCGGATTGATTTCAGTCCCCACCCAGATCTTTCTTTTTAACAGCCTCTTCACGGGTGTGATGTTATCAACCTCCACTGTTATGACGTCACCCTGACAGTGGTTGGCACGGCACCCTGATTTACCACTATACTATATGGTACGGGCCAGCGGCGCTACAGTAGATTATCCATTAAATGGGACATAATTTTAACAAAAAAACATTAAATAAAACTACGCATTTCTTATCGAGGCGATAATGAGGATTTCATCCCCGCTCCCCCACCATTTTCTCTACTATGGCGACATGATTCTTAACTTTTATCGATTTTACTTTTATTTGTTAGAGTTTACCTTTGAGGAACAGAAGTAGGATATTCTAATTTATATTTTATATTTTGGCGTGATCAGAAAAGAGAAGCTACAGAAGAGTATGGAGCTTTTAAAAGGGCCCTAAATACTCCAGATGATAAAGATCCTGTATCTAAAATATCAGAAAAATTAGTGCCGGAGCCAAGTGTAATTGGTGAAGAGACGACAGATGGTTGTGGCTCTATGGAGTCACTAATTGATGTAAGTTTTAATTAAAATAATTCATTTGTAATGTATGACTTCACTTTTATCAAAGTAGTAGTTTGTCCTTCTAAAGAAATCAAAAGGAATGATTTTATGTTTTTTTAATAATATGCTTTTCATACGTATTTTTTATACTTTTTGCTGTCGGCACTTGGTGAAACTCCATTGGTTTTAAAAAGCATTTCTACTGTTTCTCAAAATACATTTTTAAATAGTTTATTTTAGTCAACCGGTTTCGCATTTTACGGCATCTTTAAATATATTGTGTGAAACAGTTTAAGTGCATTTTAACCTAACATTAGGTAGGTATTTTAAGCCCTAAGGTACAAAAATCTATGCTTATAAATTTTTCCAGAATTCAAAAATCAAAATCAAACTATATTATAAAAGCGAAAAGTTCATTATATTTAGCAAATTTGTTGTAAACAACAAAATATTAATATTTGAAAAGTAAGTAACTTTTGAAAACTTGAATCGATTTTGATGTTTGAAACTACATTTGACGTAGTTTTTTTAAGGACTAAAATATTGTAGAAGGTAAAAACGATTGCTTAAAAAACCTCGATTATTTGTCGAAAAACCAATTTTTCACATTTTTTTTAACGATTTCTCTCGAAAGGATAAACCGATTTTGATGCAATTTATGCATTGAACACAGTTTTTTTAGGAAAAGAGCTAATTAGATTTTGTACTTAATTGGTATATTAATTTGGAAGTTACATTAAAACAATACTGTTTTGCCAAACTGTTTTAGGTTTTTTTAAAATTTCGCAAAATCTCATGACCCGATTTGGTTAAAATTTTCAGCAAGTCAAGTTTAGTGGAATCTAAACAAATGCCATCAACCGCGTTTCGATTGGTCAAGCTATTTAAAAGTTATGAGATGTTTACATACACACACACACACTTACATACATACAGACACATTGACGTCATAGTGAAAATAGTCGGGCAAGGTTCCTAGGACCTCGAAACATGGAGCCTTGGTGAAAATTCGATTTTCGAAAATCGGAGCAAAATCAGTAACTTCCTTATCTACATACATAGCAAGAAGTAAAAAATAAACTGTTTAAGACTGAAAAGCAAAAAATAAACCTTTTTTATTTACTTATTAACCAAGTTCTTAAACTAATGTGATGTATTCCTAAGTAATTTTTCCCCGTGTTGGTTCCGGGCTCCTTTGAAGAATAGACCAACTGCCGTTCTGCCAGGCAGGTCGTAAAAGGCGACCAATTGGCTATGCGAGTCACTACCATCGTGGCTACTAGGTGGTAGAGTTCTGCATTGTCTCGCACCGCCTTGTCTATACCTGCCGCAATAGCGTCAGTGCTTGTCGCTGTCGTGTTCCGGTTAGGAGGGTAAGGTAGCCGGTTAACTTATGCATGTGGCATTAGACCTCGCCACAAGATAGCAACGCACCATTAACACCTATAGTCTATAGGCGATGGTTGACTCTTTCCATCAGGAGTCCCATCTGCTTGTTTGCTATCTTATAACATAAAAAAAAAATTGGCGCTAAACAATCAATAAACGAAAAAATATTTTATGGGGACACCCATTTAGTTTCTGTTAAGTTTTCAATAAATTCTAATGTGTATGTTTAATTTCAGGAATTTACCACTGAAGTGGACATCGGTAACGAAGTAACACAAGAGCATATAAGTCAAACGTTAGTATTTCACTTACATGTATAACTGCCTTACAGAGAAGGGGGACTATTATATTTTACTAGATGGTAGAATTCCACAATCTCTCGCCCGGTTATTTGGTACCACCGCTTTACATATTCCTGCCGCAACAGTGTCAATGCTTGTCACTGTCTTGTTTCGGTTTGGAAGTAAGGTAGCCGGTAGATTTATGCATGTGGCACTGCCATCCTGTCATACGGATAAACAACCATTAACATCTTTGGTGTCTAGAGAACCTATCAGTTCTCTTTCCACCAGGAGAGTCATCTAATTGTTTGCTATATAATGATATTTATAAAAAAAATGAATTATAATATAGTGTAATGGTTTCCCTTCCTTGTATTGGTACTCCGTTACAAAATAAGACAATATCTACATGAATGCTAGATATATGTAATATACATCCATTTTATCAATAATTTATCTGAATGAATACACTGTTAGCTACAACTATTAATTTAAATTAAGATGGTCTTTCTACACAGGCAAACAGAATTTTACACAGCCAGATATACAACCTGGTTCAAGACTGTTTAAAAAGCATAGTTTAGGTATCATTGCTAACATTCCATACTATGCGTTTCAACTGAGAATAGGACTGTCAGGACGCCATATTACGGCTTGGCCACGGGAAATTCGCGCCCGCGATTTTTCTCGCAGCGCGAACAGCGAAACGTCTGGCGTCTGAAACAAATGTATGTGAAAGTACTAATCATGCCACGCGGCGCGGTGACCGGCGAGGCGAAGGACGAGTTTTGCCGAAGAATCGGGCGCGTGGAGAAGGACGCGGCGAGCGAGTGAAACAAATGTATGAATCAGCACAGCGCATGCCATGGACTTTGGCGGGGGCCGCGGCGGATAGTCTAGGAATCCAAACAGTTTAGTTGTTATTGCCGCGAAATACACTATGAACATTTTAACTTTATTTTTCAAATACTTACTAGGCCGTAATTTGTCTGGTCACCACATCATGAGTATACACAAAGTCCAGAGATACAATTTTTCTTTCTTCCCATAATGTTCAGTATTCATAAGAATATAAATAGTGTCACCAAAAAATCGATAGTTTTAATATAGAAACGCCATTACTTCGATAGTATCAATAGTTTTGAACGCTGCAAGTAAATAAACTATCGATTGTGTTGATAGCATCAATTATTGAAGAAAAACAAAGTATCGATTCTATCAATAATATTGTTAGACAATATTGCATGGACTATCGATATATTCGATACTATCGATAGTTTGTACAATTGATAGCATCGGTCAGTATTAGAATAAAGTTGCCTAATGATAGTTTTGATAGTATCGATACTATCGATAGTACCTAATTGTGATTAATGCAATATCAAATAGCATTACTATCGATAGTCTCGATATTTTGTTAGTTTATTTTTTAATCATGAATATTATCGATGTTATCGATTGTATTGCTGTTTATTGATAGTATTGTACTTACTGAGGTAATAAAACCCTATCGGTTATGGATTATCAAGCGGCAACACTATAAATCAAAAGTTTCGAGTTTCGACAGTCATTCCAAAAATTTGTCTCCTTATATTATGTATTTCTCAAACTTCTTGCGAAATTCAACGTCTATACTATACCCCGATTCTTATTTAAATCATGTACCACATATTCTCTTCCAAATAATAAGTGTTGAAGTACAAAACTACTACTCTCCAAGCAATATCGAGATAAAGTTGAAAAAGTTATTTTGCTCTCGGACTATACTGGTCGCGGCAGTGAACTCAAGTGCCCGTGGCCTGTAAATCCGCGCCGCGCGAATTTTCCCCTCGCCCGCCGCGCCGCCGCCGCCGCTAGTTCGCGTGGCCGGGCGGTAAATCGCATTTTAAATCCTCTACACCGCTTATAACGGCTTTGTCGCCAACACCATTGGTGTCTGAATCTTTTTTGTCGCATATAATATTCCATAAATCTAAAATTAATTACGCGTTTCAAATTGTTTATAATGACATTATTTAAATAGGTACACTTAGGTATATATGATATGGAACACTAATATTATTATTATAAAATATATGAATGTTATTTGTTCTTCAATAAATCAGCCTTAATTTTCAAGCAAATATTTTGAAGTTGACTACAAGTGCCATCCTATTCTTAGTTGGAACCCATAGTATAATTCGATACGTAGCATGTTATTATACTTTTTCGTATATTTTCATCTATCGTTAAGACGATCAGTACTGTAATAATAAAAATGACTAGTATTTAAGTATATTTAAATATTCTGTAATGTACACAAATGTAACTTGATTTGTTTACTTTACTTTTTTTGTACTAAGTTGAATTTAAGGTAATTTTTGTAAAATTTCTCATTTAACGCCTAATTTGTAATTATTATATTACGAAAGTTATATCAATTCTTATTACAAGCATCTCTCAATACAAGCATCTCATGCTTATAAGGAGTGCCCCAACCCCAGCTTAAAGTAACTAAAAAAAATGATTATTAATATTAGGATGATCGAAAAACCAAGTGAAACAGCGTAATTAAATGTGTTTGTAATTACGTTGTACTTTTTATGGAAATTAACAAAATAATTACTCGTTTTCTTTCAGAATAAGAAGTACTAAGGCACAAATAAACTTTTTACGCCAGTTTATGTTGGAGCACCCGGCATTTGCATCTGCAGATTATCGTACTCCTATGGGAGCTGCAACTAATAATGCTGAATGGAAAAAACTAAAGGTGGCACTGGACAAACTTGGTCCAAACCGATCAGTGGGGCAGTGGAAGACAGTAAGATAACTTTATCATGTCATATTAATTGTGTTAAGGATAAAATACTGTCTTAGCTGTAGTAAGAATTCTCTTTTAGAAAGAAAATAAAATTACTTAAAACGAAACTAAATTTTGTGTCAGTGGCAGTTCACTTTGGGCCAATAAAATAGTAGACAACCCTTCGAACGTTTTATTTTGTATGTGTTATTATTGTTAAGCAAAAATATTATGTTCTTATTTATATTTTAAGGCTTGGCGTGATCAAAAAAGAAAGGCTAGAGCAGAATATGAAGCCTTTAAAAAGGCTACAAGTAATGCGGCTTCCGTACCTGAAATATCAGAAAAATTAGTGCCGGCGCTGAGTTCAATTAGTGACGAGACGACAGATGATTGTGGCCCTAAAGCGTCACTTGTTGATGTAAGTTATAATTATGTTTTACTAGCTGTAGCGTGCAGCCCGCGCTGCATTATAAAAGTTTTTGATGAATCCCGCGAGTTCCTCACATTTTTCCGGGATAAAAAGTACGCTATGTGCTATTCCAGATCAGCATGTACCTGTGTGCCACATTTCATTAAAATCCGTTTAGTAATTTTTGCGTGATTGAGTAGCAAACATCCATCCAAACATCCAAACTTTCGCATTTATAATATTAATATAGATTTGTAATATTTACTATTCTATTTTTACTGCTCGCTAAAGGCATTGCTAATTTCTCCCCGATTTTCAAAAATCGAGTTTTATTCAGATTTCTTTGTTTTGAGGTCTTATGAAGCTTTACTATTTTGTCGGTGACGTCGGTATGCCTGAATGTATGTTTGTATGGTAACCTCTTATAACTTTGTAGGGCTTAACCGATCGAAACATGGTTGATGGCATTCGATTAGTCTCCACCATACTTAGACTTCCTGAAATCTGAACAGATTCAGTCCAAATTTTGAGAAATTAAAAAAAACACAAAAAGTTTGCCAGACAATTTTTTAATAACTTTCAGAGACATATTTTAGAGCATAGTTTCTTCAGCAGTAGCATTAATTTTTCTTTCCTTTGATGTCCATTAAATTGAGTGACCTGAATATGGCATACCTATGTACATTGTAAATTTTGATCAGAATACCAAGTCCATGGTGCATACTCTGACCTTAAACTCACAACACTCTGACTTTAAACTCACAACTGGTCCCAGTCCTACTTAATATTCTCAACACTTTCTTCTGCATTTGATTCTTAATATTCCTTCGTTATTAAAATAATTCTTTGACAGCCTTGACTATTGAAACTAGATATAATTTAACTTAATGAAGATTTGTTCGATACATCAAACCGCATTGATGTGGAGTTTACCACTATAAGTTTCATTCTTTTGTCCATATTCAACAAAGTGCAGCTTTAATCTGCTATTTTTGAATCAATTCTTTGGTGTTGCGTACAGATGTGAGATCGCTCTGTATCTTTTATTCCCGCTACTGAATTTTCACTATCGTACATCGTGTCATAAACTTACACCCTCAAATATCTGAATATCCGTAATTTACTATGTAAAATATTTTTACGCTACTTGTATATTTTTACCTTTTTTTAATAATTTCTTTGGCCGCAATCAACCCATTTGGACAGTCGCTTGCAGCAAGCTTAATTATTCCAGCCATTATAACTCATTTGAATAGCTTACGAGGCAGTTAATGTGGAGGCAAGGTTCTATGAGAGTTTGCTAGGTATAAGTCTTACTTGATAATAGCCTTTTTCAGCTAAATGTCATAGGCCAAGATCATTATCAATCCTCATTGTTGTATATTCCATAGGCACAAAATATCGACGGGTCCTATGTATACTAGTGCAAGTGCAATGACACATCTTTACAGGAAAGCGGATTAAACGTTCTATAGCTTGTAATTTTGTTATAAATCAATAGAAGTATTTAAAAATTTGTACTTTCCTACATTAGGGCAAATATAAGGTCATTTTAAAGCTTTTGATTCAGAAAATGGTTTTCGTTGCTTTGCGGGTTGCACCAGTATACGTAGGACCCGTCGTTATTATGTTTTTGTTAATATGTTCATAATAATTCTAATGTATTTATTTGATTTCAGGAATTTAACACTGAAGTGCCCATCAGTAATGTACTAACGCAAGAGCATATAAACTTCTTGTAAGTACTGCTTTTACATAATATATCTAATGCGGAATTACCTTCCAGAGTAAGGACTATTATACTAATATCACAAAAACACTAATATCACAGAATATGGGAATATCTGCCTGAATCCACATTTGCTTGTACTATATTATATTAACCGCCCGTTGGTCGAGTGGTTAGCGACCCTGACTACGCAATAGACGAGGCTCGGGTTCGATCCCCGACGGGGACAAGCATTTGTGTGATGAGCATAAATGTTTGTATTTCCGGGTTTGGGTGTTTATTAAATATGTTCTAGTATTTATATATGTATTTCTATGTACAAGTATCGTTGATTAACGCCCATAACACAAGCAAATAATTTGCTTACCTTGAGGTTAGATCAGTAAGTGTAATTTGTCCCGTGACTATTTATTTATTTATATATTTATATTATATTATATTTTATGTCAATCTGTTTATTTCCGAAACGGACAGACATTTGTATGATGAGCATAGACGCTTGTGTTTCTGGGTTTGGGTGTTTATTAAAAATATTTTTGTAGGTATATATTATATGTGTACATAAAGATGTGTTGATATTGTTACTAATGCATATAACACAAGCAAATAATTTGCTTACTTCGGGGATAAATCTATTCGTGTAATTTGACTAGCGATATTGTTATTGTTATTATAATCTATTACCCGAATACTCTTTATTATGCATATTGATGCAGTTACAACCTTCCTCTTTCTACATTGAAAAACAGAATTTTACCAAGCAACACGGAAAACCTAGCTCAAGACTATGTTAAAAATATATAGTTTACGTATAATTCCTAACATTCCGTGCAGTTCGATATGTAAAGTATTTTATGGTATTCTAAAATATACGATTTTTAGGGTTCCGAAGTAAACTAGGAACCCTTATGGTTTCGCTATATCCATCCGTCCGTCCGCACAATAGCTGAGAGATCCTTAATATTAGAAAACTGTAATTTGGCATAAATATAAATATTTTTTTGGCATAAATAATAATATTAGCCACGACAACAAAGTGGTAACATAAAACATTGAAAAATATTTTTTAGAGTAGGCGCATTCCCATTTTACATATAAAAATATTTTTTATATGTAAAATGGGAATGTTAATTTTTTTCTCGCGTATCACATTGTGTGGGATATCGTTGGACAGGTTTTATAAAATATTGTAGGTTTGCGAAAACAATTTTTCGATTAAGGGACTCGTTTGTGAAATTTAAAGCTTTAATGTGCTATTTTTTATTAGAGTCAAGTCCTCCCCCTCTGCCAGCTAAACGGTTGGTTTTGGGGGTAGGAAAAATTCACGGTAGAGTAAATATAGTGAATCTAAAGGAAAACCATCACGGTTGCGTAGGTTTTACAAGTTTACGAGTAATAGTTGATTCATCAACTTATAATATTAATTATCTGTAAGAAATAAATGTGATTATTATAAAATCAGTGTAAATTTGGCAAAACACAGATTTTCGTTATCAATTTAAATGTTTATTTGCGCAGATAGCAATGATTTTTCTTTGCACCATAAAATAGCAAACAAGCGAATGATTTTCCTAGTGAAAAGAGACAACCATCACCTATAGGCACTAAAGATGTTAGTGGTGCATTGCTATCCGTGTGGCGAGATGTTCATACTTCATAATAGGTAATAATACGGTGGCTCCCTAACTCGGGGAGATGTTGTAGAACTCTACTATCCCCGTGTTGACCCCGGCTAATTTTGAAGAATAGACCAACTACCGTTCTGCTAGGTAAGTCGTAAAAGGCAACCGATTTACTCTACGTATCACTACCATGGTGACCAGTAATTTGTAGAGTTCTGGAACGTCTCGACCGGATATTTGCTACCATTGCCTTATCTATTCCTGTCACAATAGCGTGTCGTTGTCGTATTCCAGTTTGGAGGATAAGATAACCGGTAGTCTTACGCATGTGGCATTGCCATCACACCACACGGATAACAACGCACCATTAATATCTTTGATATCTATAGGCGATGGTTTCTCTTCCCAACAGGAGAGCCATCTGCTTGCTTGCTATTTTAATATAAAAAATCTAGTATTGCTGATGGTATTGATGTTGCTAGCCAATCGTTTGTCTTTTGCGAAAAAAATTGCAAATAGTTGTCTTATACTCAAAAGGAGCCTCAACCAATACACGGAATAAGGAGAGAGGAAAGCAAAGGGTATTGTCCATTACAGGCTATGTGATGACCATGTGTTTTTTTAAAAACTATTTATACCAAAAATCATTATTTTATTTTTAAAACACGATGGTACTATTTAAAGAACTGGAATTTAAACTTAATTAGAAAATAAAATAAAAAGTGAACAACGTAAATTATTCAGTTTTGAAGTCACATTGCGGCATAGGTCTGTGCCATGTTGATTGTAGACTTTACTCGATTATACCATATAATCGATTCGCATTGGTGTCGATTATAATAACGTATATAACATACCTAAACATGCGTATTTGTTTTTTTTTTTCTAGTTTTCTTGTATATTTTGCTTTTATCTACAGACATGTTTATAGATAAAACCAAACTAATAAAATACAATCGTGAAAATAACGAGTTTATTTACTAAACGAACAGATAGATTTGCACGTCATAGGCAGTAAAAGTGCTTTTTAATGTAATTGATTGTCATCTCTTTTAAACAAAATGACTGAAGCACTATTTACTATTTGATAAAGTAGTATCAGATTATTTCTACAAATCGATTGTTTTTACAATCTAGTGACACTCAATTTGTGATGGGTGGTTTAATCGAATTACTTCACTAATATTAACATTGATAGTCTATTTATTAACAGATTCGATAATCGGGAGCCGAAGTCGTTCTTTGGCTGTTACATGGAAAAGATATATTTTGTTTTGACGCATTAATGGTATAGTGATATTTTAGTTTCTTAAAAATACATAGAAAAACAAATAAAAAACATAAAAACAAAAAAATTATAATATGTAAAATATATTTTTTTTTTTTAGATTTTTACTTCTTCAACAAAAAGAATAAAACTCCATTAAACTTACTATCAACTTGTGAATTTAGTGGTTTGTTTATTTTATATGTCTGTTTTAAATACGAAACATTTGTGACTTCCCATTATCAGTTTGCCAGTCAGTTTCAAGTTATATCAATCTCATTCGCGAATCACGATTCTTAACTAACTTAACAATTAAGAACGTGTTTTTCCAATCGAAATATCCCGAGACGAAAGAATCGAGAGATTATGAAAATTAATCGAATGATTTCGTTAGATGGCATATTCACCCACCGCTACCGGCTACACTAATAAGCATATGTCAAAAATTGACATTAAACAGTAAACATGAAATAACAATTGTTTATTTTCAATTTGCGATCTATAATAGTATTCGATAAATGTAATTTGTAAATGTTTTTTCGGTTCTTTTTGTTATCGTTTTGATTTGTTAGTTATTAACTGCAGCAAATGATGAACAGTTTTTACTTTTGGACTTCAAAAATCTGTTTGTAATTTTGACCCTGATGTTATTTTGAACACTGAAACCACCTCAACTGTGTCTGCGCTTCTTGTTCACTCGACTAACAATTGTTGGCATTGGCCATTGATGTTTTGCATCGCAGGAGATGAAATCTGGAGCTTCTCGTAGTTCGATAATTATCAAACGATTGCTCCACAAGTGGTAAGACAATTTTTATTAAGATCACATTATTTTTGTATAACAGGGTGAAGATCTTTGTAACATTTTCCTTATATAACTAAATGTGAATAAGCAGTACATATGTGTTCTATTTGCAGGTGACAAATCAAAGTGCAGTCTGTCAATTTTGCTGGATGTTGGGGTACTTCACAACTCAACAATTCTAGAATCCAGCCCAAGTGGAGAACATCTTCGACAGTTGTGTGGGAATTGTATATCAATATTACACAGTAGAAATCATGTTCTCAATGCAATTACACCAAGAACAATACACATAAGAACTGTGATTAATGAATGGATATCATCTTGTCAGGTAAAATAATAATAATCTTGACACATTCACTTAAACATACCTTGTACTATGTGTACTAAACAGATAAATATACTGATTAGGATAATTATATATTTAGTAGAACTCTGTCACACGTACACGTATATTATTTTACTCAACTGTTATTTTAACCAAAGACCCTTAACTTCATAGTAAGAAGCTGAAGTCAGATATTGAGATACCATTACATTTAATAATTCGAGTTTGTTTGTTTGTACATATTCAAAAATACCAATAAAATGGAAATAAATATGCAATTAATAATGACTATAAAGAGCATAGGGACTATAAAAGTATAGGTTTGTTAATAAAGATATTCCGAGTAATTAGTTACTGCTAGTTCCGAGTAATTACTAACTACCTAAGTAATTAGTTTGATTACATACAAACATGTTTCGCATTTCAAATGTTAATAACTATATTTTGTATGAATTTTATCTAATAGAAATTAAAATTGTTACAGATCCGTGAAACAGATCACATTTGCTATCTATATTGGCTCTGTGTAAATAGGATACCCATATCTGGAATACCAGCAAATCCAGTACAGGGTCAGGAATTATGGTCCCAAGCCAGAGAGATATTATGTAGATCAAGCCAGCAACCTACTTGAAGAAATAAGCATAACAGGCAATTGCACGTTTTTAAGTTAAAGAATACAAAGAGAGCACATAAACCATAATATATATTTTTTTGTACTTTATATAATAATTATATACTAGGCAGAAATGCTATATTGCAATACTGTTGCAATTATCTTGTAGGCAGAAGAACAGTAGGTTGCTCACGTAATGACCATTATCTGGTATCTTGTTTGGGCAAGGCATGATAATTATATATGGCCCCCCCTGCCTAGTTCTTATAAAGTATATTAATAATCTAAGATGATTAATAAAACCATTACAATGTACAATTTGAGTTTTATTTTAGAATACAATACCTTTGGTTTTGTGCTAAAATCTCATGATATTATGATATGCTTTGATATATAAACATACTACAACATGTGTATCATGTTATTAATGTAAGTAATTGTCATCATAATATAAGAATTTGTTTTTTAAGCATGTTGATAATTATAAATAAATCACTTCTGCCGCGACAAGATTGCAACTTTTACCATGCTGAATATGACATATTTTTACATTTTCCTGTTATTTCTTTATTACAAATAATTTTGTTTAGATATCAAGCTCACAAAATACTAGTTAATGAATAACTCAGTTAATGGTCACATGTAGCCGAACAGTCCATACAAAGTGGTCGATTCCCTTTGTCTGGATAATGATTGATATACAATTTTCGATTTTTGCTACCCATATGGGATTTACATGTATGTAACTTTCATAAATTAAGTTGCTATTTTGGCAATAACTCAATACTAAATACTAATACATCTAAACAGTAAAGTGTTTACCAGCAATTCTCGATTATGTACTTAAAGTAATAAAAAAACCTAACCATTTTGTATAGTGTAGTGGTGGTATCTTGATGATGTTGAAAAAATCCTATAGAAGTGAAAGCATATTTTTAGAACTGTATTTCCTTACCTTTTTGAAAGGCTTTCCTTTTTGCACATACAAACTTCAATTGATGCAACTTCATAATTTTCATAAAATCAATCCTTTTTCTCTGTAATCTCGACCTCTATACATTAAAAAAATGATTTTAAATCATAATCAAAACCAATAAGAATTGCACAAGTGAATATTTGTCAGTAAATACTATCTACTGACGAAATCTATAAATATTACTAACTAGTATTTTTTTAAATCTCATTACATGTTAATGAAATTTGTCTAAATAATTTATTAATTCGACTTTTATCATATCAATCTTGAGAATTAATATCCTTAGTATTTTACGTAGGTATGTGCTGAAATTTTTAAGTAAAAAATAGTTTTTTTTAGTGTTAAGATAACAATAGTATTACTTCTAACACACGAATAAGATTTAAACACTGAAATATTTTTGTAATATAAAAATAATTTTATCGATAATCGCATTAATGTAATATGCACTGCACTACTACTCTGCTGTTTATTAAAGTCATTTAGATTTTTTGTTAAATACTTAATTGTATTGTAAATAATTAGGAAAAAGACAAAATAATAAATTTAGCGCTTACCGTTTTTTGTTTCATAGATATTTGGCAATAAATACATTCACTTTGTATCACCCAGTTGGCCAGTTTTTATACAACATATTTAGCGAATTGTATTAATCATTTTGCTTTTCATTTAATACTTAACACACTTTAACGTTTTAAGAACAAAATATTTTATTTAATCGCCTCTGTGGTCTAGTGGTCCAGTGTTGGCGTTGACCACATGAGGTCTCGGGTTCGATTCCCGGGTCGGGCATATAAAAATGTGTTTTTTCAGTTTTCTGAGAAACAAAAAGTTGCCCGGGATTGGAAAGTGCCCGGTTGGCGATAGGCTTGCCACCTATCACATTTGTGGGACCAAGTATCTTCGGCTAATCGTGGGTGCACTTGTTGTACCTCTGCCTACCTCTTCGGGGATATGGGCGTGAAGATACTTTTTTTTAAATATTTTATTTAAAATCGTTGTAAGTTAAATATATTTATTGTTATACAATAAAATCACTTTAAAAAATGGCGGTATGTTACAAATTTTTACGTGCTTCGTAATGTGTATGGGTTATATACAGCTATTAAAAAGACAGCAATGCCCGTACATTTTGGTTTTTCCAAATGACTTGCGCCAGACTGGTTCAGTTGATCGAGCGCTTTCAACGCTGATAGACGTATTTTAGGGTTCATCGGGTCGTCCAGAAATCGTCCGAAATCGAAGCTTTTAATACGGAATTATATATAGATGAATTAGATAATCGTCTTGCGATATAGGACGTGACAAGTAGCGATTATTCAGATATAAAGAGAAAGCTCGGAAAGAACTTATCCTCATATTCTGTCAAGGATTATTTTTACAAATTTTGGATACAAAATTATGTACTGGCTTGCAGTGAGCCTGGTTGACAGAATTGGTTAGACACAATATTTCCGTTTTCTGTCGCGGCGTTTTAGCCGTTGGTATAATGTTTCCGTTAAAACTGTTTCTACGTCCCTCTTCGACAAATGTAAGAAATCTACTGAACCTGCTGCCTGCTGCAGCAGCAACGCGAGTTCAACGCCTGTGAAACGCGTGTCATGTGAACACTATATAAAATATAGCGCGCGTTGAACGCGCGTCGAACGCTAATCATCTGAACATACCCTAAAATGTCTTACAAATTATTTTAAATCGCAAGTAGAATAGTTTTGTTATGCTGTTCAAAGAAAGCGGTGCGCAGTAGTTAGATACGCTGTTATAGACGCCATTCCATTTGATAACTTCCTGGACTAATCAGTCGCATTTTTATAGGCAGTAAACCTGCTTGTGTCAATGCCATCCTGCCACACGGATAGCAACATTACCATCTTTGCTATCTGTAGACGATGGTTCTCTTTTAATTTTAAAGATTCAATGCACCATTAGCATCTTAAGACTTGTTTCCTGCTCCTAAAAATAATACAACATGTTAGCTAAACATGTTGGCAAAACATTTCAGTCTCCTGAGTTTTTAAACGAGAACATCTAACATCCACTCAATAAAAAGACTTTAGACGAGGAAGACGTAGGTATTCGATGTTTTAGAAGTTTTTTTTTCTCGCGGTTAAATTGACCGCAAAGACTTGTCCACTTTGTATTTACTTCCTTGATTGAAATTCCTATCAGTTTGGACACCTACTCAATAGATTCATATTTTTTTATATTTGTTCTTATGATCTGACAATGAAGCAAAAAAAGTATTGCCTTTATGCCAATTCATATTAATAAACAATAAACCATAGGTAGTGACAATAGGAATATACATAGGAAATCAGCGGATACAAAACTCACAACATCCATGTAACTCGCAAGCAACTAGAAGCAGGTGAACGCGGGGATGTTTTTCGTTCGCCTAGGATTACATGTTTACATGTTTGAGCTAACAAAACAGTTAGGGCACGCCCATATTTTGTTATATGTTAGGTGTTAGAAAATAAAAAACAATATCGCAGGAGATCCGGCTTTAGTCTTTCTATCATGCGAGTCTACCATCCAACCATCTGCTTGTTTTTTTATCATAAGATAGCAAATCTTATAATATAAAAAATAAACAGTCTGAAAATTTTCATAAAGTATGCAGCAGTTTTTTAATTCACTTTTAAACTTTTTAAAAAGTTCGCGATGACGTCAGTATGTCTCTGTGTGTATGTGAGTGTGTATGTGTGTGTGTGTATGTGTATGTATGTGTGTGTGTAAACATTTCATAAATGTTGAACGAATTGACCGAGGAAAACGCAGTTTGTATTCGATTGGATTCCGCTCAACTTAGACTTCCTGAAAACAGCATTTTTTATATAACTTCCAGATTAATGTACCGATCGAGTACAAAATTTTATCAGCTAAATGCAAAAACTGCATCAAAATCGGTTTATCCGTTCGGGAGTTTAGTTGAAGAAAAATTTTTAAGTGTTTTTTCGACATTACTTCGAGATTTTTAACTAATCATTTTCGTCCTACTACAATATTTCAGTACTAAAAAACTACGCCAAATGCAGTTTTAAAGCTCAAAATTGAATCAAGTTTTCAACTGTTACGGCTTTTTAAATGTTAATAATTTGTGAGTTTTAGCAAACTTGCTTGACATTTTTAAAATAACTTTTTAAAATAAATGGTTTAATTACCGATGGACTTAAAAATCTTTTCAGCCTTTCTCCTTAAAAAACTGCCTCGAATACCGTTAATTATGTTAAAATCGGTCAACTTGTTTGGGATTTATCAAGGACCAAAATTTTTGAAAAAAAATTTTTTAACATTGCTTTGAAATTTTTCAAACTATCGATTATGCAGCTAAAATAATACTTTAGATCTCAAAAGTTTAGTTGAATACCATTCAAATAATCAATTGATAATTTTTTCCAAAATATATAACTTTTCAAAAATCAATATACTTACTGTCATTTTTAACTAACTAGATGTTGGAGCCAAAAAAATCTATTCCTATAGCTTTTTCTCCTTTGAGCTTAAAATACCTCATTTTAGTAGGAAGTTTCAGGGATGACCTGCAAGGTCAACCGTTTAAACATGTTTTCATAGAATTAGGGGTCAAACAAGCAAACGGATCACCTGATGGAAAGCGATTACCGTCGCTTATGGACACCCGCAACATCAGAGGAGTTGCAAGTGCGTTGCCGGAGTTTTAGGAGGAAATACGCTCCCTTCTTGAAGGTTTGCAGGTCTTAATGGTCTGGAAATACCGCTGACGACAGTTCATTCAATTTCATTAAAAGTAATATTTTTATACATTGTGTATAAAAACAAAATTATGCATAATAAAACATTTCAAACTTAAATGCGCAACTTTATTTACCTACATAAATATTAAATTTTAAGAAACAACCCAGACTTCGGTATCAAAACTACAAGGCCACGACAACGCACTAGACTAACGATCGAGCGTGTGAGTATTTTAGGTTCATTTCCACACGTAGCTGTCACCTTTCAGAAACTGTAGGCATTTATAAAAGTAGGTGGGTATGGACTTTTTTGTATGGAGTGATTTATCTGTTACGAGTTAACTGTTTAGTAATCTGTGACTTGCTGAAATTCCATTACTGTTAGGCATAATTAACAATGCACTTGTACTTTAATTTCACTTGTGGAGTATCTTCAGGAGTATATTACACTTAAAAATGTAATATACTCCTGAAGATGCTCAAAAAGTGAAATCGGTCGAGTAATATCGCACCTTCGCTCAAATAGTGTCACAAGTCAAAAAAAAAAACTATTCTCGAGTAAAAGGGGGTTAAAGTTACTCCTGTTTGTTTTTTTAGCTTTTCCGGCCAACGCCACTGAGGTCACTAACGCTATATAGTATCAAATCATTGAAAACAGTAGTGGATACCATTCGAGATAAAACTATGCCATAATACGATACGAATTGTACAATAAAAGTGATTTTACGATTTTTTGAATTGTGACACTATTTGAGCGGAGGTGCAATATATATGTTGTGAAGTGAAATTAAAGTACAAGTGCATTGTTAATTGTGTCTAACAATAATAAATAGTAATTTTGCTGTCGAACCTCTGATATTAAGAGGTAGAGACGATGGCTCTGTGGAAACTATCCCAAAAAAACCGGCAAAGGGCTGGCTGGCTGGTGCAATTACATAAAATATTTTTTCATTGTTTTGTGGTTAATCCACTGAACTCATTAAGATCCTAGCTATGAGACCTTGGTTGGAAAAAAGAAGGTTCTTAATTTGGTTTCTCGGTCTAAGCCGAAACTTATGAACCGATTTGAATTTTTTTTTGTTTGAGAGGATAAGTTCCCGTTGGTCTTATATCAACTTGGTAAAGAACTGATTCTGGGTTTTAGAGACGCAGGAAATTGGAAGGCGGTTTTTACAGTACTGCGTTTTAATTAAAATCTTTATATTTTTGTAAATTGTAAGTTGATTCCCTTTTTAAATACGCCTTCATTGAAAACAACGTGTGAACCTAATATTTTAAACTTTTTGGAATGAAATGCTTTAATGTGAGTACTTTTTTAATTTAAATTGTTTTCAGTGTAGCCAGTCCTAAGCCTGGTAAAGTATGAAGGGAAAGTGGAATAAAACTTACGTAGGTTAAAATTACCACTCGATAGCGAATAGATATGGCCCTGCGCCGCGCGACAATTTCGAAAGGTTAACACCTCCGCGCCTCGAATGTACACGTAAATCTGTCTGTCCCGGTTGTCCCTAGATGTAAGTGGTAATCCTATCAGGTATGTGAAATGCGGCAATAAAAACACCGCCCATCTCGCTAAGCAATGAACCGGTTGATCCGGAAAGTCGATTGAAGTTCGGTTCAGTCTATTTACCACGGAAAGGAATCGGCGTGATAATAGATTCAATATTTAAATAATATACAAATTTAAATTTTTAAAGTTTTTAGTTGAAAGGTTGGTTTTGGGTGAGTAGGCTTTACAAGTTTACAAGTAATAGTCGACCAACTTGTAAAGTAGTACATTTTTTTATTACATTTACATTTAGTATATTAGTACATTTGGAGAAGTTTTTACAGGCGGTGAACCTGAGTGTGAATATATCCGTCGTCGAAATGAAATAGATTAAAATTTCATAGTGTAAAATAATAATAAAAAAAACTCTTCTTAGTCAGCATTTTTGTGATAGGAATTTACGGAACCCTACATTGCGCGTAGCCGGCACGCACTTGGTCAATTTTTTTAACTTAGATTATGAAAATACTCCGTAAAAAAATGTGAACTGGTTGACTCTGCAGGCCATCTCTGAAACTTCCCGCTAAATTAAGATATTTTAAGCTCAAAGAAGCAAAAACTATACGTAAGCATATATTTTTAAGGTCAAAGAGCTTAAAAATCTAAAGTTTGAAAAAATGTCAGTATTTTTTAAAAAAACACTATATTTTTTTAAATAACGATCGATTTTGATATTTTAAATGGCAATTAACGCTATTTTCAAATTCTGAAATGTTTTATCAGTTAGAAAATAGGATAGGTTAAAAATGTCGCAGAAATGTCAAAATACATTTTTTTTTCAAAAGTTTTAGTCATTGATAAATCCCAAATGTTTTTAACTTCCCGCTAGGTATGTAGGTAAGGAAGTAACTGATTAGATAAGATTTTCGGAAATCGGGAGATCTCCACGTTTTGACCACCCATCTCGCTAAGCAATAAACCGGTTGATCCGGAAAGTCAATTGAAGTTCGGTTCACTCTATTTACCACGGAAAGGAATCGGCGTGATAATAGATTCAATATTTAACATATATACAAATTTAAATTTTAAAAGCTTTTAGTTGAAAGGTTGGTTTTGGGTGAGTAGGCTTTACAAGTTTACAAGTAATAGTCGACCAACTTGTAAAATGTACTTGGAGAAGTTTTTACTATAAAAATAAATAGTAAAAACTTCTCCAAGTATCCACTACTATAAAAATAAAAATAGTAACTATAAAAATAAATACCTAATACATAAAATAAATATCATCAATCATCCGATCAAGCGAGTCGCCGTATCCTACGGCGACTACCGTCGTTAATCTCAAGATGTGATCTTATTCAAGTTTGAATTAGAATTTAGGGTGTTTATTACCTACAAAACAAATAATTATAATAATAATAACTACACTAGGCAACTTTCTATGCACTTTTGTGGTACATTTTACTGAAAAAGTATCGCACTTTTAGGTTTGAGCTTTGACGTGGTAGTTTAAATTCATTTCTAGATATGATCTACCATTAAAATACAATTTTATAAACATTTGAAAAAAAAATAGAAGATACATGTTGTATTAGAATTTTATTGTTACTAACGCTATCTATTAAACTAACGAATTGAAATGCTACAAAGCTCCACTAGACGACGATCTATGTCCTTTTGTGGTACATTTTACTGAAAAAATATCGCTTTTTTAGGTTTGAGCTTTGGCGTGGTAGTTTTAATTCTTGTAATTCATTTGCATTCACTTCATTTTAATGCAATATTAGTCTATTAATACACTTGTACTTTTTAACTTCCCGGTACGTATATAGATCAGGAAGTTACTGATTTAGTAAGTAAGTAAAGTAAGTAAGTGTCTTGCTGTTTTTTTTTGACTTAGCAATTGCGACATTTCAATATTTCTCAGAACTGAAAAAATCTATGCTTATAGATTTAACACTTTTGAGCTTAAAATGCCTTAATTTAGTGGGAAGTTTCAGGGATGGCCTGCAAGGTCAACCGTTTACAGATTTTTCACAATATGATTATTGTGAAACAGTACAAGTGTATTAATTCATTAACATTGTATTGAGATCAATTTCCAATCTTATCCCGAGGGTAAAAAGTTAAAAAAGGTATATTCGTGTCCGTATCCCCGAAGAGGTAGACAGAGGTATAACGTGTGCATCCACCACTAGCCGAAGTTACTTAAGTCCCACAACGTGATAGGTGACCAGCCTATCACCAGCCGGGCACTTTTCCAATCCCGGGCAACGTTTGTGTTACTAGAAAATTGAAAAAACATATTTTTGATTTGTCTGACTCGGGAATCGAACCCAGAGAGAAAAGAGAAAAATTCGAAAAATTTATTCGCTGAGTTTCTACCGCCAATTCTTCGTGCCTGAATTAAGTCCAATATTAATTCTAAAAATTTTGAAGGTTAATTAAATAAAACATTTTTTGATTCCGAAAATTGGTATGAAACCAGGAACTTCTCGATTTTAGAAAAAAAAACTATCTTAGCGAAATGTTAAAAATGTGTTTTTCTTTATAAGATTAACTTTCATTTTTAATACCCATTTTTCTTTGAAAACTCTTTTACAAGAAAGTTATGATAAATAAAAATTGATTTCTATCAATATTAGACTTTAACAGTGAAGTGGTGGCGCGAGATGAATCTTGAGTTGCTAGGTATATATTATAGGTAGACCGTACTATTTTATAGGTAGACCAGAAAATATGGTGTAAAATATGTAGATAACCTTTATATTGGTTCTGTGTAGATAACATTGATAGTTATAAAAATCGTGTTTTTAATAAGTCAAGAAAGTTTTAAAGAATTTTTCTTGTAGTTACTAAAAAAATGTGGTCTTATAAACATGTTTTTTTTTATTTTGGTTTTATTTTCCTGCGCCCTCCTAGACCAAAGCCTGACGACGTCTTTGATACGAATATAATGTTTGGGTGAAAATACGCTGGATTTTTTAGGTTAGATAATCTCTATATACATATAATAAAATCGTAGAAAAGTCAAAACTGTACATTGAATATTTTTTTTAAAAGAATACTTGGGGCGTGATATGCAATCGATATCGAAGCCAAAAATATAGTTTTTAGAATTTTTGTCTATTTGTCTGTATGTATTTCCGGGGTACACTCAAAAAGTACTAATTCAAATTTTGCATGAATATTACTAACAGGTCGGGTCAACATATAGACTACATATTATCACGCTATCACCTACGGGGGAGGAGCTGTGCGGAGTAAACGAAGTCCGCGCGGACGAAGTCGCGGGCAACAGCTAGTTATAAATAAAGTTCATATATTAAAAGCTGTAATTCTCAAAAAAATACTTTCCTAACAATATTACTAGGTAGTATAATTTTGTAAGCTCTTACAAAGCTCTGCTTTTTGCTAGTTTAAGTCAATATCAATCACATTGTGGGACTAATTGTCTTCGGTTAATCGTAGGTGCACTGGTTGTACCTCTGCATATCTCTTTGAGGATAGGGCTGTCAATATACTAACATCAATAAATTAACGATTAGATTTTTTGTTATTTTTTTGAATTTTGTTTTGTTTGTTAATATTAATAAATATATAAATATAAAAAATATAATTATAAATAATGTATAATTATAAATAATAAATAAATAATTAATGCAGCTTAGAAAAGGTGGACAACCCCTAAATTTTTCCAATATCATAGAATATCTGAAACGAAGCCTACCTACCTAACGTGGAAAATTATAAAGGTTTTGTTTAGGTTATAAGTTTTTAAAATTCAATTTGAGGGAGATATAATTCATTTGGAAATGGCACGATCCCTGTGTCATACGTTAAAAACAATCACGACACTGCTGCCGTGACACCCGCAAAAAATTATTAACCTATATTATTAGCCTAAAAGTTATTTTAAAAATATTTGAAGTAAGTTTACTTTAAACCATATAATTTTGACATTTGAAAAGCTGTACCTTTTGGAAACTTGATCCGATTTTGTTTTTTAAAACGGCGGTTCTAAAATATTGTAAAAGTTCAAAAGTTTGAAAAATCAAAAAAGATTGAAAAATCTTAAAGTTACGTCAAAAAACGCTTTTTTAAATTTTTCGTCAATGATAATTCCCGAACGGCAATTTACGGCATGGAGCGCTATTTTTTTAGGAATAGAGCTAATAAGATTTTGTAATCAATCGGTACGTTAATTTTGAAGTTATTAAAAAACATTGTTTTACCAAGAAAAATAATTGATTTTCTTCAAAACTTCTCAAAATCTCCTTGACCGAATTAGTTCGAATTTTCAGGAAGTCTAAGTTGTGCGGTATTCAATCGAATGCTATCAACCGCATTTCGATCTGTCAAGCCGTTCAAAAGTTATGAGATATTTACCGTATATTTACATATACGCATACACAGTACACACACATACATATATATACAGACATACTGGTGTCATCATTCATCATTTCATATCATAGTGAAAATAGTTGGAAAAGGTTCCTGGGACATCAAAACGTGGAGATCCTGTGAAAACCCGATTCGAAAATCGGAACATAATCAGTTCAAAGGAAGTTACTGATTATGTCCCGATTTGATTTGAAAGACTTAGCATAATTTCCATAAACAATCTAAATTATAAAATTGCTTGCATTCTAACGCTGAACATATAAAAATGGCTTTATCTCTTTCTAACAATTCATAATAGACAAAGCTTAAAAAAAAATTGTCATTGCTCTAATTTCAAATCATTTAAGAAAATAACGTAACCTTATACAGCTTGCAGCCAATACGCCATTACTAAAATACGCTGTCAATGTACGTAATTTTTTTTATATTATGAGATAGCAAACAAGCAGATGGGTCTCCTGATGGTAAGAGATGTTAATGGTGCGTTGCTATCTTGTGGCGAGGTCTAATGCCACATGCATAAGTTTACCGTCTACCTTAACCTCCAAACCGGAACACGATAGTGACAAGCACTGACGCTATTGCGGTAGGAATAGGTAAGGCGGTGGTACCAGACATTTTTAACAATATATAAACGGGTTAAAACCGCGTACATATAATAGAACTTACTTGTAAAGCTCGGCGTTTCGGCCAAGTTACATTGTGGTCACGAGCGGACTGGAGCAGCGAGTTTCCTCCGTCTTTCACGTCGGGATTGATTTTCATCTACCCCCTTCTGGTCATGTTTTTTTGAAATTACCCGTTTATATATTGTTAAAAATAAAATAAAAACTAATTGTTAAAGTAACATGCCCAATTGCAAAATAACTTATCAATTGTTATGTAGACAGTAAACAGGCGTTCTTAAGTCCGCCATTAATCGAGACGAAATTACACGGTAGACATGGACGTTTCAAACTATAAACAGTTTCAAAAACTATTTATCGGCGCAATACTGAAAACTATTGAGGTTTACAGAAACTATTTATCGAACAAAACTATCTATTGGCGCGACTCGCGCCGCGCGCGACGCACGTAGTCTTGGTGGGCGAGGTCAAACGTATAATATCGGTAACGAGAAATACCGAATAACCGACCAAAGCAACACAAAAGCGACAGTATTAAACGCGCTATTAAAGCGCGCCAGCCAGGACACCTATTTCTTTAACATTAAATGCAATTATTGGGCAAATGAAATTGGGTCATTCAGGCCGGTCAAGGTCATGCACTTGCTTCTGTCAGCATTTATTTTTCGTTCTTATAGACGTTTTGAAATAAATAGTCTTATAATAATATAGTGTAAATATATTATGTGTACAACTTATAACTACAATTCGAAATACGTAATATTTAACGTAAAATAATTTCATGACAAAATTTCAACTGGATTCGTCGATAGGAAGAGCTCAAAACGGTATTGCATGGAAATGAGGCAGGTATCAGAACAGCTAGCCAAAGCCGCTATTCTGTAATCAATAGTTTTCAAAATAAATAGTTTCAGAAACCGCTATCGCGTGGCGATAAATTGTTTCGTTTTGGTACGGCAAAATCGCGAAACGACCCACCTCTATTACACGGTTTTCCCTTAGTTATTTCATAAGTTGTAGTTTCCTTCATCTAAGGTAACTTCCTTATTGAATACGTAGAGAGAAGTTCAAAAATCAAAGCTGTCTTTTTGTATAATCGAAATGTGCAATTTTTTTCCCCCTTGTGTAAATATTTATTTTTACATAAATTTTCATAAACTATGAATTTTGGTTGCCAAGACTCGGTCAGTATTATGACAATAGGCGTTTTCGGCGGTACTAAGTAATTTTAACCTTTTCACCGCCACAGTCGGCTATACCCGACAAATCGTTTTGGACGTTCAAACGCCAATGTCGGGTAATGCCGACACAAACATTATGCAAAAATAAAACTATTAATGCAATATTTTTCGCTGTATTTTTATCGCCTATAACTTTTCAACCAATGTTTATTTATTATATTGTTTACACTTTTTCCATTCGTCATTTATATGAAATAAAAAATTAGACAATGTAACGATAGTCCCAAACTGATCACAAAGTCTACGCCGATAGCGCAATTGTCGTGTCATGCCGACGGCTAGTGACGTAGAACATGCACGTAAGATTTTATTTAAATATTTCATCGCTTCTATGATTTTTAGAAATAATTGCCAAATTATTAACAATTCTAAAAGGTCTGACAAATATTTAAATAAAAACAACAACCTTTTATTAGAAATAATTTATAAAATCGGGACAGCAGCTAGACAAATAAAATTATCGACAATAGAAAAATTGCTATTTTACCCCGCACTAAATGCCATCGTCTTATCAGCACAGTGCAGTGCATTGCAAGCCGTCGTCGGTATTACACGACAAATTGTGACGTCAGATACGCGATAGTGAAGTGACTTATTTGGAAAAAAAATTAATAACAGTGATATGGACACAAGACGCGCGGACTTCGTTTACTCCGCACAGCTTCTCCCCGTAGGTGATAATATGTAGCCTATATGTTGACCCGACCTATTAGTAATATTCTTGCAAAATTTGAAGTAAATCCATGCAGTACTTTTTGAGTTTACCTCGAACATACAGGCAAACAGACAAAAATTTTAAAAACTATATTTTTGGCTTCGATATCGATTTTATATCACGCCCCAAGTATTCTTTTAAAAAATATTCAATGTACAGTTTTGACTTTCATACGATTTTATTATATGTATAGGTTAAATATAATTTATAAATATAATATATTTAAAATAAGACGAAGACAGTATGAGGGTTAACAGAATTGACAGATTATTGTTCAGCAGGTATCCCGTGGCTTCACCCGCATAAATCTTGCATGAATATTACTAACAGGTCGAGTTAACATATAGGCTACATATCACGCTATCGCCTATGGTGGAGGAGCTGTGCGGAGTAAACGAAGTCCGAGCGGACGATGTCGCGGGCAACAGCTAGTATAGACATAAATTGGTTTTCATTAGTACACCTGCCTGCAATTATGTGGCGTGTCTCTGGTAATTAAATGATCAATAAGTTTTAGATACCTAGGTATTCTATCAGTTAGGTACTTTTGGATAAGAATAAATTAAATAGGTGTCTCAGTTTATTTATTTATTTGGCGGGACCGTGCCTACAAGGATAGGCACGGTCCCGCCATTCTGTTCTCAATTTGCAAATATATATTTGTCTAAATATTCCTGCTCAGCCCTTTTCTTATATGGCCAGGCAGAGTCGAAAAGGAATATTAATTGAGCTAGACGATAGTCGTGATGACGGTGACGGCATTATTAGTGGCGTAGGAGTCACCATTTTTGCCGCGATATTTTCCTAAAATAAAAACGCGTAGCTAAATATACCTAATAGAAAAAGAAATTGGTATAAAGTTACGCTGTTTTTGAGTACTTTTACCAAATAAGTACCTATTTTTAACCGACTTCGAAAAAAGGAGGAGGATTTCGCCGAGGTTTCTGAACCGATTTATGTGATTATTTTTTGTTTGATGTGGAATGGTTTCGAATTGGTCCCATAAAAATTTGATTCACTTAGGCCCAGTAGTTTTTATTTTATGAGCATTTTTTTGTTTATTTTACCCATGCCGATGTCTGAAATCAAATCTCGCAAGTAAATTTGATCCACTTCCCGGTTATCGATTGAGCTGAAATTTTGGCTTATGATGGTTTTATAAAATTAAGCTCAGTTATGAAAGAAGTCTTTGTAACGTCTGACGCGCTGCCGCTAGTCGGTTCTCACGTTGCTGAGTAGACTCGGTTGCTGCACGGTTTCGTATCACTTCTAATCTATGAACTCTCTGCTCGGGGGACTCCTTAGCTAAACGCTGCTTAATGAGACCAATTCTGTGAGCCTTCTGCTCGGCAGATTCGTTCGCTAGACGCTCATTAATGAGACAAAATATATTAGCCCTCCGCTCAAAAGACTCATTCGCAAGACGCTCTTGGATCTTACCGAGTCTAGAATTATACTGTTCAAAAGTTTCTTGATGTTAGTGTGATTTCATATAAGCTTTCATGGTCAACAAACATTTTTCATGATCTTTAATAGTCTCACAAGAACGTGACATTGTGTTTCGAAGAGCATTTTTACGGAGACGACTACTTTTATCCGTTCCGGTTTCTTGAGATCTATATTTGTTAAGGCGCGCAGCATCTGTCCTAGGTCTACCCATAAATAGTTGACAATACAACAATACACTAAAAAGTATAAATTAAAAATAACTACGTTAAAAAACCGACCTCAAAACAAAAAGTAAAAAATAATAAAGATTTAATATTAATTAAATACTACCTATTATTTATATATGCTATTTACTATATATTAATAGGTTTGAAGTCGGTGCCAAGCCTTAAACAAATAATAATATTTTAATCACTTAAAT
This sequence comes from Apodemia mormo, assembly GCA_036924255.1. Taxonomy (NCBI): domain Eukaryota; kingdom Metazoa; phylum Arthropoda; class Insecta; order Lepidoptera; family Riodinidae; genus Apodemia; species Apodemia mormo. Next base: position 42,709,937 of record JAUPFN010000001.1, on the reverse strand, counting down.
GAATACGAGCAAATTAATAATTAATACAATGAAATGCCTACTTTAAAATTTAAGATGCGTAAATAAAACCTAATAAAGAACAATTAAATGTTAATATTATAAGCAGATTCAATCAATACGAAGAATAATGAAAAAAATAATTACGAAAATGTATTCAACAGAATTCCTAAACTAAATGGGCATGTGAATTAATGTAGAATTATCAATTAAGCTAAAACGCATCTAAATTTTCTTTTTTAAATCTAATTTAAAATTTATACCATATAATGGTAGAATATGTTGGAAGCTTAATTAATTTTTAACTACTCGTAACACCCATATTCTTGCAAATAAATATTTTCTTTCTTTCTTTCAAAAATTTTATATGTTCAAGACGTCCATCAACGACGTCTGCCCGCGCGTGCGTGCCGTATTGGCTTGGCACCGACTTCAAACCTATTAGTAAATAGCGCACATAAATAATAGGTAGTATTTAGTTAATATTAAGTCTTTATTATTTTTTAATTTTTTGTTTTGAAGTCAGTTTTTTTTAACGTAGTCATTTTTATTTTGAATATAGATACCTACCCCACCATCAGTAAATAGGTGTAAATGAAATTAAGTAAATGGGTATATAGGTAGGAACTATTCCAATAGTTCATTAAAATGTTTTAATATCTAAACTATAAGGAGTAGTTCAATAAATAAATAATTAAGTCTTTATTATTTTTTAATTTTTTGTTTTGAAGTCAGTTTTTTTTAACGTAGTCATTTTTATTTTGAATATAGATACCTACCCCACCATCAGTAAATAGGTGTAAATGAAATTAAGTAAATGGGTATATAGGTAGGAACTATTCCAATAGTTCATTAAAATGTTTTAATATCTAAACTATAAGGAGTAGTTCAATAAATAAATAAATATCGATAAAGTACGAAATTTACTTTTCCCAGCATTAATGTTAGGTAAATTCTGTGGTTTCGGAACGCCAATGTCGGCTTATCCCGACAACGCGTGACGTCATAAGGGAACTAGAGTTGCGCCACTGCTATTATAAAAAGTTTAATTGAGTACAAACTCTGATAATATTTGGGTCTAATTTTTAAGCTATTTCTTTTAAAATTTTGTTAATTCGACTACTTTTTGAGATAATGTAAATTGTTTTAAAATAAAACAAGTCAAACATGAAAAATAAAGTTATTAATATTATATTTATATAAACATCGTATGCTCATGGTCACATCTCTACTTTTTCACATTGTTGTTTATAATAAATCATGGCGGCACGGTCTTTTGTTTCGTACTGTGGCTGTGAAAAGGTGTTAGATCAGAATAAAAATTATGCTTTAAGCGTCTAAGCATAGACGGTTACGACCTGGACACACTATCTTTTGCAACATAAAAATGTAAAATCTATAGAAAAAGTTTTAGAATCATACAATGGCGCTGCGACAAACTAGCGGTAACGGTAGTTTATATCAAGATCTTAGCTCTGAAGTTTATGAATCTTAGGTCCAAGAACTTAGCTTCGAATTCAGAGTAACTAACTTACATTATTCAGATTTAAGTTTGGCCGAACACCAACACGTCCATTATCAAAATGAACACAGAAAATGAAAAGCATCATAGATAAGGTAGAATAGACATGCCTCGCCCATAGAGATTCCTCATATATCCCTATGTAGTCTGTGCAGTGTGCTTCCTTTATGCCGGAAGACGCTAGTGTAGTAACTAAATAGTAATGACTAATTAAGGCAACGTCGATTGTCGAGTAGGTACCTTAGAGTAATAAGATTGACCGGAGTTGCATATATCCTTAAAATCGATTGTAATTTAAAGGTTTAAAATAATTCAAACGTTAACGAGCCACTTGAAATTAAATTTTAAAGGGTTAAAAAATCTAACATAAATGCATAAATTGATCTTAGTTTACAATTTACACTTTTGTTGTATTTATTACGCTTCTTTATATGCAATAAGATAACTATATTAATTTTGAATTTATTTAGTTTATTTTTATTTATCATTTTGAATTGAATAGACTATCGGTAACTGTTCGACTGTAGTCGCCAGTCGCCACCCGGCACTCAAATTCGGTTCGCTGTGCATTTTTTTTTATTATCGATTTCCACGAGTCCTTGTGATAGAAATGTGTTCCCTCTTTGTGTGCCGTCAAATTCGTGCGCTAGGTATAGTTGTTACGCTGAAGTTGGAGAAATTAACATATAAAGTGAATGGTGGAAGTTTTCTATTGAGTTTAAGTTTTTAGTTTACATGTTAATGTTACTTTTTCAAGGGCGATAAAATTATTTTAGTGTCATTACGAAAATATCTTGGTAGGTACGTATTTTTATTAATCTATGCATTTCTTGTAGTTGTCATTGGTTTTTTCTTCTTGTCAGAAATGTTTATGTTCAACATGATCTAAAATGTAAAAGTAATTAAATAAAATGATATTTCTTGGTAATATTTGGCAAAGTATTGTAATATGTTGACTGAAGTCTTGAAATATAACCTTTCTAGATTTATTAGCAGTTACATTAAATTCAGTTTGTGATATTTCGTTTCCGTTTGTTACGATAAAAAATAAAATTGATTTAAAGGCAAAATATTTTTGGAATTTCAACAAAATGCAAGATTACAAAGATATGTGGTAATCAGTTACAGTAGAAAGTTTTATGCCTGGTAAATGATTCTTTGAGTCTAACAATTTAATTTATAACTTCTTGTTTTGTTTTCAGACGCCAAGTTACCGACATTCCTACTACTATTATAAATGTAAAAGTGTATGTTAATTGGCACACCACTATAGCTGGACCGATTTGTATATAATCATACTTTAAGTCTGTGTTCAGAATTTATACAAAGGTTACTAATCCCATAACAATGCATTGTTACTGAGACTTTTATAAAAATCTTAAATCATATAGCAGGCTGTATGGCACAGGCAGTACAATTATACGGAGATAAATTATTATTTATATTTTTATAACAATGTTTCAGTTGTTTGCTATAAGAGTCTTCATGCTATATATTAAATGTTACATGCAGGCATTTAGATAAGGCATTAACCTTTTAATTAAAATTGTTTACTCTTTTTTATAGCTAAAATGATGATGGGAAAAGCACATACCTTTTCTGATAATAAGTCTCAAGATTAGTTCCTATTTGAGTGGTGTCAATGTATGTCCAAATTAACATTTTAAGATTGTTACTTTATTTGTTCCTATATAATTTTAGATATAAACATAGCATATTACAGGGAAATATTTCTCAAACAAAATGTTGTGTTCATTTGTATCTATCTATACATGTAATAAAATCTCTTAGGAAAGTCAAAACTGTACATTGAATATTTTTTAAAAGAATACTTGGGACGTGATCTACAATCGATATCAAAGCCGAAAATATAGTTTTAAGAATTTTTGTCCATTTGTATGTATGTAAGCGAAGTCTGCGTGGACGAAGTCGCTGGCAACAGCTAGTTATAAAATATTGGTGGATCTCCTAATAGAAAAACATGACAATTGCCTACAGTTCCTCAAGGATGTAATTGTGCATTTTTTCAAGGATGATAATGGTGCATTTTGGCAAGGATAATGTCCCATTCAAAAGATTACTAGCTACCTAAATCTTACTAGAAAATGAGAGTAATCGGCACTAACCGTTTAAATATTAAAACTTTCACAAGACATTAAACCTTGAATAATTAAAACAGTGCAACTCACAATCAGTGGGTGCTACTTAGTTTCTGTCCTATATATTAGGGCAATTATTGATTCTCATTGGTACTTATGCCAATTAGATGTGAGTTAGAAATTTTAATTACCTATCTACTTATTTAAGCACTAATCTATTATGGCAGGAATAAGCTAGTTGGTTGCACCAACACCTTGTGGAACTTTACTACCAAGCATACATTTCTGCAGCAAAGGTAGAAGGCTTAATGCCTTAGAAGCGCTTGAAATTAATCGACACAAAGGTGAACAAAAACTCTTAAATGACCAAACGGAGCTCAATACTTCTCCTTTGTTAAACCCTTTTTAATATTTATATAGGCATAAATATGTACTAAAAGTAAAAATAATTATTAATTATAACATAATGCAATGTAATAACTTTTTTTTTTTTTTTAATGCAATTTCAATTTGACATTTTTGATAATTATTCTGTTTTATTGTTATTATTTTAGTTTAAATATTTTAATTTATATTATTAATTTGACATTTAAACATTTTTCATTTTTATTTACTTAGTGATAATTATTTTTACGCATCTTTGACATAAATAACTGTGTAATAGGTAATAGGTGTGTTAATCTATTTTTATTTTATTTTATTTGGTTTACTTGACATTATTTATATAGCATAATTAATTATTTAATTGACATTTTTGTATCCATAAGTATAGTTATAAATTAGTGCAATATAATTGTAAATTAAAATTTCCCACATTGTTGGGCAAAATTGATAAGGCTGACAACACCTGGGAGCGATATTTAAGCTTACCCTTTTAAAATCAATATTTACGTTTGTTTATATTCCACAACAGTCAATAATAATCAGTTAAGTATATTACATCCTGAAGATGCTTTAAAAAGTGAAACCGGTCGAGTAATATAATAAAAATTGTGTGAAGTGAAATTGATGTACAAGTGGAAAAGTAAAAGTGTCTAGTAATAGATGGTTGTCCATAAAGTGACTTTATATTTTTACTAGCTATTGCTCACAACTTTGTCTGAGCGGACTTCGTTTACACCGTACAGCTCCTCCCTCATAGGTGATAGCGTGATTATATGTAGCCTATATGTTGACCTGACCTGTTAGTAATATTCATGCAAAATTTGAAGTAAATCCATGCAGTGTTTTTTGAGTTTACCCCAGACATACATACAGACAAACAGACAAAAATTTTAAAACTATATATTTTTGGCTTCGATATTGATTGTAGATCATGTCTCAAGTATTCTTTTAAAAAAATATTCAATGTACAGTTTTGACTTTCCTACGATTTTATTATATTATACATATACTACTGTTGCCCACAACTTCGTCCGCATGCACTTCGTTTACTTCACACTGCTCCTCCCCTGTAGGTGATAGCATGATAATATATAGCCTATATGTTGACCCGACCTATTAGTAATATTCATACAAAATTTAAAGTAAATACATGTAGTACTTTTTGAATTTACCCTGGACATACATACAGACAGACAAAAATTCTAAAAACTATATTTTTGGCTTCAATATCGATTGTAGATCACGCCCCAAGTATTTTTAAAAAAAATATTCAATGTACAGTTTTGATTTTCCTACGATATTATTATATGTATAGATAAAATGTATTTAATGATATTACTATTGTTCCTTTAATGTCTCTCAGATATAATACACTTATGATAACATTTTTACAATCTTTAAATCACATCTCATAAGCGCTTTTTGTAATAGCTTTGACTTTTCCAGCACTGCCGTTATTCATTTCCTCAATTGTTGCAAATTTCCATTCTAATGTTTGGCTCTTTAGTTTTGGGAACAAGAAAGAGTCACATGGGGCTAAATCTAGTGAATATGGTGGCTGAGCCACAATTGCTATGTTTTTTGTAAAAAAAAAAAATCACAAGCAGTGATGACTAAGCAGGTGCATAATTGCAATGCAAAAGTCATGAGTTCTTCCTAAATTAAAAAAATGAAATATTCTTTTTTAGGTCACGGGTGACTAAAATGACAGAATTTTCTGAACTAAATTCATTAAAACAGGAAACAGAGTTGGAATGTCGGGCATGTTTACAGAAGCTTGAATCTGACAGTCTCTTTTACAACTTGTTTGACTGCTGGCCAGAAGATGCAGACAGCTTAGGAAGAACTATAGCAGAAGATTTATCTGATATTGCTGGCATAAGTGTAAGAAGATTTCGAATTTATAAGTTTCTTTACTTTTTAGGCCATGTACGGTATACATACACAGATATTATACATACAGACAGTATATTCGTATTTTTGTAAAAACTGAATTTTTACAATAATATGGATGTGCATGGCCATATTTTATCAGAGATGCAGGCAAAATTAAAGTAATATAATGTTCACAGACTATTGCTGTAGGCAGTCATAGTGCAGGCTCAAGTTTAATTCAAATTTGCTCTGCTCTGATTTTAAACAGTTTTTTGTGTGGGTGTGTGTATGTATAAATATATACTAAGCTCTCCTTTAATAAACCAATTTTGATTTAATTTTATATTTGTTAGCTAACCTCTATTATGAACCCCATCTTCTCATCAACATAATTGTTTAAATAGCTTATTTATTGACTTGTAGCAAGAGATTGGAGAAACTAAAGACTGAAGGGAAAGGAAAGGAAGAGAGAGTAGGAGATGAGCTAGAGTACTTGATGTAGTAACTGCTATTATATGATAAGTGTCAAATGCACATATAATTAGCTGGTACCTTATATGTATCTGCATTTATCTGCAAATTGCAGAAACTCCATACAAAACCATTATATGAGAGCTTACCTTTCCGCTCTTGCAGAGTGAATTATGTGGTTTATGGATGGTCCCTAAAATTATATTTAGCCCATACTCTTGTTTTATTCTGTTGTAAATAGCCTTCCAATTATTATCTCTTTTTTTCTTAGGACAGTCAAGTGTGCGATGTGCATGTAAAATAAATTGTTTTGAAACTGTGAATTTAGGAGGTTTTGAAATCTGTTGAGAGAAAATATTCATTTAAAATACAAATATTTGTTCTTTTCCAGTTACTCGAGAATGATGAATATTCAAAGATAATTTGTGCAGTATGCTTGACATTATTACAAAGTTCTTGTAATTTTATTACATCGGTCAGAGTAAATGATAATGTTCTCAGACAGAGATATGTATATGATGACCAAAGTAAAACTGGTACAAGAATATGGCCCAAACCTATACTTGTGGACAAGAATGTCAATTCTGTGTTTATTAATAATCCTGAAGTTAAAGTAAAAGAAGAAGTTCTCTCAGATAGTGAATATGACAGTGTTAAAGAGCAAGATTGTGGCAATATGGAAATCAAAGTTGAACCTGAAGAGATACAGGAACATGCTCCTCAAACTATGGTTAATGGTAAGTTTGTTAGCCACTTTTATGATTTTTTTGTATCATGCGATAGCAAAACTAGCAGATGGCTCTCCTGATGGAAAGAGAAACAATCGTTTATAGACACTGAAGATGTTAATGGTGCATTGCTATCCATGTATTGACACTATTGCGGCAGGTGTAGGCAAGGCGGTGGTACCAAATACCTGGGTGAGTCTCAGAACTCTACTACTATTCACAATTTTAGTGAAACATAACCCCAATCATTCGCCTTTTATGACCTGCCTGGCAGATCAGCAGTTAACTTATTCTTCAAAGGAGCCTTTACCCCGGAGTGGATACAGGGGAGCCTGGACAACAAATAATAGTAACGTACTGAAAACCACTCCATTTCTATAGTTATAATAATTGTAGATCAAGTTTCTGTAATTTAGGACATGATTTTTTATGCAAGTGTAGTGAAACATTTTTATATCATTAGATAGCAAACAAGCAGATAGTTCTCCTGATGCCAATCATTCATCTTCTATAAACTGCCTGGAAGATTTATTCTTTAAAGAGGCCTGGACCAACAAGGTTGCTTTAATTTTGTCAAGCTCTAAAGATGATTTAGTTTTTTTATTTTGTTGTCTGTGACATTTATTTTATTCCATCAAGAGAACAATTTTTTTAGGTATTTTATTTTAGCTCAGTACGAGTTTTGTTGATAAATGCTCATAATATAATAGCCTCTGGCACTAATACAGCCATATCCATGATGGCACCATTTACCAATAGATGTCTCTGAATCAACTCCACAACAGATAACCGGCTCTGTTGACATGCATTAGGTCCAATGGGTTGGAAAAATGGTATCCAATAGGTTGTTAAAATACAGGGAGTTATAAATTTGCTGTAATTTTACTATTTTAAGGATATTTTCGTGTCCTCCAGGTATTGAAAATCCAAGTAATGAGAATACAGAAGATAAAGAGAATATAGAAGGTAAAGAGAATGCGGAAAGTAAAGAGAATACAGAAACTAAAGAAAATACAGAATTACATTTAGCGAATGGAGTAGAAAATAATGAAGATCAGTCATCAGTAGGGGACAACTCGGATAAGGTTAGTATTTTACCTATAGAATATCCACATTGATGGTATGCTCATTCCTAAAGGTGACAGATAATAGTGCTGTTGTTTATGTTATTCTTGTAGCATGTATGTATAAGAAAAAGGTGTAGATTTAAGAGACGGATGTGTCTTTGTAGAACTATTACATAGTAATCTTTTTTTAAAATCATATAATAGTAAAAAAAGCAGATGGGTCTCCTGATGGAGGGCAGAGATCACTATCGCCTTTAGACACATGTGACGATATGTAAATTAATAGCGGAACATGACATTAACAAGCAATAACGCTAAACCGATTGTTATAAATACGAGCGAAATGTTGCAGAATATTAACACTTCTATTAACCATGGTATTTACATATTTATCCCATCATTTACTTTTTATAAACTGATTGGTTGAATAGTAGGAGATCTATCCAATGAAATAATGAAATGGAGTCAAGATTTTTATTTATTTATAAAACACATCATGCACTTTACAGAAAATATAAATTCCAAGTCATATATGTGTGCAGTAATTAATTAATTAGTTAATTGTTTTGTGTCTTTACGACCTGCACTTTGGAGTAAAAAATATCCACTTCACTTTAGTAGTACATACACGTCTTATTGGCAAGGAACATCATAGGCCGTATAGTAACTTTTTTTTAAGCATTTCAGTTTTTAAATTCAAACACATAAAACTTAAAGATTTCATTAATTTCCAGTTATCTGAACCGCACATTAAAGAAGAACAAGTGAGTGACGACGACGACTCTGAGTCAGTGTCTACAGATCTGCCTTTAGAATGCTTGTTATGCTTGAAGTCATTTAATAGTGTAACTGGATTGAAAGTAAGTTTTTTCATTGCAAAGAAAACATGCGTTTTATTCTATTAATTTGATTCTAATGGACGAGATAGAGCTGTAAACATTTGCTATTATGCACAGGGATTTATAACGTTATAATATATATATATATATATATATATATATATATATATATATATATATATATATATATATATATATATATAATATGTTTGCGTCGTCGTGATTGGTTATGATATATGATATTATGACGGTGTCTTCTAGCGCTAGTTGGCGAACTAATCACGAAACAGCATGATACGTGGCGAACCAATCACGAAACAGCATACATATTGATATTTAAATCCTTGATTATGCAGCTTGATAGCTTATTGTCCTTCTTGGTTTATAGACCTTATTAATTTCTGTTTCTCAAATATTAATTTAGTACATCAGTAGAGAATTCTGCGACCTTACCTGGCCAATCAGAGTTGGATAATTCCTGCCAAAATATTGTTAAAATGTGCATGTATTTTAACATTAGTCTGTAGTAGTTCTAAGAAGTCTTCATGTACCATACTACCACATCACTTATTCCTGCCACCCCAATAATCGTTAAACCTGCATGTTCTTTTACATACAAGCCAAATAAATAACTACCTGTCATTTTTTTTTATGTTATTGAGATAGGCAAACTGGCAGACGTGCCACCTGATGGTAAGTGGTCGACGTCGCCAATGAACAAAAATGGGATACCCGGCTGGAACCAGCCCAGGTATTCCATTCATGTGTTACCTATCCTGAGACATAAGATGTTAAGGCTCGGTGCTAGTAATTACACTGCCTGTCTTGCCCTTCTCTCCGAAATACAGCAAAGCTGTTTCATGGGAGAAATAGGCAAAATGGTGGTACCCATGCAGCGCGGCACAGCGTGTCCCTTCCACCGGTAAAAACATTGACATCTTTGTTGTCTTTAGTCTGGTGCTGTGATAAATGACTTAAATATATGTGTTGTTACATAGCTGCTGGCATTAATGTTTTTATAATTATTTGCATTATATCTAATTAATGTCATTCTTCATTGTTATTTCAGGCACATGTGATTGCTCAACATTCCTATAAAACTGTTAAAAGAAAATCTGGTAACATGATTTCACCAGAGAAAAAGAAAATAAAATACACATGTAGTATATGCAGGAGATGTAAGTTTGCAATTCACTTATTATTTATTGTAGATAGTTGGTCTGGCCAGGATGACAAGGAGATGGCCTTACTGATGAATACGATGGAGATAAGAATCTCTTATGTACACCAAAGAAGTTAATAGTCCGTTCATATCCTATATAACTGCCTCCGTTAGCTGAAAAGATGCATATAACAAGAAGTTAACAAGAAGTTAGTACATAAAAACATTTTAATAACCATCTGTATGGTCCAACAAAACAAAACAAGCAATACCATACAAAACAAGCTCTTTTATTTAGTAAGCTAGCTGACTATAACAGATGTCTTTGTTCTGTATATAAATAAATATTTTCTAGACAAAATACACAAATTAGAACCAACCCCAAAATAAGCAAATTAAATACATACATAAATATTGAAATATATTTCATTAACACCCAAACCTAGAAAAATAAACATATATGCTCATCACTGAAATACGAGCCTCATTAATTTAGCAATCACTAGTCAGGGATGGTTACCATTTTACTAACGGGGCTGTAAAGTATACTTTGATGGGATTAATAGGATCAGATGGAATCTAAAATCTACCTGTTATGGTTTTAATTTTGTGAATATTTACGAGGATATTAACTTTCAGGTTTCAGTACATCAACCGATTTAATGGTGCATGAAACATGTCACAACAAAAGTGTGTGCTACGGTTGTAACAAGAACTTTGAAACATTTAATGAACTAACCAGACACAGGAGAATGTGTAAAGCGATATCTAATAAGGAGATTAGGAAGCTCAGAACTTTAAATGATGTTAAGAGGTAATGTGAAATTTAATTATTTGTTTTAACTTTATCCATTGCTCGTGTTGTTAGCTGCTTGGCGGTCCGGTGGGAGAATATCACCCACGAATACATACTAGGGCGGACCGTTGGGTCAATATTGTCCCACACTGAATATTATGGGAGACGGTCGAAAAAACATAACTTTGGCCAACATTAAAAATTTAGCTTTGTATGGAATTCATAATGTTCCCAATGAAATGACGGAAACATTATATGAAGATTCAACGCTCTGGCATAATTTGATCACAGACAAAAAATATTTTCTGCCTCCGTCATTCAATTCTATCAATAGACGAGATGGGCGCAAGTGAGTTTTGTGAAAAGTGTTTTTTGAGTGTTTATTGGTAAGTAAACTTTAATAATATTAAATATTAGTTTAAGACTTGTGTGTGTGTATTATTACTCGTAACACGCTGTATAAGCAAACAAAATAGCCGCGAATCTGGTCCGGCAACATTCTATTGTAAGATTTCTTTTACTACCCTTTTATACTCGTGATATATCTTGTGTTTAGTTATAAAAACAACACTCGATAATTTGTTATCTTTAATTTTTTTTTGTATTAGCTGTGCGTTATCGATAACATTATGTCTTAATTATAGTTGATGATGTAGGGTGTACGGTAAAATTCGTAAGAATTTATGTTTACACCCTTGTATGCATGTTTTATTGTATTTGTTTTTGTGTGGAAATAAATAAATAAATAAAATAAAAATCTAACAATTAAGGTATTAATTTTGTCACAACACTTAAAATATTAAGTAATTAAATGTATTTTCTTTGAAGACCGTTAGAATGCAAACATTGTGTTAGACGTTAAATTTTTCATGTTTAGTTTTAAAATATATTTTACAATGATGCTTTAATTACTAAAACTATACAATGTTATTATGAAGTATTCTATACAACATACTTAATATTTTTAATGTAGCCGTAGAAATAAATTCTAAACTTGTAGCGCAAAATATTACACAGCACCAAAAAACTATTTGTTAGAAAAACTTTAATAAAAATTTTTGCTCTAGAGTATATACTGTTTTTTTCGTATGCATATATTTACCAGCAATGTAAAACAAATAAAAAAAAGAATAGGTCATCGATTTACTTTTTTAATTAAAAATGGGCATTTTTACTACTGGTTTAGAGTTAGGTTAAGAGTCAACCATCGCCTATAGACACCAAAGATGTTAATGGTGCGTTGGTATCTTGCGGCGAGATCTAGTCACATGCACAAGTTTACCGGCTTCCTTACCATCCAAATCGGAACACGATAGTGACAAGCACTGATGCTATTGCGGCAGGAACAGGCAAGGCGGTGGTACCAGACATGGACGAGACAATGCAGAACTCTTAACACCTAGTTGATCTCATTCGGTTTAGGTACATATTTAGATTATTAAGTTAAATAAAATAAATTATTTGATATATAGTCGTTATCAGGTTGGTGAAATGTAGTGATGACTATGCATTTGACCAATGGATGAACCAATGGTGAAACAGTGAACTGGAATGTCTATAGATAGGAGAGAAAGATTGTTGATTTTGCAAAAGTGCCTGTAAAGTATAGTTTCACTTTCCTTACCCCACAAGGAGTTAGCCGTAATCGTATTTATATTTTATTTAATTATTATAATAGCCTTCCTTCGGACATGACCATATTGCTTTATTTATTCGTAAATTGTTCTTTTGTTTCATCTTTGCGTGTCCGTTTGCCAGGTGGCAAAGGCCTCCTCCAATCTTCTCCATTCTGGCCTTTCTATGGTCACGCTGCCCCACGTCATTCCCGCAACTCATCTAATGTCGTCGTTCCACCTACTTTGTGGCCTACCTCCCTTCCTCTTTCCATTTCTTGGGTATTATTGTGTGATGATTTTACTCCATTTATCCTTGATCATGTGGTCTGCCCATTTCCACTTTTGTCTCCTTATTTTCAGAGTTATGTCCTGGACCTTATTCTTGCTTCTGCTGCTGCTACTCTTAACTTTGTCTTTTCTTTTGATCCTTGTCATACTCCTTTCTATGGCATGTTGACATATGGGGAGTTTATTTGTTTAATTTTTTGTTAAAGCCCATGTTCGCTCCCATATGTCAACATATATGGCAGGATACATCTGTTAAATAGTTTGCTTTTTGTTGAGATGTGTAGGTTCTTGTCTTTCATTACTTCTTTTAGGTCCCAATGTTTTTTTTAGCGTTTCGTATTTCTTTTTTTGGCTTCTTTGTTTTCGTTGTACTCTGGAGTCATCACTTGACTGAGGTACTCATCAACATATGAGATTTGATTCTGTTCCACTGTTACAGGATTTTTGTTGCCATTGGTCATGACTTTTATTTTCTCCGGATTTAGCTTTAATTTAGTTGGCCTTTGCACTTGCCGATGCTAGGTAATTTATCATATTGCTTAGATCAGCTGATGTTTTTGCAAAAAATACAATGTCAGCGAATCGAAGGTGCGTTAGTGTGGGGCCATTGACAATTATGCCCATGTCTCTCCATTCCAGATTCCTGAAGATCATTTCTAGTATGGCCAGAAAGTGTTGGTGAAAGGGGTCACCCTGGCTCACGCCTTTTTGTATTTGAAACTTATTTCTATCTTTTTCTAGTGGAATACTAGCCGAACTGTGTTTATAAATATTTTTTATAGTTCTTATATATTTGTGCTCTATACCCAGTTCCTTTAAGTATATCAGAGAATCGAAAGCTTTACCATAGTCAATAAGAGCTATGTAGTATATAAGCTGGTATTCAGCGTATTTTCCTATAATTTGTTTTACAGTATGGATGTGGTCTAACACTGAGAAGTCTTTGAGGAAACTCGCCTGTTCTATTGGTTGCAGTTCATCCAGTTTCCTTCCTACCCTTTGCAAAATAATCTTAGCAAAGATCTTATAAATATTATACATTAGGATGATAGTTTCCAATATCATAGTGATTCCCTTTTTTGAATATAAGGATTATGATGAATTCAGTACATTGTTTTGGGATGATTTCTGTGTTAATCACGTTATTGAAAATTTCTGTGAGTATCGATGCCATTGCTACTTTCGTTTGTTTTAGTATTTCATTACTAATGCCATCTGGAGCTTTATTGTTTTTCAGTGTGTCAATAGCTTTTTCCGTTTCTTCCTGCAAGATGTACCATTTCGTTCTCTGGTAAGTATATTTCTCTTTTATTTGTGTTATTTTTGTATAGTTCGGTGTCAGTAGCGATCTTGAGTATTTCCTGTCTACCAATCTTCTCCATTTCACTACTATCTTCCCTCTTTACAATACATTCTTTCTTGTTAGTTACTTCTTTGTAAGCCTTCTTTATTCCTCCTGTCTGTCTAATATGTCTTTCTATTTTTTCCATCTGACATTGTCTCCTGTCTTTTCTTATGTTTTCTTTTCAAATTCTTGCGATTTCTTTCCTATTTTTATCTGTGTTTTCGCGCTTATTAGAGCTGCTCTTTGGTCAAGGAATTTGGCAGTTTCTTCTGACATCCTGTTATTTAGGGTTTCTTTCCTTTTGCTATAATTTTTAGTAATGATTATGATTGCACTTTTCAACTAGGTGTATTTCTCCTGTATGTCGGCGTCATTTGTTAATTAAATTATTTATATCACATATCTTAATCGCCACGAATGTTTCTACCTACCAGAAATCGAAACTGAATTTATTTGCATATTTTAATCAAATCATCTTTTGATTACAGGCCTAAATCAAATGAATCTCAGATACCATTTAAGTGTTCTCAGTGTGATGAAGTATTTAGTGATTCTTATTACTTGACGATACACCAAGAAGTGCATCACACTACTAAATACGAACAAAGTGTTGTGTCTGACGAAGATAACACCATGGAAACAGAAGTACTTGAAAGACTGTTTGAAAAGAACGACTGAATAGTGTGTGACTATGGAATGTAAGTAATGTGTAATGCCTAGAATTATTTAAAAATTATGATTATGTTTGAACAATAGACTTTTGTGTCGCTCTTGATTGGCCACACGGTTTACATGTAAAAGTTCTGATTTTTATTAACTTTTATGTGAAAAAGTGTAGTTTTATTAAAAGTCAAACGTCTTTGATGTTGTAGTCGTCTCAGTGTCAACTGCCACCATCTTTAATGTTAGAATCCCTTCTGTATTGGCCGCCGCCACTGACGTGATTTGGTGCTGTCTAGCTTAAAATATTTCCTAAAGTTTATGGGAACTTAAGGATAATTTACGAAAATTATATAAAATTTAAAAAATTAATCCAATTTCAAATAACAATCGACAGATAACTATATCCTGTGAAATTGGTGGGCAAACATACAAACACTTCCAAATTTCACTACACATTTTTTGCAATTACAAAAAACACTAAACTTTTTTAATGTTGTAATATTGTGAAAAAATGTTTAAACGGTTGACCCTACGCGCCATCCTTTAAATTTCTCATAAATTAAGGTATTCTAACCTCAAAAGAGTAAAAAATATAATCAATAAGCATAGATTTTTCAGTTCAAACATCTATTTTGTTAAAAACGGCAGTATATAAATTTTTGAAAAGCTGTATATTATGAAAACGATAATGGCATTCAACTCAATTTTTGAGATCTAAAATATTGCTGAAACTACATTATCGATAGGTTGAAAAATTTCGATGCAATGTCAAAAAACATTTTACTTTTAACTAGCTGACCCGGCAAACGTTGTTCCGCCTTTTTAAGTACTCTTATTTTTTCTATATTTTCTCACCTTTTAAACCTTCCCTGGACTTCAACAATTAATTCAAAACCAAAATTGGCCAAATCGGTTCAGCCGTTCTCGAGTTTTAGCGAGACTAACGAACAGCAATTGATTTATATATATATATATATATATATATATATATATATATATATATATATATATTTTCTATTCTATAAGATTTTCTTCATTGATAAATACCAAACAAATTGACCGATTTTGATTAAATTAACGGTATTTGACGCAGTTTTTAAAAGAGAAAAGCTGATTAAGATTTTTAAGTCAATCGGTGAATTAACTTGAAAGTTATTTAAAAAAAATTAAGTAAAGTTTTCTAAAAACAATGTAATTTTAATATTTGAAAAGCTATAAGTGGTTAGAATTAGATTTGATTTTGATTTTTGAAATGGCATTTGATGTAGTTTTTTTAGTACTAAAATATTGTAGAACAAATGGTTGAAAAATTTCAAAGCTATGTCGAAAAAACACCTTTTTTCAAAATTATTCGTCAACTATTACTCCCAAACGGATAAACCGATTTTGATGCAATTTATGTATTAGACGTAGTTTTTTGAGGAATAGAGCTGATTAGTTTTTGTACTCAATCGGTACAAAAATCTGGAAGTTGTATTAAAAAAATTCTGTTTAGCCAAAATTTTTTTGGTGTTTTTTCAAAATTTCTCAAAATCTGGACCAAATCGGTTCAAATTTTCAGGAAGTCTAAGTTGAGCGGAATCCAATTGAATGCTATCAACCACGTTTAGATCGGCCCAGCTGTTCAAAAGTTATGAGATGTTTACATACACACAGACATGCTGACATCATCGGAAAATGTTCCTAAGACCTCAAAACGTGGACATCTGATGAAAACGATTTTCGAAAATCGGGGACAAAATCAGTAATTTCCTTATCTACACAATATGTAGTGGGAAGTTAAAAATAAAAAGATATAAAAAAGGAAAAGTCCGCTGAGTTTCTTCGCTGGATTTTCAGCGGCCGCGTTTCCGATCCGGTAGTACCTAGTTTAAAAAAATGTTGACACGTCATAATAACATATAAAAAGTTTTATTGAATAAAGTACTTCGGATTTCATATGCTTGGACGCCTAAATAGATCATCATATTCAAATATCTAATTCCAACAATATTATGTACATACTAGGCATGGAACATTTCACGAATAGCATGTGAAATTTCATATGAAATGCATTTTCATACATCACATTTGCTATCTGTCTTCATTTGGTATGTGAAGTGTCCTCTAC
This sequence comes from Apodemia mormo, assembly GCA_036924255.1. Lineage (NCBI taxonomy): Eukaryota > Metazoa > Arthropoda > Insecta > Lepidoptera > Riodinidae > Apodemia > Apodemia mormo. The sequence goes on along the minus strand of JAUPFN010000001.1, from coordinate 42,692,975 downwards.
ACTGTCATACACTCAATGAAATCATTCAACTCACATAGAAGCGGCAGTGTCATACCTACTTTATAGCTTACGGTCATTTGACTTGTGACCCTCCCATTCCCGTACAATACAACTGTTAATTACAACTTAATACAACAATATTAGTTTATTTGTACAAATCGTCAGATTTTTTGAATTTTAGCTCGCCCATACCTTACTCTGATGCGCTTCAGTGTTTCACATTTCTTATCTGTAGATTTTTCCACACTAATAAAATAAATAACATTATGTAAGCTACTTTTCCTATCATCTAATCTACAAAGTCCGATAGGTCTCCACGACGCTCAAGTAAATTCTCCCATTTAGCATCTTGCTCTCCCGTACTATAAACATTAGACCAGCTAGGTTGTGATCATCACTGAGAGTGCCACAAAAACAGAGTGCTCCAGATCATTTGTCAGATGGAAGGACCAGACATTGGGTTAAAATTCAATCTTTCATCCTCACATATAATGTGTTTTAACACTCACGCCGTGCTAGGGAAAAGCCTTAACCACCCTCACTATCTCGATGTCCCGAAATCCAAAATCGTGCTATGCCCTGACCACTTTCTCCCTCATAATACACAGTGAAATCAATTGTCGGCGGCGGTATTTGACCAATTGCATCGGATACGACTTAGGAACCTTAAAAAAATCATTCTTATAAAAATTCTTTTATAATCTAAGCTTTAAGACTTCCGGCGTGCGGATGTCCCTAGATGGTGGTTATTGCTCGAACCCGCTTAGGATAAACAGCTTGTGATATGTCTCGCGCCAAAGAAGAGAAAGATGACCAATATGAAAACTAATATATCGCGTTTTCTAATATGTATGCCACGATAAATGTTTACTCATTATAGGCACGGGATATCAGTTTATTTATCTTTACTGTACACAAATATAGTTATAGAAAATAACTAAATGTCTCTTGACTTCTCAAAAATTTATCCTAAGCGAGCAGGTGAACTTTTAAGACACAATTTGTATTTTTTAAATTTAGTTGATGTACGATACTTCAAATGCCTTATTTTAAATGTACTTGATAATTTAACTAGTTTTAAGTTCATTTTACTTGTAAAATATTTCATTTTGTTCATTCGTCTTGTAAATATTTTGTAATTGTAAACTTATATGTAGTAAAGGTTCTTTTTATGTAAACGATTTTTTTGTCTTTTTGTCATCCATACTATTATAAATGGGAAATTGTGTGTTTGTTCGTCCGTCTTTCACGGCAAAACGGAGCGACGAATTGACGTGATTTTTTAAGTGGATATAGTTGAAGGGATGGAGAGTGACAGACTACTTTTGTCTCTTTCTAACCCCCCCCCCACTTCCCTCAAATGGGGGGTGGAAGTTTGTATGGAGCATTCCGCAATTTTCAAGGTAGAAAGCTTAAAATTGGTATCAGATGGACTATTTGTGACTATCAAAAAAATCGTGCGTTGGAAATCTCCCCCCAATTGAACGCGAGCGAGGCCGCGGGCGGGCATAAGCTAGTTATCTATAACCTAGGGTGGCGGAATGAATAAAATATTACGTTTATTTGGCTATGGTTCAGTTGCATTTGCGTTGAGAACATAGTTATGTTTTCGTTCCTGATATACTGGAAACTGATAAGTCATGCAAAGTTTAATAGATTTTCTTCATTAAGTGTTCAGTTATTGTGCTGCATTTCTAGTTTCAGTGGCACTAGTGTTTAAACACAGAAACCCACGAAAAGTTTCAAATTAAATTGCCTCAATATTTTCTCACAAATCATATTAACCATCGTAAACCTTTGTCATCCATAGCTCTGTCGACCTTTGGCAATATGGAAAACGTTCCCACTTTTTTATAGAATAGGTTATGAAACAGATAGATTCACTTATGGTAGCAAACAATCATCACCCATTGTTTTTTTTTACGTAGCAAAAATATAATGCCACATAAATGGAGTAAAGAGGGTATTAGAACACTTATGCCAGTAGCAACACGCGGTGGTGGCATTTATTATTATATCTTCAAAAATAAAACATTGTCGACTTTAGTACAAAGAACACTAAACACATAGTAACGTGGTTATGTGGTGGGCCCTGCGGTGAACGTGGGCATATTAGAGTTAGCTGCCCAGCCAAACCTATGCCTACAGGTTCAATGAATTGGCGACAGCAAGTAGGAGGAAGCTCAGCAGCTGAAGAGAGCAGGCACGTCAAATAATAAAATATATATTTATGAGTGTGTCTCTTTCTACTAAATAAAGCGCCAATCGCCATATATAAATGCGGCCATGCGTAGTTCGCAAATTACTACTAAGTAATTCTGCTAATTTGAGAAACAGCTTTGCATTGCATAAGTAATTACGTAATAATTAAAATAAGCACATTTTAGAACTCACTATGTTAATTACAATACATTTAATGCTAATGTATTTATCGACGTGTATGAATAGGGATTTAACAATTACCGAATATATAAAAATCTACCATCAGATAGTTTTATTTACACTGGCAATTGCAAGAAAGAGACAACATCCACTTTTGTCGTTGCCTTGCTCAGAACGTTTTTCCCCTCTGTTAAGTAAGAAACAAATGTCAACATAAGTAACGAAATAAAGTACATTTTTATTTTTCAAATACTGCTTCGTAATAATTCCAGTTATCGTATATAAGTTCCTTGGGTGGGCCACATTTCCATTCTGATATGATCATATCGTTTTAGGGTTGAGGTGTGTTGTCGCATTTGGCTACACATTTGACGGAAATCAGAAATACTTTATTCAATAAAACTTTTTACAAGTTATTTTGACGCGTCAACATTTTTTTAAACTACTACCGGATCGGAAACGCGGCCACACACTGAGAAGATCCGGCGGAAGAAACTCAGCGGGCTTGTCTTTTTTTCATAACATTTTTTAAATAAAATATTACATAATATTTAATTAGTATCTAATTGTTACATTAATAATAAAGATTGCCGATATGAGGAGGAGCAGTTAATCCCATGCTTTCCTGTCATCGAGGTATTCAGATATTTTATAGTAACCTTTTTTACACAGTTTTGTTTTAACACATTTTTTGAATTTGTTAATTGGTAAATCTCTAATGGCATCAGGCAGCTTATTGTAGAAGCGTATACTTTGCCCCATAAAAGAGTTGCTTATTCGGTGGAGACGGTAATGCGAATATTTGCTATAGGTCAATAATATAGCCACAGCATAACTATCAGCAGTGACGACAAAATGTTCCCCCGTTGAGAGGAACAATCTAAACAAATATCACGCCGAGTCCTCATTCCGCATTCGTATTTACCACGATCCACGATTTACGCTTATATAATATTTTGCGTAGATGTTGGTTAACCGTATAACCGATACCATTAACATTCGTATTTGTCAACTTGACTAACTGAAGTTCACTAATGCTTGTTAGGTACTCACAACAGCTGCGCTTGTCAGTAGTTTAATCAGCGACTCAGTCTGATAAAACCAGAAAATTGCTAGTAACATATTAAGCTCAACACAATTCGAACTCTGGCATAAATCTACAGGTATGGCCGTAGTACACGTTAACAAATAGACGAAAGACGCAAAAAAAATATTACCAGTAAATTAAACAAAACTTTATTTAACCACTGTGGTTGACAAACGTCCTGTATACCAAGACATGCTTTAGTGCACATAAATATTTATAAAGTGGAATGTCCCTGTTTTAAGTATTCACATCACAGTCGAAATTAATATTAAACATTGTATAACAAAGATAAGCGCGCTAATACTATCGGAATTGCCATTCTAGTTGCTACCCCATTGCCATTCCAGTTGCTGCGCCTGACAAGGTACATAATATTATGTAAATCGTCTTATTCGCGTAAAGTGAAAAATATTATGTAATGCAACTGTACAATAATAAATAAATAAATAAATGAATGCAATCATGACGTTTTGGATTGATCTACCTACCTACCTACTGATATCCATACTTCCATACTAATATTATAAACGCGAAAATTAGTCTGTTACACTTTCAGCTCCCACTGCTACCTATTTCGATGAAATACGGCATGGAGATGCTGCTGCCGCTGAAGCTCCAGGAGCAAACATAGGCTTAATTTTTTTTTAAATCTACCCCTAAGGAGCTGAAAGTTTGTGTAAGCAGGTAGTTAGTAGTAGTAGCATGCTTTTGAGCTTGAAGTTGTCTCGATTTGTGTCATATGTTAGTAAGCAAAACATTGTTTTAATTACCAAATTTGTATAAAACGGAAACAATAGTGTTTCCATACCTCAAAACAATATTTGGGCAGGTTATTTTTGATAATATGTAATGTATAAATATATTAATGCTTATTTTCGTTACAACCGGTAATGTCACGTAGCATGAATGCTTTAATAAATAGTACATTAATGCTATGCAAAATTGTTAACATTTATGAATTTCCTAGCTATTTTACAAAATTTATCTCAGTAGTTCAATCATTGAACAAACATTTGAACTTCTTAGAAACTGTGTCCGTTTTACATCAGTAGTTTTTTAACTACAATTGTTTTATTTTTCATTTCACTAACTAAGAAACATTTCAAAGCCAACAAATTACCGTAAACTTACTTGAAAAGTCTTTATAGGGCACAATATGAACGTATGCAGAATAATTTCAAGGAGAAAGCCGAATCAATTTTGAGCATACTTGTAACAGGGGAAAGTTATAAAGTGAAAAAGTTTTAAGAGAAAGAATAGTGAAGTGCCGTATAAGATAGTTTGTCAAATGTTAATTCACAAAAAAATACTGAATCGGAAAGGGATAAATTATTTCATTTGAATTTAAAGCACAAAGACGAAAGAAAGGGAATACTGCAAGGAAACAGTAGCGACAATTCCATGAAACAACATGGAATATTTGATTACCGGTAAATACTAATCGTGCAAATAAAAAGGTTTTAGTTACCAAATAATTTAAAACAATATTAATTCGTCTAATCAATAAAATTTTACAGCAATAACATTTTAAAGCACAATGAATACATTAAATTTGTCTCTTAAATTATTATCATTTGAGAATACAGACTTCAAATGGACAAAATTGTTATTGTCTATTCTATGGTCTATATTTTTTAACAATTTATTAATAAATCGTAATTAAGTAGTTTTTACAATATATAATAAAATATATTTTTTGTCAAATTTTAAATAAGAAAATTAAAAATTAAACAAGTGAATACATAGGTGTTTTACAATTTGAAAAACTTTAATTAACCAAAAATATCACCAGTATGTGGTGAATAAACGAAATATAATTTTTAATTAACGCCACAAAAATACAGGACGTGCAGTAGATTGAAATATTGCACAAACTCATTTATTAATAATGGCTAGAGTGTTTTATGACAATTGATTATATAAAATCCTATTACATTTACAATACAAATGTTCACTATAGAACAATATTTATTATACAAAATAATACTCTTGATGTAAAATATTTAATTTCTGTTCAATTCTCCAAGAATGCGTAAGATGTAGATGAACAGGTTAAGTATATCCATGTATAAGTTGATGGTAGCTAGAATGTATTCCTCCGGTGAGAGTGTGGTCATCATTTGCTGCGTGTCGAAGATTAGGAAAAAGCAGAAGAAGATTGCTCCGGTGAAAGATAACGCAATTTCGAAAGCAGAGCTTTGTAGGAATATTTGTATGAAACCGCCGATGATTAGAACCATTAGCCCTGCCACGAGTCTGTTAAAAAGTGACATATAGGTAAGTCATTGTGTTAGTATGCTGTAAATTTCGTGCTTTGATGAAGCTAATATAAAACAATATTTATGCTATAGAATTACGTCGTCGTATTTTTCGCCAGTTACTATGACAGTACCTATTCTTTGATAGATCACGTTGAAATTTTAATTAGAACCAAGTCATACCGGGGACTGAAAGCAAATTGAAATATAAATAACAAATAAATATTCATGGGACAAATTATACTAACTGATCTAACCCCAAAGTAAGCAAATTATTTGCTTGTGTTATGGGTGTTAGTCAACTTTACTAATACATAGAATACATCTATTCAAATAATAAAATCGTAGGAAAGTCAAAACTGTACATTGAATATTTTTTTAAAAGAATACTTGGGGCATGATCTACAATCAATATCAAAGCCAAAAATATAGTTTTTAGAATTTTAGTCTGTTTGTCTGTATGTATGTCCGGGGTAAACTCAAAAAGTACTGTATGGATTTACTTCAAATTTTGCATGAATATTACTAACAGGTCGGATCAACATCTGGGCTACATAATATCACGCTATCACCTACGGGGGAGTGCGGAGTAAACGAAGTCCGCGTGGATGAAGTCGCGGGCAACAGCTAGTATATAAATACAGGAATATATTTAGAGTTTCACAACATCTTGCCTGTGTTTGGTACCACCACCACTTCCTATTCCTGCCACAATAGTGTCAATGCATTGTTGTGTCCTGGTTAGCCGGGTAACTTATGCATGTGATAGAAAGAAACAAGTGGATAATATTCAGACTGTGTGTTTGTTACTCCATTACATCTCTACAGTTTCATATATTTTTATAAAATTTGGATCGTTCTATTTGGTTTAGTTCTTTTGTAATAAGATCATCTGTTTTACTTAAAGGCAACTCCTAATAGGCAAATGATAGTTAATTAATTTGACGTCTTCTTAACTATTTCTGCTGCTAAAACATTTACGTTGGTTAATGTGGAACTTACCCATATCCAATGAAAGAGAAGTCTCGTTTAGTGTTGAGAGTGAAGAGGGTCAATGCAAGGACCACGCTGAATGTGATCCCGAGGGCCTGGAGAACTACGATTGTATTGTAGTAGGATACTATAACACCCACAGTGTATGCTTGTACTACAGTCTGAGAAAACACAATAAACATCTATATTTTCCTCACTTTATGGGAACACATAATACAACATCAGAACTATAGAAAAAGGCAACTTTTATTTACAAATAACTTGTTGCGTGAAGTTACAAGGTAATATTGATTGATCACTATAATTAAGCAAACAGTAATTGAAATTAACAAATGAGTTTTGCTTTGATCTGACATTGGAAGTCCCATGTATAATAATAATAGGTAGACATAAAGCATTGTCAGATAGTTTTACACAGGTAATTGCCATATCATAACAATATGCAGATGGGAAGCATGAAAGAGTGTTCAGTTTTTTATTATATTTATGGGACGATGATGAGTCTGATAAGGACCAACATGGGAACAGAATAATAACACTAATTAATAATTAAAATAAAATTGGCCTAGATAAATGCCACACTATACATATACTAAGGTAAATATAGTTTAAAAACTGTGGGACGATGATGAGTCTGATAAGGCCCGACATGGGAACAGAATAATAGCACTAATTAATAATTAAAATAAAATTATCCTAGATAAATGCCACACTATACAACAACAAATTATTTTTCATATCTTTTCTTGATTGGCAAAGTTAAAGTCAAAACTTTTTTATTCAGAAGAGGATTACTTAATGATTACCTCTTTTTAAACATCGGCTATTAAATAATTGATAACAATTAAAATTACACAAAGACACAATTTGTACATCGTAATATATATGTTATAATACTAGTTCATTATGTACCAACTTTAAACAAAGTAATAGAAGGAGAGAAAGCAAAATATACATAACAAATCTATAAGAATAAAAAAAAAAAAATATTTATTGATAAAAGTATTTGTAAAATAGAGACCACTAATAAAAGAAAAATAGAGAATTTGGGGCACTGTAAACTAATAATGATGTTATGAGTTATGACCTGAATATAATTACTTACAAAAGCAGCTAGCAGGTACAAGTTGACAGGGTAATCTCTTCGTTTTGCAATCAGTGCGAGAAGTGTAACCATGCTGAAGATGAAGGCAATAAACACCATCCAATCACTGGAATAAAGCATACAATTTTTAATCATTAATTATCTGCTTGTAATTTTGTATTTAAATCTGTCTGGGCCTTATTCTAATACGTATACCACGACATATCTTTTCTAGTGATAGAAATGAGATAATAGTAATTCTTAGTTGTCATTTCTTGCCTCTCTTGCGCATGACGTATCACATACCCAGACAAAGCCGTTCAACTCGACATTCTTGATCTGAACCGCAAGGGACTGGAATATGCTTCCTGTGTCTGTGTTCCCCGATGAGAACAACCTAGGGATCTTCAAGAGACATACCTTCTAGGAAAGCTCGTTCCATTTTAGGCCGCATCTTAACTTACCATCAGGCGAGATCATGGTCAAGTGCTTCTCTATCGATATTAATAAAAAACATGCTGTTTAGCTTAAGAAGGCTGGACTAGACTAGATATTGTAACAATAAGAAACACAAATTTACATTTTAATTGTTTCCAAGATCAGCAAAATAATTTTGTACACAAGAATGGTTCATTTAAATGTTGATTATATTGTCCACTTACTTTTCGTGTATGAAACCTTGCACAGGTTTCACTAGTAGGAAAACCGCTGCTATGGCAAATGTTGCTAACAATTGCACAGACAACAGTCCATATACTTTACGAACAAATCCCAAACGTATCTCCTTGTCTGCATTCATCACATTGTTTCGATATGCAAAATCATCCTGAAATGTAAAATTTTATTATATTAAATTTGGAACATCAATATATGGAGAAATAGTATTTATCTGAGTATATAAAGTTCGAAATAAAAAGAAATTAAATAATTAAACTCATCAAAAGTGCAATTATTCAAATGTGAGAGTTGTGTAATTTTTTGTTTCTGAATTGTGGCTAAGTAATTAATTTATATTGTCTATATGCAGGATTAACATATTGTATTTAGCTACAATAAAAATACAATAAGATATGTAATGCCCAAAGGTCCAATAGTCAGGTTTGTGCGCCTTTTATTGCAATCTTGAAATGCAGTAGATTTGAATTTGAAAGTGTTTGACTAGTATTTGGTATGTAAAGTACTTGTCAGTACTTTATTTTGAGATGCCTCACATTTATATATTTGTGGATTTGTATCCTTCTTTGACAATAACTTTACTAATCATTGTAGCTAAACTAGAAAGAAATTTTAAATTTTATCATGAGCAAAATCATGATGATAATAGGAAGGGCTAAGTGGGGATTGAATAAAAATGTTATAATTATTCAATGGTATGTTTGTGTATCAAATGTTTTCTGTTTATTATTCTTACAATTTAAAAACGACCTACTTGTAACTATACATCAAAAAGGTTGAATAAATGTCACTGTGTGAAATAAATTAATAATAAATAAATATTTACGGGACAAATTACACTTACCGATCCAACCCCAAGGTAAACAAATTATTTGCTTGTGTTATAGGTGTTATTTAATGACATTAATACATAGAAGTACATATATAAATACTAGAGTGTATTTAATAAACACCCAAACCCAGAAATACAAACATTTATGCTCATCACACAAATGCTTGTCCCCATCGGGGATCAAACCCGAGCTCCGTCGATTACATAGTCAGGGTCACTAACCACTCATCCAACGGGACAGTCAAATGCAATCGCATACCATTATGTTTAGATAAAATACATCCATAGTTGAGAGCGAGAGAAACCATCGCCTGTATGTATATGGCGGGATGCTAATGCCACATGCATAAGTTTACTGCCTAGCTTACTTTACAAATTCTACCACCTACATGTTGCACAGCTCTACCACCTAGTTGTCAATGCCAGTGACACATATAGTCAATGTTTGCCTTTCACAAACTGCTTAGCAGAAGATCTTGTCTTCTAAGGAGCTCGGTCCAACATGGTTAGTTGTTATATAAATACTGCCTTTAGCCGAGTTTCAGATCTATAGGAGAATGCTAACTGAGCACTTTGGTACCCAAAATAACCACCAGTTTTACAGTAACATAAAGATCACTTGCTTTAACATCACTCTGTATTTCTTATTTTGGTCTTAGTGCTATACTAAATTGAAAATAAACAATATTTATAAAAATAAATAGTTTATATTGATCACCCTTCTTTATTTAAGTTCATATTTTTTTTTTTGTTTTTTGAGGATAATTTATGATAATTATTTTGCTTAAAGGTAAAACTAAACAGTAAAATATAAAAATTAAAAGGTTTTGAATTAATTAATTTAAAAATCAATTTGCCTAAGTCATCATACTACATTTATGTTATTAGCTGACCCAGCAAACATTGCTTTGTCATACAAATTACTTTAGTTGGGGGGACAGGTTAATTGGGATAAAAACTATCCTATCTCAAAAGCTAGACTAAACAGTAGATATTTTACGAAATTTAATTGAAATTGATTCAGTAATTTCATAGTCCATTACAGACAAACAATGTGACACATAATTTATATATATTAAGATGACATTATTGAGAATATGCAGATATGGTCCACCTGTATGTTAAATTGTCTGTTTTCACTCCTCTATGTGCTCCTCCATTTATACAGAACTTGGATTGGGAAAATATGAGTGTACATTTAAAAATTAGTTACTGCTATAAAAATAATAAATTAAAATATCTGTGCAGTTTAATACAAAAGTTAACTTCTTCCTCTGTATATTTTTTTCAAGTGACATATCCTTTTCTGTATATTTTTCAAGGATATTAAGTTATGGAATAATAAGAGTAGTCTCAACATAGCATAAACACTATTAAAACACTTAAGGTTTTTATTTCAACTTATTTAATAACTCTTGATTTCATCTTCTAGATTTAAGAAAGTCATTTAGTACTACTTTTCTTATGGTGTAAAACTTCATAATATGGTCTGCTAATCATTTATCTATATTTAAATAATGGTGATAAGTAATATTTTAAGCCATATGTTTGATAATTGCTCTAAAAACAAACATTACATTGACGCTACTGTTTAGATAACTTTCTTCGGCTAGTTCAGATCTATCTCTATTTAATGAAATAAAATATTCTACATTTTAGGTCATTACTTTTTAAATTATAATGTTAGAAGAGTAAACTAAACTAGCAGGTACTTTTTTATAAGGACTTCGTTATCATAAATTGAGTGGTAAGAAAAATGTTATCAATAAAAATTCATCAAGGCCATTTGTAATTTTATTTTTCACAAGAGGAAATATGTGTAAGATTTAGCTTACATACCTCTAAGTTATCCTTTCCACCAAGTTCACAATCTTCTTGAGCATACATTAAGGGAACGCTAGCCATTTTTACAAATTAAAGAAGATTTCGTAATAATCAACTTTTTGGTTCGTGTTTTCTGGTAATAATTGGAGGTAATAATATTTTGTTTTCCCAATATTTTTATTCTGATGACGAATGACGACAGCTAGGGATGACGATAGGTCGATTTTTTTCAAACATCGTTCGTTCATAAACATCGATATTGAAATCTCAAACATTGACGGTATATCGTTCTTTACGAGCGATGTTTTATCATAGCTACATATTCAACCCCGCCCGTGATCAACGCTACCTACATATATAAACATATAGGTACCTATCTTTCTCAGTCACAAACATAAATTTTTCTACACAGGGTTACTTTTAAAGGTCCGGCCAAATTTTAAGATTCGAATTGGAAGTATATTTTAATTATTATTATTACTAGTAAAAAGCAGAGCTTTGTAAGGGCTCGCAAAGTTACACTACCTAATAATATTGTTAGGTAAGTATTTTTATGAAAATTCCATCTTTTAATGTATGAACTTTGTGTATAATTATCTAACCTTAAAAAATCCAGCGAATTTTCACCCAAACATTATATTCGCATCAAAGGCGACGTCAGGCTTTGGTCTAGGCGGGCGCAGGAAAATAAACCCAAAATAAAAAACATGTTTCTAAGTCGCTGTCGTGTTTCGGTTTGGAGGGTGAGGTAGTCGGTAAACTTATGCATGTGGCATTAGAACTTGCCACAAGATAGCAACGCATTATTAACATCTTTGTTGTCTATAGGCAATGGCTGTCTCTTTCCATCAGAAGACCCATCTGCTTGTTTGCCATCTTATGATATAAAAAAAAGAAAATATAAAACTATTCATTTATAAATATCCAACTAAATTCATGACCTAGATGCACCGAGTCTTGTGAATGAACTGTGTAAAATTAGTTTGAATACAGCTGGTAGTGTGTCATTTTAGATTTACCTATAATTACGATAGTAACTGTTATGAATCAGTCGATTTAAGTACATTTTTCCCGACCACTTTAAATTTGGTTAAAGGCACTAAAATATTTTAGTTTGAATATTGCGCAATTGAAATTATATCCATGCGTTTTTCTTTTTATGACGGATAAAAATGAAATTATGATTTTTTAAATATATTCTTTTATTACCTAAATCGAATATATTATTGATTACGAAGAGCCTCTGAAAATTTGGCCGCATATTTATAAGTGATCCTGTATAGCGTCTCGTTCACTCTGCAGAGAAAATGTCTCTGCACTCTACTAAGAAAACAGGCGGAATCGATGTATCGTTCATAAACTTCGACGTTTTTAACACGGATGTTTCACTTTAAAAAAATCGATGTTTTTTATGAGTCATGGACATCCCTAACGATAAGGGATTTGACATTTATAATTGTGTGACCATATTTTAAATCAATTTGATAGAATTGCTATAGGAGAAAAAGAGACAAATAAATGAGCAATGTGCTAATATTATTATATATTATAATAGCATTTTTTTGTCATTTACTTTTTACGAGAAATAATGGCTTTTTTCGAAGCAATTTTAAGCAATGCAGCACTAATCCTTATCTAATTAAATACCTTAAATTTATTGTTGATTTAATATAGATCAATATGGCCGTTTACAGCATGTATTGTAATTTAAATGAATATTTTCGAAGATATTACAGACTTAAAATGCAGGGGCATAGCGGTTCCGAGTTTACGGGTCTGTGGCGACGCGCGCACAGTATGTTCTGTTAAACCGCCGCCCTGGAAAACGTGTTAATTTTCGGATAAATAAATATAGGACTGCACTTGAAAACCAAAATTAAGTACATTCTTTTTTTTTTAAACTAAATCACTACATAGTATAAAACAAAGTCGCTTTCCCTGTCTGTCCCTATGTCCTTATGTCCCTATGTCCCTATGTATGCTTAAATCTTTAAAACTATGCAACGGATTATGATGCGGTTTTTTTAATAGATAAAGTGATTCAAGAGGAAGGTTTATATGTATAATAACATTCAATATAGAGTCGAGAAGTACTGTAATTATTGAGGTTTCTAATGTAATGTCGTAAATAATTACATTTTTTTCCGCTTACATTGCTAACGCTGGCTGAACCCTACGAGATTTATCAAAATAATGTACTAAGTATTTGTACACCTTGAAAAGGTCTACAGAAAACTCCGCGATGGTATATGTCTATCCCTTATGGTTAACCCACAATAGCATTTTTTTGTCTTTTACTTTTTACAAGAAACAATGGCTTATTTTCGAAGCAATTTTAAGCAATACAGCATTAATCTTTATCCAATTAAGTACCTTAAATACATTGTTGATTTAATATAGATCGATATGGCCGTTTACAGCATGTAATTTAAATGAACATTTTCGAAGATATTACAGATTTAATATGCAGGGGCACAGCGGTGGCGGGGCTACCTGCCGGTCGGCGGCGCCGAGTTCCCGGTAAAGACATCTTTTGTAATGGCCATATCGCACGGTTAAACCTTCAACGTTGCAGGCTTAGATTTGAGCGTTGACTGTTTTTCACATGGCTTACTATTTGTCGTTCTTTCAAGAGTAACCTCTAAAGAAAACATGTTTGTATAGTATGTATAAGTAAAAATTATGAATTTAGACAAAATATGAATTTAGACATTCCAAAACAGTAGGAAATCTTCTTGGTATAGGGAAAGGGCAATTGTTATAAGCACTCCAAATTTAACGCGTGCGGGCCACGGACAGTAATGAATAAATCAAAATTCAAAACTACTGGATCGATTTTAATCATTTTTAACTTCCCACTACGTATGGAGATAAGAAAGTTACTGATTTTACCCCGATTTTCGAAAATCGAGTTTTCACCAGATGTCCACGTTTTGAGGTCCTAGGAACCTTTTCCGACTATTTTCACGATGACGTCAGTATGTCTGTATGTATGTATGTCTGTATATATGTGTGTGTGTGTATGTGTGTATGTAAACATCTCATAACTTTTGAACGCCTGGACCGATAGAAACGCGGTTAATGGCATTCGATTGGATTCCGCTCAACTTAAACTTCCTGAAAATTTGAACCGATTCGGTCTAGAAGATTTTGAAAAATTTTGAAAAAACACCGTAAAAAAATTTAGCGAAACAGTATTTTTTATATAACTTCTAGATTTATGTATCGATTGAGTACAAAAACTAATCAGCTCTATTCCCCAAAAATCTACGTCTAATACATAAATTGCATCAAAATGGGTATATCCGCTTGGGAGTAATCGTTGACGAAAAATTTTGAAAAGAGTTTTTTCGACACAGCTTCGAAATTTTTCAACCAATCATTTTTGGGTATTCTACGATGTTTTAGTACTAAAAAAAACTACGTCAAATGCCGTTTCAAAAATCAAAATCGAATCTAATTCTCTCAAAACTTAGAGCTTCAAATGTTAAAAATAAGTTGTTTTTTGCAAACTTACTTATTTTTTTGGAATAATTTTCAGGTTAACTCACCGATTGACTTATAAATCTTATCAGCTTTTCTCCTTTAAAAAGTACATCAAATACCGTTAATTTAATCAAAATCGGTCGATTTGTTTGGGTTTTGGTCGATCAATGAATATATTGTAATAAAATATTTTTTGACATTGCATCGAAATTTTTCAACTTATCGATTATTTAGCTAAAGCAATATTTTAGATTTCAAAAATTGAGTTTAATGCCATCATCGTTTTCAAAATATATAGTTTTTCAAAAATTAGTATACTGCCATTTTTACTAGATGCCATACTAGATGTTTGAACTGAAAAATCTATGCTTATATTTTTTACTCTTTTGAGCATAAAATACCTTAATTTAGTTGGAACTTTCAGGGGTGGCTCGTAGAGTCAACCGTTTACACATTTTTTCACTGAGTGACATAGGCTATATAAATATTTTATACCCGTGCGAAGCCGGGCGGGTCGCTAGTTAGGTATAACCTACTTGCAAATTAGATATAGCTGTTTTTTAAATCTTCTTAATCTTTTCTGTGTTATGTACATACATGTCGCTTTCTGCAAAATGATTTGAACAAACAACACATTATAAGGAATACTTTTTTCCAAAACTATCAAGTTTCGGAAAAAAGTATTCCTCATAATGTGAACAAGCTATTAGATTATCTACTTGTTGCGCAACGTACTGGATCTCGTGGAAAACTGCAATAAATATTTACTATAATATCTTATGTGATTAACTCAATTATTGATAAACTAATAATTATTATTAAAAAATAAAATTATTAAAGTATTATAATAAGTAAAATATAATAAATAATATGGAAGCGACTCCATTTCTTTTGCGATCAATTCTGTAGCAAGTCGCTTAAACGTGTGACATATTTTATCAGAATTTATATATAGCCATCTTCTTTCTACATATATCTAAGCGTGTGTGGGACAAGAACAAAGAGATATTGTCAACATAATTGTTTTTTTTTAATCAGTATCTAAGAAATAATTCCAAATTAAATGAAATATCGTGTTCAGAAGCCAAATACACACTATAATAGATTATTATATTAAACAATTATTATACTTACAAGAAATAATATTTCTTATTATATTTTAATATACCATCATTTTTTTTTAATCAGAGCTCTTTTAAAGGCTCAGAGAGCTCTTTTAAAAGTCATGTATTTTAAAACATTTAAGTATCCTACTGTAGGCCTTTATAATCTTAGTGATGTTTTCTCAGTTAGAAAATTTTATATATTTTATTATCGACCCTTAAAGTACATAAAAACCTTATTTTTGACCCCAAAATGCTTTTAAAGAGGAGATCTGACATAGTCGCTACTACATACCAAACTAAAACTTTTTTTGCTGGCAATCAATATAATAATAAATCTACCATTCTTTATAACAAATTGAATAGAATTTTAGATATCTACATGATGAAGAAATATAATTGTAAAATGACATGAACTAACTGGCTAAAAACTCTAAGTTATTAACACACACATACACACTTCTACACGTACACACGCTCACAAACACACACACACGCACAAACCCAAATATAATAAATTATTTATTTTAGATTATACATTGAGAAATTAAATTGAATACACCATATTTTAAAGACTGAAAAAATGTAATAAATTATAATATATTTTTAATTTTGAAAAATAACGATTCTCTAACGGCATCGTTAGATATTGCTTGTAATGTTACTATTATTTAATTAAGCCAATTGTCTTCTTAATCTTAAACCAAAATCTACAAAAAATATAGACGTAGCCAAGCGCCCGTATCGTGAGTCACGTAACGTGATGACGATGCGGCAATATGAAGACGGCGGCTTACTAGTCGGCCGCGAGCTATAGAGAGTGAAAAACGTTCTTTTGTGACAGTATTTATTTTGAAATAATGCCATCTTGTGTGATTAACAATTGTAAAAACAATTCATGTTTAAAAAAAATCCCGGGATCACTTTACACAAGTAGGTATCCAAATTTCCATAAATTATAACAAAATTGAAATAATATTTGATATAATTTCTCAGAACGCAAATTTGAAGCGCCATTGTGGCAGTGTGGCAAGTTAACATACGAATAAATTTCCCCAAATATTAGGGATATATCCCTTTTATTTAGAATATATATTTTAATATTAGACTAATTGTTTTAATTGGACTTACCGTACTATACATGTATATACTATATATACATATATTTATAAAACTCGTGTATGTTATATTTAAGGTTTCCTGCTGATATAACATGGAAATTCAAATTTTTAAGGTTCTTTATTTTTCCTTTTTGATGTGTGAAATTTTTTTAATCATTTACTTTGTTTGAATAATTAATAAAACTTTAATGTCTAACTATATCTATCCATAAAAACTACAAGAAAAT
The DNA here is from genome assembly GCA_036924255.1 of Apodemia mormo. NCBI lineage: Eukaryota > Metazoa > Arthropoda > Insecta > Lepidoptera > Riodinidae > Apodemia > Apodemia mormo. The sequence continues at coordinate 42,675,903 of JAUPFN010000001.1, read as the reverse complement.
ATGCATTTTCATTTTAAAGGCGGAAATTAAAGTGGGCCCTGTTTTGTTTTGAGTAGTTTATATGCCTATGTAATGTATATATGTATGTTTATGTATTATTCCGTTTATTTTTGTTTAAAGTAGTATTTTGTTTGCTTATGGATTTAATTTTATTGCAATTAATTTATTGTACACTAAGTCGAAAATTATTTTTGTTTTTAATATTTACTTGTTACGGGTTGGCTGGAAGGAATCTCTATTACTAGAGATCAGCTAGCTCATTATACTTGTTTTCTATTATTGTTGTTATGTTAGTGATTACTGTGTACGATAAAGAATTAAATAAATAAATAAGCTCATATTTTATTTTTCATTTTATTTGTTAGTTTGTGAATTATTATTCTTGTGTGTACAGTTAAGTGTAGAAAAGAAGTTATATATTATTATTGAAGATGAGTATTAAGAATGTATAATAAATATTTAGCATTAAAAGTAAAAAAAAAAATAAAAACCTATTTGCATTAACATAATGGCAAGGAAGTTACATTCTACCCGGAATATTCACGCGCGCTTCAAAATCGTTCCGAAGAGTACCACGACATGGGTGGAGTGTGTCTCTTTCTACTAAATAAAGCGCCAATCGCCATATATAAGTGCGGCCATGCGTAGTTTGCAAATTACTACTAAGTAATTCTACTAATTTGAGAAACAGTTTTTGCATTGCATAAGTAATTACGTAATAATTAAAATAAGCACAATTCAAAACTCACTATGTTAATTACAATAAATTTTATGCTAATTTATTTATCGACGTGTATGAATAAAAAGGATTTAACGATTACCGAATATATAAAAATCTACCATCTAAATAGTTTTATTTACACTGGCAATTGCAAGAAAGGGACAACATCCTCTCTTGTCGTTGTCTTGCTCAGAACGTTTTTCCCCTCTGTTATGTAAGAAACAAATGTCAACTTTATTTGTTACGGGATATAGTACATTTTTATTTTTCAACTATTGTTTCGTAACAATTCCATGGTATATAAGTTCCTTGCATAATGGCATTTGTACAGTAGATAAAATAAATAATTTCAAGTCCTTCTAAATTTGTTTTTTTTTTGACGTAGGAAAGTATCATAGTAAAACAAATAAAATGCCAAATATAATTAATATAAGTAAAAAGCATTATAATTTATAAAATGTAGTAGTAAAATATTAAACCAGTAAATGGTAATTTGAAAGCCAATGCTTGCAACATTTTTCTTTATCATACGTTCGTAATGTTTTACGATGCTTGCAAATGTTGTCGTGTCAAATGGTCAATGGTTGGCGCTTCAAAATGTCTTACGCACACATGTACAACATTTATCTTCACTAATTTGTTTCTAATTGTTTACAATGGCTACGTCTATATTTTTTGTAGGTCTTTGTCTTAAACTTTAACTTTGTATAGAAGAGCGGGGCCTCTTAGCATAGGTATTTACATACTTAAAATAAAATGAGCGCCTCCACCACATTAATGTGAAATACTATGTGCAGACCAATTCACGTAACAAAACATTAAATCGATTCGAAGTGCTGAGCACGCTATAATAAAAAAATGTGTAGTGTAAAGATTTTGATCACCGTAAAGATTTTTTGCCTATACCGCTTACCGCGGTCTTAAAGGACGATGTTTTAGAAAGGACACGGGCAAGACTTCATACATAGTTTTTTTTTAGTTATTATCTTAAAGTTTAATATATTTCTTAAGATTCTATATCAACTCCTTAACTTATCCGCATTTAATAAATATTTTTTTTTAACTTGGGGAATAGTAGCTAAATAAAGTTGTAATTTAGGTAAGGTTAATTAAACAATCAGTTCTCTCCGCAGTAGTCTGTCGTTAGGTATTTATCTTGTCATTGGGTGTCTTCAGTACAACAGTTGCTAATCACAGAAATCTAGGTTAGATTAGCAGAATTCTGGGCTAAGATTTTGCGAATACACTTTATAGGTACTGAAAAGAACAAAAAATAAATCAGCATTAACTATTCTTCAATACAAAAACAGGGAGATTTTTTATTTGATACTTATAATGAAAATTATGATGTATAAACTTATTGCTGTTTTAATGAAAATGTAAATTAAGTTTTATACAATGGTAACACTCAAATATGATGATAGAATTTAATCAAATTAAAGTCTCAATATTTTTATATGATTGTTCCTAGCGATATATTTAATTGATTTAAAAATCGTAGAAAAATATTCTAGTTTATCTAATATTCGTCACTCCGAATGTCACGCAAGGGATATACAAAATCAAAATGGCCTGTGTTTTTTCGCGAAAAGAGTACTGTTGGCACATTGGTGTTATCGACTAGCGATTAAAACTGTCATGTCTAAAGGGTTGTAGAAAGAATATAAAAGAAATGACGAGTTTCGAGACAGGCTCGTCGGTTTGTGAAACCGTGATATGGCAATGATACATCGGCCAGCTGTACCGACGAGCCATCTAATCGCGATTTTACTCGCGTTGATCAGATGAGCCCAAAACTCTTCGACTCGGTTGATATTTCGTTACGTGAACCATACCAGCATGGTATAAAATACTAGCTTACTCGGCAAACATTGTTTTACCATACAAATTATTGAATTTAAAAACAGTTAACGGTAGAAGGGTGAAAATTTAGGGTTGTATGTATTATTCAATGTTGAATCATAAAAAAGAACAACAAAAAAAACGGAGGCAGTCTTGAGGACTGTCGACTGAAGTGAAAACTTAAAACTGTATACTTAGTACTTACACTATTTTACGAACAAACATGTCGAGTAAATCCCAAAATCCCCTTTCGGGCTCCTCTGCTACTTACATATATGCGTTGATATATAAAAACCCAAGATACACAATCAGTGTCTCAAAAACGTCCTCTAAGAATGAGTGCACAATTCAAAATTGTGCACTCACTTCAAATAGAAGCCCGTCGCTCACGTCACTGTCCGCGCGTCAAAAATACAGAATTGTTCTCTGATAAATTGTAAACTACAACATCATGAACGTTAAAAAAATATAAGATATTGTATTTTCGGTAAGTATAAGAGTTTATCGATTTATTTTTGTCGTTTATATTACTAAATATAGGGTGTAATGTATGATTTTCATTTTATTTGTCTTAAAAATGTACTCGACTCTCCAAATATAATACGACAAATTTTCAATGGTCACTTTTTCAGTAGAAGAACAGTGCATTACAACTTATTTTTAATTTAGTCGAATAATATAAATTGATCCTGTTATTATTAGTGGAGTCGATTTTTTTTCATTAATAAGTTATTTTTTTTAATAAGATTAATTTTTTTCATTAATAATTTTGAATACCTTTTATAGATGTTAACCAACTGCCAAAAGAGAAGAGGACATCAATTTGACGATTTTAAAATGTTTGATTATATTGATTACTTATTTTGAGGACCAAGTTAGGTGATTCTTTTTATTCTATTTGTACGAATATAAAATAACAATATATAATTGTGATTCTTACGATGAACTTTGGAGATATATTACGAAACTTTTAATATAACAATTGGAAATCATAAGTAGCATTGAATTTTGTTCTGTTTACACGTGTTGTTGACAACGATTTCTTAAGTGGAAGGCACAGGTTGCATTAAGAATGTTTAATTTTTGATTTAATAATTTATTTTTATTAAAATGTTGTTTTTGATTGCGGATATCGTATACTATACATATTATAAATGTTAAAGTTTGTATGTTTGGATGTTTGATAATCAATCACGTAAAAAATGGCTGTACCAATTTGGATTTGGACTCGACCTATAAGATGACCTGGAATAGCACATAGAATAATTTTATCCTAATGCGGAGATCTGAAGCTAGTCTCGTATAAATTTTAAGTGACTGTTTATATGTACGAGTTGTTTCATTTGCATACTAGCTGTTTCCCGCGGATTTGCTCGCGCATATTTACTTTAAAACTTATTTAACCTTTCTTTATTTTATTAAAAATCCCTACATTGCCGGGTAGGCCGCTAGTACGTTAAAAATAATATTTACATATTCATCTTAATTATTTATATACGACATTTTTGTTATTAAAATGTAAGTAAAAAACGTAAGACCTGAACTTCCTATAACTTCTAAATTTTCTATACCTAATATCATAATTCACTATACCTCAAACTAAAAATACCTATTAGTAACACACCTATAGAAAAAACTAACGTAATTGTAAAAGAAATTTATAATTAACAGGAAATATCTAATCTAAAATTACCTTTCGCAATAATATTATATGTACTAAACTATACTCTAAACTAAATATACGTATCTATTAGGATTTATGTATGTAACACACCTATATAACCAACTAATGTTACTATATTAAAAAATCTGTAAGCTGGTTGACCCTACAGGCCACCTGAAACTTCCCGCTAAATTTAAGTATTTTAACCTCAAAGAAAAAAACTATGCCTAAGCATAGACTATTGAATTAAAAAAGTTCAAAAGTCCAAAGTTTTTTTTAAATGATACTTAGTTATTCAGTATTTGAAAAGATGTATATTTTTTTCAAAATCATCAACGAGTTTGATCTTCCGAATAACATGGAACACAATTTTTTAGCTCTAAATTGTTGTATTGGATTTGAGAGTCAATAAAATTTTCAGAAGCTGACATCGCATTAGTAACTAACCTATTGTGTTTCAAATGTCTATGGGCAGTATTCGCTCGTACGTCTGCAAATACTATAACTAAACAAATGTTTGTTTACATAATACTGCAAAAAAAAAACCCAGAAAAACTGAAATCTAATTCAAAACGAGAATTCTACGAAAAGCTAAACTTATTTCTAGCAAATTAATGCGTTTCCTTACTATTTTGTCGATACATTACATAATAAGTCTGAAAAAAAACGTGTCTGTTATCATGTAAGAATCTATGAACTTTATAACGTAGTCATAGTCACCATTGCAGTAAATTTCCTATTTCAGTATATTCTAAATCTATTAGACTATGCAAACTAAATGTATCAATATCAAGCATCAAATACTACATGGCTATAAACCCACAGTTTGCCTATATGTGTAGGTTCTGTGTAATAGAACCAATAACCTATAACGTTTGAAATATAAATAAATTATTTTAATGGTCATTATTTGTTTTATTGATATATAAATGTTCTACGCAAAAACAGATTTTCGACAAGATTTTTTTTATGTAAATTTTACAAACCCTTAAAATACTACCTCAATGCATAAAAATATTTATATTCGACTCCACATGTGCCTTGTCCTACCGGCTAACTTAAGTCAAAAATTTTATAGCTTTTTGTACATTGTTTTTTAAAAATGACTTTAAATCTTGCGTTTAAGGTTGAATATGCAAAAACACGTTTGTGCCATAACTATAAACTTTTTAGACTGAATTAGCGACAGTTTTGAGTGTCAGTTTTGTTCGGAACTGTGTATCTTGGGTATTTTATATCAATGCATATATGTCAAATCGCTCTTTTTTATTTTGTTAAAATTTTAAAACTAGTGTATTCCTGTATTAGATTTCTTATGACTCAACTGCACTTGCGTTTATCGCACAAAGTTTCATGCAATGACACGATAAATGCAGATGTGACCGGCTATTATCGGTTATTTTCGCATACATTCCGGACTGCGGGTGTCTTAGCGCGCATATAACTTCGGGACGATAGACACAAGTGCGGCCCCAGCATTAGTCAAACTGGTGATCAAATTAGATGTGTTCAAGATACGTTTTTCTTGTTTTTTCGATTTTTTTTTGTTGCTTGTGTCCAAGCAAACAAGCAGATAGAAACAAACATTTTTAGGGTACCTTTTCCTCAACTGAAGTAGGGACGTCTTTTTTCTTGCATAACCCATAGTGGAGGAATCGTCGGATAGGTATTTAGGCGAGTTTGTCACGACAATTTTTTGATTAAGAACTGTATAAAATATTAAGTTTCAAATTGCAAATTGTTGTTAGAGTCAAGTGTGCCCCTTGTCAGCTTATTTCTGGATGTGTGGAAAAAATCATAATAACATGCTAAGGGGGTCGTGTCTTGAAAAAGATTAAAAAACACTTATATAAATACTAGCTGAACAGTGCAGCCCGCTGCAGTAAGTTTTTGATGAATTACACGGGAACAAATTTTTCGGAATAAAAAGTAGCCTATGTGCTAATCATCTACCTGTGTGCAAAATTTTATACGAATTTGTTCAGTAGTTTTGGCGTGATTAAGTAACATCCATCCATTTATTCATCCAAACATCCAAAGTTTCGCACGTATAATATTAATAATAATATACTTAATAGAAGACGTAGGAAGTATAAGTATATTAATAATAATATACTTCCTACATCTTCTTATTGTACCTATATTAGGAAGATGTAGGAAGTAGGACAAGTAGGATTGGCGTTCATTAAATAGTCCTCTTTTTAATCAGCACTGTTGTATGGAATCGTGAATTGAGTGGTCTGACATGCACTTGGTTAACTTATTAAAATTGACAATTGACCCACTCTTATATTCAAAGTTCATATTGTGAAACAAATCCATTCACAAATAAGGGAAAGGTGTCCTACATTTGCACAGAGACAGTCTAGGCCAGCCCAATAGAATCAGGGCATATCGTCCATAAAGTGCTAGCTGCAAATTTGTTTTCCGCGACGCCGCCCTTCGACCTCGTACATCACATTGTATTGTGAATCAACAACATTAGCGTTAAAAACATACAAACATAAAAATAGTTTGTATTTCTTACTAGATTTTGAAATAATTTTACAAGAAACTAATCAACTTCGTAATAAAGTAGATAGGTACCTATATTAACCACTAAATAAGAGTTATCTATATTCTAATAATAATCTGTAGCATCTGTCTGTACATTCAGTGGTATTCAGTGATAGTAAATACTCGATTTATGTCTCACTCATATCAATGTACCGTTTTAAAAAATTATTGTATGTCTGTTTATATGTTACTTATAACTTAAGAACAGCTCGACTGATTTTAACAAAAAATCATGTACAGTGAGAACATGTGATTGCGCAAAATGATAGGCCGTACATTTTTTCCAACAATGAATTTACGTTCAGCGAAGTGAGCAGGTATCCACCAGCTAGGTATTTATACAAATATTCAATGTAAATATGTAGACACGAGTTCGTTTACGTTCCTAAAATTACAGTAGGTCCAAGAGCCCGTGAGTGCCAGACCTTCGGCTTTTAATAAAAGCTGAACATTTTTCTATGTGTGTCCCTAGTACAGGTAAGAATGATCCCCACCCATGAAGCTGAGGCAGCAGTGGCTTTGGCAGGTAACAGGTAACAAAGGTGTATAAAATTCCATCTCAAATTTATCATAAAATAAAACTGAATTTTTTTATATTTGATTCACAATAATATCAAAACTCGCGTTGCTCATTGCCAGACAGTTAGTATGGTTGCAACCCTCTGCCGGACACCCTTAAACTATCATAATTTATAATTATACTTTCGTTATATTATAAAAACTAAATTTTATATATAATTTTTTGGGGGCCTATTAATCTATGTTTACATAATAGTCGGACAGATTCGACGGTTCTATCATCTTGCCAGACGCATCCAAAGTGAGCAGTAGTTCGGAGAGCAAGGAGCGTATACAGTAACTAGTGCGAGTGAGACAGAGCGCTTGGTCTATTGCGGCCCTTCACTGCGCATCCACTGTTATTAAGTTCAAATTGTGCAGTTTATTTTTTTCTTAATCAAGAAATTTCACTAAATAAATTTTTAGTTTGAATAACAAATATTTAAAACAATACTCAGTAAAATTGTTCTAATACAACTTCAATCTTTTTTTTTTGAAGCCATTTTGTTTCCGCACTTAGCCACTTGGCCCTTTGTACGTAGCTGGCTAAACCTATTCCAGCCATCCTAACACCTTCCAGAAACTTAAAAGACGGCTGATGTTTTCACAAGCTTCTTTTGGAGTTTTTGGGTTTTTCAGGATGCGTGCCCGTTGTTCGGCCACGCTCCCGCACTCAAGGAGAACGTGAGAGGTTGTTTCTTGTTCCTCCATGCAGCCGCGGCATAAAGGGCTGTCTGTTACACCTATGTTGAATAGATGTCGGTGTAGGTGGCAGTGCCCTGTTATAGTGCCCACAACTTTTCTCAGGTCACTTCTGTTGAGTTTCATGATGCGTTGTGTCAGGTGTACGGAGAGGGCCGGCACAATTTCTTTTGTTTGCCTGCATTCATTTGTTGCTATCCACAACGCTTCATGTTGTTGGCGTGTTCTCTCTGTTAGCCATGTAGTTAGTTGGCTATAGGGCATGACGGCTATCGGTTCTGGACCTAATGGTTTTCTGTTAGCTTCATCTTTTGCCAGTTTGTCAGCTTCATCGTTGCCTTGAGAGTTGCTATGAACTTCAATCATATCGAAACTTTAATAATTTAATTTATATTATTTTTCATTTTTACGAAGTTTATTATTTTCAATGCTATCAAAATTGTAAAGCCAATGAATTAAAGTAAATCAAATTTAATTGTTGATCAATGAAAGCTGTTAATTGGACTCCAAAGAAAACAGATTCTCCTTGTTCACAATATTTTTGATAGTTAATGTTTTATTAAATTTTGCAATCGAATCTATCATGATTGAAACTTTTAAAAGTCATTTCGATATTTTGATTAAACAAATTTTGACAAAACGTACAGATATAAGAATAATCGCAGCAACAAAAATTTCCCTTTCTGTAACTGGTGAAAGTATACGGCATTTCTTAACATGGCAAATATTTTGGGCTCGTCTGTATTATTTTTATTAAACAGAGATTTGTAAACAACTTTATTTTTTAAAGAAACATGAAAGGAGTATTTTCGCTATCGTAGTACAATATAAGAAATAAGAACAAATTAATGCAACCTCCGGTCAACCTTAGGCTAAGATTGTCTAACAAAAATAAGATAAACAAGTCATTTCTTGGACTTTCGTGTATACTATCACAATCAAATTCTCGAAGAAATTATACATTATAAAATTAAATGTATAAAATAATCGGTGTTTTTATTATTTTTACAATTAACTTAATATAAGCTATCTCAATGCCAAATTTCATCTAAATCTGTTTAACCGATAATGCTTGAAGGAAAGACAAACAAATATCGGTGTTATGATATTACTAGTGACCCTTCCCGGCACAATTTTCTCTAGTGTACGAATTATGAGAATATATTTTAACAATTTTTCTTTAACATATATCATAAGCAAACTAACATATGTCTCACCTGATAGAGAAACAATAGCCTATAGACAAAAAAGATGTTAATGGCACGTTGCTACTTGTACTTATCCTTCAAACTGGAACACGATAATGACGGAATCGACGTTATTGCGGTAGGAATAGGTAAGGCGATGTTACCAAATACCTGAAGTGAGACGTTGCGGAACTCTATCACCTCGTAGTGATATGTAATATAATAGCCAATCGGTCAATTTTTACGACAGCTGACAGACGATTTTAGAACAGCAGTGGGTATATTCTTCAATGGAGTCCCGAACAGTATATATATGTATATATATATATATATATATATATATATATATATATATATATATATATATATATATATATATATATATATATATATATATATATATATATATATATATATATATGCACAAAATAATACAAGCACTTTAGTATTTAATGACCCACGGCCCACCCAGCTGTAAATATATTAAACGATCAACGTCGACATGTGGGAATCACTAATTTTAGTTCCATGGACGCACGCATCGGTCTACAGCGCCAAAATGGCGATATTCAAATAGGCACAAAAATTCTTTGACACCAGCAAGTCCAGTGGTAATATTATACACGTCATTGCTGTATGCTCCTTGCTCTCCGAACTACTGCTCACTTTAATTGCGTCTGGCAAGATGATAGAACCGTCGAATCTGTCCGTCTATTATGTAAACATAGATTAATTATAAATTATGATAGTTTAAGGCGATAGGTAATGCCAAACTACGAAATAGACACCTCTTTGAAAGCCTACTACTGCTAACCGGTTGGTCCAATAATTAAAAAAAAAATGCATTATACGTATAATATAATTAAGTTTAAATTTTAAGTTCGTTTTTTCAAATTTTATTGTTATTTTTGACGAAAAAAAAATCGAATATCTTTCTTATTTTTACGCAAAAATTTGCTTATAACTTCCAAACTACTGTAACGATTTTGATGATTTTTTCCTTTTATTACAGACAATTTATTGCTTTATAAAATTTAAGTTCAAAATTTTACAAAATCACTATAGTGTGCTATTAAATCAATAAAAACCTTATTATTTAATTCGCGGACAGCGCTTGCGTCGTAAGTCAGTCTTACCTATAGTAATACACATATTTATCTATGGTCAGTCTCCCGGTAGCGTTCATACGGGGAGGCTGTGTCGCATGTTAGCATGCTCCGCTCTCCATATTCGAGTCAAAGAGTAATAGTACAGATAGAACGTTTGGCACAATAGTAAGGTTGTGCCGTTTGGAAATTGAACATTTCGTTTACGCTTGGATGTTTTTTTATAGTAGATAATGAGCTTGGTCCGAGAAGGCTGTTTTTTTACAGATGTTGTTCTTATGATATAAACAAGGAATAAGAAAGGGTTTTTTTAAATTCATCCTCTAAGATGGTAAAATAGGGGGTGAAAGTTTGTATGAAACTCTGTCATTTTTGAGTTGTAATGAATGATATGCCGTAATTAAATTATCCTTTATCTGAAAAAAAATTAAATACAAATTTAATATTTTTTTGAATTCTAGCCCATAGAGAGGTAAAAAGAGGCTTTAAAGTTTGTATCAAAAATGAAGTGTTTATTTATTGCATTACTATAAAATCTAAATTATTTTAATTTAGTATTTCTGATTTTTAATACAATTAAGAAGTACGAATTTTCGGATTTTTTTAGTACTTATGCTCTTCAATCGAAATTGAAGAAACATGCATATAATGTTCGAAGTTTCATCCATTAAAGGAGTAAAAGTGTTTTTACAATTTATATGAAAAATCAAACGTTTATGGTCAAAATAATTTGAAATTCGGCACAATTTAAGAATCATATATTTGGGGATTTTTTAAATTTCATTCCTTAAAGGGTAAAAAAAGCATTGATGTTTGTATAAAAATAGATTGTTTATTACAGAATATTGTAGAAATTATTTAAAACTTAGTATTTATAATTTTTAATACAATTAAATGAATACGAGTTTAAGGTTTTTAAATGTTATCTCTTCAAAGGATGAAAAAGTGGTAAAGTTTGTAGAAAAAATAAAATATGTTTAATCAAAATCTCTTCAAATTTATTAGTCACGTTCTTTAATTCAATTAAATAAACGTGCATGTAAGAATGCTGTGAGTTTCATCTCTTAAAGAGGTAAAAGAGGATATTAAAGGGGCTGAAAGCTAGTACTTTATAAATGGTTTTGTTTGCGAGTAGACGCTGAATAATATTTTTAGACTATTCATGTACTTACCTACGTTTACGCTTGAATGTTTTATTAGCTATAGATAGATGAGTATTTTGTCAATATTTTGTATAAATATACAAAAATAAAAAAAAACATATAAACAACGAAGATAATTCAAGCAAGCGAATAAAAAGCAAAACTCTAAAGAAAAATAAAATAAAAACTGGTACTATTTGAAGGTAGTAAGGACTTCGCAACTAAAAATAAATAAATAAAATATATTATACATACAAATGGTCTAAATAAACCAACTTATTCAGTACTTTCCTATATAAACATTAAATTAAATTATATTTCTACTTTTCTCTTACGTGATTTTGAAACAAAAACTAAGAAGCTAGTTAAAGTTTTAAAATATTATTCAAGAGATTACATTTTACAAAATCAAATTTTGAAAGGTTTTGTTAAATATATATTGTTGATTGTATGTATTAAAATAAAGTGCTACACGGGATGTATTGTATATTACAACACTTTCAAAGAAATAGGATACGTAACTGTTATTATTGTGTAAATTGTTATATGATTTTTTGTCGATTTTCGGTATATTTTTTTTCTTTAGATATTTATCGTTTTTGTAAAATGAATGTATATGTAATCGATAAATGAGCGATTACTGTTTATTGGTTTTGAGTTTGACAACATTCAGTCGATTCACGATGATAAAAGTTCATATAGGTGAACGAAAATGTTAACATGTAGGTATCTGCATCAACTGTAAATACTCTTTGACTTTGGAGCACGCCAGCGCGAGAAATAATATTTGCGCCGCTCCTGTTAGAAACTCAAGGTCGTTCGCAGCTGTAATCGCCTTAAGGGTGTCCGGCAGAGGGTTGCAACCATACTAACTGTCTGGCAATGAGCAACGCGAGTTTTGATATTATGATGAATCAAATATAAAAAAAACAGTTTTATTTTATGATAAATTTGAGGTAGAATTTTATACACCTTTGTTACCTGTTACCTGCCAAAGCCACCGCTGCCTCAGCTTCATGGGTGGGGATCATTCTTACCTGTACTAGGGACACACATAGAAAAATTTTCAGCTTTTATTAAAATCCGAAGGTCTGGCACTCACGGGTTCTTGCTCTAAAAGTTATTTATTTATTTATTCAAGAAGTAATAGTAAATAATCGCCTTTGTGGACTAGTGGTCCGGTGTCGGCGTTGACGTGTGTGTCGGGTAAAATGTGGTCAGGTCTGGTCAGGTCAGGTCACACTGTAAGTTTTGTGTAACTTAAAAAAATAACATGTTATAACCAAAATATTACGTTTATTACTGTTCAAAATAATCTCTTTTACATTTTAAACGTTTTTTCATGCGATCGAACCATTTTTTAAAACAGGAGGACTACAGATCTGAAGGCACGTTTTCTACGTGCTGATTGAACGCTATCACTGCCTTTTCGGAGTTGGTAAAAGTTTTATTGGCCGTGTGTGAAGAAGCGTTATCATGGTGTAGGCGAATGCGGCTTTTGGGTCGTCTTTCGCGAACTTTTTCTAAATACCACTCGGCATTAACAAACACTCTTTTGATCTTCAAGTGGAATTGTACAGATGGGACCCATAGCTGAGAAAAAAAAACGCGATCATTTTTTTACCAACGTTTCTCACCTGTCTCACTTTTGTTGGCCTGTTCTCGTTTTCAAACACTCATTCACAAGAATGCTGTTTTTTTCGGGTTCAAAACAATTAATCCACGTTTTGTCTCCGTCCACGATCGTACTTCAGTAGTATCTGTGAGCACCATTCCACGCGAGCCCGCTTCTGCTCCGCTGTCAGTTCATGAGGGATCCAACGACAACAAAGTTTCCGAACTTTCAATTTTTCGTGTAAAATTTTCTGAATTTGGCTCTTTTCTGAATTTGGTTGACGGCAGTTGAAGGCCGCCCTTCACGAAATTCGTCATGTAAAGAAACTCGACCTCTCTCAAATTCGGCAAACCATCGCCTCACGGTGCTCAAACAAGGTGCTTCTCTCCCAAAAGCATTTTGAAGACGAGCGGCACAGTCTTGCGCAGAAAGAGAACTTTAAAAATCATAAAAAAATCATCGCTCTAAAATCTTTTCGACTTAATTCCATTTTCGTTGCGTACGTAGAACTTTGATGTGTGATAAAAAAACAATGGACAAATCATTTCCCGCGAATTGTTTTTTTTATTACTAAGAAGGTTGCAACGTCTTTAAAATATAACATTCGAAATTCAAATAGTTCCGATTAGCTAGAAGTGCAAAACTTTCAGTGTGCCCCATATATAAGACCCCGGAAATCGTCTAGCACCAGGATGTTTGTTAAAAGATAAAACCTAGGGTTTATCTTTCATTTCCATGATTTAATAAGACAAAAAAATCGTCCAGCACCAAATTGTTTGTCAAAACAAACCGAATTAGTCTCCACCTGATGGGTTACCTTGGTTTAGCTTAGTAATTCTCGAGAACATCTTCCAGCTCTATCATCAGGCACTGGAAGCCTTCCAGTCCTTGTGATATCGAATCAAATGACCTCAAAGTCGATAGTGTTGCTCTATTTTCTTTCAAAGTTCACATAACGTACTTCCAGCTCTATTATTAGACTCTGGAATGGAATGGTAAAAGATGTTGTTTTTTAAAGGTTTCTTAATATTATTACGAGCTTAGAGTTCGTATTGTGCAATAAAATACTACTTACCAATATTAAAACGGCGTACTTAAAACACAAATGTACGGTACACCACATAACAATACTTAAATACGCACTTCACTATATTCACACTCTTTTCACTGAACTATATCGCTTTACTTTGATCGTCCGAACTATCGCTTCCGAAACGCTTTATAAAACTGACTCGCTTCCGCCGACACGTCCTTATTTATGCATAAGGTAAAGTTCGACCAGATTCCAGATGCATGCGCAAGCAAGCAAGCAAGCAAGCAAGCAAGCAAGCAAGCAAGCAGTCAAGCAAGCAAGCAAGCAAGCAAGCAAGCAAGCAAGCAAGCAAGCAAGCAAGCAAGCAAGCAAGCAAGCAAGCAAGCAAGCAAGCAAGCAAGCAAGCAAGCAAGCAAGCAAGCAAGCAAGCAAGCAAGCAAGCAAGCAAGCAAGCAAGCAAGCAAGCAAGCAAGCAAGCAAGCAAGCAAGCAAGCAAGCAAGCAAGCAAGCAAGCAAGCAAGCAAGCAAGCAAGCAAGCAAGCAAGCAAGCAAGCAAGCAAGCAAGCAAGCAAGCAAGCAAGCAAGCAAGCAAGCAAGCAAGCAAGCAAGCAAGCAAGCAAGCAAGCAAGCAAGCAAGCAAGCAAGCAAGCAAGCAAGCAAGCAAGCAAGCAAGCAAGCAAGCAAGCAAGCAAGCAAGCAAGCAAGCAAGCAAGCAAGCAAGCAAGCAAGCAAGCAAGCAAGCAAGCAAGCAAGCAAGCAAGCAAGCAAGCAAGCAAGCAAGCAAGCAAGCAAGCAAGCAAGCAAGCAAGCAAGCAAGCAAGCAAGCAAGCAAGCAAGCAAGCAAGCAAGCAAGCAAGCAAGCAAGCAAGCAAGCAAGCAAGCAAGCAAGCAAGCAAGCAAGCAAGCAAGCAAGCAAGCAAGCAAGCAAGCAAGCAAGCAAGCAAGCAAGCAAGCAAGCAAGCAAGCAAGCAAGCAAGCAAGCAAGCAAGCAAGCAAGCAAGCAAGCAAGCAAGCAAGCAAGCAAGCAAGCAAGCAAGCAAGCAAGCAAGCAAGCAAGCAAGCAAGCAAGCAAGCAAGCAAGCAAGCAAGCAAGCAA
Organism: Apodemia mormo; assembly: GCA_036924255.1. NCBI lineage: Eukaryota > Metazoa > Arthropoda > Insecta > Lepidoptera > Riodinidae > Apodemia > Apodemia mormo. The sequence continues at coordinate 42,660,682 of JAUPFN010000001.1, read as the reverse complement.
GCAAGCAAGCAAGCAAGCAAGCAAGCAAGCAAGCAAGCAAGCAAGCAAGCAAGCAAGCAAGCAAGCAAGCAAGCAAGCAAGCAAGCAAGCAAGCAAGCAAGCAAGCAAGCAAGCAAGCAAGCAAGCAAGCAAGCAAGCAAGCAAGCAAGCAAGCAAGCAAGCAAGCAAGCAAGCAAGCAAGCAAGCAAGCAAGCAAGCAAGCAAGCAAGCAAGCAAGCAAGCAAGCAAGCAAGCAAGCAAGCAAGCAAGCAAGCAAGCAAGCAAGCAAGCAAGCAAGCAAGCAAGCAAGCAAGCAAGCAAGCAAGCAAGCAAGCAAGCAAGCAAGCAAGCAAGCAAGCAAGCAAGCAAGCAAGCAAGCAAGCAAGCAAGCAAGCAAGCAAGCAAGCAAGCAAGCAAGCAAGCAAGCAAGCAAGCAAGCAAGCAAGCAAGCAAGCAAGCAAGCAAGCAAGCAAGCAAGCAAGCAAGCAAGCAAGCAAGCAAGCAAGCAAGCAAGCAAGCAAGCAAGCAAGCAAGCAAGCAAGCAAGCAAGCAAGCAAGCAAGCAAGCAAGCAAGCAAGCAAGCAAGCAAGCAAGCAAGCAAGCAAGCAAGCAAGCAAGCAAGCAAGCAAGCAAGCAAGCAAGCAAGCAAGCAAGCAAGCAAGCAAGCAAGCAAGCAAGCAAGCAAGCAAGCAAGCAAGCAAGCAAGCAAGCAAGCAAGCAAGCAAGCAAGCAAGCAAGCAAGCAAGCAAGCAAGCAAGCAAGCAAGCAAGCAAGCAAGCAAGCAAGCAAGCAAGCAAGCAAGCAAGCAAGCAAGCAAGCAAGCAAGCAAGCAAGCAAGCAAGCAAGCAAGCAAGCAAGCAAGCAAGCAAGCAAGCAAGCAAGCAAGCAAGCAAGCAAGCAAGCAAGCAAGCAAGCAAGCAAGCAAGCAAGCAAGCAAGCAAGCAAGCAAGCAAGCAAGCAAGCAAGCAAGCAAGCAAGCAAGCAAGCAAGCAAGCAAGCAAGCAAGCAAGCAAGCAAGCAAGCAAGCAAGCAAGCAAGCAAGCAAGCAAGCAAGCAAGCAAGCAAGCAAGCAAGCAAGCAAGCAAGCAAGCAAGCAAGCAAGCAAGCAAGCAAGCAAGCAAGCAAGCAAGCAAGCAAGCAAGCAAGCAAGCAAGCAAGCAAGCAAGCAAGCAAGCAAGCAAGCAAGCAAGCAAGCAAGCAAGCAAGCAAGCAAGCAAGCAAGCAAGCAAGCAAGCAAGCAAGCAAGCAAGCAAGCAAGCAAGCAAGCAAGCAAGCAAGCAAGCAAGCAAGCAAGCAAGCAAGCAAGCAAGCAAGCAAGCAAGCAAGCAAGCAAGCAAGCAAGCAAGCAAGCAAGCAAGCAAGCAAGCAAGCAAGCAAGCAAGCAAGCAAGCAAGCAAGCAAGCAAGCAAGCAAGCAAGCAAGCAAGCAAGCAAGCAAGCAAGCAAGCAAGCAAGCAAGCAAGCAAGCAAGCAAGCAAGCAAGCAAGCAAGCAAGCAAGCAAGCAAGCAAGCAAGCAAGCAAGCAAGCAAGCAAGCAAGCAAGCAAGCAAGCAAGCAAGCAAGCAAGCAAGCAAGCAAGCAAGCAAGCAAGCAAGCAAGCAAGCAAGCAAGCAAGCAAGCAAGCAAGCAAGCAAGCAAGCAAGCAAGCAAGCAAGCAAGCAAGCAAGCAAGCAAGCAAGCAAGCAAGCAAGCAAGCAAGCAAGCAAGCAAGCAAGCAAGCAAGCAAGCAAGCAAGCAAGCAAGCAAGCAAGCAAGCAAGCAAGCAAGCAAGCAAGCAAGCAAGCAAGCAAGCAAGCAAGCAAGCAAGCAAGCAAGCAAGCAAGCAAGCAAGCAAGCAAGCAAGCAAGCAAGCAAGCAAGCAAGCAAGCAAGCAAGCAAGCAAGCAAGCAAGCAAGCAAGCAAGCAAGCAAGCAAGCAAGCAAGCAAGCAAGCAAGCAAGCAAGCAAGCAAGCAAGCAAGCAAGCAAGCAAGCAAGCAAGCAAGCAAGCAAGCAAGCAAGCAAGCAAGCAAGCAAGCAAGCAAGCAAGCAAGCAAGCAAGCAAGCAAGCAAGCAAGCAAGCAAGCAAGCAAGCAAGCAAGCAAGCAAGCAAGCAAGCAAGCAAGCAAGCAAGCAAGCAAGCAAGCAAGCAAGCAAGCAAGCAAGCAAGCAAGCAAGCAAGCAAGCAAGCAAGCAAGCAAGCAAGCAAGCAAGCAAGCAAGCAAGCAAGCAAGCAAGCAAGCAAGCAAGCAAGCAAGCAAGCAAGCAAGCAAGCAAGCAAGCAAGCAAGCAAGCAAGCAAGCAAGCAAGCAAGCAAGCAAGCAAGCAAGCAAGCAAGCAAGCAAGCAAGCAAGCAAGCAAGCAAGCAAGCAAGCAAGCAAGCAAGCAAGCAAGCAAGCAAGCAAGCAAGCAAGCAAGCAAGCAAGCAAGCAAGCAAGCAAGCAAGCAAGCAAGCAAGCAAGCAAGCAAGCAAGCAAGCAAGCAAGCAAGCAAGCAAGCAAGCAAGCAAGCAAGCAAGCAAGCAAGCAAGCAAGCAAGCAAGCAAGCAAGCAAGCAAGCAAGCAAGCAAGCAAGCAAGCAAGCAAGCAAGCAAGCAAGCAAGCAAGCAAGCAAGCAAGCAAGCAAGCAAGCAAGCAAGCAAGCAAGCAAGCAAGCAAGCAAGCAAGCAAGCAAGCAAGCAAGCAAGCAAGCAAGCAAGCAAGCAAGCAAGCAAGCAAGCAAGCAAGCAAGCAAGCAAGCAAGCAAGCAAGCAAGCAAGCAAGCAAGCAAGCAAGCAAGCAAGCAAGCAAGCAAGCAAGCAAGCAAGCAAGCAAGCAAGCAAGCAAGCAAGCAAGCAAGCAAGCAAGCAAGCAAGCAAGCAAGCAAGCAAGCAAGCAAGCAAGCAAGCAAGCAAGCAAGCAAGCAAGCAAGCAAGCAAGCAAGCAAGCAAGCAAGCAAGCAAGCAAGCAAGCAAGCAAGCAAGCAAGCAAGCAAGCAAGCAAGCAAGCAAGCAAGCAAGCAAGCAAGCAAGCAAGCAAGCAAGCAAGCAAGCAAGCAAGCAAGCAAGCAAGCAAGCAAGCAAGCAAGCAAGCAAGCAAGCAAGCAAGCAAGCAAGCAAGCAAGCAAGCAAGCAAGCAAGCAAGCAAGCAAGCAAGCAAGCAAGCAAGCAAGCAAGCAAGCAAGCAAGCAAGCAAGCAAGCAAGCAAGCAAGCAAGCAAGCAAGCAAGCAAGCAAGCAAGCAAGCAAGCAAGCAAGCAAGCAAGCAAGCAAGCAAGCAAGCAAGCAAGCAAGCAAGCAAGCAAGCAAGCAAGCAAGCAAGCAAGCAAGCAAGCAAGCAAGCAAGCAAGCAAGCAAGCAAGCAAGCAAGCAAGCAAGCAAGCAAGCAAGCAAGCAAGCAAGCAAGCAAGCAAGCAAGCAAGCAAGCAAGCAAGCAAGCAAGCAAGCAAGCAAGCAAGCAAGCAAGCAAGCAAGCAAGCAAGCAAGCAAGCAAGCAAGCAAGCAAGCAAGCAAGCAAGCAAGCAAGCAAGCAAGCAAGCAAGCAAGCAAGCAAGCAAGCAAGCAAGCAAGCAAGCAAGCAAGCAAGCAAGCAAGCAAGCAAGCAAGCAAGCAAGCAAGCAAGCAAGCAAGCCCGAAGCCCGAAGCCCGAAGCCCGAAGCCCGAAGCCCGAAGCCCGAAGCCCGAAGCCCGAAGCCCGAAGCCCGAAGCCCGAAGCCCGAAGCCCGAAGCCCGAAGCCCGAAGCCCGAAGCCCGAAGCCCGAAGCCCGAAGCCCGAAGCCCGAAGCCCGAAGCCCGAAGCCCGAAGCCCGAAGCCCGAAGCCCGAAGCCCGAAGCCCGAAGCCCGAAGCCCGAAGCCCGAAGCCCGAAGCCCGAAGCCCGAAGCCCGAAGCCCGAAGCCCGAAGCCCGAAGCCCGAAGCCCGAAGCCCGAAGCCCGAAGCCCGAAGCCCGAAGCCCGAAGCCCGAAGCCCGAAGCCCGAAGCCCGAAGCCCGAAGCCCGAAGCCCGAAGCCCGAAGCCCGAAGCCCGAAGCCCGAAGCCCGAAGCCCGAAGCCCGAAGCCCGAAGCCCGAAGCCCGAAGCCCGAAGCCCGAAGCCCGAAGCCCGAAGCCCGAAGCCCGAAGCCCGAAGCCCGAAGCCCGAAGCCCGAAGCCCGAAGCCCGAAGCCCGAAGCCCGAAGCCCGAAGCCCGAAGCCCGAAGCCCGAAGCCCGAAGCCCGAAGCCCGAAGCCCGAAGCCCGAAGCCCGAAGCCCGAAGCCCGAAGCCCGAAGCCCGAAGCCCGAAGCCCGAAGCCCGAAGCCCGAAGCCCGAAGCCCGAAGCCCGAAGCCCGAAGCCCGAAGCCCGAAGCCCGAAGCCCGAAGCCCGAAGCCCGAAGCCCGAAGCCCGAAGCCCGAAGCCCGAAGCCCGAAGCCCGAAGCCCGAAGCCCGAAGCCCGAAGCCCGAAGCCCGAAGCCCGAAGCCCGAAGCCCGAAGCCCGAAGCCCGAAGCCCGAAGCCCGAAGCCCGAAGCCCGAAGCCCGAAGCCCGAAGCCCGAAGCCCGAAGCCCGAAGCCCGAAGCCCGAAGCCCGAAGCCCGAAGCCCGAAGCCCGAAGCCCGAAGCCCGAAGCCCGAAGCCCGAAGCCCGAAGCCCGAAGCCCGAAGCCCGAAGCCCGAAGCCCGAAGCCCGAAGCCCGAAGCCCGAAGCCCGAAGCCCGAAGCCCGAAGCCCGAAGCCCGAAGCCCGAAGCCCGAAGCCCGAAGCCCGAAGCCCGAAGCCCGAAGCCCGAAGCCCGAAGCCCGAAGCCCGAAGCCCGAAGCCCGAAGCCCGAAGCCCGAAGCCCGAAGCCCGAAGCCCGAAGCCCGAAGCCCGAAGCCCGAAGCCCGAAGCCCGAAGCCCGAAGCCCGAAGCCCGAAGCCCGAAGCCCGAAGCCCGAAGCCCGAAGCCCGAAGCCCGAAGCCCGAAGCCCGAAGCCCGAAGCCCGAAGCCCGAAGCCCGAAGCCCGAAGCCCGAAGCCCGAAGCCCGAAGCCCGAAGCCCGAAGCCCGAAGCCCGAAGCCCGAAGCCCGAAGCCCGAAGCCCGAAGCCCGAAGCCCGAAGCCCGAAGCCCGAAGCCCGAAGCCCGAAGCCCGAAGCCCGAAGCCCGAAGCCCGAAGCCCGAAGCCCGAAGCCCGAAGCCCGAAGCCCGAAGCCCGAAGCCCGAAGCCCGAAGCCCGAAGCCCGAAGCCCGAAGCCCGAAGCCCGAAGCCCGAAGCCCGAAGCCCGAAGCCCGAAGCCCGAAGCCCGAAGCCCGAAGCCCGAAGCCCGAAGCCCGAAGCCCGAAGCCCGAAGCCCGAAGCCCGAAGCCCGAAGCCCGAAGCCCGAAGCCCGAAGCCCGAAGCCCGAAGCCCGAAGCCCGAAGCCCGAAGCCCGAAGCCCGAAGCCCGAAGCCCGAAGCCCGAAGCCCGAAGCCCGAAGCCCGAAGCCCGAAGCCCGAAGCCCGAAGCCCGAAGCCCGAAGCCCGAAGCCCGAAGCCCGAAGCCCGAAGCCCGAAGCCCGAAGCCCGAAGCCCGAAGCCCGAAGCCCGAAGCCCGAAGCCCGAAGCCCGAAGCCCGAAGCCCGAAGCCCGAAGCCCGAAGCCCGAAGCCCGAAGCCCGAAGCCCGAAGCCCGAAGCCCGAAGCCCGAAGCCCGAAGCCCGAAGCCCGAAGCCCGAAGCCCGAAGCCCGAAGCCCGAAGCCCGAAGCCCGAAGCCCGAAGCCCGAAGCCCGAAGCCCGAAGCCCGAAGCCCGAAGCCCGAAGCCCGAAGCCCGAAGCCCGAAGCCCGAAGCCCGAAGCCCGAAGCCCGAAGCCCGAAGCCCGAAGCCCGAAGCCCGAAGCCCGAAGCCCGAAGCCCGAAGCCCGAAGCCCGAAGCCCGAAGCCCGAAGCCCGAAGCCCGAAGCCCGAAGCCCGAAGCCCGAAGCCCGAAGCCCGAAGCCCGAAGCCCGAAGCCCGAAGCCCGAAGCCCGAAGCCCGAAGCCCGAAGCCCGAAGCCCGAAGCCCGAAGCCCGAAGCCCGAAGCCCGAAGCCCGAAGCCCGAAGCCCGAAGCCCGAAGCCCGAAGCCCGAAGCCCGAAGCCCGAAGCCCGAAGCCCGAAGCCCGAAGCCCGAAGCCCGAAGCCCGAAGCCCGAAGCCCGAAGCCCGAAGCCCGAAGCCCGAAGCCCGAAGCCCGAAGCCCGAAGCCCGAAGCCCGAAGCCCGAAGCCCGAAGCCCGAAGCCCGAAGCCCGAAGCCCGAAGCCCGAAGCCCGAAGCCCGAAGCCCGAAGCCCGAAGCCCGAAGCCCGAAGCCCGAAGCCCGAAGCCCGAAGCCCGAAGCCCGAAGCCCGAAGCCCGAAGCCCGAAGCCCGAAGCCCGAAGCCCGAAGCCCGAAGCCCGAAGCCCGAAGCCCGAAGCCCGAAGCCCGAAGCCCGAAGCCCGAAGCCCGAAGCCCGAAGCCCGAAGCCCGAAGCCCGAAGCCCGAAGCCCGAAGCCCGAAGCCCGAAGCCCGAAGCCCGAAGCCCGAAGCCCGAAGCCCGAAGCCCGAAGCCCGAAGCCCGAAGCCCGAAGCCCGAAGCCCGAAGCCCGAAGCCCGAAGCCCGAAGCCCGAAGCCCGAAGCCCGAAGCCCGAAGCCCGAAGCCCGAAGCCCGAAGCCCGAAGCCCGAAGCCCGAAGCCCGAAGCCCGAAGCCCGAAGCCCGAAGCCCGAAGCCCGAAGCCCGAAGCCCGAAGCCCGAAGCCCGAAGCCCGAAGCCCGAAGCCCGAAGCCCGAAGCCCGAAGCCCGAAGCCCGAAGCCCGAAGCCCGAAGCCCGAAGCCCGAAGCCCGAAGCCCGAAGCCCGAAGCCCGAAGCCCGAAGCCCGAAGCCCGAAGCCCGAAGCCCGAAGCCCGAAGCCCGAAGCCCGAAGCCCGAAGCCCGAAGCCCGAAGCCCGAAGCCCGAAGCCCGAAGCCCGAAGCCCGAAGCCCGAAGCCCGAAGCCCGAAGCCCGAAGCCCGAAGCCCGAAGCCCGAAGCCCGAAGCCCGAAGCCCGAAGCCCGAAGCCCGAAGACCGAAGACCGAAGACCGAAGACCGAAGACCGAAGACCGAAGACCGAAGACCGAAGACCGAAGACCGAAGACCGAAGACCGAAGACCGAAGACCGAAGACCGAAGACCGAAGACCGAAGACCGAAGACCGAAGACCGAAGACCGAAGACCGAAGACCGAAGACCGAAGACCGAAGACCGAAGACCGAAGACCGAAGACCGAAGACCGAAGACCGAAGACCGAAGACCGAAGACCGAAGACCGAAGACCGAAGACCGAAGACCGAAGACCGAAGACCGAAGACCGAAGACCGAAGACCGAAGACCGAAGACCGAAGACCGAAGACCGAAGACCGAAGACCGAAGACCGAAGACCGAAGACCGAAGACCGAAGACCGAAGACCGAAGACCGAAGACCGAAGACCGAAGACCGAAGACCGAAGACCGAAGACCGAAGACCGAAGACCGAAGACCGAAGACCGAAGACCGAAGACCGAAGACCGAAGACCGAAGACCGAAGACCGAAGACCGAAGACCGAAGACCGAAGACCGAAGACCGAAGACCGAAGACCGAAGACCGAAGACCGAAGACCGAAGACCGAAGACCGAAGACCGAAGACCGAAGACCGAAGACCGAAGACCGAAGACCGAAGACCGAAGACCGAAGACCGAAGACCGAAGACCGAAGACCGAAGACCGAAGACCGAAGACCGAAGACCGAAGACCGAAGACCGAAGACCGAAGACCGAAGACCGAAGACCGAAGACCGAAGACCGAAGACCGAAGACCGAAGACCGAAGACCGAAGACCGAAGACCGAAGACCGAAGACCGAAGACCGAAGACCGAAGACCGAAGACCGAAGACCGAAGACCGAAGACCGAAGACCGAAGACCGAAGACCGAAGACCGAAGACCGAAGACCGAAGACCGAAGACCGAAGACCGAAGACCGAAGACCGAAGACCGAAGACCGAAGACCGAAGACCGAAGACCGAAGACCGAAGACCGAAGACCGAAGACCGAAGACCGAAGACCGAAGACCGAAGACCGAAGACCGAAGACCGAAGACCGAAGACCGAAGACCGAAGACCGAAGACCGAAGACCGAAGACCGAAGACCGAAGACCGAAGACCGAAGACCGAAGACCGAAGACCGAAGACCGAAGACCGAAGACCGAAGACCGAAGACCGAAGACCGAAGACCGAAGACCGAAGACCGAAGACCGAAGACCGAAGACCGAAGACCGAAGACCGAAGACCGAAGACCGAAGACCGAAGACCGAAGACCGAAGACCGAAGACCGAAGACCGAAGACCGAAGACCGAAGACCGAAGACCGAAGACCGAAGACCGAAGACCGAAGACCGAAGACCGAAGACCGAAGACCGAAGACCGAAGACCGAAGACCGAAGACCGAAGACCGAAGACCGAAGACCGAAGACCGAAGACCGAAGACCGAAGACCGAAGACCGAAGACCGAAGACCGAAGACCGAAGACCGAAGACCGAAGACCGAAGACCGAAGACCGAAGACCGAAGACCGAAGACCGAAGACCGAAGACCGAAGACCGAAGACCGAAGACCGAAGACCGAAGACCGAAGACCGAAGACCGAAGACCGAAGACCGAAGACCGAAGACCGAAGACCGAAGACCGAAGACCGAAGACCGAAGACCGAAGACCGAAGACCGAAGACCGAAGACCGAAGACCGAAGACCGAAGACCGAAGACCGAAGACCGAAGACCGAAGACCGAAGACCGAAGACCGAAGACCGAAGACCGAAGACCGAAGACCGAAGACCGAAGACCGAAGACCGAAGACCAAAGACCAGGGGCCAGGGGCCAGGGGCCAGGGGCCAGGGGCCAGGGGCCATTCTGTACCGGACGGCCTTATTCAATTTTTACACATTGCTTCACCGGAATCGAAACACAAATGTGTCGTGATTGGTTAAGAGGCTGAATATAATAATAGTTTTTTGGAGGTAACTGATCATCCACAAATTCCATTCCAGGTATTATCAAGAGAAATGATGCTTTCAAATCATAACCGTCACTGTCTTGACTTCATGGTGAAAACACTGTGGAAGATTCTCGCAGAACCTACTGAACTCACAAACTGGGCGGCAATTCTCAACCCAACACAAAGAACACGAACGATTTTATTGCTTGCACGCAGAAGAAGACAATTTAGACCCTGTTAGTGACTTTTTGCCTAACACACTCACTTGCACACATACTCTGACGTCATCGTGAAAAGTTGAAAAAGGTTCCTAGAACCTGAAAATCTGATGAAACCTCGATTTTAATAAAACGGGGCAAAATCAGTAATTTTCTTAACTACATACGTAGCGAGAAGTTAAAAACAGATTTAAATAAATACCTCTTGTTAAATGTTAAAACAAATGAATATCTATTAATATAAATTAGTTATTGACATAATATTTGTTTTATATATTTTATTATGAGATATAAAAATCAATTAATATAATTTGACATTTAAGGATTATTTGAATTTAACATTCACAGACACAGACACAGACACACACACACACACACTGTGGATTAGTATATACTAACCCGCAGTGTTAGATAACACACCGGTGTGTATGTATGTACACACACACCTCGGTGTGTTATCATATGATATAAAAAATAAATATTTTTAGTATCGGTAAGTAAATAAATATTTTTAGTATAGAAGTTTTAAAGGTAAATCAAATAGAATAAGTCATTTTACTTTTACATGGTTTGTAAATTTTTAATGGTCAAAAATGTAAGAAAATTAAATATTTATATACTGGTTTCACAAGAAACTGAACGAACTGAACTGACACCAGAATTTTGCAAACTAACTTTCAAGTTTTCATACATTGAGATGTACTGTTTGTTTATGCTTTTCCTAATTGTTAATATTAATTGTGCTTTCCTAATTTTAAAAGGTTACCTTTGATGGTTTTCTAACTTTTTATATAAACTTAATGTGAAAATATGTATTATTAAAAATATTAAAATAAATCAAAATACCTAAAAAATAAAAAAGTACGTAGTAAAAATAACTTAGAAAAAATATATTGTATAAGTGTGTCAAATGTTCGACAAGTACAAATTATCTGAGGGCTAAGTGCGAGTTTTTCTTTTCGCATTCGATCGTGAGCGCGTTTCGAGTTTACTAGTGTAACAGACTTCATCTATCCCTTAAGAGGTTTAGTGTAATAAAAGAAAATAATAAGAATCTATACTATTTTTGAAGTGAAAACTTCTTTAGGCGCGTTGAGCGTTTTGGTAGAGGGTAAAATCCTCGGTTCGCGTCACCGACATGCTAATGATAATAGTATATCTATAGCTATGGAGAGCCAGACTAGCGCACGCGCAGTAGCCTGTGTACACGTATACACTAATACATCGACTATTTCTGACTGTATTATGTGCGCGTTGGACGCTTTATATAGTTATATAGTTTTAATTACTCTCAACTTAATAGTTCCGTTTTCACTTCTATCGGCAGTCCCACGACTGCTACTGTTTTTTTTTTTAGTTAAAAATATGTCTGAATTAGGTTTAATAAATAATATCAATAGAATTAAAGATGAAAATAAATAAAAAACTAATTCTCAATAATATATAAGACCTAAAATATAAACATATAAAACCTTAAAAAAGGGGAACGAATATGAGAAAAGAATGACAGGATTTGGAAAATAAGAGGAAAATAAATTTCAAAATTGAAAAAAAAGAAGGGAAAACGGAGGTTATAAATAGACCTGAAGATGAGAAAAAAGGGATTTTGCTTCTCGGATGAGGAAAGGGATTTTTTCGTTCCAGAAGGCATAAAATGAATGTTGAAATTTTCATTTAAGAGATTAAGAAGAAGAAAGTTCTAGTGAAAGTTTGAAAGTTCTTGATTTGACGAAGATATTCTTCGTTTGATACAATAATTATTAAAATCTGTGGGAAATTTGAAAGTTTTGACGTTAGAAGAAATATTCTTTGCTTGATACAAAAATTATTAAAACAAGGATTAAACTGTGAGTAGAACAGGGATTATTCAAGAATTAGGTAAGTGTTTAAACAAATCCGTATAAGTTGCTGTAGAAGTTGAGTTTATTTAAATCTAGCAGTATTGGTAATGAGTAGATTTTATTAAATGGTAAATCTTTTGAATCTAGACTATGTAAATTTAATAAACATGTTACCGATAAATATGTGATTAGGTTTACAAGAATGAAATTGTGCAAATTGTTGTGTAAAAGTGGATCGATCCTTGACTGAGTGAAGAATGTTTGTTGTATGAAGAAAGGAAATTATTTATTTTCAAAGAATAGCTTATTGAAAAGATGTTTAATAACATGGAAGAAACGTGGACTTGTTTGCTTTATAGAAATTGTGTGATTTTATTATTAGGGAAGTCTATTTTGATTTTAGGAAAATAAAACCATAATTTATGTTGTTATTTAAATATTCTTTTCTTTCCATAAAAATGTGAGCAATGGTTGTGGAGTGATTGCTGCCTCACAGTTTTGCAGCAGGGTTGCTAATCAGGACGCAGGATAAATCGGAATTCTAAACAACACAGGTGACGTAGTTCTTCCAATTTAAATTAAATTATTGTGAATGATCGGATGATAGTGTGTGTGATAAATAACTCATTTTGATTTTATTTTAGCAGAGTCGTACAAGTGGCTATGATTATTATGTTTGTATAACTATACAAGAATAAATAATGGTTTTACTTTACCAAATTTCAGTGCTTGACGGATAATAGTTTATTAATTAATTAGGAAATGGATTTATGGACTTAATTATGTGTATATAGATTTTCAGAAACCCATTGACTTTAGACACTATTATTATTACACCTATACCTTACAAGTGACTAAAATTCCTATATTTGTTTATTTTCATAGAAGTAAAGAAAAGGCTTTACATTATAAAATTTCAGGACATGTAGGCAAGGCAGTTTATTATTTAACTAGGAAATAGAAATAAATGATTTAATTACTTTATATTATACCTTTATCGTCGGCATTTTGAGGAATTCCGTTGTCTCTAGACACTTATTATTGCATCTATACCTTACAATTGGCTAATATTGCTATGTTTGTTTATTTTTCACAGGAGTAAGTAATGGCTTTGCATTATCAAATGCCAAAAGCATGTTGGCTAAATAGCTTATTAACTAACAAGGAATAGTTTTATGTGCTTTAATTGTTTATATTATACTTTTATCTTATGCAATTGAACTATCATTATTACATCTTTACCTTACAAGTGGCTAATATTGCTATGTTTGTTTATTTTTCATAGGAGTAAGAAATGGCTTTGCATTACCAAATTCAAAAGCATGTTGGCTAAATAGCTTATTAATTAGGAATAGATTTAAGTGCTTTAACTACTTTATACTATACTTTTCATCATCGTCATTTTGAAGGAATTCCATTGTTATTAGATACTAATGCTACTGCACCTGAATTAATATTATCAACTAGTTTCAACATACAACCCGCAACATTATAGAAACGAATCCCGCTGAATCACTAGATTTTCCCGGGATAATAATAAATAGCCTATGTGCTAATCCAAGTCATCAACTATCTGTGTGTAAAATTTCATTCAAATCCGTTTCGTAAGTTTTGCGTGCGTTTTATCTTTTAAAATCTACTAACTGGTGATAGCTACCAAATATTTTTATAGATGAGGTCCGACTAAGGAAGTTCTTAGAATAATTTCCATAGTACAGTTGATCCTGCTTGTTATTTAAACTTTAGGGATCGAGAGCTGATTCCTTTGTAGTCTTCGAGGTCGTGTGGGAGTGACTCCTTAGCAGTCGTCGGAGCTGAATGCAGAGTTGCTGTAGGTTTGTTGCAGAGTTGGAGGTATGTCAAATACGATTTTAATTTTAAGGTCCTAAATTGTTATAATTTAGGGGAGTTATAATTTCTTTATGAAGGAACAATTAGATGATAGGATAGGACGTGTTGATATTATGTGGAAGAACTGATGGTTTAATATATTGAGGAACTAAAGGGATATTTTGTTTATTATTGACTTTCAATTTAAAACTAGGTGGATCAAACTTAGGAAATATTTATAATAGAAACTTTCTCTAGTTTAAATGTTTACTTGAATATATGCTTCAAATTAGAAATATTGTTAGGAGGAAATGGGATCTTTTAGGAATTGAAAGCAGAAGGTCTGTCATTGTAGGAATAATATATTACAACCAATAAGTGGGGGCATAAACCTATATAAAATTCATATTAGAACCTACCTTAATATGAATTGTTAAAAATGTTGAAATGTTAATACGAATTATTATATTCTATTATAAAACTAAATATTAACTAATACGTAAATTAATTGCATAGGCCAGTCTCTTAAAATCAAATCTTCATAAAACATTATTTTATTTACAATCAAATTTAAAACCGAGTACAAATATTAAATGAGATAATCACAAACTAATACAAATTACTCTCTTCGTGTCTAACAAAGGAATAAATAATATAAACTGAATTGTTGAATTAAATTTGGAGCGAAAATCTTAAATGACTTTAATAAAGCTTCAGGAAGTTAGAGTGCAAGAGAGGAATGAATGAACTTTAGTCCAAATGTATTATGTTTATTTAACCATATTTTGTATAAATTATTTACTTAATTTAATTATTTATTTATTTATTTTATTCTTATTTTATATTATTTATATAGGGATTTAGGAGGATAGGAATTATAATATTAAACTTCTTCATCAAATTAATTCTTTTGGATAATTGAAATATTATTGTTTATAGTGACAATGCATAACAGATCTTTTAGTAAGATAGGAAGTTTACTAAATAAATCTGAAATTAAGGTTAATTACTAATTTTGGATTAGATATTTTTACCTTTTACCTTGGTAAATAGATCATGTCATCTTCATCTCTGGGGAGTATCGACTTTACGAAGGCAACAAGTTGTGCTGTGTATATCTATATAAAGACACATGTAATGTTGTCATTATGGTCATCTTCTCTTCACCAGTGCAGACACACGGTTAATATGTCCCTCTGTCACGAGCAAGGTATTCGGAGAGATAACCCAGATAAACACCCAACTATACCGCCAAGCAAAGTTGATCCATTTTCATATCTAATCATCTCAGACATGAACTATTTTACAGAACTAGAATTATTTGTCTAAATTGTTTATCTGTATATATTCATGTGTTAACCTGGATTCCATGATTGAATCTCTACATCATAAGGATTGTACAAATGAACTTTACTTATGATTATTCGGGTGGCTAGATGTTTCATAATACTGTTCACTTAAAGCAACAATAGATCTAATAAGCGTTGATTTCTAAAAGTTCAGACCTTATTAAATTCTGAAATTTGATTAAAGAGAAATTGAAAAAAGAGTAATAGAACTCTAATAGTCTGGAGAAGACATAAATAACTTAGTTTCATTAGAAAACGAGTATAAGACGAATTGTTTGGATTCTAAGATGTATTGAGTATTCAATCACAATATTAAAGAGTTCAAAGATCTTACTAAATTTCATCTATAACTTCAAATTCGATTAATAAGTGATATTTCATTGCTTGTGGTGACTATAAATCATTAGGGTTATAGGAGGAAATTTGACTATAATATCTTTAGAACAAAGGTTAATTTCTAGTTCAGTAATAATTTATTTTAATTATTTGGCTTTTTGATTGGACCATACCTTCGTCACAAGGTAGTGTCGGTTTTGCGAAGGCATCAGGGTTGCATTGTGTATATCTATATAAAGACACATATAATGTTGTCGTTATGGTTATCTTCTCGTTACCAATGCGTGGTACTCGGATAAGCCCTACTGCAAATAGTGTATTCAGAGAGTTAACCCAGATAAACACCCAACTATCTATCGCCTAGCAAAGTTGCTCTATTTACATAACTAATCAAATCTTCAACCAGGTATGAGCTACATCACAGAGCTGGATATATTAAATTGCTTATTTTAATGTATTTTTATACATTAACCTGAGTTCTTTTGACTTTCTTCATAAGGATTATCTTAATTGATTTTACTTATGGAATTTTATGATTTGGATTATTTAACGTTCATTGGGAGCAATGATTGCTTTATATATGTTTATTTATTGTGTACCGACTAATAAAGTTTCGGTATTGTGATTGAAGATTATATATTATCTTGTCTTAGGTTTGTCAAGTAATTGTTAAAACAAACTTGCACAAACTTTAATTGTATACTTGAGAATTATATTTATTGTTTGGCCTTTTGACTGTGCTCAATATAAATGATGCACCTTTGTCATGCCAATACTTATTTATTATTTTGTTACTGTTTGTTACTAAAATAACAACAGTATATATTTTTATCAACATTTACTTACTTCAAGTCAATGCTTAATTGTATACTTGAGAAACATATTTATTATTTGGCCTTTTGACTGTGCTCAATACAAATGATGCACCTTTGTCATGCCAATATTTATTTATTATTTTGTTACTGTTTGTTACTAAAATAACAACAGTATATATTTTTATCAACATTTACTTACTTCAAGTCAATGCTTAATTGTATACTTGAGAAACATATTTATTATTTGGCCTTTTGACTGTGCTCAATACAAATGATGCACCCTTGTCATGCCAATATTTATTTATTATTTTGTTACTGTTTGTTACTAAAATAACAACAGTATATGTTTTTATCAACATTTACATACTTCGAGTCAATGCTTAATTGTATACTTGAGAAATATATTTATTATTATTTATTATTTGGCCTTTTGACTGTGCTCAATACAAATGATGCACCTTTGTCATGCCAATATTTATTTATTATTTTGTTACTGTTTGTTACTAAAATAACAACAGTATATGTTTTTATCAACATTTACATACTTCGAGTCAATGCTTAATTGTATACTTGAGAAATATATTTATTATTATTTATTATTTGGCCTTTTGACTGTACTCAATATAAATGATGCATCTTTGTCATGCCAATACTTATTTATTATTTTGTTACTGTTTGTTACTAAAATAACAACAGTATATATTTTTATCAACATTTACTTATTTCAAGTCAATGCTTAATTGTATACTTGAGAAATATATTTATTATTTGGCCTTTTGGCTGTGCTCAATATTAATGATGCACCTTGGTCATGCCTATACTCATCAACTTCCAAACAATGTATTCACATATTTGGACATTAAACTATATGGCTATCACTTTGTGACCCCACAACAGTAATGCCTATCTCCCATTAACTTGGCTCTTCATAATATATTGATTTTCTCTTTGAGATTAAGGACTTTAGTTCCTTTTAGTTTCAATATATTTCTGGGGAATACGCTAGGAAGGCCTTCAGCCGGCTTGGTATTCACACATGTGAGGCGAGGCGGCGCCTCTTACATATCCCACAATAATAAAATTGCGGCACTAAAGTGCTCTACAACTCCCAACCTAAGTATTACAATAATTTTGTTCATATGTTCCATACTACCGTACTTCTTTCCTTTCGATGAAGTCAATGTAATTATTAATATCATCATATTGCTCTCTTAAGCTATATATTTTATTATGTATTTTATGTATATATTTAATATATTATACCCTTCCTTAAAGTCAAATATCTTTATTATGTATTTATATATTTATGTAATATATTACTCCCTCTCTTAAGCCAAATATCTTCAATATAATAAATTTTAGTCCTTTAAATCAATTTATAGTATACATTCCCTGATAAAGTGTGGTTGTTTATAAGAGATGAAATGTACCTTTGAAAAGAATGAATGGGTAAACTATATAACACAAAATGGGCCCTCAATTTAACACTAGACGAATCATTTGGCCAGATAATATGATTATAACTCTGTTGACTCCTTTATAAACGAAATATAACAGACAATTTTGTTATATTTAAAATGTGAGTTTAGAGGGTCTTCGGGAGAGTTTGTTATACTAGGAATTTGTATGTGATTTGTACAGCGCCACCTAGTGGTAAACTGGTTTCTCACGTTTACCACTAGGTGGCACTGTACAAATCACATACAAATTCCTAGTAAACTCCAAACGCGCTCACGATCGAATGCGAAAAGAAAAACTCATACTTAACCTCTGTACATGCCTAATGAATCCCCTAAAATTGCACTTGTACCATCCGTTAATGGAAAGAATGTATGTCTATGGATGCAAGATTCATTGCACGTCACGCGCGTATTGCTCTCAATGTCTGCAGTTACTAGTAAGCAATGTATGTCAATATTGTAGCATTAACGGAGTCAACAATATACATACTTTTGACAGTGGTACGAGCGTTTGCTCAAATGCACGGCTACACTTTTTGCGAAAAACGCCGTGTCTATTCATGTGGTCTGTGGTAGGAACCTATCTTTGGAAAGAAAATACATAATAAATAAATAATGAATGTAAGTTTGTTTACGCTTTCACGCGAAAACTACTTAACCGATCATTATGATCTTTGTAACTATAAAAATGTATTTAGAGATGTGTTTATAGGCGGTGAACCTGTGGTGCGAATATACATTTGTCAAGCTATTTTCAAAATAGTAAAGAGCATGATCTTTACCAATTTATTTAACAGGATAAAGTCACAGACTACAACAAGTTAATCTTATGTTTGTGCAATGCGGTGTTTCTGTTCAAAGTTCAAACAACTGCAGTGATTTAATTTCATATTCTTGCGGTTCCGAACACGCCAAATCAATCATTCATTTTGATATAACGTTTTGAATATATTTGAAATATTTGTTTCAAGTATTCAAGAATTACTTCATTTTAATATAAAGCCACCACCACACATTCACAGAGTAATTCTCCGTGTTAGTCTGCCTCATTTGGAGAATATCCGAGTCAAGAGTCTTCGCAACCGTCGTGTGTGTATGAAGAGAGTGATGAATGTGGAGGAAGCGAGACAAGCCTGCAAGGATCGTGATGTATGTATGTATCCAGATGTATCCAGATGGATGGAATGGAATGGATGGAAGGCCTTTCTACTCTTTAAAGTAGGGCAAAAGTAATATGTGTTTCTACCATCGTTTTCTACCAAATATTGGGTTGAAAAGTTTTATGATATAGAAAATAATGTAATGATTCTCACCATGGAAAGAGGTTTCCATTAGTGTCTATAGACACAACAGAAATACATCGATCTTGATATCTTTATGATAGTCACCAATATGTTATCCGCATGGTGAGAATTTTTTAAATCCTCAAGCCTACGTTTACCATATATTTCAAAAGAAAGTGATAGGAACAAGCACTTACGCTATTTGGGAAGAAAGGTAAAGCGATGGTACCAAATCTGGGTGAGATATGTCAAGCCAAGCAGGTCGTTAAAGCGACTAATTGGCTATACGAGTCATTACCATCGTGAATAGAGTGGTAGAGTTCCGCAACGTCTTTTCCAGTTATTTGGTACCACCGCCATACCTGACACTATCAGGGATGATCTGCCATTCGTTGACAAGCATTCAATTGTCGTTCCGGTTCCGGTTTGGAGGGTAAGGTAGCCCGTAGACTTATGCATGTGGCATTACCATCCCGCCACAGATAGAAACGTACTATTAGCATCGTCGCTGTGTCGGCTGGGACGCTCGACTTTAATATGCTTAATAAGCTATTACTTAGTTATGAACTTATTAAGCAACTTGGCTTAAATCTTTTAAAGAATCTGTGCCACAAAAATAGCAAACACGCTTTTGTTTTTCAATTAGTGTTGCTCGGCAGTGCCAGATTAAGACTACTCGATGACCTAAGTAATAGGCTTGTGTCCAGTAAGAATGAATCAGATATACTGCAGTTTTGAATGATTAAATTATCATAATTTGGATATTACAAAAAAACTAAAACATTTATATAAAAAGTAAAGATTAGGATACAAATTCTGCGATCTCGTCTGAAAGAAAGAAAGAAAGAAACATTTATTTAGCGGAAAAAGTGAGACAAATAATAAATCTCTGTCCGGTCTGGTGTCGGTGTTGGCCACATGAGGTGAGAGGTCCCAGGATCGATTCCCGGGTCGAACAGCTCAAAAATGTGGTTTTAGTTTTTCAATCAAAACAACGTTGCCTGGGATTGGAAAGTGCCCAGTTGGCGATAGGCTTGCCACCTATCACATTGTGGGTCTAAGTATTTTCGGTCAATCGTGGGTACCTCTGCCTACCTCTTAAGAGATACGGGCGTGAAGGTACTTTTACGGTCAGTACGGTCGGTTCACTCCGCCTTCACCGTAAAGGAATCGGCATGTTAATATTAATTTATTCACTAAATTTCATACAACGTTTTGGTTTGATGTTCCTTAATATCACGGCGTTAAGGAGTTAAGTACCGAACAAAACAACTTTCGTTTTTATAATATTAATGGAATTAAATACCATTTTCCCCTTTGTTGGGTACAAGTATCGATTGATGGCAAACATTATTTTTACTACTCGCAATAAAACTTTACTGTCATCGGGAGCAGTAGAGAGGTAGACGGGTAATTACGTTTTTACAACCGTCTTGTAGAGATGGGCGGATCGTTCTGACAAATTATTTTGTTTATTATGGAATAGCAACAAGCAGGTTTTTCTAATGAAAATAATTTTCTATATGCAAATATACCCCATTGCGGTTACGCCCATGGCTTTGTTTATACAATCACGCTTGTACGAAGTTTGACGTCGTCAAACCCCCTTTGGTCGATTGGTTAGCGACACCGACTACGCAATCGACGGGGCTCGGGTTCAATCCCCGACGGGGACAAGTGATGAGCATAAAAGATTGTATTTCCGGGTTTGGGTGTTTATTAAATATATTCCAGTATTTATATATGTATTTCTATGTAATAGTATCGTTGACTAACACCTATAACTCAAGCAAATGATTTTCTTATTTTACTATCATCTTCACTACTCATCTTTACTATCAGTACTTAAGTGTAATTCATAGATATACTACACGTCCAGATTGATAATTGGGCGATAAAAAGTGTCCCCAGTAAAAGTCTACTAAATTTGGTAGACTTGGGTGACACGTCAAATAGTGTCATTTTAACAATCATAGGAGAACGAGCTGGAGGAAAATCATGAAATATGCTGGTTTGTAATGACAAAATATTGTCGTAATTATCTTGAAAAATCTTATAAATATAGCAAGAACACATTTCATGAGCAATTTTTGTTCTACAATTACAATTATATATGAAAAAATTGATTTTTCAGTCTAATTAATCAGTACTGCCGATTAATTACTGGGATAATTTTCCAAAACAATAAGAAACATATTTCATATAAGTACATGTTGGTAAATCATAATAAAATGGTGCAATAACGTATAGATAGATATATATGTATAATAATACTAGCTGTGCCCGCGACTTCGTTCGCGTGGAAAAAATTCTAAAATATCCTATGTCCTTCTCCTGGCTCTAAACTACCTCCCTGCCAATTTTCAGCTAAATCGGTTCAGCCGTTCTTGAGTTATAAGTGGAGTAACTAACACGACTTTCTTTTATATATATAAGATTCTATCTTAATACCTAAAATAAAATAAAATCTATGAAAATTTAAATTACTGATAAATAAACAAGCAGATAGCACTCTTAAAGGAATCCATCGTCTATAGACACAAAATATGTTTCTAGTGCGATGTTATCCATGTGATGGGGTAGAATGGTATTGTTGGATACCTTACCCACAAAACTGTAATACGAAAGTAAAAAGCATTGACGCTTTTGCGGCATGAATCAGTAGACAGCTCTTTTGTGGTAGCTCGGGCGAGACGTTGCAGAACTACCAACTAGACTACTCCGTTGGCTGAGTGGTTAGCGAGCCTGACTACGCAATCGACGAGGCTCGGGTTCGATCCCCCACGAGGACGAGCATTTATGTGATAAGCATAAATGTTTTTATTTCCAGGTTTCGGTGTTTATTAAATGTATTCCAGTATTTACGAGAATATATGTATTTCTATGTATTAGTATCGTTGACTAGCACCCATAACACAAGCAAAATAATTTTCTTATTTTCGGGTTAGATCAGTCAGTGTTATTTGTCCTGTAAATATTTATTTACTTATTTTACTAATAATCTCGATGTTAGTGATATCGTTCGCCATTTAAGAACTGTCTGACAGAATGGCCTCGGAGTAGCTATATATCTATAAATATTTACACATATATATTTGCGGATGTCACTTTAGTTTTATTCAAAGTGAAAAGAAGAGGCGGTAAGTACGACGAAGTGAATAATGCGATTTCAAAAACTGTTCACTGGTTGGGCACAAATAAATTTTATTAAATGACAACCAAATCAACAGTGTTAAATTGTCATTGCTTCATGTAAGGCACCTAAATAGCAATGTAAAACTGAATGGAAATAATCTGGGTCTACTACGTACCACGTTTACTAGGTGATAGAGTTCTGCATTGTCTCGCCCGGGTCTGGTACCACCGCTTCACCTATTCCTGCCCAATAGCGTCAGTGCTCGTTTCTGTCGTGTTCCGGTTTGGAGGGTAAGGTAGCCGGTAAACTTATGCATGTGGCATTTAAGACCTCGTCACAAAATAACAACGCACCATTAACACCTTTGGTGTCTTTAGGCGATGGGTGACTCATCAGGAGACCCATCAGCTTGTTTTCTATCTTATGATATAAAAAAAGTCAGGTGGACTCCACCGTGTTTTTAGGTATACCTCTAGACAAAATTATAATAATAAAAAAATATTTCGGCAGATTTTGCAATTAAAATGGGGCGGTAATTGATGTCAATACTGTAAGAATTATATAATTTACCTAATTCCACCGCACTATTTCATATATGGGATTTTTCGGTAAGGAAATTCTGTTGATATAAAAGCTATATTTGTTTTGAAGAAAAATCTATAAGACGCACCAATAATTCAAAGAAATTAATATTGTAACTTGTATTTGAAAACTTAAAATAATATGTCCACAGTAAATATATTTCTGAGTTTAAAAAAAGCGATAATGTACACTCACTAAATACACGGAACGAAAACAATCTTGTAGAGTATGCATCTCGTCTACATAGAATAAGTTACTTACTATATTTAAACTGCCGGATGGTAGAAGAGATCTATTAAATACCAGTAAACAAATTAAAAAATGTGTTAAAACAAAACGGCAAAGAAAAGAATATTGTAAAATCTTAAATTATTAAGAAGACACGAATGTCTGAAATTATTTATTGTTGCTTCACAAACTAAATTCTATACTTTTAACGAG
This sequence comes from Apodemia mormo, assembly GCA_036924255.1. Taxonomy (NCBI): domain Eukaryota; kingdom Metazoa; phylum Arthropoda; class Insecta; order Lepidoptera; family Riodinidae; genus Apodemia; species Apodemia mormo. The sequence continues at coordinate 42,638,517 of JAUPFN010000001.1, read as the reverse complement.
TAAAACATATATTTACTTGTTACTCCAAAACAGCTCTATTGATTTTGGTGAAATGTGATTAGATTACTATTGTAATAATAATCCATACTAATATTATAAATGCGAAAGTCTGTCTGTCTGTTACGCTTTCACGGCTAAACCGCTGGACCGATTTTCATGAAATTTGGCATGAATATAGTTGAAGTTCCGAGATCAAACATAGGAGGGCTGAAATAGAAGATAAATTTTTTATTAAAAGCTATTTGGACGACTTATTAATATACTCGCGGGCGAAGCTGCGCGGGTCAGCTAGTAATAGTATAAGACAAGACACTCTCGATAAGTTTCTTCCGCCGGATCAACTCAGTGTAGGGCCGCATTTCGATTTGGTAGTAATTCTATAAATGTCCACTCGCCAAAAGTACGTATAAAAGTTAATTTGAATAAATTAAAGATCGGTTTAAATCCGAAATAACCAAAACATCTACTCTCGCATGGAAATGAACGTGATGTATTTATTTATTTACACCTACCAATTTTTCGCATGTGAAATTTAATAATAAATAAATAAATATTCACGGGACAAATTACACTTACTGATCTAACCCCAAAGTAAGCAAATTATTTGCTTGTGTTATGGGTGTTATTCAACGATACTAATACACAGAAATACATATATAACTACTAGAATATATTTAAGAAACACCCAGACCAAGAAATACAAGCATTTAAGGTACACACTAAAATTATAGAAAAATACAAATAAACGCTAAAATCAATATAATTTTTTGTAATCAAAGGATTATTTGATATTAAATTTTAACTTACGTACATAGGCCTTTTCATCATCAGATGAGCGCAAGCGTAGCCGCCATGTTGAAACGGCGGTAATTCAAAAAATTCGTACTGTTTTAATCAACAATGGCTGGACAAGGACTATTATCTCCACAAAGAAATAAATTATTGGAAAAAACCATCGATGGTGCTTCACTTATTTATGATTCAGTTGAAGCTCATAATTGTGAACAATTGAAAAGGTGGCTAAAATGTCATGGGCGTCCGCAAAAAGGGAAAAAAAGTGAGCTGATTGAGAGGTTAGAGGTTATTAATTGATTTATCAATATGTTGAAACTCTTGATAGCTTAAAGGATCAGGGTTTTGTTCAGTTGGACCACTTTCTCCAAGAAAATGTAGTGAGCAAATATAAGTATCCTTAGTAACATTATCAATAGATCTAAAACCTCGGTCACTTCTGCCACATTTTTTCACCCATAACTCACATTTCGCACATTTTACACATGCTTTAATGTGTAATTTGCTTGATGATTTGATTATTTTTTTTCGATATTCAAGACAAGGCTTTGGAAAATTTATAAAATAGAATCTATTGGTTTTAAATGATTTGTATCGTGTATCACTTTTACATACTCCATAACAACACCGTTTTGTTGTTCCTTTTCGTACAGACAACATAATTATAATGGAGTACAAAAATTTTTTTCCGATTATTTTGACTTACTACTTATTTTTTTTTTCACTTTTTTTACAATTAATCAACTTTGATTTATATTTTAATTTTTGATACACGGATAGCGGACAATTTAGCATGGTTGTTTACAAAAAACAGTACGAAAAAGATGGCTGATTCTGACGCATGCGCACAAAAAATTTTTGTGATGAAAAGGCCTATGACAGCGTATTTTAACAATGGCGTTTTGGCCGCAAGCTGTTTAAGGTGACGTTATTTTTCTTAAATGATTTGAAATTAGAACACTGAAAACATTGTTGTAGCTTTGTCTGTTATGAAAATTCTAATTTTTTTTTTAAATCTTTATTTACTTTCGGGACTTTTGTCCACAAGGATATGTCAGCCCCATCATACCCTATAGCTAATTGTTAACATTAAGATATAATGCTACATAGCCACCTAGCAGAGCAGGAGTTGGGCTCCGCTAGGATGCTCTGCGGCAACCCTACATCTAGTTTATTTAGTTTTAAATTGTTAAAGACAGTTTCTCTATTGGTTTCATATTTTGTACATTCAAGTATTAAATGTTGTATATCTTCAACTTTTCCGCACAAGTTACAATTCGGGGTATCAGATTTCCTCATTAGGAAATTAAATTTAGCATTTGATCTTTTTCTTTTGATCTTTCATTAAAATATTCTTTTTACATTTCATAGAACATTTTTTTGTAATAATGCATAATTTCTTGAAAGTTTGGTTTTATTCTATAGTTTCTTCCGGCAAGTAGTGCATTCTTAGCATGTTCGTCTTACCTTCAAATTCTAACTTGTTAGACGGAGTAAAAGCCATTTTTATTTGTTCAGCGTTGGAATGCATGCAATTTGATAATTTTGATTGTTTATAGAAATTAATGCCAAGTCCTTATCTTTCTCTTGTCAAAGGTTTAAATATGTTCACATATTTTGGAAGGCGTGTCATATTATACTGTCATTTTACTAAGTAGATGTTTGCACAAAAAAATATGCTTATAGTTTTTACTACTTTGAGCTTAATATAACTTTAGCGGATAGTTTCGGGGATGGTCTGCAGGGTCAACTGTTTACAAATTTTTTTTGAATGATGATGATGATTTTTTGATGTGTATTCAATATGTATAAGCGTGAATTTTCATGGGTTTGATTTCTTCATAACCAGCTAACCAGCTTAGTCTTCTAAAAATTATAAATATCAGACGTAGCTCGGGGGACAATTGCACCTATTGTTTCTCTCTTGGACTTGCACTTGGTTAGGCAATCGTGCCTTGAGTACTCAAGTCTTCGATGAGCCGAGACAGGCACAAAAATTATGCACGTGTTTTTTTTTATATCATAAGATAGCAAACAAGCAGATGGGTCTCCTGATGGAAAGAGTCAACCATCGCCTATAGACGTCAAAGATGTTAATGGTGCGTTGCTATCTTGTGGCGAGGTCTAATGCCAAATGCATAAATTTACCGGCTACGTTACCCTCCAAACCGGAACACGACAGCGACAAGCACTGACGCTATTGCGGCAAGAATAGGTAAGGCGGTGGTACCAGGTAAGTTAGGCCAAGTCTATTTCACTGAAGCTCTAGGTAAGTACGAACAAGTAAGACATGTTTCCTGCCCAAGTTATTTTGGGCTGTTACTAAAATGTCCACTAAGAAAAAATGAAATATTTTTTAATAGACACGGCTTCGATACTATACCTACTAATAGAATCGACTTATCAACCGAACGACCTCATCGCTAGAAAGCCAAGGAAATCAACAAGATATTTCGAATTAACAAATCAAGGGGATTACTCAAGCCAGATGTCAATATTTTTTTATTGGCTAACTAATCTTAAATTTGAATTTAATTTTGTACTAATTTAATTATTCTATTTTTTATATTTAATTATTCTATTTTTTTATTATATAATCTCATTTTAATAAAATTTGTTAATTTTGAATGTAATTGCTTAACTAAATAGTTAAGTTAACTACTTAACTAAAATAAGTAATTATGAAGAAAATATGGATATATTATGGTCTGATTGTATTTGGTATAGATTTTGATGAGTATTAATAATAATCAATTACTCATCAGACCACAAGTACATACATATACTATTATTTATACTTTTCCCATAATATAATTATTAATACTTTCCACATAATGAATTTTTCAATACTTGAGTAATCGAATAATTATTTTCTACAACTCTAGATCTATTGATTTCCAGTGCATTAGACGCGTTTATGGTTAGCAGGAAACTTTAAATTTCTAATGGGTAAAGTTTTCTATAGCGCTTATAGTGCAACGCCATTAGTGCTTAATTTTATGTTTCTGCTGTTCCTTAAGTCAGGCAATCATTTTATGCTGCAATAGTTAAAAGGAACTTTAAGTTTTATTAGCCATCCGTATGTAGGATCTAATTTTATCACTATTTTATGTCTTCTGTCGATTTTTGGGATTCCGTAGTCAACGAGTATCTGATTTGTAGGTTTTAGAGCATTAGCAATGGCTCGTGGCCGAAATTTGACCATAGACTAAAAAATAAGACCTTTTAAGATTGACAACAGACTTTAGCTGTAAGTAAGCTTTAAGTAAGTAAGTATGTGTAACGTTTGCATTTCTTTGTATGCATGTCATATGAATGTAGTGTGTGTAATGTTTATGTTTATCTATTAATTTATAATGTACGTCTAATGTATTTTATATAAAAATATTATGTTTCTGCAGTTTTCACAATGTAAACTTTAACTGTGCTAAATTTCATACTCTACCGATCGCGTAATTGTCTTAAAAAGGGGCCCAAAGATTTTCCTTCAAGTATAAATATATAGATGTATGTCTAAAATATTTTATTTAAATATATTAGGTTTCTGCAGTCTAAAAAGATGTTAACTTAAATTGTGCCAAATTTCATACTTTCGTTCGCGCAATAGCCCCTTAAAAAGGGGTCTAAAGTCTAAACTTTCACGTATTAGTATATATATATATATATATATATATATATATATATATATATATATATATATATATATATATATATATATATATATATATATATATATATATATATATACATATATTTTATTCGGGGGAGAGCTTACGGGACTACAGCCAAGGGCCTCCCCAAAGGAGGGACCCCTAAATAGAGGATAAATGAATATCCAAATTTCAACAGGTCAAAATTATTTCCGTTTGAAAAGCGTTGACGCCGATATTGTCTGCCTGACCTAAGAAGCGTACTTTTCAAACCATTTCATCTCCCATAAACGTATCTAACGTAAGTGTGAATTATTAATTATTTTAGGAAATTTATCGATCTAATCATCTGATTGAGAACATTTTTACATTACTTAATAGAGTATTCGTGAATTTTAATCATATAAACGAAAAATGTTTTTCAAATTTTGTATACAGTGGTCATTTTCGAAGTTTATTATATCCGAAATCAATAACAAAAATTTAAAAACAAACAAACAAATTTAATTAATTAGATCCTTGTGCCAAATACTCACAGAGCTTTAAATGCAAAATACTAATAAAGCTAGTAAAACTTATTTAGAATCGTTGTGATTTCAAAATAGACGGAAACAGAAATTTAAAAACTCCCTTAAGTCTTGGTTTCCCATTGCATTTGCACAAGAAGCTTCAACAGCGGTTGGCTCCAGCTGTTGTGAATAAGGAACTATTGCAGTTGAAAATTTAAAAATTCGACAATAAATATCACCATCTATTTCACCAGCTAACTAACCGGTGAATCGTGGTGAATTTAAGCATCTATTTTTATTTAGTACACTCTGCTAGTGGCAGACCACAAGTAATACTTTGTGCATGTCGAGTTATCATAGGATTTGATTGCTAATTTGATTTCTATAGATGACGGTTTCTCTTTGTATCAGAAAAGCCATTTGATTGTTTACTAAAATAGATATAAATATCCTTGACAAATTACACGAATTGATCTAACCCTAAAGCCTAAAGTAAGCAAATTATTTATTTATGATATGTGTGTTATAAAACGATACTAATACATAGACATCCATATATAAATACTCAAATATATTTAATAAACACCTTAACCCAGAAATACAAACGTCTATTCTCATCACACACATGTTTGTCGCTGAGAATCGAACCCGAACTCCATAGATTCACTAATCACTCGATCAACGGGGCGGCACTTACTATCTTATGATATAAAAAATCATGTTTTGAAGTCGATCGAAGTGACTAAGCAATCAAAACAACTAAAACATAACTGTAAATTAAACTTTAACAAATTTCAAAACAGTTCACACGTTAAATGAAGTTTTAATCATATTGGGGAGATGATCGAATAGTTAAAGTATTTCAACGTAAAATAGCTAATAATTACTGTTGATACTTCTCATTCAAATAGCAACTAAAACTCTATGTCTTAGAAATGAAATTTGTGTGTTTGGTGAAAATTGTTCGTGACCTAAGTTATAAGGAGGTTATCATGGCACCTGTTCAAGTTTCATTGTCGCGGAGTCAAAGCCTCCAGTTTAATTAGAATTCTCACGAAAATTCCGTCATAAAGATGTCTGAGATAAAAGAATTTCGGGAGTTATTCTGTTATACAATCGGGACTAGCTTCGTCAGTCTTCGTCATCATCTATGAGGAGCATATCATCTTATAAAGCTTCTCGTAGATTATGACTTTTTTATTTTTTCTTTATTAAATTATGACGGAATATCACTATATATGAAACTTTTATTTATATAATTTAATTTGATAGGATAGCAAAAAAAGAGACGTTCTTCTGATGGAACGAGATAACCATCGCTCTATAGACAACAAACTTGTTAATGGTGCGTTGATAGTGATGTGCTGCTAACGGCTTTTTATTTTTAACCACTGTGTGATTTTTACCTTAATATATTTAAGGAAAAACACGATTTTTAGAAAATACCTGGCGCAGCTCCATCAAGCAGGTGCTCGGAGTATTGAGTTTTTTTACATTATAAAATAGGAAACAAGTGGATGGCTCTACTGATGGAAAGAGACAACCATCGTCTATAGACTTCAAAAATGTTAATGGTGCATTGCTATCCGTAGCGAAGTGTTTATCGGCTACCTTACCTTCCATACCACGACAGCAACCAGCACTGATACGCTATTGCGGCAGGAAAGGTAAGAGGGTGGTACCAAACCTGGGCCATATAATGCAGAACTCTACCATACTAGTCACAATGGTAGTGACTCGCATTGCCAAATGTTCGCCTCTTACGAACTGCCTGGTATAACGGCAGGTTGTCTGTTTTTAAAGTAGTCTCAAACAAGACGGGATCATTATTATAATCGCAAGAAATTTATCTAATTTTATTGTATTGACAATAGTTAAATCTTAGATTCAAAATTCGAGACATTTAATTAGAATTTTCCCGAAAATTCCTTTGAGAAGATGTCCGAGATAAAAGATTTTCTGTTTAAAGGGGCTATCTGCTTTGCGATGCGTACCTTTAAAAACTAATATTTGGAGGAATTCGAACATAGAACATGTAATATAATAGAATGCACGCAAGACATATGTACATATCTACGTGGATTATTCATCATAATGAGTAAATATTTTAACAGATACAACATATATTAATAAAAGGCTTCCATCTAGGTTTTGAAATTTCATACGCAAGCTTTTTTTATATTATAAGATAGCAAACAAGTAGATGGATTTTCTGACGGAAAGAGTCAATTATCGCCTATAGACACCAAAGGTGTTAATGGTGCATTGCTGTCTTGTGGCGAGTTCTAATGCCACATGCATAAGTTTACCGGCTATCTTACCCTCCAAACCGGAATACGACAGCAACCAGCACTGACACGCTATTGCGCAGGCGCGTGCGCTTCTTATAGGCAGAAAAGCAGTGCTTTACTTGCCATTCACAGATGTTTTAATAAAACGTTCGTACGTTTTAGATGATTTTAATTAATAATAAGTAAATGAATAAAATGTGTCATAATCATGTGCACACCGCTGAAATCTATAAAAGAAAAAGTTTTTGTGGCCGAGTACTCCGCCGCATACTCAGTATCATAATCCTATGCACGCCGCTGCTATTGCGGCAGGAAGAGGTAAGAGGGTGGTATCAAACCTGGGCGAGATAATGCAGAACTCTACCACAATAGTCACAGCGGTAGTGTCTCGCATAGCCAATCGTTCGCTTCTTACGAACTGCCTAGTAAAATTGGCAGGTTGTCTATTTTTCAAAGTATCCCCAACCAATACGGGGAACATTATTATAATCGCAAGAAATTTATCTAATTTTATGTATTGACAATTGTTAAATCTTCTCTTTTCTCTCCTCCAAACCGACAAAGACAAAGTTGTTACAGGAATAGGTAAAGCGGTGGTACCAGACCTGGGCGAGAAAATGCAGAACTCTTCCACCTAGTATTCACGATGTGAGTGACTCGTAAGGCCAATCGGTCGCCTTTTACGACCTACCTGGCAGAACGGCAGTTGGCCTATTCTTTAAAGGAGCCCGGGACCAACACGGGGAAAATTTAAAGAAGTAAAACAAATTTACCTAAATCGTGATATTTATATGCTTTGTTTCTTTCAAAATCCAGTGCAACCCATACTACAAGCCAGTGCTAAAAAATTTCTTTGCTCAAAATGTGTAAAGTTATTGTCCCAAGCACATTATAGTGCTTTTATACAAATACATTAGTAAATACGAAAGTAACATATAATAAATAAATGCGAATATCATATATAACATATAATAGCAACTAGTTTACTCATAAGTGAAACTAGGGGGCGTTATACGGTGTAATTGATATTCGCACAATCGAAGCAATGTCTCTTTGATTTAAACATGATATACTTTAGATATGAGATTGTACTAAGGATGAATGTCACAATGTGCAATCTAGCTAATATCACCATTTTTTTTACATTTTATTATCATGATTATATGTTTGCACTCTATACCAATGTATTCTCCAAAAATTCGAATATCAAGTTTGCGCCGTGAAATTCTGGGAGGGACTTAATGCGACTTTTATGAGGGGTAGTCCCAGATTTATGTTTTGAATCGTTTGGGACATGAAATATTGTTCTGACACTATTTTTAAAAAAGTGGTTTCTTAACTAGTTTCGTACCACGGCGCCATTGGTGCAGTGTTTTTTATGTATCGATTGCATTGACTGTAACGCCACAGAATACTGGAGACTAACAGAAGTCAATGCTACATATTATGTACAAGTAATATTCGAGCATAGCACACATAGACATCTCTCACGGACGCGATATCTCGGACTGGTGCGTAACAAATTATGTGTGATGTGGCTATATGTACGTTGCTCGAATATTACTTGTATTTACATTGACTTCTGTTAGTCTCCAGTATTCTGTAGTAATGCTCTCTAGATTTGAGAAATATCAATAGACAATATAGAAGATAACACGAATTGAGAGAGAATTAAGGATTTATTATTATTTATTTATCAAGTAAGCAAATGATAGACATAAGAACTGAAATATCACTACATAGTATAAAACAAAGTCGCTTTTTCTGTCTGTCCCTATATCCCTACGTATGCTGAAATCTTTAAAACTACGCAACGGATTTTGATGCGGTTTTTTTAAATAGATAGATTGATTCTTGAGGAAGGTTTTAGTATATAAACCTTTCCGATTCCCACGGGAACATATACTACGCGTGTGGAACCGCGGGCAGGTCGCTAGTATTTAATAAACACCTAAACTCAAAAATATACCTACGTGATTGTAACACAAATGCCTGGGCACTGTCGGAAATCGAACCTATACACCTTGGAATGTATAGTAAGTATTATCAAGCTCGGTTCTCTTGCAGGGTAGGCAGAGTAAACCGGACGTCTATAGACTTACCAGTTCACCACAATTCACCGATTTGTCGAATGGTGAGATGAGTAGTGATCCCCATCATCGTATTTTACCGATATGATAATGATTATCGACTATTTGTAGCGATTATCGGGACGGACGACTGTACGTGCTCATCCGAGGCATGGAATGGGGAGCATACCACCCGCCAGACTCCGAACTGCTACTGGGATTATAGGTTTTCGAGAAAAGCTTCGAAAAAACCTTAATAATACATTTTTCCGACCCGGGATTGAACCTGGTATCTCGTGATCTGAGCCGAGTAGGCTATCCCCTGGAACACGAGGCAGTGCATAGTCAGGATAGTTAACTACTTGACCAACAAGATGGTCAATAAATATATGTAACATTTAATTTTTGAAGTCTCAAATACTATGTTTTCAGACTTCGAACTTAAGCCATTTTGAAATTCGTCCCGAAATTAAACTTATCACCTTTAAATATAATATCACCTAAATTCCGTTTATCTTGAGAATAAGCCCTTGGGTAAAGAATTCCAAGAGATATTTATCAGTAATTGAAAATGTTCCAATCCGCAGCGTCCGCCATTTTATGAAAAGAAATAGAATGCCTCTTAAATGTCAACATTAAATATCTTCATTATGGCCCCGGGTAGATTAAGAAACAATTTTCTTTTCAATCAAAGCAAGAACGACGGTACCTACTTATTGGAATATTCTACCATTTGACATTTAAATATGAATAGTTATTGTTCTTACTATCTTGGTCTGATTAAACTTGTTGAATGTTACGGTTTCTTAACTATTAAATCAGTTTAAAAATATACAGTTTTTGTATTTTTATATTGAATATATTCATACATTACTATATAGCTTAAAAACGGAAATTTGTCGGACGTTCGGTAGGGACAAATTCTTTTCGCTATATAAGCGTCTATTCACTTGAACTATGTTGATTACTAATCATTAGCACTAATCAACGGTTGTCTACACGTATTTTATTCTTAAGTACTAAGTTAAGTACCTGCATTAAACAACCGCACTCACACTAAGCAAAGTGTAGCCGGGGCCTAAGACATAATTTATTTTTATTATATTTTTATTGGTTATATAATTAATATGATTATTTTTAACTGTGTGCGATTCAATATGTCCAGTTTTTTACCAATCAAAACGCATATAGCTGTTCCTCATTACAGCAAAAGTGACGGTTAGACGCTTTTTTCCGCTAGTATCGTTCCAATTTCCTCACGTCAGTTATCTACAGGCAGATAACTGACGCGATGAAATTATGATCATCGATATGTGGTCAATATACTCTCCAGTTCATTACTATTCACTGGTTTGTTACATGACGATTTCCATCGCCGCATTTTATCGAATAACGACTGTCACTTGTTTCTTGCAAATATCTTCGCCTTTTACGCGATTCAAATTCTAATTGTAAAAATGTTTTATACAAACTTTTTTTTCAGCATCGATAGGGAAGCGCTTGGCCACGATTTCACCTGATGATAAGCTAAGATATGGCCTAAGATGGAACGCGCTTCCCTAGAAGGTGGAAGCTTAAAATACCTCAATTTAGCGGGAAGTTTCAAGGATGGCCTGTAGTCAACCGGTTTACAGATTTTTTTGTTATAAAAAAATGTTACTGGCTTAAGATCCTTTTTTACGGGTACAAGATCAAGATAATAATAATAATAAAATTGTAGTTATAACGTTTAATGGAAGCAAATAATATTTTTGCCCGACTAATAGGCCTGTTGTTAAATTTAGACTACCTACTGCAAAGGTGTCAGATATTGTTAATGATCAAAAATACAATATGGATTTAAAAAATATCTTGAATAATTATCGTTGCCTATTATAAACTCTAAGTACAAGACGATACTCTCACTTTTAACCTTTTTCCTTGAAAAAAAGAAATTGTAAGTTGTTGCGATGATAATATTTTGCGAAACCAAAAGATCTATTTTAATTATTTATTTTCAAAGCTGTAACGTTTAAACGTGATTTTATCGATTTTGATCTTTCAAACAGCATTAACCGCAGTTGTAGGAAGCTCTGAAAACGTTATCTTCGGACAAAATTACTGGTTGAAAAATCTCGAAGTTATGTGGGTAAAAACATTTTTTTCAAAATATTTCGCAAATCGTAACTTCTGAATGGATGGTGACCGGATCTATTGCTCTGAAACCGGCTATCGGTAACAGATATTACATATTATATATAATACAACAAATATAAACTAAGCCGTGCAAACGTTGAATAGCAGACAACTTTCAATGAATAAGCGATAACGCTGTAAACAGCTCTGAATGGAAATGTTTTTTCTTGGACCGAGTTGAAGGTAGACGAAAACATTTTTTTACAAATAAAAATCAAATTTGCAGCCCCTTGGCTGATTGTGATTACGCTGGCAGTGGCATCGTTTAGTTGCGCCATTTTTATCCAACCCCATATATCATAGCCCCAACCATGTTTAAGATGACAATACAGTTAGAGACATTTGCATCACCAGTCTGTGACCTTCCTCCCAATAAAAAGAGGTTTTGCAAAAATGTTCTTTAGTCAAATATAGTCATACGGAATGAGTATAAAATAGCAGACAAAGAATACTGTGACCTTGACTTTAGAAAATATAAGGCATTACGACAGGCCTATGTTAGGCGTTCCAATGTTGTTTTGTGGTGATTTCAGTTAAACACTGTCTAAAGCTGTACAAGACATATTAAAGAAGGGAAATTTTAAACATGTGGATCTAATAATACGTTGAGTTTGACATCTACCACGTCAAACTCAACGTATATCAGATCCACATGTTTAAAATTTCCCTTCTTGATAAAAGTGCTTCACTGTCCAAAGTATTGCCGAATATGAGAAATACTGTGGTCAAATACGAATAATTACTCGATGGGGACAGCAATCGCGAACGAAGTCGCGGGTACAGCTAGTATTAAATTAGTTGTCCCATGAATGAGAGCTTATTGTAAAAGCGTATACACTATCCCATGAATGAGAGCTTACTGTAAAGTCGTATACACTGTCCCACGAATGAGAGCTTACTATAAAAGCGTATACACTATCCCATAGAGAGAATCCACCGCTGACGGCCTAAAGTTTCATGACGTTCTTGGTTGAAGGCACTGGCCCACAACTTGAAGCTTAGGCATAATTGGGACACCAATACAGTATTAGCAACAAACAATCATAGTAATACTACCTGCCAACATTGTGGTCGTTGTTGCGGATAACGAATAGGGCTGTGTAGCCACCAGCGTAAGTGTCGTATACATCCATTACCTCGAAGTGGCGCTGTTTAAATCATTTGATAAGATGAAAGATGCCTATGATATCCCACGAATGAGAGCTTACTGTAAAATCGTATACACTGTCCCATGAATGAGTTACTTTTTCTGTTGAGATGATTGCACAATGAATAACGCCTAGCAGTATTGTAGTTGATCTATTTTTCAACAATGTTTTAACGCAGTAAAACTGCAGCAACCGACTTCCCTTTTCCTGTATCTCCAGAACCCTGCATCAGATCTTCACAAAAATAAAATGGGAAATACGGGAAATATACCCTTTCCAATAAAATTTTTAAAATCGGTTTGTAAATGACCGAGTTCTGAGAGATAACACACATACTCTCCCCGTGTTGGTTCCGGGCTACTTTGAAGAATAGACCAACTGCCGTTCTGCCAGGCAGGTCGTAAAAGGCGACCGATTGGCTATGCATGTCACTACCATCGTGGCTACTAGGTTGTAGAGTTCTGCATTGTCTCGCCCGGGTCAGGTACCACCGCCTTATCTATTCCTGCCGCAATAGCGTCAGTGCTTGTCGCTGTCCTGTTCCGGTTTGAAGGGTAAGGTAGCCGGTAAACTTATGCATGTGGCATTAGACCTCGCCACAAGATAGCAACGCACCATTAACACCTTTGGTGTCTATAGGCGATGGTTGACTCTTTCCATCAGGAGACCCATCTGCTTGTTTGCGATCTTATGATATAAAAAAAATACAAAAAAATACAGCCGAATTGATAACTACCTTTTGAGAAGTAAGTTGAAAAGGGGCCAATCACCCCGTGTTGATCCGGGATATTTTGAAGAATAAACCATCTGCCGTTCTGCCAGGCAGGCCGTAAATAGCGACCCATTGCCTATACGTGTCACTACCATTGTGAGTGTGACTACTAGGTGGTACAGTTCCGCGACGTCTCGCTCAGGTATTTGGTACCACTGGTTTACCTATTCCTGCCGCAACGCTTGTTACTATCGTGTTCCGGTATGGAGGGTAAGGTAGCTAGTAGACTTAAGCGTGTAGCATTCCCATCTCGGCACACAGACGGCAATGCGCCATTAATATCTTTATATTCTATAGGTTTCTCCTTACATCAGGAGACCTATCTGCTTGTTTGCTATCTTTATAATATAAAAAAAATATATAAAAAAGTCAATCAATGTGTTACTTAACAAATCTGCATGGATCGATTCAAATTTTGGTTTTCGGCAAATTCGTTAGTATTTTGGTACGAAGATAAGTATGTAAAAATCATAGATGTATTTATTATACCGTATTATGCCGCATTGCGTTCATGGATTGCAACCGCCTCTGCGCAAATAAAACATAAACGTAATTACATACAGCAGATTCACTATTAACTAGCTATCGCCTGTGGCCGAAATTCGACCATAGACGAAATAATAAAATCTCTTTTAAATTTAACAACATCCCTACTTTATCCTTAAAAAAAGTAGTAGGTATATACATTTGTGTATAATGTTTATTTTTTAAATATTTAATTATATATATTTTACTAGCTGCAGAGTGCAGTCCGCTGCATCATAAAAGTTTTTGATGAATCCCGCGGGATTTTTTTTCTTTTCCTAGATGAAAAGTAATTTAAGTGCTATTCCAGTTTATAATCTATATGTGTACCAAATTTCATCCAAATCCGTTAAGTAGTTTTGGTGTGATTGAGTAACAAACATCCATCCTTCCATCCAAACGTCCAAACTTTCGCATTTATTATAATATACATACATAAATTATTTTAAAAATATTAGGTTTCTGCAATCCTCCGCAATGTAAACTTTAACCGTGCATTTCCATCGTTTGCTTGTCTTAAAAATAGGTGCAAAGTTTTTTATGTACTTATTAAAATATATATAATTTTGTAACGTAGTTCAAAAGGAAGGTTTTGTATTTCAATGTAAATTATTATAATAATATCGCTGGAAAAATTACGCAAATCAATCTAACCCCAAAGTAAAAAAAATATTTGCTTATATTATGGGTGTTAGTCAACGATATTCTTACATAGAAATACATATGTAAATACTTAAATCCATACTAATATTATAAATGCGAAAGTTTGTCTGTCTGTCTGTTATGCTTTCGCGGTTAAACCGCGTGGCCGATATTCATGAAATTTGGCATGGAAGTAGTTGAAGAGCCGGAAACAAACATATGCTATTTTTTTTCAAAAATCAACCCTTAAAGGGTTGAAATAGGGGATGAAATTTGTATGAAAAGGTATCTTGACGACATGTTAATCTACACGCGGGCGAAGCTGCGCGAGTCGGCTAGTGTATTTAATAAACACTCAAACTCAGAAATACAAACATCTATGCTCATCACACAAATGTTTGTTTAAATATAATAAATAATGTTTATTTATTAAATATAAATAAATTATTTATTTAATAGTTTTTGTGTTGCCCGTATTAGTGCGAACCCCTTTTGAAGAATATACTATGCGACATTCAGTCAGGCAGTTCTTAAAAGGCCAAATTTGTCACTATCATTGTGACTACTTGGTGATAGAGTTCTGCAATGTTTGGCCCGAGTTTGGTATTACCAACAATTAACTTATTACTGCCGCAATAAATGTCATTAACAAGTTCCGCAGGGCTACATTTTCCATTCCATTTAAATTTTAATTCAATAATTAATGAATTTTAAAGTATTTCGTACAGTCAATTATTATTGGATTCGGTGACAGCGCCCACGGGTTTCAAATTTTTTTGGAATTTCTCGTTATTGCTTTTATCAGTTACTAGCTGCTGCGTGCAGCCCGCTGCATTACATATTTTTTGGCGAATCCCGCGGGATTGCCTAATTTTTCCGGGATAAAAGTAGCCTATGTGCTATTCCAGGTTATTATCTACATGTGTGCCAAATTTCATTTAAATCCGTTTAGTAGTTTTTGCGTGATTGAGTAACAAACATCCATCCAAACATGTATCCAAACATCCATCCAAACATCCAAACTTTCGCATTTATAATATTAATTAATAATTAATTAATTAATATAGTCTTTGTTTAAAATGGTACTCTTGACGTGGTTTGAATTTGAAATTGGTTTTGGTTAAATTTTGAACGGTTTGAATTTCTTTGGTGTTTATAGTCTATGGTTGTCCCTTTGCATCAGAAGATCTATTTATTTGTTTGCTAGATATTCTGTGATACAAGAAAAATACATCAATTGTAACAAAAAAAACCCGTAGAACAGTACAAAAAAGTGATCACACAAATGTCTGGACAAATTTGTCACCATCATTGTGACTACTAGGTGATAGAGTTCTGCAATGTTTGGCCCGAGTTTGGCATTACCAACAATTGGGAATCTGTCACCTTATGTTATTTTTATATCACTGTAAACAAGAATATGGTTCTTCTCAAGGACGGATCCAACCATTGGCTCAGGGGGTGGGGTCACATATTTTTCAGTCAAAATAGGCTCTAATCCTTATTTGTTGGCAATAAATCCATATCTAGACCCCTGCCTGGAGGGGGGGGGGGGCGGTTATGACCCCCATGACCCCCCTGGATCTGCACTTGGTTCTTTTGATGGAAAGAGATAAACATCACTATAGACATAAATAGGAGGCCTTCACCTACAGAGGGGTTCTTACGGACTGAAAAATAAGAATAACAATATAAATCAAATAAAAAAAAGAAAAATAAAAAATAACAACCAAATTTAGGAACCAAACTTAATTACTAACAAAATCATATGCATGTAATCTAATTTAATCTAATCTAAATTTTTATTTTTTCTGTAATCTATAAGAAATAAAAGGCTTTTTATTTATTATAATACATATATCTCCTCTGTAGTCTAGTGGTCCAGCGTTGGCGTTGACCACCTGATGTCCTGGGTTCGATTCCCGGGTCGGGCATATAAAAAAAAGTGTTTTTCAGTTTTCTGATAAACACAATGTTGCCCGGGATTGGAAAGTGCCCGGTTGGCGATAGGCTTGCCACCTATCACATTTGTGGGACCAAGTATCTTCGGTATAAGATATATTAAAGTGACAAGCATAATTTGCTTATTTGCCACTTTAGGGTCGGACAGGGTATTTGCTATCCACATTATATACCTTTGAGTATATGACGTGTTATATATCTACTAGGTGTGCCTGCAACTTCGTCCGCGGGATTTTTTTTTAAAAAGCAGCCTAAGTTACTCCTTATTACATCAGCTAACTACCAGTGAAAGTCCCGTCAAAATCGGTCCAGCCGTTCCAGAGATTAGCCGGAACAAACAGACAGACAGAAAGACAAACAAAAATCGTCAAAAGTGTTATTTTGGTATGTGTACCGTGTATACATCCATATGCATTTAGTTAAAACCGGTTATTTCAAGATACAAACAGACACTCCAATTTTATTTATTTGTATAGAAGATGTATAGATAGTGTAAATATATCATGTGCACGATTCATAACTACAATACATAGGTATTTATAAATACAATACATAAGGAATACGTAATATTTAACGTAAAATAATTTCATCACATAATTTCAACTCGATCCGTCGATAGGAAGGGCTCAAAACGGTATTGCACGGAAAGGAGACAGGTATCAGAACAGCTAGCCAAAGCCGCTATTCTGTAATCAATAGTTTTCAAAATAAATAGTTCCAGAAACCGCTATCGCGTGGCGATAAATGCCGGCTAAGTGCGAGTCGAACTCGCGCACGGAGGGTTCCGTACCATCATCTATAAAAAAATGGCAAACAATCACATTTTTTGTATGGGAGCCTCCTTAAATATTTATTTTATTTTAATTATTTATTTTTAAAGTGATTATTTAATTAAATATTCTGTGGATATTTCAAAGGTCTACCAGTTGTCATTATTAAGATCGAAAAAAATGTAAAAAAACACGTTTGTTGTATGGGGGTCACCCTTAAATATTTATTTTATTCTGTTTTAGTTTTAGTTATTATAGCGGCAACATAAATACATCATTTGTGAAAATTTGAACGGTTTATCATGGTTCATAAGATACAGCCACGGACAGATAGATAGACAGACAAACGCAGGGACAGACAGTGGTGTCCAAGTAATAGGGTCCAGTTTTAAACTTTGAATATGGA
Source organism: Apodemia mormo (assembly GCA_036924255.1). Lineage (NCBI taxonomy): Eukaryota > Metazoa > Arthropoda > Insecta > Lepidoptera > Riodinidae > Apodemia > Apodemia mormo. The sequence goes on along the minus strand of JAUPFN010000001.1, from coordinate 42,620,806 downwards.
ACCTTAAAAAGTATAGTAAAGCCAATGCACTCACAGTTCAGCTCTTCTCGGCAATGTTCGGTTCTCGTTCGGCGGTGAGTAGCGCGCCGCGTCTTGCACAACCTTTCGGTAAATACTTACTATTGTTGAATTATTTTCATTTTACAATTTTTCTTAAACTATGCATCCAAATAACTTGGTATAAGAGCCAAAGTTTATCTTCCTAAGAATTTCTTGTTGATGAAGTAGGTACTTTTCGTTAGTAAGGATTAATATGCCTGCGTACACCTGCGTATAGTAACCCCACTGTTTAAAATTCATGTATTAATTTTCAACAATTTTCGACTCAAAATTCCTTATTGTGTTGTTGTTATAAGATATAGATATATAGTGTCACGGACTTTTTGTAGATCTACTTAAAATCAATAATCAATATACGCCAGCGCACGCGCATACAGCAGTTCGATAGCGATTTTCTACCGACTTAGTTTACGAATATCGAAATCGATAATTGATATTTTAATTAAACCAAGAATAATTGTAACGTAATAACGTAATGCTTGATAGCCTTTAACCTTCCTAAATCCTAATGATATATGAATTTAGCTATCACATTCACACACAAAGAAAATTTTTTCAATCCAACTTATTGTTCCAGAAATTAGCGCGTTTAATCAACAATGAAACATACAAACAAACAAAAAAGAAATATCTAGATTAAGTCAAAGATTTGATTCAATGTATAGGTGTTTCAATACGTTAACGCGATGTATTTTTGTGCAGCGACATCTAGTTAATGTGCACTACATTTACGCTTTACGCTACGCTTTCCTCCAATTAATTTTATTTAATGCGGTAAAAAGTAGCCTATGTCCTTTCTCAACGTCTTATCTATGTTTATGCCAAATTTTATCAAAATCGGTCCAGTGGTTTAAGCGTGAAAGCGTAACAGACAGACAGACAGACAGACAGACAGAGTTACTTTCGAATTTATAATATTAAGTATGGAGTATGGATAGTATGGATTAGTATGGACTAGTATGGAAGTATGGATAGTATGGATAGTATGGATAGTATGGATAGTATGGATAGTATGGATAGTATGGATAGTATGGATGATATCTACATCCGCAGTTTTAAATCCGCACTAAAACATGTAAAAAGATCATTAAAAGTAATGCATATGGTGTTCGTAAAGAAAATGTAAGCGATATTGCAACTTAAATTTAGTTTTAAAATAGAAACGTAGAATCTCCATTTACCAGCACAAATCTTTTGTCTACAGTTCTCAAAGCGTATTTTAAAGCTATTCAAAATGGTTCTATTTTCCATACAACTCACTAACCTAGAAAAAGTACTTGCACACTATTGGGAACAAGTGTTAACAGCTATGTTTGGTGAGATTTTTATACATTACTAGTTTGTATTTGCGGGTTTGTTTGTGAGTAAAATAACTAAAATACGTAGTAAAGTTATCTTTACAGGAGTTATAAAATTCGTACTAATATTATAAATGCGAAAGTCTGTCTGTCCTTTTGTCTGTCTATCTATATTTATCCGTTAGGCTTTAACGGCCAAACAACGGAGTCGATTTGGGGGAATTTGACACGAAGAGAGTTGAAGATTTTCAACGGGGCTCAAAGTAGACTTTTATTTAAAAAGTCATCCCCTGAGGGGTTGAGATAGAAGATGAAAGATGATACTAGCGGGCTAAGCTGTACAGCTCGGCTAGTTATTATATAATTTACAGAAGTTGATATTTTACATCATAGGGTAGTGCAGATGGTCCTTCCGATGGAAAAAGTCAACCATCGTCCATAGACACCAAAGAGGTTAACAGTGTGTGTTATCTGAGTAGTTGTTAATGCCACAAGCATGAGTTCCTTCTTTCTTTTCTTCCTGTCTTCTTAACCCCCAACCTAAACACAAAAGTAACAAGCACTGAAGCGATAGCAGAAAGAATCGGAAAATCGGTGGTTCCGAAACTAGACATGACGTTGCGGAATTCACCATCTAGTATTTCTGGTTTGCAAAATGGCTATAAAATCTATTCTTTAAAGAGGATCTACTTTCCCTCTGTAACAAAGGCCAAATGGCCAACTAGCATTTTGCCTCATTACTTTAACTTTATAGGACAGTAAACAAGAAAATGGCTACTCTGATAGAAAGACAATAGTGGTCAATAGCCGCTAGTGGATAATAGACACCAAAAATGACTTTTTTTAATAAAAATGCTTTTATGCATTCTAAAAATTAGATAATCTCTTGTGGGCCGGTGTCGGTATTGACCACTTAAGGTCCCGGGTTCGATTCCCGGGTCGAGCATTTAAAAAATGTGTTTATTCAGTTTTCTTCGGCTAATTAAGGGTGCACTTGTTGTACCTCTGCCTACCCCTTCGGGGATATGGGCCTGAAGATACTTTTATAATTATTTATAAAAAATAGAAAACAGGCAAGTCCGCTAAGTTTCTTCCGTCGGATCTTGTAGTCGCGAGTTTGTAACAATGAATTTTAATGCTCCGTGCGCGGGTGTCTATTATATATATAATAGTTTTATTAGATAGTTAGGTCAAAATTCAATATGTAATTTTTACATATTCGGTACAGCTGTGCCTACGACTTCGTCCGCCTGGAAAAAAATCTAAAATAAAAGTAGCCTAAGTTACTCCTTATTACCGTGGTTCAAAAGATAGAAAATGTGGTTTTACCTGCATAGTTCCCATTCCCGTAGGATTTCCGGGATAAAAACTATCCTGTATCCAACGAAGAGACAAACAGATAGACAGCGTTACTTTCGCATTTATAATATCAGTATGGATCATAATTGTACACTGAACACCATCCGTCAGCATGTACAATATCTTACCAGTAAACCTGCATATATAAAACATGCATACATACATATAGTACAGTTATATAAAATAGAGCAGTTTTATTAATATAATATTCATACGTGTCGAATTAATTACCTCCTTTTTACAGTCGATTAAAATTACACTTACTCAAGAGAAAAATTTAAATAGGTTCAAAAGGGTTTTTAAATGCCTCATACACTTTTTACTCACAAAACCCAAGTCCCCAGATCAGCCTAATTAAAAACAAGTCATAAAACTCGCTTTAGTAGCGTCTGCACATTATTTTTTTTAATACCAAGAACATTTTCAGTTGATCCAGGCCTATTTTAATGTGTCACATAATGCAAAAAAGCAAGCAAACACTGAATCTGTCTTTTTGTTGTAATGTTACAGTTCTGTAATATTTTATAAAATAGTTCTACTAACTTGCTTACTCCATGCTTACCATTATGCTTACATAAAACGTCAGTACTAGTTATAGTTTTATTCCGGATTTGAGGCTTGGCAGCCGGTAAATCATATTTGGCGTATACAGGCCTGTGTTCCCCCGGGTCTCGCCTGTTTTTTACAATCGAGGACCGCGGCATTACTATTGGCTGTGCCTTGGGATCGGCTGGTTTCTTCTTATCACCGCGTAGCAGCTAAATCACGCAAGCATGCCTGGGCCTCTTCTTAACGAGTACTGCCGGGCTGTAGCTCAACAGTGCCGAGCTTCCTGCGGCCGTGCCGCCAAGATAAGTCAGCTTACGCCGTGGTTCTTCATAAACGTTTTCCAACTGTTTAAAATTTTCGAAACTTTTAAAGTTTTCCAATCGTTTTACTCTTTCCTCATCTTGTCAAAATTTTGTCAAATGATCTTAACGAAATACTTGCCGATCACCTCAACGAGAAGAACGACCGTTTACCATATATTACACACCTCTAAAATTTGATACCTACTGGAAAATAATGTAATATCCTTTACTCATAATTGTACTAAATTTCCCATATTTTGCCATCAAGAAAGAGAAAAAAACTGAACTAAATTTAAATAACTTAAATTCCCTTTTTTCACATTATATATATATATATATATATATATATATATATATATATATATATATATATATATATATATATATATATATATATATATATATATATATATATATATATAATAGATGAAAACCTGGCATCGCTCGGAAGTCTCATAATACGCAATCTTATATACTAACTCAAATAGTTGACATTAAAAAGTGGCAACACTGTAGTGACGTCTTCTTTCAACTATTACGTTGGTTCAAGGAAGTTACATTCTACCCGGAATGTTCATACGCGCTTCAAAATCGTTCCGAATTTCGAGTTCCGAATCGTTCCACGACATGGGTGGATTGTGTCTCTTTCTACTAAATAAAGCGCCAATCGCCATATATTAGTGCGGCCATATGTAGTTTGCAAATTACTACTAAGTAATTCTACTAATTTGAGAAACAGCTTTGCATTGCATAAGTAATTACGTAATAATTAAAATAAGCACATTTTAGAATTCACTATGTTAATTACAATACATTTTATGCTAATGTATTTATCGACGTGTATGAATAAAAGGGATTTAACGATCACCGAATATATAAAAATCTACCATCAGATAATTTTATTTACACTGGCAATTGCAAGAAAGGGACAACATCCACTCTTGTGGTTGTCTTGCTCAGAACGTTTTTCCCCTCTGTTAAGTAAGAAACAAATGTCAACTTTATTAGTAACGAAATAAAGTACATTTTTTTTCTTCAAATATTGCTTAGTAATAATTCTAGTTATCATATATAAGTTCCTTGCGTTGATTTAATAAAGACAACACTATAGTGTTGCTATTTTTTAATTTCTACTCTTTTTTATGAACGAAGAGAAATAAGTTTCACGATAATCTGCACTCCGTTCTACGATACTTAAATAAATGCTCACGCCATCTACACTACATATTTGTAACCTTTAAAGAAATATGGCCGATTTGTCTTTCAGCACAGTTAGAATTTTTAATCACTATTTTAACAAAATACTCGACAATCCGGATTTTCCCTATATATGTTGTCGACTCAAAATTATTATTTTTTTACGCTTTATAATTTAGGTAAGGTTTCGATTGAGTCTATCGTAACCCTTGACGAAATTATTAATATAGATTTTCGTGTACGTCACATGAATACAGTGTGGTAATGTTTAATTTTTATTAATTCAATGTACTTTTAATGCATTTTATTTAAAAGTATTTTTCCTTTGAAACGTAAACTTTACAGTGCCAAATTTCATACTTTACCATTCGCGCAATTGTCGTAAAGGTGTCAAAAGTTTTTCTTTCGCGCATTAATATGTGTGTTGTATAGTTATTAGTTACAACAGTATAAAGTATTCTCACTAAATGAAATAGGCATTATTGTATTGAACGAAAAAACACAAAAGGCAGCAATGCAAAAATTCGGAAAGCCCGAAACAATTCCAACCCATTTTCCGAGATTCAGTTGTGAATGTACGAAATTGAATCGCAATCTGTACACCGTATATGGGGTAGCCATTTGATAGGGAGCTCAGGTATTTCATTATGACTGCTTTCTTCGTTCAAACAATGCTGCTGGGGAAAGCTATGATGGATCAAGTTTTACTGGATATTGCAACATATTGGAATATATGTCGAAAATTAAACCTAAGAGTTACCTTACTTTATTGTTATGAAAACATATCTTCACGTTATTTTGTTCATTGGATATTTCTGTGTTGATGTGGCTCCCCTTTCGAAGAATAGATTATTTCTCTTATTGGTAGAAATCTCGTAAAAAGAAGGCTGATATATGACACTAATTGGTCTCTCTTTGGTTTTAGTACCATTACCTAACCTACTCCTGTTGCAATGACCTCGGTCTTTACCGTGTTCGTGTTCCGATTTGAAGGGTAAAGTTGTCGTTTCCATCGGGGGAACCACAGACCACATGAATATTAATAGACACGCCATTGGGATGGAAACTAGTCGCCGCGCATATGAGCAAACGCTCCTATTACTGTCAACAATGTCATACATTTGTAGGTTATATTATACTGTAAAAAATAGAAATAAACCATGTTTTACTATTTTATCATACCGAATGAGATGACAAAAATCATTCAGTACCAAACAGTAAGCCAAAACAAACCTAATTAACCCATACGAGAAGAAGCCCATGAGTTCTCGATAAACCAGATACACCCATCGAGGGTTTATCTGGTTTCTCGAGATCTCATGGACTTCTTTCAGTTTACCTTCAGGAACTGGAAGTCATTCTGTTCCAAATTCCGTATGAGAACGAACTAAATGAGACCAAAATCGATGGAAATGCTCAATTTAAATTCAAAGTTCTCATAACCTCCTTCCTGCTTCATCAATCCATTGAGTGAGGGTTGCTTCAGTTTGTTTTGGCATATTTTTCGGTGCTACATTATTTTTTGAAATTAATAATGGAAATGGAAGATGGCTATGGGAACCTTTAAACTAAACAAGATAAAACCATCGATTTTGGACTCATTTATTCTTTTTTGAGAAAAAATCGCCTAGCACCAAATTGTTTGCCAAAACTAACTGAATTAGTCCACACTTGATGTATTGCTCTATTTTATTTCAAAGTTCCCATAATGAACTTCCAGCTCTATTATTACACTCTGGAAATCATCTAGCACTAGAGTGTTTGTCGAAACAGAAGGAATGAGTCCGATTTCAATTAAGTAGTTTATCTTATTTAATTTAAGAGTTCTCATGGTTACCTTCCAGTTCCATCACCAGGTCTTGAAAATCATCCAGAACGAATTTTGAATCTGGATTCTTGAGTTTTCAGTGTCATCACGAAAAAGAACTTACTGTAATAAATGAAACGATTCCAAACTTCAGTATATCTTCTATCTGTGAGTAACAACGGCACTCTTAGTGTTTCATCTTCAGATATTCGATTCTCACGTAGTACACGGAAAGTACACATCATCATAAGTGTAATTTGTCCCGTGAATATTTATTTATTTTATTATTTATCATAAATCCATCGAGTCCAAACTTGACAATTTTATCTCTTTCTACATTCTACGCATGAGTTTCGGTAGTACTTTTTTAGCTCCATCCTCAGATCCTCGTTATCATGAGCACTAATCAAATTTAGTACTTGTAGCAATAAGACCAATAAGTCCAAACAAGGCTGTTTTCAATACCGTCTTTACCATAAGGGCACTCGGGGCCAGTGCCCAGGGCCCCCATCTTCAGAGGATCCCGAAGGATCGAAATTTTTTCTCACATTTAATATCAAAATATTATGGTCGGGCATTTTCGCAGCTTAAGAGAGTAAAAAATGAATTGCGAACAACAATGTTACAAAAACGGCTAAGTAATTTGTCAATTATGAGCATAGAAAATGATATTCTTCAGAAAATTGAGTTTAAGGATTTAATAGAAGATTTTGCTCAACAGAAATCTCTAAAGAAACTATCTGTATTGTCGTAATCACAATAAAAAAACAGCAGCATACATACTATTGTCATTAATGACATATTTTAAAGGGCAATGGGCCCACCTCTCGTTCCCACCACTGTAACTTCTGTAAACCAGAATCAACAGCGGCAACCGTCCTGATAACCTCTGAGTTGCGAGCTCAGGGTGCCCTGGAGAAAAGCTAAGCTGCCTTGGATTCCGCAACGAAATTAATCAGAAGTGTATAGGAGGAGTAGGAAAATACATCCTGTTTCCCTCCCTTTTTAGCTGGAGGCAGCAAAACGTTAATGACATATGTAATGACATTTTGTGTTATGATAATAAATTGGATTAATAAAGCAGGTCATAGTGAAAAAAATTGTATAATTTGCTTTCTTTACATTCCAAAAGAGCCCCGAATTCTTGTGTGCCTAAGGGCCCCAGCATAGTCTAAGACGGCCCTGGTTGTTTTGTTCAAACTCTGCATCAGAGAGTTCCAGTCCCTACGTCCAGGCTACATCATGAACTCACTAATTGTAAGGTACCATAGCATTGTATTGTCACTGAGCTTTCACAAGTTTGCCAAGTTTTTGTAGAAGCAGATATCAGAAAGTCGTTAAAAAGTGGCTTGCAATATTTAGAAAATGTGTTATTTACATACGAAAATTGCCAGTTAAATATATGCTGATGATCTACAATATAAATAAAGTAACAGAATACAAAATTTAGTATTGATAAAGCCTCAACAAGTTGCTTAATTCCTTTCATCAATTTGAAAAGAGTTGGTAATCTTGAAACGGCTGAATAGATTCTATTGAATCATAGCTAAGAATCATCTCCCAAGACAGGGCTTTTAATTAAAAAAACTACAAACAAATCGGACCATCCACTTGACCGCTACGATGCCACGGACAGACACACAAATACAGACATACACAGATACACAGATACTCGCCTGAAACTTATAACGGCCTTCGTTTTCGTTGGGGTCTCATAAAATCAGTAATAAGTATGTTAAAACTACAATAAAAATTCGCGGGTCCTCCAACCAACATGAAAATCAGCATTAAAAAAATCAGCATCAATCGCTGCTGATGCAGATGCTAATGCTGACATTAAAATGTACGCTGATAATTCGCCGATGCTGATGCTGATATTCGCTATATAAACCACAAACTGGATATGTAGGGTCCGCTTGCACTAAACTTTTTTGTATATTTTAAGATAGCAAACAAGCAGATGGCTCTCGTGATGGAAAGAGAAACCATCGCCTAACCAAAGATGCTAATGGTACGTTGCTATCCGTATGGCGGCATGACAATGCCACATGCTTATATATGCAGAGGCAATCTCTATATTTATTATGTCCATTTTCACACTCATTAGTGCACCCAGTTTCTTAAGAAAGATATCTACACAATCCCTCTACGTATATTCAGTAGATTACAACATATATACGTAAAAGCTGCTATCAATAGGATGTACGATGTAAAAAATGCGTCACTATATTATTGCAAAAGTGATACAATATTGTAGTTGATATAAGGTACTAATACATATTAGTCACGATAATATAAAATAATAAAATGTTCAAAGAATAAATCGTTTTTATTTTACTTTACCATTTGTCAAAATCTGATAACACTTTCACTGGTTTTGTGTGCTCGCGTAAGCGAAACCAGTGAAAGTAGAAATAATGTTTATTGGACCCCTATTTATAGGGTTTTTCGTATATTGATATCGATGGATTTCAGCGAGAGGCTGCACGTCACTATTTTGTTCTTTTGGTTTGCATTACTGACCTACCTTGCTTGGGATTGGTTAATTTAGGTATCTCCGTTTTAAAATTAAGTTGTTATTTATTGTCTGTGGTGTCCGGTCTCTTCTTACGTAGTATTGTATACTCTTTGGCAAGCATGCTTAAGATTTGCAGAGACTTATTTGAACTTTGATTGGAACACCACTATATTTACAGACGAAAAAAGCTTTATGTCAAGCCAGCATGGAAGGCTACATTTGTGGAGATGTAATGGTACGAGATATACCGAAGACCATGTAGTTCCGAATTTCAATTCTGAGCGAATCTCGGCCAATATGTGGGCGAGCTCGTTCTTCTTCCTTCAAAAGCAAACGCAACACATTATATGTCTGTATTGGAAGATAGTACGCTACCAAGTGTTCGTTCCGTGTATCCAGCCAATGAGATGCCTCAGATCATCTATGTTCATGACAATGCTCGCACGCACACCGCTCGTATTTTGAGTGGTTCATCCGGCATGGTGGTGATTCCCTGGCTAGCAAAATCTGCAGATATAAACTAATAAATAATGGTTCAGAGATGGGAAAACGAAAATGAAAGGACAAAAGAGGCCATAGAAAACCACTGTCCAACTACTTGGGAAGATACAAGTGGGTCAGATCTATGCTCTCAGCTCGTAGGTTCCATGAGAAATAGATTACAATGTGTCATTGACGCTAATGGTGCCTATATCGGTTATTAATATATTTCTTTGAATGTAGCTTTTATAGAAATTTGCTTGTTTATTTGGCTAGTTGTCAATTCAATATATGATTTTTTTGAGTTAATCTTCCTCTATAGTTTCATTTCAATTGTGCATTATACGTTTTATGATAATTGATACGCCATCAAGGGCCTCGAATAATTTTCAAATTAGCAGTAAAAGTTAAATATATTCAATTGAGATAAACTTTGTTTGATAGAAAACGTAACATTTATTTAATGTTAGTAGAACTGTTTTTTGTACTGGTATGTTGGCATGATTGATTCGTACACTAGTGCAAGCGAAACTAGATCTTAAGGTAACGAACTTATTTTTACCGTGATTATACAACGAAACTACGCCTTGTCTTGTAAAGTCAAGCTATCGCAGCGCGTGAAAAATCAAAAATGTTTTAATTTACGAGTAAATATACTGAACTGTGTTGTGAAAGGGTGTAAAACCTAAATTAAAAAGAATAAAAAGATCCTCCTGGACAAATTGGAATCCAATATTTTCAATTAATCGAAAGAAACACAACACTAGCTCACGTACACATGTTTATAAAACCGGCGTCACTTCGTTTTTGGCTTTTTCATTTGAACTGACATCGACAAGGATCTTACCTAGAGTTATAAATAAGCGACACTGCAAAAAGACTTATCGGTACTATAATGTAACGTAACGTAAGCAACGTCCATACGTCTTACGGTTCTCTAACGACAGTAATAGAGCTACATGCTACAAGGAAAAAATAACACATCACTATTGCAAAAAGGCTATAAAAAGGTTATTTTAGAAAGCGCTTATTCCCAACTGCATTGTTTTAGGTTGAATTCACTCCTCATTTTTAATACGTTTCATTAATATCGTTGACGTCGAGCCCGCATCTGCAGGGATAGGCATGACTGCAGTTTTTGGCCTCACAAAATATTAATGGCCTTATGAATGCAGTTTTTGGTATCACAAAATATTAATATTAAAGTTGAAATGAAAACTATTATATCTTGTAATATTATGTGAATAATATTTCAAGCCGCGTAGCGGCGGGCAATTGCAATTGAATTATTGTGGGTTAAAAGAAAATGTGTAACTAGTAAGTTGGTTAAAACTTCAATCATTTCTAGTAATAAAATCATAAAGTTTATATAAAAGTACAAGGTCACCAAAAGGGATCTTTATCCATACTAATATTATAAATGCGAAAGTAACTTTGTTTGTTTGTCTGTCTCTTGTCTGTCTGTCTCTTCTTCACGCCTAAACCACTGCACTGATTTAGATGAAATTTGGTATAAATATAGTTTGAAACCCGAGAAAGGACATAGGATAGTTTTATCCCGGAAATCCCACGGGGACGGGAATTATGCGGGAAAGACCCCGGGACTTTTATTTTAGAAATTTTGCAACGCGGATGAAGTCGCAGCTAGTTCTTATAATAAAAATTTGTAACGTCCGTTAATGGATTAGTATGTAAGTCTATAAAACGGATAGCAGTGCACCATTTATATCTTTGGTGGCATTGAATTACGCGCTAATTATTGGTCATACGTAAACGTTAAAAGTATAATAAAGTGAACATAGTGCTTCACTACTTATATAGTAAATCTCACCCATGTTTAACTATATATTAGAATAGCTTTCGAAGCAGCCATTTATTTAGCGCAGCATTAGGCGCATATTTTGTTTATTTATTTACTTTTATGCAATCAAATTGTACATAGGTTAAATATATATTTAACATTGCTGGACAAAATTAAACCTGAGCGCCCTCGATTCGAAGTTATGCTCGGTACTCACTCTACCAATGGGGCATTTATTAATGGTATAATGCGGGTAAAGCTGCCTAGCTTATCAGGTCAGGTCAGCTATAAAAATCAAAAATAATTATTTGAACCAGTTAATCAAATGACATGTTCAAGTATATTTATATATATATATATATATATATATATATATATATATATATATATATATATATATATATATATATATATATATATATATATATATATATATATATATATATATATATATATATATATATATATATATATAAATTTTAATCATTTATTAATTGCCTCAAATATTGTAACAAAGGTGTTCATATTTTTTATAAGTTGTGTCAAATATTTGGCCTTAGTTGGCATGCAATATTTACAGTATCGTTGTTGTGGCAATACAAAATTCTTAAATATAATTATAAATTACTTTATATTTAATTTAATTATTATTTATTTTAATCGTACACATAATCTGAAAAACATTGCAATTAATTTTTCCTAATTCCTAGCATTTATTTAATTAAATTATTTTAATCTATATTTTTATTACAATTTTGACATCCAAATAACCGTTTATACAATAACTAATTAAATTGATAAAATTATTACAAAATAAAAAACTGATAGGGCATCACAACAAGTTTTATTTAAGTCCTAAATTTTATTTAATGAATTTATTTTATACATATCTTTTTAACGCAGTAAAACTGGAACAACCGTCTTTCCACAGATCTTTACCACATTAAAATAGAACTACACGAAGAGTATGGGTATGCTATACCCTGGAGTTAGGATACTGAAGTATACCGTCTCAAAAAAAATCAAATAAACGAGTTCGCTGGTAAGACACACAAAAAAACACGAATTATGAACTTCCTCCTTTTGGAAAGTCGGTTAAAAAGACAATTACGATAAGATACAAAAGTTAAAGAATATCAATTTTATTATCTTAGTATATATAGCGTACTGATTACAAAACAAAAAACCTCCCTGTTTTAAAAAATGCTATTTTCATCTTTCACTTATAATTTCCTAGTTTTCATTAAACTCCTTAAAAAGTTTTACGAAAAGTTTTACTTATCTTAGCAGCTTTCCGGGAAATTTCATGTAACGTTAGTACAAGTAGTCTCCGATCTCCAAGGCCTACAATCTCGCGCGGTTTATCTGCACAAAATATTTCAATGTATTCATGTTCGAAGAGGCGGTATTGCGATGCTGCATTGCGACAATACCGTAAGGGATTTGTCGGAAATTGAGAATTATTACACTGTAACACTGTAACATGCTTGTTATGTACTTTATTTGTAAAATTTGAAGTAAGACTCCCATAATCTTACGAACAATAACAATAGTTTACGTTGAATTCTCTTGGTGGATTGTGCTTTTAGCTGTATTTTCATGGGAACCATACACCACATAAATACCAGGAAAAAAGTATCTTCATACCCGTATCCCCGAAGAGGTAGGCAGAGGTCCAACCAGTAGGCTCACGAAGCAGCAAAGTGCTCAGCCAGAGTTTAAGTTAAGTGGGCTTAGAACCCGCCCTTAGAGGGTCTCCTGTGAGACTAAATCTTGGCTTAGGGCAGTATCTTGAAAATAAGTGGGAAAGTAAGAAGCATTAGGTTTTCACTCCTCGGCCTTAATTTAACTTAACTAAAACTTTGGCTGAGCACTCTGCTCGCTGGAAAAATCAGTTTCGGAATTACAGTAATTTGGAGCAACTGCTTGAGTAAAAAATAAAAGCAGCCTAAGTATCAGCCCTAAAATACCCTATATTAACTCTCTACCAGTGAAAGTCCCGTCAAAATCGGTCCAGCTGTTTCAGAGATTAGCCGGAATAAACAAAAACAAACAAAATTAAAAAAATGTAATTTTAGTGTAAGTACCGTATATATGTACATCTATATACATTTAGTAAAGAGTTTATTTTAATACTAGCTGTTGCTTGCGACTTCGTCCGCGCGGATTTCGTTTACTCCGCTCAGCTCCTCCCCGTAGGTGATAGCGTGATAATATGTAGCCTGTATGTTGACCCGACCTGTTAGTAATATTCATGCAAAATTTGAAGTAAATCCATGCAGTAGTTTTTGAGTTTACCCCGGACATACATTGACTTTCCTACGATTTTGTTATATGTATGTAGATTGCTGACAGACATTTCAATTTTATTTACTATGTATATATGTAAGAGTCTGTCGATCTGGCACGCTTTCAGGACCAAGACTAAATAAACCGATAAACTTATTTTGGTGAAATTTGACAAGAAGATAGCTAAAAAACCGGAGAATAAAGGCTACTAGAACAAAGTTTTTCTGTGTTAGATATAGGAGAACTATTGTTCAAAAGTCAATCCCTCTAAGGCGCTCAAATAGGGGATGAAAGATTGTATGAAATGACATATTGATAAAAGATTGCATAAAAAAGCACTCTGCTCGCCCTAGCCAATAGCTTACACACATGTCAAAGTAACCGCTAAAACGTAGTGATTGTATGCTCTTTGGCCACCGCCGGCAGTGACTCGACTCGACTAAACCGTCAAACCAATTTGACGGTTTTAGTCGTACGTACGTACGTACGTACGCATAACGGATAGCAACGCACCATTGACATATTTGGTGTCTGTAGGCAATGATTATCTCATTCCATGGGTGCCGTCTGTTTGTTTGCTACCTTATGATATAAAAACTGATAAACCAGTGAATCGTGGTAAACCGGAAAGTTTATAGACGTTAGGTTCACTCGACCTACCTCGCAAAGGAATCGACGCGATGTAAGCATTAATATACCACTACTAAATTATAAGCTGTTAGTAAGGTATTAAAACCTTTTTCATTCAAGGATAAACTCGAAACATTTTTTTCCCCGTGTTGGTTCCCGGCTCCCTTGAAAAATAGATCAACTCCTTTGAAAAATATACCGATTGGCTATGCGAGTCACTACTATCGTGGCTACTAGGTGGAGTTCTGCATTGTCTCGCCCGGGTCTGGTTCCACCGCCTTGCCTATTCCTGCCGCAATCGCAACAGCGCTTGTTGCTGTCGGGTTCCGGTTTGGAGGGTAAGGTAGCCGGTAAACTTATGCATGTGGCATTAGACCTCGCCACAAGATAGCAACGCACCATTAACACCTTTGGTGTCTATAAGTGATGGTTGACTCTTTCCATCAGGAGACCCATCTGCTTGTTTGCTATCTTATGACATAAAAAAACCTCAAATCATGTATTTTTCTAAATTGGAAGTAAACCCGGGACCTTCGGAAGTTCGGAACTATTATCCTATACTAACAATTATCGAGAGGCAGTATTTATACATAAGTTATAGATGTTTTCCGTTTTAGATAATAAATACAATCGTGAAGATAATCAAGCTAAATGTAGAACATTGAATAGAATAACACGCGAGGCTCATTGTGAAGTCTAACCACGAACATCTATTGCAATCGAGTAATGAACGACTATTACTCGCGATACGATATCATAAAATAGCAAGCAAATAAGCTTTTTTAATGGAAAGAGACAACAGGCGTTAAATATCAGGCGTTTTCAAGTTTTTGGTGTCACCGACACCCTTTTCATTTTATCAAAGTAAAAGAGTAGCCTATTATGCATTTGTACCTACCAGGCGTCCCGCGACGGCTAGCATTTTTTACTTGTAATTTCAATACGACTCACAGTTCGTGGCTCACCTGCGAACATATTTGGTACACTGCTTCAAAATTGGTGCTCCATTGCCATCCGTGTGCCAGGATACTAATGCCTCGTGGATAAGTTTACCGACTCATTACTCTCTAAACCGAAACATGAAAAGCATTAACGTTATTGCAGGAATAGGTAAAGCTGTGATACCGGGCAAGACGTTGCGGAACTTTACTAACTAGTAGTCACAATGGGATTGGTGTGGTGGTGTCTTTTATAGTTAGTAAAGAGTAGCGATGGGAATTACAGCTACTTTTATTTCACTATCACGTCGTGAAGTTGTTTTTTGTCACTGTTATATCACGAGTGGTAAATAACGACCGTTATATTTTATTAGTGGCGATTATTGTCACATTGGGTGCATTTTATTCCGTATTTTATATCCCCGCACAGTGATTACTATTTATAAATGATTAGTTAAGTGAAATAACATAAACATATTCTCTCTTCTAGCTGGTGGCATGGTGTTGCTTAAATGTTTTTGCTTTGTCTCTTTCGCACTATGGATTTCTGCGAATTATAAGCATTAGTATTAGCTTCGTCTGCATGAAATTAAATCACGATCGCGTTATATATAATAGACGGTTTCTATGCATATAACTGGTGTGACAATTGAATTATTTTATAACGAGTGATATAACCAGTGATACGTGAAATGTGCCATGCCTAGTAAAGAGGGTATTTATGTACGTGCGTGTGTGTGTGGGAGAGGGATGCTTATTTTCATTCAGAAATCTAGCTGATAGATTAAAATGAAATTTTTATATCAATAACTTTAACACAAATTTAACCAATAGGCTGCTTTATCCCGGGAAATTGCATTAACCCCTTGGGATCCCCTAATAATTTGACCACGCAGCGAGCTGAGATGTACCTAGTAGTTTTTCTAGTAACCAATAACAAAATGTTGCATTTTCCCTTTGTTGATCTAGGCCTTGTTATCATCATGGTAGAGTCTTTAGAGTTTTAAGTCTCTCAAATAATCCCTATCGCTTTGTAATACGTAATAAATTCCATGGCAAACAATTAGAATTTAATACTAGTGTTTCAAGTATATGGTAATAGTTAACACGATTACAATTTTAAGGGAAATTATACCATAGCATTAGTTAGTAAGGTTTATAATAAATTTTGTAAGATATCAGAAATCTTTTATCGTTCTACGACTATACTAGGATTAATTATCGTATTATTAGCAAAGCGGTGATAGCTGTATAAAGAAAATATATTACACCTCCTTATTATAATGTAAATTCCATTAACATTATAAGTTTGTGAAAATATGGGGATGTGTGCGTGATAAGTAATAACGCCGCTTCTATGGTTAGACAGTATACGCCCAAATTGCCTGCTTAGTTGAAATTGAATTAAAATTGTGTAAATACGTTTTTGAGCTTCAAAGAGAGAAAGAAGCTTCTTTAGGTTGAAATAAAGGAAGTATTTCAGTCTTGAGAAGCTCTAAGACACCAAGTTAGCAGGGTCAGCTTACTTAATAAGCTCTTAAAAATAAACCATCTGCCAATTTACCAGACAATTTTTAAAAGGTGAACGTTTGGCTTAACGTATCACCACGTATCACTAAGAGCTCTATGCACGAGCGACACATTGCCAGCGGCAGAAAAAACTGCAGCCGTCGACATGCGCCGGCGGTAGTCGTAGGCAAGTCGGCGTCAGCAGTCGATGTGTTGACTTTATATATCAGCAGCAGACCTCGTCATCGCATATAAGCCATATGCAACCAAAAATATATGGAATGGAAAAATAAAAACATTTTTATCGTGTTTTCAAGAAATCAATATTATAAATGCGAAAGTTTAGATGTTTAGATTGATGAATATTTCTTACTCAATCACGCAAAAACTACAAAAGGGATTTGAATGAAATTTGCAACACAGATAGAGGATGGTCTGAAATGGCACATAGGCTACGTCTTTTTATCCCAAAAAATTTGGTGATGCCGTGGGATTCGCCAAAAACTGTTGTAATGCAGCGCGCTGCAAATTGCAGCTAGTAAAAAGACCGGCATTTTTAAACTTCATTCACTGTTGGGAAGAAACGAGCAACAATTCTTTGATTATTTTCGAATATCCATTATTTTTTTGGTGAGTTAATCTCAATTTTAAAAAATTCGCCTCGGTAAGATAATATAACGCCGAAAATCATGAACATATTTGTTTAAATTGTTATTATAAATCCATGTCGTGTGCACACTCAGAAGTATTTGCAGTTGACCGAAAAAATTGGAGATATAGAAACGGCCCATTAACACCATTGTTGTTATATAGGCGATATTAGACTTTTTCCCTCAGGAGAGCCATCTGCTTCTTTGCTATCCTATGATATATAAAAAAAAATGCCGACGTGTGTGTGCGTGTATGTTATGTAAATTAAGTAAACAGGTATTTAACACATTAGTCCTAGTGAGATCCGCAAAAAACATTAATTATATAGAGGGAAACACGGCGTGTGATGTAACCTAATATTATAAACATGAAAAATGTGAACAATTAATTAAAATTGACTACACTCAAGTTTAATCGGCGTAGGTTCCGACTAGTTTCGGACTTATATGAAGTCCTTCCTCAGGGTGAGATAGATGTTCGTGATTCTTCGCGCGATAGTTCGCGATAGTCTTAAATCCTTACCTCTTAATAAATTCAAATTAAAAAAAATAATTTAAAAACAACTATTTGATTTCTTAGTAGACAAATCTTATTATAATGTAAATGAATTTTTTGCTGGTAAAATTAAATGTTAATCTAATAATAAATCTTTTATTGTATAATTATTAAAAAAAAACATTGTAATTAATAAATTTAAATTAATATGAATTAGAAATTTTTCTTGTTAAATTATAAGTATGTAGATTCATAAAATTGTATATTAAAAAATGTGATTTATGCACCATATATGGTGGAACATGTTGATAAATATAGATTAAATTGTACAACTTGTAACACCCAACTAAATTGTCACAAATTATCTATTATCTTTCTTCTGTCTTTAAACTTTGTAAAATGTTAACATTTTAATTGAACGAAAAATGAAGTTTGTAAATTATAGAAATAAGTGTTGTGATGTGAAATAATGTTTGTAGTTTGTATAATGTAACTATAATTGAACGTAACGCTGCGTTTCTTCCGCCAGATTTGCTCAGTGTGTTGCCGCGTTCAAATCCAGTAGTAACTGTAAAAAAAATCGACTCTCAACATGTTTAGTTTAATAATAAATAATTATAATTTTAAAATATTTACACACCATAATATCATGGTGTATTATGTTGATAACTTAATCAAATTTTAATAACTTGTAACTCCCATATTCTGGCAAATAAATAATTTATTTAGTTATTTATTTCTTTCTTTGGCTTAGTAGCTTTGTTAGCTTTGGCGGTTGCTCGTCGTGCGATAACAAAAAAATAATATAAAAAATATTACACATATGCTTGTCCCCGTCGGGAATCGAACCTGAGCCCCACCGATTGCGTAGCCAGGGTCGTTAACCACTCTACCAACGGAGCGGTTAAGAATATACCGATGAATCGTGGTAACTGAAAAATCTATAGACGTTCAGTTTTCTCTACCTACCTCGTAAGGAAACCGATCGTAATGATACTTGAAGAACACTGCGTGTTTTGGTGTGAATATCTAAATCTTTCTGTGTGTGTTCTATGTGTATATGTGTAAAAGATATTGGGTGTTTATGTTTGTATGTGTGCCCAATAAAGCCTGTAAAACAAAATAATGTTGCGCCTAAATTATAAAATTGTTAGCAGTAATTACCGTGTTACCAAATAAGCAAGTTTTAGATATGGAAGGTCAATAAACCCTTTTTTTTATACTACTTTTTTCTTTCGCAGCTTAGGCAATGTTTTTAGGACTTCCTAAAACATTACCTAAATACGTAACAAACACAATAATAAACAGAACTTACTTAAGTTATACTTCTAAGATTTAAATTAACGTACAGCCTTAATAAACCAGTTGGCTTACAAATAAATTTAAAAAATCTGATTTATGTAGGAGTACCTACCTATATGAATTTATAATTCAGTCACAAAAATAAGACTCAAATATACATATACAAGTTGACTAGTAAAATATTATACCACGGATTAAATGGATACGCCATTCAAGAAAATTCCTTTGTCAGCTTAGCTTTGCAATTGCGTACAGAGATAGAGTTATACCACTTATCAATGAAATAAAATCATTTCAAGGGTAATTTTTAAACCTTGTCATGTCATTCAGTACGATATAACAGTACAAAATGGTTTATTTCTATTTTTTCACAATATAATATAACCTACACATGTATGAAATTTTTGACAGTAATAGGAGCGTTTGTTCATATGCCCCGCGACACGTTTCCTCCCTAATGGTTTGTCTATTAGTATTTATGTGGTCTGTGGGTTATACATATTGAAAGAGGTAAAGTGACACTGACAAGCCTTGACACTATTGCAATAGGAACAGGTAAGACGGTGGTACCAGATCTGGGGCCTAATTCACTTAATTAAAGGACAATCGAGTTGATGCGTTTAAGACTCGTACACATTTTTTACATATTATGCCGCGTCGATGCACGTCTCGACGTTCTATCGTATTTATGTGTGTGAGAGTCCTATACGCATTGACTCAATTACGTGAATTGGGGGACTGTGCGAAACAATGCATAACTCTACTACCTAGTAGCTACGAATGAATTGATAATCAATCGTTCGCCTCTTACAAACTGCCTGACAGAATGGCAGATGGTCTATTTTTCAAAGGAGATCCGGATCAGCACGGGGAATACTATGATGAGATTTACTACCTTTACTTTAGCTCGCAGACATACTGATGAATTGTGGTACACTAGAAAATCTAAGAACATTCATTGTACGGAATGTTCTCAGATTTTCTGGAAGCAAAGGAAATGGCGTGAAAAAATATATTGATTCTTGAACGAGCGATTAAATGAGAGAAGTCTACTGGAACAATCCAGCGTTTGAAGGTAATATGTGTGTATAAATATGTGTTAAACGATTATACGAGTAATCTTAATCAAAATGTGAAGTTTAATTGATGAGACGAGTAGAATCTAATTGAAACATGAGACAAACCAGCCAACGGATTGCCTAATCTAATGTTAAAACTTAAAACTATGCTTTAGCGTGTTTCATTCCAGATCCGATTAATATTTTATACCATTACAAATATGATCGATTGTGCATGTGTATTGTGTATTAGTTTTTGTTTCTCCATTGGTCGTTTATTTCATATAAAGTGATTAGCCATATTAATTACGCATTTGAGTGGGCTCGGGTTCAATTACCGATAAGGACAAACATTTTGTAGAATGAACATGAAGTTCAGATTTCTGGGTTTGAATATTTGTTGAATATTTTCAAGACAATTATAATAATAATATAATAATTCACGGGACAAATTACACTTACTGACCTAACCCCAAAGTAAGCAAATTATTTGCTTGTGTTATGGGTGTTTGTCAACGATACTAATACATAGAAATACATATATAAATACTAGAATATATATAATAAACACCCAAACCCGGAAATACAAACATTTATGCTCATCACACAAATGCTTGTCCCCGTCGGGGATCGAACCCGAGCCTCGTTGATTGCATAGTCAGGGTCTCTAACCACTCGACCAACGCGGCGGTACAATTACGTGAACGGTAGAGTCTGAAACTTGGCACTTAAAATGTACATTGTGGAAACCTAATATTTCTAAAATATGCATTAAAATATATTAAATTGATAAAAGTAAATACTACACACACTACATTCATATGACAAACAATAATTATATATATTTTATATACTATTTTCCCTACGCCTAAACCTTATTCTCCAACTTAAAAGAGATTTCATTGTTTAGTGTATGTTCGAATTTTGACCACAAGGCTAGTGTATGTAAATATAAAACCTATATTTGTTTCTACGGATCAGTTTCACTACATAGCATCCATATCACAAGCAAATAATTTGCTTACTTTGTGGTCAGATCAATTTGACGAGTGGGCGGTTTCGGAAGAACTTTATTGTGTATATTAACATATCATTTTTGTTCATACATACTACTTTTTTAATATTATAAGATAGTAAACAAGCAAATGGCCCTTGTATTAAAACAAGACAACCATTGCGTATAGATAAAAAAGAAGGTAATAAATAGTGTGTTCATATCATTGTGGCGAAGTGTTAATGCCGCTTGCATACAATGCGGTGACAAGCATTGACGCTATTGCGATACGATACGATATCTATATAAATATATTATTAATATGCCTACTAAAGAAAGTCTTTGTATTTTATTAATGCGTCTATTCAAAAAAATTCGACGTTTTGGTAAACAATACTCAACTCGTATATCGCCGAACAAACATTGATACACGTACACATATATACAAACCCTGAATTGTTCCAGAAAAGTTGAAAAATTTGCTTGCTATATCCATAAATAAAAAAATATAATAGAACCTTTATGATTTCATCTTTTACAACAAAGAATAAATCTTTCACTATTCCTCTTTACTTTTGTTTGTATATACAATAGTCTAAAGGGATAAGTGCGGATACAACAATGGTTTAAAATAATTTCACTTTTGCGTAGTGGTAGTGGTAAAAATATTGATGATTTTTGATAAATCAGTTTTAGTTACAATTGACAAGAGATGCATTTAACACCAATCGAAACTAAATGAAACGCTTGGAATCGTCCAACGATCGCAATTATATCGCATATCTGTTACTTTAACTCGGCAGATTCAAGGTCAAACACGAATACCTACATAAACGTAACCCACTAAATCTATATTATTTATCCAGACCTTTCACGCTAGACTATTGAAAAACAAGAGACGCTTTTGGATGTTCCAATCCCTGTAAACACACTATTGATTCCATTGATCGCTTTTTTTTTACTTTTTCCTAATCTTTCATTGGAAAACAGTAATGGAAATAATACAGTGGGAATAGGGACGTTGGAGGTGTGTACGTGTCAGGAGAAGAGGTCTACAGATCGAGCCTACAGTGCACGTTGTTTATCTGCTAGGGCGCGGGGAAGAGGTGAGGTGTGCGCGGGGAGGGGCTCCTGGCCGGGCCCAGAGTATTCAGTCTGTACCCGCCCTCTGCCCAAGTTGCACGCGACGCGAGTGCACTAGTGTCCCTATCACACACATCCGACCTTCAATCCGTGAGAACGAGACGTATATATACAGGTAAGTAAAAAAATATCCCTTTAGAAATACACATTAGCATAATTAAAAAGCTATTATGAATCTACGAAATCAGCGTAGGCTTTCTACGTGTCTACGGTTTCGTAGCCGCGTAGTAAATCTCTACGACAATTATTTTGCGTACCTAATTGTTGTAGCGAAGTTTGGTATTGGTCTAGGGTCAAGACAAGGTCTTTCAGGAAATGTTTTAAGGAATAGACAAATCTATACGTCCAATTACTAGCCTTCCAAAATATTTTTACCAACTATTAAAAAGAGATGTGATTCTATTTGACTGTATCTTATTTTAATATATCTTCCGCATATCCTTGCCTTTACGAAATAAATTGAATAATTTTCCTATTGAAAGCTTTACATTAGGAAAATATCTGGTAATGAGTTCTAAAGATAAAATATGTGGAATATTTTTGCAATCGTTGAGTATCATAATATATTCGAATCGTTTATTTATTCTCTCAGAGTTGCAAACAGGAAAATACATTATAATGCTGAAAATAACACAAAAACAAGGATTTCTTATACTCGCAAATAGGATGAAATTTATTGGAATGAGAATAATTACTTATTTTTATACGTTTAATATAACTATGTTTTTAAATTACATTAATACGTACATCGAAAATGCAAATAAAAATGATTCAAATTTGTTATTAGACAATTCATCTGAAAATCAAACTAATGAAAAACAAAACGTTGAATTCAATATAAATTCGATATTATATATTATTATTGTTATATTATAATATTACTAGCTGTACCCGCGACTTCGTCCGCGTGGGATTCTTTTAAAAAAGTAGCCTTACTTCTTATTACATCAGCTATCTACCAGTGAAAGTCCCCTTAAAATCGGTCCAGCCGTTCCAGAGATTAGCCGGAACAAACAGACAGAGAGACAGATGGATAGACAGACAAACAGACAAAAAACGTAAAAAGTGTTATTTTCGTATGTGTATCGTGTACACATCTATATGCATTTAGTTAAAACCGGTTATTTTAATTTTACGAACAGACACTCCAATTTTATTTATTTGTATAGATAAATGCGAAAGTTTGGATGTTTAGATGTATGGATAGATGGATGTTTGTTACTCAATCACGCAAAAACTACTCAACGGATTTAAATGAAATTTGACACACAGGTAGCTTATGATCTGAAATAGCACTTTTTATTGCGGAAAAATTAAGAGATCCCACGGGATTTGGATATAATAAATAGTCAAACTACTTTTTTATCATGAAGTTGCAAATAAGCAGATGACTCTCCTGATGTAACGAGAAAACCATAGTCTATAGTCATAAAGATGTTAATAACGCGTTGCTATCATTGCGGCAGCGTCTTACTGCCACATGCATTATTTTATCGGCTACCTTAAGCTCTGAACCGGAACACGACAGTGATAAACACTGACTCTATTGCAGCAAGGATAGGTAGGCGGGGCTATCAGACTCGGGCGTGATAATGCAGAGCTCTACCACCTACTAGTCACACTAGTCACGATGCCAATACTCGAATAGCCAATCTTTCGCCTTTTACAAACTGCTTGGCAGATCAGAAGGTGGTCTACGCTTTGAAATAGTCAGGACTTACACGAGGAATTACCTAGCAGGAAAAAGATGGTCTTTTGTATAAAAAGAGATCTAAGCCATATCGGGGTAACATTTAACTTAACACATCAGAGTCAAATATAGAATGAGACGTAAGAGTAGACATGAGACTTCACGTATCAAACATAGAAACACATCAGTGTCCTACTATCCTTAGCAGCAAAGGTGTATAAATATTTTTTAACACTATCAGAGTCATATTTTTGCTCACGGTCTGGATCCAAATAGAACTTAAAGTCGATAATGTAAGTTATTGATAGGGCTGCTAACATAGGATCATCTATAAAATTATTTTGAGTTTGCTGAATTTAACTAATAGAATATACATTAGTCAAATAAATTATACTTTATTTTCACAGTAGTATAGACAGATTTAGTGTCAGATTGACAAATAATTATCTCTAAAACATCCTTTATTATCTCAAAGTCTATATATTAATATGTGAAGGGAAAACTTTGTACCCTTTTTAAGGAAATTACGCAAACAGATGAGTGTGGAATTTGGCCCAATTAAAGTTCACATTCATTGCGAAAGACTGCAGAAACCCAATATATTTTCAGTGTGACAGATTGCCATTCTATCAACAAATTGGGCACAATAAATCCCAGGCAAGTTATATTTTCTAGAAAAATTAAAACACTTATTTCGAATGATTTCCTCAATGTAGGACATAAGCCCAAGACTTTATACGTCTGCAGCGAAGCTGATAAAAGTAAACCAAGGCCAAGTTAAAAAAGACAATAACTATATTGCCGTAGAGCCACTCAAATAGTATAAGCAGAACAACGCAATGTGGAATATACCTTCAGGACGAATTCTTAGATATGTCTATCGTGATTCTTATACACTTGTCTTGCTTTTTCCACATTAATTACTCTCTTCATACAAATATGCTGGTTTCGAAAACTCTTGACACCACGTTCGGAAACCACTTGATTTATCTGATCATTATATTATGTTAGTCTTGGTCTTTCTCGATCGCTACATCCTTCTACATTTGCATTGTATATCTGTTTCGGTAATTTTTCATCTGCCATTCTATCTACATACGTTAAGACCGTGGTTTCAGGAACAAACTTTTTTTGATTAATTACAAGCAACATTTTTCTTAACAGCTTCGTTTTGACGAGACGCAAATCTTTTCTATCTTCGAAAAATCTCGAATCGGGTAACTAATAAATTTAGGGGGCTTCAAACATTTAAACTCAGCGAAGGAAAAATATTTTACTAATAACAATGATTATGATTTTGTTTTAATCGCTTGATTATTTTATTAAAAACAAAAAAAAAACTCTTGTGCTACACATTCGATGGTTTTTCTGACGAGTCCTCTACTCTAAAGATTCGGAATTCTGAGATTTTTAAATTATTCTTATTGATTTAAAACAATGTAATTTTCTCACAACAGCTTGTTAATTAATATTATAATTCAAAAGTTACTTTGTCCTACAATATGTTAAGTGGAAACTTTACTTAGTCCGACACTCCAAAGTTTTCTTTTTTAATCTTTATTAGTTACCCGATTTGAGATTTTTCGAAGATAGGCGTGTCGTCAAAACGAAGCTAACTCTATTGAATTTGTTATTAATAGAAAAAAATGTTTCTGGGAAGGCTGTCTAGTACATTTTCTTTCAGGCCTAATTTCTCATTCACTTCAATATCATAAACCCAGCCCGCGAGTGTAACGCCATATATTTTCTCATTTTCATCTCGTCTCGACCGCGCTAATTATTCATTTCACGTGCTTTCTGACATATTCAACTTTCACTTCTGTACGACATTGGTGATCTGACTGTCTAAAATAATCCTGTAGTAGTAAATATAACCCCACATCAACCATATTATTTCCATTATTATATTTGTTTCTTTTGCACTTTCGACAGTACAGAAAATAACCAATTCTATAACCAAATAACAAATTCCAAGCTGAGGTATCTTTAGATGAATGGAACTATATTGTACTCGACTATATTTGAGTAAAATATTTGACGTGGCTCTGTTAATGCAAACTTAAAAATAACATCTACTTTCTCTTACCGTATCTTAAAAATATTCTCACTAAAAGCGAATAAAAGTAATAAAAGATTTAGAGAAAGAGTAATTGTAATTTTTCAAACGTATTTAATTTCAGAAAAGGTGCGGTACCAAATACTATAATAAAATTTACTCATTTTTATTACAATAAAAAAACATTGTAAATTCGTGGCACGTTCTTTGTAACGCCCTAAACGGGGTTAAAATTTACAATTATGGCAACAATGAGGAGAGTCACGACTGC
This sequence comes from Apodemia mormo, assembly GCA_036924255.1. Classification (NCBI taxonomy): domain Eukaryota; kingdom Metazoa; phylum Arthropoda; class Insecta; order Lepidoptera; family Riodinidae; genus Apodemia; species Apodemia mormo. Next base: position 42,594,409 of record JAUPFN010000001.1, on the reverse strand, counting down.
CGACGGATTCGGACTGTAAAAGGTTTTTATTTTTGTGCACCAAAACGTATATTTTTAATGAGCCCGCGACTATAAACTGGTCCTTCATATATTTTAAGCTATTGTAAATAAACCAGTAAATATATACAATAAATAATTAAAAAGATATATCTACTATCTGACCCACCTAGCTTTGCCCGCGAATGAAATAGCACGTCGTTGATGTAGTTTTTTATCCAAATTTTCATCCTCTAGTTTACCTACTTGAAAGTTAATTTTTGGGAAAAGTTAACCTCGGATGATTTTTGAAAAGAAGTTTAAGTTCAATTTTCATGCTAAAAATCGGTTGAGTAGTTAAGGCGTCATAGCTGGCTGGCAAACTGGCTGACAGCTATTTTTTTTATATCATAAGATAGCAAACAAGCAGATGGGTCTCCTGATGGAAAGAGTCAACCATCGCCTATAGACACGAAAGATGTTAATAGTGCGTTGCTATCTTGTGGCGAGGTCTAAAGCCACATGCATAAGTTTACCGGCTACCTTACCCTCCAAACCGGAACACTACAGTAACTAACACTGACGCTATTGTGGCAAGAATAGGTAAGGCGGTGGTATGGGTCCCATTCGAGCCGTTACAGAACTTTTCCACCTAGTAGTCAAGATGGTAGTGACGCGCATAGCCACTCGGTCGCTTTTACGACCAGCCTGGCAGAACGACCAGTTGGCCTATTCTTCAAAGGAGCCCGGGACCAACACGGGGAAGCTAGATAGACATACTGTTGCATTTACAATATTACAATCTACAAGCTGTCACACGCAGCTTTGCCCGCGAGTAGAATGACAAGTCATCAATGTCAGAAACTAATCAGAATAAAAATAGCTGTTACGACTTCGTTTGCGTGACCCAAAAAATTATAAATACCTTATTTTTTCCTCAATTAGGTAAAAAATATCCTATAGTAGTCTAAAATAATTTTCGCATTATTGTCTTTCAAATGTAACACACAGTGGTTTGAGTTACATTGTTTGGATTGTTTCTAAATCGATAACGGCAATAAGTAGAAACTTAGTTTAATTTTATATATATTATATGAGAAAAAAATGTTTCTATCTATGATATGTTTTATACAATCTTAAATTCCTATCATTTCACAGTTTAAATTATATAGGCTACTTTTTACAAAATTGAAAAGAAATAGCCTATATCAGTATAATAGAAGTACCGGTTTTGGTCATCTTAGTACCCATTTTGGCCATTTAAATTTTAAATCAATGTGCAAAAAAGATGTAAAATAAAATAATATTTTTGTTAATTTTTAACTTTCGTACTTAAATGAATCAAATTTATAAGAATGTTGAATGTTATAGAACTATTTTTATAAATATTTTGACAATTAATGGCCAAAAGTGGTATTTCCACCCTACAAGGACTCTAAGTTTTCAACTCTTTTCTTACCAAATTTAATCATAATTGGTTTACCGGTGTAGTCGTGAAAGCTTAATAAACAAACAGATAGACTAACAGATGCCACCAAACTTGCTCGTGACTTTGCAGAACTCAACCACCTAGTAGATATGACGGTAGCGTCTCGCATAAATAATCTTTCGCCTTTTATGAACTGCCTGGCAGAATCGCCGACGGTCTAGTCTGATTTTCGGGTATATCTTCAAAAATCTGAATGTTGTTAATACTGGATCTATCTTAAACTGAATTATTAGCCTACTTCTCTTATACACTTCTGATTAATTTCGTTACGGGTTCAAAATCTACTTAGCTTTTCCCAGGGTACTTTGAGCTCTTAATTCAGTGGTTATTAGAAAGGTTGCTGCTGTTGAATCTGGTTTATAGAAGTTATAGTGGTGGGAATGAGAGATGGGCCAATTGCTCTAAAACAATGTTATTACGCCATTAACACTACATTCATTGGATGCGTGTATAAAGCCGTCAGTTCCAATTATTTATCTTACTTGTCAAATGCTACAATTCAAAACTGTTATAAATAGTAATATCATAAAATATTCGTATATCTACAGACGTAATCTTTGCCCTGAAAACATAAACAAATTTATTGACTGTTTAAAAAACTTAACTTGGACAGAAGTAATGGAGGAAACTGATATTAACAAAAGTTTTAATCTTTTTCACGAAACTCTATGTCTTTTTTACTATCTTTGTTTTCCATTGCAAAAAGTAAAAGTAAAACCAAGCAATTATAGTATTAAATGGATAACAAAGGGCATCCGACTATCATGTTCAAATAAGAGACAATTACGTTACAAATATTATAAAAATAAGTCTCTGTTACTTAAAACTAAATATTCTATATATTGTAAGCTTCAAAAAATAATGTGAACAAAAAGTATATCCTCCGGTCAAAAAACAAAAGTCGTGCTCTATGGAATGTAATTAAAACAGAAGCAAAGCCGGCAAAAAATACACATTATTTACATAAAATTACAAAAAATGGCATAGAAATATCAGATCCCATTACAATTGCAAATAATTTCAATGACTACTTTATAAATTTAAATGATAAAAAAATAACTCAAGAAACAAACATTTACAATACAAATATTAAAGACTATATAAAGATAGCATATTTTTAAGCCCCACTTGTGAAGCTGAAATAACCCGAATAGTTAAATTGCTTAATAATACGAAAGCAGTAGGATATGACAATATCCACTTCCGTCATTAAAAGTGCAATTGCAGTTTTATTACCAATACTGACTTGGTTAGTAAATGAATCTCTTTCCCAAGGCGTATTTCCTAGTAGTCTTAAGGTATCAGTTGTAAAACCGTTACATAAAAGTGGTGATCGCCATGATATGGCCAATTACAGACCATAGCTATAGCTTTGATCTCTGTAATTGCTAAAATATTCGAAAAAGTAATGCATGAGCGACTTACGAATTTTTTCAAAAAGCACACAATTATTCATATTGAGCAATATGGATATCAGAAAAATAAATGTACGGCGTCAGCAGTGTTTTCTTTAATAAAAAAATAACAGAAAACATTAATAAAAAAAAGTCAAGTTGCAGCAGTATTCTTCGATATGTCGAAAGCGTTTGATTTTGTAGACTATATAACTTACTAAACAAATTGCACAAATATGGTATTCGAGGCATTAAAGCAATGCCGTGGATTAAGAGTTATTTGTCTGAACGAAAACAGTATGTTGAAATTAGCCAAGTCAACGTGAAGTCTGAAATAGTTACATATAAATCAGAAAATTTGTTTATCAATTTCGGAATTCCACAGGGTAGCATAATAGGACCACTTTTCTTTTTAGTAAATATTAATGACCTCCCTGACATCTTAGAAGATCAATGCAGTATCTTTGCGGATGATATTGCATTGATAGTCGAAGGTAAAGATTATTCATTCCAAACAAAATTAAATAAATCTGTGGAACAAGTATTTAGGTGGTTACAATTAAATAATTTAAAAGCAAACATAAATAAAACGAAACTGATGCAATTTTCCTACTATAATACACCCAGACAAAATTTACAAATAGAGTATAAGGGTCACCAAATGGCTGAAGTAAATGTATGTAAGTTTCTTGGCATACATGTAGATGGGTATTTAAATTGGAAAGCTCATATTGAAAATTTATGCCACAAGCTAAATAAATACGTGTTTGTCCTTCGCAAAATCTCAAAAACTATAAGCATAGACGCAGCGCTGACGGCATGTTACGCGTACGTGGCATCGGTTTTGCGGTATGGCATTATTATATGGATGAACTCTAGCAATGCGAATAATGTTTTTTTAGACAAAAAAATGTATTCGTGCCATTTTTAATATGAATCCTTTAGAATCATGTAGACCGTTATTTAAAAATAATAAAATTTTAACACTCACGGATATGTATATTTTAGACACAGTCAACTTATTCTAATACTAATTATTTTACGGTAGCGTTTTTAAAAGTAAAGCATTGCATGAATGTAAACTGTAGGCAAATTGTGGCATTTTATAACTTTTATTTCCAAACAAGAAATTTATCTATTACAAATTGTAGTAGGTACAAAATCACAGTGCGTAATAATAAAAAGCGTCGCCACCTGCTACGATAGCTGCTTTTTGTAAACAGCTACAGTAACATCACTTTAGCAATATTATATTTTTAATGAGTAGGTAACAGATTCTACTACGGAATATTAAATTTATCATAAAAATGATCAGTTAATAAAGAATAGATTTTAAATATTATTTTTTTAAATATCTAGTAATCTATATTTTTTGCATGTCACTTTTGACGATATGTGATTGGAAACAATGTTAAAAATGTAATATCTTAATATGTACCCACATTCTTGCAAATAAATGATTTTATTATGATTATTATTATTATTATCTCAAGAAACAAAGGATGGTTGAAATTAGAACGGTAAAATTTGACAATGATCATCATGAACTACCCACGGACCATATACCGACAAACCGTCTAATAGTAGTTGGTTCACTATTCAGTTCACTGTGTTTGTTTTGCTAGTCTAGTTGTGAGAGTCGTTACAATCCGGCGACTCAGAAATGCGACATTCATTAATTAATACTAGCTGATCGCGCAGCTTCTTTCACGATTGAAGTAAAATTTCATTAATGTCATCTTTTGTACACATTTTAATTCCTTATTTCCTTATATAGGAGTAGATTTTTGAAAAAAGAGTAGTAGCCTATATTTAACAATCACCTCTGTGGTCTAGCAGTCTGGTGTCGACCTTGACCAACGAGGTCTAGGGTTCGATTCCCAGTTCGGGTAATTAAAAAATGTGTTTTTTCAGTTTTGTGATAAAAACAACGTTGCCCGGGATTGGATAACTACTCGGTTGGCGACAGGCTTGCCACCTATCACATTGTAGGACAGAGTAACTTCAGCTAATCGTTGATACAGGTTACACCTCTGCCTATCAAATCGGGGATACAGGCGTGACGACACTTTTTTTAGTAATGTACCCAAACGTCTAACCGGTTAACTTTGTTCTGCTAATCTGGTTGTGAGAGCCGTAACACTTCCGCTACGCAAATAGAAACGCAACATGAATTAATTAATACTAGCTGAAACGCGCAGCTTCATTCGTGATTAAAGTAATATTTTATCAATATCATCTTTTGCAGACATTTTTTGCCCTATTTCAACGATTTAGGGGTTGACTTTTAAAAAAAGTAGCTTATATTTGATACCGATTCTTTAACTATCTCCCTGCCAAACTACATTAATATCAGGTCAGCATTGAAAGACAGATTGACAGACTTTTGAATTTACAATATTATAGTGTGAATGAATGGATGTATAGGTGGCGGTAGTCTCTTACAATCACTACTACTTATTACTATTTACTCATAATGCAAACGTTTTCTCGTTGAAGATATTACTTGTTAACCACGCTGTCAAAACGCTCCATATTATTTTTGACCATAGCAACAAAGGTGTATTTCGTTTGTGCTTAAAACACATTTCCTATTCTCTGTTAAAACTGATATTATTATTCATTTTTACTATAACCTCAAATACAACACTTTATTTGTATATGAATACAATTATTGCTATCACACGAATGAAGAAATTTGAATAAGGCTAATATCTTAAGGAAATGTTAGATTTGATAAAATTACAGTGAATAATTAAGATCGGCAGACAAAATGTCTGCTTATATGTAAAAGTGACATTCTCTCTTCATTTTACGTACAAAGTCCAATAATGTTAACTACAGTAGTAGTAGAGATAATGTCCTCAATGAGGAGAAAACATCTTGAGAACATTTTCTCCCGTAGCACATCCTTATTTAAAAAAAAGTATCTTCACGCTTATATCCCCGAAGAGGTAGGCAGAGGTACAACTAGTGCATCCTAGATTAGCCGAAGATACTTAGCCCCACAATATGATATGTGGCAAGCCTCTCACCAAACGGGCACTTATCGAATTTCTGGCAACGTAGTTTTTATCATAAAAGTAAAAAAACACATTTTTTGAAATGCCCGATCCGGGAAAGGAACTCGGGACCTACTACCTACCCGACACACCGATACGAAATATATTTCAATATTTATTTATTTTAAATAGGTACAGTAACAGAAAATAGAGTAGATTATACAAAAATAAACTATGGCATAATAACAATTTAAAACTGTCTTCCGGTTAATACTGTGCACAACTTTCATGAAAATAGGGTCAGTGTCAAACGGAACAGGAAGTACCTGAACTTACTATTATTTGTATACAATTTCAATTGCTATGTCACAAAATTGATACATAATACATACATAATAAAATGATGTTATGTCATTGATAAATTTTTCCTTATTTAGGGACTTATTCCTTGTAATTTGTAAATATAACATTTTAATCAGGAAGTTACAACCATTATGGAGTTTGAAACAAAGCTCTCGATCTTCTGATTTCTTACTTAAATGAAAGAATTCAGGGGGTTGTCATGGAAAAAAGCTCCACTGGTGCTGTTGTAACCATGGGTGTCCCGCAGGGCTCCATACTTGGTCCATTTTTGTTTCTGATATACATAAATGACTTGCCTTACTACGTAGGGGATGAGCATGAAATCGTACTGTTTGCGGATGACACTTCACTTTTATTTAAAGTAAAAAGACGAATTGGTAAGTATGATGAAGTAAATAATGCGATTTCAAAAGTTGTACACTGGTTCAGTACGAACAATCTTTTATTAAATGGTAACAAAACTAAGTGTGTTAAATTTTCATTGCCTAATGTAAGGCATGTAGATACCAGCATACAATTGGATGGAAACAACCTGGATCTGGTGGATTCCACTGTCCTTTTAGGTATTACTTTAGATTAGAAATTACAATGGGGAACGCACATTAATAATTTATCAAATAGACTTGGTTCGGCAGCTTCTGCAGTTAAAAAAATGAGACAGTTAACTGATATCGACACAGCAAGAATAGTATACTTTAGTAACTTCCACAGCATTATGTTATATGGAATTCTTCTCCATATCAATTTTAACTGCGTTTTTTATACTTCTTTTTTCGTAATTTTTTTTCGATTCAGTTCTAATATATAAAGAAGGTGGGCAAAAATTTTGCTTTTTTTTGTAGCGTTTAATAATCATATTCATGGGCTTATTTTTATGTTACATATTTTTAAATTAAATACTTCCCCTTCAGATTATATTAATTTTAAGGAGCTACTCGTAAGCTGACTACGATCAAATATTTTTAACTTCCCCCTACGTATGTAGATAAGAAAGTTACTGATTTTGCTCCGATTTTCGAAAATCTAATTTTCGCCAGATCTCCACGTTTTGAGGTCCTAGGAACCTTTTCCGACTATTTTTGCGATGACGTCAGTATGTTTGTATGTATGTATGTGTGTGTGTGTCCACCCAACTTAGACTTTCTGAAAATTTGAACCGATTTGAATCAGAAAATTCGTAAAATTTGAAAAAGTCTCGAAAAATGTTTGGTGCAACAGAATTTTTTTAATATAACTTTCTAAAAATGTACTGATTGAGTATAAAACTTAATCTGTTCTATTCCTTATAAAGCTGCGTCCAATGTGTAAATTGCATCAAAATCGGTTTATCCGTTCGGGTATTATCGTTGACGAAAAATTTTGAAAAAGTGTTTTTCGATATAGCTTCTAGATTCTACAATATTCTAGTACTTAAAAAACTACGACAAAAACAGTTTCAAAAATCAAAATCGAATCAATTTTTCAAAAGTGTCAGCTTTTTAAATTTATTTTGTTGTTTTTAGAAAAAACTTACTTGATATTTTTAAAATAACTTTTAGGCCAATATACTGATTGACTAAAAAATCTAATCAGCTTTTCTCCTTAAAAAATTGCGTCAAATACCGTTAATTACATCAAAATCGGTCTATTTATTTGGGATTTGTAAATGTCGAAAATTTTTGAAAAAAACAATGTTTACATTGTTTCGAATTTTTTTCAACCTATCGATTATGTAACTAAAACAATACTTTAGATCTTAACCATTTCGTTGAATGCCATTTCAAAAATCAAAATTGATCATCGTTTCCAAAATGTACAGCTTTTCAATAATCAATATACCTACTGCCATTTTTAACTAAATAGATGTTTGAACTGAAAAAATCTATGTTTATAGTTTTTATTCCTTTGAGTTTAAAATACCTCAATTTAGCGGAAAGTTCCAGGGATGGTCTGTAGGTTCAACCGTATACATATTTTTTTATCTTCCCGCTACCTATGTAGATAAGGAAGTTACTGATTTTGCTCAGATTTTCGAAAATTGAGTTTTCACCAGATCTTCACGTTTTAATGTTGTAGGAACCTTTTACGACTATTTTCGCGATGACGTTAGTATTTCTGTATGTTGTGTGTGTGTGTATGTGTGTATGTAAACAGCTCATAACTTTTGAACGGCTTGACCGATCGAAACGCAGTTGATGTCATTCGACTGGATTCCACACAAAATTTGAACCAAGTCGGCTCAGGAGATTTTGAGAAATTTTGAGAAAACCTCAAAAAATTTTGGCGAAAGAGTTTTTTTTTTAATATAACTTCCAGATTAATGTACCGATTGAGTACAAAAACTAATCAGCTCTATTCCTCAAAAAACTACGTTTAATGCATAAATTTCATCAAAATCAGTTTATCCGTTTGGGCGTAATCGTTAACGAAAAGTTTAGGAAAAAGTGTTTTTCGATATAACTTCGAAATTTTTTAACCAATCATTTTTTGGTATATATTGGTTTTAGCAAACTTACTTGATATTATTGAAATTACTTTCAATCTGATATACCGATTGACTTAAAAATCTTATTAACTTTTTTTCTTGAAAAACTACATTAAAAAATGTTAATTGGACCAGAATCGGTCAATGTTTTTGGGATTTATTAATGACGAAAATTAAAAAAAAAATTCTTTTAACCTTGCTACGAAATTTTGCAACCTATCGATTATGTAGCTGAAACCATACTTTAGATCTCAAAAATTTAGTTGTATGCCGTTCGAAAAATAAAAATTGATCATTATTTATTATATACACCAGAAAATACACAGCTTTTCAAAAACCAATATAGTGCCTTTTTAACTAAATAGATGTATGAACTGAAAATAATCTATGCTTAGAATTTTTACTCCTTCTAGCTCAAAATTCCCCAATCTAGAGGGTAGTTTCAGGGATGGTGTACAGGGTCAACCATTCAAACATTTTTTATAAAGTAAACTAAATGTTGTCCTTTGATATTTTCCCCGATTAGTGGAGTGTTTTCGTATTTTAAGTATTTATTTTTCTAAGCAAAATTATTTTTAACTTAAGAATGCTTTTAAAAAATGTACCAACAATATTAAGGAAATTATAGTTAAAACTATTCAATTTAAAATATTTCTTATAATGAAGCTAAAGTTGGCGTTAGGTACGAAACGTTCAGAATATCACGGCAGAAAATCTTAGTTTATAACATATGCTGTACTTTAATATATACTTCTCATTTTAAGACGCTAGTCAGCAATTGTGATGTATGAGAGATTGCCGATGTTTTTTTCAAGTAACTGTACCGAATAAAATATGAAAAAAAGAAAAATTACCGATGAAAAGGTGTGAGAAAATTAAAGTAACTCAATATGTAATTTATTTATTCGATCGACACCCCACAACTTAAAATAATTGATGTAAGCTATTCAATTATAGACCTTGTTTAATATTCAACTACTTTGATAGCGAGTCAATTTGTCACGGACTTTGTTATGGGAACCTGTCTTGCATACTCATTAATAATGTTTTCTTATACAAAGAATAATATTGATGTGGGTCTTGGTATGTGACAATATCGATTTTCGTTATAAGTTTGTTCATTTATAGAAAGGCAAAAAGATTATATGAAAATAATGGAAAAGCAACATGTATGACCTCTTTAGTAAATTTAATTTTATATTATAATGCACAATAAAAACAATATATTGCAATACTAGCTCACCCGGCAAACGTGGTTCTGCCTTTTTAACTACTCTTATTTATTTTTCTATATTTTCTCACCTTTTAAGCCTTCCCTGGACTTCAACAATTAATTTAAAACCAAAATTAGCCAAATCGGTTCAGCCGTTCTCGAGTTTTAGCGAGATATATATATATATATATATATATATATATATATATATATATATATATATATATATATATGTATATATGTATATATATAAATCAATTGCTGTTATATAGTTAAACATTTATTTATTTATACGTGAAGCAAAAACTTCGTATCCTTCTTTATAATAAATATTTGGTCGTACGGTGGTGTATGAAATTTGGCACTGTTAATGTTTACCACGCGCAGGATTACAGCAACTTAATATTTTAAATAATATTCATTAGAAATTCGTTAAATTATTCAAAATAAACATTACACACATTACTTTAATGTGACATAATTGGTAATATATATACACATGTATACTATTTTCTTTAAGGATAAAATCAGTTGTCAAACTTAGATTTTATTGTTTAGACTATGGTCGAATTTCGGTCACAGATCGCTAGTTTACTTAAATATAATATGTAAGTTTTCTCTAGCAAAAGAATAAAACACTAAGTAGCAAATACCCAATCTGATCATCAAAGGCTTTATTTGGTAGCTCAGTGGGCTCAATACCACAGAGCCAGCAAATACTAATGGACTTACTACTAATAGACATTAGATGCCCAACACCAAGGCATGGAAAGTGTAGCCGAAATGCTTGTAAGTGTCAAACGCTTGTATAAATCATGAATCTGTATTATATCTTGAGGCAACACTTTTAATACCTACTTGAAACCAAATTTTAAATACTGCTGTCATCTTCTGAGGTCTAACCCTCTCTTTCTAACACAGCTGTATAAATAGAGATGGGGAGACCTCATAGACAGAAATGTAACGTAAATATTTGTTTCAGTTGATTAATACGAGTGTTAGCTCCACCTATACCTAATATTTCATGGTATGAATATAATGTGCGAAAAAATAGAATTATACCATGTTGTGCTATTTTATCGTACCGAATAAGAAGTCAATGTTTAAAAAATATCCCTCGAGTAATTTTATTCCATCGGTAAGTTATATTTCTGGATGTAAATTCAAGCTAGACTGACGGTTTGTCAAAAATTGTTTTTAAAGGCGTGTCCAGTTTAATCCGTGCTTAATAGGATTGTTTGATTAATATTGACAAATAAAATAATCTTAAATTATATAATTAACAAATGTGACATACGTAGCTTTGGTAAAATAGCATTCAAAAAGATGTCGCGCTGCTAACGCACCGGTGATGTCCATTTTGGAACATTTGCTCAATTCTAGTAAAATTGAAGACTAAATACGTGCATCTTTAATACACCGTGACTTTTAATTTGTACTGTTTTAATTGCCTATAATTTTCATTCGTACTGTTTGTTGCCTACTTGGCTGGTGTTGATAAATAAAAACAAAGCAAAACAGTACAAGTGCTTCTAACATTATATAAATACAGGTTAACATGAAGTTTTACCAAGTGTCGACGTCATTGTGTTAAAACCATAATTTTTTACTTATATAAATACAATCATCATTTTATTATTTTTCTAATATGATCAATCATTCTGTATGGCTATATATAATTCGGGTCGGAACTGCTTTTTATAACTTACTGTATTGGAAATATTAAATTACATTTTAATAAATAAATGTGTAAACGCTTAAACTAGAGGATTTTGCAATCGACTTAATGAATATCAATGAAAATATCGTGAAATTGCGCATGTTTTTTCTTTAATCTTTTTTCACGACAACGCACTTTTTTCATCTTTTTCTTGGTCATGTTTGTGTCTTTTTATCGGGGGAGCCATCAGCTTCTTTGCTATCCTGTTACATAAAAAAGTCCCTGGTCCGTTTTCCAGGTCGGGTAAGAATTATTTGAGACTTTTGGGGCTTACTTCTAAAATGGAAATCTTGGCAGCAGCTTGAAATTTAATCATGGCGTGTCAGCGCTCTGGTGCTTCGGACGAGCGTTATAACTGACTGTTATAACGCTCGTCCGAAGCACTAACTGACTTCGGACGAGCGTTAGGTCTTCTCACCTACCCATATACTGAATTCTAATGAACCAAAACGTCTATTGGGTTCCGGTTCGATTTGCCTACTTCGCAAGCTGCAGGTTTTAAAATAGATTGATGAGTTCGGCCTCAATGTGCTACAAAAATATAGTTTCAGCCGAAATTATCAAATCTATATATTAATGTGTGAAGGAAAATCGTTAGACATCTCCTTAAGACAATTGCGTAAACGGTGGAGTATTAAAGAACACGAGCGAGACTTCACACATCATTTTCTTTAGTTACTGCCTTAAAGTTTAATATATTTCGTAAGATTCTATATCGACCCTATAACTTTTTCGCATTTAAACAACATTTTTTAAACTTGGCGAATAAACAGCTAAATAAAGTTTGAATTTAGGTAATGTTAACGTAAAAATTTAGTAACTGTGTTTGGCACAGGTGTTTAAGTATTTATCTTGTCCTTTGGTGTCTTTAGTACAATCGCTAATCTCAGAAATCTAAGTTAGATTGACAGAATTCTGAGCTAAGATTTTGCTAAGACACATTATAGATACTTAAAATAACAAAAAAGAAATTAACTAACTGTTCTTTTAATTCTGGAGAATTTATATTTCACACTTATAATGAAAATTATGATTTATAATATTATTACCGTTTTAATGTCAATGTAAATAAAGATTTGTACAATGGAACACTTAAATATTATAATGATAGAAGTCAATCAAATTAAAGTCTTAACATTTTTTATAGGTACACTATTTAATTTATTTAAAAAAGGTAGATAATTATTCTAGTTTATCTCACCTAAAGACATGCAAAATATGTTTAAACTTAAAATCGCCATTGGCACAGTTAAAGTTTATACACAAAAATTCAATGTATAAACAGACACTACAGATTTATATAGTAGTATTGGCCATGTGCTCGCAAATTTGCGTGGGTTGGACGAAAATAAACCGACTCAAAGTCGTGGGCGACGATGATTACCGTGACCCTTTATAGTAAAAATAGCAGTAATTCGATTTGTATGTAACTTTTTCGTCGCACAACTCCTCACTTTCTTTTAGTTCTCATGGCAACAAGGATTTGTTCCATTTTTTATACAACCTTAAAAGATTTTTATTTTAGCTTTTTATATTTTAAGATAGGATTTTGGGATGGGGACTAATACCAAAAAGAACTCAATTGTACGTACCGCAGCGGAAAATAACTGTTCATAAACAATGAAGCTCGATATCTATGCACAGGTCGATGTAATTAAAATTTTTATTGGATAATTACTAATTAGGTAAAATTTCAATCACCTATTTTTTGTGTATAAAAATGCATAGGTTATTTGAAAATAACTAAATATAATAAATAATATCGCCAAGGCAAAAGCGGAACACATTGGCAGAATTGACGAGAAATTAGTTCGCATTCCTTCGGGCACTCGTGCGTTTTGGTCTCTCGCCAAGGCTGTCTTAGGGAATTTCTCCCAGCCTTCATTTCCATCCTTGCACAGAGACGATGACTCTTTGGCCCATACCGCAAAGGAGAAATCCGATCTTTTGGGCCCGTTATTTGCGACCAACTCTACACTGGATGACCGAGGGAACGCACCGCCTACCATCCCGCAGTGTGATAGTTCTATGCCAGAACCACAGTTTCGGCAGTCATCTGTGCGTAAAGTACTACTTTCCTTGGACATCCACAAGTCGAGTGGGCCTGATGGCATCCCTCCGATTGTGCTTAAAGTATGTGCTCCAGAGTGGGCGCTAGTATTGATGCACCTATTCCGGCTTTCCTATTCACTCGGCGTGGTACCGAATTCATGGAAAACAGCTTTAGTGCATCCCATCCATAAAAAAAGAGATCGCTCTAATCCGTCAAATTATCGGCCAATAGCCTTAACCTCCTTGTTCTCCAAAGTCATGGAGACACTTATAAACTGTCAGCTCCTGAAGTATTTAGAAGAGCACCAGCTGATTAGCGACCAACAGTACGGTTTCCGTCGTGGTCGCTCAGCTGGTGATCTTCTAGTATACCTGACGCATCGCTGGGCGGAGGCAGTTGAGTCCAAGGGGGAGGCATTGGCAGTTAGTTTAGACATAGCGAAGGCCTTCGATCGGGTATGGCATAAAGCGCTTCTCTCAAAGCTGCCTTCCTATGGGCTTCCCAAGAAATTATGCAAGTGGATCACCAGTTTTTTGGCTGATCGGAGCATCAAGGTCGTAGTCGACGGTGCATGCTTCGACCTCAAACCTATTGACAGGCTGGTGTTCCCCAATGCTGCATGCTATCACCGACACTGTTTCTTCTGCATATCAATGATATGTTGCAAATTAGTAACATACATTGCTATGCGGACGACAGTACTGGTGATGCTACATACTCCTGCCGTAGCGGTATTTCTCGGGAACACGTCGAAGAGGGACGGAACAAGCTTGTGTCTGAACTCGAGAATCGACTAACCGATGTCTCAGAATGGGGTCGTCAAAATCTTGTAACATTTAACCCCAAAAAGACGCAGCTTTGTGAGTTAACCGCTAAAAAACACCCTTTGTCGTATCACCTCGGTTTGAGAGCATTCGCCTGACAGCCTCAGCCAGTATTGGAATACTGGAGTCGACATATCGAACAACGTTCAGTTCCGCGATCACTTGGAAGGAAAGGCTAAACTAGCCTCCAAAAAGCTTGGCGTAGTCAGTAGAGCCAAGCAGTACTTCATGCCAGCCCATCGCATTCAACTTTACAAGGCCCACATTCGACCTCACATGGAGTACTGTTCTCACCTCTGGGCCGGAGCTCCTTAGTACCAGCTTCTTCCTCTTGATCGCATTCAACGTAGAGCGGTTCGAATCGTCGACGATCAGGCTTTCTAATCGGCTTGACTCATTGGTGTTACGCAGAGATGTAGGTTGGCTCTGCATCTTTTACCGTATGTATCATGGGGAGTGTTCCGAAGAGTTATTCGGACTAATTCCTGCCGCTGAATTCCATCATCGGACATCGCGTCAAAATTTTAATTTCCATCCTCACCACCTCGATGTCTGGAAATCCACAACCGTGCGCGCTTTTGTCGGCATTTTTTGCCTCGCACAACTTTTTTGTGGAGTGAATTACCCTCGGGGGTGTTTCCAAACGGATACGACTTAGGGACCTTCAAGAAACGAGCTTATTCATTCTTAAAAGGCAGGCAACGCAGCTGCAAGACCCCCGGTATTGCAGTTGTCCATGGGCGGCGGTGATCACTTACCATCAGGTGCTCGTTTTCCCCCTCTGCTATAAAAAAAATAAGGATTATCTTTTTTGTCCTGTAGCTTCTAATTTTTTTTTGCGGTAACTAGAATCGACGAGTTTATTTCCTCTGTTTCTTTTTACTTTATCATTCATACTCCGTGCTGTTATCACAATTTTTTAAGACTTCTAGAAAGAAAAGCTTTAAAAATAGTTCTTTCGGGTCGAGGAAATAATTCGTAACAACCAAATCTTAGCTGATTAGGGTAACCTTCATAGCAATGAAATTTATAATATCTTTCATTTCTCCGTGTTGTTCTGGGCTCGCTTTGAAGAATAGACCATCTGCATATTCTACCAGGCAGTTCGTAAAAGGTGAACGATTGGCTGTACGTATCACTATCATCGTGATTACGAGATGGTTAATTTCCGCAACTTCTCCTCGGGTATTTGGTACTACCGCATTATATATTCTTGTCATTGTGTTTCGGTGTGGAGGGTAAGGTAGCTGATAAATTTATGACATTAATACCTCGCAACAAGGATAGCAACGCACCGTTAGGCGATAGTTGTCTCTTTCTGTCAAAAAAGCCATCTGCTTGTTTGCTATCTCATGTAATAAATAATATTGGGATAGGTACTAAGAACAGTTTCTTTGAGTTATAAATTACAATAACTTTCGTACAAAGTCGTATTATAGATAAAACGAAGACAAAAATACTTGTTAATACCTACGAGTATATGTGTATGGATGATCTGGCAAATAAATTCGTTTCGTGTTTTCACACCTTAGGGACCATTGATATTATGCAGAACACGTCCCAAACACAGCACCTTGTATTTTCTTATAAAGACTTCGACTCGCAGTTTTGTCACTACATAAGTATAATATTGGAATTCAACTCAGAATTTGGAGTTTTTTTATTTTATATAATAGCCTTATTTTTGATATATGAATAAGTACAAGGCTCTTTTGAAAGAAAGAGGCAACCATCGTCTATAAAAACCACATATTTGTGTGCGTTACTATCTACGTGGAAGGGAATTAATGCCAAAGATACAACCATCCATACCAATATTATAAATTCGAAAGTAACTCTGTCTGTCTGTCTCTTCTTCACATCTAAACCACTGAACCGGTTTGGATAACATCTATACATATAAAAAAATCGTAGGAAAGTCAAAACTGTACATTGAATATATTTTTTAAAGAATGCTTGGGGTGCGATCCACAATCAATACCGAAGCCAAAAATATACTTTTTACAATTTTTGTCTGTTTGTCTGTATGTATGTCCGGGGTAAACTCAAAAAGTACTGACTGGATTTACTTCAAATTTTTCATGAATATTACTAACAGGTCGGGTCAACATATAGGCCACATATTATCACGCTATCACCTACGGGGGAGGAGCTGTGCCGAGTAAACGAAGTCCGCGCGGACGACGTCGCAGGCAACAGCTAGTTTAGTATAAACATAGTTTGAGTTCCGAGAAAGAACATAGGATAGTTTTTATCCCGGGAATCCTATGGGAACGTGAACTTTGCGGGTAAAACCCCGGTTTTTTTAATACTATCCATTGGGAAGCGCTTGACCATGATCTCGCCTGACGGTGAGCTAAGAAGCGGCCTAAGATGGAACGCGCTTCTCTAGAAGGTACCTGTTCACTCTTCTCTTGAAGATCCCCAAATTGTACTCGTCGGGAACACCGACTTAGGAAGCATGTTCCAGTCCCTTGCAGTTCGAATGAAGAATGTCGAGTCGAACCGCTTTGTCCGGGTACGTGCAACGTCCACCATGTGGCGATGCTTAGAATCTGTGCGCCTCGACGATCGATAGAAAAACGGGCATTGCGAAATTCAGCGCACTCTTCAAAGTGTATTCGATAAAAAACCGATAGTAAACTAGCCACTCTGCGGCGATGAGCGTGGCTCTGGAGTTTTTTGCCTAGCAGATCATAGTCCTTTATGAGTCTCTCTATCGCCTATAGTGTCACGAGTTGGTATTTGGCGGATTCATCCCAGAGGTGAGAACAGTATTCCATGCACCAATGGATTTGTGCTTGATAAAGGTTGACCGACTATCCCAGGCTGAAATACTGCCTAACTGCCAGAATACTAAGCTTTTTGAGGCAATTTTTGCTTTTTATTCAATGTATGAGCCAAAGTTGAGAGTAGGCGTTAAGGTGATACCAAGGAGCTCGAGGTGGTTAGTTATCAGCACGGACACACCGTTATTATAGAAATATTTAAACGTGGACCAAGTCGCGGGCACAATTAGTCATCTATAAAACCATATAGTCGCCTCTGTGGTCTAGTGGTCCAGCGTTGGCGTTGACCACATGAGGTCCCGGGTTCGATTCCCGGGTCAGGCACATAAAAAAAGTGTTTTTTCTGTTTTCTGAGAAACACAAAGTTGCCCGGGATTGGAAAGTGCCCGGTTGGCGATAAGCTTGCCACCTATCACATTTGTGGGACCAAGTATCTTCGGCTACTCGTAGGTGCACATGTTGTACCTCTGCCTACCCTTTCGGGGATATGGGCGTGAAGATACTTTATAAAACCACAGATATTAGTGATGTGATATTACACATAACATAACATAATATGTCGGCATAAGTTCTCTGCCACTCCATATGGTAGTGGATTATGCCAACATAATGTTCATCGTTTACCATACTCACCAAAGGGGAAAATAGTGAGCAACTGCAGCAAAAAATGAAATGAATACTAAAAACTACAAATGTTGTGTGTGTTTTTTTATTTTATTCTTAAAGATTTGTCCTAAAGTTTTTACATTTTTTCCATCATTTTCATCTGTCAAACTGCATCGTAGTTCGTCGGAAATAGTTCTCTTGTAATACATTTTACTGTCCTGTATAATTTTACAATACATACACAACACACATATTATATCAAAATCCGTTTAGCCGTTCCGAGGTTTGTAGCATGCGTACAATACAGTTTAAGTCACTTTTTTAAGTAGAGATAAATAGCACTACTGCTAGGCATCTCGCAAAGGCCAGAGAGGATTAATATGTGTCACTAACATCTTGACTACTAAATAAGTGACAGAATCTGGAACGTCTCGACCGGGTTGGTACCACCATCTTACTTATTCCTGCCACAATACCATTTGTCACTGTCGTGTTTCGTGTTGGAGGGTAAGGTAGCTGGTAAACTAAGGCATCTGCCACATTGATACTTAGATGACAATAAAAATGTTATGTAAGGAAATTCATCCATCCATCCATCCATCCATTCAACTATTGATATTAACCTTGAAATAAAAATATTTTGCTACTACTCTCTTAGGAACGTCGCCAGGACCATATCAATAAGTCGGTAATAGCTTAGTATTAAGAGCGTGGGTGTAACAAATGACCGACATTTATAACAATGCTTCCGAAAATAACATTTCGACATTTACGAGTAGATATGACGTTCGTTATGCGAAAGCAGATTTGATACAAATGTTGTTTTTAGATATGACGTCAGTGTACACGTGATTACCCACTCAGTTGAAATTACTTGTGAAACTAGGTGGAAAATTACTAACTAATAACTAACATTAAATTTAAAATACGAATGGAGTTATTAATAAGAACTCGGCATATTTGCATACCGACAAGTATGTTCAAAACTTAATGACATAAGTTTATTAATTTCAAAATGAAAATCAAAAATGTTTTTAATAATAATACGTAAAGTACTCGCGGTTTCCTATTCCTTTGAAATTACGATTGAAACTAGGCGGAAAGTTAGGAAATACGAATGTTACATTAATTTAAAATACCAATACTGATATTATTCAAATCTTGAGCTGTTGGTATACAGAAGCAAGTTTATTGTTTTCAAAATCAGAATCTAATATTTTTTTAGATATGACGTCAATGTACACTTGGGTTTCCATCCATGAAAATGAAGTATAAAACTATGCGAAAATTTACAAACTAACAACTTACGATTATTTTAAATACGAATGATGCTTTTAAAAACAACAAAATAATATATTTTTTATATATGATGTCTAAAGTTAATTTTGAAAATGGTGTTATTATTAAATGGTGTGCTTGACATGTGATTTTTCATTTTGTTGAAATAACGCGTGAAACTAGCAAGCAAGCATCCTTACAAAGTTTGCAAATTTTCCTCATCAACATATTGTAGTGAAAAAATTGATGGTATCCATCCAAGCAGAGTAAATGAAGATTTTTATGTCTTATATAGATAACTAGAAATAATTCCACTCGTAGCCTACAAAAAGTATATACACCTATACAAATGGAATTTTATCATTGGGTTGCAAATTGTTGCTTTTCACGAAGAACTGACACTGTAAGGCCAGAATTATGTATACAAGTCAGTCGTTACAATTCTGGGTGAGACATTGCAAAACTCCATCATATAGTAGTCACAATGGAAGGATTTTGGCAAATACTGTCAGGATGATAGTTCTTCTATTCTTGAGAAATAAAATTTTGCGACAACCCCCCTAACTCATGTTGATACAAGCTCTTTTTTAGAGCCCGAAGTCAACAAGAAACCCTATAGTTTCGCTATGTCCATCTGTCCGTCCGTCCGCATCTTAGCTCAGATATTCTTAGTATTAGAAAACTGTATTTTGACATGAATATATATTAGTCACGCCGACAAAATGATAAAGTCTTGATAATTATTTTTTTAGATCCTAGACCTCCTTTAAACGTAAAGTAGAGATGTATATTTTTTCTCAGGTACTCCAAAATGTGTAATATCTTTTGATATGTTTTTATAAAATATTGTGACTTCATGTAAATGATTTTTCGATTAAGGAATCCGTTTCTGAAATAGTAAGTCTTAAGGTATTAATTTTTGGTTAAGTCGAGCCCTCTTCCAGTTCAACGTTAAATTTAATGGTACGTTTACTGCTTGTAAGGCTTGGTAAGCCTCTACAAGCTCCAAGCCATTACAAACGCTTGATGCCATTTACACGCTTGTGAGTGCGTTAGTGTGTTCCGGATAAGTAATCACGATGGACGCTGTAATTATGTCGCCTAATGCGTTCGGCTTGACATATTTTTATTAGAAATATAAAGAAAAACAAAGCATATAATTGAATGCTTTAAAAATTACGACTAAAAATATATATTTTTTCCATTTTTTTTCAATAATAACATAAGCCTCATAAAAATCACTCGTTAATAGTAGGGATGGGCAGAAATTCATTTTACATACAGTTTAACCGAATTTCGGCAGTTTGAGCCGAACTTCAACATTTGGCCGAAATTCGGTTTAAATGCCGAACCTTCGACAATAGAAAAAAAGTGCCTACTTGCACTATTTGATTAAAATGTACTATAAATACTAATATTATAAAGAGCAAAGATTTGTAATTTTGTATTTTTATATATATCGAATAAACTAAAACTACTGGACCGATTTGAAAAACCATTTTTTGATTTTCTTTCATCATTAATAAGATTTTAAATCATCCCTGAGTAACATAGGCTATATTATATGTTTAAAAAGTTAGAGATATCCATCTAAATTGGAACAATGTACCCCAAAGTATCAAAACTTTGTCGATAAGTCATTATTTTGCGTGCGCTGCGAAAACCATTACCAATATATAAAATAATTTAAGTAAATTCGTAAAAAGTGACGAATGTCGCTCTGGAGAAAGCACGCCAAAATTGAGCCGAAGTTAGGCGGAAATTTGACCGAACTTTTTATTTTGACCAAATGTTTGGCCGCAGTTCGAATTCGGTTCAAACCACATTATGCCCATTTCTAGTAAAAAATGATAAAATATGAAGCAGATAAGGATAAGAATATAAGGCGACAAGCGTTCCCAAGCACACGCGATCCAAGCCAAACATTCTGTTTACACGCTTGTGCTCGTGGACGCTTGTGGAGGCTTACCAAGCATGTAAATGTGTATTAGGTGTCTAAAAAATTCAAGGTATATTATGAAGTTAAAAGAAAAAATATCACGGCTAAATGAACTTTACAAGTTTCCAAGTGTTTGTCGAACAACTTAACAAAATGTACTGAGACAAGTTATTATGGGCGGTGAAGCTGCGGTGCGGATATATCCGTCATTGACGTTAAATCAGTTAAATTTTTATAGTATGAAACGATAAAAAATCTCTGTCCTTAGTACGCATTATTATGATGATTAAGGCGATTACAGCTGTGAACGACCTTGAGTTAGTGACAGGCGCAGCGTAAATACTATTTCGCACGTCAGGATCTCCCGTCGTCAAAGAGTATATACAGTGATGCAGATACGTTTTAACATATTTGTTTACCTATATGAACTTTTATCATCATGAATCAAATGAATGTTAGCAAACTCAAAACTCATAATCGATAATCGGTTATTTATCGATTATCCGTTCATTTTAGAAAAACGATCAATATCGAAAGAAAAAACAATAAATATCGAAAATCGACAAAAAATTATATGACAATTTTACACAATAATGACTGTAACGTATCTTATTTTTTTTTGTAATATACAATAAATCTTGTGTAGCACTTTAATACATACATTTAACCATTAATATTTAACAAAACCTTTCAAAATGTGATTTTGTAAAAAGTGATCTCTTAAATAACCCTTTAAAAATATTTTTTTTTGTTTCAAAATTTCGTAAGAAAAAGTAGAGATTTAATTTAATTGAAAGCTTATAGAAGATGGTATTAAACAGGTTGATTAATTTAGACTATTTGTATGTATAATATATTTAATTTATTTATATTTATTTCATTTCATATGACAGCAAACAAGTAAACAGTTTTCCTGATAGAAACATATAACCATCGCCTATAGACACTTAAAAATTTTAATGGTGCATTGCTATTCATCTAGCAGGATTAGAATGTTACATGCATATGTTTATCAGCTACCTTGTTCTCAAAACCGAATCACGACAGTTAAAAATACAGACGCTATTGTGACAGGAATATGTAAGGCGGTAGTTCCAAAATCGGGTTAATGTGTTGCAAAAAACTAAGGTTGAAAAAAATAAGTAACGATTATAATGCCTCGTAGTCTAGGGGATAATCTAAAGTTTCGTTTAAGGTATTTTTCGAAAATAAATAAATCTCATTAGCCACTTAGATTCGGGCGGGTGGTGTGTTACCACTTCCGTGCCTTGGATAAGCACGTAAAGTCATCGGTCCTGGTAATTGTTAAAACAACAACAACGACATATATTTACGCCAGTCCCCTTACGAGGTAGGCAAAGAGAACCGAGTGCAATATGTCACGATCCTTACAATTTTTTCTTGCTTCCTGCACGTTCATTACTCTCTTCATTCAAACACGCTGGTTGCGAACACTTCACTACCTTCAAATAGTACCAGTTTTTTATCTTTTTTCTTCAGAGTTTTGATGTTTTTGATCCTTGTAAGGGATAAAATTTAAAAAACCTTAAACTCATATTTAACTGTGTTAAAAACATAAATAATAACTTTTAAATAATTTCTACAATATTTTACAATGAACAATCTATTTTTCATTCAAACATAAACGCTTTTTTTACCCTTTTAAGGAATAAAATTTATAAAATCCCTAAACATATAATTCTTAAATTATGTTGAAGAACATAACTACCAAATTTCAGGTTATGTTGACCATGAATAAATGACAATGATGAATTGTAACTCCCACTTTTACTCCTTTAAGGGATGAAACCCCGAACTACATTACGCGCATGTTTCTTCAATTTGGATTGAGTTGAATAAGTAGGTACTAAATTTTATGAGAGTTTAGATAATAAAATTTTTATTTTTAATACAAATTTATACCCTTGCCCTTTTAATGGATGAAATTAAAAGAAATTTTAAAATAAAAATTTCTTTAATTGTATTAAAAAGCATAAAAACTAAATTTTAAGTAATTTCTACAACAAACAATTCATTTTTCATACAAGAATTACTCTCCTTTTACCCCTTTATGGGATGAAATTCAAAAATGCATATTCCTTTAATCGTATTAAAAAGTATAAGTACTAAACTTTATGTAATAATTTATTTTAATACAATCATTAACGCCCCTTTTATCTCTTTAAAGGTTTAAATTACATCATAATAACAACCTCTGTAAAAAACAGCCTTTCCGCTACAAACTTATTATCTACTATAAAAAACGTTCAAGCGTAAACGAAATGTCCAATTTTCAAACAGCATGCAGCACAACCTTATTACTGTGCCAAACGTACTATCTGTATTACTACTCTTTGACTCGAATGTGGAGAGCGGAGTACGCTAACGCGCGACACAGCCTCCCCGTACGAACGCTACCGAGAGACTGACTTTCGGAGCGAACGCAGTCTGCGAATGAAATAATAAGGTTTTTATTGATTTAATGGCACACTATAATAATTTTGTAAAATTTTGAACTTAAATTTTATCAAGCAATAAATTGTCTGTAATAAAGTGAAAAAATCATCAAAATCGTTTCAGTAGTTTGAAAGTTATAAGAAAATTCTTGCGTAAAAATAAGAGAGATATTCGATTTTTTTCGTCAAAAATAATAACAAAATTTGAAAAATCGAACTTAAAATTTAAAGTAAATTATATTTTACGTATAATGTTTATTTTTTTTTAATTATTGGATTAACCGTTTATGAGTAGTAGGCTTTCAAAGAGAAGTATATTTCGTAGTTTGGCGTATGTAATCGCCTTAATTACGAACCCTGTATTGCGTAACGGGCACACGTACTTGGCCGGTTTATTAAACGATATATCATATGCCATATTGCTCAGCATCTTGTAAAAGGCGAGAGAAAGTTACTCATCAATAACATTGTGATTATAAATGAGGTGTTAGAGTTGTGTAATGTCTTTTACCGAGTTTGGTATCACCGTTTTACCTATTTATATCGCAATAGTTTTGGTGCTTGTCTTATTCCGGTTGGTAGGGTATGACAGTCGGTAAATTTACGCATATAACATTCTTACCCCACCAAACGGATAGCAACGCACCATTAAATTCTTTGGTAATTATAGGCTATGGTTATATTAGCACTTCATTAGGAGAACCGTCTGCATGTTTGCTATTCTATGAAAAAATCGAGTGGAGTTTGTACGTGGTAGAAGTGAAACTTCGTATTCTAGTTAATTTATAGGATATAAGATGAATACTCTTTGAAGTTGGTTAACAGATAGAGAGAAATATACAGAGAGAAAGAGAGGGAAAGATTTATTGATTGAAGTAGGAAAATTGATTGATGTTTTGAACGGTAAATCTTACAAGAATACGCATGGTTTATTATGACATTTATTTATCAATACCTTATAAAATTACAAAAAAGTGTTCTCCATAATAACCATACTAATATTATAAATGCGAAAGTGTGTTTGTTTGCCCGTTTTTCACGGCAAAATGGAGTGACGAATTGACGTGATTTTTTAAGTGGAGATAGTTGAAGTGATGGGGAGTGACATAGGTAGGTTACTTTTTGTCTCTTTCTAACCCCCCACTTCCCTTATGAATTTAACGCGCACGAAGCCGCGGGCAAAAGCTAGTTTCTATATAAAACTTTGATTGGCATGGTGACCGGGTGGATATTAATATTAAGAGCTGTAACTTGGCAGGATTATTTTATCTACTTGAAGCCGATTTAGGGTTATCGAGGAAGAAAATTTGAAAATATTATAATATAGTATATTAAAAATTTCTAGAATATATTATATTATCTCATAGCTTTAAATACATAAATGTATAACTACTAAAAACTTTTTTATATTTGTTC
The DNA here is from genome assembly GCA_036924255.1 of Apodemia mormo. Classification (NCBI taxonomy): domain Eukaryota; kingdom Metazoa; phylum Arthropoda; class Insecta; order Lepidoptera; family Riodinidae; genus Apodemia; species Apodemia mormo. Next base: position 42,569,427 of record JAUPFN010000001.1, on the reverse strand, counting down.
CTATTTTGTTATACTTTTTTCGTTTCATAAAATTCAATTAACATTCTTAAGTATCTTAAAAGAAGTTTCACCTAAAATAGGCCTGGTAGAAAGAAAACTTCTATTTTTTAAGAAGAAGCCTAGACTCACGGAATTACTGGACTGACACAGATGGAAATTTTACGACATGTCCTAGTGTCAATTTTGTTTTGTAACAACCAACAACCTTTATGTAGCAAAATTGAATTAGTTAGTATATAATATCTGATTTACATAGCGGCAATGTATTGTGTTTGATACAATAGCGGAATAGAACAAATATCGTTACAAAGCTGACAAATTCCCTCGTCAACATGTTCCAAGTTTCCGCTTTGTTATTAATTAACGTCACTTGTATGGGGTTATTATTGAGAGGGAAATGTCTGGAGCGCTCTTGTTTAATGTTTGTTTGAAACTTCCCACAATTGGTAACCACGTTGATAATATTGAAACGACGGCGTTGGTGCATTTTGGTAATTGTTCAAAATACTCAATTCAAAATATTAAACTTAGATGCAAAACATCGATCGAACGTAACTTCACCACTAAGAAATACAATTATTTATAAAGAGTATAAAAATGTATTTCTTCTTAAATGTGTTTATAATAAAGGGTTAGCTTCAGTTAAGAGCCATTAATGGGTTGAAATCCTGATGCCATTTACTCTCCCTCTAATCGTCAAGATACTGCCCTAAGTCTCACAGGAGACACCCTTAGGGCGGGCTCTTAGCCCACTTAAACTCTGGCTGAGCACGTTGTTCGCTTAAAACGCCCGGTTTCGCAGTAATGGTCATTAGGGTTCATTTCGAAAAAAGTTTTAGCCGGCCTCTAAGGAATTTGTTGATTAAAAATTAAAAATTCCAACATCAAAGCTACTCAGAAAAACCTACTAAAAAACTACTAAAAAAAAGTGTACGATTAGAAGGTATAAAGTATATAAAGAAGGTACGAGCAAATCGAAAAGTCGTAGATGAATGAAAGAGAATCGTCAAGATAACGGGTTGAATCCCTCACTACAACGTATAGTGTGATGGCGGAACGTGGATGTTGGCCGTGAATTTTTTTTTGTGGTTTTTTCAAAATTTCTCAAAAATTTCAGGACCGAATTGGTTCAAATTTTCAGGTTATCTTTCAGGTAACTACGTTTCGATCAGTCAAGCCGTTCAGAGAGAGAAAGAGAGTACAGACATACTGACGTCATCGTGAAAATAGTTGTAAAAGGTTTCTAGGGCTTTAAAACGCGGAGATCTGGTGAAAAGTATAATTTTTGAAAATCGGGGCAAAGTTAGTAAATTCCTTATGTACATATGTAGCGGGAAGTTAAAAAACAGTGACATCATATATTCTATTAGTAGATTTTAGGTATGGAAATTATTGTTAAATTAGATAAACAATGCGATTGTTAAACCCAGTTTTTTTAAACAGTTATTTTTATATGCTAATATGTAATAGATTTTCAATTTCCTCAACATTTCAACGTTGAAACTACCATTTACAACAAAGCTATTTATATAAAAACACTATTATTTAGCTCGCAGTATTAGCAGCATTGTGTTTTTTTTATATAACAGTATTGTTCAATACGTTGTTGTTCACTAGTTTTAGTGGTACTTTTAGTGATAATAAAAATAACTTTTAACAGTATTTCACCATATAAATAGTAATTCGTCGCAATACCGCATAACTAACAACAGACAATTCCGCGTAACTTAGATGTGGCAATTTGCCACATCTAAGTTGCCACTGGCAAATTTCACAGGAGAATGAAATAACAGTAAATCTTCTCCAATACTAATAAAATACGTGTCTTAACTTTTAGCTATTTAGAAAAGTGTATTAGTGAGCTTATATAATAATATCTAATCAAATCCAATCAATATTAAGCTAAAAAATACATCATCATACAAATACAAATCTAAAATTTGATACTTTTGTACTTCCGCGGTATTATCCACTGTTAGTTACGCGGTATTGCAGTATCAACGACGAATTGTTAATTGTTAATAAGAATTTAGTACGAAATTTAACATGTTTATTGTTAAATGATCCATGCCTAGTAGATAACGGCCTCAATGGCAATCACTTATATATTAAGCATAGAAAAAGTACACATAGAGTGGCCGAGCCGAGGAAAAAGTCATCCCGTCGATAGAGAGGAAAGAAAAATGAAATTTGACACTTGTTTATCTATCTAACGTATGAAAACATATACCAAATGTATGTTCTTTCTATCAATAGAAATTTTCACTTATATACGAGATCATGACTCGCCTACTTTATCTATATCTCTATGATATTAAAACTGGAGTCTATTTGTCAGCTACAACAGATATCAAAAATGATAAATTGTACGTCAATTATTGCAATTTGAAAATTTCAAAGATAAGGGCAAATTCGAAATGGAGTTTACAACAGAAGGATGATTAATGATTTAACCCCATTTCTACTGTGATATAATTCACGGCCGTATTTCTTCAAAAGAACTTGACCTTTCGGCTTTCGTGAGCCACCGCAATATATCATTTGCGATCCTCCGTCCGTGGATGCCAACAAATATATAGTTAGCACGACATTGCCCTGATATTAAGAAGACTCGAGTGCTTATTTAGCTTTCGATAAGAGTACAGTTTAAAGAATTGAGCGTACACAAAGATAACAAAAACAAATAATTATAAAAAAAATTCGTGAGTGCTACCCACACGATAAGAGTAAAAACTTCAGTAAGATTAGTATCATAAATATAACGGACGCTGAGCGAGTATGACAGTGACGCGTTAAGTATTCTGTCTCGATCCCTTAGCCGACTCGAGCCGACTTTACCCGAACGACTGTTACCTAGCCGTACGTGATAGCTTAATCATCAATAGCCACAAAATGAAGTGCCCAATGCTTACGATAATAACTATCATGTAATCTGTGCCAATGCGGCTGAGTCAGAAAAAATATTAACATATGACATATGTTAATATTTTTTCTGACTCAGTCAGTCATATGTCATGTCATGAAAAAGAACATATTCTCAGCAAAAACGAAATGCATTTTATAACTGAAATCTATGTTCAAACAAGCTGCAGCTATAAAACGTAATAGAATTATAGTGTTATCCAGGGCTGTTTAATACATGACAAGTACGGTCTTAGGATGCAAAGATTTTTCAAACTACTTTCATTACGTGGTTTTACCCAACTACGCTAGAAGGAAAGTTATTGTTTTTCGAGTGTAAGTATGAATATATATACGTGTATTTTTTGGCAAGCTCTGTAGCTGAAACTGTTGTTTAATTTGAGTGGTATTAAAAAAAATCATTGTTTGGTATCATTAGATTGGTCTCAATTGTGTCAGTGAAAAGGGCTTTATAATTTTCGATGTGACTATTTGTACAGGTACTGGACGAATAAATTATATTTATTCGTACATTTATTCCTTTTTTTTAAATTTAGAATATGAATTGGATGGATGATTAGCTTGTTTTAAATAATTATTCGTACTTCTGTACGAATAATAATAAATTGTTTGTCCAGTACCCGTATTAATAATTATAAATTATTCGTACGGTAACCGTATTAATAATTATTAATTATTCGTACGGTAACCGTATTAATAGACTCAGCCTATAATTTTTTTAAACTATAGGGCAGTCGGATTTATTAACAAAATTATGTGATAATATATTTTTATTAACAGATCTTTTAAACTTATAAAGGATAAAAACTCCTTTCGTTTAGCCTGCTGCTAGACTTCAAAATTTTACCCATATTACACCAAAATTAGTATGAAACTTATGCATGTGGCATTACAACTCGCTACAAGAAAGCAACGCACCATTAACATCTTTGGTGTCTCTAGGTGATGGTTGATTCTTTCCATCAGGAGACCCATCTACTTGTTTGCTATCTTATGATATAAAATTTATTGAAGCTCATTTAAAATTAAAATAAAATATATGATTTGTCTACATATATAAAAACTTGCAGCAAAAATAAAAATTCCACAGTCATATAATTAAATGGAAAAACATGGTACGGTAGGAAACGAATTATAATTTCATAAATATAATGTTTAACTATTTGATGCAAATTATATTTATAATATTTTAGTTGCAAGAGAAATACTATTTGAATGCGAAGAAAACTAAAGTTTTAGTATTTGAAAGAGAAACAACAAGAACGGATGTAAGAGTTGTCGTCAATGATGTAGTGCTGAAACAAGTGGATGAGTTTATATATCTTGGATGTGCTTTTAGCAGGGATGGAAGCTACACCGCTGATGTTGAAAGAAGAGTGTGTGTAGGGAACAGAGTGAATAAAGCGTTAGAGAGATTACTTAATAGCACAATTTTAACAAAACAAATATACAATGCGAATGTGGAAGGATGTAGGTACCGGGGAAGGCCAAGACTGACATACCATGATCAAATTGATCGAGTACTGTCCGAAGGTGGTGACAAGAGTCTTCGCAACCGGCGTGTGTGTATGAAGAGAGTAATGAATGTGGAGGAAGCGAGACAAGCCTGCAAGGATCGTGATGTATGGCACTCAGTTCTCTCTGCCTACCCCGTAAGGGATCTGGCGTGAAGATATGTACGTATGTAAAGTACTATTTTCTTTTGATGGTGTGACACGTGATGATAAAGTTACTACTAAATACTACCATCATATTATACCATAATGTGGTAGAATATGATAGTAGTGATAATATTGTAGTAATGAAAATATTTAACATTTCAATAATTTCAAATAAATACTAACATTTGAATTTATTAGCATAAATTTCATTCTTTTAACAATTTTATTATTATATTAACCATTATAATCAATATTAATTCTTAGTACATAGAAGACGTTGATAAATTCAAATCTATACAAATAAATTTAATTGGAGTGTCTGTTTGGAATATTAGAATAAGTAATAGAAATTAGTAGAAAGCGCTACTAAATGCACATGAATGTATACACGCTACATATGCCAAATTAACATTTTTTTATATTTTTGTCTGTCTGTCTATCTGTCTGTTTGTTCCGGCTAATCTCTGTAACGGCTGAACCGATTTTGACGGACTTTCACTGGCAGATAGCTGATATAATATCGAGTAACTTAGGCTGTTTTTATTTTAGAAAATTTCCCACGCGGATGAAGTCGCGGGCACAGCTAGTATTACTATAAATTCTCTACGAGTAAGCTCTCAAGTGTTATTTTATTGAAATCACTTACGTGCATATTTCCTTTCAACTGTGGATTGTGCCATTTTTTCTAACCCTTAAACGCTATAAAGTTTTAACAGCCCTGGTCTAACCCAATTATGTTTCATGGAAAATGTTCCGTGCTTTTTACAATTCCAGGATTTTCTAGAGTTTTATTAGAACAATTCTAATAACTCAAAGTTGGAATTGGCATAGACCTAGACACGCTACGATTAGGTAATCACAGAATATTATGGTTGTAAAAAATGTTTATGGTATAAACATGCCATGAGGAGCATTAAATGGAACAGTGCGATCTAGAACCGTCAGCATTTATCATACCTATCCGTTTTCGTATTCATTATACCAGTAGCCATGGATTTATGATCAAGAAGAAGTATACATTGGAACTGCAATATTGATATATTACAAAATGGTGTTGATTTGGTACTCTTATAATAGATTAATTGTCTTACAGCTGAGCTTCCCGTAAAATATGACAGAATATAAGTGGCATTTAAATCGTAACTACAAACTAGGTGGTAAGGTTCAGCAAAATCTCGGCCGAGTTTGGTAGCACCGACTTACCTATTAACCACCCCGTTGGTCGAGTGGTTAGCGACCCTGACTACGCTATCGACGGGGCTCGCGTTCGATCACCGACGGGGAAAAGCATTTATGTTATGAGTATATATGTTTGTATTTCCGGGTTTGGGTGTTTATTAAATATATTCTAGTATTTATTTATGTATTTTTAATGTATTAGTATCGTTGACTAACACCCATAACACAAGCAAATAATTTGCTTACTTTGGGGTTAGATCAGTAAGTGTAATTTGTCCCGCGAATATTTATTATTTATTTATTTATTATTTCTGCCACAAAAGTGTTGGTCCTTGTACTGTGGTTTGGAGAGCAAGGTAGTCGGTAAACTCATGCATGTAGAATTTTAACCGTCACACGGATAAAATTAAATTCTTTGGTGTTTATAACATGCGATAGTTGTTTGTTTCCAACAAAGAGTCATCTATTATTTTGCTATCCTATGAAAAATAAACCAACTGCACTAAAGGGTAATGCTTTTTAAGTGTATATGTATACATATATTTGGTACGCTCTATAGCCTAAAAGACTTGATGGAGTTTGAAAAGTATCGTCAAATTCTTTTTAATTATGAACATGACATATGACTGACTGAGTCAGAAAAAATATTAACATATGTCATATGTTATATGTTAATATTTTTATAATATTATTAATTTATTAATAACGTATAATAAAGGTTAATATTAACATTTTATAATATTATTATATGTTAATATTAACATATGTCATATGTTAATATTTTTTCTGACTCAGTCAGTCATATGTCATGTAATGCCACATGCATAAGTTTCATACTAATTTTGGTGTAATATGGGTAAAATTTTGAAGTCTAGCAGCAGGCTAAACGAAAGGAGTTTTTATCCTTTATAAGTTTAAAAGATCTGTTAATAAAAATATATTATCACATAATTTTGTTAATAAATCCGACTGCCCTATAGTTTAAAAAAACAGTAGCAGTCGTGGGACTGCCGATAGAAGTGAAAACGGAACTATTAAGTTGAGAGTAATTAAAACTATATGCAAAACATAGCTATAGATATACTATTATCGTTAGCATGTCGGTGACGCGAACCGAGGATTTTACCCTCTACCAAAACGCTCAACGCGCCTTAAGAAGTTTTCACTTCAAAAATTATAAAGCCCTTTTCACTGTCACAATTGAGACGAATCTAATGATACCAAACAATGATTTTTTTTAATACCACTCAAATTAAACAACAGTTTCAGCTACAGAGCTTGCCAAAAAATACACGTATATATATTCATACTTACACTCGAAAAACAATAACTTTCCTTCTAGCGTAGTTGGGTAAAATCACGTAATGAAAGTAGTTTGAAAAATCTTTGCATCCTAAGATCGTACTTGTCATGTATTGAACAGCCCTGGATAACACTATAATTCTATTACATTTTATAGCTGCAGCTTGTTTGAACATAGATTTCAGTTATAAAATGCATTTCGTTTTTGCTGAGAATATGTTCTTTTTCTCTTGCATGGGATGCAAACAAGCAGACTTCGGACGGAAAGATGCAACCATCGCCTACGGACGCCAGAGATGTTAATTGTGCGTTGTTATCCGTGTGGCGGGGATGGAATGCTAAATGTATAAGTTTAATGGATACTTTGTCTTCCAAATCTGAACATGACGGCAACAAGCACTGGCGTTATTGTAGCGGAAATAGGCAAGGTGGTGGTGGTACGCTTCGGAATTCCACCTAGTAATTGGACTACATGAAAAATGATTTTAGTATGGTTTTATAGTGCACTAGCTGTTGCTTGCGACTTCGTTCGCGCGGACTTAGTTTACTTCGCACAGCTCCTCCCCCATAGACGATAGCTGATAATATGTAGCCTATATGTTGACCCGACCTGTTAGTAATATTCATGCAAAATTAGAAATAAATCTATACTTTTTGAGTTTAGCCCGGACATACATACAGACAAACAGACAAAAATTCTAAACACTGTATTTTTGGCTTTGTTATCGATTGTAAATCACGCCCCAAGTATTCTTTTATAAAATATTCTATGTACAGTTTTGACTTTCCAACGATTTTATTATATGTATAGATTATAAAAACTCATAATAATCATAGAATAGATTTCTATTTCGCTTCCTGATTATGCTCTTTTTGCTGACATCTTTTATGATCACCTAGTATGCAGTACGTAACAAAACTCTGTCCGACCTGAGGGGTTATCATATATCTCGCAATACACAATTATCGTAATTGTTAAGTTATTGCAAGACACGTTATAAATAGCCTAGCTAAAAATAACTAAGCGGCAATAACTGCCACTAATATAAGCGATTGATTATTTTTAGCACTGTGGTATCGCAAAATGTGACCAGCAAACAATTGGCGACGTTTTTGATGATTTTTTCGATACGCTTTAGAGTCATCGCTGATCGCTAGCGGATTGCAAATGTTAGGTGATACACCGACCGATGAGGTTATCATAAGAAAAAATTGTGAATGTCTATATGTCTGTTACGCTTCACAGTTAACTTGCTAAACTAATTTTGATGAAATTTTAGATATAAATAGTCAAAGGCACGGAGTCAGACGTACTTTATGACTACAAAACTCAGTCGAGACGTTGCGGAATTTTGCCTAGTAGTCATACTATGTGTGCAAAATGATTTTACTGGGGTTTTATGGTGTATAACAAAAACTCGAATTATAGAATAGATTTTTATTTCGCTTATTGATTGTGCTCAACTATTTGCGTGACATATTTTATAATCACCTAGTAACAGTGCGTATATAACAAAGCTCTGTACGACTCGATGATATTATCGTAAGAAAATTCCATTTTAATATCATAAATGTGAATGCCTGTCTGTTTTTTACGCTTTACGGCTAAATATTAAACAGATTTTGATGAAATTTGGCATGGAGATAGCTCGATTAAGATTCAAGGTTAGACATTAGCTATTTTGTTTGGTCAAAAATCAATCCATAACGGGCTGAAATAAAAAGACGATGAATACTAAGTATAGAAAGTTTCTTATATTGATGACCTGTTTCAAGTAGATCTAGCTAGCATAGCTACGCGGGTCGGCTAGAAAGATAAAAAAAGTATCTTCACGCCCGTATCCCCGAAGAGGTAGGTAGAGGTACAACTCAAAGATACTTAGAAGCCAAAGATACTTAGTCTTACAATGTGATAGGTAGGAAGCCTATCGCCAACCGGGCACTTATTAAATTCCAGGCAACGTTGTTTTTATCAGTAACCTGAAAAAACACATTTTTGAATTGCCTGACTCGGGAATCCAATCCGAGATCTCATGTGGTCAACACTGACACCGAACTACTAGACAAGAGGCAAAAAGAAAATGGTTTTGCATAAATCGATCGAAAGGGTCTGATAGGGGATTACAATTTTGTATTAATATCGACGACACTACACCACACGCGGACGCCACACGTGGTCGAAACCACGTCGTGTGTTTGCTAAGTTCTTAATGATTTCTCTAACACGGGATAAGTGCTAAAACATATTATAATTAAAATAAAAAATATATATTTTCAAATTCTTCAATGTAGTACCAATTTAGTTCCGTGTAGGTCCGGGCCCCCTTTGATAATCTGCCATTCTGCCAGGCAGTTCGTACGAGTTAAATGATTGGTTACGTGAGCCACTACCGTTGTGGCTATTAGGTGGTAGAGTTCTGCAATCGTCTTACTTATTCCTGTCTCAATATTATCAGTTCTTTTCACAGTCATGCCTCAGTTTGTGGGGTAAGGTAACTGACAAACTTATGTATGTGGCACTAAGACTCTGCGACAAGGATAGCAACATCTTTGGTGTCTATAGGCGATGGTTGCGTGTTTACATCGGATTATCATCTGCTTGTTAGCTATCTTAACATATAAAAAATTATATATTTACTAGCTGTTGCCCGCGACTTCGTTCGCGTGGACTTCGTTTACTCCGCACAGCTCCTCCCCCGTAGGTGATAGCGTTATAATATGTAGCCTATATGTTGACCCGACCTGTTAGTAATATTCATGCAAAATTTGAAGTAAATCCATGCAGTACTTTTTAAGTTTACCCCGGACATATATTGACTTTTCTACGATTTTATTATATGTATAGATTTTATTTCACAAGCACATAATGTAATAAATTATTAGAAGTTTGATTAATTCATGTAATTTTGCCAGCGCTACTTACTGTATATTCATTATGATTACTTATTGATAAACGTTTTAGCACTAAACTAATTCTTATATATGACGCCTTGGCATTTTTGCACTTATATTGCATTGAAACAAAGCCTCTTTTATGACCGTGTAACATGTCTTTTTTTAAATCATATGATAGCAAACAGGCAGATGGGTTTCGTGATGGAAAAAGTCAGCCATTGCTTATAGACACCCAAGGTGTTAATGGTGCATTTCTATCTTGTAGCAAGCCAACATACATAGGTAAGTTTACAGGCTATTTTATCCTCCAAAACGGTGTGACAAGTATTGACGCTATTGCAGCAGGAATAGGTAAGGCGGTTGTACCAGACCCGGGCGAGACAATGCAGAACTCTACCACCTAGTAGCCACGATGGCTGTGACTCACATAACTAATCGTTCGCCTTTTACGACCTGCCTGGGAGAATGTCAGTTGGTCTATTCTTCAAAGGAGCCCGGGACCAACACGGGGAGAAACTATATGTACGAAATGATATAAGTATAGTGCAATAGTCTGAGGACCAACAGAATCTAACGATGTGCTTATATTAGAAAATGTGCAGACTATTTTGACGCTGTATTTCTAGAAAAAATATACGGATAATACCAGCGTCTCTACCCTTGCATGTTTCGGATATAAGTTTTACACGCTATTGTTGCAAAGAAATGTAACATTATCAATTTATGTTTGGCGTATACTATCAGACAATATTAGCTTATCAGCAATCCTAGAGCATAATATATACATTTTAATATGCCTATTGGAGGTAATAACGTGCGTATAAGTCGCCTGTTCTTTAAGCATTTGGCCGGAACAAACATTGAACGTGAAAATCCAGTTTCGCGTGCTTTACGGTTATTTAACGATATAACTCGCCCAGTTAAAAGCGAAGTAGATATTTTTCACTCCAAAGTTCAGGTCATAAGGAAATGTGCCATAAGACACTTGGAACAGTCATCATAACAAAATTGATTCTTTCACGCATATATGGCTTGGAATTTATTTTGTCTATGTGTCATATAAATAAATAAAGCTAAAAATTAATAATTTTGCATATATATAGAGTTGTTGTTAATCACTTTAGATTGTGGATAGTAATTTGGGATGTTCGCCCGGTGAAAAGTCCCTAAACCGCAACCGTCGCATGCCGCAACTCGCCGCAGTGCGGTACATACGAGGTACAGACTACCACGCCGGTACGCCGTACACCGTTCATTAATCTACGACCTTGGGTAACCACTTGCGTCCCTCATTGTAATATCTTGTTTATTTTTTTAACCGACTCCTAAAACAGGAGGCTCTTCATTCAGTGACCCTGACTGTGTCCTGGGGACTGACTGTCCAGGGGACTTTTATTTAATTTCAGCCAGGGCCTACTTTTTGTGTGATTAGCATACCTACCTGTAATTATAGTGTTGGGGGTTTATTAAATATATTTTGGTATATTTTGTTCGTTGACTAAGACGCATATGACACGAAAATGATTTGCTTACCTTGCAAAATTTATCCAATTGCCGAAAAAAAAACCGATAGTTTTTTTTTATTAACGTCGTTGAATTAAGTAGGTAGGTGTCGTTCGTTTGGTCTAGCAGAACTAACATTCATATAGATAGGTTTGTTGGTAGAGATATGTAATATTTGAATCCTAGACTAGTTAAATAAATTGTTTAAACATATTTTTTGTTTTTATGCAACGTATTAATTTATTGAATATTCACTTTTACATATAATGAAAGACACAAGAAATGAATAATAAATCGCACAATATATATTTTGCCTCCGAATGCGTCATGGTTTTTGTTAAGTCTTTTCTGTTCAGTTTATGAGGTCCTGGATTCAAGGCCCGGATCGAGAGAAAAATATAGATATATATGATGATTATTCGAGAAAAAATCTAGCAGCAAACACTATTATGTATATACTAGCGGTTTGCTGCAGTATGAAACCGCGAAGATCTCGATCCCGCGAGAAATTTCTGTAAAATGTATTCACATTACTCACGAACAATGTAGCTTTCTACTGGTAAAAGAAAATTCAAAATCGGTTTAGTAGTTCTAGAGATTATTTCCTACAAACAAAGTCACAAATATGCAAATTTTACCTCTTCATAACATTCAATCTACATATTAATAAGTGAAGCAAAAATATTGTACCCCTTTTTACAACAATAACTTATTTGGATTTTATAAAAGTGTTTTTAGTTTTTTTAATTTTTTTTATATCCTAAGATAGCAAACAAGCAGATGGGTCCCCCGATAGAAAAAGTCAACCATCGCCTATAGACACCAAAGGTGTTAATGGTGCGTTGCTATCTTGTGGCGAGGTCTAAGGCCACATGCATAATTTTACCGGCTACCTTACCCTCTAAACCGGAACACGACAATAACAAGCAGTGACGCTATTGCGGCAGGAATAGGTAAGGCGGTGGTACCAAACTTGGGCAAAACAATGCAGAACTTTACCACCTAGTAGCCATGATGGTAGTGACTCATATAGCCAGTCGGTCGCCTTTTGCGAGCTGCCTGGCAGAACAGCAGTTGGCCTATTCTTCAAAGGAGCCCGGAACCAACATGGGGAAAGTTTAAGTGTTATTTTAAAGAGGGTGTTTTTTAGTATTTTTAAACTATTATTTAAATTACCCATATAAAAAATAATTTGGGCTTCTGCTGCTTTTCGCGGATAAGTTACCGATATAAGATAAAATGAAAATTTCATAGAAGGAACCTAAAAACCAGCTATTTTATCCGAAGAAGGCATAAAGGCAAAAAATGCAAAGGCCTAAATACAAAGAATCGTTAACTTCTGAACTGAAGGTCTGAGTAAGGTTATCGAACGATTTTTTCATATTATTGCATTGTCCATAATAAATGTGTAAAATTCAAATTAATTCGACGTTCAAAGTACGTCAAAATAATGTTCAAAGTTTCCGCTACATACTAACCTACTAACAACAAATAACATACAAAATTCAAATTCACTAGATTAAATCGCATTTTTTTCTCGATTTTAATAATTACAATATTATACGAAGTAAAAATGTGCGTCGGTATCAAACCCGGATGCGGGATGAGACAGTGCACAACTTATTTCCTAATAGTATGATTATACTAGTACCTAAGGCCTTACAACGCCTTGTACAAATTGCCTAGCAGGGAGATATCAAAAGTGCTTGGACCACCACAGAAAAACCTTTGGACAGGAAAACCATAAAAAGTGTTATGAAATACCGCAATTAGTTTAGATTTATATATTGAATAGTCTCAATCTCCATGATGTGTCAGCTCGTTATACATCGTGCGTGTCTGGGTGGCATTTCGAGTAGATGACAGGCATACAATAGGGTTGACGACAGATACCAACAGATACATATTTAATTACAAATCGATTTTTTCTATTAACATGCATTGCGAGTCTGGGCATCGAGTCAAGGTAATGTAATTTATTAGATGTTAAAAACAGGTTCTTATACACTATTTTCCCGATATTTTTTTGCTCATAAAGTTGTTAAATCTTCAAGAAAAGAGCTAACTAATTCCTGGAAGGCTGACAACGTAGTAGTAATTAAATTATGAATATATATTTGAAACTTTGTAAGTAGCTCCTTTTGGCTACTCTAATAAACTTTCTACATACCACTTTTTCGAAAAAGCTGCGTTTTTCAAATGAGCATAATGATAGTTTGCCGAATTTATAAGTTTTATGGATTCAGACTTAGTTTTAATCACGGAGTAAACATGTGATCTGTGGTTTTAATGCATTTGCAAAATAATTAAATAAGTAATTTAAAAAATATTTTGTTCGACGAAAATACTGCACGAATTAGAGTGTCTACCACTGTAAATATGCCTTATTTTAACATTTGTATTTGAGACAGGAATATATTTATTTTTGCTGAATATAATGTTCTCAAGTGGTTATAGTGTCAGTCAAATTCTTTGCTGCATTGCTTCAGAAAGATAGGTTACATATGACGTTGTCACTAGATTTCTGTTTTGTAGAAAAAGTAAGAAGAAGTTGATAGAATGTTTGTTAGGGTTGTCAAAAAGATGTCACACGTGAAGTTTGAAGTAAGTATTCATTATTTAATAATTAGTGTAAGAGCCACGCTGCTTCGCCCGCGAGTAGCTTAACATGTCATCAATGTATTTCATACAATCTTTTATCTCCTATTTCAGCCCTTTAAGGTTGGTTTTTAGTAAAGAATAATAGCCTATGTATGACCTTGGATATTTAAATATCTGTTTGCCAAATTTCATACTCCTCCGTTCTCGTAATTGTCGTAAAAAGGGGTACAAATTTTTTGTTTAATGTGTTAATGCATATACCTAAATTACCCCTTAAGCTATATTTATAGACCCAAAGAATCGATTTCAATTTACCATGATCTGATTGGATGGTTGCAGACAGATTCTGAAAATGTCTTTTTAAGAAGTTAATAATAAATGTGGAGGAGGAAGCAGCATTTGTAAAGATTGTGTGGTTTGACATTAAACGACTCAACATTTTTTAAAGAAGATACTTTGTATTTCTGTATATGGACCACTGTTGCAAATTTACTAGCTAAGCCTGCTATGTGACAGATTTTTTTTTCTGAATCTCCTGGGATTAATGTGGCGTCGAGTAAATATTTGAATTAAAAGTCACCTGCGTGTAGCATAAAATGATTTTTGTAGATTACAGAATAAAAATTGGCTTGTGTGCAGCATACTACATAAAATGAATTTTTGCCGGTGGCAGAAGAATAAAAATAGCCCAAATGCAGCAAAACATTAATTTTGCAAATTTCAGAATGAAAAGTAGATTGTATAAGGTTGAATGTTTACAATATTTTATCCAATCCCATTCAACTTTTGCGTAATTGAGTTAAAAACAACGAAAATCCAAACTTCCACAATCCTACTAATGTGAGATACTGTAAAAAATCATAGCATTAAAATATAGAACTATATCATACTTCCGGAACAACGTCGACAGCCCTAGTGTCAACAGGCAGGCAGTAACAAATGAGCCCCATTTGTAAGAAGCACGCGCGAGCTCACGACACATTCTGCAATTGAGGTTATTTTAAATTGTATTTTTGATCGTATTATACCATTATCACCATATATGATCCGTGATAATGATAGTTGGCTAATGAATATGACAGTTGTACTGGATGTCGTAGTCTGTAATTCGCGCGGGTCATGGAGTAAGCAAAAAAGACTTCTAGCAAATATTGCTGTAAAAGAGTGGTAAAAACATTTAAAAGGATAGCATTGTACTCGTAATATACCATTACTATGACGATTTGAACAATCAATATATTTTTTAAGCCAGCTATGTTGGTCCGGGCGTCCTATGAATAATAGACCATCTTTATAAGAAGCGAATGATTAGCTGTGCGAGTCACTACCACCGTGGCTACTAGGTGATAGAATCCGGCATTGTCTCGCCCGGGTCTGATGCCACCACTTGCATATCGCATATTTTCGCCGCAATAGCTTCAGTGCTTGTTACTGCTGTGTTCCGGTTTTTGGGTAAGGTAGCCGGTAAAATTATGCATGTGAAATTAAGACCAAACGCACAGCAACGCACCATTAATATCTATCTATCTATCAAAGTAGGCTATACTGCACTTAGCTGCACTACGGGCGATTGTGCGTATTTCGTGTACTGGCTAATCTTGCCAACCCAGGTCCCTCCAGAAGTTCAGAACATTATGGGAATGCTTAAATATCTCCACATACGTCGTCCTGTCCTTCAGAAACTGAGCCCTTAGGTAGTTTAGCTCCACGCACTCCAGCAGCACGTGTTGTGGTGTTTCTTCACTGTTTAAGCATACTCTACATAAGGGACTATCTGTTAAGTCCATCGTATGCATGTGTTTGTTCATTGGACAGTGTCCCGTTATCAGACAACATATTTTCCTCAGTTCAGCTCTAGGTAGTCTGAGTAATTTCCTGGTGAGTTTAGGATTAAGTTTGGGAAGTGCTAATTTGGATTGTCTACATCCTTTCGTCTCCTCCCAATGTTTATTATGGTTTGTTTTGGTGATTTCTCTTGTAAGTGTTCTAAGATAATTGAAAGGTAGTATGATTGGCTCAGGTCCTTTAATCTTCCTCTACCTCTACCATTAATATCTTTGGTGTATATAGGCAACGATTGTCTTTTTCCATTAGGAGAGCTACGAGCTTTTTGCTATTTTATTATTAGATATTGGTTTGCATGTTTACAAATGCAAATGCATAAAACACTATTTTTATAAGTAATTTTATATTTTTATACATATTCACAGATAATGCTTATTTCAGTAGTAATTTGTATAAAGCGTCTTGTAATACTCGAAAACGGTGGCGGATCACGGCCAGTGAATTGACGTGCTAGTGTCTCACATGCCTTTATAAAAAAAAAAACTTGCAGTCTCATCGCAAGTAAAATGTAAGCTTACGTGTCGTGAAAATACGAAAAAATCATAAAACGTAAATTTTACGTTTCCCATAAAATAAGAAATTGCCATCGTGATTCCTAAGTAAAAATGGCATTTTTTTTAAAAATGGCATTTTTTCTTAAATTTTCGGTAGAGCGTCATTTACACATTGTATATTGATTGTCACAACATACATTTTTTAATGAATATCTAGTTTTTATTTAAGAACATGATTTCTCATAATCCCTAATATTATGAGTTACAAGTGACTTCAAAATAAAAAAAATAGGTTTTCTCACAAATACGGATACTCAAAAGTATGTAAACTTGGTAAAAGCAGTACATTAAGAGACTTGAAAAGCGGTTTACATGAGTGTAACTAATTGACATCACATATTGTAACATCCAATTCTATTATTCAAACTTCACCTGTTGTAAATGTGACGAAGTGATTATTCATAAGGGTCTGATTGTTCATGATTTGAGAAGTCACATATCAATTACATAAAATGAGGCCAACCGGGCCACAAGGAACACTCGTGTTCAAGCTAAAACAAACTTTGTGTACGTTAGAATAGAGTCTCATATTGAAAACAATCAAGATAGCGCTAAATAACGCACCTTCATGAACCGTTCGTACAATGAAGTGACATACACACAGTCATAAAGATGTCAATAAAAGTGGGATGCGGAACTGAAGGGGCCGCATATATTATTTTTTAGCCTGAATTCTGTTAATCGAATATACTGGATTATTAAAAAACTTTATATAAAATATAGGCATAATCAGTAAGTAAAATAGGGTTTTGCATAATCATTTTAAGTCTGATTTTTTTATTGTTCATTTTGTCATTCATAAGTTTTTTGGCGCCTTAGACACCGCCACAAGGATAAAAATGTGCCATTAATATCTTTGCTGTCTAAGAGATAGTAGTCTTTTTTTCATCAGGAGAGCTAACTGATTGTTTGCCATCTTCTACATTAATATTATAAATGCGAAAATTTGGATGTTTGGGTGGATGTTTGGATGAATGTTTGGATGGATGTTTGGATGGAAGTTTGGATGGATGTTTGTTACTCAATCACGCAAAAACTACAGGACGGATTTAAATGAAATTATGGTACACAGGTAGATAATAACCTGGAATAGCACATAGGCTACTTTTTATCCCGGAAAAAATAGGTGTTCCCGCGGAATTCGCCAAACTCTCTTATAATGCAGCGGGCTGCACGCTGCAGCTAGTATGAAATAAAAAAAATACAATATTTAAAAAAAATATTAATATTAATGTTTTTTTATTTTAATCTGAAACCATCTTCGCATTGTTGCTTTTCAAATTAAATCGATTAGGGACATCGGTTGGATGGTTTTAAAGTCTTTAACGTATGTAAGGTAGCTGCTAAAATTATAAATGTGTCATCACAAGGATAGCCACGCAACATATATCTTTGGTTACGCGTTTTTTTTATCAGAAGAACCATCTCTTGTTAGCTACCTTATGATATATAAAATGAAGTTTACATATTTCAAACTGGTTGTCTTTTAGAAGTCGAATATCGAAATTTTATACAACCATTCACTGTGCTCATTTTTAGAATATTCTTTATATAAATATATATTTCTTCCGTCGGATAGTCTCTGTGTAAATTATTGATCTGTAAAATTTCATAAAAATATTTATTTGATTGTAAATTTTCTTACCACACCATATTATATACAAAATAGTATATTCTATAAAAACTTATAAAGAAAAATTTCGACATCACAGGATTTGAACCTGTGTGTCGGCCTGCACGCTCTACAAATTGAGCTACAGTCGACTGGTTTATCATATCGAAATTCTTCTTTGCTTTATGATCGATTCCGTCGATTGTACTGATTGAATACTGGCAGAAGAATTTCTCCATGTTGACCTAGAACAAAACTTAATCGACTCAAAATCCTTTGAACAAATCCTTTGAACAAACAAATCCTTTGAGTGTATACCTCAACCGTCATAGTTGCTCCAAATCCAAAGATATACTGTTTGCAAATTAATAATTATACAACGCAGGAAAATTGACGGCAAAAAAACATAAGGGCACTTCATCCTTCACACTTCGCGAAGCATCGTAGTCCGCACTGAGGTTAACAAATTCTTTGATTCTCTAGCTATCCAGTGACATAATTAGAGTTTAGATGTTGATGGTAGCTATGTAGCTATAACACCAAACTGTATTCCCCAATTTTGTTGTCATCTTTAACTGCTGCTCACTATGAAAGCAAATTTAAAGACGTGTTAACGTCACCACTACCAAGCAATTGGAACAACACACACGCACGTAGTTTTTTGATATTTCAAAAATATATGTGTTTTAACTTTTGACCCTTTTCCCATGCTTAGGAAAACTTTAAATTTTATCAAGAAAAAAGTTTCGATACGACAGGATTTGAACCGTCGTGTCAAACTTTTTCGAAACGAATCTACACTATCCAAGAGTGATATTACCTACTTTTTTACCCGATTGGCAAAGGCAAGTAATGATTTTTGGTCATGCGAATGAAGTCGTGAGCAACAGCTAGTCATAAAATAACATAGGCTACTCTTTACCCGACTAAAAAAGGAAGTAATGTGCGTGTTACGCGAACAAAGTCGCGGTGAACAGCTAATTTTAGATATAATTTATCTCACTATTGCAAACGAGAAGTCGACAGTAACAAGCACTTATTTTATAATGACAAGAATAGGTAATACTTAGGTACATAAAATTACCGGCCACCTTTATATTTATCAATCTTAGAAGGTACTTTAATTTTATAGTTTTTGAAGTATAAACTTCATTATGCCCAATTATTTTTGTGTTATAGCACTCACCCCGTGCTTGGGAATCTGGAAAAACCTTAAAAACAGGGCTCCCGGCTTTAGGGAAATGGTCGCAGGTTCAAATCCCGCGTGTCGATGTTTTTCTTTGCTGTTTTTAAGGTTTTTCATTATGCCCGTAAAATACGATTTTAGAAGGGGAAAATCGTATAGGTTCGCATTAGCGTCATCAACATGGTAATTTTAAAGTTATATCTATGGCTATACAAACATTTAAAGCCAGCGCACACTTATGATTTTTAACAAAGCGATAGTACCTACTTTGATCGTCCGGATTCGATATGGAGTTATAGTGTGCGCATTTGAAATATCGAAAATGACTGCCCGATTTCTATTCGATCAAACTATCAAACTATTATCGGTCAATTGTATACTGTGAAATAATTACTATGTGAGGAGCGCATTGCATTTAACTAAACTATCGTCCAACTATCGGTTGACTGCGCAGTCAGAATGGCCAACAAGTACATTTGTATTAGACTTAGAAAAATGGCGCTGAACGTGAGTTTGCACACTTGTTAAACTAAAATCCCATACCATAAGACCAAACGATCGACCGACAGTTTGGTCACGATCGTCTTACGATAACGACTAAATTATCGGTCGACTAAAAATTGTACGTGCGTGCTGGCTCTTGCGCATATATTGCGTTATAAACCCAGTAGTAGATGTTACTATAATAAATGTATGCTCTAAATACAGTTTCAAGTTTTCATGACTGCCTCCAATTTTTTACTTAACAAAATTGGCCCTACAAAGTGCTCATTGCTAAGATCAAATTAAGCCTATCATATATTAAACAATTGTTACAAGTTCGTGATATCAAGTAACCAATTCGAACTGGTACGAGCCGATTCAAACTGGTTCAATGCGGATTATCAGCTGTTTCGTTCACGTGATGTGTTGCAGCTGGCCGTCTGCCAAATTACGGGAAATGGCAATGCAGTTGCAACTTGCAGAATAATGATTTTCACATATGTTCATTTGCGATGTGAATATTTTATCTGAACTTCTTTTTGACTTGGAAATATTACAGCACATTTTTAAAACTAAAATTGTAAGAGAAGGGCATGATTTATTTAATCGGATTGTTGCTGGGCTTAAAACTTTTTTTATTTTATTAGAAGGCAAATAAACAGGCAGCTTTCCTGATGGAAAGAGAAGCCATTGCCTATAGACATCAAAAAAGTTAATGGTAAGCTGCTATTCGTGTGGCAAGAGTGTCATGTCACTAGCAAAAATCTGCTGGCTATCTCACCTCCCAAACCGGAACACGGCAATTACAAGCATTGATGTTATTGCAATAAGAATAGGTAAGACGGTGGTACCATATGCACAAGGGTCCAGCAGCTCACGGAGACCTATGTTATATTAAGCTTTGAAAATACAGAAACAGCCTACTAGGAATAAGTTGTGATTATATTTTTTTCTTAATCCTAAGTTTAAGGGCCAATCGGTCAATATAAGTTGAAGCTACGTGTAAAGAGGAGGTGGTGTCCGTTTTTTCCTCCATACACCGGGGCCCTTGTCCACCTAGCTACGCCACAGGGCTCAACGTCCGATATCTGTTTGGGGCAAAAGTATTAGTTTTTCCGAAATTTTCTTAGAAAATCTTAGTTTTTATAACAGTTTCGAGTGTGGTTATGGTGTAACTATTAATAGTCCCTTGCTTCTGGTAAGTATGTAAAACTGTTGGTTTCGTTCATCGCAAGAAATTTGCAGTAATCGTTATAAGCTCGTAAAATGTGCCTATTGGGATCTCCATCATTCTCGCCCATTAACAAAACTGTGACAGTCTATTGAAGTTCAGCGCACTCTGCCCACCTCGCAAGGGTACCGGCGTGACGTAACTTTCTGGACAGGAAAATTATATAATACGCCCAACCCGCAAATTGAACTCGGGACATTATGGTCTGAGGCGGATAGGTCAAACACCAAACCAACGGAGTAGTCAATTCTAATTGATCTAGTGATATTTATAATCCTAACAATATTCTTATATCTCTAACAGTTCATATAATTAGCTGCCGTAGAATGTAACAAATTTAGCTCGTAAAATAGTGAAACTATGTGAAATGGGTCGTCTATTTCGAATGCATACTGGCATTCAAAGGTAGGAGTGCATAGCGAGGCCAATTTCCGCTCGTCGACCTGTGCACTTCCTGGGCGTATCGTTTACGTCACTTGCACTCCCACTAATAAAGTTTTAAGATTAGTGACCGTGCACTCACTTTGTAAAATTTGTTTCAGCATAAACTTTATTTGTTTGTATTTTCAGTTCGAACGTATTTGAAGATAATTTTCTTGATCAACATTATACTGTTAGAGGCAATCTAAAATGGCTTATTTGACAGTAGATATAATACACTTTTTTAATTATAAGATTAGTGACCGAGTTCAAAAGTTTAAAGGTATTAAAAAGATAATAATTTTTAAGCTATTGCATAGCTTCTATCGCGGGCCTTGAGCGTGGAGACCGAATCCAGAAATTCCGTAAGGAAAAAAACCTAACACCCCCCACTCCGACCGGCACAGCGGTGATACTTTTTAGTTTTTCCATATATCGATAAATACCAGAACTTTTAATGACTTTTTGAAATATCACGCTTGTATCTTTAGTTCAGCAACCCGCCTTTAGGTGGCATTGGTTGTATTGGAAAACTACCGTAATCAGTTGTTTGTGAGAAAGTATATATAGGTGTATGGTATTTATCATCTACGTACAACAGTGAATATCTGTACTCGTATAATTTGTGTACAAAATGTTTTAAATATGAATATTTTTTATCGGTCACCATGCTCAAAGTGTAACTTGAATTAATATCAAAGAAAAAAAAAACAAAGAAAAAAAATACTGCATAAATAAAATAAATATATAATTGTAATTGCATAAGTTGATAAAAAATGCTATGCAATAGCTTTACCGCGACAGTCTCCGAGTGCCACACGTATTTTTTGATTAAAGTTATTTAATTGGAGGTAATATGAAATGGCTTATTTGACTATAGTTATATACTAACTTTTTTTAATTACAAGATTAGTGACCGAGCACTCACTTTGTTAAACTTGTTTCAGCATAAACTTTATCATATTTTCAGATCAAATGTATTGAAAATGATTTTCTCAATCAATATTTTTGAGGCAATCTTAAATGGCTTATTAGACAATAAATATTTTCTAATTATACACTTTTTTAATTATAATATTAGTGACCGAGAACTCAATTTGGAAAATTTGCTTCAGCTAATACTTTATTCTATTTTCAGTTCAAAGGTAATGAAAACGATTTGCTTGATCAAAATTATATTGTTGGGAACAGTCAAAAAGTGGCTCATTATACATTAGATGTTATAATACAATTTCTTATTAAGTATAAGATATTTAGTGACCGTCTGTGTACTCAATTTGTAAAATTTGTTTCAGCATAAACTTTGTTATATTTTCAGCTAGCTATGCGTGCGACTTCGTCTGCGTGGAAAAAATAGCCTAAGTTACTTTTTATTACATCAGCTATCTGTCAGTGAAAGTCCCATCAAAATCAGTCCAGCTTCAGGTTAGCTGGAATAAACTGACAGACAGAAATCGTAAAAAATATTACTTTGGTATATGTACCGTGTTTATTTTTACATTACAAACAGACACTCCAATTTTGTTTATTTGTATAGATTCGAAGGAATTAAAACATATTTTTGATATGTTAAAACTTATACTATTAGATGCAATCTAAAATAGCACATTTGACGGTGAATATGTTACACTTTTTTTAATTCTAATTATACTCTTCATGCAGATATATTTAAAGGTGTTTTTTTTAATCGAACAATAATACACTTTCTAATTTCAAGATTAGTGATGCACTAAATTTTTTAAATTGTTTTAGCATAAACTTTATTAAATTTTTGATTGAAGGAATCTATTTAATGGTGTTTTCCTCCTTATGAATGTATGGTATTAGAGGCAATTTTAAATGGCTAGTCTTATCTATCTATTTATTACATATAATAAAATCGTAGGAAAGTCAATGTATGTCCGTGGTAAACTCAAAAAGTACTGTATGGATTGACTTCAAATTTTGCATGAATATTACTAACAGGTTGGGTCAACATATAGGCTACATATTATCACGCTATCACCTACGGGGGAAGAGCAGTGCGGAGTAAACGAAGTCCGCGCGGACGAAGCCACGGGCAACAGCTAGTAGCTGTAGATAAAATACATTTTTCCAATTTTCAGATTAGTGACCGATTCATTTTGTAGATCTTGTTTTAGTATAAACTTTATTATATTCTTTGTTGATAAAAAGTATTTTCACGCCCATATCCCCGAAGGGACAAGCAGAGGTACAACAAGTGCACCCACGATTAGCTGAAGATACTTGGTCTCACAATGTGATAGGTGGCAAGCCTATCGCCAGCCGGGCACTTTCCAATCCCGGGTAACTTTGTGTTTCTCAGAAAACTGAAAAAACACTTTTTTTATGCGTCCGACCCGGGAATCGAACCTGGGACCTCATGTGGTCAACGCCAACGCTGGACCACTAGACCACAGAGGCGACTCTTGGTATTATGCTATTAGAGCAATTTAAAGCAGCTCGTTTTAGGGCAAATAAAGTACATTATAATTTCAAGATTAGTGATAGTGAACTCACTTTGTAAATGTTATTTTGGCATAAAATTTACTCTTCGATCAAAGGCGTTGAAAGGTATTTCTTTATGAACTTATGGTTCTAAAGGTCTTCTAATATTGCTTGTTTTACAGTAGATGAAATACTCTTTTTTCAGTTTGAAGATTAGCACGAGATGCCTAGCATTCTTCACAAAGTTGCCTGGATCAACAGTGAAAATAAATCAATCTGTGTATTAGCATCGTTGTGATATAGTTGTTAGTCAACGATGCTAGCTAATTAACAACTATATCAAAAGCAAATACTTTGCTTACTTTGGAGTTAGATTAATTTGTATGATTTTTTCAGCAATATTATTAACTAGCTGTTGCCCACGACTTCGTCCGCGCGCACTTCGTTTATTCCACACAGCTCCTCCCCCTTAGGTGATAGCGTGATAATATGTAGCCTATATGTTGACCCGACCTGTTAGTAATATTCATGCAAAATTTGAAGTAAATCCATGCAGCACTTTTTGAGTTTATCCCGGACATACATACAGATATACAGACAAACAGTCATACAGACAAACAGACAAACAGACAAACAGACAAACAGACAAACAGACAAACAGACAAACAGACAAACAGACAAACAGACAAACAGACAAACAGACAAACAGACAAACAGACAAACAGACAAACAGACAAACAGACAAACAGACAAACAGACAAACAGACAAACAGACAAACAGACAAACAGACAAACAGACAAACAGACAAACAGACAAACAGACAAACAGACAAACAGACAAACAGACAAACAGACAAACAGACAAACAGACAAACAGACAAACAGACAAACAGACAAACAGACAAACAGACAAACAGACAAACAGACAAACAGACAAACAGACAAACAGACAAACAGACAAACAGACAAACAGACAAACAGACAAACAGACAAACAGACAAACAGACAAACAGACAAACAGACAAACAGACAAACAGACAAACAGACAAACAGACAAACAGACAAACAGACAAACAGACAAACAGACAAACAGACAAACAGACAAACAGACAAACAGACAAACAGACAAACAGACAAACAGACAAACAGACAAACAGACAAACAGACAAACAGACAAACAGACAAACAGACAAACAGACAAACAGACAAACAGACAAACAGACAAACAGACAAACAGACAAACAGACAAACAGACAAACAGACAAACAGACAAACAGACAAACAGACAAACAGACAAACAGACAAACAGACAAACAGACAAACAGACAAACAGACAAACAGACAAACAGACAAACAGACAAACAGACAAACAGACAAACAGACAAACAGACAAACAGACAAACAGACAAACAGACAAACAGACAAACAGACAAACAGACAAACAGACAAACAGACAAACAGACAAACAGACAAACAGACAAACAGACAAACAGACAAACAGACAAAAATTCTAAAAACTATATTTTTGGCTTCGATATCGATTATAGATTAAGCCCCAACTATTTAAAAAAAAAATTCGATGTACAGTTTTGACTTTCCTACGATTTTATTATATGTATAGATTATTTATCTATCAATAACTATAGTGGGCAAGGGCTAAATCAGCTAAAATTTGCATATATATATTTATTTTAAAAATATTTAAATGGTACTTGATGTCTATTATAATTTGATTGTTACAGTTCGTGTGTCTCGTTGATCTGACCCAATTTCTCGAATAGAATCAGAAAAAATACATTAGAAGTTGTTTGTTGTTCGAATTAACTGTCACTGTATGGCTTCTGTGCTTTGATTTGTGAAGCTGGCAATACTCAATGGCCTATATAGTTTTGATTCGAATGCATTCTTCAGGCTTTTTTTTCAGTTACTTGAAATCTATCGGATTATAATTAAATATCAGTTATGAAATGAAAAGTGGTCTACCCATCTTTCGTTAAGTTTACTTATTTATAAAAAACCTGCTTTGCGAATGTGGCAATGATGTACTTCAGCAGTATATATATATATATATATATATATATATATATATATATATATATATATATATATATATATATATATATATATATATATATATATATATATATATATATATATATATATATATATATATATATATATATAACAGACATTTTTGATTTAATCCCGAAATAAGCAATTTATTTGCTGTAATATGGATGTTAGTTAACGATATGAATACATAGAAACTCATATATAAATAATAGATAATTTGATATATTTTATAACACCCATACTCAGCAAAACCATCATCTATGCTCATCACATAAATGCCTGTCCCTGTCAGGAATCGAACCAGAGCTCCGCTCGGGATAATTGAAAAGCGTATCCAATATAATCCGTGGCTATATCAACTCACCGTTATTCATTGGTTTGTCGGTTGGCGAGATGTACGATGATCTTTATCACCAAATTTGTCAATCTTAGTGACTACAGATTAATTGTGGTGATAAGGAAAAACAGCTTTTCATTTTCTCTTTAGAAATATTTTTATTCGCAAACCAGTTGATATTCTTCGGATATTGCTCGAGGCACGCAAATCTTTATTTAAAATGAAACTTGAATGACGTTATTCAATTTCCTTTAGTACGTAATAGTTTTATTCACACTTTTTTCATTTATATTAAGTTTTTATCTATACATATAATAAAATCGTAGGACAGTCAATGTATGTCCGGGGTAAACTCAAAAAGTACTGGATGGATTTACTTCAAATTTCGCATGAATATTACTAATAGGTCGGGTCAACATATAGGCTACTTATTATCATGCTATCACCTACGGAGGAGGAGCTGTGCGGAGTAAACGAAGTCCGCGCGGACGAAGTTGCGGGCAACAGCCAGTTTGCATATAAAAAGTTCCAATCAATAAATTGCACTTAATCTATTTCTTTGTACAATAAATTTACTTTTCGTCCCACTAGTTTTGGTTTTTGCATACATGTATTAATATCCATATCCATACTAATATTATAAATGCGAAATCTGCCTGTCTATCTGTCTGTCTGTCTGTTACGCTTTCACGGTTAAACCGCTGGACTTATTTTCATGCAATTTGACATGAAAATAGTGAAAGATCCGTGGTCAAACATAGGCAATTTGTTTTTAAAGATTAACCCCTGAAGGGCTGAAATAGGGAATGAAATTTGTATTAAAAACTATTTCGACGACATGTTAATCTTCTCGCGGGCGAAGCTGTGCGGGTCTGCTAGTGCTTAATAAATCAGTTTAATTTATTCAATAACCTTAAAGTGTCTCATAAGCCACGGCCTATGGTTATCATGTCTAGTTCAGATCCTGATTCCCTGTGTTCAATCCCCAGGTTAGGTATTTTTAGAGTAATCCTCAAATATCAAAATCTTACTAGCATTGTAGTCTACTGTTGGAGTGTTAGCATCCCTGTACCTCGGACGAGCTGGTAAATGTGCCAGTCTCGTTTACCCTCTGAGTTAGTCATGCCCCCCTTTGCAGAATAAACCATCTGCCGTTTCTGTTTGACAGTTCGTATCGTATCGTATCGCCCGGTCGTTCTCGTCATCAAAGACATTGCCACCGACGGCTTTTATCTTAGAATCATGGCCCAAATTTATAATATCGATTTTCTATTAATTTTTAAATCAAATATATCTAAATATATTTGATTTAAAAATTAATTCATTCTGTGTATTGTAAACTGAACTGTTCACATAAGCTGGTACATACTACAACTGGATAGATGTCATATTACATTGCACTGTTATTAGTTTTACCTAGTTTCAGTAACATAATAATAACGTTTTACGAGAGTATTTTTGTTCCAAGTTCCTTTTACCCACATGAAATATTTTCTCTTCGGCATTTTACTAGATTCATATTATTTGATTTAAACTGTTTTCTTGTCGATTGTCATATAGAGCAGTAAGTTAAGTTTTTCAAATGTGTTTTTATTTACCATATTCCTTATGTTTTAATCGTTGTCTTTCAAACGTCAACTGTCATCATAAGAGTCAAACTGTTACAATAAATAGAGATGACATAAAACATCTCCCCTCCTATTTTCTTCCGTGTTTTCATATTGGCAAATATTCCTTCTACAGCAAACGTAGCAGAAAAACGCTGTTCTAGGGCTTATTATCAGCTTAAAACTTGACTGAGTTGTAAGCTGACAGCAATAGATTGGGGCTGAAAACAACTTCAACATCAATACATGAGCTTGGCTAGTATATAATGCCCTTAGGCGTTAATTAAACCTATGTACTTTTCGTTTGTGCATAAATATATATAAAAATCGTGGCATTATGCCAAAATTGGTAGAAAATAATTAGTTCCGGATATATTGCCGAAAACTATTCGATGTAGCTTTGAAACTGGATGTAACAGTCTAATATGTAAATGGTGGAAACATGGTTTAAAACGGAAAAATCTTTGTTCAAATTATCGTGGTTTGAAAAATGTGCCCACGTTTTTTTATCATAATTTAATTATAATAAGATAACAAACAAGCAAAAGGGTCTCCTGATGGAAAAAGTCAACCATTTCCTATAGACACCAAAGGTATTAATGGTGCGTTGCTATCTTGTGGCGAGGTCTAATACCACACGCATGAGTTTACCGGCTACTTTACCCTTCAAACCGGAACACGACAGTGACAAGCGCTGACGCTATTGCGGCAGGAGTAGATAAGGCGGTGGTACCAGACCCGGGCGAGACAATCCAGAATTCTACCACCTAGTAGCTACGATGTTAGTGACTCGTATAGCTAGTCAGTCGCCTTTTAAGACCTGCCTGGCAGAACGGCACTTGGTATATCTTCAAAAGAGCCCTGAACCAACACGAGGAGAAAAAGAAAAGACTTACGACAAAGTTCATTCAGATGAAGTTGTGGATGGAGAACCAATGCAGACTGGAAAAAATATTGAAGACGGAGACAAAAACTAGTTGAATCTAAAGATGAAATAATGCCATTGAAGAAAAAAGTTCGGTACCTAAAAGGTAAAACGGAACTCTATTAATAAGCCTCCGCTGTCTGTCTGTCTGTGACCAGGCTGTATCTCATAAACCGTGATAGCTAGAAAACTAAAATTTCCCCAAATTATGTATTTCCGTTGCCGCTATAACAACCAATACTAAAAATAAAAAAATGAAAATGTTAAGGGGGGTAAAATAAACGTGTTTTTTTTCGTTTTTTATTGCTATGATGGAACGGAACCCTTCGTGCACGAGTTCGAATCGCACTTGGCCGGTTTTTAAATCTCACTTTTATGTACTTTTTCACGTAACTCTAACATTGTTTTAATTTTATAACACTCACGTAGGTAAGGGTACAGAGGATTTCTATTAAATTCTTTTCTACTGTCCCATACTATCGTGATAGTAGAAAGCAGAGGCGTAGCTATCACCTTATCTGCCGTATCAATTACACGGGCCCCCCAGGCCACAGAGGCCCCCAACGTGCGTAAGCAAAAATTAATAAAAACTTCCCAAATAGCAAAAGTCAAAAAAGCAATTTCTTTTTTTTTTTCAAAAAAGGTAAGGACAGTATATATTTAATTTCAATAGTTGGTAAAAATTTTGGAAAAAGTGACATAAATAATTATGATAAATAAATATTTCTTTTAATTTTATACAAACTTTTTTTCTTTTGTGAGAAATCTCTACTCTTCATAAGGGCCCCAAAACAAATTTTTATATGGGGCTCCGCCGAGGCACACTACGCCACTGGTAGAAAGGAATAAAGACAACTAACACCTATAGACACCCAATAATGGTAATACTCCGTCGCTGTTCTTGATGGTCTGCCGAAATGTCAATTACTGTTTACCTCAATTTCTAAACCGGAACACGATATCGACAAGCATTGACGGTATTGCGGTAGCCGGTACACTAATGCATGCAGTATTACCATCTAACCGCACGGATAATAACGCACCAATAACATCTTTGTCCCTAGGTGATGATTATGGGAAGCTATATTCTACTTAGTTAAATTGTGCTATGAAAAATGCCGCATTACCTTTACCTAGTTTTCATGATAACAATAATATTTTATTACACCATTTTTCTTCCAAGTTTCTTTTTAATGCGGAATTCATGAAAGATTTTTCCCTACAGCATTTTACTGATTAAATGCGGTCGCGGAGACAATGTTACCCCAGGGCAAAAGACGAGATATAACATTCAGAGACCTTGCAGTTGCGTAACTAGAAATGTATGAATGTTACAATATCAAGATTATGTCAGTGGGGTTTTTATATATGCCTTTCGTAATGTTTGCTGCAAAATGGCGCTGATTTTTTTCTATGTCACAAAGTACCAAACAAGTTGATGGCTCTTCTGATGAAAACAGTTTATGATATCAGATGTTATTGGTTCGATTTTGTCCTATTTGCGGGGTGTTATGCTACATGCATAAGTTTACCAGCTACATTACCCTTTAAATTGAGTTACGATAGTTATCAGCATTGACATTATTTCAGATGGAATATGTAAGGCGGTGGTACCAGACCCGGACGATGCGATTCGTATGACCAATTTTTGACTTTTTCGAACTGCCTGACAGATTGGCAGATAGTTTTTTCTTTAAAGGGTGCACAGACTATATAATAAAGGAAAAAGTTTTGTAGAAACGA
Organism: Apodemia mormo; assembly: GCA_036924255.1. NCBI lineage: Eukaryota > Metazoa > Arthropoda > Insecta > Lepidoptera > Riodinidae > Apodemia > Apodemia mormo. Next base: position 42,538,900 of record JAUPFN010000001.1, on the reverse strand, counting down.
TAGTATTTTTATAGTAAGAGTTTTATACAACAGCGATTTATACCGGATTCGCTTTTGGAGTTGGACATACATGTCTAATTTTTTAGATCAAAGTGTCATCATAAAGCTAGATATAACTATAATAATTAGGTTTAAATAAAATATTCGTCTGTGTTAGACCGTTCGATATTTTATGCGTGTATCAGATTTTATTTTGCGATAGCTCTTAGTGATTATTTTATGTTTAACACTTGCGCTATTTCACAGTTCACAAATCTGTATATATGTTTTTAATTAAATAGCTAACCAGTTTTACATTTTACGGCATTATCAGGGCTACCAAATAAGTTGTATTCGAAACCAATTTTTTTTGTATCATAAGATAGCAAACAAGCAGATGGGTCTCTTGATGGAAAGAGTCAAGCATCGCCTATAGACACCAAAGATATTAATGGTGCGTTGCTGTTGTTGTGGCGAGTTCTAATGCCACATGCATAAGTTTACCGGCTACCTTACTCTCCAAACCGGAACACGACGGTCACTAGCACTGACGCTATTGCGACAGGAATAGTTAAGGCGGTGGTACCAGACCCGGGCGAGACAATGCAGAACTCTACCACCTAGTGGCCACGATGTTAGTGACGCGCATAACCAATCGGTCGCTATTTGCAACCTGCCTGGCAGAACGGCAGTTGGTCTATTCTACAAAGGAGCCCAGGACCAATACGGGAAAAATACAACATATTTGTTGACTATATATATTTGACATTGTATCTGTGTTGTAAGGTAATATTGATTATTATAATTGAATGGATTAAATAGGTACAGAAATTATTGTAATAATAATGCTAAACAGGATTTGGAAACCGGAAACAAGTATTTTGTAATTTGTAAATTTGGAAATTGTATATTTTAAGCTGAATATAGTTTGTAAATATTGCATGTAGTAAGTAGAATTCGTGATACTATATACTGTTAAAAACTACAACTTTGTGCTGTAACCGTATTCTAAGCAATAAATTTCATTAGATTACAAAAAAATAATAACTTCATTTCATTTATAGCTTTTGAATCATAACCAGTAATTAATGACCACTGTGTGGTCACATTTGAGCGTGCGCTGTTGTGGTTTTGACCGCAAAGCGATGTCGTCGATTAATATTCGATAATGATTCGATTTAACCGATATGAATGGTCTCTTTGCAAGTGTGTGTGATCAAATTTTACTGTATATTTATTTTAGTCTTTGGTCCACAATTTTATGAATTCTGTTAAAAATAAAAATAATTTATGTTAAAGTACTTACAAGCGTTAACATAAAATAATAAGAACATACAATTTTAATCATGCTTATATGGACGCTTGGGACGCTGGCTATATACAGCACCCTTTAACTGTCGTACTATTGACAATTTCACTGCGACATATATATTTAACTTACATAACATTAAATACCATGTAAATAAGTAAATTTGCTACCTATTTTATTAAGTTATACCACCAACTTTTCTGCTCAAACGGCACCACTAGTGACACACACGTAAGGAGTAGTTAAACCTACAGCGAATTACATTTGTAACTGGCACTGACGGCTGCTGCAATTGATTCTTTGTCGGCTGAACAAATAAGTCGGTGGCACTTTCTTTTTTTTAATTATTATTATTATTTTATTACATAAGATTACCTTATGCATATGAGGTAAACTTGAGTTAACGTATACCTGTAACTTACAGACTAAGAACATTTTTACCGTAGGATTTTGGACTCTTCTAAGTATCAATTCGCTAAGAAGAAATCCACATTTAGTTATATGACCTACACAAACAGCGAAATTGTTACACCAGCGAAACAAAAAAAAACTGTCGTACTAGGGTTTGGAGGGTAAGGTAGCCGGTAAATTTATGTATGTTGCATTAATACCCTACCACAGGATAGTAGCACACCGTTAACATCTTTGGTGTCTATAGGCGATGGTGGTCTTTTACCACCAAGAAAGCTATCTGCTTGTTTGCTATCTTATGTTATAAAAACATAAGTGTGAAACGAGAAACATACAATCGATTCTCGACACTTAAAGTACTACTGCTTTAACAACTCGCACGTTCTCAATAGGTGACAGATGCAACCAAATGCAATTACACAAACGTGCAAAATGCATATTATGTTTCGTACAGCTTCTATTACTCCTATAAACTTCCCGCTTTCATAACCCCGCACTCCCCTACAAGCAACTAACTTTAGCAAGCAGTTATTTTTTGGTTTTTCGAAACCAGCATTTTTCTAGGTTCGACAGGTATTTTATGTACTTAAAAAGGTGAAATTAATTAAATTTGCTATTATCCACGAACTGTTCTATGTATCTTCCGCGATGGTACCGAAAAGAAAGACGTCAGTTTATTAAATGGATAAGACTCACCGATGGTCCGGACAAAATGAAGACCCCAGCGGTACAATTATCCACCCACATCCACCACACTTGAGTTGAGTGTATAATAATATACACTCAACTCAAGTGTGGATATGGATAATAGTGGATTTCCGCAAAGTAACGCCTGAATTATTAAATTATTTTATGTCCTTTTCTGTTTCCCTGATATTGTATATAAAAATTCATGATCAACGATTAAGTAGTTAAGAACTTAACACGTATGACACAAACTTTTACATTTATCATAGTTATCTCTAAGGCGGTTGTCAAATATTTTTGCCACCCATAGATGATAAAAATGCCAATGATACCTTACAATATCTGTATTTTAAAGTCTAATAATTGTAAACCTCCTAAATTATACTAGGTATCACTTAAAGGTCAAAATTTAAACATAATTACACCCTCTTTCTAGGTTTAAAATTTCCACGACTTTCCGTGACTTAAATAGTCTGTTTTACACCGAAAAGCGTTGCTTAAGTGCGGGCTTATGTGACACGAGCGATAAAATAATATACGACACGTCTGCCTAAATTTCATTATTATTGTGGTACTTAGCACCATAGACAACTTAAGTCACCAATGTCGTAATCACAGAACAAATATAATGATTCCCTGGTCGTAATATACTATTATAGCATTTAGTCCCTGCCAATCGGAATAATTATTCAAGAAACGAATATTAATTAGTTCTTTTCATCAGTAAAATTGTTTGCTTTATGATACAAAACACCAATAATATGAAAACATTTCTCTGTTCATTTTATTTATAAATAAATCCTTGAATAAAAGAAATTCTGTCCTGTAAATCTCATATTTTCTACCAGAAAAGCGCTGTATCATGTTACTCAAAGATATTACATGTCTCAAAGCACAGCAAATGCTCACTTCTACCGTAAAGGATCTTATTCTTGTATAGGGACTTATATTTATGTGGTAAAAATATATGGATGTTTCTTTAATAGGTATGAGTGTTTTTGATATAAATATATATAATTATTCCGGCTTTATTACGGAATAGGAAGGGTGAATTGAATGTATTAATTGCTGCTAGGTTTCATTTCATTTCACAAGTTTTCGGCTAGGGAAGCCAGATGTGATTTCAAATGACTTCCGAAATAGGAGAAGTTTTTCAAGTCTGCTACATTTTATTTCCTTTTTGTTACCTTAGATCTCGGTCATTTATTAAACGATTTGGAAAAATATTTTTTGTTTGGAAATATATAAATATAATCCTTACCATCTCGATGTCTGGAAATCCACAACTGTGCGTTTCTGTCGGCACTTTTTGCCTCGCACTACTTTGTTGTGGAACCAATTACCGGCAGGGGTGTTTCCAAACGGAGACGACTTGGGGGCCTTCAAGAAAAGAGCTTACTCATTCTTAAAAGGCCGGCAACGCAACTGCAAGACCTCTGGTATTGTGGATGTCCATGGGCGGCGGTGATCACTTACCATCAGGTGCACCTCCTGCTCGTTTGCCCCCTCTTCTATAAAATATATATATATATATATATATATATATATATATATATATATATATATATAGCCGCAGGTGGTACCAGACCCGAGCGAGACAATGCAGAACATTACCACCTAGTATCCATCTACCGGTTCCATGATTTGGAATCTTCCCTAACATTTTGAATAACACTACAGTGATACTTGAAAGACATTACTTTACGGTACTTTTAACGATAGTAATAATTCGCCGTAAGCCTGCTTACGTTTTACGGGTTGCCATTTCCTCAACAAATATCAACTAATCTATTGTCACAATGTTATATCTATTCATGCTAAATTAAATTGTCATCGTTAAGAAAATTTTCTCTAGCGTGGAATAAGTGTTAAAACTACAGCTAAAACGTATATACAGTCTTAACACATGGACGATAATTATAGAGTTGCTTCACAACTAACATTTATTTACCAACAAAGAAAAATATTCACCAACATTCGTAACGTAACTACGACCTTACTACGTCCATATATTATTCACTACACTGCATAATACATGTCTAACCTTAACATCAGCTGTAGAGCTTAGACTGTAGTACCCTCATACGAAAAGAACAACGAATTCATTTATTCTTGTTGCCCGTTTCATACAATTTTATTAGGAAGAATAATAAGAATTTTGCTGCTGGAAAAGGCTGAGGCTCAATAAATGAGGATTGAAAATATTATATAGTATACGAAGTTTGCGGGACTAGCTGATCCCGCAAACTTTGTACCGCCTCAGAAGAGATTTAAAATCGAAAAGAACTGTTCCTATACGAAAATATCGCAATTTATAATTTTTTTATTTTCGTAAAAACCTTCGTCGGACTTCAAAGAATATTTCAAAAAAAAGTTTAGCGAATTGGTCTAGTCGTTCTCGAGTTTTGCGTTTCGCAACACCATTAAGACATTTATTTTTAGGGTTTCGTACCTAAAAGGTAAATCGGGACCCTTTTACTAAGCCTCCGCTGTCTGTCTGTCTGTCACCAGGTTGTATCTCATAAACCGTAATAGCTAGAAAGCTTGAATTTTCACAAATTATGTATTTCCGTTGCCTCTATAACAACAAATACTAAAAATAAAAAAAATTAAAATATACCCATACAATAAACGTGTTTTTTTCGTATTTTTTAAAGATGATGGTACGGAACCATTTCTTGCGCGAGTCCGAATCGCACTTTGCCGGTTTTTTATTTAATACTAGCTGAACCGGCGAACTTCGCACCGCTTACAATAGATTTAAAATCGATAAATAATTGACAGAAATTGTTTTTATAGGCAAATAAAAGTGTTGTTTTTATATTTTCCTCGCTGCTTTTGCATTTTTTCTTTCAATAAAAAATCTTCCTCGGATTTCAAGGAATATTTCGAGAAAAAAAATTAGACGAATTGATCCAGCCGTTCTCGAGTTTTGCGCTTAGCAACACAATTAGCGATTCATTTTATATAATACTAGCTGAACCGGAGGACTTCGCATCGCTTTAGAACAGATTTAAATTCGTATAATATTTGAGTGCTAGGAACAGTTTCTAGAACAACGTTTGCCGGGTCAGCTAGAAAGAAAATTAAAACATTACTTTAAATGTTTTCCTCGTTATTTTTCCGTATTTTCTCTTTATAAAAACTTTCCCCGGACTTTTATTTCAAATTTTTCGAATATATCAAAGAAAAAGTTTAGGCGAATTGATGAAGCCGTTTTCGAGTTTTGCGCTTAGTCATACATTTAGCGATTTGTTTTCCCACTCGCCCTGTGAAGCTGTGAAGGTTCTTAAGGCCAACAGCGGTTCAATCATTCCCAAAAAAGGATCAAGTGTTTTTTTTTCATATAATAAGATAGCAAACAAGCAGATGGGTTTTTTGATGGAAAGAGCCAACCATCTCTCTATAGAAAACATAGATGTTATAGTGCGCGCGGAACTAGTTGGCCGCGCCATACGTAATACGTAATACGTAAGGCGCGGCCAACTAGTTCCGTGCGCACTATAATGGTGCGTTGTTATCTTGTGGCGAGGTCTAATGCCACATGCATACGTTTACCTAGCGTTAATGGGTTTAGTTTAGTTTAAGTTTTAGTAATTGATTATATTATAAGTCGTCCAGATGAATAAATTAGTGATATAGAACGGCCCATTATATTATTACTATTAAACTTGGTACAGACGGTTGTATGGGACAATATTGATTGACTTATTAATACGTGAAGCGAAAACTTGTATCGCATTTTAAAACAATCATGCTAACGGTAGGTTATATAATTTAGCACAGTTAAAGTTTACTATGCGTTCCAACTGAAAATAGGATCGCGCTTGTTATCAACTTCATACAAGTGTGAAATTAATAGTGTCAGCATAAAAATATTTTAAAAAAAATATTGCTGATTTATTAAAAGACAACATTTAATAATGTTATTTTCATCAATAAAAAATATTAAAAAACATCAGTCTAGCTGTTCGTCTATATAAATGTAAAAAAGTCCTGTTAGTTACACCACTTATAGGTCAAAAACGACGGGGGCAATTTTGTTTGTTGTTGTTTGGGTTGTATTTGTCCAGAATCCATCAATAACAAAATAGTAAAATATATCAGGCTAGCCGTTCATCTATATACATGTATGTATAAAAGTCGTGTTAGTTATTTCTAATACTAAGGATCTCGGACTGACTGACTCTGACTGACGGACGGATGGACGGACATAGTGAAACTATAAGGGTTCTTAGTTTACTTCGGAACCCTAAAAAGGATAAGTTTGTGAAAAAAAAAGGATTATTTCTTCCAATTAGCTGCAGTACTGCGAGTTTATTACTGGGGTAATGTTCTGGAATAATGGATTGACATACCTATGTTCACTTTGAAGATAAATGTGTTCAAGTTAGGAGTTCTATAACGATTTAATCGGGTCGATATCCACCGTCTTGCCTATTCATGTCGCCATGGCGCCAGTTTACTTTCTCATAACTCTTAACAACATGATCTGAATAATGGCATTCACATTATATAATCTTTGGAGTAAACTCGACTTTATCATCGACACTATCTATAAAACTTCATCAACAAGGGTTTATATATATAAATTCTTTTTAATTTTACTGTGCACCTTAGTTGATACATATTATAAATAAAACACAGATACGACCTTATATGAATTAGAAATATTACAATTAACAATATTATTAATCTTTCCTCTATTTTTACTTTAATTAATAACAATTTTTTTCTTCTTTAATTAACAATATAATTAATTTTCGCCGTGTTGGTCCCGGTCTTCCCGGAAAAGACCCTTTTCTTAGTCCGTATTATTTTAATGGGTGACTACGGAACCCTACGTGACGCGACACACACCTTGCTACTTTTTGATACTTATTAACTGAAAGTTTTTTGAAACATGGCACTTGTAAGCATTATAAGTTAAATTCTGAAAATGGGACTCTGCCAATATTATTGAGTATGTGTTTCATTTGTTTGTCATTTGTTTAAAGATTTAGCGGCAAAGAGAAAATTGATTGTGTCACGTCAGCATGATTTTAATGCGAGAAAATGTTCGTGCCATGATTTTTTATGACTTTCGATGTCATTCAAGTCAACAAAAAAGTTATGACTTTGATTGGCTTTTTACGATGAAGCCTCATCTCATTCCACTGACCTATAAGCAGATTCTCTCATAATTTGACCAAAGCCCAAAAACACCATCGACGCGCCGCGTTGATTAGTGCCGTGAAATTCTTCAAAGATTACACGGAGGTGACTCAAATGCTGTGGTCGATATACTTACAGGTCAGGAAAGCTGGATTTACTGTTATAATCTGGAAACCAAAAGATAGTTCAGTGGGTGCTTCCTTCCGAGGAATTACCAACCAAAGTGAAAAGGGTGACCTCATTCTTCGCAAGGATAGGTCCATTACACGAGTATTGTTTTAAAGAATCAAAAAAGTTGTTACTTCAGAGTGGTACACTAACTATTGTTTGCCACTTGATTTGGAAAAAATCGGGAAAAACGACCTCGGAGTAGCATCCTTCTTCACCCTGACAATGCCTCGTCGCACACCGTCAGGCGAACAATCGACTCACACCTTGCGATTTTTATTTACTTCCGAAAATAAAAGAACTAGGTACTTTGAGGAAAACGTTTTATGGACGCCGAGGAAGCAGTGGCTGCGTTTCAAAAGGCTGTCGTATAGACCCTAGGGGTCTTAGGGAGAAGTGGGCATAGTGCTTTTCTCAATGGCTCCATTGGATGCAGCGATGTATTGATATGAAATGACACTAAAATGAAAAGATATAACAAAACTAATAACTTGCCAATTTGCTCAGTTTTTGATTTTTTAAAAAACTTTTAGTTTGACTCTCGCATCGAAACTTTACTGGTCGATTTTTATTTGTTTTATTATTCTTTAATTAATTAAACACCCTACAAAATATATTTTAAACATGATGTGAAAAATTGGGGTAAAACAGCTGCTCCAGTTTTGCCCCAACTTTTGACAGGTTAAGTGTTGCAAGTGACGTACCTTGTTTATTAACCTTCGCTATAAAAATAGAAAATAGAAAAAAAGAACAAATATTTTCGCATTTATGATATTAAGAATATTATAGCCGTGTGTTTATGTATACGTGATAGCCGTCAAGTTTGCGGGCCGCGGGCGGAGCCAGAGGGTGAAGGACGCAGCCGTTTCAATATATCACTCGATACCAAGGACAATGCGACTTTAGCTGGTTATCTATATTCATCTTGATATTTAACAATCAGAAGAATCTTTTTGGCAATCAAAAGCGTATTTTAATTTTTTGATTTTCAGATTTTTATTTATATTAATCTCTAAAATAGCAGTTAAAAATTTAACCGACTTCAAATATAATATAACTCCCATATCTCAAAAACTATTCCACCGATTTGAAGAAACTTAGACTGTTCCCTAAGTTGGAATATACCTAATTTAACTCAAAGAGAATTATCTCGTTATGGCTTTTGATTTCAAAATAAAAATCGTGGACAAACATACACTTACTAAATTTAATACACTTGCTAGTACGGCTAAATATGTAGGTTATAATGATAAATACATAGGGCACACTAAAAGTTTTGCACTTCTAGCTAATCGGAACTATTTGAATTTCGAATGTTATATTTTTAAAACCTTCTTAGTAATAAAAAAAAAAAAAACAATTGGCGGGAAATGATTGTCAATTGTTTTTTATCACACATCAAAGTTCTACGTACGCAACGAAAATGGAATTAAGTCGAAAAGATTTTAGAGCGATGATTTTTTATGACTTTAAAAGTTCTCTTTCTCTGCAAGACTGTGCCGCTCGTCATCAAAATGCTTTTGGGAGAGAAGCACCTTGTTTGAGCACCGTGAGGCGATAGTTTGCTGAATTTTAGAGAGGTCGAGTTTTTTTAAATGACGAATTTCGTGAAGGGCCGCCTTCAACTGCCGTCAATGAAAATAATGTGGCTACTGTTAAGCGGTTAATTGAAGAAAATCCCCGGATTACCTATGACATAATTCGAGGACTAGATTGGAGATTGGTATGAGCCAAATTCAGAAAATTTTACACGAAGTATTAAAACTTCGGAAACTTTGTTGTCGTTGGATCCCTCATGAACTGACAGCGGAGCAGAAGCAGGCGCGCGTGGAATGGTCATTTTTAGCTTCCGAAAAAGTACATCTCGTCACTCGTCCTGCGCAAAGGCCCGACCTAGCACCCTGTGATTTCTGTATTTTCCCCAAAATCAAAGATTTGATGAGAGGTTTTACTTTTAACAACCCCGAAGAGGCAGTGATAGAACAGGATAGATAGATAAAACAGGAGGACGACAGATCTGAAGCAAAATGGAATTCATTTTCGTTGCGTACGCAGAACTGTGATGTGTGATAAAAAAACAATTGACATTTCCCACCAATTATTTTTTTTATTACTAAGAAGGTTGCAATGTTTTAAAAATATAACATTCGAAATTCAAATAGTTCCGATTAGTTAGAAGTGCAAAACTTTTAGTGTGCCCTATGTATTTATCATTATAACCTATATATTTAGCCGTACTAGCAAGTGTATTAAATTTAGTAAGTGAATGTTTGTCCACGATTTTTATTTTGAAATCAAAAGCCATAGCAGATCTGAAGCAAAAACAGATGCTACTGAAGTACGACCACGAGCATTCTAATGCTGTTTATGACATTGTCACAGGAGACGAAACGTGGATTTATTATTTTGAACTCGAAAAAAAAAATAGCAATCTTGTGAATGGGTGTTTGAAAATGAGAACAGGCCAACAAAAGTGAGACATCTGTACAGTTCCACTTGAAGATCAAAAGAGTGTTACTGCCGAGTGGTATTCTACCATTTGTTTACCCAGGGTGTTAGAAAAATTTCGCGAAAGACGGCCCAAAAGCCGCATTCTTCTACACCATGATACGCTTCTTCACACACGGCCAACAAAACAAAGTCATTTTTAGTTTCCGAAAAAGTACATCTCGTCACTCATCCTGCGCATAGCCCCTACCTAGCACCCTGTGGTTTCTATATTTTCCCCAAAATCAAAGATTTGATTAGAGGCTTTACTTTTACCAACTCCGAAGAGGCAGTAATAGCGTTCAATCAGCACGTAGAAAACATGCCTTCAGATCTGTGGTTCTCCTGTTTTAGAAAATGGTTCGATCGCATGAAAAAATGTTTAAAATGTAAAGGAGATTTTGAAAAGCAATAAACATAATATTTTGGTTATAACATGTTGTATTTTTAAGTTACGCAAAACTTATAGTGTGACCTCCGTATAATTAAAATCCAACAATATTGTATACAAAACACATACACGATCGCCTATAGACACCAAAGATGTTAATGGTGCGTTGCTCTTTTGTGGCGAGGTCTAATGCTACATGCACAAATTTACCGGCACAGATAGATATAAAGCTTTAGATAAAAAATGTAATGACATATATTAAAAAGTTATAAAATTTTGAGTACTCTCAAGCCAGTTTTATTACAAAAAGCTTGTTTATAGAAAAAAAACCGGTGTATTTCAAAACAAAACTACAAGTTCAGTTTAGTTTCGCCGCTAAGGGCTCTCGACGACGTTGCTTGGACAAATTGCACTCAAGTGGGTTACGCAAATTCACGGGAAAATATTTCGCTATCGCTCGCGTCAGTTTAAGTTGCATAAAGTTAAAATAAAATATATAAAGATAAAAGGAATAGATATGAGAATGAATTATATTTTCAGATCAACAAATATTACGGAAAGTAGAAATTCGGGTTTTGTACCACGCACCGCCTTACTTATTCCCGTCAAAATAGCGTCAGTTCTGGCAGATGTTGTATTCCAGTTTGGAGGTAAAATTTTTGTACGAGTATGTGGCACTACAAACCCGCCACAAACAATATTTTTTTTATTTCTGATCCTAGACTGGTTTCAGGAGCATTTTTATTTATGATTAATTACAAGCTGAATTTTTGTGAGTCGCTTCGTTTTGACGAGACACCCATCTCTTTATTTTCAAAAAATCTCGAATCAGGTAACTAATAAAGTTAGGTAAAAAGAAAACTTTAATGACGGACCGAGAATTCTTCACTTTACGCGTAGGACAAAGTTACTCTTGAATTATAAGAATAATAATAATTATTAGTTGCCCCGGCGAACGTTGTTGCCTTTTTAACTACTCTTATTTTTTTCTATATTTTATCACCTTTTAAACCTTCCCAGGACTTCAACAATTAATTCAAAATTAGCCAAATCGGTTCAGCCGTTCTTGAGTTTAAGCAAGACTAACGAACAGCATTTTACCTAGGGATTTTATAATTTGGTTAGGTTAGGTTAGCAGTTAAATTATAATATCACTTAGGTAAATTATAATCTAACAGTATTGACAATTACACTGTGATATATATATATACACACACACACACACGAGATGTACACACACATATATATATATATATATATATATATATATATATATATATATATATATATATATATATATATATATATATATATATAGTCTGAGATCGTAATATATCTTAAAAAATAGGTAATTTGCTTCAATATATATATTAGAAATATAAGATATATTAGAAAAATGTAATACATTTTTTTGTAAGTCTCCATAGTGAGCAGTTCAATGTAATTTCAAAAAAAAACCGCCATATTGAATATTTTTGTTTTACAAATGGAGTATAGAGAAAGAAGGACCATCTCTGTGAATGGAAGTCATCAAAAAGCATGAGTCTCGTCATCGCTGTAAAATATTTTTTAGAAAGAAAGTAGTAAAAGTAATTATATATTGCTATTTATTTTATTTATCAAAATATATAATATTTTTAGCTCATTTGTCTATTAAGATACTATTGTGATAAATCTAAATACGACAAAACTGACAACTCGCATTGCAAAATGTCAGTAATTTATAAAAAATCAAAATATTATTTTATTAATACTTCTTTAGAGACCTTTATAAATGAAACTTGTTTTTAAATAATAAAACAACAATTCTGACACAAATTTCGTTATAAGACATGATATTCAATTTACAAGTCCAAACGATGTATGAAGCGTGGCCAGTGTTCTTTAAATAAAAATCTTATAATTCCGATATCTTTAGAGTGGAGGACTCGTCAAAAAAGCCATAGAATGTGTCGGACAAAAGCTTTTTCTTGTTTTTCATAAAATTATTTAAGCAATTAAAGTAAAAAACTAACTATTGTATTTAATAAATTTTTTTCCTTTACCAGGTTAACAACGTGTTTGAATCCCTCTAACTTTATTAGTTACCCGATCCGAAGTTTTTTCGGAGAGAAAAGATGGGCGTCTCGTCAAAACGAAGCTGTTTACAAAAATTCAGCTTGTTATGTTCCTTGTAGCATGGTCTATCAGAGTTTGTCTAATTTTCTCCGTGTTGGTCCCAGGCTCCTTAAAAGAATAGGCCAACTGCCGTTCTGCCAGGCAGGTCGTAAAAGGCGACCGCTTGCCTATGTGAGCATCGTGGCTACTAGGTAATAGAGTTCTGCATTATCTCGTCCGGATCTGGTACCACCACCTGACCTATTCTTGCCGCAATAGCGTCAGTGCTTGTCACTGTCGTGTTCCGGTTTGGAGGGTAAGGTAGCCGGTAAACTTATACATGTGGCTTTAGACCTCGCCACAAGATAGCAACGCACCATTAATATCTTTGATGTCTATAGGCGATGGTTGACGAGACCCATCTGCTTGATTATCATCTTATATTATATGTATAAAAAAAATGTAGCGTTAAAGTGATACATTGTGAGGGGTTATCACTATATTCATTTTCATTGATCATCAGGATATTCGCAAAGTTAATAGTTGGATGCAATAGATATTACAAATTTGTACGTAAGTTTTATTATATTGTATACATAATCACCGCCTAGCCTAGGTAACGATCTGGTTTAGGATTGCACTTTTTTTTTAGTTCAATAATCGAGTCATAGAAAAAATGCTATTCTATTTTTTGGAAGTAATATCTCAGTAGCAACCCTTAATATGCATCATGAGTTACTTCTAATTGACACTAGTGTCGTTTTAATCTGTATTTATTCCTTACCTATTCCTGTCACAATAGCGTCAATGCTTGTCACTGCCTTGTTCCGGATTGCAGGGTAAGATAGCCGGTAAACTTATACATGTGACATTAAAACCTCGCCACAAAAATAAAATCTTTGGTGTCTCTAGGCGAAGTTTGTCTTTTTCTATCACGAGAGTTATCTGCTTGTTTGCTATTTTACGATATGAAAAAACCAGAATAAATATAGTGTGTCGCTTATGTCAACGCTCTCCTCCAGAAAACAGATTCAATGTTCCTTAACTAACGATTGCCCTGTGGTTGAGATTCATCCATAGACTAAACAATAAAATCTATTTTAATTTTAAAAAATTAAAAAAATAGTATACACACGTGTGTATATTACTCTCAGAGGAAATATTACTTTTTGTTTTTTTTTTATATCATAAGATAGTCAACAAGCAGATGAGTCTCCTGATGGAAAGAGTCAACCATCGACTGTAGACACCAAAGATGTTAATGGTGCGTTGCTATCTCGTGGCGAGTTCTAATGCCATATGCATAAGTTTACCGGCTACCTTACCCTCCAAACCGGAACACAACAGCGACAAGCACTGACGCTATTGCGGCAGGAATAGGTAAGGCAGTGGTACCAGACCCGGGCGAGACAATGCAGAACTCTACCACCAAGTAGCCACGATGGTAGTGACTCGATAGCCAATCGGTCGCCTTTTACGACCTGCCTGGCAGAACGGCAGTTGGCCTATTCTTCAAAGGAGGCCGGGACCAACACGCCGAACACACTTATCATGAATGTTAGATATGTGTATTTTTATTAATGTAATGTATTTCTAAGGCAACATGTATCTCATCATATCTGGTGATAATAGGCAATAATTATTGCCCCTTTACATCAAGAGAGTCATCTGTTTGTTTGCCATTTGAAATAAAGTTACTGAAAATAGACGTCGTAGCACCGGCCGTGAGTTGAGTCCCTGTGTTTTTGTTTGCGACCTCCATTCTTCTATGTGCATGTTTTCTTTTACTAAATTCGAAACTATGCCGATTTTCGAGGGACAGACGTTATGTACAATATAGAAGGCATCTTATTTATAAAAAACATGGTTTGCTACTACTTTGTACAAACAATTTTAAAATAAAACTCTTTTGATGTGAAATATCCAGAAGTATCCATTGGCCCTTAAACGATTAAGAACTTTGGGGTTGTAGGTATGTCGTGATGGTACGATATGACTCTTTCTTTTGACGACACGCGTTCACCGCTTGTATACATATACAATTTTTTTTATATTTTCTAATATCATTTGTTTTTTTTTATTCCAGCATTTTACTTTCACCACCAAAAGTCACCAAAGGTCTGGAGTTGAAATTCTCGTTAATGCAGTTTTGTTCAATATAAGTTTTCTAGTTTTATTTGGAAAGCGTAACTACGAGTAATTTTTATTCATTGTAAATTATACTATCGACATTGATATTTTTCTTCCGATGGGCATCCCGTTATGGCGGTTTTTTAAGAGTCCGTAGTCTCCAAAGAACACTTACAGTTTTGCCGTCTTCGTCTGTCTGTCTGTCCACAGCATAAATATATACATTAATTGCTGACAAAGTGGTAAAATAAAATAGTTAAAAAATATATGTAAATGGTTGAGCCTGCAAGCCATCCCTGAAATTTCCCGCTATTTGTATGTATATATATGTATTTGTATTATGTATTTTAAGCTCAAAGGAGTAAAAAGCATAGACTTTTTTCAGTTCAAACATCTTTTTTGTAAAAATGGCAGTATATTGATTTTTGAAAAGTTGTATATTTTGGAAATGATGGTCGATTTTGATATTTCAACTAAGTAGGTTTTTTGTATAATAAGACAGCAAAAAAGCAGATGGCTTTCCTGATGAAAAGAGACAGCCATCGCATATATACACCAAAGATGTTAATGGTATGTTGCTATCCCTGTAGTGAGGTCTTAATGCCACATGCATATTACCGGCTACCTTATCCTCCAAATCGGAACACGACAGTGATGAGCACTGACGCAGGAGACATCGCTCTAGACAGTGGCTTGTGCCGACACTGTGTAACGAGGTAGTAAAAATATATAATGAAACGATGTCTAATACACAATTGAAATCATCCTAAAGGAACATTACTTATAAATAATAAGCATGTACACTAAATCCTTTTGTTAGTTTTCATTATATATATATATATATATATATATATATATATATATATATATATATATATATATATATATATATATATATATATATATGTTTTCGTTATATAACATGAAAAAACACTAATAACTGTCTACCGTCATAACTCAGAAACTGCTTAGCAGGTTTTGATGATAACTGGTATATATCAGTGAGAAAATGTAATTACGCTAATAATAGATTATATAATTCTGTCAGTTTGTGTGTCCCGGTGTAACACTAAAATGGCTGGACCGATTTTGATAAGTCATAGACCATATGAATAGAAATACAAATATAATAATATTAATGTTAGGAATAAAAATATTTATAAGAATATAAGAATGTGTACTGAGCAGATTCACGAGATCTGTATTGGATGATGCCGACAAACTGGCTTATAGTTTGGCACATATAAATTACTAGCTGTTGCCCACGACTTCGTCCACGTGGACTTCGTTTACTCCGCGCAGCTCCTCCCATTTAGGTGATAGCGTGATAATATGTAGGCTATATGTTGACTCGACCTGTTAGTAATATTCATGCAAAAATTGAAGTAAATCCGTGCAGTACTTTTTGAGTTTACCCCGGACATACATACAGACAAACAGACAAACAGACAAAAATTCTAAAAACTATATTTTTGGCTTCTATATCGATTGTAGATCACGCCACAAGTATTCTTTTAGAAAAATATTCAATGTACAGTTTTGACTTTCCTACGTTTTTATTATATGTATAGATAAGATTTTCCGGCGTAGGGATGTGACGACCCCATCGCCCACTGGTGGAATAATTTTTGTGACAAAAATTATTTAACACCGGTGCAGTCAGTCAACCAAATTAGTGGTAGTGCCATACTGCTTTTGCAACTGAATAGGCCGGCACGCCCGGGGAGATACCACTCTCTCACTTGACACCGACGTAAAGTAGCAGCCCTGCTGCTGCGTTTCGTTTGGTTTGTGAGAGTCCCGGAGGCCTAACCCCCCCCCCCCCCGCACACTATGAATGCGCAAACAAAAGAGAATCTACCCCAGGGGGGTACCACTTGCACCAGCAGTGGAGAATCCCCCCCTGAGCGTCCGTGCTCTGGATTCCAGCCAGGTCATGGATGCTCAGGCTGCCCTGCGTATTCTGGGGGGGGCAAAATTGCGCTCATAGACAATCCTGTCCGGGGCAAACAGGGCAAGAAAGCTATGGCACCCCCTACCACGCTTACTGTGGATTTCTGCAATGTCAGGGGGCTTCATTCCAACTTGAACGCCGTCCACTACCATCTCGAGACGGCGAAGCCAGCTTTGCTCTTTTTGACCGAGACGCAGATATCTTCTCCGGCTGATACTTCTTACCTCTCCTACCCGGGGTACAAACTGGAACATTCCTTTGTACCGCGGGCTGGGGTGTGCGCATACGTCAGAGAAGATATCTGTTACCGGCGCCTCGGCAGACTTGAAGGTCAGGACCTATCCATCCTCTGGTTACGCGTAGCTTGCGACGACCATCCACGCAGCTACGCGTGCCTATACAGGTCCCATGGCGGGAATGCTGAAGTTGACCGGCTCATTGAGCATTTACAAACGGCTGTAGATTCCGTGTTGGAGCAGACCCCCTCCACAGAGATCGTGATCTTGGGCGATTTTAATGCCCACCACGCCGAATGGCTTTGTTCGCGCACCACCGATCATGCGGGGAGGTCTGTTCACGATTTTGCCTTGGCGTATGGTCTTACACAACTGGTAACTTCGCCCACGCGAGTTCCCGATGTGGATGACCATATGCCTTCACTGTTGGACCTTCTGCTGACCTCTCATCCGGACCATTATCAGGTATCGGTGGACGTCCCACTTGGTTCGTCAGACCACTGCCTGATCCGGAGTAAAGTGCCGGTTTCGCGCCTATCACGGCCTCCTTTAGCAGGCTGTCGTCGCGTTTGGCACTTTAGGTCAGCAGATTGGGACGGGATGCGGTCTTTTTTTGCGTCCTACCCATGGGGGCGGTTGTGCTTCTCGCTGGATGATCCGAATGTCGTCGCTGACTCTATTGCCGATGTGGTGCTGCAGGGCATGGAACTTTTCATTCCATTTTCTGCGGTACCAATTGGTGGTAAGTCTCAGCCTTGGTTTGGTCGCTCCTGTAAAACGGCTTCGCGCCGCAAGCAGGAGTGCTACCGGGCTTGGGCTGCAGCGTCCGCATCTTGTGATGAAAAAACCAGCACATTACGTAAGGAGTACAATTTCGCCTCGAGGTACTTCAAAAGAGCTATCGCCAAGGCAAAATCGGAACACATTGGCAGAATTGGTGAGAAATTAGTTCGCCTTCCTTCGGGTACTCGTGCGTTCTGGTCTCTCGCCAAGGCTGTCTTAGGGAATTTCTCACAGCCCTCTCTTCCATCCTTGCACGGAGACGATGACTCTCTGGCCCATACCGCAAAGGAGAAGGCCGATCTCCTGGGCTCCTTCTTTGCGGCCAACTCGACTCTGGATGACCAAGGGAACGCACCGCCTACCATCCCGCAGTGTGATAGTTGTATGCCAGAACTACAATTTCGGCAATCATCTGTGCGTAAAGCACTACTTTCCTTGGACATCCATAAGTCGAGTGGGCCGGATGGCATCCCTCCGATTGTGCTAAAAATGTGTGCTCCAGAGTTGGCACCAGTATTAACACGCCTATTCCGGCTCTCCTATTCACTCGGCGTGGTACCGAATTCGTGGAAGACAGCTTTGGTGCATCCCATCCCTAAAAAAGGAGATCGCTCTAACCCGTCTAACTATCGGCCCATAGCCATAACCTCCTTGTTCTCCAAAATTATGGAGACAATCATCAACTCTCAGCTCCTCAAGTATTTAGAAGAGCACCAGCTGATTAGCGACCGACAGTACGGTTTCCGTCGCGGCCGCTCAGCTGGTGACCTTCTAGTATACCTAACTCATCGATGGGCGGAAGCAGTTGAGTCCAAGGGGGAGGCATTGGCAGTAAGTTTGGACATAGCGAAGGCCTTTGATCGGGTATGGCACAAAGCGCTTCTCGCGAAGCTGCCTTCCTATGGGCTTCCTGAGAAATTATGCGAGTGGATCACCAGTTTTTTGGCTGACCGGAGCATCAAGGTCGTTGTCGACGGTGCGTGCTCCGACCTTAAATCTGTCAATGCTGGTGTTCCCCAAGGCTGCGTGCTATCACCGACACTGTTCCTTCTGCATATCAATGATATGATGCGAATTAGCAACATACATTGCTATGCGGATGACAGTACTGGTGATGCTACATACTCCGGCCGTAGCAGTATTTCTCGGGAACACGTCGAAGAGTGCCGAAACAAGCTTGTGTCTGAAGTCGAGAATCGACTTACCGATGTCTCGGAATGGGGTCGCCAAAACCTGGTTACTTTTAACCCCAAGAAGACACAGCTTTGCGTGTTCACCGCAAAAAAGACACCCTTTATCGTATCACCTCGATTTGAGGATACTCTCCTGACAGCCTCAGCTAGTGTCGGAATCCTGGGAGTTGACATATCGAATTACGTTCAGTTTCGCGGTCATTTGGAAGGCAAGGCTAAACTAGCCTCCAAAAAGCTCGGTGTGCTCAGCAGAGCGAAACAGTGCTTTTTGCCGGTCCATCGCCTTCAACTTTATAAGGCACAGGTTCGGCCTCACTTAGAGTACTGTTCGCATCTCTGGGCCGGAGCTCCTCAGTACCAGCTTCTTCCTCTTGATCGCATTCAGCGTAGAGCGGTTCGAATCGTTGACGACCAGGCCATTTCGAAACAGCTTGACTCTTTGGCATTGCGCAGAGATGTAGGTTCTCTCTGTGTCTTTTATCGTATATATCATGGAGAGTGTTCCGACGAGTTGTTTGGATTAATTCCTGCCGCCGAATTCCACCATCGGACATCGCGTCAAAACTTGAAGTTCCATCCTCACCATCTTGATGTCTGGAAATCCACAACTGTGCGTTTCTCCCGACACTTTTTACCTCGCACTACTCTGTTATGGAACCAATTACCGGCAGGGGTATTTCCGAACGGATACGACATAGGGACCTTCAAGAAAAGAGCTTACTCATTCTTAAAAGGCCGGCAACGCAACTGCAAGACCTCTGGTATTGCAGATGTCCATGGGCGGCGGTGATCACTTACCATCAGGTGCACCTCTTGCTCGTTTGCCCCCTCTTCTATAAAAAAAAAAAAAAAAAAATAAGAAACTCTGTACATTATTATTGTTATAAAATAAAATTAAATAAAAGGAATAAGTAAGGCGTCGGTACCAGACTCGGACGAGACAATGCAGGTCTCTACTACCTTGTAGCCATGATGGTAGTGACTCGTAAAGCCAATTGTTCGTCTCTAATAAACTGCCTGGAAGAATGGCAGATTCTCTAATCTTCAAAAGGAGTCGGGACAAACACGGGTAAAGTTTATAAGTTTACGAGTATTAGTCGATACACGAAATGCACTTGGATATCTTTCATTGACGTCAAATGGAAAATGTTCATAGTATAAAAATGAAAAAAACACTCGGCAGACTTCAAATGCGGTTCCTATATCAATAGAACTACTCGTTTTAGATACGAGCAGTAACAGTTTCTACAAGGCGTAACCTAAAAATGATCCTATAAATGTCAAATTACTAAATAACTTGTCGAATGTCTCGTTATTATTAAATTGGTTGCTAATGGTTACTGCTACGAATGACGGATCGTTGATAATAGGAATATATTAATATTAATAGTTGATATTATGATGGGTAACTACGGAAT
The DNA here is from genome assembly GCA_036924255.1 of Apodemia mormo. NCBI lineage: Eukaryota > Metazoa > Arthropoda > Insecta > Lepidoptera > Riodinidae > Apodemia > Apodemia mormo. The sequence continues at coordinate 42,518,503 of JAUPFN010000001.1, read as the reverse complement.
CTTACATTGCGTGTGGTTCAACACGCAATTGATTGAATTTACTTAACCGATAATACGTCGCGGTACCTTTAGCATAGGAAAAAATACTAGATCATCCTTGCCTGACTACATGACTAACGGTCACGGACGTAAGTTTAGGTCGGGATTTTTTTATTAAATCACGCTAATATCGGCGTAATAATAGCGTAATATCATTACGCTAGTTCTCTTGTAAGTAGACAGTGTGAAACGGACGCCTATGGAGGCCTCTTCAACAGTTTATCAGCTAGCAAGATAAGCAGTGATAATTATCGCTAATCTATCGTTTTGAGACCTTATTAAGGCTGATTCATTGATTGTAGTTCTGAGGCAGGAAAAATATATATATATATATATATATATAAAGTTAAACTAGCCTCCTAAAAGTTCAGTGTGCTCAGCAGAGAGAAACAGTACTTCTTGCCAGCCTTAAAATTTATAAGGCACAAATTCGGCCTCATATGAAGTACTGTAATCATTTCTGGGTAGGATCTCCCTAGTACCAGTTAAGGCTACAAAAATGACTGTAATGCATTATGCAAAAACCGTTGCATGGAATTAAATGCAGTTTATTAAATCCCCCATGGAGCATGGAATTAAATCCCCCGTGTTGGTCAGGCCTCCTTTGAAGAATGGGCCAACTGCCGTTCTGCCAGGCAGGTCGTAAAGGCTATGCGAGTTTCTACCATCGTGGCTACTAGGTGGTAGAGTTCTGTCTTGTCTCGCCCGAGTCTGGTACCACCATCTTACCTATTCCTGCCGCAATAGCGTTATTGCTTTTCACTGTCGTGTTCCGGTTTGAAGGGTAGGTAGCCGGTAAACTCATGCATGTGACATTAGATCTCGCCAAAAGATAGCAATGCACCTTGACATCTTTAGTGTCTATAGGCGATGGTTATCGTTTTCCATCAGGAGACCACAGGAGATTTTACCATAGAAAAATGTTTAATTCCAACTGTCTCACCAGATTTATCACACGAGGAAGTAATAGACTAAAGCTAGTATCAAATACTTTGACTCAGAAAAACAAACATCTATGCTTATTATACAATTATCTGCCCCTTTTATAGAACAATGGGGAAACCAGCAGGAGGCTCACTTGATGGTAAGCGATCACCACTAATTACGGACAGTCACAGCACCATAGGTATTGCAGCTGCGTTGCCGGCCTTTTAAAAAACCCGAGCCTTGTTTAAATCGCCGATTTTTTTTATATGTTACGAAATAGCTAACAAGCAGACATTATTACTATAATTTAGATTTATCGTTTGGAAAAGATGCTTTGGAAAAAGTGTGTGGAGTTTTTCGCGAGTGGTTGGCCTCGTTTTCAACTTGCTCTCAGATTTCAAACGTATTTTGTTAGTAAATACTACGCTATTTACTAACAAAATACCGGCCAAATGCATGTCGAAACACGCGCACTGTGGGATTTTGAAGAAAAACTTTATTTCATAAGATAGCAACCAAATGGCTCCCCTGTTGGAAAGAGACGTTGCGTTGCCTATAAACGTTGCGTTGCTATCCGTTTGATGGGATATAAATGCCACATGCATAACTTTATCGGCTACTTTTTAAACTGAAACATGACACTGATAAGCATGTTGAAGCTATTCCGGCAAGAATAAGCAAGGAGGTGGTACAGTACCCGGGTGAGACTGTGGCGCCGCTGGTTCGTACCGCTGAAGAGTAGACTCATAGTAGGGATGGACATTTAAAAAAAAATGTCGATATTTTTTTCGATGCAATGCATCGGCAAGTAGCATCAAGGATTTAAAACGTTATAATACCGATATGTTTGCTGTTTCGTGATTGGTTCGCCGCGTTTCATGCTGTTTCGTGATTAGTTCGCCAACTAACGCTAGAAGACAACGTCATAATATCATATACCATAACCAATCACGACGACGCAAACATATCATATATTATAACGTTATAAATCCTCGAGTAGTATCGATGTTATATTGATGGTTTAAAAAATACATCGATGTTTTCCATACATCGGTTGTTTTTTCTATAGATATGTTTTTTGTTCTTAGAAGATATTTTTTTTTATAAATTCAGACACTAAAGTTTGTGAAGTTACTGGCCTGATAGCCCATATGATATGTTGGGATATTCCGAAGCGAATCTAAACTAAATACATGCAAAGAAAAATATTTACTAAAAATACCAACTATTATTAAATATTTACATAATTGTAAATATTTTGTAAAATTTGGGAATTGTATTTTGTAATCCCTCCAGATTTCCAACGGATTTTCATTTAACCTTCCGTCCGGATTATGTGATAAACTATTAGTTCATCGGACAAACTCTCTTCTGATTTTTTACTTTTCCAATTACGATGCACTGACTTGTGATGATCACTCCATAAAGAAAAAGTCCCTTCATTTTTATAAGATTTGTATTTTGTTGTAATACTTTGCAAATTCCAAACCAGTACCAACTTTGACACCGCACTGGGTCGATGTTGGTAAAGAGACTTAATCCTTTATTCACACAGTGTACCAACTTCGACTCAGTGCAGTCTCGTGCAGTGTCGTTGCTCGTGTTAAAACGCTGTAACGTTGACTTAATTGTAATTAATACGTTCCGATTCACAAAACTTGGCCGTATTTGTCAAGGGTTCGCATTATCGATGCATCGATTAAAAACATCGATATTTATTCGATGTTGAGGTAATAACAATACATTGGTTCAATACGATACATCGTTAACAAACATCGAGTGTTTAAAATACATCGATGTATATCGTTCATCCCTAGGTCATAGTGATGGAACCAGCGGGCCAACTTCTTGTCAAATGACGTCATAACTGTGGGGGTTGATGACGTCACACAAGGACAAGGAAGGGGAAAAGAAAGATCTTCCCAGCCAGGCAAGGTTTACTGCCTGGGGACCGAAGTCTGTTTGAAAAGTGTTGGAACTTGTATATAGTGTGTAGAAGATAAATAATTGTGATATCGCAATTCAGGATTTTATTTTGAATTTCATTTTATTCCATTTTTTTTTGGTCGCGTTTTGTAGATTGCTTGAACCGCTACAAGACGTTTCAAAACTCTACCACCTAGTAGTTACGATAGTAGTGACACCTATAGCCAATTATTTACCTTTTACAAACTGCATGGACTAAAGGGAAATAACCTATTCTTCGTTTTGACTAATGAGACGGTAAACGATACTGGTTAAAATATTAAAACCGATTTGCGCTTTATCAAGAAATAAAGTATATTTTATTGAAAAATTCTTTTTTAATAATTCTCTAGCAGATATACTCAGCTGTTTAATCTATATTTTAATCTACTGAGCACAATTGAGCCAATGTGGCTCGCCAGATGGTGACCGCAAATCGGAACGATAACGGCCGCGTAGATGTGGGAACTTTTGTTTGAAGGGAAAACCTGTAAATATTTTTTAACCTTTGAATTAGGAAGATAAGTTATTTTTTTATATCATAAGATATCAAATTACCATATGGCTTTCATGCTGTTTCGTGATTCATGCTCTCATGATAGATGGAGATAACATCGGCTATACTCACTAAAGCTTTTAATTTATGGGGCAGGATATTAATACCATTTGTATAAGTCTGTACTGGCTACCTTACTACGAAGCGGAATATGGCAATAATAAATACCTAATAAATAATAAATGTTTATTTCAGAAACTCATATAAGTAAAGTAAAACATATAATTACAATATTTTCTTAGGTATTCATGACATGTGTGCCTGAACTAGGAAATCCTGTTTACAGGATAAAAGAGCAAAATATATACTCGCTTTAATAATATAAATGATAAACATTTATATTAATGTTAAACATATAAGAAAACAATAACAAACACTGATATTGTTTACACGATATGATTTTATATACGATTGTGGTGGTACCTGGGCGAAACGTTGCACAATTCTACCACTCGGCGAACGAAAAACTATATTCATCGCCATTGTACCCAATTTTTTTACGAAATGTTTGGCAGAATGGCAGTCCTAGCCCCGTTTGAAGAATAGACAACCTATAGTCTATTCTTCAAACGGGGCTCAGACTTACAGGGGATAAAACAGTTTAACAATTTATTCCAAAAATGGTTTTAGGTATATCATAAGATAGCCAATAAACAAATGACTCTCTTGCTATAAAGAGACAACCATCGCCTATAGACAACAAAGATATCAATGATGCATTGCTACCCATGTAACGGGATGGTAATACCACATGGATAAGTTTACCGGCTACCTTACTCATTAAACCTGAACACGACAGTGACGAGCAGTGACGCTATTGCGGCAGGAATATATAAGGTAGTGGTAACAAAATCCGGGCGAAAAGTCTCGGAAAACGGATCTCTACCACCGTCATGGCGGTAGTGACATTAATTATATTTATCTATACAGCTAATGGTTTGCCTTTTAGGAACTGCCTGGTAGAAAAGCAGATGGTTTCTTCTCATAATCCGCCCATATCAATACCGGCAAAACATGGGTAGTCCAGGAATTAAAATGCCTCAAGAATCGTACGTGGTACGAGTGTAAATTTCCAGATATTAACAAGATGTGGGCGGAAGTGTACGGAGGAGTGACGACTCAAAAAAGCTAGTATTTTCTTAGATTTTTTAAACATCATAGCGACATTATAGATGCGCAGTAAAGGAACGAACACACTGGGATGGGTTGCAACGAGCCGGGCCGTATCGCATGAAGTCGTCTATATTTCGTTAGTTATATTCGCGTTAAGAATGCAGTGAGTCATCGTAATTCGCTGTCACATTAACTAATCAATTTCTTATGTTGGCCCAATCAGTTTTAATTGCACTGATTTTTGTTGGTTAATGGGCCGATCAAATAACGTTGTATTAATTTGTTTATAATTTACTTAGGTAAGTATATTGTATTGTTTTATTATATTATATTGTTGTATCATATAATAATAATGAATATAATAATAAAATAAGATATTAATGTCAAAAGCGATGGATGAGCAGGATCACCTGACATAAGTATTTTGTAAAACACTTAGTAGGTCGATTCTAACATTTGCATAGCAAGTTATGTTAAATAACGATATGTACAAGTATTCCTATGTATTTTTAATAATCTATATACATATAATAAAATCGTAGGAAAGTCAATGTATGTCCGGGGTAAACTCAAAAAGTACTGCATGGATTTACTTCAAATTTTGCATGAATATTACAAACAGGTCGGGGCAACATAAAGGCTACATATTATCACGCTATCACCTACGGGGGAGGAGTTGTGCGGAGTAAAAAAAATTTGGCGAAACAGTATTTTTTTAATATACTTTCAGATTAATGCACCGATTGAGAACAAAAACTAATCAGCTCTATTCTTCAAAAAAAACTCCGTTTAATGCATACATTGCATCAAAATCGGTTTTTTCGCAATCTCGTTGACGAAAAATTTGAAAAAAACTGTTTTTTCGACATGACTTCGAAATTTTTCAAACAATCATTTTTTGGTATTCTACGATATTTTAGTACTAAAACAACTACGTCGAATGCCGTCGCGAAAATAAAAATCGAATTTAATTTTTAAGAGTTACGGCTTTTCAAATATTAAAATTACTTTGTTTTTGCAAACTAATACTTTTGAAATAAGTTTTAGGTTAATACACTTAAACATCTTATCAAATTTTCTTGTTAAAATACTGTTAATTGGATCAAAATTGGTCAATTTATTTGGGATTTATTAATTATAAAAATATTTTAAGAAAATGTTTTTTGACATTAGGTACTTCGAAATTTTTCAACCAATCTATTATTTAGCTAAAGCAATATTTTAGATCTCAAAAATTGAGTTGCATGCTATTCAAAAGATCCAAATTTATCATCGTTTCCAAAATAAATAGCTTTTGAAAAATCATTATACTTTTATTTTTAAGTAACTAGATGTTTGCACTGAAAAAATTAATTCTTATAGTTTTTATTCCTTTAAGCTTAAAATACCTTAATTTAGCGGAAAGTTTCAGGGATAGCCTGCAGGGTGGTTGACCCTGACACCTTTTTTAAATTTAAATAAATTAGAAGCTCGGACCAATCCCCGTGTTGGTTTCGGGCTCCTTTGAAGAATAGACCAACTGCCGTTCTGCCAGGCAGGTCGTAAAAGGCGACCAATTGGCTATGCAAAAAACTACCATCGTGACCACTAGGTGGTAGAGTTCTGCATTGTCTCGACCGGGTCTGGTACCAACGCCTTACCTATTCCTGCCGCAATAGCGTCAGTGTTTGTCACTCTCATGTTCCGGTTTGGAAGGTAAGGTAGCCGGTAAACTTATGCATGTGGCATTAGACCCCGCCACAAGATAGCAACGCACCATTAACATCTTTGGTGTCTATAGGCGATGGTTGACTCTTAACATCAGGAGACCCATCTACTTGTTTGCTATCTTATGATATAAAAAAAAAACCAACACAGGGGAGCTCTTTGTATTGCTCCGGGGTTCCTTTGAGAATAGACCATCTGGCGTTCTGCTAGGCAATTCGTAAGAGGCGAACGATTGGCTATGCGAGTCACTACCATTGTGGCTACTAGGTGGTAGGACTCTGCATAGTCTCGATCGGCTCTGGTGTAACCTCCTTACCTATTTCTGCCTCAATAATGCCAGTGCTTCTCAATGTCTTGTTCCGGTTTGGAGGATAATGTAGCTGTAATAATTTTCTTATTTTAGGATTAGATCAATCCTTGTCATATTTTCAGTAAGAGAGGTTGCTTTTCTTAATTGTTTCAAACGCTTTTAAAATCTTCAACGACTTACACATAAGGCGGTCTGACGTTAATGTATTTTAACACAGAAAAAATAATAAGGGTAAGAATATGTACTTATTGTATATGTGTATGCGTTACGACAGCGGTTTTGATACAATTTACAAGGATGCCATATCCCTATATAATAATTCCGTGACTTAATATAGTCCGAGTCTATAAGCGATGGTTTTGCTATTGGACAAATCGTATTGTCATATTACATCCCAGAATAGAAACCAGACGACAGCAGAAAAAAATGCTTTTATTATATGTCAGCAAACAATCAAATGGCCCTCATGATGGAAAGAGACAACAAGAGACAACGAAAGAGTGAATTGCTATCCTTGTAGTGGGATCTTAATCGAGGATTTAAAACGTTATCAGATAACAGAACTTATTTTAAGATACTTAACGTTATAACATAGCGATACCTCAGTAACAAAATTATTCTCAATCGCCATGTGTATCTACTAAAATATCAAAACGAAATTGTTAACGCCAAATAACGTTATAATATCGATATGTATGCGCGTTTCATTCTGTTTTGTGATTGGTTCGCCGCATTTCATGCTGTTTTGTGATTGGTTCATCAAATAGCGCTAGAAGACAACGTCATAATACCGTATATCAATATGTTAATTCGTAGTGTGTAACAAAACTATGAATAACTTTATTAAACAGCAACAAATTCTGTATCATTTTTGGATAACACTATATTTAAAAATAACGTTATGTCATGACGTATTAATATTACCGCAAAATACCGATATTTAAATCCTTGGTCTTAATGCAACACGCATAACTTTACCGGCTACATTATCCTCCAAAACGGAACACGATGCTGAAAAGTCAGTAACGTTATTACGGCAGGGACAACTAAGGCGATTGTACCATACTCGGGCGAGATATTGCACATTAGCCAATCTTTCGCATTTTATGAACTGCCTGACAGAATAGCAAATGGTCTATTCTTCAAAGGAGCTTGATTCTACAAAAAATAAAAGGTATCAAATTAAAAGGTGAGCTTCGTTATTAATTATTTATGCAAGCAAAGTACGGCCATCAGTTAGTTAATAATTAATAAAATTTGTACACTGTCACGTCTTAAGTTTGTCGATATATAACCTAGTTCGTCAGCATATTGCGCCAGCCTGAACCAATCAGCTAAGTAAGCACTCAGGGATTGAAGCTTTTAATATTCGTGTTTTATAAATGTATAAAGTTTTGCAAGTTTATCTACACTCTAGTTGTTGCCCGAGGTTTCGTTCATGCAGAATTTAATTTATCACTTAAAAATTTTACTTAATAACTAAATCATCATCAAAGCCACATCATAGTTCCGGGCCAACTGCCGTTTTGCCAGGCAGGTCGTAAAAGGCGACCGATTCGCTATACGAGTCCCCACCAGCCACCTAGTTCTGCATTGCCTCGCACGAGTCTGATACCACCGCCTTACCTATTCTTGCAATAGCGTCAGTGCTTGTTCCGGTTTGGGGGGTAAGTTAGCCGGTAAACTTATGCATGTGGCATTAGATCTTGCCACAAGATAGCAACGCACCATTACCATCTTTGGTGTCAGTAGGCGATAGTTGACTCTTTCCATCAGGAGACCTATCTGCTTGTTTGCTATCTTATGATAAAAAGTAAAATGAAAATAGCATCAATAGCGTCAGTGCTTGCAATTGTCGTGTTCCGGTTTGGAGAGCAGGGTAGCCGGTAGTCTTATGCATGTGAGTTAACGAATTCTTCGAAATGGGCACGAAACAACACAAGAAAATTCAATGATGTATAAAAAAAACGTACATGTATGATGTCGATATAATCATGTTGATAAAAACATATATGTTTGATATAATCTTAAAATCGTCTCTATGGTCTAATGGTCCAGTGTCGGTGTTGATAACACGAGGGTCCAGATATAATTCCCGGGTCAAATGATTCAAAAGTGTGTTGTTTTTTTAATTCCCGATAAAAACGATGTTGCCTGGAATTGGATAAGTGCCCGGTTGGCTATATCCTTGTCACCTATCAAATGCGGAATAGGTATCTTCGGCTAATCGGGTGTGTACTGGTAACTTTGTCTGTCAAATAATATTTTTTTAATCATTAGATAGCAAATTATGCCTTTTTATATCGTAAGATAGCTAACAAGCAGATGGCTCTCCTGATGGAAAGAGAAACCTTCACCTATAGTCACAAATGATGTGAATGGTGCGTTGCTATCCGTGTGACGGGATGGCAATGGCACATGAATAACTTTCGGTCCCGCGTGACCTCCCCTGGATCCGCCCTTGCACTTAAAGGGGGCCCGGACCACACGTGGAAAACATTAAACTTAGATTAAGTATTATTATTTATTTCAGATTTCGAGCATATAATGTGAAGTCGTACACGCAACACATGCGCCGCGAGTGTCTGTCATGGCGATCCGGAGATAGTGCCAGGTATGTATATTATAAGAATTGGGAACATCTGGGAGTTGGCCTATTCGGTTCTGAGGTCCCGTGGTTTCGATCCCTAGGACGAGCAAGTGTTGTGGTGTTTTTCGATATTTTTCTCCAAAATTCATAATCTTAGTAGCAGCTCGGGTGGTGTATAACCACTACCGTGTCTCGGATGTACACGTAAAGCTGTAGGTTTTAGCCATCGTTAGAAATAAACTATAATGGTATGTAACCTAAAAATGGTGAGTACCTATATGTTTTTTTCAACTTTCCTATTTTTTAATTAATTTAAATTTTATTCTGAAAGGCTTAAAATATTATTTATAATTTTGTAGAAAAATGTATAATGTATAATGTAAAATGTATAATTTTGATGTAGATGATGCGATGAAGATTTTGCACGCCATTTATTTGGTAAAGCAGGCTTAAGGTACTGTATTTAGAAAGAACATCGTATGTAACACATGATTTATACAAAATAAATAAGTTTTAATAAATAAGTTTGAAGTAAAATGCGGCTATAGGAATCACCGTTTATATCGCTAACCGACAAAACCAGTGAATCGTGATGAATCAGAAAGTCTATAGATGGTCGGTTTACTCTGTTTGTCCTGCAAGAAAAACGGCAATATGATACATTTTTAATATTTTTATATATATAAATAAACCGGTCGAACCCACGAATGGCACATCACACACAGTGCGGGCAAAATTTGGAAGCGGCGAAAATCAATAAAATATTTTAAACGTTAAAAAACCTCAATAAACCGGTTTATATAGGTTATATGAACATACTATGGTTCTATAAGGAAAAGTATAGAAAACCGAAAAACCGATTTTTGAGGTTAAGGAAAAGCCAAAATTTTACAAAACGCGCCCTATGTATTTGCGTTATTTTAGGTTTGAAAATTATAAAGTTAACAAGCCCTGTCTATGCATGTGACATTCCAACCCCGCCACATGGATAGCATCTAATCATTAACATGTTTGATGTTTATAGGCGATGGTTGGCTTTTTTCCATCAGGGGAGCCATTTGCTTGCTATTTTATGAAATAAAGTTTTTCTTAAAAAAGTAAAAATATAAGAAACAACTAGATACGTTATCCCGCAGTGCGCGTGTTCCGACATGCATTTGGCCGGTATTTTGTTAGTAAATACTACGCTAACGTTTGAAAACTGAGAGCAAGTTGAAAACGAGGCCAACCACTCGCGAAAAACTCCACACATTTTTTCCAAAGCATCTTTTCCACACGATAAATCTAAATTATAGTAATAACGTTGCAGAAAGCAAGTTAGCCTGGAGTGTAGGGAAAAATATAATTAAGTCGTTTGTATGTGCCGACACGAAGTCAGGCGTGCTGGGACTCCAGAGCGGGTAAAGTGCTGCGCTCGGGAAGTATCGATGACCTTGCAATTTCCAGGGAGCGAAGCGTTCGATTGATATTGTGATGAATATGAATTTGTGGAAAATTCAATAAGTTTTAAATTTATATAACGTATGACAATGTAGCATTCTTTATGATAGAAATGATATCAATGATTTGTTATAAATATTTGAATAAGTTTTAAATTTATATAACGGACGACAATGTAGCATTCTTTATGATAGAAATGATATCAATGATTTGTTATGAAAATTTGAATAATTATTGTCTCAATTACTTTCCATATACAGTTATCTTAAGGATAACTTTTGATTAATATTATTAATGTGAAAGTTCGTGAGAAACCTAAAATAAATATTATTAAATATGGTATTTATTTTCATTTCTTAAATCTTAATAAATCTATGTACCTCTGTTCATTATTTTTGTATATGGAGATCAAATAAATAAAACAGACCAGAAAAACGGAGTTTTTTTGCAAGCAACTAATAACGTTTCTCTCTTATAATTTGAGTGTTAAAAACTCTTGAATCTTTTTTATTGAGATTTTTCGTCGGATACACTTTTAATAACAGACATCGTGAAAATAAATTGGGTATCTATATTTGATAGTTCTTCAAGTTGAAACGACTGTAAGGATTTAGATTAAATTTAGTAGACATTGCCTTTAATATCTATCCAGATTCAACATAAAGGATAAATAGTCTCGGTATCTTGACTAATATGTATTAGTCCATGCAGCCGTCTGCAAGATAAAAGTTTTTGAATCGCAAAAAAACTTTTATCTTGCAGACGGCTGCGTGGCGAGTCAGTAGTAATAAATTAATAAATATTTAATACTAGCTGAGCCCGCGACTTCGCCCACGTGGAAAATTTTCAAAAATAAAAGTAGCTTAAGTTATTCCTTATCACATCAGCTATATGTCAGCTAAAGTCCCGTCAAAATCGGTTCAGCCGTTCCCGAGATTAGCCGGAACAAACAGAAAGACAGACAGACAGACAAAAATTGTAAAAAAAATGTTATTTTGGTATATGTACCGTGTTTAAATCATAATATCAAATAAATAATAAAATGTTTTGTAAAAAGCGGTTATTTTAATATTACAAACAGACACTCCAATTTTATTTATTTTTATAGATTATACATGACTAATTAAATATTAAAATTCTCAAAGTATTTACGCCATAGCTAAATTAATCGATATAATTCCTCTACGTAACACATAATCCCTAGTACTTATTACCACTTAAGTTTGCTCTTGCGTGAACAGCGAGCTCTGAGAGAGGTATTTTCATAGCAGATTTAATCAAATTTTATTAAAAAGACCTTTACTCTCGTCGTATAGTATTCAACTAAATGTTTAACCGAGATTAGCAACAATCAATAGCAGATATCAACCAACATTATGGTTCTCTTGATAGAAAAAAGACTATGGTGAGGAATCGCGACAAACGGGAAAAAACTGGTTAGTTTAATCACGTTTTTTTTGTATTGATTGTTAAACAACAATTTTAAACAAATTACACCATATTTCTGAAAATACTATCTAAAGAATGTGCTAACTCATTACATGATAGAATGTACTTTACTCGATCGTATAAAATTCCGAAAACAGGCTAAAAAAATCTCTAAAACAAATAATTTGTTAATAATATTTCTAATCTTCCACATGATTTTTATATGGTGATATTTAGTTGTAAATACAAAAAAGAATGTGCTAAATTTTAATTTTCAGCTGAAGTCCTATATTTATTTATCCGAAAATTAACACGTTTCCCAGCGGTTTCAGAGCATACCGCGCCATCCATTTTCTATAGAATTGACGCGCGTCGAAATACCTCGCCTTAAGGCACCAAGGACGTTATTGGTGACCGCTTACCGTGATAGTGGACTGAATATGATCGTGACGAACACTTGCAGCCGAAAATTACGGCGGTGCTATAAAACCTGGTTGAGTAATTGCAGATCTCTACCAAATTAACATGGCTTATCAAATTGATCACGTAGGCTTACAGTTTCTCCATTACATAGGAAAATATAAGAAACCTAATTATAAACAAAATTTAAAGAAATGCATGGAATTAATTCTTTTTCAAACTTCCCGCTATATTTACTTAAAAGGAAGTTACTGGTTTTGCTTTGATTTTCGAAAATTAAATTTTCACCAGATGCCCTAGGAACCTTTTCCGACTATTTTCACGATGACCTCAGTATGTATGTGTGTAAGCCTTTCATAACTTTTGGTAAAAAGGTGAAATTAATTAAATTTGCTATTATCCGCGAACTGTTATATGTATTCTCCGTGATTGTACCGAAAAGAATGACGTTTAATAAAAGGATAAGACTCACCGATGGTCCGTATATAAATAATACATAAATTGTGTGCTTTTGTAATTGGTGCCGGCGTGAGACGTGGTTATATAAGTGTGGTGGATGGAGGTGGATAATTGTGCCGCTGCGTCTTCTTTTGATCCGGACCATCGGTGAGTCTTATCCATTTATTAAACCGACGCCTTTCTTTTCGGTACCATCGAGGAGGATACATAGAACAGTTCGCGGATAATAGTAAATTTAATTAATTTCACCTTTTTAATGATGGATTTCCGCATAGTAACGTCTGAATCAATAAAATAACTTTTGGTAAGTCAGTAGCATTCAGTTAGTTTCGCCAGAATTAGACATCCTTAAAATTTCAACCGATTGGATTTGGCATTGATATAAAAATCTAAGATGCACAGTTCCGAACAAAACTCAAAACTGTCCCTAATTTCGCACAAGTAGTAATGGATATGGCTAAAATATATGTTTTTGCATATCCAACCTTAAATGCAAGACTTATAGTTGTTTTTACAAAGCAATGTACATACGAAAAGTAATAAAATTGTCAGTATCGCCCAACGCAATTCTATTTGAAAGAACGCACAATTTGAAATATTGCGCTCATTTTCAGAGGACGTTTTTGAGACACTGATCGTGTATCTTATGTTTTGTATATCAATGACCCAAGGAGACTTTTTTCATATCATATAATCAAGTTATTAATTGTAAAAAGTCTAATCTTTTATAATTATGTTTTTTTATATAATAAGATAGCAAACAGGCAGATGGGTCTCCTGATGGAAAGAGGTAACCATCGCCTATAGATACCAAAGATGTTAATGGTGCATTACTAACTTGTTGTGAGGTTTAATGCTACACGCATAAGTTTATAAGCACTGACGCTATTGCGGTAGGAATAGGTAAGGCGGTGGTATCAAATACCCGGGCGACACATTGCGGAACTCTACCATCTAGTAGTCATGATGTTAGTGACACGTATAACAAATCGGTCGCCTTTTACGACGTGCCTGGCAGAACGTTAGTTGGCCTATTCTTCAAATTTTTATTCTGTTGAAACATTCTGATATGCCTAACTGTCTAGTTTTGGGTTTAATCCTTGGATCTGACAAACATTTTAAACGATTTTTTCGGAACCTTAACCGATTTTAACCCAGTTTTAGTATTTGACGTAGTTATTTTATGAGAATTTCCCCGTGTTAGTCCCGGGCTAGTAAAAGGCGACCGATTGGCTACCCGAGTCACTACCATCGTGGCTACTAGGTTCTGCATTGTCTCGCCTGGGTCTGGTACCACCGCCTTACCTATTCCTGCCGCAATAGCGACAGTGCTTGTCGCCGTCGTGTTCCGGTTTGGAGGGTAAGGTAGCCGGTAAACTTATGCATGTGGCATTAGACCTCGTCACAAGATAGCAACGCACCATTAACACCATTGGTGTCTATAGGCGATGGTTAACTCTTTCCATCAGGAGACCCATCTGCTTGTTTGCTATCTTATAAAAAAAAGAATAGCTGACTAGATTTTTAAATAAATCACAAATTTTAAAAATATGAAGTAAGCTTGCTGAACACAACGTAATTTTAATATTTGAGAAGCTGTAGCTTTTGAAAGTTTGATTCGATTTTAATTTTTGAAACGGATTTCGGTGTAGTTTTTAAATACGAAAAATTTTATAATATCAAAACATAATTTGTTGAACAATTTCGAAGTTAGGTCGAAAAACACTTTATTCAAAATCTTTAGTTATCAAAATCGGTTTTATATATTATTTATAAACCGATTATAATAGGATAAACCGATTTTAATGCAATTTATGCATTAGTAGCAGTTTTATGAGGAATAGAGCTGATTAGATTTTGCACTCAATCGGTGCATTAATCTAAAAGTTATATTAAAAAATGCCTACTGTTTCCCTGAAATTTTTTTGAAGCTTTTCCAAAATTTCTCAAAATTCCTAGGACCTCCAGAATCTCCAGGACAGGAATTTTCAGGAAGTCTAAGTAGAGCAAAATAGAATCGAACACCATCAATGGCGTTTCGATCGGTCCATCCGTTCAAAAGTTATGAGATGTTTACACACACACAAACACGCACACAAACACACACACACACATACATACAGACATACTGACGTCAAAAAACAGTCGGAAAAGGTTCCTAGGACCTTAAAACATGGAGATCTGGTGATTTTCGAAAATCGAGGCAAAATCAGCAACTTCCTTATCTACATACGTAGTAGAAAGTTAAGAAAAACAAACTATTTTTAAATGATTTCGAGATTAATGTACATACTACGTCCTTAAAAAACTAATTTTTCCCTGCTAGCTAATGTAAACTTAAATTTGGCGTTAACATTTCACTACAATCTACACGGATAGCAACGTACCATAATATATTTGGTGTCTATAGGCGAAGGTGTATTTCCACCAAAAGAGCTATTTACCTGTTTCCTATCTCATGATAAGAAAATCGGCCAAGTGCGAGTCGGACTTGCGCACAAAGGGTTCATTATCATCAAAGCAAAAAATATGAATAAAACACGTTTATTGTATGGGGAACCCCCTTAATATTTTTTTTTTAATATTTGTTGTTATAGCGGCAATGGAAATACATAATTTGTGAAAATTTCAGATTTCTAGCTATCACAGTTTATGAGATATAGCCTGGTGACAGACTGACGGACAGACAGACAGCGGAGGCTAAGTAATAGGGTCCCGTTCTACCTTTTAGGTACGAAACTCTAAAAACTAATAGAATATATGTGATAAATTATAAAGTGATGATATGCAGCTGTTTATAACCTACCCGAGCTGTTTTATATCGAACGGCCCCAGTAAAACTTATAATAGGTTCTTGGGGGAAGCTCGTAAAATTGCTCGTAAATTTCGTTTTGAATCCTCTCGCCGACAGACAGCGCACTGCCGATGTAATTTGTGGCCTTTAAGCTTCTTAACGGGCTAGTATTTTTAAATATTCATTGATCACGTGCATTCCCTTTTCGGAAAGTTATAATGCTAGAAACCATACAATCACGCCAGTTCGTTAACAAAGACAGGAGAGGAGCGTTAACACTTATAGTCAAAACTTTTTACCTCATTTTATAAAAATTGCATGGATTAAGGAGTAAGAAATTTGGTACAGTTAAAGAAGGTCACCCTACCTGGATGTGTATTTTTTTTGTAAAAACGAAGTTTTCTAAAAATGAAAACTATCTAGATCAATTTATCGCCCCTGAAATGCCCTGCATACTAAATTTCATGAAATTTTAGTATGCAGGGCATTTGTCCCCCCGTGTTGGTCCCGGGCTCCTTTGAGGAATAGGCCAACTGCGGTTCTGCCAAGTAAGTCGTAAAAGGTGACCGATTGGATATGCGAGTCACTAACATCGTAGATACTAGGTGGTAGAGTTCTGCATGGTCTCGCACGAGTCTTGTACCACCGCCTAACCTATTCCTGCCGCAATAACGTCAGTGCTCGTCGCTGTCGTATTGCGGTTTGGAGGGTAAGGTATCCGGTAAACTTATGCATGTGGCATTAGACTTTGCCACAAGATAGCAATGCACTATTAACATCTTTGGTGTCTACAGGCGATGGTTGACTCTTTCCATCAAAAAGCCCATCTGTTTGTTTGCAGGCGGTTCTAACAATTTTTTTATATCATCTTATGATATAAAAAAATTGTTAGAGCCGTTTCCGAGATTGAGATTAATTATGATATGATATGATTAAAGCAATTCTGGTATATATTTATATATATACAAGAATTGCTTTCTTTAAGATATAAGATAAAGCGAAGCGCGAAAAGCTAATTTTTCATATACAATGCATTATAAATAAATGAAATTAAAAAAAAAACTGGTTCATCATTTGACATGCTGATTGTGATGAAGCAAAGAATACTCGTATATTGTCGTCCGTTTTAGACAGCCTTCACTGCAAAGAACTTTAGTCAATTTATATCCCTTTCTTATTTTAAAATGGTGAAGAGAAAACCTATTACTTTCCCGTGTTTATCTGGGCTTGGGCTTGGCATCTCGAGTTTCTGCAAGAAATCTCTTTTTTATAGTAGGGGGGGCAAACGAGCAGATGGTGCACCTGATGGCAAGTGATCACCGCTGCTCATGGACATCCGCAATACCGGGGGTATTGCAGCTGCGTTGCCGGCCTTTTAAGAATGAATAAGCTCGTTTCTTGAAGGTCTCTAAGTCGTATCCATTCGGAAACACCCCCAAGGGTAATAGATTCCACAAAGGAGTAATGCGAGGCATGCCATACCCGATCGAAGGCCCGATCGAAGGTCTAAACTAACTGCCAATGCCACCCTCTTGGACTCAACTGCCTCCGCCCAACGATGTGTCAGGTATCCTAGAAGATCACCAGCTGAGCGGCCACGACGGAAACCGTACTGGTCACTAATCAGCTGGTGCTCTTCTAAATACTTCAGGAGCTGACAGTTTATAAGTGTCTCCATGACTTTGGAGAACAAGGAGGTTATGGCTATTGGCCGATAGTTTGACGGATTAGAGCGATCTCCTTTTTTAGGAATGGGATGCATTAAAGCTGTTTTCCATGAATTCGGTACCACGCCGAGTGAATAGGAGAGCCGGAATAGGTGCGTCAATACTGACGCCAACTCTGGAGCACATACTTTAAGCACAACAGGAGGGATGCCATCAGGCCCACTCGACTTGTGGATGTCCAAAGAAAGAAGTGCTTTACGCACAGCTGACTGCCGAAACTGCGGTTCTGGCATGGAACTATCACACTGCGGGATGGTAGGCGGTGTGTTCCCTCGGTCATCCAGAGTCGAGTTGCCCGCAAAGAACGAGCCCAGAAGATCGGCTTTCTCCTTTGCGGTATGGGCCAGAGAGTCATCGTCTCTGTGCAAGGATGGAAATGAAGGCTGGGAGAAATTCCCTAAGACAGCCTTGGCGAGAGACCAGAACGCACGAGTGCCAGAAGGAAAGCGAACTAATTTCTCACCAATTCTGCCAATGTGTTCCGCTTTTGCCTTGGCGATAGCTCTTTTGAAGAATCTCGAGGAAGAGTTGTACTCCTTTCGTAATGCGCTAGTTTTTACATCACGAGATGCCGATTAAGTTTTATGGTACATTGTTTTCCTTGTAGCGGAATCTAATTGCCACAAGTATATTGTACGGACACCTTGACGACAGTAGCAAGTATTAATGCCATTGCTGTAAGAATGAGCCAGGTGGTGGTACAAAACCTGAGCAAGACATTGCGGAACTCTACAAAAAAGATATTACTTGTAAAAAATCTAATCTCTTACAATTAGGTTTGTTTTTATATTATAAGATAGCAAATAGGCAGATGGCTCTCTTGATGGAAAAAGCTAACTATCGCTTATGATGTTAATGGCGCATTGCTATCTTGTGGCGTACAACTTACCGCGATTGCGTGATTTTATCTTAGTATGAATGCGCAATTGAATCCCACCATACCACTAGCTGTTATGGTATACAAAACAAAACAAAATTAGTAATGTTCCTTATAAAAAGCGAATAATACCGTACAAAAATGAATCTATTTAACTCAAAATTACCAAAAAGCCACACTGGACTAATGTAAGAACGACCAGAAAATTTCACGAAAATTGCTGCTTTATTAAATTCCACAGAAATAAAAGAACATTTTCCCCGATTTGGTTTCGGTTCCTCCGGTTTTGCCAGACTGTTGTAAGCGGCGAATGATTTTTTAAGTGAGTCAGTACCTTTGCGGCTACTAGATGGTAGTGTTCTGCAATGTCTCGCCTGGGTCTAGTACCACCACCTACCCTATTCATGCCGCAATAACGTCAGTGCTTGTCACTGTTGTGTTCCGGTTTGGATGATAAGGTTCCCGGTATAACTACGATTTTGGCACTCGACCCCGCCACAAGGATAGCAACGCACCATTAACGCCTTTGGTGTCTATAGGCTGTGGTTGACTCTTTTCGTCAGGACTGCCATCTGCTTGTTTTCTATATTATGATGTATAAAAAAAGAAAACATATATCACAGACATATACTTACCTATCTTAAGACGTGTTCAAGAATTCCAGAAAAATCAGTAACTTCCTTATCTACATACGTAGCGGGAAGTTAAAAAAATAATATTTTGGTTGGTGGGGTCTAATGGGGTGATTTTTATGTTGCTAAAAGTATTTTTATGTTGCTAAATTAAAAAAATTACAAAAGGTCGAAAAATTGAAAAACAAATTTTGGATTCTGGAGAGTATCCAAATCACCTGGCTGTATGAAATATACTTTACAATTTATTCTCATACCTACCAAATATATATATACCAAAAATTCGTACAAATCGGTCGAGTTGTTTCCTTTTTTTTATATCATAAGATAGCAAACAAACAGATGGGTCTCCTGATGGAAAGAGTCAACCATCGCCTATAGACACCAAAGATGTTAATGGTGCGTTGCTATCTTGTGGCGAGGTTTAATGCCACATGCATAAGTTTACCGGCTACCTTACCCTCCAAACCGGAACACGACAGTGACAAGCACTGACGCTATTGCGGCAGGAATAGGTAAGGCGGTGGTACTAGACCCGGGCGAGATAATGCAGAACTCTACCACCTAGTAGCCACGATGGTAGTGACTCGATAGCCAATCGGTCGCCTTTTACGACCTGCCTGGCAGAAAGGCAGTTGGCCTATTCTTTAAAGGAGACTGGGACCAACACGGCAAAAAACGGTTGAGGATTGCAACCGCAAACACCGTGACACGAGATTTTTATATACTAGATAAAAACCCGGCTTCGCTTGGGTAAAATTAAAAAGTAGCAACGCTCTAGTGACGTCATCTTTCAAATATTACGTTGATTTAAAAGGGACATAAGTACTCTTTGAAAGGGACGACAACACAGTGTTGCTATATTTGAATTTCTACTCTTTTATGAACGAAGATAAAATAATTTTCACGATAATCTAAGCTCCGTTTTACGATACTTTCATAAATGCTCATATGATACAAATTTTACTCATCATGGTTTTCTATAATATTAACGTAATAGTTCTCGGTCTGCTTGTTACTGGCAACATGTATCGTGCAACATACTTTGCCATTAAAAAATATATGCTCACGATCTGTCTTAAGTTGGCGGGTAGAAATTGATTTTTTAATTTTTTTTTGCTATTTCAAATTTTCGTTAGCTATTCTTAACTGTGCGAATAAAAATTTTTTGTTTGTTTTTAGTTTATTTTTTTTTAATTTTCAAAATTGACTCTTAAGTTGGCGGGGAGAATGGATTTTTTATTATTTCCTTTTGCTATTTCAATTGTTCGTTAACTGTTCTTAACTGTGTGATCAAAATTTTTTTAAACGTTGTTAGGTTTTTTTTAATTTTCAAAAATTGACTCTTAAGACTCTTAAGCAGAGTTAAGAGCAGTTAACGAACAATTAAAATAGCAAAATAAATAAAAATCCATTTCCACCCGCCAATTTAAGAGTCAATTTTTGAAAATTAAAAAAAAAAACTAAAAACGTATAAAAAAAGTTTTGATCGCACAGTCAAGAACAGTTAAGTGAAATAGCAAAAGGAAATAATAAAAAATCAATTTGCCCTCGCCAACTTAAGAGTTAATTTTTGAAAATTAAAAATATATAAACTAAAAACGTACAAAAACATTTAATCGCACAGTTAAAAATAGTTAACGAACACTTGAAATAGCAAAAAAAAATTAAAAAATTAATTTCCACCGACAAGTTAAGACAGCCATGATCACGCCATATACATGACGTATTTGTAACTTTTAAAGGAATATGGCCGATTGGTCTGTCAGCACCAAGGAACTTATATAAGATAACTGGAATTATTACGAAGCAATATTTAAAAAATAAAAATATACTTTATTTTGTTACTCATAACGTTGACATTTGTTTCTTACCTAACAGAGGGGAAAAACGTTCTGATCAAGACAACGACAAGAGTGGATGTTGTCCCTTTCTTACAATTGCCAGTGTAAATAAAACTATCTGATGGTAGATTTTTATATTTTCGGTAATCGTTAAATCCCTTTTATTCATATACGTCGATAAATACATTAGCATAAAATGTATTGTAATTAACATAGTGAGTTCTAAAATGCGCTTATTTTAATTATTACGTAATTACTTATGCAATTCAAAAACTGTTTCTCAAATTAGTAGAATTACTTAGTAATAATTTGCAAACTACGCATGGCTGCACTTATGTATGTCGATTGGCGCTTTATTTAATAGAAAGAGACACACTCCACCCATGTCGTGGTACTCTTCGGAACGATTTTAAAGCGCGTGTGAACATTCCGGGTAGAATGTAACTTCCTTGGTCAGCACCGTTTGAATTTTATTCGCGATTTTAACAAAATACTCGACAATCCGAATTTTGCCGATATATGTTGTCGACTCGAAATAATTATTTTTTTATGCTTTATAATTCAGGCAAGGTTTCAATAGAGTCTACTATACCCCTTGGCGAAATTATTAACATAGATTTTTTAATCAACTGGTAACTAGCATCATCTGTTAAAAGTAACAATATTTGTGAGACATAAATGTTTACAAAAGATAATAAAAAATGTAAGTATTTTCATCTATATCTTGACCTCTCAAACGCTGTCGTACTCTTTGCTCGTTTAATCTAGAAATGTAAAATATTTAGCTTCAATTAAGTTTAAATATACAAAAACTTCCATGTCCAATTTACACTGGCTACAGATAAAAAATAACACTCGATTCTAAATTCAAAATGACGGCGAAGCTCGTGATATCGCGGGATCGCGTGATGGAAGGTCAGAAGTTACAGATACGACAAAAGCCATTTGCAATTCAAGCAGACGTTAAGTGGTGGCACTGCGACAGACTATCGCTTCTGCTCTGTGACCTTGGGGAGCCTTAATTGGAGTGGCTAATATTGAAGCTAGACGGCCCTTAGAACAAATAATGTGACTGATATAATAAGGAGGTTCACAAAGCATCTTAATAGGTATTGTGTTTCATTTTCTTATAATTTATTAATTTATTTCTAGCGAGTGGCAATCTGCGCAACAGCATGTTATGTAATAATACTTTCTAATGAATCTTGCAGGATCAATACATTTTTCGGAATATAAAGTGTTCTGTGTGTAATGTTTAATACAGTAAAAAATATCTAAATCCAATTATCACTTTTAAATTTTAAATTAAATATACAAAAATCCTAAAACTGTTGTCAGATTAAATGACTAAGTTAAGTAAGTGCCATCACGCCTTAACAACTAATAATTATGTAATTTTGCAAGCATATATATATATATATATATATATATATATATATATATATATATATATATATATATATATATATATATATATATAAATATTCAAGGGACAAATTACAACAATAACTGATCTAACCCCAAAGTAAGCAAATTATTTGCTTGTGTTATAGGTGTTAGTCAACGATACTAATACATAGAAATACATATATAAATACAAGAATATATTTAATATACATACACCCAAACCCGGAAATACAAACATTTATGTTCATCACACAAATGTTTGTCCCCGTCGGGGATCGAACCCGAGCCCCGTCGATCGCGTAGTCAGGATCGCTAACCACTCGACCAACGGGGCGATCAAAATATATGTGTATATTTAATTGGAATCTCGGAATCGGCTCCAACGATTTTCATGAAAGTCACAAATTAGGGGTTTTTCGGGTCAAGGAATCGATTTATCAGGGTTCCAGGTCCAAGAAAAGCTCGGTTCCCAAGATATGGGTATGTGGAAACCGAGCAAAGCTCGGTCAATCAGATATTTACAATTATATGGTAATTGTTATAATATAGGTGAGCATGATTATACAGTAGTGTTAAGAGTAATATTTTCCGTAAGTATATTATCCTTGTTTATAGATGTAAAACATTGATTTTAGGATATAATTAAATCAGAACAGAATAACTATGACTGCGCAAACTATTTAAAAATGGGCGCCTCTGATGAGTGTAACTAGTCTAATATATAAAAATCTCATATCACGGTGTTTGGTCGCACTCGCCTGAAACGGCTGGACTTTTTAATTTTTTTGACAAGTACGAGAATAGATTTCACACAGCTAGGTTATCAAGGTATCCTTATCAAGAAAATATAATCTAATTTTTCGACAAACATTTTGTTTTGTTTTGGCGTAACTCTCGAATACTTCTATTTTTAAAATAATAATTGACTTAGTTCGAAGTTTCAAAATATAGATTGATTGAAAACTCTTAAAGTTATACCTAAAAACATGTTTCAAAAATTTTCAAATATCGACTTTGATCCGATTAACGGCCTTTAACATACAGTACCCGGCGATAAATATTGCACATCGAACTTTGGAAAGAGACAATCGGATAATTTCGGCTTCGTAGAGCGTTATCTCTGTCCCACACTACCTATGTGACGTTTAGTCAGTCGTTGTTCAAGTACCGTAGTCGCGTCCCGATCAAAATATATATTAAGAGTTGTAACACCCACAAATTTAAATAATTTAAAGTTGTAATATGGCATCTTTCGGAAAAAGAGGGAAACCTTTACGAGGTCAGTCACGTGAAATTATCTACAATGTTTATAAATACTTTGTAACCGAAGCTGATAGATTTTTAAAAAAAGTAGATGAAAATGTAAGTTGTTATTTTAAGAAAATTCAAGAGCGAGTTGCAAATGCCACTGGAATTTCAAGAAGAACTTTGAACAATATATTAAACGAAGTCAGTACTGAAACACATTCGACTGAAATTAAGTTCAGCACTCCAAAAAAAGGGAGACCAAAGAAGCAATTTCGTTTGGATATGGACGATTTTGATTACGATGTTGTTCGAAGAATGGTGTATGATTTTCACTTACGATTTAATGAACTGCCAACAATAAAATCATTAAAAGCTAAATTATCTGAAGCTATTAATTACAATGGGTCTGAAAAAACGTTGAGAAAAATACTTCATGACATGGGATTTCAGTTCACTAAAATGGAAGATAATCGAAAAATTCTAATGGAAAAGCACGACGTTAGTCTCAAAAGAATGGAATACCTTGATAAAATACGCAAATTTCGCGAAATAGGAAAAAATATCGTCTACATGGATGAGTCATATATACATGCATCCCACACTAAAGGGAAATCTTGGAGTGACGATAAGAAAAAAGGAGTAAAAAAGCCAATTTCAAAAGGTCAACGTTTGATAATAGTTCATGCGGGAAATGAAAAAGGCTTTGTACCCGGTGCTTTTTTAACGTATAAATCCACGGACACTACAGGTGACTATCACAATGAAATGAATAACGATAACTATGAGAAATGGCTGGTTAACCAATTAATCCCAAATATACCCAGTGATTCTGTTCTAGTTATCGACAACGCACCCTATCACAACAAATATGTTGAGTGACCCCCCAACTCAAACACCATTAAACGGGAAATGATCAACTGGTTAAACAGACATGAAATTCCAGTTGATCCAAAATTAACAAAAACCCAGATTTACGCTATTATATGTCAGCACAAGGAGAGGTATACAGAGTTTTCTGTGGACAAAGTACTTGCCGAACATGGGCACACTGTGTTGCGATTGCCACCATATCATCCGGATTTTAATCCAATTGAAAATATATGGTCTCAACTGAAAGGCTATGTAGCCTCTAGAAATGTGGGTATGAACTTAACTACAGTAAAAACATTATTGACTGAAAAAGTAAACATGATCGGCGCTGAAGAGTGGAAAAAGGTTTGCGATCATGCAATCAAATGTGAGAATGAATATAGAAGCATTCAACACAGTTTAGACAATTACACTGATAGATTAGTAATAAATACGGCTGATAGTGGCAGTGATATTGACCTCTTTGAGAGCACAGATAGTGAAATGGAAGTAATTGAGAATTAGAATTATTATTATTTTTATTGCAATGTCTCATTTTAGCAATAGGTATAATGTTGTTTATTATGTACACTAACGCTGTAATGTTCCAAAATAATTAAATACGTAAACATAATGTAAACATGTTTTTTTTATTTTATTTTACCCCAACCTAAAGCCATCGCTTATAGAAAAATTAGTGTATTTTATACAAAGAATAAAAATATCAAAAGAAGCAAATCATACTTGTTTTAACAGCTCCTAATAGGTACCGGACTGTTTGTATTTTGTGCGACAGAGATAACGCTCTACGAAGCCGAAATTATCCGATTGTCTCTTTCCAAAGTTCGATGTGCAATATTTATCGCCGGGTACTGTAGTTTTTTAAGGAAAAGATCTGATTAGATTTTGGATTCAATCGGTTATTTTTATTTTATTTATTTTGTTGGGATAATTATTATTATATTGGTTAAGAAGTTATATTAAAAATTTGAAGTAAGTTGAAAACGTTATTTTAGTCTTTTGAACCCTTGATTCAATTTCGATCTCTTAAAATCTTTTAAATTTGATGCAGTTTTTTAAGTACTAAAATATTATAGAAGATTCAAAATCGATCAGTTAAAAAATATCGAAAAAAATCAAATTTTCCAAATTTTTCGTTAACGGTAACTCCTGTATGGTTTAACCAATTTTGATGCGGTTTGCAGCATTCAACGCAGATCTTTATGCAAAAAAGCTTATTGTATTTTGGAATAATAATAATAATATCGCTGGACAAACTACACAATTTACTACGACGACGACGACGATGACGAACTAACTTCAAAGTAAGCAAATTATTTGCTTGTGTTTTGGGTGTTAGTCAACGATACTAATACATAGAAATTTACATATGTAAATACTGTTACATACATAATAAGCACCCAAACCCAGAAACACAAAAACAGAGCGTCTGTGTATATGTGTATGTAAGCTTCTCATAACTTTACAAATTTTAAGACATTCAAACGCGGTTGACGCCATTTGATTGGGTTCTATTAAACTTAGGTTTGAACTAATTTAAGAAATCTGTAAACTGGTTAACCTCACGGAACATCCCTAAAAGTTCTCGCTTAATTAAGATATTATCTTCAGAGGAGCAAAAACCATATCTAACCGATCAACGAGTTAAAACATCTAAAATTTGTTGAAAATGACAGTGTTTTAATTTTTCATACATCATTCACACACACACACACACACACACACACACACACACACACACACACACACACACACACACACACACACACTAACTAACATCACACACATATCAATGTTGCAGTCAAAACTCTTAACCAGTCAAAAGTTATTTTGACTGAACAACACAGATAAAAGTAATTTTGACCTGTCCAAGGTTGGTCAAAAATAGTTTTGACTGAAATTCACTGGTCAATAGTAGTTTTGACTGTCTTTATTGGTTAAAACCACATTTGTCTGCCAGAGCAGCAGTCAAAACTATTGTTAATAGTTTAAATGTAAAAATTAAAACAGTTATTTACTAAGCAATCGTTTTAATAAATAATAAAATTAATACAAAGAAAACAGCGGACTCAAAATATTTTATTAATTATTATATTTTTTAGCTTGAGTTTAAATAATGCAAATCAAAAATATGAAATATTATTAGTGCTGTAAGTACAATCAGAACTTAGTATTAGACATTAGTTCAAAGCATAAGTATCACAATTAATCCAAAGAATATTATTGATATCAAAATCAAACTGCATAAAAATAGATAAAGTAATTGCTATTTAATTACTAATCATAATCAAAATAAAAAGTAAAATATTTCGATTTTTTTGTGTAATCAGAACCGCGTAATTTAAAATTATTTGTGTGATGTGTTTGTACATTAATGCGAATTGTAAAGCGCCCCGTTAGTGGCGCCCTCAATCGAATAAAAAATATTACAAAAAAATAAAAGGTTTTGGATCTCCACAAACTTAAGTAAAACAAAATATTTTTGAGACAATTATATTATTGCTTGCCCAACTTGCCTGAAATACTTTCCATGGCTAGATAGACTGCAAGGTTTTGGGCAAACTGTGCAAGCATTATTATAAGGATTTGTCTCAAAAATACTCCTTAAATTAATGAAAATTCATAAATATCTAATCGTGTTTTCATTTTTATACTCGTAAGCCGTAACACACAAGTATGCCACGCGTACTCACTTGTACGCGTGGCATACTTGTATGCGTTCTTTGATATTAACGCACATTTTTGCTGTTTCGTTCTTAAGTCTGTCGAGGCCGTATATATTGTCAATTTCTTCAGTGGCAAAACATATTTTGCGGCTTCCGTTTCGTGACTAATTTTTTTTGCCGCATATATCAATGACGTTAAAACGTTTTAGTCTACCTTACGGTACTTACGGGCTTTACAGCAACGGTGTTTTCTTTTCTATAAACTTTGCATCTTTTACGTCCATTGCAAATTTTTCTCTACTCATCATATTAAAATTGCTATATTTCATTAAAAGCGTTATTTCTTTTCTTGATTTTTTTTTAATAATGAGTACTTATAACACAACAAGTTTTATAAAAGTTTATAAAACATTAACTTTTTAAGAGTTTTGTCTGATAAATATCGGTCGAAAGTACTTCTAACCGATTCAGACAGTCAAAAGTACTTTTGACTAGCTCCTTTGGTCAAAACCAGTTTTGACTGGAATTTCAGTCAAAACTACTTTTGACCACCCTGTCTAGTCAAAACTACTTTTGACTGTTTTTTTCATTTAAAAGTACTCTTGACCGGTTAAGAATTTTGACTGCAACATCGACATAATGACATCATGGTGAAGATAGTCGAAAAAATCTTTTTGGTCCGAGGAAGCTAGAAATAAAACGTAAAGATCTTAAAAAAACCCGATTTTCGAAAATTGGGATAAAATCAGTAACTTTCTTAGTAGGTATATAAAAATATTATGTTGTCGAAAGAAACTAAAAACTTGATTAAAACACATTGCCAAACATCAAATTCAAATACAGGATCTTAAGTTTCTGTACCAATGCCGATATCGCTATATTACTCAACCATAATCTGAATAGTAGCCTGGAATCTGGTGATGATGTACTCAGTCTTGGTTATCAGAAGTAACAAGTGACATACATACACCAATATAACCAATATAGTAACAACACACACATAAAACATTAATGGTTAGTAACAACTGATAATAATTTTTAAAATCGCGAAATGTGGTAAAAGGATCATAAATTGTTTGCATGATTGCCAGCCAATGGTGAATCCGACACGTTTTGGATGATCCCAAACATACAGAATCTTTCGATTCACTCTGCCCACCCCGGAAGGGAATCTGCGTGTAATTTCTTTTAAAATCACGTAGTGGGCTTGGATTCACAGTTATCAACAAGATTAGTTGTTACTCGAGACTTCTTTCACGTGACGCATAATCAGTACTTTATTTAGCTCAGTCAATTACCGGTTTTACCGGTGGGAGGGATGCGCCACGCTCCCGGCTTTTAAAAGGGCAATGGGCCCACGTCTCGTTCCCACCACTGTAACTTCTGTAAACCAGAATCAACAGCGGCAACCGTCCTGATAACCTCTGAGTTGCGAGCTCAGGGTGCCCTGGGGAAAAGCTAAGCTGTCTTGGGTCCCGCAACGAAATTAATCAGAAGTATATAGGAGGAGTAGGAAAATACATCCTGTTTCCCTCCCTTTTTAGCAGGAGACAGCAAAATGTTAAAAGCATAAAAATGCTACGAAATGAGACTTTTACAATCAGGTTAAGCCTGATTGCTATTGCACCACGGAAGTTTGGAAATTAGGGACCTACCAGAATGGCCTACTTAATTTTGCTTCCAGTAGTAAGTGTGACAAAATCGTTTAAAGGCACGGAAGTTCCCACGTGTACCCACAAGATCGGAGTAATAAATTACACCGGATATACATTGGATACTATCAAGCATTTGACGACGTTCGTTTTGCCAAAGATTACTGACATGTATGTTTGTCTATGCTCATGACGTAGCGCCGACTGTCACCGATAGTATTTGAAGTCAGTATTATACGAGCTACCAAAAGTACGCACTGCGTTTCATTTTGAACTAACGTACATTACATTGGCGACGACCTCTACCCACGAAAGGAAAAAAAAAATAGGAAAAATGGCTTTTATCGGAAACATTGGTAATTTTAATGGAAATGATCAAGATTGGAGCATATTTTGTGTATGTGGACTCAATAATCACTTAGCTGAAGAGTGTCGTTATAAGTCGTATCGTTGTGATAGGTGTAAAGAGAAGGGCCATTTAAAGAAAATGTGCAATAAAAATATAAAAAAAGTGCATAATTTGACCGGTATCGATAGCCAAGAAGACTGCAGTGACCGTTGCGATGAATGCCAGTTATTTAATTTGAGGTGCGTAGACTATAAACCTATTGTTATATCTGTTCTAATAAACAATCACGTACATTTAAACATGGAGCTGGATACTGGCTCCAGTACTAGTGTGATATCAGAAAAGTTATATTATAAATATTTTAGTAATCTTCCTTTGTGTAAAAGTAATCTTAGAATTTGTTTTTATAATGGCCATAAAATTTCACCATTAGGGTATATATCAGTACGGGTAAATTATCAAAATACCTGCCGAGAACTCATTTTTTATGTTATAAAAAACGGGGGCCCGGCCCTTTTGGGACGTGATTTTTTTTCGAAATTTAAATTTGTAATAACGGCGGAAAGTAACAAAATGGAGACACAATTGGTTGGTGTCACAGACTTGGAAAAATTATTATATGACTACCGTGACTTGTTCTCGGACGAGTTGGGTTGTTTTAATCGATTTTCTGTAGAGTTACATTTAAAAAAAAATACGCAGCCAAAATTTTTTAAAGCCCGTCCGGTTCCATTCGCTATAAAAGAAAAAGTTGAAAAGGAATTAGATAGACTCGTAGGGAAAGGTATTTTAGTTCCTGTTAGTTATAGCGAATACGCGTCCCCTATTGTATGTGTGAGTAAGCCTAATGGTAGCATTAGAATATGTGGTGATTACTCGTTAACAGTAAATCAAGATATACACATAGATAAATACCCACTGCCGCGTATTGAGGAAATTTTTGCGAAGCTAGGGGGGGGTGAACTCTACTCAAAAATCGATTGTAGTCAGGCTTATTCACAATGCGTTTTGTCGCCAGATTCACAAAAGTTGACTACGATCAATACCTCGAAAGGTCTGTTTATGTACACGCGTTTAGTTTATGGGCTAGCAAACGCTCCAGCTATTTTTCAACGGGCTATGGAAAACCTCTTAGCAGGAATAGAAGGAACAGCCATATTCGTTGACGATATTTGTATCACAGCGCCATCTAGGCAAGAACATTTGAAGAGGTTAAAAATAGTGTTTCAACGGTTAAAAGATGCGGGGTTAAAATTGCAAAAAGAAAAATGTGCGTTCTTTCAAGACAGCGTAAGTTACTTGGGCCACATTATAAATAAAGATGGATTACATAAGTGTGTGAAGAAAGTAGAGGCTATCAATAAAGCACCAAGGCCATCAAATGTTAAAGAACTAAAACGGTTTCTAGGTATGGTGAACTATTACCGAAATTTCATTCCACGGGCATCATCTATTCTCAGTCCACTCAATGAACTGTTAAAAACAAATGTAGAGTGGAAATGGGAAAAAGAACAAGAGTTAGCATTCGAAACCATTAAAAAAGAACTCGTTTCAGAAAGAGTGTTAACACACTTCGATCCGGGTGCTCGCTTAGTTTTAGCGGTTGATGGTAGCCCAGTTGGGGTCGGAGCCGTATTATCACAAATAGGGGCAGATGGTATCGAAAGGCCACTAGCGTTTGCGTCTCGATCGCTATCGTCTAGTGAACGGAACTATAGCCAACTTCACAAGGAAGCGACGGCTATAATTTTCGGGATAAAAAAGTTTCACCAATATTTGTACGGCCGACATGAACCATTCATATTAAAAACAGATCATAGACCCCTTTTAGCAATATTTGGGAAAAATAAGGGTATGTCGGTGATGACAGCATCACGTTTAATGCGTTACGCTATTTTCCTTTCAGCCTATAACTACACTATAGAGTACATTAAGGGTAAAAGTAATGAAGTTGCAGATTATTTTTCGCGTTCACCAAGATCCGATTTGGAAAACGACAATGTCAATTCTTACGGAAATTCCTGCTGCTTATCTATAAACGCATTGCAACTTCAAAATTTACCAGTGACCTATGAAAATATTAGGGATGCTACGATAAACGATAAAACTTTAAAAACCGTATTAAAATACTTAAAACAAGGCTGGCCGCGAAAAATAAAATGCAAGAACATCCTGCCTTATTTTTTGTGTAAAAACGAGTTAGAACTAACAAAAGGGTGCTTAATGAGAGGCCATAGAGTAGTTATTCCACTAGCATATCAAAAAACAATGCTAAAAGAATTACATAAGACTCACCAAGGGATAGTAAAAACTAAAAGTTCCGCAAGAACTAGGATGTGGTGGCCCGGTATAGACCGGGACATCGAACAAATAATCGGCGCGTGTGGCACGTGTATCTCGCTACGACCGGCTCCACCG
This sequence comes from Apodemia mormo, assembly GCA_036924255.1. Classification (NCBI taxonomy): domain Eukaryota; kingdom Metazoa; phylum Arthropoda; class Insecta; order Lepidoptera; family Riodinidae; genus Apodemia; species Apodemia mormo. Next base: position 42,487,065 of record JAUPFN010000001.1, on the reverse strand, counting down.
CGCGCAACCCCCGCCGCTTGGCCCCGCCCGGCCCAGCCGTGGGACCGTTTACATATCGACTACATGACTATAGGCCAAAAGGATTATTTAATCGTAGTAGACGCACACAGTAAATGGTTAGAGTGCATTGAAATGAACGGTGGCACTCAGACTAGGCATTTAATTTCAAAACTAAATACCCTGTTCTCGACTTTTGGCTTACCTCGGTGTATCGTATCAGATAATGACGCAAAAATAGCCTCGCAAGAATTTTCTCAATTTTGTGCGTTTAATGGCATAAAATATGTCAATTCGCCAATTTATCATGCCTGTAGCAATGGCCAAGCGGAAAACTCTGTGAAAACTTGCAAAAAGATGATTAAGGCAATCGGGTCGTCCGGTAATAAGATAGCGGAAGAATTGTCAAAGTATTTGTTCGAATATCGGAATTCACGGCATTGTACCACTCGGGAGACACCAGCTAAACTAATGTTTGGTCGACAATTGCGCACCAGGTTGGATCTGGTTGTACCACCGTCAGATCCAATCTCGTGTTGTGAAACACCACCACCAGAAAAATGTCGACATTTTAAAATAGGCCAATTAGTTTGGGTGCGTTGTTACGAAAATAAAAAACACTTTTGGACTAAGGGCGTTATAGAAAGACCATTGGGTCGGAGGATGTATCGTGTAAAAATTTATAGTACCGATCTCATTTGCAAACGTCACATTGACCAGTTATTGCGGTATTCGAACAACAATAAAGAAAATGACAGAGTTCACGCCGAAATACCAGCGGCTCGGTTACCGCCTCTTCCAGAGCCTCCTGTGACTGGTAATACTGGGATAGAATGTACAACTGACGGGATTGATTCCGTAAGTCAAGTACCAGGTTTAGATGGTCCCATCAGGATTGAAACTACAGACAGGGAGGAAAGGTGGGAGGATGCGGTAGCCGACAAGGTGGAAGAGGGGATCGGTGGTGAACCTCAAAAGGAACCTGGTTGTGAGCCCCAACCATCAGTGGCTTGCAACACAGAGTACCATGATGGTCCTATAGGAGCACCACCACCGCAACCCGAACCACGATACAAAGACATAAGGTTAAGGCCAAGAAATAAAATTATTAATTATAAGTTATAATTGTTTAGTATATAAGAAATTCACTATTATTTATTTTGGTTGTCAGATATCCATCTAACTGACAGACTAATGAGGGAGGAGATGACATGTATGTTTGTCTATGCTCATGACGTAGCGCCGACTGTCACCGATAGTATTTGAAGTCAGTATTATACGAGCTACCAAAAGTACGCACTGCGTTTCATTTTGAACTAACGTACATTACAATTACACTCCCAAAGAATGTGATGTGCAGTTTGTTCATATTTACAGTTTAATGTAGAGCACTCGCAAAAGAGAGAAGGAACTAATTTAAACGAGAATAATTTAGCTTTAAAATTACCGTGGCTAGTGAGAAACTGTGCAACACAATGATCTATTTCTATCCAAGTTTTACTTAAGCGATCCCGGATGTACGGGAAAAAGTTATATAAATGCCGTCTTTTAGTTGAACAAGACCAACGCGACTGCCATTCATCAATTAATTCATTAGTAACGTCTATTACGGGATTAAAAAGGTGACGTATTTTTGTTTGGGCTTGCGAGTTGATAAATTCTGGGTTAGTAAAATTCCTAGAATTGTAATACATTGAAGCCCGACGCTGAATTTCTAAATCTAATGGTAGGACGCCTGATAAAACGGGTAAAGCTTCGGAGCTTACAGTGCGATATGCTTTGCATAGAAATATTAGTGCTAGACGCTGATTTTGAAGTAGTTTGCGCCGGATCGCACCACTCGTAACTTTATCAGCCCACGCTGAACAAGCATAACAGATACAACCTAAATACGTGGCGTTATAAATTATCTTTAAAGTGTTAAACGTTAAACCCCATGTCGAGGTAGATATGCCCGCAAAGGATAAGAAATTCCGTTTAGCCTTTTCGCCGATATAGTTAATATGATTTATAAAAGTATAATTTTTTTCTATGACCAAACCTAAATATGTTACCGATTCTTTTCTCTTTATTGTGCTATTATTTATTTTTATACTGGGAGATGATAGGAGCGAACCTTTTAATATTAAGTAAAACGTTTTATGGGGCGCAAAGCTTAAACGATTTCTCAAGCCCCAGTTGATGATCAAATTAAGACTAGTGTGAGCCAGCGACTCTATCTGTGCTCGTGTGTTAGCTTGTATCATTAAAGCAACGTCGTCTGCATAACCTATAAGCGAGCATCCTTCCGGCAAGGCTAATGAGAATAAATCGTCAAATCCTAAGTTCCATAGATATGGTGAAAGTACTGATCCCTGAGGGCAGCCTAGAGTAAGGCGTTTAGACACTGCGTAATGCCCTAGCTGCAATTTCGTATGACCGTTTTCTAGATACGATTTAATTAGCTTATATATATTTGAATAACACCCCCTTGTTTTTAATTTCAACAATAACATCGGCCACCAAGCGTTGTCAAAAGCACCAGAAATATCCAAAAAAATACCTACAACATAATTATTTCGTGAAAATTCTACCATTTTTCTCATAGACAGCACTGCATCGATAGTGGATTTTCCGGCGGTAAATCCAAACTGTTGTTTATTGAACGTGGGCCCTCTTGGTAGAAGTCGAGGAACTATCAATCTTTCTAACAGTTTACCAAGGGACGGCAGAAGTGTAATGGCACGTAGTGGGCTTGGATTCACAATTATCAACAAGATTAGTTGTTACTCGAGACTTCTTTCACGTGACGCATAATCAGTACTTTATTTAGCTCAGTCAATTACCGGTTTTACCGGTGGGAGGGATGCGCCACGCTCCCGGCTGCATGGGTACCACCATTTTGCTTATTTCTCCCGTGAAACATCTTTGCTGTGTTTCGGAGAGAAGGGCAAAACAGGCAGTGTAATTACTGGCACCGAGACTTAACACCTAATGTCTCAGGATAGGCAACACAACAAGTTACCTGGGTCAGTTCCAGGTAAACTAGTTTATGTTAATGGCCGACGTCAACTACATACCATCAGGTGACACGTCTGCCAGTTTGCCTATCCAAGTAACATAAAAAAACTCCTGGAGAATTTAACATTCTAAAAGTAAAAAAAGTAAAGTAATTTTTGAACTTATTTGATACAAATGCGCCCTGTAGCCGCTACATTATAACCGTTTTTGGTAAATGCCATGGAAGCAACTTATTTTTTCGGGATAAAAAGTACTCTATGTGCTACTTCAGGTCGTCTAAATGTGTGCCAAACTTCATCTAAATCGGTTTGGCCGTATTTGCGTGAAAGAGTAATCCTACGACCGCACTTGCGTTTATCGTCCCGAAGATATTAGCGCGCTAAGGCACACGCAGTCCGGAATGTATTGCGACAATACCCGGCCACATCTGTATTTATCGTATCATTGCATGAAGTGTGGCCGAGCCATAACAAACATTCATTCGCCCAAACATATGTACTTTCGCATTAAGGCGAGGTATTTTGACGCGCGTCAATTCTATAGGAAATGGGCGGCGTGGTATGTTCTGAAACCGCTGGGAAACGTGTTAATTTTCGGATAAATAAATATAGGACTTTAGCTGAAAACCAAAATTTAGTACATTCTTTTTTGTATTTAAAACTAAATATCACCATATAAAAATCATGTGGAAGATTAGAAATATTATTAACAAATTATTTGTTTTAGAGATTTTTTTAGCCTGTTTTCGGAATTTTATATGATCGAGTATGCTACTATCATGTAATGCGTTAGCACGTTCCTTAGATAATTTCTTCAGATATATTGTGTAATTTTTGTAAAATTGTTATTTAACAATCAATACAAAAAAAACGTGATTTAGCAAACCAGTTTTTTCCCGTTTGTCCCGATGCCTTGCCTTAACTAGCCGTATCGTGTAGCCCGCTGCATTATAAAACATTTTGGAATCCCGCAGAAACAACTCATTTTTACGGGATAAAAACTAAAATGTATTCTATGTGCTATTTCAGGTTATCATCTACCTGTGTGCCAAATTTCATCCAAATCCGTTTAATAGATTTTGCGTGATTGAATAACAAACATCTATCCATCTAAAACATCTAAACTTTCGCATTTATAATATTAATTAATTAATAGAGATTAGTAGGACAAACATACAAAAATATAAGTGACATACTAAATTTAAGATAGAAAAAATATACCTATAGCGTTGTCAATTTCAAGAAAAACAAGAACTAAATTCACCGCGACAAGGATTTTTCATTTAATAAATCGCGTTGCACATACAAGGCCGGCAAGCTAGATTTCTTTTGAAGCGGAAATTGTTCATTGAGCTATCCCATTTAATATTCAAAGAAAAATCTACGAGAATTTTAAAAATTCAGTCAAGTATCTTCTGTCAAATCCCTGTACAGAAACTCAACTAGTAAGAAAAAGCTGACTAAGCGTGAGTCGGATTTTTATATGGAGGGTTCCGTATGTATTAGCTGCTGCATATGACACGAACTTCAGTTTTACCTACTCCTCATATATTTTTAGCGCATGCCTGTGCTAAGTTGTAATAGCTGTATGTCAAATCATGAGCATACCTAGCATTTTTAAGGAGTGGGACTTCCCAACTCATCCTTTCGATAGCCATCGTCAACCAACCAACTTCTGTGTGAAAGAGAAGTGCTTCATGATCAGAGTCCATCTCAGTGCATATTTTTTAAAAAGGTTTGAATTAAGGGCGTTGCTTTTGATAGAATTTACAACTTTTATGGTTATTTTCAGTGTTCATTCTTCCGATCAGGCCTGGATCTAATCATCTAACTATAATAAGGAGCTGCTGATATTAGGCATTTTTTTGTCTTTATGAGAACTTTCGCCCAATATGCATGATTTTTAGTCATTGAAAATAGCATAATTATTATTCTTTTTATTTCAATCGCCTCTGTGGTGTAGCGTTAACCACGAGTGGTCCCGGGTTCGATACCCGGGTCGCGCAAGCTAAAAACATGTTTTTTTCAGTTTTCTGATAAAAATAAAGTTGCCCGGGATTGGAAAGTGTCCGGTTGACGATAGAAATGCGACCGATTGGCTATATGTGTCACCATGGTGTTACAGTTCTGCAAAATCTCACCCGGGTATTTGGTACCACCGCTTTACCTATTCCTGCTACAATAGCGCCAATGCTTTTCATGTCATGTCGTGTTTCGGTTAGGAGAGTAAGGTAGCCGGTAGACTTATGTATGTGGCATTGCCATCCCGCCACACGGATAGTAATGCACTATTAACATCTTTGGTGTCTATAGACGATGGTTTCTCTTATGATGTTTAAAAAAACCCTGGTGTATTGCGTCGGTTTTGAATCATATTGTGTTATAAGGCAGATGGTTAATTTCCATTTTATCTGCGCTACACGGATAAAAACGCACTATAAATACCGTTGGTATATATAGGCGATGATAATATTTACTTTTTTGATATGACATATAAAAAAAGCAAGTTTCACCGAGTTTCAACGACGAAAAAACTGGAATATATTTTTTAATGATGTATTTTTAATTATTTCACGGACCCCTAAAAAAGAAACGAAGAAGTCTCTTCAATTATCCTCGACAGTAGCCATTTAAAATTCACCGGCAAAAACGTTTTTGCGGCTCGTGCGAATACCCGTGAATTCGCCAGATGAGCGCTTTTACTTCGGTCTGCATAATTTGATTCCCTATTCCCTTAAGGCGGGAACTTGTGTAGATGTGTGAGTTTTCTGCGTATAATTTTCCGACTTCTTTTAACGGTGATAGCGTAGGGCTCCATTGTCAGCAACCATATTTTTTAAAATATGTAGGCATTATTCATAAGTAATTAATAATATATTATTAACCGATTTGCCAAAAACAATGAGGGTCTCAATCCGGTTGTTTTATTTATGTCTGTTGTCTCAAAAGTGGGTCATTTATCAACCAATTTAGAAATTTTTTTTTATGTTTAGGAAGGTATACTTAACATTTGATCCCATTCATTAATGAAGATTAGACTTAGGGTTTCAGAAATACCAGAGATTGGAACACCGTTATTATGTTGTAACAGTTTTCTACCACTTTCCGCCTGCCTATCTATCTCAGCTTTTGTTTTTTTTCTTTTGCAAGAAGATTGCTCTCCTGATGGAAAGAGACAACTATCGTAGACACCAAAGATGTTAATGGTGCGTTACTATCTAAATGAAAAGAGAGATGTCATATGCATAAGTTTACCAGCTGCTTTACCCTCTAAACCGGAACACGACAATGACAAGCATTAACGCAATTACGGAAGGAATATATAAGGCGGTGGTTACAAAGGCTTGGGCGAGACGTTGCAGAAGCTCTACCAGCAAAAAAATTATAAGAAAATTGTACATTGGTATAGATATACATATTAACCAATTGTCCCGTTGGACAAATGGTTAGCGACCGTGACTACGCAAAAAATCGGTTTTATTCCCGATATGGACAAGTATTTGTGTAATAAGCATACATATTTGTATTTTATTGGTTTGCGTATTAATTTGATGTATTTCAGTATTTGTATACTGAAATACATCAAATGTCGGTGAATATTCAGAATGATAAAATTTTATTTCCAGAAGTTAATATATAATAGTTATATAAATTTTTTATTTGAAAAATAATTTGGGGGATACATACGGATCACTATACTGCGCGCGTCCGTCACGCTCTTGGCCGATTTTCATTACTGTGCTTCGCATTCCCCTGCTTAATTAAAGTTTTTTGAATCTCCCGAGAAAAATACTGTTTTCCGGGATAACAAATATATTTTGTGCTATTTCTAGGCGTAGTGTACCTGTACGCGTATAATATTTTTTTTTTATTTAATTCTTTATTGTAGACAATTGAGAAACATTAAACAATACTAAAGTAGAAAATTAAAAAAATATGTAAGCGGTTGACCCTACAGGCCATCCCTGAAACTTTCCGCTAAATTAAAGGTATTTTAAGCTCAAAAGAGTAAAAACTGTAAACATAGATTTTTTCAGTTGAAACATCTTTTTTGTTAAAATGGCAGTATATTGATTTTTGAAAAGTTGTATATTTTGGAAACGCTGATTGAATTTGATCCTTCGAATGACATTCAACTCAATTTTTGAGATCTAAAATATTGCTTTTGCTAAATAATCGATAGGTTAAAAAATTTAGTAGCAATGTCAAAAAACATTTTTTCAAATATTTTCATTATTAGTAAATCCTAAACAAATTAACCGATTTTGATCCAATTAACGGTATTTGACGCAGTTTTTAAAGCAGAAAAGCTGATAAGATTTTTAAGTCTATCGGTGTATTAGCCTGAAAGTTAATTTAAAAATATAAAGTAAATTTGCTAAAAATTACGTAATTTTAATATTTGAAAAGCTGCAATTTTTGAAAATTAGATTCAATTTTGATTTTTGAAATGCCATCTGATGTAATTTTTTTAGTACTAAAATATCGTAGAACACCAAAAAATGATTGGTTGAAAAATTTCGAAGTTATGTCGAAAAAACACTTTTAAAAAAAATTTCGTCAACGATTTCTCCCAAACAGATAAACCGATTTTGATGCAATTTGCGCATTAGATGTAGTTTTTTGAGCAATAGAGCTGACTAGTTTTTGTACTCAATCGGTACATTAATCTAGAAGTTATGTTAAGAAAATACAGTTTCTCCAAAAATTTTTTGGGGTATTTCAAAATTTCCCACTACGAAATATCTATCTATTTTCCCTGTACCTTTCCCCTATTCATCTCGCCCCTACCTTCTCCTACCTCCTAGTATAAAATTACAATGAAAAGTGGCATTGATTTTTATATATATAAATAACGCGCTATCATAAAATAGCTTATTTGAATAATACTAGTGAGAGCGTTAAATCGCGCCGCTTACGCCGCCGCGCGAAACTGCCGCCGAGATCCAGTTCGAGGCCTTACATTGGAGCTCGACCGCACTGTGTTACTGTTGCATGCTGACATTCAGTTTGAGGCCTATGACGTTAACGAACTCTAATACCCGTCAATGACAACGATGAATATGACACGTTTGACTTTCGTTCGCCTTTTACCAAAAGGCGACCGATTGGCTATCGAGTCACTACCATCGTGGCTACTAGGTGGTAGAGTTTGCATTGTCTCGCCCAGGTCTGGCACCACCACCTTACCTATTTCTGTCGCAATGGCGTCAGTGTTTGTCGCTGTCGTGTTCCGGTTTGGAGGGTAAGGTAGCCGATAAACTTATGCATGTGGCATTAGACCTCGCCACAAGATAGCAACGCACCATTAACACCTTTGGTGTCTGTAGGCGATGTTTCACTCTTTCCGTCAGGAGACTCATCTGCTTGTTTGCTATCTTATGACATAAATAAAGGTACGGAACTCTAATAAGGAAGTTACTGATTTTAACCCAATTTATGAAAATCGAGTTTTCACCAGATCTCTACGTTTTGAGGTTCTAAGAACCTTTTCCGACTATTTCCACGATGACGTCAGTACGTCTGTATGTATTTGTGTGTATGTATGTGTGCATGTAAACATTTCATAACTTTTGAACGGCTCAATCGATCGAAACCTAATTGATAGCATCCAATTGGGTTCAGTTGATCTCATACTTTCTGAAAATCTGAATCGATTTGGCCTAGAAGAATTTGAAAAAAATTGAAAAATAAACACAAAAAAAAATTCGACGAAACAATTTTGTTTTTAATAACTACCAGGTATATATACCGATTGGTTACAAAATCTAATCAACTCTTCCTTAACAAGCTGCGTCCAATGTCGTAAATCGCATCAAAATCGCTTTATTTGTTCGGAAGCTATTGTTGACGAAATATTTTGCAAAACAATGTTTTTCGACATAACTTTGAGATATTTTTAAACCAATCGAGTTTTGAATTTTTATAATAGTTTATAACTTAAAAACTGTGTCAAAAGCCGTTTCAAAAATAAAATCAAAAATCAAATCAAGTTATCGAAAGTTGCAGTCTTTCAAATCTATATACATATAATAAAATCGTAGGAAAGTTAATGTATGTCCGGGGTAAACTCAAAAAGTACTGCATGGATTTATTTCAAATTTTGCATGAATATTACTAACAGGTCGGGTCAACATATAGGCTACATATTATCACGCTATCACCTATGGGGGAGGAGCATTGCGGAGTAAACGAAGTCCGCGCGGACGAAGTTGCGGGCAACGGCTAGTATTAAATAAAATTAGGCTGTTTACAAGAAACTTATTTATTATTTTTAAAACAATTTTCGGACTAATATGCCGATTGATTTAAAAATCTAATCAGCTCTTCCGCTTCAAAAACTGCATCATAAACCGTAAATTGGATCAAAATTGATTCATTCGAGCTTTATCAATGACAAACTTTTTTGTAAATGTGTTTTTTTTGACATTACTGCATCACTATTCAATAAATTTATTTTGTAGGTAAGAGACCATTTTAGAGCTCAATAATTGCATCCAAAGGCCTAGGCGAGACGGTGCTGATTTCTACCACCTAATAGTCAGGAAAATAGTATAGTATAGTCAATCGATCGCCTTTTACGACCTGCCTTGTAGAACCGCAAATGGGAAAGTTCTTCAAAATAGAACCCGCGCCAACACGGGAAGAAATGAGATGAACCTATGCCATTGGACGTTTAATTCACTATGCCTACCGCATTTGAACCTATACATATAACAAAATCGTAGATAAGTCAAAACTGTACATTGAATATTTTTTAAAAGAATACTTGGAGCGTGATTTACAATCGATATCGAAGCCAAAAATATAGTTTTTAGAATTTTTGTCTGCTTGTCTGTTTGACTGTATGTATATCTGGGATAAACTCAAAAAGTACTGCATGGATTTACTTCAAATTTTGCATGAATATTACTAACAGGTCGGGTCAACATATAGGCTACATATTATCACGCTATCACCTACGGGGGAGAAGCTGTGCGGAGTAAACGAAGTCCGCGCGGACAAAGTCGCTGGCAACAGCTAGTTATTCAAATATATGTGAATGGTATATTCAGGCTGAAGCATTATCGAGTTTGTTTTGCTCATCAAACATAAATAATCGAACATTGGGCGCGGTAACTATTTGATTATAGCTGAAAGATTTCTGTGGATGGTATTTACGTTAATATTTGACAATTCCTAGAAGAAGAAAGCTAAGAATATAGATAATAATAAATATTCACGGGACAAATAATACTTACTGATCTAACACCAACGTAAGCAAATTATTTGCGTGTGTTATGGGTGTTAGTCAACGACACTAATACATAGAAATACATATATAAATACTAGAATATATTTAATAAACACCCAAACCCGAAAATACAAACATTTACGCTCATCACACAAATGCTTGTCCCCGTCGGGGATCGAACCAGAGCTCCGTCGATTGCGTAGTCAGGGTCGCTAAACACTCGACCAACGGAGCGGTCAATTAGCGAAGCGGTCCAAAGAACATAAAGCTAAGCCATACACATAAAGCTTTTCCAGTTTAGAGTCAAAGCGTACAGCAACGCTTTTACTGATTTCTATATATACATAACTTAGTGGATATACGCATGTCAATCCATACTAATATTATAAATGCGAAAGTAACTCTGTCTGTCTGTCTGTCTGTTACGCTTTCACGGCCAAACCACTGAACCGATTTGGATAAAATTTGGTACAAATATAGTTTGAGACCCAAGAAAGAACATAGGATAGTTCTTATCCCGGAAATCCCACGGGAACGGGAACTATGCGGGTTTTTATTTTAGAATTTTTTCCACGCGAACGAAGTCGCGGGCACAGATAGTATATTTTATAATGTTAACACGCGTAGATAAGTTTTGAAACCCTATTTTAATAAAATGTATGGTCTGAGGAGTCGGAAATTTGGCAAGTCTATTCTTTATTATTTTTTTCATCCGATTTCCCAAAAAAAGATAAACGATTCGTCGGAATCTATTTTTGTGTATGTTCACCGTTTACTCGAAGACGCTTGTTTTTTTTAATTAGTGAAAATTTGATGCAGGATTCCGGAGATACAGAAAATGGGAAGACGGTTGTCTGCAGTTTTACTATGATTAAATTATTTGAGTAGTATTTTGTAATTGACGGAAGGCATTACATTTGTATGAGTTGAGGCCTCTTGTGATTGAGACGAATTCTCTTATAATACAGATGATGTACTCTAAGATATGTATCAGAAATCTATATGTATAAAAATCAATCCCTATTTTCCTTGGTCATGACATCACGCCTGAATGGCTAGACCAATTTCGATAATTTTTTTGTTGTGTTTGTAATTGTAAGGAGAAGGTTCTTATAAAAGAAAATATTAAAAAACTTGCGCGGAAAATTAGAAAATTTAAGAATACTTTATATAAAGTTTAATGCCATTTTGGCTGCGTGGAAGGACAATCCCGTAGACTTATATAAGTTACATGTCATGCTGTTTGTCCGCTATGGATTTCTAATATGTAAGGCAAAACAACGTTTGCCGGGTCAGCTAGTAAATTATAAATACATTACATATACTCATGAAGTAGGTAAAGGTGGAGCTACCACTTGTATTAATCATTTGAAACTAATACCTATGTTATGGTCTCGCCATCTCTTTTTATACAGATGTGTTAGAAAGGGAAGGTAAGACCCCAGAAGATGACAGCAATATTAAAAGTTGTGTTTCAAGTAGGTATTAGAAGTGTTGCCTCCAGATATAATACAGCTTCATGCATATACTACCATACGTGTTTTTTTCCCCGTGTTGATTCCGGGTTTCTTTGAAGAATAGACCAACTGCCGTTCTGCTAGACAGGTCGTAAAAGGCGACCGATTGGCTATGCGAGTCACTACCATCGTGGCTACTAAGTGGTAGAGTTCTGCATTGTCTCGTCCGGGTCTGGTACCAGCGCCTTACCTATTCCTGCCGCAATAGCTTCAGTGCTTGTCGCTGTCGGTTTCCGGTTTGGAGGGTAAGGTAGCCGGTAAACTTCTGCATGTAGCATTAGACCTCGCCACAAGATAGCAACGCACCATTAACACCTTTGGTGTCTATAGGCGATGGTTTACTCTTTCCATCAGAAGACCCATCTGCTTGTTTGCTATATTATGATATAAAAAAAATACGCTTAAAATTGCTTTTGACACATACACGCTTAAATAAACGTTAAAACTTATCGTCAAACTTAGAAGAGATTTTAATATATTATGTCTGTGATCGAACTCAGTCATAGTTCACTAAATAATTAAAAACGGCTACACTCACGTTAAATCGATGTAGGTACCAACTATGTAGTTTGGGTCCACAGAACAAATAAATACTAATATACCCGCCATTGGGAAAGAAACGTGTCGCCGCGCATATGAGCAAACGCTCCTATTACTGTCAAACATACATTTGTAGATTATATTCTATTGTGAAAAAAAATGAAATAAACAATGGTGTGCTGTTTTATCGTACCGAATGAAATGACAAGGTTTAAAAATTACCCTTGAAAAGATTTTACTTCATTGGTTAGTATAACTCTGTATTTCTGTATGTAATTGCAAGCTACACTGACAAACTAGAAATTGTCTTGAAAGGCGTATCCATTTAATTCGTATTTGGGACCTATATGAGGTCCTTCTTCAGGGTGAGTAGGCCGTATTCACGGTTGCATCTCGGACTTCGAAAAATGAACGATGTTTTTAATTATTTAGTTAATAATGTGTCGCCAAATTTTAATAATTTTATGAGGCATAGTTTTTTTATATTATTGTTTTTTCAATAAATATTTTTGCATTAACACTAACAGAATTACGGTATCATTCCAGTCTGTGTTTGGCGATTGCCAATAACAACATTATTAGGTGTTAAAAATATTGACGGGGCAGCGTATGAAATCTCAGATCACCATGATGCTAGTGACATATTGTTACGAGCTTGTCGTTCATTCTTGTGTAATATAAAAAGAAAGTTTAAAAACTAAAACTCGACTACTAAAACGCGCTCTAAAAAGTACGAAACAAGATAATAGTCTCCGCTGAAATTATTATGTACAAACTATTAAAATTTTACCGACTATTAAATAAACGACATACTTACACGTATGATATTTTAAAGTATTTTTATACGTCATATTGATAGAGATATGTTTAAAGGATAGCCGTGATCGTATGCCAATTTGATTTATTTTATTATTAAAATGAATCTGTTTTGCTACAGTAGGTGGCATACGACCACGGCTATCGTTTAAATATATCTCTATCAGTATGACGTATAAAAATACTTTAAAATATAATACGTGTAAGTTGTTTTTTAATAGTCGGTAAAATTTTAATACTTTGATTTTGTTTTATTATAAAAATGAATCTGTTTTGCTGCAGTAGGTGGCATGCGACCACGGCTAACTTTTAAACATATCTCTATCAGTATGTCGTATAAAAATACTTTAAAATATAATAAGTGTCAGTTGTTTATTTAATATTCGTTAAAATTGTAATAGTTTGTACATAATTATTTCAGCGGAGACTATTTTCTTGTTTCGTACTTTTTAGAGCGTGTTTTAGTAGTCGGGGTTTAGTTTTTAAACTTACTTTTTATTTAACTTATTTTGGAGTTGTCTGAATTCGTGTTAGGTATACTTATTATGCAGAGCAGACCTTATATAGCAGTTATATAATAGAAGGTAAAATTTCCATACATAGTTTTAGTTTTGATTTTAAAGATTTCTTTATCTTTCCAACTCCTCAAGTAATTGAATGTCATGAATTTTTAGCAAAAAAATTAAGTTTCAGTAAACAAATGGATAGTTCATCTGTCGATCTGAGTCTTCTCAGGGCCACATAAGTCTGACCTTTAGGAAACAGTGACTTTCCTTAATAAATTACTGCTATGTTGAGTGTGCATCCTTGCAACATGTGCACAGTAACTGCCTAAGTGAGAATTTTTGGTGACATTTTACGCTGAATTTTTCCCGATCTTCTTAAGTCGTCAAATTCTGTCAAACACGGTTCTATCCTGACAAGTCCATCTTCATTGGTATTTACAGTGGAGTCATCAAATTGTATTAAATTTCCTCACCACTCCCATCGCACCATACAGTAAGCCTCTATTAATGTTTAAATTCATCCACAACATTACATGGGAGCCGATATCGATACATTATACCTCCAGTATGATGGGGATCACTAGGTATATAATCTTGTTTCGGAACTTGACCGTATGTTTCAGATTCAGTTGATGTATCTATTACTTTTATAGTATATATCTTAGTTCGCAATGCTAGATTTTCCATCATTTTCGTGTTATATTCATCTACCTGTTTTAAAGTAGGAAATATACGAGGGCGAATTGAAAATTATTCGGCCTAAACAAAAAAATAAACACATACTAAATCAGTTATATTTTTATTTTTCTACATAGTCACCATAAAGTTTGATGCACTTTTTCCATCTCCCATTCAAAGTATTTAGGCCGTTAAAAAAAAAGATTCTTCCTTAGAGTCAAAATATGCGTCTACTGCTGTTTTGACTTCGTCGTTTGTCGAAAATCTTTGACCTCCCAAGTGCATTTTAGGTTAGGGAACAGAAAGAAATCTAACGGTACCAGATCAGGTGAATAAGGTGGATGCGGTAAAATTTCAAATCTACAATTGTGGATTTCAGCCATTGATTATACAGACGTGTGATGTTGAAACAGAACTTTTCTTCTGAGCATCCCTGGACGTTTTTCTTTTATTTCCTCTCGTAAACGACGTAATAAGACACAGTATTAATCAGAGTTTATAGTCTGACTCTTTTTAAGATAATCAATCATAATCACACCCTTCGTCCCAGAATACTGAAGCCATTACCTTATCTGCCGACAAAAACACCTTAGCCTTTTTGGGGGGTGGTGAACCAGGTCTTTTCCACTGTTTTGATTATGGTTTTGTTTCTGGCGTACAGTAATGAATCCATGTTTTGTCCATTGTAACAAAACGATTCAAAAAATCATTTGCATTAGTTTCAAATAACTCCAAACAGTTACGTGAAAAAGTCAATCCCGTCCTTTTTGTTCAACTAAAAGCAGTCGCGGGACCCACTTCGCAGACACTTTGCGGAAACCAAATTCGTTGACTATGATATTTTGAGTTCATTCATAGGATGCCTATAATCTCGGATATGCCTCTAATTTTTAATATGTGGTCTCCCATATTCATTCAAGTACCTTTTTAATGTGCTATGCAAAGTGCATCCCTTGACTAATCACGCGATACCAGTTAAGGCTGTAATTGCATCACAGTTTCAGTTTGTTGACTACCTTCGCATTGGTTCTACCAAAAGTTTTAGAGTTAAATTTTTTCGCTTCCGGCCCCACCAGTAACGAACATCAAAAGAGGATTTTGATGTTCATTGTTAGAACTAGTTGTTAATTTTTCACTGCCTCTAGCGAATAATTATATTTAATTACCACCAAATGTATGGCACACCACAATACACACAGATGCGCACTGTCTCACACTGTCCACAAAATCAGTCATTATGTTCACGCAACGTTCGCTAAAATCAACCGACTAAACCAAATCACTAACCTATTACACTATCTGTACGCAGACGAATTCGCTATATCACTGTTCGCTTCACTTTGTCACAATGATTATCATTTCGAAGCGCTTTAAAAACTGAACTGCTTGACGTTAACACGGCCCTATATATACCAGGTAGGCTTCGAAAATGTTCTCCAGACTTCTACCATAATCTAGAACAATTAATGATTAATAGTAACTGAATCAGTCATAAATCGTAAACAAATCATTGTACATGCTAATTTCAACATTACACGTTATGCAAAAAGGTCCATTAAGGCATGTTGTTTGCGTGATAAGTACCTATTGTTTTCCGAAAAAAGAAATGTCCCTTTTTTTTAATCTAGATCATTCTACAACAATATTGATGTTAATAGGTTTGATAGATTTCATAAAAGAATATTCAATATTTTAGTGTGTACACTTTTGATTAGACAATGTATTTACACTAATAACTTGTTATAGTTCTCTCATAAATAATATTGGACAAGTAAAGTGGATTAAAGAACTTGGCGATTAACATAAGGTGTAGTTAGGTTTTTAACATAAGAACTCTATAATACTACTATTTAACATAAGAAATCAAAAATCCATGGAGTCCGAACTTGACTACCTTATTTCTTTCTACATACTACGCGTGAGTTCTGGTAGCACTTTGTCAGCTTCTTCTTCAGATCTTCGTCATATTGAGCACAAATCAAACTTAGTATTTATAGCAAACAAGACTTAGGCCAAACAAGATTGTCTTGTTAAAACTCTGCATCAGAGAGTTCCAGTCCATACATCCAGGCTACATCATGAGCTCAGTTGGATGGTACTATAGTATTGCATTGTCACTGAGCCTTCAGAAGTCTGCCAAGTTTTTGTACTAACGGGTATCAGAAAGTCGTTAAAATGTGGCTTGCAATATTTGGAAAGTCTGTTATTTAAATACGAAGATTGCCAGTTAATTAGACGCGGATGATCTTCAAATGAGAATTTTAAAGTATCAGCTCAAGATAAACATGTAATTGCAATATCAATAAAGTAACAGAACACAAAATTTAGTATTGATAAAGCATTTACAAGTTAGTTAATTACTTTTATCAATTTAAAAGCTGGTTAAGGAGCTTGAAAAGGCTGAACAGATTCTATTGAATCATAGCTAAGAACCATCTCGCAAAACAGGGTTTTCAATTTAAAAAAAAAACGCAATCAAATCGGTCCATCCACCAGGGCGCTACGATGCCACGGGCAGCACACAGATACACACATACACAGATACACAGATACTAGTACACTTAATATAAAAAATATATTAAAGAATGAATAAGTAAGGCATATTATAAAAGTATCTTCACGCCCATATTCCCGAAAGTGACGGCAGAGGTACAACAAGTGCACCCATGATTAGCCGGATACTTGTTCCCACAAATGTGGTAGGTGGCAAGCGTATCGCCAATCAGGCACTTTCCAATCCCGGGCAACATTGTTTTTATCAGAAATATGTAAAATCCCTTTCTTTAAATTGCCCGACCCGGGAATCGAACCCGAGGCCTCATGTGTTCAATGCCATCGCCGGACCACTAGACCACAGAGGCGATTATAGGATACACGATTTCATGGAGGACTACTGGAGTAAATAATGCTTGCGATAAATTAACTATTTTTAATTTTATTTGTAATATATTTAACGATTTTACTGTTCCGTTTATTGAAATTTTACGATTTTTTTTGACAATTATATCAGCTATTCTATGTTAATTAGATTTTAAGGTAGACATTATTCATTATTATTAGACATAAATAGGATTATATTTATTGTAAATCAATGTTACATATATATTTTAAGACGACCTTTAAAAAGAGATTTTAACTAATCCTATTTTGAATTAAAAAAAATTGACTTTGATGACCCAGTTAACTAGAATTCACCAGTTTTGTTACTTGCTGCAATATACTGTGGCGATTAGGTGGTCTTTGCATTTACCGATTTCATTGCTTATTTTATTCAATAACTAAATATATTGCTTGTTATTCTAGGCATTGGGCTATTAGGTCACCACCATCAGACTTCGGTTCTCTAGGATAGCTCCAAAAAAACATCGCTAATATGTTTGCTCCGTTCAGGGATCAAAGCATTGTTATTTAAGCTGAATTGACCAAGGATAATTATAATAGATTTAGGTGAAATTCCTTCAATAACTGTAATCAATTGATATTGTACTATTCGTGTTTATCCATATAATGCTTGCGTCCAGGCTGGAGCAATATCCGAGTTTGTTTTGTTCAGTAAACACAAACAATCGAACGTCGGACGTGGCAAATATTTGATTATAGCGGGAAGCTTTCAGTGAATGGTATTTACGCTAGCATTTCCAATTTCCTAGAGAATTTTCTGTAAATATTTTTGGAAGAATAAAAACTATCATATTCATATATATTTCAGATCATATTCAGAATCTAGCATATTCGTAGTGTAATTTTAGTCATATGAAATTGATTATTTGTGTGTTTTTATATGATAAGTTAGAAAATAATTAAACTCAGGCGCGACTTTGTACTTATTAGTTACCCAATTTGAAATTTTTCGAAGATAGAAAAAATGGTTGTCTCGTCAAAACGAAACTGTTCACATTCAGCTTGTTATTAATCAAAAAAGTTTATTTGTGGAACTACGGTCTATACAAAATATGACCTATCGAAAAACCATTACTAAAATGAACAAAGTATAAATTATCATCTGGGAGAAAATAATCTGGACAAGGCAGAAACAAGTGGCTTCAGTTGCCCATAATTGTATTCCTACAAAACCTGATGCTATTTTGATAAATTAACTAACAACTTATTTATGAAGAAATGACACTGCACGAAGATATGCCGATTTTTACCCATGTATTTAAAAATATATACATTAACCTTAAAGTTGGCTTAAAAATATTTAAATAACTTTTATATGACTTACTCTGGTTAAATATGTTTAAAAAGTATTATGGCTTGATGCAAGCCCACCTAAAATTATAATTCTCTACAGTAGACAAAACACAAAACGACAATACATACTGAGCGTTCCTACAATGTTTGACGGAAAAATTGAGACTGCACCAGAATCAATAATTTTATATCACTTATACCTTTTTTTTAATATTTCCAGGTGGTGACTGTGGGAGAACGTGTAGCGGCGGCATGCGCGTGCTGCTCACAGCGCTGGCAGCGCTGCTGGCGCGCGCGCTCGCCAGCCCGCACGAGCACCGCGCACGACACCACGCGCCTGAACACTCCCCTCATTTTCCTGTACCCGCACCCCCACAGCCTTACCGCGGACATGGCGAAGCCGTCCGCTACAACCCTGAATTAGACACTATCCTTCCTCGAATTGAGGAACATGAAACCTCATCAAAACGAGCAAAATTCGATGATGCTGAAACATCCTCTAAACGGGCTAGCGAAGAAAGGTTCTATTCAAACCATGAACGAATTGCAGAACTGATGGCAGATGAACCTCAGCTTGGGCCCGAAAGTGAAGATCCACTGATAGTACGAACAAGAAAAGGAAGAGTTAGAGGAATCACTTTAACCGCAGCAACTGGAAAGCAAGTTGATGCATGGTTTGGTATTCCATACGCCCAAAAGCCTCTCGGAGATCTCAGATTTAGACATCCAAGACCTGTAGAGAGTTGGGGGGAAGAAATTCTTAATGCAACAACATTGCCTCATTCTTGCGTCCAAATAGTAGATACAGTATTTGGAGATTTTCCTGGTGCAATGATGTGGAACCCCAACACAGATATGCAAGAAGATTGCTTATACATTAATATTGTATCACCTAAACCTCGTCCCACAAATGCAGCAGTTATGCTATGGGTTTTTGGTGGTGGTTTTTATTCCGGTACCGCAACATTAGACGTGTATGATCCAAAAATATTGGTGTCAGAAGAAAATGTTGTATATGTTTCTATGCAATATAGAGTTGCATCTTTAGGATTTCTTTTCTTTGATACACCAGATGTTCCAGGAAATGCTGGAATGTTTGACCAATTGATGGCTCTACAGTGGGTAAAAGATAATATTAATTACTTTGGAGGGAATCCTCACAATGTAACACTTTTTGGAGAATCAGCTGGTGCTGTTTCTGTATCATTGCATTTACTATCCCCCCTTTCTCGCAACTTATTTTCTCAGGCTATAATGCAGTCTGGAGCCGCAACTGCACCTTGGGCTATTATTTCAAGGGAAGAAAGCATTCTGCGTGGGATGCGCCTCGCCGAAGCTGTACATTGTCCAAGTTCCAGAACAGATATGGGACCTATGATTGACTGCTTACGAAAGAAAAGCGCCGATGAATTAGTTAATAATGAATGGGGCACTTTAGGCATATGTGAATTTCCATTTGTTCCTATTATTGATGGGTCATTTTTAGATGAAATGCCCAGGCGATCATTAGCCCATCATAACTTTAAAAAGACTAATATACTTATGGGTTCAAACACGGAAGAAGGATATTACTTTATCCTTTATTATCTTACTGAACTATTTCCAAAAGAAGAAAATGTAGGTATAACAAGGGAACAATATCTTCAAGCTGTCAGAGAGTTGAACCCTTACGTAAATGATATAGCAAGACAAGCTATTGTATATGAATATACCGACTGGTTAAATCCAGAAGATCCAGTAAAAAACCGAAATGCTTTAGATAAAATGGTTGGTGATTATCACTTTACTTGTGGTGTCAATGAATTCGCTCACAGATACGCTGAATCTGGTCTTAATGTATATACATATTATTACAAGCATCGTAGCAAAAATAATCCTTGGCCATCTTGGACAGGTGTTATGCATGCAGATGAAATAAACTATGTGTTTGGAGAGCCGCTAAACCCGGGTAAAAACTATTCACCAGAAGAGATAGATTTAAGTAGACGTTTGATGCGGTATTGGGCCAACTTTGCACGGTCAGGGTATGTAATTTATTCGAATATATTTATGTAATTTATCCGAAAAACAACTTGATTCAAAAGAATATATATATATATATATATATATATATATATATATATATATATATATATATATATATATATATATATATATATTTTTTAAGGGTGTTTTATAACGGTTTTTGTTCTATTAAGCATAAAAACATTCACTGTTTACGTTAAGCGATAATTGACGTGTGATGCGTACGCTATTTAAAAAACAACGCGTGTTTACCTAACTTATCTTTCAATCCATAGTTTCCTATAGCAATAGCTTTTTAATAAACAAAACTATCAAATACCACACACATACCTTTTATGTTATACTTACAAAAAACACTGATAAAATTACTTACGTATTTTGTAGAATTCGCAAACATTAATTAATGCCGTGACAAGAGGTGAATGAACTGTAGGGTAAGATCTAGAGTACATAGTCATTACGTATTATTTTACTTTTATTGGTCCTTATTTACCATCACATTTGTTTAGACTTACTGATTCAGAGCTAAAATGTTATTATAATTTCATCTCTATTATTTTCTCTATCTATTATTTTTAAGCAATCGGTGAGCAAGAATGCATGCATATACATGGGGCATACTAAAAGTTTTGCACTTCTAACTAATCGGAACTATTTGAATTTCGAATGTTATATTTTTAAAACGTTGCAACCTTCTTAGTAATAAAAAAAATAATTGGTGGGAAATGTCAATTGTTTTTTTATCACACATCAAAGTTCTACGTACGCAACGAAAATGAATTCCATTTTGCTTCAGATCTGTGGTCCTCCTGTTTTATCTATCTATCCTGTTCTATCACTGCCTCTTCGGGGTTGTTAAAAGTAAAACCTCTCATTAAATCTTTGATTTTGGGGAAAATACAGAAATCACAGGGTGCTAGGTCGGGGCTTTGCGCAGGACGAGTGACGAGATGTACTTTTTCGGAAGCTAAAAATGACCATTCCACGCGAGCCCGCTTCTGCTCCGCTGTCAGTTCATGAGGGATCCAACGACAACAAAGTTTCCGAACTTTTAATACTTCGTGTAAAATTTTCTGAATTTAGCTCATACCAATCCCCAATAGTCCTCGAGTTATGTCATGTCCGGGGATTTTCTTCAATTAACCGCTTAACAGTAGCCACATTATTTTCATTGACGGCAGTTGAAGGCGGCCCTTCACGAAATTCGTCATTTAAAAAAACTCGACCTCTCTAAAATTCAGCAAACTATCGCCTCACGGTGCTCAAACAAGGTGCTTCTCTCTCAAAAGCATTTTGATGACGAGCGGCACAGTCTTGCAGAGAAAGAGAACTTTTAAGATCAAAAAAAATCATCGCTCTAAAATTTTTTCGACTTAATTCCATTTTCGTTGCGTACGTAGAACTTTGATGTGTGATAAAAAAACAATTGATAAAACATTTCCTGCCAATTGTTGTTTTTATTACTAAGGAGGTTGCAACGTTTTAAAAATGTAACATTCAAATAGTTCCGATTAGCTACAAGTGCAAAACTTTTAGTGTGCCCCATGTATTATAAATGCGAAAGTTTGTGAGTATGTATGTATGGATGTTTGTTACTCTTTCACGCGAATGCTACTGAACCGATTACGATGAAATTTGGCATGTAGATGATGTACTTTTTATCCCGGAAATGTTAGGTGATCCCGCGGGATTCACTAAAAACTATTATAATGCAGCGGGCTGTACGCTGCAGCTAGTTAGGTTATAAAGTTCTGGTTTTTTGAAGCTTGGTTCGAAATGGATATTTTCTGCATTCAGCCAAGTTTGCATGTCTGTTTTGTTGGAGTTGAATGTTGGTATTTTTTTCTAAACTAATGTTGTGATAGGCCGCATTATCCAAGACTACCACGGCATCATTTGGGAGATTTAGTATAAGTTTCTCCTTTAGCCATTTTAGGTAATTTTCTGCTTTCATATTGTCGTGGTAGTCTCCGGATTTGATCTCTGCTCTATATGTCAACAACGCATTTGTTACAAATCCCTGTGCACTTTCGCCATGTACTATAATTATGCGCACTCCTTTTGTTAAATGTAGTTTTATTGCTATTTTAGAACCTTTTTCGGCCCAAGATTTTTTTGCACGTGGTTGGTATGAATATACAACTCATCTCTGTGCACTACAGGTCTACCTGCAATACGAAAAGACTTAACTTGTTTTAAGTATTGAATCTTAAAATTTGAATATCATTTTTTTCGGTTAGCACTTTCCTGTTATTCTAAGTTCTTCTCCATTTATAATCAAGTTTACGTAACAATGTTCTGAGGGTTGTTATAGGTCCATCAAATTTTATGAGCTCTTTCAAAACAATATTAAGTCGTGATAATATTGGAAATTGACGATATTCTATAATATGATTTTGGTATTGTTAGTCGTTAGAATTTAACAAAATATGGCGATAAAAATCACCACATATCTTGCAAATCAACATTGTGGTAAACTGTGGTGAATTGTAGGTATTAAGTTGATTTGGCCACTTTACGTTATTACACATCTAATATTTACAACTAATGTTTTTATATGTGGGTAACGTGTCATGTGTGTTTACATAAAATTTCAAAGATTTGGGAAAATATACTGCTAGTCATGATGATATATCGTGTTAATGTATCACAATATGGCATGTCATTAACAAAATGGTTACATATTTAAAAGAAACTATGTCTTGAACGCAATTTATGGCAATGCAAAAACGGTCAGACCGATTTAGACGTAATGTGGCTACATATAGATAATGCCTTGGAATAGCACACAGGGATATCCTACTATACTATATACTACTAAGATCCTCGGAATATTTCTGGAATTTTAGATTCATTCACTCAGCGTTCTTTTGCCTCCGAAGAGTTGAGCAAATCTGATCCTAAGAAGGAAGATAAATTCCTTGTACTTACTTGCTTACTAAAAGCACATAGAGTGGAGTGTCTTTGCGAGATAGACACTCTGCATAGTGGGTTATCTGTGATTCCTAGTGAAATAAAATGTTTTTGATTGAAGTCAGAGAAATTTGCTCCTCTGACGACTTTAACTTAATATTAGGACATTGCCCAACTAAAAACATTTTCTCTCATTAGGAATCTCAAGTTTCAAAATTTTTCGAGGACCTTTGTAGTGAGTAGGATGACCAAAATAACCACTAATAAAAAATATGATTGATATGTAAAACGGCGTATAATTTAATTCCGTTAAAGATTTTGGTGGTAGTTATTTAAATCTTAATAATTAAAACTATTTTGTATATAACTATAATGTATTTTTATTCATTTATCAAAATAAAGGTATTTTGATAAATGGATAAAAAATACACCTGTCATTTATATGGCAGTAAGTAAAAAATATTGGATGCTCATTAAAAAATTCACTTAACTTACTGCAAAATATTAGTCGACTTAATTAACGAATATTTGTACGAATTAAAGCGTCTTTTAAATTTTGCATTAGATTCACATTTGATTTACGCAAGTATGCTAACGAATAACTTCTATCAAATAAGACTCAAGTAACTGTCAATCCGTCTGTGCCACAACACTCATTTCTTTTCTCTTTTGTACTATATTATGTTCAGCTCACGTACATTAAAGTGTTTGAAGTAAAGATTTGAACTTAAGAGCTAAGAGATTTGAAAGATACAATATTTGTTGATAATAATCTTTCTCTTCACGATATATCTCAAAACAATAAATTTTATGATTGTTCTTTCAAGTACCAAGCAATGAATGCCAAGCTTTTAGAATTAATTACTTTTTGAAGCTAAAAATAATTAGGTACTTCGTTAAAGCCAACCTTCTTTATACGAACAGATAAACTTTGGAAAGATCCACTTCACACTGTTATATCGACAAGCTTTTGTATTAAGATATTTAAGAGCAATTCTTTAAATTGCAAATGTCTATAAATAGTGGTGACTGCTTTTCATTATTTATTAAAAGACGCAAGTTAAAATGTATTACTTCAATCCAGAGATACTCTTAATACGTATTATGCGTTCCGTTTGACGTCCGAAGTCCATTATGAGAGTACATCGCTTTCTTAGCCTCGCTTGGTCGCTAGATGTCGCTACTTCCGCTACCATAAACGCACCTTTATCTATTCCTTCTGGTTTGCAACTAAACTACCTATAAATCTCAAGCCGCCATTTTTGACATTGTTGCGTCGTTTTTCGAACCGAGCAGGTCGTTACGAAAAAACTTTACAATTTTTATTAGATTATCATTAGATTCAAAATTTTTGTCGCAAGTGTTAAAATTATTTTAAATTACTTTCAAGATTTAAGTAGAAAGTAAATTTCTAACAGTTTAAATTGTCTTCCGTTACCTTTAAATCTCTTAAGTATAGTATAGAAATGAGTGATAAAGAGGTTATCGCGCCTATTGAAAAAACTAGTTCAAGTGAGGATAGTTCTTCGGATTGCTCATCGGATCAAGAAGAGCCGCCGAGGAAACGCCAAAAGCGGGCAGATTTGCGGGATTTGGAAGAAAGGTTTGACTATTTGTCACAGCAATTGGTGAGTCATTTAAATAATGTTTTAAGTGCAAAGTTCGCTCCATCCACGACAGCACCACCTACAATCGTGCAAATACCCTCTAATAACAATGACGTGCTACATTCTTCGTTTTTATTAAATAGTTCATCTCAAATATCTAATGAACAGTTTTTATGTCCACCTAAATTAGATGCGGGTAGTATCGTAAATTTAAACGTCTCGGTCAAAGAACCGGCGGTACCGAAAGCGAAACAGACTCGTGTCGACAAAATTAAGTTGATGCAAAGATTTGACTCGCCCGATTGGAACGCGGTTCAATACACAGATGTTCAAAAAAAGTACTCCGCCTCTCCGGCTTTTACTGAACTAAAAGTGAACGAGGAGCTGCGACGTTTGGAAGATCCTTTTGCCCCATTACGTTGGTTTCAAATGGAGCGTAGCTTTGCAGCGTTGTCTAATGCATTCTTGGCTCAAAATGAAGCCGTAAATTCTGCCTTACAAAATCTAGTCGATTGGTCTGCCTCGGCGGACATTCAGCTTAATGCGTCCTCAATTTACGAAAAATTAAATCAGTTATTTGGTAATGATTCTGATTATGGGACGGTGTCACATGACATATTTCAGGTCATTTGCGGAAAACGAGCAGAAGTGTTAGAATTGCGCCGTAGGGATATCGTTAAAAAATTAAAGGATAAATATATGAGAGATGACTTGAGTAAAATACCTCCTTCTTGCGAGTATATGTTTGAACCCGGTCAGTTATCGACTTATCTACAGAAAATTGGTGGGGTGGATAAATTGCAAAAACAAATCTCATCTTCTACCCGCACTCGGCCAAAATCGCCAGAACCCTCGACTTCGGCTACTAACGCAAAGTCCTTTCGAGGGCGACAAAATAATTATAAATCCAAACAAACCGAAAATAAAATTTCAGAGGGATTTAATCCCAATAATTCGTCAGCTAAGAAAAAGGGGGGGAGAAAATATAAAACAGAGGGTAGAAGATCAGGATATAAAAATAAATGACTCGACAGGGTTTTCAGGCGGTTGTCTGAGACATTTTCAAAAAACTTGGGCTCTTTTCAATCCACCGAAACCAATAATGAAGTTAATAACAGGTCTCAAAATACCTTTCAACAAGACACCGCCATTAGTTTTCCCAACTCTAGATGTCTTAGCAAAGTATCAAACCCTAACATCGAATTTAATGTCAACCGAAATTCAAAATTTAATTCAATTAAAAGTCTTAGAACCGGCTCCCCTCTCACCGTCTTTCATATCTCCACTGTTTATAATTCCCAAATCCAACGGAAAAAGTCGAGTGATTTTCAATCTCAAGGCATTAAATCAGTACATGAAACCGAAGCATTTCAATCTGTTTCATCATCATCAAGTGCCAAGTTTTTTACAACAAGGAGATTGGATGGTAAAATTGGACTTAAGTCATGCCTATTACCATCTGCCAGTAAAATACCAACACAGGAGGTTCCTCCGTATCAGCTATCAAGGTCAACTGCTACAGATGACATGTCTGCCATTCGGCCTAGCAGCAGCGCCGCGGATTTTTGCCTCTATAACGAACTGGACGGCAGAAATCCTTCGCCAAAAAGGGCTGCGATTGGTGGTCTATTTAGACGATTATTTAATAGCGCATCAGGACAGAAATACACTTGCAGCTCAAGTAGAAAATGCACTACAGTTTCTGACCAGTTTGGGTTGGTGGATCAATATGGAAAAATCGATAACGACACCAACGAGGTTAATCGATTTTCTGGGAGTGGCATGGGACACCAAATTCAACACGAAGTTCCTACCCTCAGACAAGATACAACGAATTCGTCAAATGTTACAAGTAAGACTCGCGGCTGGCAGTTGGAACCTAAAACAGGCACAACGCCTATTAGGACACCTCAACTTTGCAACCTTCGTCACCCACCGGGGAAGGTTGCATTGCCGGTTACTGCAGCGACACAGCAACATACTCAGGAAGTGTCCACGATCGCAGATTCAGTATCCAGAAGAAGTACGTACAGAATTGATCTGGTGGGCGGAGAATATCAGTCAGAAGTCTCCAATTCATCCCCAAAGAATGCCCACGAACCACGTTGTCACCGACGCGTCGGATATTCAATGGGGAGCCCGTGTGAACAACGACATGATAAAAGGCATATGGGAGCAACATCAGATAAAATGGCATTCCAATCTGAAGGAAATGTATGCAGTGATAGCCGCTATATCAGCCAAAGCAATGGAACTCGAAAATTCGACAGTTATCCTTCAGAGCGACAACAAAACAGTCGTGACCTACATAAAGAACGAAGGAGGAACACGTTCACGACAACTGCTAGATCTGACTCAACACCTGTTAAACACGGTGGACCACCTAAATATCGTGCTTCATCCTCACCACCTACCCGGACTGTTCAACACCGAAGCCGACCATCTCTCACGGAATCGCGCCGCCGCCGAGTGGCATCTCACAGACGAAGAGACATCGAGACTGTTCAGCATATGGGGCACACCAGACCTAGACCTGTTTGCGTCACAAACGGCACATGTCGTAGCAAACTATGTTTCGCTAGACTTGTCAGACTCCAACGCCTACTTTCACGACGCGTTCAGCAGATCCTGGCATTACCGACTTGCATGGCTATTCCCGCCGCCCAGCCTAATACCCAGGGTACTAGATCACTTAAACACATCCTCAGGTCGGTACATCCTAGTAGCACCCAAGTGGAAGAAGCCCTTTTGGAGGACAGATCTGAAGAACCGTGCCCTGAAACGTCCTGTGAAACTCAAAAATCTGGAGAAGACGCTGGTGGACACAGTGACAATGCGACCACCGGCTCAAGTCAGCAAATTACAACTGGAAGCCTGGCTCATTTCGGGTGGGATGCCCTGACAGATACGTGGACACCACAGGAGAAACAGTTATTGTCATTATGTTGGAGACAGTCTACTATAAAAACTTATGTCCCTATTTGGAGCAGATGGGTTAAGTTTTGCCAAGAAAATAGCATTAATTTCCGTTATCCAGAACCAGCAAACGTAGCTAGGTACCTCGCTTATCTATTTTTAACTGATGGTCTCTCTTATCGAACAATTCTTGTTCATAAATCGGTTATTGCATCCGTTTGTGAAACAATATCTAATATTAAAGTTACTGCAAATCCAATTGTAAAACACATACTAAAAGCTATTTCTTTGGCAAAACCTGCACCCCCCAAATTGCCAATTTGGGATGCAAGAATTTTGATAAGGGCATTAAAAAAGAGCAATGTAAACTTGAATAGTTTGTATCAAGTATCCAGACACACTGCAACTATTTTGTTATTATCTTCAGGTCGCAGAGTACACGATCTTACCCTTTTGCATATTGACAGTCAGCATTTTATAGATAACACAGATTCAATTACCTTGCACTTCGTTTTTGGGTCAAAAACTGACTCATCTTCATATCAACAATCAAGTTGGACATTTTTATCTGCACCGGATAAAAGCATAGATGCAGTATATTGGTTGCGTATTCTAGTAAATATGACACAAGAAACTCGGGGAA
This sequence comes from Apodemia mormo, assembly GCA_036924255.1. Lineage (NCBI taxonomy): Eukaryota > Metazoa > Arthropoda > Insecta > Lepidoptera > Riodinidae > Apodemia > Apodemia mormo. The sequence goes on along the minus strand of JAUPFN010000001.1, from coordinate 42,458,480 downwards.
ATATAACTAACTTATTTTTAGCAACTAGAAACCCCACTAGGCCAGCTACTGCAGCGATGATTGGCGGCTGGATAAAGAGGCTTCTGGCGTATGTTGGTATTCATGCATCAGCTGGAAGTTTTAGATCAGCAGTCTCATTTTTAAATTGGTTAGAAAACTACCATATTAATGACATACTAGCTAAAGCAAATTGGCAACACGAATATACTTTTAGAAAATTTTATCTTAAACAAATCAACAACTCTGATAGAAAAATAACATCGGAAAAATCTCTGTCTCAGTATTTTCAGCCTGATTCATAACACTTAGAGTAATATGTTGATTAATACTTGGCACCTTAGTCAATATATTATATTATGTTCAATCACATTGTTGCGTTTTACTTTAACATTACCAAAATACAAGCCACCAGGAGATAACAAACAATCTCTCATAATGGACTTCGGACGTCAAACGGAACGCATAATATAAAAATTTTACCTTCGAATAAAATTTGTATTATGCTTCCAATGACGTCCGAAGTCCCAGTAATGTCTTGTCAAAAATGGCGGCTTGAGATTTATAGGTAGTTTAGTTGCAAACCAGAAGGAATAGATAAAGGTGCGTTTATGGTAGCGGAAGTAGCGACATCTAGCGACCAAGCGAGGCTAAGAAAGCGATGTACTCTCATAATGGACTTCGGACGTCATTGGAAGCATAATACAAATTTTATTCGAAGGTAAAATTTTTATATTATATTATTTAAAAAAGTTACTAACTTTCTACTTCTATAGTTGTGTAAGTAACATCTTTATTTCTTTTCATCCAATCTTTGTATCGATCTCCTTACTAGGTATCTGTACGCCTATTTAATCATGAATTTGTCTTTATGAATATATTTCTTATTTCAGGAATCCTTCAATAAACGCCAATGGTGAAATGACCAAAGTCCACTGGCCCGTACATACGGCTTTCGGAAGAGAATATTTATCTCTTGCCGTTAATTCTAGTTCAGTTGGTCACGGGTTACGGGTTAAACAGTGTGCCTTCTGGCAGAAGTATTTACCTCAACTTATGGTTGCCACTAGTGAGTATAATTTGATGTAATAATATTTAGTTGGCATGAATTATGTTCATCAATGTATGATCAAAGGATGGAACTAACAACCATCTTGCCTTGAAGCCAGGTAAAGCTATTCCAGCTGAGCAACATGTCGATAGTTCTATGTGGCAAAATTCCCGTTTGCTTTGTGATCGATATCGTTGATCGAATTGAATGCCATCAACCGCGCTTCGATTGGTCAAGTCGTTCAAAAGTTATGAGATGTTTAGATACACACATACACACACATACATGTATATAGATAGGTTTTTTCGATAGGATTTTTCCCTGTGTTAGTCCCGGGCTCCTTTGAAGAATAGGCCAACTGCCGTTCTGCCAGGCAGGTCGTAAAAGGCGACTGAGTGGCTATTTGCGTCACTATCATCGTGACTACTAGGTGGTAGAGTTCTGCATTGTCTCGACCGGGTCTGGTACCACCGCCTTACCTATTCCTGCCGTAATAGCGACAGTGCTTGTCGCTGTCGTGTTCCGGTTTGGAGGGTAAGGTAGCCGGTAAACTTATGCATGTGACATTAGACATGGTCATAAGATAGCAACGCACCATTAACACCTTTGGTGTCTATAGGCGACGGTTGACTCTTTCCATCAGGAGACCCATCTGCTTGTTTGCTATCTTATGATATAAAAGAATAGATATACTGACGTCATCGTGAAAATTGTTGGAAAAAGTTTCTAGGACCTTGAAACGTGCAGATGGACCTCAAACAGTAAAAACTCGATTTTCGAAAATAGGGGCAAAATCAGTAACTTCTTTATCTACATAAGTAAAATTCATAGACCACCACTCGTTTACTGATAGTTTATATTTGCATATTTTCAGGTAAACCAGAACCACCGAGAAACTGCACCAATAATGGTATTCCGTTTAAACCATCTATTACACTCAATGTAGGCTTTATTTTTCTTATCAGCTTTAAATTTACATTTAGATACAAATAAATTAGTAAATTTTTGTAACAATAATTTAAAAATTTTGCTTTTCAACGTTTACTTCTACTAATGTTAGGTCTAAGGCGCAAATATTTCTTTCGAGATTTATATGTCCTGTATGATTACTATTAAGTTAGGTAAAAACAAAATTAATGTAATATTTAGATAAGACGATAATCTTATGATGAATTAATGTACCTTACTTTTAATTTTGTGAGAAATCTTGCCGGTTTAGCATTTTTACAAAAAAAAAAAACGCTAAGAATAAAAAATGGAAGTATTGAGTCCATTAGAGAGGTAAATACAGCGAAAGATAGAAAGAATATGTAATATGATTTGTCCAATGAAATCAGTGGTATATTTTCTTAAATTATTTTTATATATAGTGTAATAAGTATATGTTTAATTTATAAGCCGTCTTAAGTCAAGCAAGTTATTGTTAAGAATATTTTATGATTATGTTGTATAATTAGTTAAATCTTATATTATGCATTGATTTGATGTTATTATTATCTAAAAAGGAGTGATGCCTCTATCAACATATCACTTGTTAATAACAAATATAGTATATGGTAGAAATTTTGTCATAGCTGTAAGCCTCTACATATCTTTCGAAAATAGGTTAGTATATTCGAAGTTATTGTAATGATAATGGAATGGCCAATTTTGATCTTTTGAAAATTGTGAATAGCTTAGACACAAAATTCTGCATATTTGAAATCTGTAATGAAACTAGGCGTAATAAAGTCAAAATGGAAATAATCAAGTTTAAAATTACTTCAACACGCCTCTACTGCAATACATATCACGCAAGGCATAGATAGATACATTTATGTTCATTCAAGCCTTAGTGTAAGTTAAAAAAATAAGCTAGGTCGTTTCAAAACTCTGTAGCGGACCAATATTAGAAAGTTGTACGTGATTTATGGTTCGATTTATAAAAACAAGTTAAGGACGTAAGGACGAGAAAACTTTAGGGACATCATAATTAAAGAGATAAGGAATGGCTATAAGAGTTAAAGTTCATTCGTGGTATGAGTAATATTTAAGACTATAAAATACTTCACAGCAAGATCACAAATTAATCTTATTAATAAAAAGACGTATGCTATTCAAAATATTTTATTGATAAGTATTTTTGAAGAGAAAATAAAAGGATCTCGTGGGTTGAATTAAGGGTACAGATAAAAGATAATTCAATTATTTGAAAAGTTCTTTAAGAAAATAAGGTTTTATTAATAGACTTGTTTGACATAATTGGTAAATTAGCGCTCATTTTGTAACACTCGTTCAGATGTAAAATGACGGCAAAATGGAACATAAAGGGAGTTGGTTTACAATCGTAATGATAGTAGTTTATTAATAAAACACATATTAAAAAAAATAAAGGATAAGCTGTTGAACGATGATGCGAAAATTATGTACAGTATGTATTAAAGTCAAAAGTTAGAAAAAATGTTAGTGTCTAATTAGATATTGTAGTGACAAATGTTCAGCTTTCGAATATTGGTATTTATGAAATAAGTAAATATTTGTATTTCATTTGAGGTTCGAGGTAAACGTTAATAGAATTTTAATGTCTTTTCTGACATTTGTGTTATAATTAGTAAACATTATTTATTCATGTAAATAATGTGTGTTAGGTGTAGGATTTATTGTTGTTCGGCCCTTAGTTTCCTTGTCTTTTTAATTCAAAAGGCAAGTCTTCGGTGCCTATGTTATAGTATTAAAAAACATAATAATCTGTTGTGAAAGACGATACTTTATGAGACATAGAGAAAATAACATTGGTAGGCATGAGTGTTTTACAATACAATATTTTCTGAATTAGCTGAAATGTACTATAACTACTATTCTACAGTTTTGTGTATTACAATACATTCATGCTTATAGCAATAAATGTAATTTTCAAATAGATTTTAGTTTTACAACTTTTAATTTATAATTAGATGTAAATTGTAAACTATGCTTTAATTCGTGTAAAATGTAAGCGCTTAAATTAGCCATGCCATCTGTTTTAGAGATTGATTTTTCCTGAATTCCTAAACCACCTCCGATTTCGAACAGATTGGATGGCTTATTGAGTTGTTTATATATTATCTGCTGGTGTTAGATAATATACTATAGTGTCAATATTTATGTTATTTCAAGTGCGATATTTCACTGACTACGCTTAAATAAATCTGCGTATATAAACCTTTAGAGTGCCTCTTGTTCACTTTTATATATTATGATAAAACACTTAGGCGATACTTGTAGTTCTAGCCAAATTATATTTGCACTTTTTTGGTTAATTTTTTTTAGTGGTACAAAAGGTTCAAGCAAGATGAGTAGTGCCAAAAAGCATTGGTTATATTCGCAATAAATTCTGACTGCTTAACAAATTTTAATAGGAAATGATTATTAAAATGTTCCAGGTAATAAATAGTAATATTAGTCATTGCGCAGTCAAACGTTAATTTTTTACAATTCCAATAAAACCTAAATTAACAATATTAGGAGCTTTGATGTATTGTCATATGTTACTTGTAGAGTCATATTGATCAAAGGTTATAAAAGTATTTCAATTATTAAAGTTATTTGTTATTCTGTTTTGTAAATATAATTTGTTTGCCAAATACATCTTTGTCTTCAATGAGTATTTATATATTTCTTATATTTTATACAAATTGACAAGGAAAATCTAATTCCGTAACAAAGGCAAGTGTAAAAATGTTACGCCACGAATGTTTTATCTAGTTTATCTTGTGTTTAGATTTGCTACAAATGTGATTTTATATTCAACACAAGGCCTAATAGTAGAAAAATATTATGAATGCACCTTAATAAGGCCTATAGTTATCGCCATGTTTTCTTTCATTTGTCGAGTTTATCTTTTTAAATTCTAATAGTAAATTTTAAGTAAGTTACTAATAGTTAGTGCTATGATTGCATTATTGAATGTTTGCAACGTTTGTGTTTAATTATAAATATAAACGCTTGTATATAAATTGATTTTTATTGACCATTTCAACCAATAGTATAATAGTATAATATACAACTTTAGCAGCCGTCCATGCATTTAATATTTGTAATACATATTCGTTTTATAATACACTGACATCAATTTTACCATCTTGGAATTATTTGTATGACTGTTTATTATAACTAAAAACGACTTGATCCATCTTGATTAAAATTACACGGTCAGGACACGTGATTTTGTACAAACTGTAATCATATAATTTTCTTTATCGTCAGTAAGTAATTTTACGCCCAGCAAAGCAAGCAGATGTTAGATATTTAAATTTCTATTTAATGTACTTGCAAAATAGTTCTGCTACTACTTGGTGATATAGTTTTCTTTTTTCTGCCCTGCCCTGCCCTGGTGATATAGTTTTATTTGGTACCACTGCCTTACTTATTCCTGCTGCAATAGCGTCAATACCGGTCATTTTCGCTTTCTGGTTTAGAGGGTAAGGTAAACTCATACAAGTGGCATTTAGACCTCGTCACACGGGTAGTAACGCACCACCGCTAATATCTTTCGTATCTATAGGTGATGGTTGTATATTTTTATCAGTATCATCACCAGAAGAGCTATCTACTCGTTTGCTATCTTATAATCTTAGACGAAGGAAACTACTACAAGATATGAAATAACTGAGGGCAAATCGTGTAATTTCGTTGTAAGTAATGGCGGACTTAAGAACAGCTGTTTACTGTCTACGTAACAATTGATAAATTATATTGCAAATGGGCATGCTACTTTAACAATTAGTTTTTATTTTAGATTTAAGATACTCGCTAAAATTATAGAAAAAGACAAATAAACGCTCAAATCAATTTAAAATTTTGTAAACAAAGGGTTATTTGACACTTAAGGTACATTGATAGCGTATTTTAGTAATGGCGTTTTGGCTGCAAGCTGTATAAAGGGACGTTATTTTCTTAAAAGATTTGAAATTGGAGCACTGAAAAAATTTTTGTAGCTTTGTCTATAATGAAAAATCGAACTTGTTAGACAGAGATAAAGCCATCTTTACATGTTCAGCATTGGGATGCATGCAATTTTACAATGTTGATTATGGAAATTAATGCCAAGTCCTTATCTTTCTCTTGTCAAAGCATAAGCTAATCAAATTGCAATTTTAATATAATTCATTATAAAATGAATTATATTAAAAATTGCAATTTGATTAGGCATTATCGTGATTATGAAAACTGCCGTTTCAAGCTTGTTACCTAGATAAAGGCTAATTGTAGTAGAGGATCCGAATGTAAAATTCTTTTCTAATTTTTAAAATTCAATGAAATTATTTGGAGAATTTTGTATTCAGGACCTTTACTACAATTATTAGCCTTTGCCTAGGCTATGTTAAAGTGTCTAAAATTTATTTCATGACTACTACTATTACTAGTTCGCTAGCTTAGTGACCCGAAGTAGATCTCGGCCTTTGAAAAAAAAGAATTATTTTAATTTTTATTTTTTTCATGTTACTTGAATAGGCAAACTGGCAAACGTGCCACCTGATGGTAAGTGGTTGACGTTGCTAATGAAAATAAACTAGTTTACCTGGATCTAGCCCAGGTAACTCATTTGTTGCATAACCTGAGTCATAAGATGTTTAGTCTCGGTGCCAATAATTATACTGCCTGCCTTGCACTTCTCTTCGAAACACAGCAAAGCTTTTTCACGGGAGAAATAAGCAAGGTGGTGATACCCATGCATTCGGGAGCGTGGCACAGCGCATCCCTCCCATCGGTAATCTCTCTTTATATTGCGCCATTTCTTTTCAATAGACCACTTGAAGTTTATGCCGGTCAGCTTCTACCCGATGTTTCCAGCGATATCTGGGTCATTCAACTGGCTTTTAACCACTTGCTCAAACAAATATGCTCTCTACAAATATACAAATATGATCGACGCTCATTCGCTAAAGGTGGCCGAGTTGACGAAGTCGATGTGCCTTAATTTCACAATTTTGTTTGGTTGGTCCACTAAGTCTTATATTTTGGCTTTTTTTCGAATGATTAATATTCCATCTCTCTTCTCAATCCACCCAAGATAATATGGAAAATCATTCGTCATCGAAACAAACTTCTTTACACGTACACCAGTAACTTCAATCGCATTAAATTTGATTCTATTCACTGAGGTTGAATTTTTTCAATTTCTTTTTCTAATATATGATTATATATTAATATCATTTTTATGACTTTAGTGATCCGATTCTAATTTTTGTATATTATGGTATAGCACACGAGAACGGGTTAATAAAACGTTATCATTTGGGTAGCAAAATGTAACGCCACACTCATAAGTTTATCTGGTACTTTACCACCTAAGCCGAAAGATGAAGATGAGATATATTTGTTGCTCTGATGATGCATTAAAACGCGAAACCGGTTCTGGTTGGTCTAGTAAATAAAAACCAAGCAAAACAGTACAAGTGATTTTAATATAAATTCAAGTTGACCTGGAGTTTTAGCAAGTACCGACGATATTCAATGTTCGAAGATGAGATGCATGGAGATAGCACTGATACTATTACAGTAGGTAGGTAGGAAAGGCGGTGGTATGAAACTCTGGGCGAAACGATATAGAACCCTACAAGCTATCACAATGGCAATAACACATTAGATCAATGTCCAAATGACGCAGACTGAGGTAATTACAATCATTCAAATATACAGGTTGACTGGTAGAAGACTACATATTGAAAGATATGATAGTAAATGTTCATCTGTAAATAATAAAAATATAACAAAGAGAAACTTCAACGAAATTAGCGTAGTAATATTGAAAAAGTATGTTCACTGTGAGTGCGACAGCACACACAGGGTGTTTAGCAAATTGCTGTTTGTAAACAATGAATTTAGATATCTAAGCGCGAGTGTCCGTCCTAAATATGTTTTCGATAATTAGGTCCAAATACAAGTATCTATTTTTTACATATTCCGTGTCAAAATCAAGTACTGAACACCTGATTTCAGTACGTATAGCCTTTTACTAGTCAATCTGTACAAAAAATATAAAATAGTTTTAAGTGCAATTGATTAAAGCAAGAAAAAATAGCAAGAAAGGTAAAAATAGATAATAATAATAAATATTCACGGGAAAATTTACACTTACTGATCTAACCCCAAAGTAAGCAAATTATTTGATTGTGTTATGCGTGTTAGTCAACGATACTGATATATAGAAATACATATATAGATACTGGAATATATTTAATAAACACCCAAACCCAGAAAAACAAACATTTACGTTCATCACACAAATGCTTGTCCCGGTCGGGGATTGCGTAGTCAGGGTCGCTAACCACTCGACTAACGGGGCGGTCAATGATTTGATGATGAATTTAGAATATGTAACTCTCATGCTACTTTATATTGGCAGTAGGACTTCCAATGACGCTCAAATCTGGTAGGGAAGTTTGATCGGTGTCTGAAAAGTGAGAGTAGATTTAGTAGGAACCTTCATATTCTGGTACTGCCAAATTTACACAGAGTGCTAATAAAGGTACAATAAAAGTTTTGGAATTAATATAAAGTATAATAATTTCCGTTGTAATAAACCTAAAAAACATAATTTAATTCTAGCCAGGTAATACGAAGGTACTTCTTAAGAAACAAATTCAATTTGAGAAGGACATAGTAATTACACAGCTTGATTTCACCAGCCTTGTATGTAAGCCGCATCACAATACTTATATGAATGTCTGCACGCCAGATTCCGTACGGTACAGGTACATTGAATTGGATTTATGTTACGGTTCAAAAAGTATTGATTTGTTTCCCCTTATTGACAACTCTTCATATGCGGCTTATATAGAAAGATAGTTTCTGAGCTTTACAACCTCTCTTGCGTACCACCCACTTAGTACACCCGGTAACTATATCTAATATATATTTTATCTGTTTTGTAAATTTTCATCTTCAATTCCTTTCACAGCGCAACAAAGTATTGTCTTCCTCATTTTTACACCGATACTATATTTTAAATATTATCATTTTTTCGTTTAAGAAATGAACGCGATCCTCGAGTTTCATACCACGAATTTTTCGTATTGCTCCTATTAATTTTACTTTCGTACCTTTTCTGGCATACCAAGCTCTCACCCTAATATAACACTGTGGGAATAAGTTTTTTGAGAACTGTAACGTTCTATTTACTCTGTTATGCGATTTTCTTTTGCTAATACTAAAGAAAGTGGGCGGCGCGGTATGTTCTGTAACCGCTGGGAAACGGTTTAGTTTTCAGATAAATAAATATAGGACTTAAGGACATTCTTTTTGTATTTAAAATTAAATATTCCCATATAAAAATTATGTGGAAAATTAGAAATATTATGAACAAATTACTTGTTTTAAAGATTTTTAGTTTGTTTTCGGAATTTCATATGATCGAGTATTCTTCTATCATTCTATCATGTAATGAGTTAGAACATTCCTTAGATAATATCTTTAGGTATATCCTGTAATTTTTGTAAAACCTTAATCACATTTTTATGTATTGATTGTTAAATAAATTTAACAATCAATGCATAAAAATGTGATTAAGCAAACCAGTTTTTTTCTATTATTTCTATGGTTATTCTTCTTTTACATGCCTTAGATTATAAAATGGTCTTTCATAGCCATCATTAATGTTTGTAGCTCAGATGGAATGGAGCCCCAAGTTACAGCAAGAACTTTATATAAGAAGAATGGCAGTATATCATCAGGACTTAGTTGTTATCCCCTGCACTGGCTGCACTATAACTAAAAGGTTCGTTTGCTTTATATATATATATATATATATATATATATATATATATATATATATATATATATATATATATATATATATATATATATATATATATATATATATATATATATATTGCTTAAGCTAGTTTTTCAAAAGATTATATCTGACCCATGCTACGATCTTTTGGTAAAACTTTTTAAACAAAATTAAAATGGTACTAACTATATGATGGTAAATGAGTATATTTTAGATATGGACCTCCGTAAATATAGAAATATAATGTAACATTTTCTAGGCTTAGGAAGCGTTAGTAAAAATTATCTAGCTAATCAGTTGCTTGAAGTTACTGTTGGTAAACTTGATTCATCATAATTGTAATTAATCTCCATTAGTAGATAATTTTTTGGTGGCCCCTCTTAATGAAATGTTATGTTATAATAGATACGCTTATCATATCGCTAGAAATAGGAAATTAATGCTAGGATTTTAGTATAAATACGTGGAGATAAAAAAACTACGCCCATAGAAATAGTGATTTATAGGTGAGTAAACATAGGTATTTTATAATCACTGTTTATATTGAAGAATTTATTTTCTAAAAGGTTATGTTATGTGTTACATAATATGTTAATTGAAGTTCATTGTTAACAAAAAGCGATTTGCCGAACTCGTGACTAGACTCGTTAACGTGCCGCTGTCATCTACGCGAGACCCATAATTTCTATCAGCACACTAATTTTGTTAAGGGTTCTATGTAATTAGGCAGTATTTCAATTTACTAGTATAAGGCTCATGTAGGCTTGAGTCATAGGAGAGTGCAAATTGGGAAAAACTGCTGTTTAAATATAAAATTGAAAAATATGTTACGTCATACCAGGAGATAGGGGTTTTGTCTCAGTATCCTACTCGGTACTTCCTAAGTAATTTTAGGTTTTACTAACCTTCCGTCTAAGCGGTTCGCGAGTATTACACTAAATATTTCCCTTAGGCATTTTTTATATCAACCATTTGATTTTTTCTTTTAAATTCTTTCTTATAAATCCAACACGCGCTTCTATAAAGTAGCTCAATGGCTATAGAAACACATGTACTCAGATTGAAATTGAAATTTTAGTAATTTTTCATGCATGGAGCGCTTAACTACTTCCAGCACACGCTTTCCATCCTATATCGGTGATGTGATTTCCATATCTGCTATAAACAACTTTAATAGAAAGTCATTCGTTTGTTTCTTCTACTTCCTTCTATTGCTTGATGATGCAGATCAAATACAACTTTTACTTAAATTCTGGTTAATTTCTTTACATATACCTAACTGTATCTTAGTTTTTTAACTTGTCGAGTACAAACTTTAGTAATTATCATTACGTTGGTAAATTTTGTGGAGGAGTTGGCGTTCATTTCATCAACAACAAGTGCTGGATTAAGTGTTCAATTATACCTGCTTTTTTTATACAAATTTTATGAACAAGGCGTTATTAAAACAATAAAGCCCAGCAACATTTACAAATATAAGTTCTGAGCTTGGAATCAAAAGACAACTTTAATATTGTTGGATAGCAAACACAGATGTCTCTCCTGATGGAAAAAGAAACCATCGCCTATGGACACCAAAGATGTTAATGGTGCGTTGTTATCCGAGTGGTGGGATGTCAATGCCACGTGCCACGTTACCCTCCAAACCGAAACACGACAATGGCAAGCATTCACGCTACTGCGGCAGGAATACGTAAGGTGTAGTACCAAATACCCGGGACGACTCTGCCACCTAGTAGTCACGATAGTAATGACATGTATAGTTAATAAGGTGACTACCTTTTACGACCTGCCTGGCAGAACGCGGTTGATTTATTCTTCAAACTTACATTTTGCCTGATTTTTATTGTTTTCTGATTGCTTTTTCAATATTAACATAATATTTCTAACTACATACTTTTATATATCCATTTTTATAAAGTATGTATGGATTCAATCTTATCTATATTATAGTAATTATAGTAAAAATATTTAGTTTAAAATGTACAAAGAAATGCCAATAAACTTAAAACTACGGTTTTGATTCGTTTTATCAGCGATTAGACCAATTAGTGCAAATCAGATTTCGTTATTATACGCGTATTTAATGCAATAAAAATTATAATACCTATTAATTCTATTCTTAATGTTTATAATTCTCTTTTTTCAGACACATCAAGAATGAAGGTAGTAACTGTTGCTTTGTTGCTCATCATTGCGAGCGTAAAGGCGAAGCAAGTCTCCCCAGCACAGACAAGCTTTGGTATGTAAAATATTTATCTAGAATTTATTGTGATTTACGAGACTTATAGGTGTCAACGCACAAAGATTGAAGTTGTTTGTAGTGTAAATAAGTGTTTTTTTAAATCTAGAATAAATATTCTACATAGAAAAGATCTGGCTCGATTTCAACATCGCATAATCTGTTATCAAGTAGACTAATCAGGATTTTATATTTTTATAATAAGAGAATCAATATATCATGAGAAACTGAATAAAATACTGACTTAGATTTATTAATTAATAAATTCTATTAGGTTAGTATTATAAATTTAAGTTTCTATGATACATGAAAATAGCAGAGAGTCAGATTGTACTTCGAATAGCCCGAGACATTTGCTCAATCTTTATCAAGCACAAGTCCGTTCCACGTACCCGAACAAAGCGGTTCGACTTGACATTCTTGATCCGAACTACAAGGGACTGGAATATGCTTTCTGAGTTTGTGTTCCCTGACGGGTACAACCTGGGGATCTTCAAGAGAAGAGTGAACAGTGAACCTTCTAGGGAAACGCGTTCTATCTAAGGCCGCATCTTAGCTTACCATCCGGCGAGATCGTGGTCAAGCTTTCCCTATCGTTACTAAGAAAAAAAAAGAATAGGTCAAAGTCAAAAAACACACGTGTCTCCCGGTGAAAGAGACGTTCATCATACAGACACCAAATATGTTACTCATTACTGGTGTGTTGCTATCTATGTAGTGGGGTGTTAATAGTGACATGTATGTGGATGAATAAGTTTACCGATTACTTAATCTTTCAAGGCGGAACATGAATTGAGGTAAACAAGGAAAACGACGTATTAATGTCATGCGTCAGTTTACCAGTTTTTTTTTTAATTCTAGTTACATGCGTCAGTTTACCAGTTTTTTTTAAATTCTAGTTTCTCTGTCTAAGGGTTTCACAGAGGCTTTGGTTTTCGATATCTATTAATTGTATACAATGTATAATGTGTGTGATCATTACATATATTACATTATATGTAATGTTGATACATATTATTTTATGTGCTAACTTGGTAACAATTATTTCTTACAAACTTTTCATGTTTTTATATTTACTATTGTTATAATTACGTTAAATACCTATATTCTTTCTGATTTCCCAGATTGTCATTTTAATCTTACTTAGTAGTTTAGTACGTATTTTACCGGTTACCTTGCCCTACAAAGTGTAACATGACAGTGATATGCACTGACGCTATTGCTGCAGAAATAGGAAAGACGATTTTGGATCCGGACGAGACTTTGCAGAACTCTCCTGGATAGTAGTTAAGATAGTAGCAACTTGTATAGCTAATTTTTTGTCTTTTAAGGACGGCCTATCAAAATAACAGATGATCTATTCTTTAAAGGAGTCCGGACCAACACGTAAAAAATTATTAATCGCTTACACCAAAAATTGCAAAAGAAGGGATACATCGACTTTTATTTCACAAATATTTACCGTGTGATGGTCTGAAGTCCTTTGAAGAATAAACCAACAGCTGTTCTGCAGTTCGTAAAAGGTGACCGATTAGCTATACGTGTCACTACCACCATGATGACGACGTGGTAGAGTTCCGCAAAATCTCGCCTGGCTATTTCATACTATTTCGGCAGCAATAGAGTCAATGTTTTTTTTATATCATAAGATAGCAAACAAGTAGATGGGTCTCCTGATGGAAAGAGCCACCCATCGTATATAGACACTAAAGGTGTTAATGCTGCGTTGTTATCTTGTGGCGAAGTCTAATGCCAAATGCATTTTTTCCATATTTTCCAAAGTTCCATATCACTTTTCACTGTACCATAATATCGCTTCATACGAATCGACCGGACTATCGCTTCCGAATCGCTTTATAAAACTGACTCGCTTTTCGTCAACACGTCCTTATTTATACACAAGGTAAAATTCAAGCATGTTCTTGAAAGTTCCAAAAACGACTTATGAACAACTTAGGTGTAAACAAGTCGGAGTACATGCTTTTTTCACCCTTATGCCCTATACAAGAAGGTCAATTATGAAATAGTTGTTTAAGTAATGGGAGCTATTGTTTAAGCAGCTACCTCTTTCTTTTATTTCTAGATTTTTCCAGTATCCTCACTCTTCACTCTTCTAAATTATTCCCAACAATATACTAATAAGCAAGACTAATTACCACCTCGGCTTTTATCTTAGAATCGTGGTCCAAAGTCATGTTTTCGATTTTGGTAAACTCTCCGTTACACGCTGTATTTGATAGGTCCTTTGACAAGAGAAAGATATTTCCTTTATCTAAAGATAGATCACACACGTGCATCCTACATCCCTCCGGAGACTAAGGGGTTCAAAGTTTAATATAAGTAAATTAAATTAGATAAAAATTAGGTTACGGAAAATAACAGTTTTCTTATATTTTATTTCAGAAGCATCTGAAGAACGTCTTGTAACTGGTAGTATTGTCAGCGCCATAGAAGCAATAGGCCAAGCTATTAAAGATGCAGGCTACGATCCAATTGAAGTTGATAGAGTAGATGACAGAATTATTATTCTTCCATTGTAAGTTGATATTGCCTAGAAGTAACATATTATAGGGAGTAAATATAGTCCTGTGTTATCTGAAGATATCTTCAGGATAATACGACGATTTTATTAAGATATTCGCTGAGTCCGCGACTTCGGAACTAGTTAGTAGTACTTCACATGGAATTAGTTTTTTCGGTAGTTTATAGAATTGTATACAAAATATTTTGTGTTATATAAATTTACTGACTATATCATAACCATCGTCATATCGTTCAAAGACTAGCTATGTTATAAGAAAGCAAGTAAGCAAATATCTCTTCTGATAGAAAGAGAAAATCGTCGCCTATATATTAATATGTAGACACCAAATATAATAATAGTGCGCTGCTATCCTTATGGCGGAGTCTTAATGATATATGCATAAGTTTACCGGCTACCTAAAACCAGAATATGACAGAGACACGCATTGACGCTATTGGGGCAGGAATAGGTAAGGCGGTTGTACCAAATACGCCGGCGAGTTGTTATGACATTGATTAATGATGAATTTATGACATTTAATGCAATTTTCTGTGTATTATCACACTGTGGTATTAACCTGGACGTTATTTTAAAAAACAATATTTCACTTTTGTAGGTTTATTCAAAATATATCAAAATGACCTGCTCCGAATTGGATATATAAGTTTGATGAAACCCAAATGAATACCGTAAAACCGTGGTTCGATCTGTCAAGCCGTTTGAAATTTATGAGAGGTTATGTGTATACATATATACGTTCATGCATATGTACGTATATAGATATTGACTTATTTATTAATATAATCAGAGAAAGTTTTTTTTAGTTACATTTTCTAATTTTAATCTGTTTATTTCCCTAAATTTTGGTAAAGTAAAATAATATTAAACAAAATCATGTGCAAACAAAATACGCGGACCTGTAAGTCGCTCTCGAGAACTGAGACCTTGGCTTGGTTTTGATACATGGCGCAAGCAGGAAGAAAATAAGCGTACTTAAATTATTGTAATCTTATAACTAATCAACGTAATTAATTACACGATTTGAAAATTTTATCTGATGTTAAATTTATCTACTACCGGTGATAACAATAGTTTTGTTTAATTTACTTTAAAGATAAAATAAGGGTAAGTTAAAATAATACGACAAGATTTAGGATCATATGTTGACGTATTAGTCCAAGCGTGAACCGTCAAAAATAATAATAAATATTGCTGGACAAATTACACAATCTAATCCCAAAGTAAGCAAATTATTTGCTTGTGTTATAGGTGTTAGTCAACGACATTAATACATAGGAATACATATATAAATACTGTTACTTTTTTTTATGGAATAGGTGACAAACGGGCAAGAGATTCACCTGATGGTAAGTGATCACCGCCGCCCATGAACAGCTGCAACACCGGAGGTACTGCAAGTGCGTTGCCGGCCTTTAAGAAATGAGTACGCTCTTTTCTTGAAGGCCTCTAAGTCGTATCGGTTCGGAAACACATCCGCTGGTAATTTCTACAGAGCAGTAGTGCGGTGCAAAAAATGCCTTAAAAATGACACTCTAGTGGACCTGCAGGCATCCAAATGGTGAGGGTAGAATTTAGAATTAATACATAATAAACACCCAAACCCAGAAATTCAAACACAAATATCTGTCCCTGTCGGGAATCGAACCCGAGCCCTCTCGATTCGTAGTTAGGTTCGCTAACCACTCGACCAACGGGGCGGTAGAAAAGGTGGAGAGATCCATAATAAGAACAAAAATGGACATCAGACAAATTATAATCCATCAGTTTGGTGATCTGTATCTTGTCCAATTTTTTTGTTGATTCTGGTTGACAGAAGTTACAGTAGTGGGGACGAGAGGTGAGCCCATTGCCCTTATTTTACTGTCCAATTTTTTTAAAAAGTTTCTTTTTATCTCAACCGACTTCCTAAAAGATGGAGGTTATAAATTCAGCTGTATATTTTTTAATATTTGTTACTTCAGAACTCGGTCATTTATGAACCTAATTTGAAAATTCTTTTTTTGTTTGGGAGACTATACTCCCAGTGTGGTCTCGTTTTAATTTAGTGAAGATTTGATGCAGGTTTCTGGAGATTTAGGAAATAGGAAGTCAGTTGCTGTGTTAAAAATATTTTTGTAAAATTAATATGTAAGACGAAAGTAAAATGTTCTACCATTTGAAGGTGTTTCGATTAATAAAGTATAAAAATTTAAGTCTGGTACTGCCATTTAGGACAAAACTGTTACGAGCCCATCCTATATATTGTAATCATAAATTTTCTATATAAGTACAAGAAATAACTAATCGTCAATTTAAGTCGTCGTCGGGCTCAGGTTCGATCCCCGATGGGGACAAGCATTTGTGTGATGTGCATAAATGTTTGTGTTTCCGGGTTTGGGTCTTTATTAAATATATTCTAGTATTTATGTATGTATTTCTATGTGTTAGTATCGTTGACTAACATCCATAATACAAGCAAATAATTTGCTTACTTTGGGGTTAGATCAGTAAGTGTAATTTGTCCCGTGAATATTATTATTATATTATTGTTCTATTTCAATGGAATTGGTCTGGCACATAATAATTTTGCACTGTTCTATATAAATAACTGGCACTAACAAATATATTATTTATCTTATGTCCAAAAAGCAATAAAGTTCATTTTTGTTTATTTTATTCATTTTCTTACTCTTGATCCCTGCCTTTTTTAACCGTCCCCGAATCGGAAATGTCATTCGAGATCAAAAATTTAAACGATGTTGCAGCTAATTTAGAGTAACCAGATACATATTCCTCAGAGCATAACCATTGTCAAGCGCACCTAATGAAGCGAAGTAAATTATTCTCGAAGCGCACCTTTTATTTGCGCTAACGAAAAAAATAAAAGGTACTCTTTTAGTCCTCCAAGCGCACCAATGACGAAAAATAGGGACGAGCACAAAGCAAGTGGTGTAAATAATTAAAAAATAATTATTAATAAAAAAAAAAATTATCTAAATATTTATATTATATACTAACGATCGCATGTAACCAAAATTCGACCATGGACTTAAATATGTGACAATAGTAAAAATCTCCTTAGACTAATATTGTTCTGTGGTAAAAATAGCTAAAATATATCTTACTAGCTGCAGCGTGCATCCCGCTGCATTATAAAAGTTTTTGGTGAATTCCGCAGGATCATCTAATTTTTCCGGGATAAAAAGTAGTCTATGTGTTATTCCAGGTCATCAGCTACTTGTGTGCCAAATTTCATTCAAATCCGTTTAGTAGTTTTTACGTGATTGAGTAACAAACATCTATCCAAACATCCATCCAAAAATCCAAATTTTTGCTGTTATAATATTAATATAGATATCTACATTTAGACGTGTTTTGTGGTTTGTCAAAAGTATTAAATATTTTGAGAAATTATGTGTATACCTTACACTGTAAAACTTAATATTGCACATAGTTTTTTTTTTTATTTTAAAATACTTTAAAATACGAACCAATAATAAAACTTAACTGTTTGGAATATAATTATGCAATTTCATTGATGATACAGACAACAAGGAACAAGCGGTAAACATTACACTCTTCTTTTAAAAACCATATAATTATATTATCATTACATAAAAATGGTTAATGAAAGGTTATGATTCGATTGATGTCTATAGCGGATGTTTATGGCTAGTCGCTATTTTTTGTTCATTCCAGAACTCCATACACAGGGTGACCTTTCTACATTAAAATTTAGATGCCTTATATGAAGGGCTATCCAAACCAATGTATGCTATCCGATTTTGCGTAGTTTTCTCATACTGTAAATAGTCAAAACTATCCTCCAAAAAAGTAAGATTTGTCTATACATTGCGAAACTTAATTAGAATTTATTTAAAAGTTCAAATTTTTTGCTTAAACTCAGTACTTACAAATTTTCAATTAATCATAAAAAAATATTTTAGGAGTCTTTCGATTCAAAGTATTTTTAAAAACATTCTAGGACAGTGAAACAAAGCCAAATTAAGCTGCTATTAACTTAAATCTTTTATCTGTAAAAGACCTTCAAAATAATATAACGCATTTTTAATGAAATAATCATAAAAAATATTTTAGGAGTCTTTACATTCAAAATATTTTTAAAAACTTTCTAGGACAAAACAAACCCAAATAAAGCTGCTATTTACTTAGATCTTTTATCCATAACAGACCTTCAAAGTAAAATAACGCATTTTGTTATGAAATAAAATTTTTCATTTTTCGTCTTTCATTAGACAGTCCTAATCATTTATAGTTCTGATTACAAAGGCTCAGGTGACAAGTTTTGCTGTCTTCACATCTTCCAGTAAACAGGGTAAATCGTATTTTAGACACATTTTGTAGACATCACCGTTAAACCTGGATGGCAGTTCAAGTAGCCCGATTATTTTCTATTTAGGATACCAGACCACATATTACGCTATTAGCGATATTGAAACGCAGAAAGTCTTCCAAATATCTTATTGTGGATATTGAAAACTCCAGCTCGCTCAAAACTTGCATGCCAAAAACAAACACGGGTCAAACAAGTAGGAAGCAGCGGTATTATTAAGACGAGTAGCAGTAAACACAATGTGAGAACGATTAAGGTAAGGTAAGAGAGCCAGCTATGTTTCTCAGACCTGTTCCGCTACAACCCTGCTGTAGTACTCCATTACAATATAAAAATGAATGAATAAGAAAGAGACATTAAGAGTTGTAACAGGATTGTATTTAAAGTCTATAGACGTTCGGTTTTCTCTGCCTCAACGCAAAGGAACTGGTCGTGATGATACTCTATGTTCACTATTTTCTTTGTGCCTAATGTCAATTGACAAACTTAAAAGAGATTTTATAGTCGAATTTCGGCTACAGAGATCGCTAGTAATAACTAATTCTTGAATAATTTGTTCATAGTTTATTCGAAGTCCATACATTCATCGAACATTTGGGAATTACTGGAATTGGTAACATCGCTGTTAATACCATGGACTATTCGGTGCTGCTAAGTAGATTGAGATTCGACGTTTCTCTACCAGAAATATTTTTGTCTGTTGGTGAGTATTTCCTTTTTTAAGTGTTTTATACATTGTTTTTTACATTTCGAAAGTCGAAAACATTGATTTGGACCGTTGTTCTGAGATGAAAGCCGTTTGAAATTTGTGAGGGAGAATTTTCATTTTTGGACAATTTATTTCCTTTGATTTTGTATAATTTGATTTATTCTAATACTCTACAGTAAAGTGTAAAATTTAAGGAAATATAAAAAAAAACAAGCAATGTACATGTTATGCACCGTGTACCGCATTAAATGAACGGCTGATTTATGAGTTCTGCGGGCGCAATGAATGGAGTAATGTACGCTATACATTGCGGGCTTGAAAAAAAAACCATAAAACAGTAAATATGCATTTCCCACAAAAAAAAATGTCGTTGTAAAAACGGCATGCTTTCTTGATTTTTTGGACAGTCTTTTACACGCGAGGATAGGAATAAACTGTTAAATATTTCTCTTGCCGATATAATCGTTGTCTATTATAACTGATAGATGATTAGAGTTCTGCAACGTCTCGTCCGTGTTTTGTTCATGCCGCAATAATATTCCGATTTGGGGGTTAAGGTAATCGAAAAATTTATGCATTTTTTTATATTTATCGATGCTTGTTCCTTTTTTGACTGGGAGGATGAGGCAAAGAAGTATATGTGGCCGTACGGTCCTACGCGCTTGACCTACGCCCGAAAAAGAACGCGTCTTTTTTATATCATAAGATAGCAATCAAGCAGATGGGTCTCCTAACGGAAAGATTCTACTACTGCCTACAGACACCAAAGGTATTAATGGTGCATTGCTATCTTGTAGCGAGGTTTTATGCCACATGCATAAGTTTACCGGCTACCTTACCCTTCAAACCGAAACACGACAGTGACAAGTACTGACGCTATTGCGGCAGAAATAGGTAAGGCGGTGGTACCAGACCTACGCGAGACAATGCAGAACTCTACCACCTAGTAACGACGATGTTAGTGACTCGTATTGCTAATCGGTCACCTTTTACAACCTGCTTGGCATAACGGCAGTCGGCCTATTTTTCAGAAGAGCTCGGGACCAACAAGGGGAAAATATGCATGTCGCATTACCATTCCGCTACACTAATAGCACCATTACCATTTTTGGTGTTTATTTGCGATGGTTTTCTCTTTCCATCTCTTTCCTCTTTTCATCAAGAGTCGTCTGTTTGTTTTCTATCTTATAAAAGTATCTTCATGCCCGTATCCACGAAAGGGTAGGCAGAGATACAACAAGTAAACCCACGATTAGCCGAAGATACTTGGTACCACAATGTGATAGCTGGCAAGCCTATCGCCAACCGGGCACTTTCCAATCCCGGGAAATGTTGTTTTTATCAGAAAACTGAAAAACACATTTTTAAATTGCTCGACCCAGGAATCGAACCCTCATGTGGTCAACTCCGACACCGGACTACTACACTACAGAGGCGATATATCTTATAACACACATAACAACGTGTGGTCACAGAATGCTTAGAGACTACCAGAAGTCAATTTTACGTACAGGTATTATTCGAGCATAGCACACATAGATACCTCTCACGGACGCGATATCTCCGACTGGTGCGGTACAAACTGTACCGAACCACTCCGAGATATCGCGTCCGTGAAAGGTGTCTATGTGTGCGTTGCTCGAATATAATGTATGTAGATTGATTACTGAGTCTCCAGTTTTCTCTCCGAATTGCCTTATTATAAAAATAATATTTTTCAAGTTCTATTCAACGTATAAAGAAAATAATTTTATTATTCTGATAGACATTTTTTATTATGATTTCTTATTGACAAAAATCAAAAACTACTTTACAATAAAATCTTCACACTTTTATTTTATTTACAATAATTTATAAAAATATATAATAATAGTAATAGTAAACTGCAATAATAACAAAAGTCATCACGTGGACTATATATAACGAAGTGCTTTATTATAAAAAAAAATGATGTGGTGTCGCGGGACACCAGGTAGGAACGAACTTCCTTCGGCTAAACGGCACTACTCGCTTGTGTACGCGACTGTCGCGCCTGCGCACGTCTCATTTAACGCTTTTATTCCACGCATTTTTCTTACGGTTTTACTATCACATTTTTTTCAGTTCGGTCGCGCAGCAAAATCCCTATCCCCTCCAAGCCTGCCGTAAGGAACTTCGTTTCTAGTTGCTTCCAAGTGCTTCCAAGTTCTATTCGACGTGTAAAGAAAATAATTTTATTATTCTGATAGATATTTTTTATTATGATTTCTTATCGACAAAAATCAAAAACTACTTTACAATATTGTCTTCATACTTTTATTTTATTTACAATGATTAATAGCAAACTGCAATAATTATAACAGTCATCACGTTGACTATACATTAGACACTGTATAGCCATACATAGACTAAACATAAAAATCTTACATTTTTTTAAAGTTACGGACGTTTATAGCCGGCTAGTGTGCCCCTCCGCGAAACCCCATAAGGAGCTTCGTTCCAAAAATCATGTCTTTCTCATATCGCGCACAATAAATCTCACGTTGTCTTAACCACCTGGAGCACCCGCAATTTCCGTATTTTTTCGTTAAAGCACGGACCGTTACGCACACACACGATCCGGGTCTAAAATGTTGTATAGGATATTTCATATTCAAACCGAATGATTTGTTGAGGTCATAGATATCTTATCTATACATATAATAAAATCGTAGGAAAGTCAAAACTGTACATTAAATATTTTTTTAAAAGAATACTTGGGACGTGATCTGCAATCGATACCGAAGCCAAAAATATAGTTTTTAGAATTTTTGTCTGTTTGTCTGTTTGTCTGTCTGTTTGTCTGTTTGCCTGTTAGTCTGTTTGTCTGTTTGTCTGTTTGTCTGTTTGTCTGTTTGTCTGTTTGTCTGTTTGTCTGTTTGTCTGTTTGTCTGTTTGTCTGTTTGTCTGTTTGTCTGTTTGTCTGTATGTATGTCCGGGGTAAACTCAAAAAGTACTGTATGGATTTACTTCAAATTTTGCATGAATATTACTAACAGGTCGGGTCAACATATAGGCTACATATTATCACGCTATTACCTACAGGGGAGGAGCAGTGCGGAGTAAAAGAAGTCCGCGCGGATGAAGTCGCAAGCAACAGCTAGTCAACACTAAAATTTACAAAAATAAATAAAAATGGGTACTATCTTACTCAGAGCGTTGGTAGCGTTAATATGGTCGTTGAAGGAAAATATGTTTTATTAATTGATGTTTATGGGTTTTCGACAAAACTATTACCTAAACTGTTAGATGTTGAACTAGTCTTGATTAAAGGTTACTTGTTGATAAATATATGAAAAAACATTTAAATTAATCTAAATCATAAACTGCAACTAACACAGAAAAGACAATATGAACTCAAGAGCAGACTAGTTTTTGTGCTGTGAAAGAGTAACAGACAGACAGACTTTCGCATTTATAATATTAGTATTGAAGTATGGACAAATTAAATAAAAAAGTAGGCTTTGTCCAAGTCCAAGACTTTAAATTGTCGCTATATGAAATTTCATTACAATCGGCTCAGCGCGAGCGGTTTGGCCATGACAACGTGATATATAGACAGAATTACTTTCGCATTTATAATATTGGTATGGAAGTATGGACAAATTAAGTAAAAAAAATTAAAAAGCAGCCTATGTTCATCTCAAAATTTAAAGTATCGCTATATAAAATTTTATTACAATCGGCTCAGTGCTTTGGGCGTGATAATGTCATATACAGATAAAGAAAGTCACTTTCGCTATAATACCAGTTGGAGCGTGAAGCCTGCTGCTTTATAAAAGTTTTTGCCAAATCCCGCAGGATCCCCTAATTTTTCCGGGATAAAAAGTAGCCTATATGATATTCCAGGTTATCATCTACCTGTATGCCAAATTTCATTCAGATTCGTTTAGTAGTTTTTACGTGATTGAGTAACAAACATACATCCAAACATCCATCCGTCCAAACATCCAAACTTCCGCATTTATAATATTAATATAGAGTCATATGAATTAAATTTCTTTTTAGGTAGCTCTGGCGCTGAAGTACGAGTGTTAGGAAAGAGGCTTGAAGTCGCTCAACTTAGTGGACAGTAAGTTGTTTTAAGTTAAAAATTCAACCATTTTCATATTTTTAAAACAAAGTTACTTAACGCTGATTATAGGATGAGCACACAAAGCTTTAAGGTCTCGGTTCATTGATCCAGCGATAGATATAGGCGATAATTGTTAACAAGTCGGTAAAATGTGGCGATGAGTTTTACCACTCGTCTTGCCCACCAACGAACCGGTGAATTGTGGTGAATCGGAAAGTCTATAGACGTTCGGTTCATTCTGCTTAAATGTGCATTACATGAGCGTAGAAGTAAACAATTTGCGTAATTTGTTCAACGACGTCTTACATCGTATAAGCGACAAATGCTAGAATTAGGAATGTGACATATAAATGGTTTCTAATTTATTTATGTCTTAGGACAGAGTTTCGCAACAATTGTTTGCTCTGACCCAGTAATTTTCATACTTTAACTTCATAACCCACTCAAGAGTTTTAAGCCTCTGGTTAGGTAAAAGGTCAGAATAGAATATATTTTAGAATAAAATAGAATATATTTTATTTGTACGAAAATGGGTTACAGTAAATAAAAAAATGTAACACCCCAATTTTTTCAGATCGCCATAATCTACCGGCAATGCCGGTGTGCAAATACAAATACAGGTACTTAGATAAAATTAAACGCATTCATCGATAATTTAAGTAGCAATGTATTATGCATATAATAGCATATAAATAGCATAGAAAATAGCATAGAAAATAATGTTTTACTTATTTTAAATTAGAATAACAGTTAAGTTATTTGGTACTATTAAATTAAATTATTGACTAATTGAGAAGTATGAAGCTTCTTATTTTTCAACAGGTACTCCAAGTTTGCAGAATAAAGTATCAATGTATATAGGTATTATGTATATAATCATAGAAAATAATATTTTTAATTATAAATTTAAATTATAATAATAGTTAAGTTGTTTGGTACTATAAAATTAAATCATTCACTCATTGAGAAATATGAAGCTTCTTATTTTTCAACAGGTACTCCAAGTTTGCGGAATAAAATTTCAACGTATATATGTATTATGTATATAATCATAGAAAATAATGTTTTTACTTATAAATTTAAATTATAATAATAGTTACCTAAGTTGTTTGGTACTATTAAATTAAATCATCGACTCATTGAGCAAGTATGAAGCTTCTTATTTTTCAACAGGTACACCAAGTTTGCAGCAAACTACCATACGATTATACCAATTATGTAATTTAGGACATCAAAAAAAACTAGATGACCCTCCTTCATGAAATTGACGACCGTTGTCTACAGACACCAAAAATGTGATGGTACACTGCAGGTTAAAATACCACATTCATAAGTTTCCCGGCTTCTTTACTGTCCAAATCAGAACACGATAGTGACAAGTACTGCTGCTATTGTGATAGTAATAGGTAAGGCTTTAATACAAAAACCGGATGAGACGTTATGTAACTCTACCACCTAATAGTCATTATTTTAGTGACGTCCAAGCTCCTTTGGAGGATAGTACAACTGCCGTTTTATCAGGCAGGTCGTAAAAGGCGACCAATAGGCTATATGTGTCACTATCAATGTGACTACTATGTGGCAAAGTTCTGCAACGCCTCACCCCGGGTATTTGGTACCACCACCTTACATATTCCTGCCGCAATAGGTCAATGTTTGTCATTGTCGTGTTCTGGTTTGGACCGTAAAGTAGGTAGCTAATAGACTTATGCATGTGGAACTGCCATCCCGCCACACGGATACCAACTCATCACTAACATCTTTGATGTTTATAGTCGGTACTAGCTGACCCGGCAAACGTTGTTTTGCCATATAAATTATTTATTTAAAAAATAGGGGTTGATCGTAGAGGGGTGAAAATTAAGGGTTGTGTATATTTTTCAATGCTGAATCATAAAAAAATAATAATAAAAATTTTTGTCCTTAAAATAAAAAAAAAATTTAGGGGTGGACAACTCTTAACATTTAGGGGGATGAAAAATAGATGTTGGCCGATTCTCAGACCCACTGAATATGCATAAGAAATTTCATAAAAGTCGGTCAAGCCGTTTCGGAGGAGTACGGGAACGAATATTGTGACACGAGAATTTTATATATAAGATATTCTCTTTCCATCACGAGAGCCATCTGTTTGCTTACTTATGAAATTAAAAAAAAATGTTGGCCAATCGTTTGCCTTTGATAACCCATTAAACATTTTAAACGTAACATGTATTTTTCCAGGTTATCTGTCAAGCAAATAAGAATCAGTGGTGAAGCTCGTCTCAACATCGGAATCATATCAGGCATTAGTGTTCGTGATCTTAGTATAGATTTTGATCTTGGAGGCATCGATGTAAGTTATACATCTTTTTGTATTCATTTAAAATAGCGATCGACAGCTGTGCCAAATTTGAGCGAGTTACAACACTATCTACTAGATAAATAACGATAAACAAGCTATGACTCAGTTTAATCATAGACTATAATGTGAAAAACAACAGATTTTTTTTAACAATAAACAAAACTATATATTCATATTTAATATTATAAATGCGAAATAATGTCTATCTATCTATCTGTTACCCTTAAAAGCTAACCCGCTAATCCTATTTTGATGAAATTTGGCAAGGACATGGTTGACGACCAGAGGTAAAACATAGGCTAATTCTTTTTTAATAAAAATCATCCCCTAAGTACACAAAATGATATAATTTAACAATAAAAAATACTATATATCCATACTACCATACTTCTATATTATCTATATTAATATTATAAATGCGAAAGTTTGGATGTTTGGATGGATGTTTGTTACTCAATCACGTAAAAACTACTAAACGGATTTAAATGAAATTTGGCACACAGGTAGATGATGTCCTTGAATAGCACATAGGTACTTTTTATCTCGCAAAAATAAGGTGATCCCGCGGGATTCTCCAATAACTTTTATAATGCAGCGGGCTGCACGCTGCAGTTAGTACATTATAAATGCGATAGTCTGTCGCTCTGTATATTACGCTTTCACGGCTGAATATTTAAACCGATTTTAATAAAATTTGGCATGAAGATAGTTAAAGATCCGGGGTCAAGTATTGGCTACTTTCTTTTAGTAAATTTCTAAGGGGTTGAAACAGAGTATGAAATTTTGTATGAAAAATTATATCGACTACATGCACGGGTCAGATAGGTTGTTTTTAATAACGGGTAAGAAACAATACGGACATTAATCATACAATCATACATTAATTAATTTATTCATTCATTCATAATCTATACAAACAATCACCTAGTGGTGGATATTCGACTTTAGAATCTATATTACCTATAATATAAATTCGAAAGTTTGGATGTTTGGATGAATGGATGTTTGGGTGGATGGATGTTTGTTACTCAATCACGCAAAAACTACTCAACAGATTTGAATGAAATTTGGTATACAGGTAGATGATGAGCTGGAATTGCAGATAGGCTACTTTTTATCCAAAAAAAAATTAGGTAATCCCGCGGGATTCGCCGAAAATTGTTATAATACACCTTTGAGTAGGCTACACGCTGTAGGTAGTAAGCAATTAAACTTTTAAATTTGACAACAGATTTTAACAATAAATATTAGTCTAGAGGTACTGACTTCGGCATATGTATGATTTTCTTATCTTGAATACCGGGCAAGGTAAGGTGTTGGTCCCGGCCTCCTTTGTAAAATAGGTCAACTGCCGTTCTGCCAGGCAGGTCGTAAAAGGCGACCGATTAGCTATCGAGTCACTACAATCGTGGCTACTAGGTGATAGAGTTCTGCATTGTTTCGCCCGGGTCTGGTACCACCGCCTTATCTATTCCTGCCGCAATAGCGTCAGTGCTTGTCGCTGTCGTGTTCCGGTTTGGAGGGTAAGGTAGCCGGTAAACTTATGCATGTGGCATTAGACCTTGCCACAAGATAGCAACGCACCATTAACATCTTTGGTGTCTATAGGCGTTTGTTGACTCCATCAGGAGACCTATCTGCTTGTTTGCTCTTATCTTATGATATAAAAAAAATAATTAAAAGTAAAGTTTTTTAGTACTTCCATGAAACACATAAATAAAATATAGTATGGCAAAATGCAAATAGTCTATTTTTAGGGCCGGATTTACGCTTAATGCTGCTTTGCCATCGTTTAAACGTCGCCGATTGTTAATAATATTTGTAAGCGCTGATTTTTTTTAATAAAAAAGGGGTAAAGTAGCTTGACAATCACCTGATGGTAAGTTTTCACATCTTCCAATAAAACCTAAATTATTTATCTATGACTTAAAAAAACATTACAGCAGTTCCAACAACGCGAGGTCCTTTTCGCGCCACAAATTTTGCTGCCCCTATAAATTTGACGTTTTGGACAATAGTACGGATTTTCCTATGTGGAAATCCAGAATTCTTTACTCTTTTGACGTTGTAAAAATCAAATGAATAAAATTAAAAACTGTATTAAGACAGTACAGGTTTTTATGCTATTGCATAGCTTCTATCGCGGGCCTTGAGTGTGGAGACCGAATCCAGAAATTCCATAACGAAAAAAACCTAACACTCCCCACTCCGACCGGCACAGCGGTGATACTTTTTAGTTTTTCCATCTATCGATAAATACCAGAACTTTTAATGACTTTTTGAAATATCACGCTTGTCTCTTTAGTTCAGCAACCCGCCTTTAGGTGGCATTGGTTGTATTGGAAAACTACCGTAATCATATATATAATTGTAATTGGATAAGTTGATAAAAATGCTATGCAATAGCTTTACCGCGGCAGTCTCCGAGTGCCACACGTCTTTTTTTAAATAGTCTTTGGTGTTTTATTAAGTGGCGACAACAAATGTCTGGAAATCCACAACTATGCGTTTCTCTCGGCACTTTTTGCCTCGCACTAATCTGTTATGAAATCAGCTATAAGCAGGTAGGTATAGCATGTTTCCAAACGGATACGACTTCAAGAAAAGAGCTTACTCATTCTTAAAAGGTCGGCAACGCAATTGCAAGACCTCTGGTATTGTAGATGTCCATGGGCGGCGGTGATCACTTACTATCAGGTCACGGTATCACGTCACGGTCATCGGTTCAATACGATACATCTATATATATGAAAAATCAATTGCTGTTCGTTAGTATCGCTAAAACTCGAGAACAGCTGAACTGATTTGGCTAATTTTGGTTTTGAATTAATTGTTTTTTTTATGTTATAAGATAGCAAACAAGCAGATGGGTCTCCTGATGGAAAGAGTCAACTATCACCTATAGACACCAAAGGTGTTAATGGTGCGTTGCTATCTTGTGGCGAGTTCTAATGCCACATGCATAAGTTAACCGGCTACCTTACCCTCCAAACCGGAACACGACAGTTACAACCACTGACACTATTGCGGCAGGAATAGGTAAGGCGGTGGTACCAGACCCGGGCGAGACAATGCAGAACTTTACCACCTAGTAGCCACGATGGTAGTGACTCGCATAGCCAGCGGTCGCCTTTTACAACCTGTCTGGCAGAACGGCAGTTGGTCTATTCTTCAAAGGAGCCCGGAACTAACACGGGGAAAATGTTAAAGTCCAGGGAAGGTTTAAAAAGTGAAAAAATATAGAAAAAATAAGAGTAGTTAAAAAGGCAGAACAACGTTTTCCGGGTCAGCTAGTCGTTAATAAATATCGAGTGTTTAAAATATATCGATGTACTACCGGTCAAAAGTTTTTGCTCACCATACAGATTGTGTGATACTCATCAAATGAAAACAATGTGATCGATTTTGATATTTGTATTTTAAAGAACATATAAAAATAAGAATATAGTAATAATAAAACTACAATCTGTAATTGTTACATATTTAAATTTTTGATTCATCGATATAACCCCCTTTTGCTTTTATTATTGCGTTGCATAATCTTGGCATTCTCTGTAACAATTTCGACAAATAATCGTGGTCTATTTCGTTCCATTCATTTTCTAGGATATTCCAAAGATGTGAAGTGGAAGTAGGACACTGCTTTCTGACTTCCCTGTCCAATTTGTCCCACAACAACTCAATCGGGTTGAGGTCCGGTGACTGTGACGGCCAAATCATTACCTTCAGTACATTCTTTCTTTCCAATTCTTTCAAATACTCTTTGCACAGCTTCGAGGAATGCTTGGGGTCGTTGTTATGCTGGAAGATAAATTTTCTTCCGATCAAGCGTTGACCAGAACGTACTAAATTTTCCTTTAATATTTGTTTATAGCCTTCTTTTTTCCAAATCCCTTCAATTTTTACCAGGTCTCCAGTCGCCCGTCATCCAAAACATCTCCAAACCATCATCGAGCCTCCACCATGTTTCACGGTCGGGATTACACATGGATCTAACATCCGTTCTTCCTTTGACCTGCGCACAAAGACTCTTCTCTCAGACCCAAAAACCTCAAACTTGGACTCATCACTCCATAAAACTTTGTCCCACTGTTCATGCGTCCAATTTTTATGTTCCTGAGCCCACTGCAACCTCTTAATTTTATTTTGACGTCTTAAAAGAGGTTTCTTCACTGCCACTCTCCCAAAAAGGCCAGCTTCTCTCAATCTCCTTTTGACGGTAGAAGTACTCAAAGGCAGATCCCTAGATTCATTGATCTGAGCTGTTATCTCTGGATCCGTGAGTCGTCGATCACGTTTACTGATCAATACAATATGTTTATCTTCAGCTGTTGTGGTTTTCCGAGGCCGCCCTGAATGTTTACTATCGCTAAAGCACCCAGTGGATGCATATTTTTTTACGTTATAGTCTACGGTACGTCGAGGTACTTTTAATTCGGAGGCAATGGTACGGTTACTTTTACCTAAATTATGAAGACTTGCAATTAATGCACGAGTTTCAACCGACAGTTTCCTTGGTTTTACCCATTTTAAAACTTATAAGCCTGAATTTGTGAAAACGTCAACAATTCGTATACGAACTTCACAAAAAGGGGTCTTGGTACACAAAGTATAAATCACAGTACGTTTTAACATCTCTCAGGACTAACTGGAACTAAACTACAATCATAAACACCGAAGAAATTATTCACAGTTAAAGAATAAGAAAGAAATCAGCCGGTACTTGCAAGTTTTAACTTGTCGCAGTCACTGACAAAATATAACATGCGCTCGTACAAAGTAAACAAATAATGGGCACTATTATTTTTGGCTTGTATAACATCGTTTCGACCTTCGCTTGACAATATGATAGGGAAATATGCTAAAGTGTATTATTTTGGAATTTAATGAATAAAGTATTGGGTGGGCAAAAACTTTTGACCGGTAGGTATATCGTCCATCACTACCATATACCCGGGCAAGACATGCGGGACTCTACCACCTACAAATACAGCATATTTTATCATTTTATTAGTATTATTAACATTTATTTATTTTATTTCAGTCTCAACTTAATTCTGTGTTCTTGCGCATCGATATCTCCGATTTTATCAATACTCTTCTT
The DNA here is from genome assembly GCA_036924255.1 of Apodemia mormo. Classification (NCBI taxonomy): domain Eukaryota; kingdom Metazoa; phylum Arthropoda; class Insecta; order Lepidoptera; family Riodinidae; genus Apodemia; species Apodemia mormo. Next base: position 42,427,307 of record JAUPFN010000001.1, on the reverse strand, counting down.
GAAGAGAGACTCACTAACCTACTTCTGGAGTACAAGGTAAGCCACTGGTGTTTTCATCTATCTTCTGTTATGGCGATGTCCTGACTACTGGCATGTTGAACTTGGACCGAACCTTCGACGATTTTATCCCATTTATTACGCTGGATTTTAGAGATCTATATCTTTTAATGAAAAAACAGAACCCTTGTAGGATCAGTTCTTTGTCCGTCTGTTCGTTTCTCAGAAACGCGTAAAGGTATCAAGTTGAAATTTATAACAAATATATGTTGGTCTTTTAGCTGTGAAAAAAATCAAATTTGTAATTTAACGCGATCAAAAGAAATGGCCCTTCCCGTTGACCTAGAATCATGAAATTTATGTGTAACTAAGGTTACCTACAAGTTTGTACGGAAGTCTCTGTATGAGAGTCGAATTCGCACTTTGAGTGTTTTTTTTCTACTCAGTGGCATCTAATAGAGGTCATACGTGAAAAACCGCGCAAGGTTGCAAATGGGGTTGTTTTTATCTTTCGTGTCATGAATTTTCGTAAAATGACACCTGAACTTATTAAAATATCCTTGAACATTAATCAAAAATCTTATTACTTATTACAGCCTATTGCGTTTAGATCATGAAGTCTCGGGTTTGATTCCCGGGTTGGACAAGTGTGTTTTTGAGGTTCGAGATTTGTTAAATGAACAATAGATCGCGTTTTGTTTTACATTTATGTTTATTAATTTAATGTATTTCTAATCTATATTAATCTAAATTATATTATATGTATATATATATATATATATATATATATATATATATATATATATATGTATGAATGAAATTTGGCACAGAGATAGAAGATGACCTGGAATAGCACATAGGCTACTTTTTATCCCGGAAAATTTTGGTGATCCCGCGGGATTCACCAAAAAGTCTTATAATGCAGCGGGCTGCACGCTGCAGCTAGTATTATAAATGCGAAAGTTTGGATGTTTGGATGGATGTTGGATGGATATTTGTTACTCAATCACGCAAAAACTACTGAACGGATTTGAATGAAACTTGGCACACAGGTAGATGATGATCTGGAATAGCACATAGGCTATATTTTATCCCGGAAAAATTAGGTGATCCCGCGAGATTCACGAAAAACTTATAATGCAGTGGGCTGCACGCTGCAGCTAGTGCGTAATATTAAAAAAAAATAGTTTCTGTACTCTTTCACCATGGTAATTTTATATGTACGAAATTCCATTCTTCTCCATTTTTATAATTGTCGTTAAAAGGGTAACAGAGTTTTTAATAAATAGAGTATATTTATTTATTTTGAGAATGATATTTTTGATTTCAGGCACAAATCAACGAAGCTCTTGAAAATATCGTGTGGGAGGCTGTAGGATCATTATTTTGAAAAGATAAAATGATTCGTACCAGGTGTAAATACATACAACTATGAACCCAGTCAAGATGATTATTTTAATGAATGGCTCAATTTTGATTATATATGGATTTATTATAAATTAGTTTTAATTTCTAATTTCTTAGTTCTTTTTAAGGCAAGAGGGCAAAGCAGAAGGCGCGTCCAAAGATAAGTGATCATCGCAGCCTGTGGATATCCAGAAGCACAATACCAGCAGTCTTGATATTGCATTGTAGGTCTTTTAAAAATAAGCTAGCTCTTGTTTTAAAGGTCCCCAAGTCGTATCTGTTCAGAAAGACTCCCACGGGTAAATAAAATTATTCCACAAAATGAATAGGGCGAGGAGAAAAGTGCCTAGAAAATCGCAAGGTAGAGAAGTTCCAGATATTGTGATGATGAGTGGAACTTTGAATTTTGACACGATGTTCGATGATAAAATTAAATAGCAAGAATTAATCCAAACAGTTACATAGTTGGAACGCTCATTATTTTTTATTTAATTTCATTCAAGAGAAAGGTAGATTATCTTTGTTATCTAATGCTGGCTTTTGTTTACGAATATATTATAGAACTTGCCTTTGACATAATATGCACTATGCAGGGTCGTGGGTTCAGAAAAAATAGCGATAGTTCCTTGTACAAAAATGTATAATTTCTTATAAAATTTGTAAATGGCTAGGTTAGGATTTATTACGACCACGACTCACAAGAAATAGTGCGGTGATTTTTAAGCAGTTTATTTATAGAGTTTGTTTATAGGGATAATTTAAAACAATCAATATATAAAATTGAAAATTACTTGCACAATAAAAAGACTCAGAACCTGTGAAAAAATAATTTCCAATTCAGTACGCTGGTCAAGACAATGCAAGATTCGTCAGTGCAAGTGCTAGCAAGCAATATAAATTACGGCTATCGTCAACAAGAGGAGGCTGTGGGTTACATTCAGGTACCCCGATATTTAGATCTGAATGAGCGAGGTAGTTTCAGGTGTTGCGTTGATTCTGCGAACATCTCTGAGGTGTTCGCAGAATCAACGGTAACAGTAAAGTCCTCACAGGGCAGAGGTCGGCGTCCTCGTTTACTTTGTGTATTTACAGATTTGAATCACTTACAGTAAGTTCTAGTACACTTATAACAAGTCATAGTATAGTTATAGTAGTTACAAACAACTTGCATTGAACTATCTATTATATTTAAAATATTCACAACAAAGTCAATCTTGTTTTGCTTCAACCTTTAACACTTCACTCGCTGACGTTGATGTTTTAAGCCAAAACCATCCCGCACCGTGTGCACCGACACCGTCCAACCCGATTTTTTTGACGCAGTCTAATATTTTTGTATGTGATAAGATGACAAGGAAATACGAATAATATATTTTTTTATCATCAAGAATGTTATATGCTATTTATTTTGACCGCCCCGTTGGTCGAGTGGTTAGCGACCCTGACTACGCAATCGACGAGGCTCGGGTTCGATCCCCGACGGGGACAAGCATTTGTGTGATGAGCATAAATTTGTGTGATGAGTATAGATGAATAAGTGTAATTTGTCCCGTGAATATTTATTTATTTATTTATTATTTATTTATGTATCGCACAATAAATAACTACAAATACATTTAATTCTAAACTTGACTTCATTTTAAAATTTATGGTTTAAACCGCATACCACGGAAATGCTAAATCTACTTCGTGGTTTAAGGCTTAAGCCAATGATACCAGTGCGTGTAAATATTTATTATTATAATGATAATACTTTTTCCCCGTGTAGGTGTGGCCGTCTTTAAAAAATGGTTTACCTGCTGTAGCCCTTACGGCTAGGCTTTTCTTAAAAGACCATTAAAAAGTGCTGGCTCTTATCTCCTTTTATGTAAATCTTTAGTAAGAAGTCAATTAGAATACGCAACATCAATTTGGAATTCTTATTATAAAAAGTATAAAGATCAGTTAGAATCTGTGCAGCGCAAATATTTGAGGTTGATGCATTACCGATCTTTTCGTTCTGAATCTTCATACACTCTTCTGTTAAAAAATATACTCTATACCTAAACTTGAAATGAGAAGAATGATGTTAGACATTATGTTGTTGTATAATATTTGTCACAATAATTTTGATAACACTCAACTTGCCAATCAAATCTCTTACCATGTACCACGTCTTTCTCATTTAGTTCGAAATAATCGTAAGCGTATTTTATTTGCAACAAAAATTTGTATAACGAATGCCGGTGTACGCGCACCCTTACAAAGGATTATGATATAACGAACATTTTTCTTAGATCTTGAATTGTTCGCATCCTCACCATCGACATTTCGAAAACATGTAATTAAAAAATGTAAAACTTAACTATATCATAGATTTTTGTATATTTACATAATATGTAAATATACATATATTATATGTATGTATGTACGCATGTTTTCATATATGTGTGCATGCGTCAGTACGCATATGCATACATGCATATCACAATATATAATCATCAATTCAGTTTAAGTAAAACTAACTTATATCGTCGTGTAAATTAAGAACTATTAACCTGAGGATAATGGCATAGGTTACACTATTAATAACTTGTTACGTAATATAAATTTTGTAAACTCTTAGTGTAATCGTTTGTTGTCCTAAATAAAGAAAAAGAAAAGACGAGAAAAGAGTAATGTGTGTCACTAACATCGAGATTACTAACTAGGTGTTAAAGTTCTGCATAGTTTCAGGTTTTGGTACCACTGCCTTACCTAGTTCTATCTTCTAGCGTCAGTGCTTGTCGCTATCTTCCGGTTTAGTGGGGAACGGTAATCAGTAAATTTTTGCATATGAAATTTTCATAACTGCCACGCATCATTAACATCTTTGGTGTCTATAGCGATGGTTTTCTCTTTCCATTAAGAGAGCTATCAGCTTGTTTGCTGTACAATGATATTTAAAGAAATAAATGTCGTCAATCTCAGTTGTAATGGTAAAACAATTTTTAAGATTGTCCAGTAGTCAGAATTTTAAGTATTTTCTATTTATAAAATATTATTAGGTACACATACACATGTATATACATTAATGCATTCTGATATCAAATCAAGATAATATAACTGCTGCTAAAGTTTTATAAGATAAAGACCCACCTGGAAATTATTATTGTCATTATTTAATTATGTATTATTGTCATTACGTAATTATGATTATTTTTTTTATATTAGAAGATAGCAAACGAGTAGATAGGTCTCCTGATGAAAAGAATCAACCATCGCCTATAGACACCAAAGATGTTAATGGTGCGTCGCTATCTTGTGGCGAGGTCTAATGCCACATGCATAAGTTTACCGGCTACTTTACCCTATTCGGTACACGTCAATGACTAGCACTGACGCAATTGCGGCAAGAAAGGAATTTGAACCAATTCGGTCCTGGTAATTTTTAGTAATTTTGAAAAAAAAACCTCAAAAACATTTGGCGAAACAGCATTTTTTTAATATAACTTCCAGATTACTATACCGATTGAGTACAAAATCTAACCAGCTTTTTTCCTGAAAAAATTGTGTCCAATTCGTAAATTGCATCAAAATCGATTGATTAATCAGCTAGGGAATTATCGTTGACGAAAATTTTTGAAAAAGTTCTTCTACAATATAACCTGTTTCAAAAATCAAAATCAAATCAAGTTTTCAAAAGTTTCAGCTTTGTAAATATTGACATACTGTTGTTTACAGCAAATTTATTTAATATTTCTAAAATAACTTTCAGGACAATATACCGATTAATTTAAAAATCTAATCTATACTAATATTATAAATGCGAAAGTAACTCTGTCTGTCTGTCTGTTTGTTACGCTTTCACGACTAAACCGCTAAACCGATTTGGATAAAATTTGATACAAATATAGTTTGAGACTCAAGAAAGGACATAGGATAATGCTTATCCCGGAAATCCCACGGGAACGGGAACTATGCTGGTTTTTATTTTAGAAATTTTTCGCGACTTCGTTCGCGTGCGTACAGCTAGTCAAAATATACTTTTCAAAAATCAAATTACAATTATTTACAAGAAAATTGAAATTTTTGAGCTCTGAAAAAATCTATGCTTAAGTTTTTGTTCTTTTGAACTTTGAGCTTAATATACCTCAAGTTCCAGGGATGGCCTGTAGGGTCAACCGGCTTACAGGTTTTTTAATAGTTTATAAACATATTTTATTAAAATTGGTTCAGCCGTTTTAAGGGCATAATCTCTATTTGGTGAGGAACTGGTATGGGTTTGATCAATACAAAATTTGGTATTCTGTTACTTGAATAATGTTAAAATGCCGTGATAACTTTGTTTTGAGGATTTTTTGAATATCATAAGATAGCAAAGGAGTAGATGGCTATCCTGATGGAAAGAGAAACCATCGACTATAGACACCTTATATGTTAATTGTGCGTTGCTACCCATGTGGCGGGTTGGCAATGCATGATGCATAAGTTGGTCGCCGTGTTGTTTCCGGCCTCCTTTGTAGAATAGGCCAACTGTCGTTCTGCCAGGCAGGTCGCAAAAGGCCACCGATTGGCTATCGAGTCACTACCATCGTGGCTACTAGGTGGTAGAGTTCTGCATTGTCTCGCCCGGATCTGGTACCACCGCCTTACCTATTCCTGCCGCAATAGCGTCAGCGCTTGTCGCTGTCGTGTTCCGGTTTGGAGGGTAAGGTAGCCGGTAAACTTATGCATGTGGCATTAGACCTCGCCACAAGATAGCAACGCACCATTAACATCTTTGGTGTCTATAGGCGATGGTTGACTCTTTCCATCAGGAGACCCATCTGCTTGTTTACTATCTTATGATATATATAAAAAAAAGTCTACTGGCTACATTACCCTCATAACTGGAACACAATAATGACAAGCATTGACGATATTGCGGCAGGAATATTTAAGGCGGTGGTTCCAAATTCCCGGGCGAGTCGTTGTGGATATCTACCACCTAGTACTCACATAGCACTAGTAGTTACACGTGTAGCCAATCGATCGGTTTCACGGAAAGCCATACCCGCCATTGCCATAACCGATCAAACGCCTTCGCTATGTCCAAACTAACTGCCAAAGCCTCCCTTTTGTTCCGTTGCATAAGTTCACCGGCTACCACGCCCTCCAAACCGAAACCCGACTGTGAGAAGCATTGAAGCTATTGCGGCAGAAATACGTAAGGCGGTGGTGTAACCAGATCCAGTATATTTTTAGGGTTCCGTACCTAAAAGGTTAAATGGAGCCATATTGCTACGCCTGTCTGTCCGTCTGTCTATCTCATAAACCGTGATAGCTAGAAAGCTGAAATTTTTACCAATTATGTGTTTGCGTTTCCGCTATAACAAAAAAAAACAAAAACTTGAAAAAATTAAAATAATCCCCTTAATATTTTAATTTTTTCAAGTTTTTACACGTACAATAAACGTGTTTTTTTCGTATTTTTTTGCTATGATGGTTCCGTTTCGAGTCCAATTTTTATTTACTTCTGCACATGGCCGGTTTTTATTTACTTCTTTGAGCTATATTACCTCAATTAAGCGGGAACTTTTAGAGCCACACTGCAGGGTCAACCAGTTTACAATTTTTTTTATCACATGTCCAATAACTCATTTTTAACTGTTTCCTAAATAAATAAGCAAACGTACCTATGTATATGTATATTTTTATTATAAACAAAATTTATTCTGTTGGACGAAATTCTCTTACTCTTCTTAGTTACCAATTTTTGTCAAAATAATTCTTAAATAGCCACTCGCCAACTAAATAACAAAATAGCCAACGCCTCACTAGCGACGCCGTTTGGTAACTAGATAACTTAGTGGCGCTATATGCAGTGTGCCCCAGAATGCCTATAAGAAGCCGGGGCGCAGCGGCTATCCACATTGAGTACCTGATGTAAAAAATATTTAAAAAAATCTAAGTCGAAAAAATTTTCTTGTTTGTGTAATACAAAATTAAAAAACGTTATTAAATGTTATCGGTATTAGTAACCCTAATTTATCGAACGGCGTCGTCATAACAAGATTATGCTTCTATCTCACTCATTCAATTTATGTCCATTAATAAAATTTAATAAAGTTTTTTTTAATTTTGTATTAAACAAGAAAAAAAATTTTTCGACTTGGATTTTTTTAAATATTTTTTACATCAGCTACTCAATGCGTATGACCGCCAAGCCCCGGCTTCTTATAGACATTCTGGGGAACACTGTATATATTTCATAAATTTTGGTTTCTATGAATGTGTCAGCAACAAGATGGCGTTTTACCATGGCGTGACGTAACGCTTCCTGGTTTGCGTTTGCTGTTACGTGACTTTTGCCGAACTTATATCTTAAAAATATTGTAAATCTTTTATTATAAATATTTTAACCTTTTGTTATCTCCATATCTTAGACAATCATTAAAAACTATATTATATCCGATTCATTCTTAGTTATGCCCACTAACCATTGGATATATTTATAGCCTATTATAGGTTTTGGAGCAGCCGGCAGAAATAGGCAGGGATGGTGCATTTGGATCGTGGCATATCATATAAAATTCTATAAGTATGTTAATAGCCTGTCGCTATCAATCGGATTTCGCCGAGTTGGTCCCGGCTTCCTTTGCAGAATAGGCCAACTGCCGTTTCGCCAGGCAGGTCGTAAAAGGCGACCGATTGGCTATCGAGTCACTACCATCGTGGCTACTAGGTGGTAGAGTTCAGCATTGTCTCGCCCGGGTCTGGTACCACCGCTTTACCTATTCCTGCCGCAATAGCGTCAGTGCTTGTCGCTGTCGTGTTCCGGTTTGGAGGGTAAGGTAGCCGGTAAACTTATGCATGTGGCATTAGACCTCGCCACAAGATAGCAACGCACCATTAACATCTATGGTGTCTATAGGCGATGGTTGACTCTTTCCACCAGAAGACCCTTCTGCCTGTTTGCTATCTTATGATATAAAAAAATACCAATAATTTGTTATTTGAAACAAGGTAATCGCAAACAAGTGAGGTTATTAGGGCAGTAAGATTAAAGAATTTTTTCTTAAGATTGGACACATATACATATACTAGAGTAAACATATCTATTTTTGTTGTTTAAAGGTAATATAAATAAATACTAGTTTATATATCTTATTTAAATTGTACTTTTAAATATTGATAGAAGAGGCTACATATAGTTTAAGGCAGGTATCACCAAACACGCACACTAAGATCATTTGTCTACAATTTTTACACAAGTGTACATTATATAGGTACATAACGTGATTTTTGACGACGCGTTTTATGAGTCTTTTATGTACTGTAAAAGCTCCTTCTTACATGTTGCTTGCACCAATTGTAGAACTCTTCGCAGAGGCTCCATCACTTGTAGAGATTTGTAGCGATTTGTGGCGAGCTACGATCGCCAGGGCATCTATTTACTGCTTGGCTGCTTGAAAGGTACTCGGAATCGACTATTAAGTACTATTATATTAAAATAATAAAAGATATTTTCTATTCTTCATTTATTTGGGCATACGTTTTAGCCCATCGAGAAAACTACTAACTATCAAAAAACTAAACAATGTTCTACGTTTAAAAGCAGACAAAACTGCCAGTAACACCTCTATATTAAAGTATTACAGTACTATTAGTTGATTTAGTCTAATCAAGAATTTTACCGCTTATAACGAGCCCAATTATAGGAAATATGCACCCATTTTTTAAATTGTTTAATCCATTTTTCATTCGTTTTAATATAGTAAATATATAAATACTGTTGTAAATTTTTTTAAAGTTACGCAATTAAACTGATTGAGTTGTCGGCACTCTGTATATATATATATATATATATATATATATATATATATATATATATATATATATATATATATATATATATATATATATATATATATATATATATGTGTGTGTTTTATATCATAAGATGATACAAGCAAGAACAAGTAGATGGGTCTCCTGATAAAAAGTTTCAACCATCGCCTATAGACACCAAATATGTTAATGGGGCGTTGTTATCTTGTCGCAAATGGCGAGGTCTAATGCCACATGCATAAGTTTACCGGCTACCTTACCCACCAAACCAGAACAGGACAGTGGCAAGCACTGATGTTCTTGCGGCAAGAATAGGTACCAGACCCGGGCGAGACAATGCAGAACCACCTCGTAGCCACGATGGTAGTGATTCACATCGCCAATCGGTCGTTTTTTATAACATGCCTGGCAAAACGGCAGTTGACCTATTCTTCGAAGGAGCCAGAGACCAACACGGGACAATAAATAATTGTAGATTAAAACTGACACATTTGGACGCCTCTATTTTACCACGTGCATTGTATGACGTTACAGAGCCGATAAATCCCATATTTTACGCTCTGTGATGTCATTTCTTAATTGATAATGATGATGCGTTTCGTAAATTTCACTCGTAAAATTTACACATTAAAACATAAATTTAATGCAAATAAAAACAAACTAATTTAGAAAGTATTTGCTTTATTGACTTAACTAAATCATGTGTCCAAGTTTCGTTCTCAACTCAAGTGGCTTCCTATTAAACTTCGACGTGATGCTCATATACTCTTCTTGTTATACAGTGTACTTTTTGATCCAATGACTCCAGGGTACTTAAAGGAAAGATTCGAATTTTTCGAAAGTGATGGTATTAAACTGCTTTCAAGTGAAAATCTTTCCTTGCGTATGTGCATAGTGCCTGTGCATAATTCACGTTTTTATGAAAACTCTTTCACTGTTTCAGCTGTTGAGCTATGGAATAAAGTTCCTGCTAACATTAGACTTGCAAAATCGTTAAATTAGTTAAAATGCATTATTTAAATTCTTACTCTACAGATTAATATATTTCTCTCAAGTTCATTTTTCATATTTTAATTCTATTGTGTTTGTATTATTATGCTTCTTGTTATGTTTATGTGTGAGAGCTGAAATGTTATGTATTATTACTATAATAGTATACTATAATAGTACATATTTTACGGATATCCTACTCTACCTTAAAATGTTGTTCTTATCAACAAAGGTTGTCTGGTAGAGATGGCTCTTTGGCGATAAGACCGCCTTTGTGTACTTTCTTTAAATTGTCTTTCAATTATTTATACTGAGCATGTATTTTTACCTTAATTATGTGTACAATAAAGAGGTATCATTCATTCATTCATTCAAAGTAATAGTATAGGTGTAATATCAGGATCATAAAGTAGATATCAAAGATAAATAAAAACAAATAGAAAATCATATTTTGCATATTACCTATCACAAAATTTTCATTGCAGCGCTCCTTACTACTGCATAAATTATCGTAAAAATAAATCTGTATTTTATAACGGATTTATGATATTAAAAATTATCAATGTAGAAACAGATTAGATTTAAATATGATTGCAAAATTGATCACCTTGTTTAATCAAAACTTTGGTATAAATTGCAAGAATATTTTAAATTGTATCATTTTGCAGCCTGTTCAGGTTAGTAATTTTGTTATTTCTTTATTACTTAAGCTTGATTTTAAATCGGTGATATTTATACAGTGAGTATGAAAAACTCGAACCGAAAGGACTTTTTTGAGTAGCTTTAAATTAATCCTTTGAGAAATGTAGACAAAAGATTTATGCTGTTGTATTTTAGAACTAAGTTTAAGTTGCACTATCGCTTACGTTTTCTTTGTGAATACAATATTATGCACTACTTTTAATGATTTTTTACAAGTTTTAGTGTGAATTTAAAACTGCGGATAACATCTCTATAGTAACAAAATCCTGTCCTACCGAAAGGGGCATATATTAATAGAAGATTGATGATACTATCAAAAAAATGTAATGAAATAATTCTATTTATGAAAATAAAACAATTAGTAAAATTTAGAGAACGTTGTAAACAGAGAACACCATATCAAGTCGTCGCTCGGTCGCGCTACGCACCGCACTTTGATGTAGCTGCCCATTATCTATTAAAATTTTTTGGTCAACATTTTGTGATACCATAGTAATATTTAAAATATAATTAAAGATTACTTTTTTATAGTATAAGATAGCAAAAAGGCGAGCAAAGCGATGAGGCAACACTAGGCGACTTTCTATGCACTTTTGTGGTACATTTTACTAAAAGAATATCGCACTTTCAGATTTGACCTTTGACGTGATAGCTTTAATTCATGTCTAGATATGATCTACCTTTAAAATACAATTTTATAAGCATTAAAAAATAGAAGATACATGTATTAGAATTTTATTACTACTAACGCCATATATTATAAAACTAACGAATTAGAGTGCTACAAAGCTTAAGGCCCCATTCCCTAAAAACTGCTAAAACGAGTGTTGCGGTTTTCAAAATTCCTTAATGAATATACGGAATTGCTTTCTAGAAAAACTCGGTGATAATCTTAATGAAACTGTTAACAGCTTCACCGAGAGATATTTTCAAAATATTTCTTAGTTTTGTAGAAAAAAAAATTGTAAACTTCACCCAAAACCTAAAAATCGACCTTTTCCGTTTGCAAAAATTACAGTATTTCTTGGACAACAATTTAAAAAATGTTTACAATGATTTTTTAATAAAGAACTATATTACACTTTCACTTAGTCTTAGTTTTTTATTAAACGACCTTATAAAAAAGTAATTTAAATACAAATATGCTTAATATTTTTGTCCACCATCTTCCATACAATTTTATATGAAGAATTTAATCGGTAAAATGTCAACATAAATTTTTAAAAACGTCCATCAAACATTTCAGTATCCCCCCAGAATCAAAGGCGACAGCACGTCCGTCAGTTTGAAATTAATTTTCTGACGTAAATATTCCATCAGGGTGGGTTGCGAGTGTAATCAATCGCTTATGCTTACTTAAACTCTCATTATAGCATTATTATGAAAATATTTTTAATTATTATGAAAAATTTTTTTCACGAAAATTATTTATAAATATAAGCCTGTAGTAAGCAACAATTTACTTTTTTTATATATCGTAAGATAGAAAACAAGCAGATGGATCTCCTGATGGAGTAAACCATCGCCTATAGATACCAAAGGGGTTAATGGTGCGTTGCTTTCTTGTGGCGAGGTCTAATGCCACATGCATAAGTTTACCGGCTAACTTACCCTCTAAATCAAACACGACAGTGACAAGCACTGACGCTATTGTGGCAGGAATAAGTAAGACAGTGGTACCAGACCCGGGCGAGACAACTCAGAACTCCACCATCTAGTAGCCACGATGGTAGTGACTCGTATAGCCAATCGGTCACCTTTTACGACCTGCCTGGCAGAACGGTAGTTGGCCTATTCTTCAAAGGAGCCCGGGACCAACACAAGGGAAGACTTACTTAAAAATTTTTATTTTAACAAAATAAAGTATATTTTGCAAGAAACCTTTCATAGCTTGGTAGATTTCCACAACGTCTCGCACGGGTGTTTGGTACCATCGCGTTTGTCATTGTCGTGTTCCGGATTAAAGGGTAAGGTAGTCGGTAAACCTATCCGTGTGGCATTGTCATTCTGCAACACGGATAAAAACGGATAGCACCATTAACATTTTTGGTGTCTACAGGCGATGGTTTGTTATCTTACGAATAAGAAATAGAGAAAAAAATTGTTAATATTAATTGTTTTATAAGAAAAAAACAAACACGCTATTAAATTGACATAAAATACGAAACAAGTGAAAGAGTATGAAATTCTAGAAGTAATGAAAAACTCGGTCGCGAGACTGTCCGTAATTTTGGTAGTTATCGTGATCCCTATACAATAAATGAACACGTATATGTAAATATTTTTTCAAACTTTTTTGTTTCGAAATATGTTCTGTGGAAATAACTACATAAAATAATTTTTAATGAATATAAATAAATTAATTAGTGTTTTCTTAATTTAGGTCGACTCCTGTCACAGTACTGTTGCGAATAATCTTGCTACCAGTGTGAAGGGAAGTAACCGGTGTGTAATACAGTGAATAAGGGAAGTGTTTTAGTGATACAGCGTAGGCGGTTAAGTTTGGTGTTAGTACAGCGAGTGTGACCAGTGTGTATAGTGTACTTACGTTAGCTTATCAGTGTATTTACGTATTTCATCGTCGTGTATTGTTAGTGTTGTAAATACACGGTTTAATATAGGTGGCGTTTTCTTACAATTACGATCCCGAAGCACATAACAGTATAAATGAAAATTGGTGATCATAGAGGCATTTTTATTTACTAATTTACTAAAGTGCTTGATTTTGACAAATCAGAAGTGAAACACTACTTCAAACGCTTTGAGTTATGAGGCGTGCAAAATGTTTATAATATTTTAGAGTCATATGTAATATTCAAATCCCTATATTCATAAAAATTTGTAAATTGGTTAACTCTGCAGGCCATCCCTGAAACTTTCTGCTAAATTGAGGTTTTAAGCTCGAAGAGTTAAAAAAATAACAGTTTATAAAATTGACAGTATTTCAATTTTTTAAAAGCTGGTTATTTTCAAAATTATGGTCGATTTTAATCTTTTAAATGTCAAATTTAATGCAATTTAGAGTCTAAAATGTTTTACTAACTACAAAATTAATTGGCTGAAAAACGACAAAGAAATATTAAAAAAAAAATGTTAAAAAAATTTTGCTATTGATGAATCCCGAAAGAATTAGTCGATTTTATCCAATTTACAGTTTTGGACAAAAATTAAAAGACCTGTTTAGGTCTAGAAATCAATGGGTGTATTAGTCAGAAATTTATTTTACAAATATGAAATGATATTCTTGTAAATAATAACATTTTAATGTTTGTAAAGCTGTAACTTTTGGAAACTTGATTCGATATTTGAAATGGTATTTGACGTAGTTTTTTACGTACTAAATTGTTGTAAAAGGTCCAAAAATTATTAGTTTAATTTATGGAAGGGAGGCAGGTTTTTGAGTAAAAGAGTCAATTAGATTTTGTATTCAGTCGGTACATTAACCTAGAAGTTATTTAAAAAAAATGCTATTTCGTCAAAAAAATGTTTGAGATTTGATCCAAATTACTCAAAATTTCCTAAACCAAATTGGTTCAAATCTTCAAAAAGTCTAAGTTGAGTGGAGTCCAATTGAATGCCATCAACCTCGTTTCAATAGATAAAGCCGTTAAAAAGTAGTGCGATGTTTGCATCAAATACATACATAGACATACTGACGTCATCTTAAACCGTGAAGATCTGGTGAAAACTCGATTTTTGAAGAATGAGTAATTTCTATCTATATATGTAGTGGGAAGTTAAAAATATTTTTTAAATTTTCTACTATGTCACTGTATTATATTAGCAAAGCATTTTTTATTTTCTTCACATACCCTTGTATATAAAAAAGAAATTTTAAAAATTGCTCCAAAAAGTGAACCAAAACTATGCAATCACTACACTTATATGACTTCATCCAAATTTCCCCTACATATTCGGGCAAGCGTAACATTAGCATAATATTGAATAATAATGATGCTTCAAATTTATCCACCAATACTTAGAAAAATTACAATGTTAATCAAGATTTAATAAATTTCCAAACCCACAGCATTTTTTGAAGAATATTGTTGAAAATATAGTTAATAATTTGAAATGAGGTAAATAAAGAAAGCATGAGTTCCGCATTAATCTACTAGTTACACCGTTCAACTCAGAGCATGTTCTTCCTTGTTTCATTAAGTCAAATTTTTAATAATAGTCCTATTAAAGTTGGCAAATGGGGCGACAATGCACGAACTTTTTATGAGCTGCCTGGCAGAAGACTGTGTACTTTTATGTTACTGGATATATGTACATATATAGATACGTAAATTACTATGATCCCTTGAGGAGATCGATTCCGATTTGCTTAATTTTGTGATACATTAAAAAAATTTAATACTTTTGGTCGATTTAATATACATTTAATTTACGTAATATGGCTCTGTATTATATTCTTAAGTATTAAATATTTAAGTAATTAAGTATTAGTACTTAATCGCAGTTTAATCAAAATTATACATTTTCAATCAGTTGTGAATAACATAATGTATGTAATGATCTACGTGTAGTAACTCGTAGATCGTGTTCACTATGGCACCACCTTGACTTTTGCCAATTTTATGAAAAATAGAAACATTGCGGTTTTTGTAAGTGTCATTATGTATGTCGCAGTAGTAAACACGCAACGATTACACAATTTTTAGGCCTAGTGTGGACCATAGTGTGACGTATGGTCGACGTATATGATTAGTGAAATATATGGATGTGTGTGTTCAATTTTAAATTCCCACGGTCGGGGACTAGCCTCTTAACTAGGCGACAATCTATGTCCTTTTGTGATACATTTTATTGAAAAATCGCACTTTTAAGTTTGAGCTTTGGCGTGGCAGTTTGAAATTCATTTAATTCATTTTCATTCACTTCATTTTAATATAATATTAATCTATTAATACACTTGTACTTTTTAACTTTCCGCTACGTATTTAGATAAGGAAGTTACTGATTTAGTAAGTAAATAAGTAAAGTAAGTGTTTTCTTGCTGATTTTGTTGACTTAGCAATTAAGACATTTCAATATTTCTCAGAACTGAAAAAATGCTTATACTCGTAGTTTTTACTCTTTTGAGCTTAAAATACCTTAATTTAGCGAAAAGTTTTAGGGATGTCCTGCAAGGTCAACACTTTAGAGATTTTTCACAATATGATTATTGTGAAATAGTACAAGTGTATTAATTGATTAATCTTGTATTGACGTCAATTTCCAGTCTTAGCCTTAAGGTAAAAAGCTAAAAAAATTATATTCATGCCCGTATCCCCGAAGAGGTAGGCAGAGGTACAATATTCATTTCCATACGAATCGTTGTTTTCACGCCTTTGATTTAAAGTCTGGTTTCAAAGTCTGTTTCTATTCTCTAGCAATTTTTATCCGGCCGGTATTTAGGTTTAGTTAGTATCAGACTCAGAGCTGATAGACTCAGATCTAAGCCGAATAGGTGAACTCTTAAACTTCTTTCGAAAAATTAAAACCAATCATTTTCGTAAATCATTTCGTTATTTTCTTAATATGTAGGAATCCATTTCGGCACTGTCATATAGTCCTGATTTAAAGCAATACAGCTAAAAATCCAGATCAAAATAACCAACTTATTTTAATTTAGATCTTCTTGGCTTCTATTTATACTACTCTGTGTTTGGCTTTTTGTTGAAATATCTGTGCCTCTTTAAATTATAAAAGCAAATATCACAAATGAATTATCCAAAGCATCGAACTACTCATAGAACTAATATAATTATTCATATGAGGAACTATTAGCTACTGATCCACTGTCAATTATTTGAAAATTGAAATATGTACTCATTGACTTACTAATATACGGACGTCGGGTCCGCGCTAAAAAATATCCGAGGCAAATGTCTTACAATCAAGGATTTAAAACGTTATGATTTCGATATATTTGCGTCGTTGTGATTGGTTATGGTATATCATATTATGACGTTGTCTTCTAGCGCTAGTTGGCGAACCAATCATGAAACAGCATGAAACGCAGGGAACCAATCACGAAACAGCAAAAATATCGAAATTATAACGTTATAAATCCTTGCTTACAATACGAAGAAAGAGCTACAATTCGGCGTTAGTCATTGTACGACCGCGTTCACGAGTACACATCCACAATGCCGTATTGTATTGTCAAATCGTGTAAAAGCTACGCAAGCAAACTGAAAAAAGACGAAGGTATATCATATTTTCGGTAAGAAGGCTATTATTTAATCTTTTAAATTATTGTTTTGCTACGAATATACACAATTTTATTTTAAATTGAATTAATTGCAAAAACAAATGTCAAAATGTCATCTATCCCATTGTGAGAAATAGTACAAAAATTTCATAGAGTCGTTTTGTTGTTTTTTTAAATATATTTAAATATGTTTAGTTCGGGTTTGATTTTTAGTATATTTATTCTAGATTTTATCAAGACTCAACACGTTATTCAGCATGGAGGAGTGTTATTGCTACATCGCGAGGGCAATAATATTTTATGCCAAAATGTTATTGCCCTCGCGTGTTGCCCGCGTTCCATGTTGTTTGCTCTAATCGTTTATAAAAATAAAGCTGTACCAGAATTGCAAGTAAATACCATTTGGTTTACTTACCTTACCTTACTCTTCACCTTATTTTGATATGAAACAATAGTTGACAAAAAAGCACCTTTATAATATGAATGAAAAGAAAAACAGGTGTTTAGTGTTGTAGATTTATATAATACTATATAATACAAGGAATATCTGATCACATATTCTTTTTGTTATAATGACCAAGCCATGTTATCTATGTAGCATATTGGTGGAAACTGGTTTTAAGGAGGGAGTAATTATAGTTAAATATGTTTTTTTTGTTTACATAAAAAATAAATAACTTAAATAATATATTATTCCCCGTGTTGGTTCCGGGCTCCTTTAAAGAATAGATCAACTGCCGTTTTGCCAGGCAGGTAGTGAAAGGAGATTGGCTATGCGAGTCACTACCATCGTAGCTGCTATGTGGTAGAGTTTCGCATTGTCTCGCCCGGGTTAGGTACCACCGCCTTACATATTCCTGCCGCAATATCGTCAATGCTTGTCACTGTCGTGTTCCGGTTTGGAGGGCAAGGTAGCCGGTAAACTTATGCATGTGGCAATAGAACTCGCCACAAGATAGCAACGCACCATTAACATGTTTGGTGTTTATAGGCAATGGTTGACTCTTTCCATCAGGAGACCTATTTGCTTGCTTGTTTGGTATCTTATGATATATAAAAAAACATTGACTTAATATTGAACTTTTCTCCAGTGACGTCGGTAGAAGTTTTCTTGCCTCAAAAGTATATTTTCGAGTAGAAGATAAAGCCTTACTTCTGTTTATATGGAACGTATCCAAGTTATTTTGCTATGTAAATAAACAAAGATAACAGAGATTTATTTATTTATGATTACCTCCATCTCTAAAATCAGTTGCCACCGATATGCTACATAGATAACTGGGTTCAATTATGACTGTAACCCGTTTGGGCTATATGATTCACAAAAAATAACGTGTGTGTTTCTAATTAATATTTCAACTGTGATTATTTGTTTCTTTATAATTAAACGATGACGCTAATAGAAAGAGTGTCAACATATAATAAATAATAAAATACCGGACCTATCAAATAAAAATTAATAATATTAATTTAAGTTTAATAAAATATAAAATTATATATTTTTTTAAATATTTTTACACTATATCGTGGAATAAACTGGTAACTTATAATTAATTATTTTACTTAATTTCACAACGTATTATCGGCTTTTTTTTTAACAAGAGAAAAGAAAAAAATACTATCCAACATTTTTTAGTTATTGAAAAACTATACTTAAGAAAATCGTAACAAAACTTTTAGTTAACATTACTGTTTTCTTTCTTCTGTTAACTTTTTTTTCATAAAGTTCGTTCATATAGTTAAATAAATTTATCAAATTTTGTCAACAAAGCGACTTCATGCATTCCTTGTTCTAACATATTTTTTATTTGAATTATCCATATTTATATTCAAATAAAGAATATGATCTAGAACAAATTTGGAATTTAGTGTTTAAATTTCTTTATTAACATTTCTATTTCTGTCATGTGTAATTGGGACACATTTTTTCGCGATTTTACTATGAGACCCGATGTCCATAGTAATAATATGTCAATGTATGTACTACTAAATGTCATAAATCTTAGGTATTTATGAACAGACGTACCAATAGTCTAGTCGACAAGTTGAAAATGTTGTAATATAAAGATACTGCTCTTAAAATTGTGCATGTGTGTGTGTGTGTAGGTGTGTGTGTGTGTGTGTGTGTAGGTGTGTGTGTGTGCGTGCGTGTGTGTGTGTGTGTGTGTGTATCTAAACATCTTATAACTTTTGATGGCATTTGATTGGATTCCAAATGATATGAACCTATTCGGTCCAGATTTTGAGAAATTTTGAAAAAACCGATTAACTTTTTTGGCGAAACAGTGCTTTTTATGATATAACTTCCAAATAAATGCACTGATTGAGTACAAAATCCAATCAAATCTTCTTCAAATAACTGATCCAATGCATCAATTGCATAAAAATCAGTTTATCCGTTCGGGAGTTGACAAAAATTTTGACAAAAATGGTTTTTTCAACATAACTTCGAAATTTTTAACCGATGATTTTTGGATCTTGTATTGATTTTTTAATATTTAGAACTTGAAAAACTACGTCGAATACCGGTCCAACAATTAAAATCGAATTCAATTTTCCAAAGTTACGGCTTTTCAAATATTAAAATTTCGTGGTTTAGGTACAGTTTACTTGCTTTATATTTTTAAAATAACTTTTAGGCTAATATATCAATTTATTTAAAACCTAGATAGTTTTTCTACTAGAAAAATTGCGTCAAATACCGTAAATTGGATTAAAATTTGTTGATTCTTTCGGGATTTATCAATGAGCCAAATTAAAAAAAAGTTATTTTTGATATTTCTTCGAGTTTTTTAAACTATTAATTTTGTAGTTAAATAAAACAACTCGGAGCTCAAAAATTGCTTTGAACGCCATTCAAAAGATCACACAATCGATTATTATTTTGAAAATATACATCTTTTTAAACATTAAAATAGGATTATTTTAATATTTAGGATTTAAAACAATTGTGATTATTTAGTTCTTTGACTTCAAAAATTCATGATTAGGTATAGTTTTTGCTTCGTTAAGCTTAAAATACCTCACTTTAGCGGGAATTTTCAGAGATGGCTTGCAGGGTCAAACGGTTTATAGATTTTTTCATCAGTGTTTTTACACTAAATACAGCAAATATGTTTTGAAAATATCAAATAGGATAAAACAAGTAATTTTCCTTGAAATGAGTATATTCATTCGTATTATTTTTAAAATGAATTACAAATAGAATAGAGATATTTTTACTTCATAAAGTTACTTGATTTTTGTAAATTAAGATTAGAGCACAACTTCACTTCACGGAGCCATGCAATAATGTTTGAATTAAACACAAGCAAATCTTTGAAAACTTGATTTTTTATTGTCTTTAGGTTAAATCAAGATGAAGTTCCTAGCCATTGCCCTTCTTCTCGTCGCAGGCTCTAGTGCCTCGCCCAAAAATATACTAATTCCATCACCCATTGGTAAGTACTGTGAATTATATATCTTAATGATTTAACTAAATTACTTGTAGTAAAACTCTATAATAACTAAACGAGTTGCTTCGTATGAAGAGATTAGGTATGGCGAGTTAGTAAGCGGTACTAAAAAATCATATAAATTCTCGAGTATAAAACAAAAGATGTATAATTATTTCTGCTCATGACTGAAGCTGATAAACTTGCAATCTATATTCATTCAAATTCTCTTCGTGCATTTATCTATCTTTTATCCTTCATTTACTTCTGTGACGTCTTTCTCGGATAAAGCACCACTATTTTACCTATTCCTGCATTGTGATTGGCACTGTTGTTCCGGTTATACGGTAAACTGAAGTATCCTGTAAATAAATTGCTATTCTTTGTACATTTCTGAATCAATATATTAGGTTTCAAAATCAATGCTTTATTGGTTCAAACATGTAGACTACCCATACTCATTTTAGCGATATTTTCAATTTAATCCCCTTCGCTTCAGTGTTACAAACGTGGTTTTCAAGTTTTACACTATATATTTGATGTAGTGATATTATATCAATTGTTTACCACGATTAATATAAATAAATATCACTGGCATTGACATATTATTACTATAGACGTCGGGTCCGCGCTAAAAAATGTCCGAGGCAAATTCTTACAACACGAAGAAAGAGCTACAATTTGGCGTTAGCCATCGTACGACCGCGTTCATGAGTACATATCAACGATGCCGTATTGTATTGTCAAATGCCGTATTGTAGTGTAAAAACTACGCAAGCAAACTGAAAAAAGACGAAGTATATCATATTTTCGGTAAAAAGGCTATTGTTTAATCTTTTAAATTATTGTTTTGCTACAAAAATACACAATTTTATTTTAAATTGAATTAATTGCAAAAACAAATGTCATCCCGAGACCCATTGAGAGATATAGAACAAAAATTTCATAGAGTCGTTTTGTTGTTTTTTAAATATATTTAAATATGTTTAGTTCGGGTTTTGATTTTTAGTATATTTATTCTAGATTTTCTCGAGACTCAACACGTTATTCAGCATGGAGGAGTGTTATTGCTACATCGCGAGGGCAATAATATTTTATTGTGTGCTCTAATCGTTTATAAAAATAAAGCTGTACCAGAATTGCAAGTAAATACCATTTGGTTTACTTACCTTACCTTACTCTTCACCTTATTTTGGTATGAAACAATAGTTGATAAAAAAAGCACCTTTATGAACAAAAAGAAAAACAGGTGTTTCATATATATTATCAAGTGTTGTAGATTTATATAATACTATATAATACAAGGAATATCTAATCACATATTCTTTTTGTTATAATGACTAAGCCATGTTATCTATGTAGCATATTGGTGGGAACTGGTTTTAAGGATGGAGTAATTATAGTTAAATATGTTTTTTTTGTTTACATAAAAATAAATAATTTAAATAATATATTATTCCCCGTGTTGGTTCGGGGCTCCTTTGAAGAATAGATCAACTGCCGTTCTGCCAGGCAGGTCGTAAAAGGCGACCGATTGGCTATACGAGTCACTACCATCATAGCTACTAGATGGCAGAGTTTTGCATTGTCTCGCCCGGGTTAGGTACTACCACCTTACATATTCCTGCCGTAATAGCGTCAGTGCTTGTCACTGTCGTGTTCCGATTTGGAGGTTAAGTTAGCCGGTAAACTTATGCATGTGGCATTAGAACTCGCCACAAGATAGCAACGCACCATTAACATCTTTGGTGTCTATAGGCGATAGTTGACTCTTTCCATCAGGAGACCTATCTTCTTGTTTGGTATCTTATGATATATAAAAAAAACATTGACTTTAATTTTGAACTTTTCTCCAGTGACGTCGGTATAAGTTTTCTTGCCTCAAAAGTATATTTTCGAGTAGAAGATAAAGCCTTAATTCTGTTTATATGGAACGTATCTAAGTTATTTACTACGAGTGTCATATGTTAAACAAATATCAATGTCAATAATATATTATTGGAATTATTTATTTTGCTATGTAAATAAACAAAGATAACAGAGACTTATTTATTTATAATTACCTCCATCTCTAAAATCAGTTGCCACCGATATGCTACATAGATAACCGGATACCCGGATAACCGGATAACCGGATATAATAAATAATAAAATACCGGACCTATCAAATGAAAAATTAATAATATTAATTTAAGTTTAGTAAAATATAAAATTATATATTTTTTTAAATATTTTTACACTATATCGTAGAATAAATTGGTAACTTATAATTAATTATTTTAATTAATTACACAACGTATTATCGGTTTTTTTACAAGAGAAAAAAAAATATTATCCACAATTTTTTAGTTATTGAAAAACTAGACTAATGAAAATCGTAACAAAACTTTTTGTTAAAATTACTGTTTTTTTCTTCTGTAAACTTTTTTCATAAAGTTCGTTCATAAAGTTAAATAAATTTATCAAATTTTGTCAACAAAGCGATTTCATGCATTCCTTGTTCTATCATATTTTTTATTTGAATTATCTATATTTAAATTCAAATAAAGAATATGATTTTTTGTTTAAAAGAAAAAAATATTATCCAAAATTTTTTAGTTATTAAAAAAGCAGACTGAAGAAAATCGTAACAAAACTTTTAGCTACTAACATTACTGTTTTTTCTTCCGTAAACTAGTTCGTAAATTTAAATAACTTTATCAAATTTTGTCAACAAAGCGACTTCATGCATTCCTTGCTCTATAATATTTTTTATTTGAATTATCTATATTTAAATTCAAATAATGAATATGATCTAGAACACGTTTGGAATTTAGTGTTTAAATTCCTTTGTTTTTCTATTTCTGTGATGTGTAATTAGGACACATTTTTTCGCGATTTTACTATGAGACCCGACGTCCATACTAATATATTTCAATTTATTATTATTTATTTATTATTTGCTTATATGAGCCATGTAGCGGCTTTTTCACGCCCAACACCGTGTCTGTTAGTACTTGTGTCGTCTGTGGTGGGGTCTCGGAAATAAAAAATCAAATATTCTTTATTCCATTAAACTTCTTAGCGAGAAATGCAGCCACGGTACTTGGTTGATGAAATCCTCACAGTGTGTGAGGTTTTAGTTACCACAAAATTTTTTGACCAAACAAAAGTGCGTAAAAGATCATTTAATTTCTTATTCCTATTTTCTAAGCTAGGTATAACTTATAGTTCGTTATAGCTATCTATTACATACTATCAAATGACAGCCAGAACACAGGATACAAATTGCTATAAATAATGTAGGTTTCCTTCTGAGGTTTTTATTCAATCACTACGAGTATGATATAATGCGTGCAAAGGCGCGAATCCCATCTAGTTATTTTATATGTCAAAAAATTGCTTAAGATTAATTATATTGTTAATTATGTTAAAAATTAATTGTTTATAATATAACTAATTGTTGAACACCTTTTTTGTATTTGTATTTTTAATAATATGTCAATGATCACTGGACAAATTACACGAATCGACCTAACCTGAAACTAAACAAATTATGAGTGTTAGTCAACGATACTAATACATGGAAATACTCAAACGTATTTAATAAACACCCAAACCCAAAAATACAAACACCTATGCTCATACACAAATGTTTATGTTGGTAATCGAATCTGAGTCCCATTGAGGCATTCTGATATCCGTTTATACAAAAACTTGGCAGACTTGTGAAAGCTCAGTGATAATACACTATGGTACCTTC
This sequence comes from Apodemia mormo, assembly GCA_036924255.1. NCBI lineage: Eukaryota > Metazoa > Arthropoda > Insecta > Lepidoptera > Riodinidae > Apodemia > Apodemia mormo. The sequence goes on along the minus strand of JAUPFN010000001.1, from coordinate 42,403,042 downwards.
CAAGTGAGCTCATGATTTTGCCTGGACGTAGGGACTGGAATTCTCTGATGCAGAGTTTGAACAAAACAACCTTGTTTGAACTCATTGGTCTTATTGCTGCAAGTACTAAGTTTGATTAGTGCTAATTATGACGAGGATCTGAAGATGGAGCTGAAAAAGTACCACCGAAATTTATGCGTAGAATATAGAAAGAGTTATATCATAGAATATAGAAAGAATATTGTCAAATTTGAACTCGATGAATTTCTTATGACGTGTACTTTCCGTGTACTAAGTGTGTTGAATATCTGAAGATAGAGCCGTAAGAGTGCCATTGTAGTAACTCACAGATAGAAATTGCTAATATAGTGGAGTTTGGAATCATTTCATTTGTTACAATAAGTTCGTTTTCGTGATTGTAAGACTCTGTTGATTGGGCCAAATAAATGCCACTGGAACTTCAAGGATCCAGATTAGAAATGCAAGTACAATGAACCCCTAAACTAAATGAGGTAAAGTTTTTGAATTAGCACTTAACTTGCTTGTATTGGTAAACACCTTAGTGCTGGATGATTTTCAGGACCGGATGATGCAAATGGAAGGTAACCATGAGAACTCCTAAACTACATAAGATAAATTAATCGAAATTGGACTCATTTGTTCTGTTTGGATAAACACTATAGTGCAAGATGATTTCCAGATTCTCGTAATAGAGCTGGAAGTACGATATGGAAACTTTGAAATAAAATAGAGCAACAAATTTGACTTTGAGGTCGTTTGATTCGTTATTATAAGGACTTTGGAGCGGAATAGCTTCCAGTGCCTGATGACAGAGCTGGAAGATGTACCTGAGAACTCCTTAGTTAAACCAGGGTAACCCATTAAGTAGAGACTAATTCGGTTTGTTTTGGCAAACAATTTGGGAACTTTTAAACTAAACAAGATAAACCTATCGAGTTCGAGATCCTTTGTTCTTTTAACAAACATGCTGCTGCTAGACGATTTCCGGGGTCTTATAATAGAGCTTATGATGGAGGTCATGGGACCTTTGGAATAAAATCTTGAATCTTGTACATTTCTGATCGAAGTGTTGAACGCATTGATATTAAAACCCAAGATGCACAGTCCCGAACAAAACTGATACTCAAAAGTGTCCTTAATTTCATTTAGTTATAAGTATGGTAAAAATATATGTTTTTGCATATCCAACCTTAAGCGCAAGATTTATAGTTGTTTTTACAACGCAATGTACGAAAAGTAATAAAATTGACAGTATCGCGATTGACGCGACTCTATTTGAAATGAGCGCACAATTCAAAATATTGCGCTCATTTTTATGGGACGTTTTTGAGACACTGACTCTGTATGTTGGGTTTTATATACGCCGGATGTTTTCTAAGATATAATAATGATGGAACTGGAAGGTGGCCATCGGAGATTGGGCTGATATAGTTGGCCTTTATTACTAGAATATTTGTAGGGTTTGATAATGGAACTAGAAAGAGGCCATGAACCTCCTGCACCAAACAAAATAAGCCCATTAAGTGTGGCCTCATTTGTTATATTTTTACATACACTGAATGATTTTCAGGGTTAAATAGTGGAGCTGAAGACAACGGAAGCTTTGCAATAAAACAACTCATGCTCATTGAATAAGGAACCGTGGTAACCTTAACCTGGTGCTGTAAGATCCGCTTCGAAGATCGTCAGCTTCTTTCACGTTTTGCTCTTAAAATTATGCATATGTAGCTGACTGGCGTTCTGAGGATGATTTTTAATTTTATCTTGTATATTACGGCAAGCCTATGAGGGCACACGCTGCCGCCTGTGTTCATTGGCACGCATTTGATTTGACCAATGAGCGTGCACTTTTTGGTTCAATCAAATAGCGCATGCTTCCCCGGTTTCCTGTAACACATTTTCGTCCGTTTTCCGATATCACTCTCACAAAAAATATGCAGCAACCGAGAGGAAAGATGTTACACGTTGACATATTATTATGGACGTCGGGTCCGCACTAAAAAAAGTTCGAGGCAAATGAGCTACAAAACGCAAAAAGAGCTATAATTCCGCGTTAGTCGAAAGTAAACCTTGATATAATGATTGTGTTTAAATTACCTTGTTAATATAGCTATTTTTGTGATGTGTTCCTGGGAATTTTTTATCGCGATTTTGGTATGAGACCCGATGTCCATAGTTATAATATTATGTCAATGATGTTACACATCTATACGCGCTTGTTGTAGGGCATCAGAATAAGTAATTTTTAATTAATTTAATTATTGTATTTTAACTATATATACATGTATAAGTTATACAGAGTAGGTTGTCTTCTTAGATTTGAGGTTTAAGATTAAGTAAAGTGTGTTATTATGTATGTATGTAAAAGTATTTATATATGTATTTCTATGTATTAGTATCGTTGACTAGCACCCAAAACACAAGCAAATAATTTGCTTACTTTGGGGTTAGATCAGTAAGTGTTATTTGTCCCATGAATATTTATTTATTTATTATTAACCAAAAAACTATTTAAAAAAAAAACTAAAACTATTATATACAGTATTATAAACATTTTTAATAATTTATATGCTGTTTAGTTAGCAGAATATTGTGCTTATAATTATTTTTCTAACATCTTTATATCCTTGCAAAAAGGAAAGAAGTAAAACAAAATAAGAATAAAAAGAATATTTTTCAGACGCAAAAGAAGAGCGCCTAGTTGAGGGAGTTATCATCAGCGCTATTGAGTACATCAGCCAACGTATTCAAGATGCCGGTTATGATCCTCTGGAAGTGCCGAGGCTTGCAGTTGAATATGTATACCCTAATTTGTAAGTTTTTATCTTATTTTTCATAACATAGGTACAGTAAAAAGATTCTCACATGACACTGTGCATTGCCGAGGCAAGCGTAAAAGGTTTACATTTAGTGATGGGCGGAGGATAAAATGTTGGAGGATGAGTATTCGAGTTTTTATCCATTTTTATCGGATATTTACTAAAAATGATGGACATTTATATTTTTTTGCATATTTGGATGGTTATTTTTTAAAGTTTAATGACTAGTATTTATTATTTGGGCTTTTGAAAATACTACGCTATTACCTTAGATTATAATATACTGTCTAGACAAAGTGTTTTCTGCAAATGTAACAAATTAATAGGTCAGACTTGAAACACTATTATACTTATTACGCACACAAATATGCTCAATTACAACTGTTTTAAAATTTGCAAGCTTGCCACTGATTCTAAGTGTTGCCAATTTGCGAATCCTTCTTCAAACCTAAAAATCAATCATATTTTTACACTTACTAAAAGTATTGATTTTGAGATATGTATAAGTGTGTTTTAAATTTATTTCCATGAATTATTTTTTTTTAACTTCCCACTACGTATGTAGATAAGGAAGTTACCGATTTTGCCCCGATTTTTGAAAATCGAGTTTTCACCTGACCTCTGTTTGGAGGTCCTAGGAACCTTTTCCTAATATTTTCACGTTGACGTCAATATGTGTGTATGTATGTGTGTGTGTATTTAAACATCGAAAACATTTTGAACGGCTTGATTTATGAAAAGAATACTTGGGGCGTGATCTACAATCGATATAGAAGCCAAAAATATAGTTTTTAGAATTTTTGTCTGTTTGTCTGTATGTATGTCCGGGGTAAACTCAGAAAGTACTGCATAGATTTACTTCAAATTTTGCATGAATATTACTAATAAGTCGGGTCAACATATAGGCTACATATTATCACGCTATCACCTACGGGGGAGGAGCTGTGCGGAGTAAACGAAGTCCGCGCGGACGAAGTCGTGGGCAACAGCTAGTATGAAATAAGATTATAAAATAAGATTCGATTTTTGTAGAGTATATGAAACTTAACAAATATTTTTTCCCTAGTGAAGCACAAGTGAAGGCTTTCGTTGAGGAGTTACTATTCACTGGCGCTAGCAACATTGCCGTCAATACTATGGACTATTCAGTGCTCTTTAGCAGGCTGCAATTCGATCTTTCCTTGCCTGAACTGAGCCTTGTTGTGGGTAAGTATTTATTATTACTAGCCTGTGACCGAAATTCGACCATAGACAAAACAATAAAATATCTTTTAAGTTAATTGACAACTGATTTGAGCAGTAAAGAAAATACTATACATGTGTGTACATTATCATGTATGTCACATGAATGTAGTGTGTGTAATGTTTATTTTATTAATTTAGGCCCGATTTTTCAATGGTCAGTTAAACAACGAGATAACATAAATGCCACAGTTAACACTATTTTAAAACTGAGGTAACTGAGATTTTAACAAACGAATAAAATGTTTAAATTTTTCAAAGCACAGATAACATTCAGTTAACTACCTGGCTGATTTTTGTGACTAGCTTCACACATATCTGCGAGAGCGAGACGCGCTTATGTACGTTTACAAATTTTAGAAAGAAATAGAGAACTTTGAAATAATGTTAGGGGCTGTCCGGTGTCATAATAAATACGACGTAAATCGTAAATTGTAACCAGATGTCCGCTTGGCTTGTCAGTTTGTTATTATTTATTATTTTATTTTCGTTTGAACTTCGAATCAAAAACTATATATTGTATGTGTAATTTCTTAAGACCAATACAAAGGTAAGTAAGAGTGAAGTGAAATTATTTACCGAATTGGTGGCAAATCATCGCAGAATAATAAAAAATAAAATATCCATAATTTCACAGTATAAAAGCAAAAACTCGAGTATACCTACAAACATATGGCGCGCACATTGAGTAGAAAGTCGAATTACTCCACAGGGACAGTTAAGTTTATTCCCTAGTTAGAGTATTTAACTAACCGTTAGAGCCTATCTGTCAATTGAAAAATTTAAAATATTGTTAACAGTGGAATTTATGTTATCTCGTTGTTTAACTGGCCATTGAAAAATTGGGCCTAACTCAGTTAAAGTTATTGAATGGTTAGCTATCTGACGTTTTAAGTGGCCATTAAAAAATTGGGCCTTAATGTATTTAGTTTCGGCAGTTCTCCGGAATGTAAAATTAATGTTGCCAAAGTTTTTCCTTCACGTATTAATATCTGGATTCCCCGTATTAGCCCCGCCTCACCCCTTTCAAGAATAGATCTGCCATTTTACCAGGCAGTATGTAAAAGGCGAAAGATTGGATATGCCACCAACAACGTGACTATTATGTGGTAGAGCTCTGGAACGTCTTGACCGGGTCTGGTACCACCGCCTTATATATTCCTACCGTTACTCGTCGGTCTTTGTTACTGTCGTGTTCTGGTTTATATAGGCATTGAGTTTTTTCCGTCAGAAAAGCTATCTACTTATTTGTTATCCTATCCACCATGTTGAACCGGGCCCGCTTTGAAAAATAGACCATCTGCCATTCTGCTAGGTCGTTCGTAAAACGCGAAATATTGGATGTACGTGTCACTACCATCGTGACCTCTAACGGATTTCTGGAACCACCGACGTAACCATTCCTGCCACAATAGCGTCCATGCTTGTCACTGTCGTGTTCCGGTTTGGAGGGTAAGTTAGCTGTTGAAGTGGTATTAATAACCCGCAATATGGACCATTACACGCACACACACACACACACAAATCTCTTTGCAAATAATTATAGATTTTACTATGATTATTTGCAAACGATTATGTATTCTTAATGACGAGTCAATTATTTATCATATATTACATTTTTCATCATCGGTACTTGGTACTTAAATACAATATTTATCAAATAAATCATTTGTTCTCTTTATTCCTATATAAGTAATGTAATTACAATTAAATTACAACCGGTTTCGCTTACATCAATATTCTCAAAGTTTTGGTTGGAAATTAATTATAATTACCTTATTGTGAAAAAGTAAAAGTGAATTTATTAACAAATATTGTATCAATTATTTATTAATTACGAAAAATAGAGTTATTTATTTTCTTCGTCATTTTTTCTCAATAATAATAATAATTAATGAAAAACTTTATGGATTCGTGTAATCTCAAATTAAGCAAATTATTTGTTCACTTTATAGGTTTTAGTTAACGATACTATAATAATAGATCCGAATTAGCAACGCATCACTGACATCGCCTATAGACAACAAAGAGCTATCTAAGACATCGATATAAGAATGTTATATCAGTGATCTAAGAGTAATGTTTGTCTCTTTCTATCAGGAGAGCCATCTGCTTGTTTGTTATCCTATAATATAAATAAATAAATAATGAAGTTATGTTAAAAAAATATATTTTTTTCCAGGTGATTCTGGCGTTGAATTAATTGTTAGCGGAAATGAATATGACGGTCAACTAAAGGGATCGTAAGTTTCTTTTTTTATATTATAGGATAGTAATGAAGCAGATTCCTCTAGAAGATTACGTTCAGCTCCTGATGAAAAACGGTAATCATTGTCTATAAAGATCAAGATGACAATGATGCGTACTAAAGATGAAGTTAGGAATATAATTAACTCTGCGTCTATACATTTTTCGAATAATTTACGAAACTGAAATCGACTGTTGTTAATACCGACGTTATTGAGGCGGTATTAGTCCAGTCATTTAAGCTCCAATTAGGTAAGAATCTCGGAATTCGAGATACCCAGCTGTAAGTCTGTAAATACTTGTATATTGTCACCCTAAAATTTGTTTTAAAACCTACATATGGTAGGGTGTACTCAACTTTTAAATTTCAAGGTCACAAAAATCGGACTTTCCTTTTTTTTGTAAATATCTCATTTTCTATGGGTTTTTTCCTATTTGTATTTATTATCAATATATATATGTATATATATACAAAATACAAAATTGTCTACAACATTTTCTACAAATTTTTACAAAACAATACAAAATTTTCTACAATTTTTTTTAAAAAAAATTTCATACAGTGAACCGTTTTCGAGATATAGAGCGGAGAGCGCGCGGTCACAGCATCACTTCAGGTCAACCGGTGCCTCTGGTCGAAAACGCCATATATAGTTGATGAACTATCGATAAATCAATGATTATAAATATTTGTCATTTTTTATTAACTATTTTATTATATTTTATATATTATATTATATTTTATCATTTTTTCCTAACATATCCACTTTTTATTCAGTATTATTTTATTTAACAACACTTACCTGCCCATGTAATTGGAGATTGTTAATGATAATATAGCAAAAAACCCATAGGAAATGAGATATTTACAGAAAAGCGCAAAAAAAAACGATTTTTATGACTTTTGACCTTGAAATTTAATAGTTGAGTACACCCTACCATACTTAGGTTTTGAGACAACTTTTAGGGTGTCAATATTAATAAAAATACCGGTGGCAATATATAAGTATTTACAGACTTACAGCTGGGTATCTCGAATTCCGAGGTAAACTTACTATAATGACTGGACTATATAAGGCAAATCGTTAGTACCAAAACCAAGCAAAACATCGCAGAACACTAACACTAGATACTTACGATGGCTGTATTACTTAATTTGATTTTAGGTTATCTTTAACATATTGTTTAGCAAACCGATGTACTATTCTTCAAAATGTGCCCTTCAAATTTAATGTCCGTATAATGAATAAATGGACGAGTACTTCTATTTAACCATCTATTGACAAATAATTGATATTAGACACATATGATTCACTATAATTTAGTTAATACACTATAAATTATAAACTAAATCCTTTGTCTAAAATAAGTTTATTAATTATAGTGTCATCTAACGTACTGTCATCTAATACAGGGCTTACTGTTTTATTAGTAATTAATTGGAAACAATGGTTTGTAAACATGGAGTAAACAGACGTAAAGATTTACATTTGATAACTAATATTATCCATCTCTAGGTAATAATCTATAATTTTACGAACATATTTCTAATGTATATTATTTATAAATATTAGGTTTCTGCAGTCTTCCCGCCTTGTAAACTTTAATGTTCCAACTTCACCTTTCGCGTCATTATCGTAAATATATAATACGTGAAAATTTGTACCCCTTACAAATTTTCACGTATTATATATTTAATTCCTCAAAAAACCGAAACCAGTTATTAAACATCCTTAACTATCACAATGCCATATTTTTCTGGAAATATTCCAATATTTCTTATTTTATGCCGTATTAGTTATGCTGTTTTGCATAGAAATCAGGCACATAAATTTAACTTAAATACACGTACATTTTTATTTCGAAATAATAATTTCGGTGAAGTAATCAATCGACACGTCCCAAGAACAAAATCGTATCTGCAAAACCACCAAATTACAATATATTTGTTTGTGGGAGTACATTGTACATAAGACGATGTTCACTTGAGCATTTCCAAAAACAAAACACCAATAACTATAAAAAATATATTGTCTTTTGGCTTTATGCGTGTTTAAGGCGAATTTTATTATAAAACCAATTTCGTCTGACCTCTCCATACGATTTTGTTCTTGGGACGTGTCGAAATACTATAAACTCTTTGGTAGGTATAGATCCGTTAGCTATATTACGAATATTAAAGTTTGTAAGAATATTTAAATGTTTATCACTCAAATACGCATTGGCGGCTTGACGGGTTTGAATGAAACTTGTATATTACGTAGTTTGTTTCCTAAATAATTGTATGCCAGAAAGTTAAATGTTTCTGCAAAAACAAGCAGGAAGACATAACTTATAGGGAGTCAGAAAAATAAGAAAACTTAAGAACAGGTTCTGTTAGAGATGCCGTGCTCCCGTAAGATTTACAAAACGTTATATCATGCAATGCGATGGGGGCCATAGCTAATTGATAAAACGCCCGTTGGTTATTAAGCTACCCTGAGGGACTGTGAATACAAGCGATGAGGTTCAGGAACGAATTATATAACCATGCTTTGGGGTTTGGTCGATTTGTGTAATTCGTACAATTTATTTTATTAAATAAAGATTTGGTTACGAAAATTGAATTTGTTTTAGATTATCAATTAGGCAAATTCGCATCGCTGGAGAGGTGCGCATTAATGTCGGTATCATCTCTGGCATCACCGTTCGGAGCCTTAGCCTGGACTTCACCCTCGGTGGAATGAATGTAAGTGTACTAATCACTATTAAAAGAAGCCAGATCCGTTTGTATGGTGAGAATAAACGTTTGAATAATACTCATAATCATTGTATAGCGTGGCATTAGTTTGAACTAGCAATTCAATGTAGGTATATTGAGTTTTTATTTCTACAGAGAAAAGCTGATTAGATTTTTAAACAGTCGACATAATAGCCTGAAAATTATTTTAAAAATATTAAGTAACTTTCCTGTAAACAACAAAATATTAATATTAACAAGCTGTAACTTTTCATAACTTAATCCGATTTTGACTTTTGAAACTGCATTTGACGTAGCTTTTTTGAGTATTTTATTGTAACTGGTAAAAAAATAGTTAAAAATCTCGGAAATATGTCAAGTGAACAATTTTTTCAAAAATTTTCTGTAAAGATAACTCTCCCAAAAAGGATTAATCGATTTTAATTCAATTTATGCATTGGATGGAGTGTTTTGAGGATTTTGAATAGATTTTGTACTTAATCGGTGCATTAGTCTGGAAGTTACATTAAAAAAATGTTTTGAGACTTTTCAAAATTTCTCAAAATCTCTTGGACCGAATTGGTTCAAATTTTCATGAATTTTAAGTTGTGTGGAATCCAATCAAATGCCATCAAGCGCATTTCAACTAGATTTATGAAAATCGAGGCAAAATCAGTAACTTCCTTATCTACTTAGCGGGAAGTTAAAAATATAGGAAAAATGTACTATTAAAATAAAGAAAAAATGACAAAAGAACTATTTTAAAAAGACATTAATAACTATATATGTATATTAAACTGTACATTTTCAGTAGAAACATCTTCTAGTGTATCAGCATCCAATTATGCCTAATTCTCGAATCGAAAAACGATCTCACAAATGATTTCATAGAATATATTATTCTCAGAAATTTACTGAAGTGTAATTAATACTCTACGTTGCAATATTAAGAACAGAACTTGTTAGTTAATTAAAAAATATTGATTTAACCTTAAAGCTAGAAAATTTTAAATTATTTACTTGTGGTATTGGTGGTAATTGATGATATTAATACATAAAAATACTTAATACATCTATCTTAATTTTAAGCGTATTTTTAAATAGTTTTAAATATGATATACATGATACCCCGGCGTCACGGTTATATTATTTATGCAGTATTCCAACTTCATACAAACGGACGAAGCGCGGGCTATGACTAAGCGCCTCGATCTCGACATGCAGACAGTCGCGACTGTGCCGCAGTGAAAATCGGACGGTGTGTTGTTTTTTTAACAATAACTGCGCGATTTTTTTACTAAAAGAAGTTCAAGTACATATTTAATATGACGAGTGGAATTAAATCTACCAATCAAAAAACAACACGCATTTTAGTTGAATACTTCCTATTCAATTCAAAAAGTATTTTATTTGTTTATATAAAAAAAAATATTTACAATCACAAAATTAAATGGAAACACAAAGCAGGCAAATGTAATTAAAATGTTGGAGGCGGGCAGCCCTATTGTACCGCGCGGCTGTAGGCATTTATTTCACAGGGTGCCATTAGACGAAAGGTTTTGGTGTTAGTTTTGCCACAGTCGCGGCTATGACTGACGGATAACCCACCGTGTAATGGGGTGCGTTACGGTGAGTGACGAAAATTTAAATATTCTTGTCATGCACCATCAGTCGCGACTTTTGAAGTATAATCTAAGTATATTACATCCTGAAGATGCTTTAAAAAGTGAAACCGGTCGAGTAATATATTAAAAAATTGTGTAAAAGTGAAATTTATGTACAAGTGGAATAGTAAAAGTGTCTAATAACAATGGAATTTCACCAAGTGCCGACGATGGAAAGTATAGAATATATAATCTAAGAGCAATGAACCACCCGACTAACCCGTTTCCTATAAAGCTAGGATTTTCAAATAGTGTTTTATTATCCGTCAAAAAATTCTGAAAAAATGGCTTTTTAAGCCAGGAACTCTTATTTCCAATATGTGTGGCATACAGGTTGACAGATATAATAGTGCACATACTGAATTATTACGTGTTTAGTACTCGATTCTGATACCAAACGTGTAAAAAACATAGAAAGTTACACCTGCGCATAGCGCAGTGAAATTAATGTACAAGTGATAATATAATCGTATAATAAAATCATATCTGTTTATTCCTGGCTGCGAAGCGGTGCGGCCAAGTGCACAACGGCAACTACGATTTTTCTAAGTCTTTATACCTATTGCCGTGAAGTGAACGATATTTTATTTAAAACCTGGTTAGTTAAATTTTTCCCACAAAATCAATTATCAATAATTTAATTAAAAATACTATCGGCCACATTTTGATTGGCACCGTGGTAAATATATATTCTCCTAATCACAAATATAAGTAAAAATGTGGCATTTAGCATGTACTCGATGACTACACCAAATCTGCAGCCAGATCTCGCACTATAACATACCCTCCTCTTTTATATTAATGGTGTAATGTAATAATCATGGGTCATTTTAAACTTTGTAAAAAATACGCTTAAAATTAAAAAGACGTGAAGGAAAAGAGAAAATAACGGAGTGGAAGAGATGATAGCAAAAATAGCTAATAATTTATATTCTTTTACAGTCTGAATTCTCTGTAACTTTGAGAGGAAATGATGTCTCCGACAATGTCAACGTCGTACTTAACGACACGATCCCTACATTCATTGCTGATAACAGGGTACGTATATTTAATAGGTATCATTTTTACTCGTACCTAACTTGTCAGTAATGTATTGATTAAAGAAAACAAAAAAATTGTATAAAGTACAAATAAAACTATCTTCATGGTCGTGCCCCTGAAGACGTAAGCAGAGGTACAACATGTGTACCCACGACTAGCTGAAAATACTTGTCCCATAATGAGATAACTGGCCAGCCTGTCGCCAATTGGGCACTTTTACATTCCCGGTCAACGTTGTTTTTATTAGAAAACTGAAAAAAAAACAATTTTTTACATGCCTGACCCAGAATCGAATGCGGCACTCCGTGCTCCACACCTGGTCACTAGACCACAGAGGCGATCTAAATTAGTAAAATATATATTTTATAAATTAAAATAGAAAACAATCAGGATTTTTTACTATAAAATTGTAAATAAGCAGATGGTTTTCCGATGAAAAAAGATAACCGTCATCTATAGATAATACCTAATGCCTTAAACATGAGTTCACCTGCTACGTAATCATCCAAACAGACATGACAATGAAAATTATTGACGCTGTTGTGGCGAATCATTCATTGTGTCATAGTTATTTAAATGCAATTTTACCTTTAATAGTATTAAAACACTACAAAAGTATCACATCAACTTAACCAAAAATTCATTTTTCAAAACTGAACATTTTTTTCATATCATTACATAGAAAATAAGCAGATGGCTCTCCTTACGGAAAGAGAAACTGTCGCCTATGGACCCCAAAGATGTTAATGATGCGTTGCTATCCGAGTCGCATGAAGGTAACACCATTTACGTGAAGCAGTTTGGCCGAATAAAACACTTGAATCACTTTTACACGCATTATTATAATTTTGGGCAGAGTTACGCCCTCAACAAGCGATAGAATTACAATGAATCGAAAACATGATGTCCCCGCTTATTTATATCATTCGTTATCTATTTTATTATGACGTCATAACACAGGTGTGCCGCACATCTGGCCGGCTAGTAGTTGTCGTCAAGCGCGGTTGATAACATACCACATCTATAAATCTACTGCCTGCCTTACCCTCCAAACTGGAACACGACAATTTCAAGGACTGATGTTGTTACGGCAGGAATAGGTAAGTCAGTAGTACCAAATACCCGGGCGAGACGTTGCAGAACCCTAGCACCTAGTAGTTACGATGTTAGTGATACGTATAGCCAATTGGTCGCTATTTACGACTTGCCTAGCAGAACGGTAGTTGCTCTATATTTCAAGGGACCTAGGACCAACACGGGGGACAATAGTAAAACCTGTTGCATGCCGTAATGAGCCAAATATGTGAGCCTTCAATATTAATATTAGATAAGGTCTTCATGTACCATATTTGATGCAATAAATTAATTATTATTATTATTATAATGACGTGACATATATTTTGAAGGGACTTTCCAAAAAGGAGGAGGTTCTCAATTCGAATGTTTATTTTATGTATGTTTTGTGTATGACTCCGTCATTTATAGACGGATTAGCAAAATATGTTTAAGAATGTATATTTTAAATTGGTCCCATATAAATTTAGTGTATAATATTTTATTCAGGGTTCCGGAGATTAGCAGGCTGGAAGTCGGCTGTTGCAATATAACTGCTTTTAAATTATATTTTTACTAACAGTTACTCGTAACTTCGTTTGTGTGACCAAAAATCATTACTTGCTTTTGCTCAGTCAGGTAAAAAGTAGGCTATGTCGCTCCTGGATATTAATATTTATTAATATATATTAACAAATATAAATAAAGCTACAGCTTTCTAAAGGTGAAAGAAATTTTAAAATTGGTTGAGTAGTTTTTGAGTTAAACCGTAACAAAAGTATATTTACACCCGCATCCCAGAAGAGGTTGGCAGAGGTACAATAAGTGCACCCACAATTAGCTGAAGATTAGCTTAGTCCCACAATTTGATAGGTGGCCAGCCTATCGCCAATCGAGCACTTATTCCAGTCTCAGGCAATGCTGTTTTTGTCAGAAAACTGAAAAAAATATTTTTAAATCGCCCGATATATATATATATATATATATATATATATATATATATATATATATATATATATATATATATATATATATATATATATATTCGCTTTCGTGCGAAGGTCACTGTTCAGTCTAGAATAATAGAAAGGAATCTATAATAACCCAAATGAATCAATGACAGTAGATAATACCTGACACAGGTATTATATAAGGCAAAGAATGTAAGCTTTAACTTACTTGAATATAATTCAAGATTAGTTCGGCCTAGACAAAACTAGTTAATCCTAAAGTATTTAGACCTAGGTCGTCCTGGGCTAAACTAGTATATACACGCTTAGTATGAACCAGATCCTAGGACAAACCTTTGGCCGGAAATCGGGTATGGCCGGTAACATATATACACTCAAATATATTTTCCAATTTTAAGTTCAATAATATTATTTAGCTGTTTTTATATATGTAGATACTGCTATCGCTATAAGTCAGCTTAGTATTTTTAACTTATAGGAATCTAGAATAATAATACTTTTCATATCTATGATTAACATTATCCTATTACGTTCATCAACTAATTCCCAAATTGTTGATCACTCTTTGGATTTAACAGATAAAGTGCGATAATAATGGTGCTATCGTATACAGATTTTCTATAAATTTATCATTACTTTGAATCGATATCATTGTTTTGTTGCCCGGCACGATCAGGTAAGCAGTTAATTTAGAAATAAATGTAAATATCGCTTGAACAAATTATTTATTTATTTATTTTTATTTATTTAAATTATGCACACATACTTTTGCCCAGGTAGACTTAACGCCCAAGAGCATTCTCTGCCAGTCAACCTCCAAAGAGTACAGAGAAGGCGCAAGGGGTGCACATAGAAAGACGAAAATAAAATTGAAACTTAATTTAGTACTAGTTGAACACACTAGTTATGTGAAAACAAAACTCATACAATTAAAACACATAATTAAAACATAAATTTATATATAATATAATTATATAATTAAATACACATATTGACTTTACATGAATACAAATAATTCAATATATAAGAATAAAATACATATACTTATAACTATAGTCAAATATATACTAAAATACATAGTAACCAATATATATTATATAAATACTCTTTTATGTCTTCATACCACAGCAGCAAATACATTAATAAAATTATATAAGTATTTAAGTAATCAATCAGGAACAATTCCCAAGTAAAGATTTTTGACTTGCCGTTTAAAAGAATACCTTGAATCTGCCCTCCTAACATCAGCAGGGAGTGCATTCCAGAGCCTTATAGCCTGAAGGACAAACGAACATGATAGAAAATTAGTACGACAAAAGGGGACATGGAGGGTGAGATCATTATTAGATCGAAGATTAAATTATACAAATCTCTAACCCTAAACTGAGCAAATTATTTCGGATGTTACTCAACGGTTCTAATACGAAAAATTAATGTATAAATACTCTTTTTTTATGTTACTGAGATAGGCAAACTGGCAGACGTACCACCTGATGGTAAGTGGTCGACGTCGCCAATGAACATAAATGGGATACCTGGGCTGGAACTAACCAGGTATTCCATTCATGTGTTGCCTATCCTGCGACATAAGATGTTAAGTCTCGGTGCCAGTAATTACACTGCCTGTCTTGCCCTTCTCTCCCAAACACAGCAGAGCTGTTTCATGGGAGAAATAGGCAAAATGGTGGTACCCATGCAGCCGGAAGCGCGGCACAGCGCATCCCTCCCACCGGTGAAGTGTCAAATGTATTTAACTTGCCATTTACTGCGGCATAACTCACGTAACTTCTAGTCTCGCAAGAAAACATTGACAATCCACACTAGACTAATAATACTTTAATACTAATACTTTCTTCTACTTAATTAATTCTGCCATTAAAGTGGGGCGTGGGGAAAAAGAACATGGCGATTGTAATAGTAAATAAATGTAGCTTATATCGTTATGAATTATGAAGCGTTCTATAACTGTTGAACGAATTTTTGAAATCGGTTCATTAATTTCGGAGATTTTCTACAAACAAACTCACAAAGTTACAAACTTTATATCTTTATAATACCACTACCTATATCCATACTTCCAAACTAATATTATAAATGCAAAATCAGTACGTCAATCCTACTGATTATTATGCTTTTACGGCTAAACCAGGCGATTTTGATGAAATTTGACATGAAGATGAGTGAAGCTCTAGGATCAAAAATAGGTTAACTTTTTTATCAAATATCCATCCCTAAGAGGCTGAAATAAGAAATGACAGCTAATATGAAAAACTCTATCGACATGTTAAAATGTCCACGGGCGGAGTTACGCTAGTTAGCTAGTATTTAATAAACATCGAAACCCAAAAATAAAGACAAAGGTCATGCTCAACGCGAAAATGCTTTTCCCTGTCGGGAATCGAGCCAGAGCCCCATCGATTGCGTAGCTTTGTAAAATGTCGGCGCAATGTCAAAAAAATACTTTTTCTTAATTTTCGTTATTGATAAATTTACGGTATTTTTGCAATTTTTTAAGGAGAAGAGTTGATTGGTTTTTCCAATCAATCGGTATATTAGCCTGAAATTTATTTTTAAATATGAAGTAAGTTTGTGGTAAAAATCATAATTTTAATATTTGGAAAGCTGTGAAACTTTTGAAAACTTGATTCGATTTTGATTTCCGAAACGATAACTCCCATAACTTTTTGTTGCAATTTGCCGCATCGGACGTGTTGTTTGATGAAAAGAGCTAATTAGATTTTGTGCTTAATCAGCATATTAATGTGAAAGTTAATAAAAATGATATATTCTGGTGAACAATTTTTTGAAGTTTTTCCAAATAAGTATTCTCAATATCTCTTAGGCGGTTCAGATTTTTAAGAAGTCCAAGTTGGGCGGAACTCAATCGAATGCCACCAATCGCGTTTCGATCGTTAAAGGCTTTTAATAGTTATGAGAGGTTTACATACATACAGATATACTGACGTCATCGTTAAAATAGTTGAAAAATGTTACTAGGGCCTAGGACCTCAATACGTGGAGATCTGGTGAAAACTGAACTTTCGAAATTTGGGGAAAACTAGCAACTTCATTTTACTACTAGCATAGCAGGAAGTTACTGTTAACCAATAATTCATCTACTCAGAACCGCTTGGCAGAAACTTTATTGACCCCTTACTTGAATTGATTCCGATTTTGATTACGGTTACCGGTATTTAACTATTTCTTCTCTTAAGCGAAATAAACCGGTTAATTTGCAAGTCAATACAATTGCATCAATATAGGAAAGATAAAAAAGAGCTTCTGATTGGACCGTATCTGATGAAATACGAAGGATTTGGCGCACGCGTTACGTTAGGAGTAATAAATTCTGAGTTAAAGCCGAGAAAACAAAAAAAAAAACTTCAAAAGCTGATAAATGTCTAAGATTTAATAATTTTTTTATATTTATTACAGATACAATGCGTCTGGTTTTCCTAGTTTTGAGTTTAGCAGCACTTGCTTCTGCAGGTCCTCTGCAAGGAGAGACTATTTTGGCAGCTTTTCAATCAAACGGTAAGTATTTATTTTTGTAAAACATTAATTATTCTTCTTGTTTATTTATACATTAGTTACAAAAGGAACTTAATTCCTACCGGGGATTCCTCAACATCTGTTGTTAAATTTATTTATTAAAATAATTTGTGTAATTGTAGATGAATCTGCCAGAAACAGCGTCATAGAGCAAGCCGTGTTAGAAGTATTAGAACGATTGCGCACATTATTTCAAGAAGGTTCTCCTAGCTTCCCTCAACTGGACCCATACAACCGTGATCATGTTCACATTTATGGACTTCTCGTTGGACTGCCAGGGTAAATATATAAAAGACTTTTTGAAGATCTAATTCTTTCGGCGTGTTAGGATAAAAACGAGG
The DNA here is from genome assembly GCA_036924255.1 of Apodemia mormo. Classification (NCBI taxonomy): domain Eukaryota; kingdom Metazoa; phylum Arthropoda; class Insecta; order Lepidoptera; family Riodinidae; genus Apodemia; species Apodemia mormo. The sequence goes on along the minus strand of JAUPFN010000001.1, from coordinate 42,385,393 downwards.
AGAGGGAATTTTTACATAACTACTTGAAAGGAGAATGATTAGGGTCTATACAAAGTTCGCCTAGAAACCATCACATGTTGATAGATGCTTATTATACGGTAACACATTATTAATATCTTATGAAATTATATAAATTGTATCACATACACTCTTTTTAATGCTACGATTCCCAAAAAGCCTATAAGAGTTATGATTACTTGAATTCACAATAATTATATACAATTTTAAGCTTTTCATGTCGTAATATATCAATAACATTGATATAATACGTTTTTGTATCTCTCATAATGAAGATCATTTAACTATAACCATTTAAAAGATGAACGACACTAGTTTAAATAACAATGCAAAATATTTATTGTCACTCGATTACAAATTAAATAGATGATACATATTTTATGCTTTTTTAGGGAAATAAAAAAAAAACTATAAAATGGTGGACCCTGCAGGCCATCACTGAAACTTTCCGCTAAGTTAGGGTATTTTAAACTAAAGGAACAAAAACTATAACTAAGCATAGATTTTTTTTCGGTGTCCAAAAATTTAAATTTTCTTAAAAATGCCAAAAAATATCAGTAATTTAATTTTTTGAATCGATGATCGATTCCAATCTTTCGAATGGCATTCAACGTGATTTTGCCCTTTAAAATATTTTCTTAGTTACATAATCTATAGGTTGAAAAATGTCCGAGTATTGTGAAAAAAAAATCCCAAATAAATCGACCGCTTTCGATCAAGTTTACGTATTGACGCAAATTTAAAAAGAACAGTTGGTTAGATTTTTAAATCACCTAGAAATATTAAGTAAGTAAATCAACAAAATATTAAAGTATGAAAAGCCGTAACTTTTGAAAACTTGATTTGATATTGATTTTTGAAACTGCATTTGACGTAGTTTCTTAAGTACTAAAATATTGTTCACGGTCGAAAAATGATTGGCTAAAAAATCTCAAAGTTTTGTCGAAAAAATTCTTTTTTCAACATTTCTCATCAACGATAACTCCCGAATGCATAAAACGATTTTTATTTAATATCTACTGGACGTAGTTTCTTGAGAACTTTTTCTCAAGAAACTACGTCCAGAGAGAGAGAGCTGATAATTGGTTCATTAATGTGGAAGTTATATTTAAAAAAAGTACAGTTTCACTAAAACTTTTGGGGTTTTTCAAAAATTTCTTAAAATCTCCTGCACCGAATTGGTTTAAATTCTCAGCAAGTCTAAGTTGAGTGTAATCCAATTGAATGCCATCAACTGCGTTTCGATTGGTCAAGCCGTTAAGTAGTTCAAAAGCTAAGAGATGTTAACATACACACATACACACACACACACACACACACACACACACACACACAATACATACGTAGCGGGAAGTTGAAAAAGGGATTAATTTATTAAGTTTATGAATTTATATGGACCAATAGCAATATTTAAAGTATCTTCACGCCCATATCCCCGAAGGGGTAGGCAGAGGTACAACAAGTGCACCCACGATTAGCCGAAGATACTTGGTCCCACAATGTGATAGGTGGCAAGCCTATCGCCAACTAGGCACTTTCCAATCCCGGGCAACTTTGTGTTTCTCAGAAAACTGAAAAAACACTTTTTTTTTTAAAGTGCCCGACCCGGGAATCGAACCCGGGACCTCATATGGTCAACGCCAACACTGGACCACTAGACCACAGAGGCGATCAATATTTTTTTTATCATTTTAGATCCCACCTCACCCTCAATGATATTCACGCCACAGGAATTAGTTCTTTCGAAGTGAAAAGTTTGTCTATCACGCTGACGTCTCTCTTGCTGCAGTGGTACAGAGCTGATTTCGAAATCGTCGTTCCCGCCATTGATGCTTCTGTTGGTAAGCTTAAATGAATTGGTGACCAACTTGTGGTAGAAATTTGACCAAAATTCGATGAATCCATTTAAACGTAGACTAAACTATAAAAGATCTTTTAAGTTTGACAACAGACTTTAGCCATAAAGAAAATAGTAAACAAGTGTGTATGTCATCCATGAAGTATTAGGTATAGGTGGAGCTAGCAGTTGTATTAATCACTTGAAACACATATTTACCTTATATCTCTATGAGGTCTCTTCATTTCTTTTTATACAGCTGTGTTAGAAAGAGAGAAGACGACAGCAGTATTTAAAATTGTGTTTCAGGTAGATATTAGAAGTGCTGCTTCCAGATATAATGCAGCTTCATGACGTCATCATCATGTAGTGTGTGTGATGCTTCGATCAAAATTTCTGATCGAAGGTGTGATGTTTATTTTTATTATAAGTTAAAACTAGTAAAATATTTATTTGTACTTTAATTTCATATACGTATAGACATATGTAACTTTTTAACTATTCTTATTTTTTTTCTATACTTTCTAACCTTTTAAACCTTCCCTGAACTTCAACAATTAATTCAAAACCAAAATTAGCCAAATCGGTACAGCCGTTCTCTAGTTTTAGCGAGACTCACGATCAGCAATTGATTTTTATACATGTAGGGAGATAATCGACCGGTGGTTTCGCTTTTTTAAGCATCTTCAGGTCGTAATATTATTCACTGAAGATGTTAGATGTTTTAAAAAGGCGAAACCGGTCGATTAATTTAAAATTACTTGGTGTATGCGTAAAGTGAAATAAGCAGTACAAGTGCATTATTTACTATTTTTATATAATAATAATGAAAATTTATCAGTGCCGACGATTGAGAGTGAAAAATCTATTTGTTTTTATTAATTAAATGTATTTTAATGGATATTATTTGAAAATATTAGGTCTCTGCAATCCTCCGCAACATAAACTTTACCCGTACCAAATTTCACACTTCACCGTTTGCGTGATCCTAGGAAAAGAGGAAACGAAGCTTTTACTTCAAGTATTTACAGAGATAATTTAAACGCTGAATTGAATTTTCCAATTAGACAATTAAGGAGCATGCCAATAATGATTCCAACTAATTAAGCTCCTCCTTTTTGAAGTCGGTTAATAATACCGTCATACTCATATCTCCGAAGAGGCAAGTGGAGGTGCAATTAGTGCAGCCACGATTAAATACGGTATTTAACCCAAACTCAACAATAAATATACTAGCTGTTACCCGCGGCTTCGCTCGCGCATATTCACTTTAGAACTTATTTAACCTTTGTTTATAAGCTACTTTATTGAAAATCTCTACAAAATCGGGCGGGTCGCTAGTATTGTATAAAATATATTATTTACATTTTCATCTTATTTATTTATATACGATATTTTTATTATCAAAATTTAAGTAAAACACGTAAGATTAAAAATACCTGTCGGTAACATATCTATCGAACAAACTAACGTAGTTATAAAAGAAACTTGTAATACCTAACCTAAATCTACCTATGACAATATTATATATACCAAACTATACCACAAACCTAAATTAATTATACCTATCTATTAGGATTGCTATATATGTAACACACCTATCTAACCAACTAATGTAACTGTATTGAAAAATCTGTAAGCCGGTTAACCCTGTAGATCATCTCTGAAACTTCCCCCTAAATTGAGGTATTTTAAGCTCAAAGAAAAAAATATGCCCAAGCATAGAGTTTTGAGTTCAAAGAGTTCAAATATCTAAAGTTTTATTAAAAATGGTAGTTTTCCAGTGTTCGAAAAGCTGTATATTTTTTCGAAATGATCACCGAATTTGATTTTTCGAATAACTTTCAACGCAATTTTTTAACTCTAAATTGTTTTATTAGGTAAAAAATGTCTAAGAAATATAGGCATTCAACTATTTGAAGATTCGGGGCCAAACATAGGCTATTTTTTTTTCGAAAATGGGCCTGAAGGGCTAAAATAGGGGATGAAATTTGTATTTAAAAACTATTTCGATGACGTTAATCTACTGCGCGGTTAATCTATTGTTACGTGCTTCGCGTTCGTAATTGTGCAATAAAACACCACTTATGTTAAAACCGTGTATTTACAATACAAATATACAAAACTCGACAATGCAATACGTAAATACACTGATAAGCACTAATAACACTCACTATACTAACACTATAATTAACCAACTACACAGAATCACAAAATAAAATCACTTCTGGTATTCACTGTACTACCTATATCACTCTACACTAGGGTGTCCGTTATTTACCAAGTTGATTTTTTTTTTGCGGACGCCCCCTGGATTTTTAGTTTTTGACCTAAAAAAAATATCCTACATAAATAAGCTCTTAATTACCGAATTAAACCTTGCCCCAATCGAGTTACATTTCTCATTTAAATAACATGGGAATTTGCAACTTTTTCTTATTAATTTTATTCCTCTGAAAAAAATACCACTACGACTATTATCGATGCATATTCTGATAGGGAATTTAATGCTCTACAAAAAAGCTCTCTTATAATTTTTTTTTGAGTTCAAGATTTGGTCAACAAAAATAATCAATTTCGTAAATAACGGACACCCTATTAACTATAAACACAACTTAAACCACGAATAACTCTTAAAGGAATGATTTTATCGAAAAATTATAAGAGAGCTTTTTTGTAGAGCATTAAATTCCCTATCAGAATATGCATCGATAATAGTCGTAGTGGTATTTTTTTCAGAGGAATAAAATTAATAAGAAAAAGTTGCAAATTCCCATGTTATTTAAATGGGAAATGTAACTCGATTGGGGCAAGGTTTAATTCGGTAATTAAGAGCTTATTTATGTAGGAAATTTTTTTTTAGGTCAAAAACTAAAAATCCAGGGGGCGTCCGCAAAAAAAAAATCAACTTGGTAAATAACGGACACCCTACTCTACACTGATCGTCTCAAGTACGCTGTCCAATCGCTGTATAAAACTGCACTATATTTGTCAACATATCCCTATTTAAAGTTTTATATTATTCCCTAACGTTCCGAAATTATCGCATAAACAATGCTAAATGTAACAAAGTTACTGTACACGATATTTTCTTATGCCCTAAGCGATGAGGTCATTTATGGCATAACTATTCGGGTAACGGCGGCTATTTGTTTATCAATGGAAGTAGCTATCCCTTTCTTTTATTTCTAGATCTCTCCAGCGCTCCAACTCTTCACGTATCTAGATTATTCGCAACATTATCTTGTAATAATTTTACAATAATAATTAACACGCACTTTCAATTCAATATTTAGTTCCTAATTTTAAAGTTTGGCCAGACCTTTAAAAGTAACTCTGTACAAAAATGCAGCGTTTCTCAAAGTACAACTACATTTTCTAAAGCAAACACTTATTTATGTAATATTTTATTATTATTTCGTTTCAGCAAACTATGATCTGGATGTGACTGTTTGGGGTTCTAGGTATTACGGAAATGGTGAAGTAAGGTATGCATAATATTTTAGTGAACATTCCTTTCAGTGAGGTTTTATTATTTAAAACAGATATTGCCCTCTAGTCGAAACTCGACCGTAATTACATTAACTAGCAATCGCCTATAGTCGAAATTCGACCATAGACTAAACAATAGAATCACTTAATATGTTTGAAAATTATAATAGAAAATCGTACAGGTACATGTGTGTATATTATTATGTATGTCACATGAACGTACAAGTCCGCGCGAGAGCTCGAGAGTCCGAGAGAGAGGAATTTTGAATAATGTTGTCGTGCTGTGAAGAGAGAGAGAGAGCGACGTACATAGAGCACACCCGAGAGAGAGAGAGAGACGTACACACCCGCACACCCACTCCTACCCCAGTCCCCGATTCCTCGGAGCTCTCGCGCGGACTTGTACGTTCATGTGACATACATAATAATATACACATATGTAGCTGTACGATTTTATATTATAACATTGTCAAACATATTAAGTGATTCTATTGTTGTGTGTAATGTTTATTTTCATTAATTTAATGTATTTCTAATGCATATAATTTAAAATATTAGATTTCTGCAGTCCTCCGCAATGTAAACTTTAACTATGCCAAATTTCATACTTCATCGTTCGCGTCATTGATATAAAAAAGAGGAAGATATGTAACCTAGTCACAGCGCTTGGTCCTACAAAACTAGGTCCGTGTACACAGTTATTGTAGTATGCCACTCAGTCACACGTGGGACATCGTAACATCGAACGCTTCTACTTTCCGATTGTTTTTGCCATTAAACACGCATCAAAATGCCTTCTTGTGTATTTAACCAGTGTTATAATCATTCAAGGGGAAAAAAAGAAACATGGGATTACTTTCCATTCGTAAGTTTTCTTTATATCATAAGATAGTAAACAAGCAGATGGGTCTCCTAATGGAAAGAGTCAACCATCGCCTATAGCTTCCAAAAATGTTAATGGTGCGTTACTATTTTGTGGCGAGGTGTAATGCCACATGCGTTAGTTTACCGGCTACCTTATCCTCCAAACCGGAACACGACAGTGACCAGCACTGACACTATTGCGACAAGAATAAGTAAGGCGGTGGTACCAGACTCGGGCGAGACAATGCAGAATTCTACCACCTAGTAGCTACGACGGTAATGACTCACATAGCCAATCGGTCGCCTTTTACGACCTGCATGGCAGAAATGCAGTTGGCCTAATCTTCAAAGGAGCTCGGAGCTAGCACGAGGGTGTCTCAAAAAGGGGTACAAAGTTTTAGCTTTATACATATGTATAAAAGAGGCCGCGATAGTTTTTGTTATACTTAACGTTAATATGTAGTTATTGATTTTAGTTTGAAAATTGAAGACGTCAGATTAATTGGGTACTTGGACATCGGTGTAAGAGTAAACAATGGAATTTTCCTTAACATCAACGACGCTCGAGTCACTCTACGCTTGTCTGCATTCAATGTAAGTTATTTGGATTATAAAACAACAAAAAGGAGGCAGTTTTCAATTAAGATAAAGTGAAGATTTGATTCAGACGATACAGATACAGAAGAATAAAAGTTAGTTGTTGCAGCTTTACTGTATTAATATGAGGGGTGGGCCGAAATTCGTTTTATATTCGGTTTAACCGAATTTCAGCAGTTTGAACCGAACTTCGCCATTCGGGCGAAATTCGGTTTAAGCTTCGAACATTCAGCACTAGAAAAAAGTACCTACGTGCACTATTTTGACTGAAATCTACATTAATATTATAAAGAGGAAATATTCGTATTTTCATATGTATCGAATTAACTAAAAACTACTGGACCGATTTCACGTATTTTTTCACAATTAAAAAGATATTAAATTATCCCTGAGTAACATAGGCTATAATTATATCTTCAAAAAAATAGAGATACCCACCTAAATTGGAACAATGTGACAAAATGTAAATTCGTAAACAAGTCACGACGTGTCGCGAAAGCGCGCCAAAATTAAACAGAAGTTCGGCCGATTCTTCATATTCACCAAATGTGCCGAAGGTCGAATTCGGTTCAAACCTTATTCGACACATTTCTAATTAATATTGTATTAATATTAGGAGAGAGAGAGAGAGAATCATTATGCCCAGGGACCCGATTCACGTAACAAATATCAATCAAGTCGAAACGTTTAGGACTCTTACACATTTTAGTAGTAAGTAAATCGAACGTCTGTTATAGCCTTTTTGGTTTACCACGATTCACCGGTTTGTCGATTGACGAAATGAGTGGTGATTCCCACCGCCGTATTTTATCGACCTGATAACAATTATCGACTATTTTTAGCGATAACCGGCAGTCGTATCATCTAAAATTTGCAATCCGCCAGCGATCAGCAATGACTCACGTAACAAAAAATCATCAAAAACGTTTCCACTGCTTGCTGGTTACTAGATGCTTTTTTGTGATGTCAGAATACCAAAAATAATTAATCAAGCGGCAAAGACTACCACTACTATATTTATTCTATTATACTGTAGAGATAAGTCTATATTTTGTATGATTTTTCTTTCGTTTGTAATTGTTATATTATTTACTGTTGTGCACAATAAAATATTAAATAAATCTATATTAATTATTTAATTAATTAATTAATATTAATATAATAATTAATTAATTAATATTAATTAATTAATAATATTATAAATGCGAAAGTTTGGATGTATGGATGGATGTTTGGATGGATGTTTGTTACTCAATCACGCAAAAACTACTGAATGGATTTGAATGAAATTTGGCACACAGGTAGATGGTGACCTGGAATAGCACATAGGCTACTTTTTATTCCCGAAAAATTAAGTGGTCCCGCGGGATTTGCCAATAACTTTTATAATGCAGCGGGCTGTACGCTGCAGCTAGTAAATAATAAATAAATATACAAGACTATAATATGTCTTGCAAATACTAACCAATTACAATAATTGCGTATTGCGAGATACGTGATAATCCTGCGAGCGGTAAACACACCACGCCCCAGACTCCGAGCTGCTACTGAGAATTTGGGGTTTCGAGAAAATTTTCGAAAAAACCTTAACAATTTCGCCCAGCTCGGAGATCGAATCTGGGATATCCTGATATGAGCCGATTAGCCTAACTCCTAAACTACGAGGCAGTCACTGCTAATAATATTTACATAGCAGCACTAATTTTATTTTGTAAACAAGGCTATGAATAGAAAAAATAATAGTTTTTAAACACCAATTAGGTTAGGTGCTAAATTTCATTACAATTTCATGTTCCACGGTTCGCGTAATTTTCTTAAAAAGGGGTACAAGATTTTTGCTTCGCGTATTAATACATAGATAATTGCAATACTAACTATCATTAATTGAAAGATCGACTTATAAACTGTGCAGTTTATATTTAGGGCTTTCATTATAATCAATGTTTTCATGTATACGCAAGAAATTTGAAGAAATTTAGCATTAAGATTTTGGAGATTTTGAAGAGTATTAGATATTCGTCAATGCAAAAGTGTGTTTTAATTATAAACCCAACCTTTGCTTTAATATTATATTATGTTTTGTGTTTCAGCCGGTGATTACTGGAGTCTTTGGAAATGATGCCACGAGTGATTACATTTCCGAATGGTTGAGCGAGATGGTGCCCTATTTGCTGGATTTGTACCAGGTAATATTGAACGGATTAAGATTAAATGTGGCACACAGGTAGATGATAACCTTTAATAGCGAATACGATACTTTTTATTTTGAAAAAAATGAGTTGCTCCCGCGGCATTCACTAAAAACTTTTGTAATGCAGCAGGCTGCATGGTTCACCTAGTATTTTATATATTTTATTTATAAGTAATACACAAATTAATTTCGTGATCCTTTTTTATGTGGTAAGACATCAAACAAGCAGATAGCTTTTATAGTAGAAAGAGAGAAGTACCACCTATAGATAACAAGGATTTTAATAGTGCTTTGACATCTGTATGGCGTTATGATAAAACTATATTCATACGCCAATTTAGCGGCTACTTTACCCTCCAATATAATTTATACTTTCCATCGTCGGCACTTGGTGAAACTGCATCATATTGATTATATAATATAAGCACTTGTACTGTTTCACAAATTTAATTTAAATTTTATTTATTACACAATCACTTTTAAACTGACATCGCATTTTAGTTATTAAAGTCTTTGTGTATGTTTATTAGTTAAGTTTTACAATATTATATTGAAAAATGTTAATGTGAAAGCCCTGATGATGCTTTAATAGGCGAAACCGGTTGGCTGTCAGTTTAAAAGTGATTGTGTAATAAATAAAATTTAAATTAAATTTGTGAAACAGTACAAGTGCTTATATTATATAATCAATTTACCCTCCAAGTTGGATTACGACAATGATATTTGCTGTCGCTAGTGTGGCAGGAATAGGGAAGATGGTGCTACTGATCCCGGGTGAGGCATGATGAAACTCTACCACTTAGTAGAAAAAAGGGTAGTGACATTTAATAGCCAGTCGATCTACTTTTACGAACTTCCTGACAGAATAGCTATTGGTCTATTTCGAGGACTCGGATTTTTAAATGAGATAGAAATTTATGCCAAAGGACATGTTGATGAGCGACTCAGCTTATGTGTCTTATTAACTTATCTTAACTTTATTAACTTATTTTAAGTAACTTATCTTTGAATAATAAGTTTATATTATTAATAAAAACGAACTGAATAATCTTTTTACCTCCAGAAATGTAATTTTTCTTCACAAAATTATACAACACAAAAATAAAACTTTTGCTCAGTAATTATTATCTTAGTTTTAATTTAATTTAGATGTGTTCACTATGCATAGCAATAAAAAGAGCTTTATTATTATTATTTATTATAATTATAAAAACTAATTTTTGATGCATGCATTTATGCTGGGGCCGCACTGGCGTCTATCGTTCTAAAGTAATATGCGCCAAATCTTTGTACGATTTGACACTAAAAAATTATTGTGAAAAAAGCTGTGGTCGTATTAGTGGCAACAATATTTTGCACGAACGAAATAATTCAAGATGGCTGAAATAATTTTCGAACGTGTACCTATGGACGACGACTTTCTTTACTTATTTTATTGTGTGCTAATAATTAATTAGTAAAGTTCTTTTTATAATTCACATTTTTTGGATTTCGCACGATGGACTCAGCTTCATAATTATGAAGGAACTCCAGTACCATTTCATCTTTCGATTCCATTTTACATAACCAAACGCATACGTCTGAATTGGTCGAAAATAACGAATGAAATGAACAACGCTAATCTAACCACGCAGTGCGATATGCTAGCACGCTAAAACCCTTTGACGTTCCACCAACCATGCGATGAGGCGCATGCAGTCCGAATGTTTGCGACGATAGCCGATAATAGCCGGTCATACCTGCATATATCGTGTTATTGCGCCAAGCTTTGTGACCATAGACGAAAGTGTGGCCCCAGCATTAGAGAATTATCAAACTCTTTATTACCTCTGCGCTTATGGAAAACATTATTGTTGAATAGGTTCAGGGCTCAATTTCAGCATATTATTGCCATTGCCAATAATACCTTGCGCAATTTTTTATCGAGAATATTACATTTTTAGTGGTCCATATGGCAGAATAACAGTTCAGACTACTAATTAAAACAAATGATAGTTCAAAATAACAATAACAGAATCAGTTTCAACGCATTTTATTATTCACGCCTTCAAAATATTCCGTTAGTGATAAGAGTTCTTCTTTTAAAGATAATACTGAATTAAAAAGTATCACTAAAAACGAATACACTTATGGTGAGAACGACAAATTTAATAAAAAGTAGGTAAGGTTTTTCTACTTAATTTTTGCATAAAATGAAATAAAACTTAGAAATCCCTGAAACATACCGGACTTAGGTGCTAGGGCACTGGTCAGTTATCGTGGTTTTAGTGAGTAAATGCGTTTGAATTTGTTGAAGTGAAAACTTCTTTAGGCGCGTTGAGCGTTTTGGTAGAGGGTAAAATCCTCGGTTCGCGTCACCGACATGCTAATGATAATAGTATATCTATAGCTATGTTTTGCATATAGTTTTAATTACTCTCAACTTAATAGTTCCGTTTTCACTTCTATCGGCAGTCCCACGACTGCTACTGTTTTTTTTTAAACATAATAATTACTTACATATTTTATTCCAGGAGGAAGTTATCACATATTTGAGCTTGGCGATCCGTTTCTTAGGAAACTTATTCTTGGAAGACTACAATATTGCTGATTTACTCACCAGAGAAATAATTGTTTAGATACAAACGAATGGAGTCATCAGTGATAATGAATTCTCGTTTAACCTTTTTTAAATAAATTATTTCAACACAATGGTGATCTTGTTTATTTATTTTTCTTCTTTATTTATATTTAATAAAAATTCCATAACGTTGCAAAAGTGAGAAAGAAAATATTTATTTTTTCTGTTTGAGTCAAATTTTTCACGGATTGAAATTCTTTGGATTCCAAGTTAGATTTATCTGACTTTTTGACATTTTTTAGCGATACGCAATATAGAGTTTTAATAAAAGTTTGGTCCTTTATTTTAATATACGGGTTTCGCTTCTTAAAAACGCTAAATTAATATACTTTTATTTGATATTACATAAGTATCATCAAGCCAGTTTCATTAAGGGTGAGGCAGAATGAATTGTCTATAGACTTTCCGGTTCCCCACGATTCTACAGTTTTTTATCGGTGAGATGAGTAGTTTAATTGAGCTGATAAAGATTATCGCCGATCTGAGGCAACCTCGAAAAAACTGCGAAAAATTAAAATATACTTACCACTGATATAATAGAAGCTGTAACAAAATCGGCTAGCGATATAAACTCTAAATAAAAAGTGATTTGTGGATCGGTACAAGTGCATTTTAATATTTGATTACAAATGAAGTTTCACCAAAAACCGACGACAAAAAGTATAAAATATACTTAGTTTTAATGTATTACAAGGAAATGGTGATGGGATCGGCCTCAAAGCGCTACAATAATATAGCGTCAGCCGAAATTATAAAATTAATTTAATATATAATAGGCCCATATTAAAATTGAACGTACAATTTTTAAAGCAAAATTTACTTGTAAATTTTAAAAAGGAACACACTTGAGTCATGAAAGTTGAAACTAATCAAACTTGTACGTTTTTCTCATTTCTAAATCAAGCAAAGATTTTTATTTTCTGCCACAAACTTAACACTTTATTTTATTTATGGCAAACCAAATAAAATATAAAAATATCGAATAGGTAAAACGCAAAATGTCAAGTATTGTATAAAATGCAACAAAAATGAAACCATTTATTATTATAGTCGAAGCTTACAACATAGAATACTGTATAAACAAGCTACATTAATATCATCCTAAACAAGCAAAAAAAAAAAACAAGTGTCATATATTAAATATTTAATCTATGAAAGAAATAACAAATAATTTGCTTCTTACGTAGTATTGTATACTCTTTGAATTTGCTGTAAAGGATTGTGAATCTTTTAACTTTTAAGAGGTTAAAATCAAATTATCTTCACGATTAGAGATACAAAAACGTATAGTATCTATGTTGACGATATGTTGCGACATGGATGGCTTAAAATAGTACGTAATAAAAAGAAAGTAGTATCTTCACGCCCGTATCCCCGAAAGGTTAGGCAGAGGTACAACAAGTGCACCCACGATTAGCCGAAGATACTTGATCCCACAAATGTGATAGGTGGCAAGCCTACCGCCAACCGGGCACTTTCCTATCCCAGGCAATGTTGTTTTTATCAGAAGACTGAAAAAACACATTTTTAAATTGCCCTACCCAGGAATCGAACCCGGGACCTTATGTGGTCAACTCCGACACCGGACCACTACACCACAGAGGCGATTAGTACGTAATAATAATTGTGAATTCTAGTAATCATAATCTTTATAGGTTTTTCCTTTTTTTTAGCATTATTAAAAGTGTCCGTGATACAATTTACTGCTTTATAAAAACAACTATAAATCTTGCACTTAAGGTTGGATATGCAAAGACATAATATGTTTTGCCATATCTATAACTACTTAAATGAAATTAGCGACACTTTTGAGTGTCAGTTTTGTTTGGGACTGTGCATCTTGGGTTTTTTATATCAATGTTTTCAACCGACTTAAGTCCTAAAAAGTTATCAAAATGGCTGTATGTTTTTTATGTTTGTTATTTTAGGACTCGGTCATTTATGAACCGATTTTGAAATTTTTTATTAATTTTAAAAGGGTATACTCCCTGTGTGGAATTTAGTGGATATCTAATACAGGAATGGGAAGTCTGTTACTGCAGTTCTACTGTGTTAAAAAAGTATTGTTTATTCATAACGAATAAACTCGAAAAGTACTCTACAGGTATTAAGAATTATGTCCTATTAGAAAGCTGTACTATCCATGAATAACATACGATACTTATTTACCTATGTGAGCAAAAGGAAATAATGATTTTGGGTCACGAGATCGAAGTCGCGAATAACAGCTAGACTGAAATGAATCTTTTTTAATTTTTTAATTAGTTTAAAGATGTAGTCATTACATTCTACTGTTAGTATTTAAACAAGGGTAGGCCTATTTTTTACATAGAAACTACTTCCTGATGCATAGGTCCATGAGAGGCAAGGTACAATACGAAAAAGTAAAAAAAAATATTTTAAATAATTGTTAACTTACTTTCATCATTTTAATGTAATATTTAAACCATTCCAACGTACCATTTAAAACTTTCTTGTCATCTATCTCAGACGACAAGAAATGTTATATCTCTTAGTAATTTAAGTTGTAAAATAGTTGTGTTTCAGGATACTTTAACTTTGAGGAGCTAATAGACTTACCTGTGCATGTGGTGTTACAACCCCGCCACGCTGATAGCAACGCACCATTAACATCTTTGGTGGATTTATGCGATGGTTTCTCTTTCCATGACAGCGATCTACTTGTTTGCTATCTAATGGTATAAAAATGCGTTTGTTAATTACATAAAATCTTCATTAATATGTTCAGCGATAACTTTGTAGTTACAAAAATGACGCGGACGGAGGAGTATCAAATATACAGTTACACCCCTATTAATAAACATAGACTATAGCAAGAATAACGCTTGGAAAATGAAAAATTTTATTTTCCAAGAAACAGCGTCTTTTCAATTTGACAATTCGTCTGTCATGAATGTCACCGTGACGGATTGAAATCATTCCATATTCATTCAGTGACTCACTCTTTTTACTTTTAAATTGTGGGTTAGCGTCAGGACCCCTGGATCACAAGCGATATTTGATGTTTTAATTATATCAAAATTTAGTACCTTTTTGGTACTATTTGGTACCTACCGTCAAAATTTTAGTACCTCGACAAGAAAAGAGAAAAGTGAAAAAGAAAATGTCCAGACATTCTGACGTCAGGTTGTCTGGACCGCATTGATTTTACTTGGATCGAAACGAGTAAACAAACTAATTTCTTCGCAAAACTTTAGTACCTAAATAGTACCTCATAACGCTTTTTTATTTAGAATGTGTTGATGTATAAATAAAAAGTTATATGCGAAATTAAATTTGTAGGTAGATAAACGGCTGCCTTATCGAAAAATAAGGTAACTGACATTTTTTCAAAATAGTTGCTACTTTCGAAATTTTAACTTCGTAAGACAAGTAACATTCTTCGATAAAATGGTAATCTAAGATTAAGAGATGAAGCGAACTATAACGGGACGAAGCGGGGCCGAGCGGGCTTATCACAACGAAAAAAGGCTTGCTTAGCACATTGGTGACGTGCCGGGTTGCAGTGCATTGTCAGATTGACATAATGTGCTTATGCATAGTTTTAGCGAACATCTTTTGTGGTTTGTCTATTATTTAAAATCGAAGTCAGATAAAACGGTGGACACGTGTGTGATAGCAGTTAGGTCAGTTGTAGTAAAAATAGGAAAAAATTCAGAATTATTGAAAATTTTGAAAATCAGTAACGTGGAAAATGTCGTGATGACGGTGATCACAAATTTCTTAATTTTTGAATTAGTTTTCTTTCTATGCAATTCTAAGTACCTACGGCAAAACTTTTTAAACAAAAATCTCTTTTAGTTTACCAACGTGAAAAAGAGAAATTCACCAGAGTTGATTTATTAGATAGTACGCTTGATTACAACATTTATAAATACTTCTAATGTCTATAAATAGTTATATTTATTTATAAGTTCTTGTACTACGAAATAAATCGGTAGCGTCTGTCTAAATAAATATTTGACAAACTTCGTGATAAATATTTGCTTTAACTTATATAAATTTTACTATTTTTTAAACGTTTGGATGTCTGTATGTATATCTGTATATCTAGCTATGACGCAAGAATGGCTGGACTAATCTTGATAAAATTTCATGCACAACCAGAACACAAGGTAGCCTAAACAGTAGGCTAGAGATATTTTTTGTACATATATGTAGTAATATGAACTAATTTGAATTACAATACAATAGTTTTTTACATTATAACGTTTATTTTGCATTATCTAATATTTTCAGTGTCTGATTAATGTAAAAATATCAATTGCTTACTTAAATGTGTTTTTAATAACGTAACTGTGTAATATATCTTTTAAGAAACTTAACTTTTTAAAACAAAGTTAAATTGCTAAATATATCAAATATCAAAACACAAATGTGAAATGAGATCAAAGTCCAATATAAGTGTATGCATCTTTGTCGGCTTCGCCGACAAAAGAATTGAGATCTATTTGGGTGCCAAGTATTGTAAAGAAACTATTAAAATTTATAGTTACACGAACATTCATCATTCTAAAATAAATTTACATAATAATTTATTATTTCTTGGTACTGTCACAGTATTTGCTACGTTCTTAAATTTTAACAGAAAATTATTTACACTATTTATTTACTTCACTTAGAATATTATATATCTATCTCAAAATTTGACTTGGCTAATTTTTGCTTACATGCAAACAATCAGTGCAAGTGATTTATTCAATATTAATTAATAGGTTACTTTATTTAATGCATATTTCGTGCATATTCCATTCATGTTCGATGGTATTGAGGCCTATCAATTGAGCAGGCCCGGACAACACCTGGATATTTTCCACTGCCAAGTACTCCCTAGTCCGGAAAGCTATATATGAAAGCGTAATGTCATACGTGAATGTAAAACCGAAACCAAGTGTTTGTACAAGCACTAAGAATAAAAAAAATCTCAACGTGATTTTGAGCGTCCATGTTTGTTAAACATTACTAAGTAGGTATTATTAAAATTTAAAATAGCAATCGATACCGAAAAATTTACTTAATGTCGAATTTAAAAATAGACATGCAGTCTCAGATATATCGTTAAATGAATATGCAAATCGTAATTTAAAGGAGAAATGTATTTAATATAACACGATGATAATGAGTGCAATCTCTTGAACATCCAGGTTATGTGTACAAGCGAGACTAATCTCGTCTGTCATTCGCTTTGGCAGCTAGTTTTGGCATCTCATTGATGCCAAGGTAGCCACGGAAGTCCTGCTAATGTCAATGCCATGGAATCCTAATGAAATAGGGCCCCTATAGATAATGTATTAAAATATACTATCTATTAAATGAATTCTAATAAATTTTTCTTTTTTAAGTTGGTAAACTAAAAGGAATTTTATTTTAAAAAAAATTGTCATATGTGCTTAGTATTACTTGGAAAGAAAAATAATTCAAATATTAAGAAATTTGTGAACAAATCGTCATCGGTCACGATATTTTCCATGTTACTGATTTTCAAAATTTTCAATAATTCTAGTTGTTTTTTTTAAATTTTTACCACAGCTGGCATAGCTGCCAGACTGACTTCGACTTTAAATAATAGACAAGCCGAAAAAAGATGTTTGACAAAACTATTCATAAACACAATATGTCAATCCGGCAACGCACTACACCAATATACTAAGCAAGCATTTGTCCTTGTGTGTAGCCCGTTCCGCCCCGCTTTGCCCCGTCATAGTGCGCTTCATCTTTTAATCTTAAGATTACCATTTTATCGAAGAATGTTACCTTACGAAGTTAAAGTTTCGAAAGTACCAACTATTTTAGAAAAATGTCAATTACCTTATTTTTTGATAGGGCAGCCGTTTATCTACCTACAAATTTAATTTCGGATATAACTTTTTATTTATGCATTAAAACATTCTAAATAAAAAAACGTTATGATGTACTATTTAGGTACTAAAGTTTTGCAAAGAAATTCGTTTGCTTACTCGTTTTGATCTAAGTGAAATCAATGTGACAACCTGACGTCAGAATATCTGGACATTTTCTTTTTCACTTTTCTCTTTTCTTGTCGAGGTACTAAAAATTTGACCGTAGGTACCAAATAGTACCAAAAAGGTACTAAAGTTTAATATAATTGAAACATCAAAAATCGCTTGTGGTCCAGGGGTCCTGACGCTAACAAATTGTAGGGGTTGCCATAACAATTGCGTTAAACCCGGTGTAAGGAATGCATTGTTAGTCCAAAGTTACTTCGTGTTTATTAATAGACATTTAATTACATGATTAATACTTTTTTACTCTTTAACTAGTCCGAGTGTAACTTCAGATTATGTTTGGAATAAGTAATTTTTATTAATAAGACTGTTAAAGATTATGTATAGAGAAGAAGTTAACATTTTTATCGTCTTCGCCGTGTTGGTCCCGGCCTCCTTTGAAGAATAGGCCAACTGCCGTTCTGCCAGGCAGGTCGTAAAAGGCGATCGATTGGCTATCGAGTTACTACCATTGTGGCTACTAGGTCGTAGAGTTCTGCATTGTCTCGCCCGGGTCTGGTACCACCGCCTTACCTATTCCTGCCGCATAAGCGTCAGTGCTTGTCGCTGTCGTGTTCCGGTTTGGAGGGTAAAGTAGCCGGTAAACTTATACATGTGGCATTAGACCTCGCCACAAGATAGAAACGCACCATTAACATCTTTGGTGTCTATAGGCGATGATTGACTCTTTTCATCAGGAGACCCATCTGCTTGTTTGCTATCTTACGACATAAAAAAAACTTTACTAGCTGCAGCGTACAGCCCGCTGCGTTATAAAAATATTTGGCAAATCCCGCGGGATTGCGTAATTTTTCCGGGATAGAAAGTGGTCTATGTGCTATTCAGATTATCATCTACTTGTGTACCAAATTTCATTTTGGTGTGATTGAGTAACAAACATCATCCATCCAAACATTAAAACTTTCGCATTTATAATATTAAAAATATAAGTAGATATAGAATCTATATTTATTATTTATTTTTATTGCAGTATATTAATTTTTGAAAAGCTGTATATTTGAAAACGATGATGGCATTCAACTCACTTTTCGAGAGTTGAAAAATTTCGATGCTATGTCAAAAAACATTTTATTTTTTTATGCATAAAAATTATATCAATAAAAACCTTATACACTACCATGCGATTGACACTGAGTTTGAGAAATACATGTAGGTGTATTTATTTTAAAATTAAAAATAATAATAATTAAAACCTGTGGTCAAACTTAAAAGAAATCGTGTAGTTTAGTCTATGGTTGACCATAGACTGAGTCATAGTTTGTATATTATGCTCTTTATCTAATATATATTTATGCTTTAACGTTAGTAGAATTACAGTAGAATTTCGACCAACGGGCCATCACTACTTAATACAGGTTGATTGATAAAAGATTGTAAACATTGAAGAACAATGTTTTGTTCATTCATGTTACAGTTACTGGTCATGCGTTACCTATAAAAATATTATTAAAAAAGAATATTGCTTAACCACATATAAATCTCAACGAAACTAGGGTAGTAATATTCAAAAACTATGGTCGTCGTGCGGGCAACAAGCGCGCATTTTGACTTACACGTGCGGCGGCGGTAAATCGTGGTTTATAAACAATGAATTTCGATATCAGAGTGCTGAGTGTGAGTTTCTCAAATGCGTTTGAATAACTTTACCATCGCGTTAATCGAATGAATTCTTTACTTAACGAGTATCGGGAAGCTGCGAGTGTGAGTCGCGATTTAGCCAAACCACTCGGTCGGCGTCCACTCATCGTGAATGGCGAACATTTGTTTCGTAATGTTGGTTGTACGTTAGCATCGAATGAATAACCAAACATTTTCAGAAGTACACAATACTTGTACAAATCCCATACAAATTCCTAGTAAACTCGAAACGCGCTCACGATCGAATGCAAAAAGAAAAACTCACACTTAGCACTCAGCAGGCCTACTCTTGAAAACAATATAAATCTTAAACCAATATTGATAAAAACAATAAGTTTCGAATATCGTCACAAAACGGTACTCTTGAAACCAATATTGCCCACATTGATTCAGTATAGTAACGACTTAATTATTGAAAATAGATGTCATCGTTACACGTCAAGCTAGTGTTACAAGTGGAAATTTTAAGTACCGTTTTAAACAAAATGACGAATAAAAGCAATAATGAGTAGTTCCAAAAAATTTTGAAATCCGTGTGGCGCTGTCGCCGAATCCAATAATTGAATATAGTTGTCCAGAGTACGAAATAATTCAAAATTCATTTAAAATTGAAATCTGTTTTCAAGAGTAGCCCTACTGTTCATGGGTGTCTGAATTAGGTATTTTTATTGGACACTAAGTAGTGGAGTTCCTGGAGCATTCAAAACCGTAAAACCTCGAATTAGAGTTATAGTGAATGAATTAATATGATCGATGTGTGATATTGTTTTTTAAACTATAAATCGCAATGTTTTTTTGTGCGCTCCATTGTTTCATTGTTTAAACAAATTATTATGAAAAATTAATGTTTGACCATATATTTTCACTTTAAACAGATTTTTTTTTAATTTATATGTTAAATCTTACCTGAGTAGACATATAAGAACATTTTTAAAAGATACCTGTGTATAAATATAGAAGTAGGGATCTCGACCAGCAGGCCTACTCTTGAAAACAATATAAATCTTAAACCAATATTGATAAAAACAATATGTTTCGAATATCGTGAAAAAACGGTACTCTTGAAACCAATATTGCCCACATTGATTCAGTATAGTAAAGACCTAATTATTGGAAATAGATGTCATCGTTACACGTCAAGCTAGTGTTACAAGTGGAAATTTTAAGTACCGTTTTAAACAAAATAACGAATAAAAGCAATAATGAGCCGTTCCAAAAAATTTCGAAATTCGTGTGGCGCTCTCGCCGAATCCAATAATTGAATATAGTTGTCCAGAGTACGAAATACTTAAAAATTCATTAAATATTCATTTAAAATTGAAATCGGTTTTCAAGAGTAGCCCTACAGGTAGAAAAACGTGGAGGGGAGAGCGGAGCGATAGCTGCTATGTACAATGGAATTTCTCGGTCAGTTTAATTATAAATGAAACGTACTCTATTGTGTACATTTAAAAAATAAGGTAAATAATTAAGTAGAAAAGAAAAAAAAATTACTACAAAATCTGTTTATTTAAAATATATTACATTGTTGTCTACATCAGATATTTTCTTTTATTATTATTAATACTACTACTACTACTAATTTTTATAATTTCACCTAAATTTATTTTGGAAGATGAACCCAGGTGTATACGTAGGTCACACTATAAGTTTTGCGTAACTTAAAAAAACAACATGTTATAACCAAAATATTATGTTTATTGCTTTTCAAAATAATCTCCTTTACATTTTAAATATTTTTTCATGCGATCGAACCATTTTTTAAAACAGGATTTGAAGGCATGTTTTCTACGTGCTGATTGAACGCAAACACTGCTTCTTCGGAGTTGGTAAAAATAAAACTTCTCATCAAATCTTTGATTTTGGGGAAAATACAGAAATCACAGGGTGCTAGGTTAGGGCTATGCGCAGGATGAGTGACGAGATGTACTTTTTCGGAAGCTAAAAATGACTTTTTGTTGGCCGTGTGTGAAGAAGCGTTATCATGGTGTAGAAGAATGGGGCTTTTGGGTCGTCTTTCGCGAACTTTTTCTAAAACCCTGGGTAAACAAATTGTAGAATACCACTCGGCATTAACACTCTTTTGATCTTCAAGTGGAATTGTACAGATGGGACCCGTAGCTGAGGAAAAAAACGCGATCATTTTTTTACCAACTTTTCTCGCCTGTCTCACTTTTGTTGGCCTGTTTTCATTTTCAAACACCCAATCACAAGATTGCTGTTTTTTTTCGGGTTCAAAACAATAAATCCACGTTTTGTGTCTTGTGACAATGTTATAAACTGCGTTAGTATGTCCGTGGTCGTACTTTAACATCTGTGAGCACCATTCCACGTGAGCCTGCTTCTGCTCCGCTGTCAGTTCATGAGGGATCCAACGACAACAAAGTTTCCGAACTTTCAATTCTTCGTATAAAATTTTTTAAATTTGGCTCATACCAATCCCCAATAGTCCTCGAATTGTCTCATTGGTAATTCGGGGGTTTTCTTCAATTAACCGCTTAACAGTAGCCACATTATTTTCGTTGACGGTAGTTGAAGGCCGCCCTTCACGAAATTCGTCATGTAAAAAAACTCGACCTCTCTTAAATTCAGCAAACCATCGCCTTACGGTGCTCAAACAAGGTGCTTCTCTTTCAAAAGCATTTTGAAGATGAGCAGCACAGTCTTGTGGAGAAAGAGAACTTTTAAAATCATAAAAAATCATCGCTCTAAAATCTTTTCGACTTAATTCTATTTTCGCTGCGTACGTAAAATTTTGATGTGCTATAAATGCGAACATCTGTCTGTCTGTTACGCTTTCACGGCTTAACCACAGGACCGATTTTCATGAAATTTGGCATGGGTATAGTTGAAGATCCGGGGTCAATCATAGGCTATTTTTTTTTTCAAAAATTAGTCCCTGGAAAAAAAATAGGGGATGAAATTTTTATTAAAAGCTATTTGGACGACTTATTAATATACCCGCAGGCGAAGCTGCGTGGGTCAGCTAGTTCAATATAAAAATGTCGTCTTCAATACACCTTCCAATACAAAAATATTCAAGAATTTTTCACTAAAAAACCAAATTTTCACTGTTATAGAAGCACAATATTCACAGAACACGTGTTACTTACAACTAAACTAGCCGAGAAATTCCATTATACATAGCAGCTGCCTCTTCGCTCTCCCCTCCACGTTTTTCTACCTGTTCGAGATCCCTACTGCTATTTTTATACACAGGTATCTTTGTAATATGTTCTTATATGTCTACGCAGGTAAGATTTAATATATAAATAAAAAAAAATACTGTTTAAAGTGAAAATATATGGTCAAACATTAATTTTTCATAATAATTTGTTTAAACAATGAAACAATGGAGTACACAAAAAATTTTGGGTAAACATTGCAATTTATAGTTTAAAAAACAATATCCCACATCGATCATATTAATTTATTCACTATAACTCTAATCCGAGATGAAAACCCCCAGGCTCTCCACTAAAGGTCAAAATTTAAGTACGTATTTTTTACATTTTCGGTATCAGAATCGAGTACTGAATATCCTCCTTCAATACGTGCAAATGTTTACCAGCCTGTATAGTGAACAGATAAAAATAATATAATTAATAACCAATTGCCAAAAACAAATAAAAAATGTGTAAACGTTCAAACATCTATTTTGTTAAAAATTGCAGTATATTAATTTTTGGAAAGCTGTATATTTGAAAACGATGATGGCATTCAATTCAATTTTTAAGATCTACAATATTGCTTTAGCTAAATAATCGATAGGTTGAAAAATGTCGATGCTATGTCAAAAAACATTTTATTTTTAATTTTCTTCATTGATAAATCAAATGATAAATAATAAAATTCAAACGATATCATAACATCACACCGAATGCTAGACCTAGGTATAACATTCGGTTTAATATTATAAATGCGAAAGTTCGGATGTTTGAATGAATGGATGTTTTGATGAATGGATGGATGGATATTCGTTACTCAACCACGCAAACGATACTGAACGGATTTGAATGAAATTTAGCACACAGGTAGATGATGATTTGGAATAGCACATAGGCTACTTTTATTCCGGAAAAAATATGTAATCTCGCGGAATTCACCAAAAACTTTTATAATGCAGCGGGCTGCAGGCGGTAGCTAGTATTCAATATAATCCATAATATGTTGGACGGAAAAATTGGTAAGTGTAGACAAAAATCTCGTGCGAAGCCGGAGCGAGTCGCTAGTGAAATATAAAAAAAATAATATCGTAATTAAAAAATAATTAAATAAAAATTAAAAAAAAATCTGACTGCTAATTGTAAAAATGAACTTTAAAAAAACTAAAAAGAAATATCGCCTCTGTGGTCTAGTGGTCCGGTGTCGGAGTTGACCACATGAGGTCCCGGGTTCAATTTCCGGGTAGGGCAATTCAAATATATATTTTTCAGTTTTCTGACAAGAATAACGTTGCCCGGGACTAGAAAAAGATCCCGGTTGGCGATAGGCTCGCCACCTATCACATTGTGGGACGTAGTATCTTCGGCAAATTGTGGGTGCACTTGTTGTAACTCTGCCTACCTTTTCGAGGATACGGGCGTGAAGATACTTTTTTCTTTTTTTAAAAGAATGATACAAGTTCAATAGTTTTAATTTTGTTAAGAATTATACTTAATTACGAAACACTTGACAGTTGAAAAAGTTTCATAATCAATCCACACATGAAACAAATCCAAAAATTGCAGAACAAAATAAATTGCAGATGGGGCCCATTCAAATTTTAGCATCGAAATTTTTCCAAGATTGCAAATTTTTCCAAGCTGACTACAAAACAAATAGGTACATAAGTCAGTCTCACGTATGTACTTCAATTTTCATTCCTACGCTCGGCGGTCGCGCTAGGGTTATCAACTTTGGCTTATGCACAAAAAACTGGTAGTGACACTCGTAACTAGCTGTTTGATTTATTGTTGAGAATGAAACAGGAAGAACGAAAATGCAAACCCATAATGACTAAAATGTTAAAATGTTATTGTTATACCTGTAACAAGTTTTCCAAGCCAAAAAATTTATTGACGCGCGTCCAAGCGGGTGGCACCCGCGCTTGCACTATTCCCAACTATTACGAGATCGCGTCCGTGAGAGGTGTCTATGTGTGCGTTGCTCAAACGCCCTTTGCATGTAGATTGATTTCTGTAGTCTTTTATTTTGTGCACCGAATGCAAGTTGTTTTGTAGAATTTATGATTTCATTAAATGTGTTGATTATAAAAGTGTCTTTATATTATAAAAATCCATAAATAATAATAATAATTTTATAGTAAAATTCTCATTTTTACGGTTAAAAAATCCATTTTAAAAAAGTGTTTTTTTTTACCTATAGAAATTAGATCTAATTACCTAGTTTAATTTTTTAATTTCCGATTTATCTGAGCAGTATTATAAACAAAGTTGTTTTTATCGTATTATATCAAAAGGATTATTAAGTTTTGATTGATTATACTGACGTATGTACGATTACTTATTATCAGTAATATATTTTGCAATTACTCACTGGTACATAGATTTAGACGATTAAAGTATTATAACGTGTTTGTCTGCATAATTTAAATTTTATTTAATAAAACTTTATGGGTTTTGAGAAGAAAATACACTATACTTTACATCACGAGATAGCAAACAAGCAGATAGCTCTCCTGATGGAAAGGGATAACCATTGTCTATAAATACCAAAGGTGTGAACGGGGCAACTGCTATTCTAGTGGTAGGGTCCGAATGCCACATGTATAAGAATATGGTAACTAGGTATCCGCAAAAAGTATCGATACTTGAGTGGTATCGATACTTGGGTTGCGATACCTAGTATTTTCGTACTCGATACTTTTGTTCCGATAGTTTACTAGGTATCGATACTTTCGGATGTACTCGAAACTTTTTACTCTTCAGAATTATTGATCTAGATTATCTATATTAGGAGAATCCCCGAAAGTGGTTGTAAACGATATCAATTGCTTTAGAATACATGGCATATTATTTACAGTTTGAACGTACTTACTATGATAATAACTTTTATGTGCATATTAGTATGTATCAATTTGTATACCCTTTAGGCAATTTAGTTACAAATTAAAATATGTACAGGTAACATTAATTTAAATATGGCTCTGACTGTAGGAAACAGGTTAACCCGGAAAGGAAATTAAATTTATTACAATTTGATTATTAAATTGAACTCTGTTGGTGCAAGTGTGAAAGTCTAGGTGCTGCCTTGCTGCCAACCAAAATGCTGCCTTCCGATAGAAAAGTGATGTCTGGCCAAGTTTCAGAAAGGTTGATAATACTGCTGCAGCCGATAAAATCTGTTGTAAAGTGCTTAAAACAAGTGAAAAAATAATTTTTAATTATGATTTTTTTGAGAATGTACTTTTTTGAGTTTTTAATACGTTTCCCTAGGCAAAGAAAAAGTACTCGATACTGAATAGTATCGATACTTTTGATCCGATGCTTTTATCGTATCGATACTTTTGATACGATACTTGGTATCGAGTAGGTATCGATACTTTAAAAAATTTGCGGATCCCTACTGATGCTACTGCGACAGGAATACGTCAGGCATCAGACCCGGGCAAGACAATGCATAATTTTACCACCTAACCATAGCCATACTAGTAGAGTCTCACATAACCAATCGCTAGGGCTCAAACTGGATCCCGGTGATCTGCGGTGCCACGGCGAGAGCGGCGAGATCTATTCCTGCCATTGATATAAGAATCCCAAGATGCACAGTCCCGAATAAAACTGACGCTCAAAAGTGTCAATAATTTCATTTAAGCAGTTATAGATTTGGCAAACACATATATTCAATCTTAAGAGGAAGACTTATTGTTGTTTTTACAAAGCAATGTACGAAAAGAAATGAAATTGAGTATCGCGATCGAGGCGAATCTCATTTTTGCAGGACGTTTTTGAGACACTGATTGTGTATCTTGGGTTTTTATATCAATGATTCCTGCCACAATAGTATCAATACTTATTACTTTCGTGTTCCGGTTTGGAGGGTACGGTAGCCGGTAAACTTATGGAAGTGGCATTAATACCACGCTACACGGATAGCAATAAATCATTAACACATTTAGTGTCTATAGGCGATATTTGCCTTTCTCCATCAAGAGACCCATCTTCTGATTTGCTATCTTATGATATAAAAAAAATTGCCAAAAAACACCGTTTTTTTAAACTCTTGCCAACCAAAAAACCTTTACATATCGTTTTTATACCATTAGGACTACATTATATCTAAGATGCAAAGAAGAATGACAAAATTTTTAATTTAAAACTTTACAAGATAAAGAACATCGAAATTTGGAAAATATTTTTCAGAGTATTCAGGTGTTCTCCTTTCCGTCAGTAGAAATTATTGATTTTTTGAAAAAATAACAAAAATAGATGTTGATTTTCAATTTCGTTATATGGCAGGTTTATGAAATGACACTAATAATTAGAGTTCTCTTTATGGTAGAGATAAGCATCACCTATCAACGATCAATCAATGATATAAATAGTGCGTTGCCATTCGTGAGGCGAGTTTAAATGCCAGATGAGTTACTTATCAGCTTTCTCTTATTATGCTTCTCAGCTATCGCTTATGGCAGGTATTAATCAAACGATGGTATCAAATTCAGACGAGACTTTATGGAACTCTACTACCTAATAACTTACTAGGTGGTAGAGTTCTGCATTGTCTCGCCCGGGTCCGATACCACCGCCTTACCTATTCCTGCCGCAATAGCGTCAGTGCTTGTCGCTGTCGTGTTTCGGTTTGTAGGGTAAGGTAGCCGGTAAACTTATGCATGTGGTATTAGACCTCGCTATAAGATAGCAACGCACTATTAATATCTTTGATGTCTATAGGTGATGGTTGACTCTTTCCACCAATAGACCCATCTGCTTGTTTCCTGTCTTATGATATTAAAAATAAAAAAACCTAATATTCAGTGATAGCAGTGAGATATTTTACTCCGTATTGGTCCAGGCCTCTTTTAAAGAAAAAACACTTAGCTAGCTAGCCAGGCAGTTCGTAATAGGCAAAAGGTTGTCTACACTATCGCTATCGTCATGACTACTAGGTGGTAGAGTACCGTAATGTTTCGGCCAGATATTTGTTACCACCGCCGCACGTATTCTTGCCACAATAGCGTCAGTTTGTCATTGTCGTGTTCCGGTTTGGAAGGAAAGGAAGCCTGTAAACTTATACAAGTGGCATTAACATCTCGTCACACGAATGCCGTTAACATCTTTTGTGTGTATACGCGATAGTCGTCTCTTTCCTTCAGGAAAGCCACCTACGTGTTTGCTATTTTATAATATTAAATATATATACATATATTTGCTTTATTATTAAATACAACTTATCGAAATGCAAGTTTAGATCAAAACGCATTTGTGCGATAAAAAATGCAGAAAATGTAACAAAATAATATATGGAACAAATAACACTATCTGGGATTATTTGATAACATGAGCTTAGCCCCCTTAAGGAGTTGCTACGGGTGATTGTACAATATCACCTAATGATAGCCATTAGCGCAGCACCAATGGAATTTTATTAACAATAATCCATTTTAATTTGTTGATAAAGTATTACCACGATGGCTTCCTTATGAGATATAATTGAATAAATATTTTCCGGATCACCACGATTCTCTGGTCCTGGACCAGAGAATCGTGGTGATCCGGAAAATATTGGCGAGATGAGTTGGGCGCCTTGTTGGTACGGGCCCCTTTGAAAAATAGACTAATTGTCGTTCTGCCACTCAAGTCGTATAAGGCGATCGAGTGGCTATACCTGACACTACTACCTTGACTATACGGTAGTAGAATTCCGCAACGCTCCGCCAGGGTATGCTACTGTAAAAATGTAGAATTCCGCAACGCCCCGCCCGGGTATGCTACTGTAAAAATGTAGAATTCCGCAACGCTCCGCCCGGGTATGCTATTGTAAAAATGTAGAATTCCGCAACGCCCCGCCCGGGTATGCTACTGTAAAAATGTAGAAATCCGCAACACCCCACCCGGGTAAGCTACTGTAAAAATGTAGAATTCCACAACGCCCCGCCCGGGTATGCTACTGTAAAAATGTAGAATTCCGCAACGCTCCGCCCGGGTATGCTACTGTAAAAATGTAGAATTCCGCAACGCCCCGCCCAGGTATGTTACTGTAAAATCTTCTTACAAGGTGCTTGCACCAATTGTAGAACTCTTCGCAGAGGCTCCACCACTTGTAGAGATTTGTGGGCGTTTATTTTCTGCTTGGCTGCTTGTTCTAATATTGAAAGGTACTCGGAATCGACTATTAATTTATTATTATATTAAAATAATAAAATATAATTTCTAATCTTGACCGCCCCGTTGGTCGAGTGGTTAGCGACCCTGACTACGCAATCAACGGAGCTTGGATTCAATCCCCGACGGGGACAAACATTTGTGTGATGATCATAAATAATAATAATAATAATAATAATTCACGAGACAAATTACACTTACTGATCTAACCCCAAAGTAAGCAAATTATTTGCTTGTGTTATGGGTGTTAGTCAACGATACTAATACATAGAAATACATACATAAATACTAGAATATATATGATAAACACCCAAACCTGGAAATTACGAAATAAATTACCTCGGTTCTCTCTGCCTACCCCGTAAGGGATCTGGCGTGAAGATATGTATGTATGTAAACCTGGAAATACAAACATTTATACTCATCACACAAATAATTGTCCCCGTCGGGGATCGAACCCGAGCCTCGTTGATTGCGTAGTCAGGGTCTCTAACCACTCGACCAACGGGGCGGTGATAAATGTTTGTATTTCCGGGTTTGGGTGTTTATTATATATATTCTGGTATTTATATATGTATTTCTATGTATTTGTATCGTTGACTAGCACCCATAACACAAGCAAATATTTGCTTACTTGGGTTAGATCAGTAAGTGTGATTTGTTCGTGAATATTTATTATTATTATAATCTTCATTTATTTGGGCATACGTCTTAGCCCATCGAGAAACTTATTCTATTCTACATTTTGAAATATATATAAAAGACTAATCATGAAGTTCTATCTTTAAAAAAATATTTAAAAGCAGACAAGGCTGCCAGCTTACTTGTAATGCCTCACCATAGAGGTATTACACTACCACCGCCTTACCTATTCCTACCGCAATAGCGTTAATACTCATCATTCTCGTGTCATGGTTTAAAGAGTAAAGTAGCCTAAAACTTACGCAAGTGGCATTAACACCTCGCCACACGGATAGCAACGTACCATTATCTTTGGTCTCTATAGGCGATGATCATCACTTTTCATCAGAAGACCTATCTGCTTATCTGCTATCTCATCAATTCCCTATCAAAAAACGATTGACCGCCCCGTTCCTCGAGTGGTTAGCGAACCTTAGGTTCGATTCCCGACAAGGACAAACATTTGTTTGATGAGCACAAACGTTTGCATTTCTAGATGTGGGTGTTTATTACGTATGTAACAGTATTTATATATGAATCGTATTTCTATGTATTAGTATCGTTGACTAACCATAGACATTTGTATTTCTGGGTTTGGGTGTATATTATGTATGTAACAGTATTTATATATATGTATTTCTATGTATTAGTATTGTTGACTAACACCCATAACATACGCATATAATTTACCCACTTTTTAGATCGATTTGTGTAATTTGTCCAGCGATAGTATTACATTACTATTATCTAATGATATAAAACATATCTCCTGTTGATCCTGATCACATATTTACTTAATATGCAAGTGACATCAATTAATAGCTCGACACTCTGATAGCAACACACCATTAATATATTTGTTATCTATAGGTTATGGTTGTCTCTTTTCAGCAGGAGAGATATTTGCTTGTTTGCTATCTTATAACATAAAAAATTAAGGACTTATTTGATGTAAGACTTTGGTAGGTACATTCATTAATTTTCTACACATGTGAATCCAACCAAGGGCACTTAAGTTGAGTTGGAATCTAAATCGTCCGTGTAGATATAGTTATATAATATATTTCGTGAATAAAATATAATACAAGCTTGATATTTCTTTAATGTACTTCTTGCAGACTATTTAAACATTACAATTATAGACTTGAGTGTTCACAAGTTGTCGAGCTCATGGCTCAGAACCGTCTGTCGCTGAAAATGAGGTCTCTCATATCGTAAGCCCGACTACGCGCCATCTTGCCGCGTTCTGTCCCGCCGTTTAGCTTAATACAACTTTAACGAATAGGAAGATGACGCCTAGTGTTGCCATATTTTGTCACTTATTCTAATATAACTCAATTGAAACATTCTTTTGATGAATAAAACCATTACAAACAAGTTAAGTCATTACATTCGGCCATCCGGCAAAGTGTGACTCCCGGCACACTACTCAATTCTAAAATTAATTTTTCCGTAAATCCTTAGGGCATCAATTAGGAAATATTGAAGATGCAAAAGTACAACTAGTTAAATCATTACCTTCGCCCATACTATAAGTCGACACAAATATATTTTTTTTTATGAGGAAAAAAATTTGCTTGTACACAATCCTAACATTCAATAACTTACTAATCATAATCATAATTATTTAAAAACAAGTAATAATACAGTGTTATTTATATCTTCTATGAAAGCAAAAATTTGTAAGCAGTTTTGCTACATAATTTTATTTTAATTTATATTATACGTTATATAAAATTTATAAAAATTATACATAATACTTTATTTTACTTTGGTGTTACGTACTTTATTAAGCGTATTACTTTAAGTTGATATATATTCTGTTGATCCATAGTAAATATAATTTTAAACAAAACATTATTTTAGTTTTATTTAAGTTGTAATATATTATATTTGTAATAGTAAACGTAAAAATAAACAAAACTTCACTTCAGCTTGTAATCTGCATCTATTTTAATATTATAAATGCGAAAGTTTGGATGTATGGATGTTTATTACTCAATCACGCCAAGACTACGGATTTGATTGAAGAGAACGGATTTGAATGAAATTTTACTAATTATAAACTATACACTTTGTTTTCTACATATTTTTTTACACATAACTCATTGCATCGATAAAATTAATATTCTAAAAATCTATAAATTATATAAGATTAATTTGCAAATGTTTGACCAATTTTGCTCCATATACCTAATTATATATTTTTTTCTGAAAGTCAATTACATTATATGGTTTTACTCATTCTAACCTAAAGTGTACCAATTTTAGTTTCTTACTACTAAATCCTACATTACATTGTTATATCTCATATATTGTTATATCTCATAAAAATTTGTTTTACCTTAGGTAATTATTTATTTAAATATTAATTTACATTTAATTATATAATATTAAATCATTTATATATTATTTAATCTAATTATTAATTTCTTTATAAAGCAAGTCTAACAAGTAACTAACGACACTATATATACATATACTTACATTTCCACTAACTATTATCTTGACATCTGACTAGATATTGACATTTTTACAATTTAATGAGGTATTCTTTTACAGAGAATGAGAAATTAGCCATTTATGCATTTGTATTTTATACCGATTTATAGTTAGCTATTTCATTATGCTTGGTAATTGATAAAAGAAATAATGTAGATACATATAAAAAAAACTTCTTTTTTTTGTACCATGACTATGTTGTAGTCTATACTATGGCACATAGGGCTTGCTTGCTTGTCTGTTATTTGTACTAAATTGCGGGTTGATTTTAAAGTATTTAGTGTGTTCTTAAAAAAACAAGCTGCTCTAATGTACCTACATACAAGGAAGTTTTAATATTCTCAGATTTAAAAATAGGCTTAAAGTTTGTTTTTGTGTGATGTTTCATGTTACATATAGCCCTAACTCATTCTTTTGTGCTATAAAAGCATTTACCCATCAAATCCAGAGTCACCTCATATAAGCAGTCCATAAGAAAATACTAATGAAACATATCCAAAGCATGTTGTTATTGCCGTTTCCTTGTATATTTATATCTAATTTTACGGAGAGCAAATACAATTTAGTCTTAAGTGTTACAAATATGGTCGATTTGTTATTTTTTTGATCATTTATATTATACTTCTATAGGATTATCATATTTATATTAAATTTCAATTGTAATAATTTTGCCTTTTCTTTATGTTGATTTGTAAATTATTTTTCATTTGACTAATTATTTCATTTAAAGTTCTAAGCAACATTGTTCATTAATATTTATTTAATTTAATAATTTAATGCTTTATGTACACCATAATCAAGTAACATTTACATAACACTTAAAATAAGCGCACAAATAGAGGGTCTTATTGCTAAAGAGTAATTCTTCCAGACAACGAGTGGCAATATAATTCATTGCTTGCAGATTAGGGTGCACAAATTACAATACAGATTTAATAAACATATGTTACATAGAGAGAAATAAGTGCCACAATATCTGTCTTACATGTCAACATAAATTAATCTATATACATTTATAAAAATTAATGCCATTTTTCGTTGTAATTTTATAACTCAAGAACGGGCTCACCTATCCAAACCAAATGTTTAGGCTTTGTTCGGACTGTTTAGTAGATGGTTTATGTGAAGTTTGCACAAAATCGGTACAGTGGTTCTTCATTTATCACATTTTTTTTGTAACAAATGAATTCAATAAATGACGATTCGTCGCGCAGCATGTAACAGGCCGCTAGTATAATATGTAATAAAATAGGAGGCGCCTTCTTAAGACATTTGTTAGACGTCAATCGTAGCTAAATTTTGAACCGACATAAATACGAGAATGTATACAACAGTACGTCAACAATAAAAACCTAATTACAATTAGTGTCAATTTGCCTATATAATTTGCCACACTTTTAACATTGATATGAGCATTCGCTCATATGTACGACTACACGTTCAATGCCTAACGCCACGTCTATTAGTATTATGTGGTCTGTGATATATATTAACATTGACAGTAATGTTAATTAGGTTGTTAGTACCAGTCATAAATGGTCTACATCGTACCCTTAAGTCAACCTCAGAAATAAATTATCGTTTAATAATTTCTGATTTAACTCCCAAGTACCTGAACGTGTGATTTTACTATTACAATAAATCTACCTATAATACGCATACTACATATAATATAAAATCTAGTATTTATGAATACTACAGGAACATGAAATTTCAATCGAAATTAATACTTAGTCCTACAAAGAGTGACAACTGATAATTGTCAAAAAAATCATGAATTTAACTAAACATAATCCAATGTGAAATAACGTCATATTATTGAAAACATTTTATTTCATACATTGAGTAACAATCGAGATTAATTGGCTGGTCAACTAGTGTAATTTGACATAATTCTAGCATTTCCCGCGAATAAATAATAACTACGTCTTTGAATCTTCTTTTTACACTCGATATTATTGGTGTCGATTTTCTTACATTTCCCACGATTACTCCAATAGATAAGGTTCTTTTGGGACTTCCGCCTGCGATCTGTTTCGACTTTGTCTCGGTGATTGCAACGACGACATCAGCTCTACAGCTTTCTGGATCTGACTTCCAGTGAGATAACGGCGCTTTATATTCAGACGCCGAAGAATCCGCCATTGCTGAAATTTAATATTGATAACAGTACAAACTCTTTATTAAATCCTCTTGTCTCTATGTACGTGTGTGTTGTGTTTGCAGCTCTGAATATGTCCGCGTGGACGGCCTTTAAGTATGTGTATATGTAATTGGAATGACTGTAGTTAAGAATAATACATTTTCCTATAAGATCAGATATTGTCATAATGAACTATACAACCAAAACTTTGAGGCTTCTTATCAGTCAATTCGCCTTATATTATGTTTACAAGGAGTAGGCGATACAAAATGTATAGATATTGAAACTGTACATCGTTACGATATTGTAAATCGGATATTAGTCTAAGCTAGAACTACCTATATATTGACGAAACACTATAATTGTCAAATATTTACTGAATCTTGCAACGAGACAAAATGACGCGACAGCAGAGTGGGTGCGCCGATAAATTAATATTGCTATATTATCAGACGGATACTAATATCTACGATTCCAAATCTTACACCAATTGCGTATTGAATGGTTTTCGAATAAAGCTCGTCGGGTTTATCTGAAAGTATCCATCAATATATAATTTCATAGAATATATATTTTTTGATATCCGATATCAAATATAATAAAATATAAAAAACATAATAAAATCGTAGGAAGGCAAAACTGTACACAAATATTTTTTTTTAAAGAATACGGGACGTGATCTACAATCGATATCGAAGCCAAAAATATAGTTTTTAGAATTTTTGTCTGTTTGTCTGTATATCTGTTTGTCTGTATGTATGTCCGGGGTAAATTCAAAAAGTACTGCATAGATTTACTCCAAATTTTTCATGAATATTACTAATAGGTCTGGTCAACATATAGGCTACATTTTATCACGCTATCACCTATGGGGATGAGCTGTGCGGATTAAACGAAGTCCGCGCGGACGAAGTCGTGGGCAACAGCTAGTCAATTATAAACTTTCGATTTGAAGTCCATGAAAAATCACATTACCCAATCCTTCTGTTTATGTAAGTTTGACCGTATCTCATTTTGCTGTAATCATTTTTAGTGGCTGACGTTTGTTGAACGCCGTGAACATAGGATATTTCGTACATGGTACATTACTTTTAAATCGCTTACCGCCACACTTAAATTCAAATTTCTCTCTAGTACGCATAAATGAAATCTTCGAGCTGCTCATACGGACTATCTATTGCTTTACATCATTCTAATTTTGTCTCCTCATCTACGGTGCACGCCTTGCGAATGGTTTCAGTTAGTTCGCCAAACTAAGCACACCCAAATATTTCATTTGTAATCTCTCGAAACACACCTACATGGTTTCGACTCTTTCTCTAAACAAGCACACCTACATGACTTATTTTCAGTATATCTCGAAACACACCTACATGGTTTCGGCTCTTTCTCTAAACAAGCACACCTACATGGCTTATTCTCAGTACATCTCGAAACACACCTACATGGTTTCGGCTCTTTCTCTAAACAAGCACACCTACATGGCTTATTTTCAGTATATCTCGAAACACACCTACATGGTTTCGGCTCTTTCTCTAAACAAGCACACCTACATGGCTTATTTTCAGTATGTCTCGAAACACACCTACATGGTTTCGGCTCTTTCTCTAAACAAGCACACCTACATGGCTTATTTTCAGTATATCTCGAAACACACCTACATGGTTTCGGCTCTTTCTCTAAACAAGCACACCTACATGGCTTATTTTCAGTATATCTCGAAACACACCTACATGGTTTCGGCTCTTTTTCTAAACAAGCACACCTACATGGCTTATTTTCAGTATATCTCGAAACACACCTACATGGTTTCGGCTCTTTCTCGAAACAAGCACACCTACATGGCTTATTTGTTAATATAATTATATATTTATCCACATTTAGTGAAACATCTAGTTTGTTTTCCATTACCGTCACGAATTAATGATTGGCGCTATAATCAATGTTGTCTCCAATCGGAGTAAATTTCTTTGAATAAAAATTGAATATATATAATGTTCTGCAATGTCTACAATATTAAAATATTTAAAAACTGATGCAGTTGCCCTACCAAAATAAAAACCGAATCAAGTTGTGTAAAGTTATAGCTTTTCAAATATTAAGATTGTTTACAATTACTAGTAAACAGATTGATTCAAATTGATCTCAAAAACTGAGTCAAATAACGTAAATAGGATTTACTCATTTTCTTTGCTCAATTCGTTTGGAATTTATCAACGATATATTTTATTTTTTTGTTAAAAATTAATACATGACTGATATTATTTCGTTGTTTTTCATTCAATCAATTTTGAAGTTAATAAAAGGTTTTAGAACTCAAATAATTGAATCGAGTGCTATTCAAAAGATCAAAATCGACGATCGTTTTGAAAATATACGACTGCGCAAAGACTGAAATACTCTAATTTTTTATAAGCTGCTCAAAAATCTATGCTTTGTTATAGAACACACAAATATATTTTACTTTACACTGTAAAATTGAAATAACTTAATTTCATCGAGCATACTATTTCACGTATAGCAGGACACAACTATATTATTAAGACAATTGAAGTTATGTAATTTCTGAACGCTCGAAATGCTTTTGTATGTACTTTGAGTTTGCTATTAATATTAATTTTTAAACAGTAACTCGGTTCTCAGAAATACTTATCAAACATGTGGGTAGTTTTAACAAAATACTATTACATTCCATCGGATGATACTGCGGCTACGATCATGTATTGTTTGTAGCTAGAAGTGACATGTAAATTATTTTAAATTTTTACTATCATTATTTTTTTTTGAAGATTTGATTAATTGTAACAAATAAACTCAAATGCTATCTTTGGGCATAAATTAATTAATCATGTTAAGGGTGTATAAAATGGGTATAGGAATAACACGATCGGAGAGTAGCCCCGACCACGTGTTAAACACAGGATGGGTACAGGAACAACACGATCGGAGAGTAGCCCCGACCATGTGTTAGGTACAGGATGGGTACAGGAATAACACGATCGGAGAGTAGCCCCGACCACGTGTTAAGGTACAGGATGGGTACAGGAATAACACGATCGGAGAGTAGCCCCGATCACGTGTTAAGGTACAGGATGGGTACAGGGATAACACGATCGGAGAGTAGCCCGCCCCGACCACGTGTTAGGTACAGGATGGGTACAGGAATAACACGATCGGAGAGTAGCCCCGACCACGTATTAAGGTACAGGTATAACACGATCGGAGAGTAGCCCCGACCACGTGTTAGGTACAGGATGGATACAGGAATAACACGATCGGAGAGTAGCCCCGACCACGTGTTTAAGATGTAAAGGATGGACATAGGAGTATATTTATTCTTTTGATGTAATCACAATTACTATAGCGCATGTTCTTTTAAAATAACAATTTCTAATTCTAATCTAATTTATTTCAATTCTCATTTGACATTAATTTTTAAATCTATTCTGACTTCTTTTTTTTTGAGTTTTATTGATTTTAAAAGTATTTAAACGTAATTTGTAATTTTATATAAAAATAAATATATATTTTTTTCTTTTTGCACGCCATTTATTCGGCAAAGCAGGCTCAAAGTACTTGTATTTATCATCACATGTAACCCTGATTTATTAATATGAAAAATGTACAATTTTGAATTTTTAATTATTTTATGCTATCGCACATTTTAATATGCTTTTTAATAATCTACTCCCGTAATATATTTATTAATACATTATTGTATATAAGTGCTGGATTACCTTTGAAGACTTGTGGGCACACAGGTTACTTCCACGTCTGATTTTTCGTGAATAAAATATAATACAAGCTTGATATTTCTTTAATGTACTTCTTGCAGACTATTTTAACATTACAATTATAGACCTGAGTGTTCACAAGTTGTCGAGCTCATGGCTCAGAACCGTCTGTCGCTGAAAATGAGGTCTCTCATATCGTAAGCCCCACTACGCGCCATCTTGCCGCGTTCTGTCCCGCCGTTTAGCTTAATACAACTTTAACGAATAGGAAGATGACGCCTAGTGTTGCCATATTTTGTCACTTATTCTAATATAATTCAATTGAAACATTCTTTTGATGAATAAAACCATTACAAACAAGTTAAGTCATTACATATA
Organism: Apodemia mormo; assembly: GCA_036924255.1. NCBI lineage: Eukaryota > Metazoa > Arthropoda > Insecta > Lepidoptera > Riodinidae > Apodemia > Apodemia mormo. The sequence goes on along the minus strand of JAUPFN010000001.1, from coordinate 42,347,325 downwards.
TATAAAAGTTTTTGATCAATCCCGCGGAATCGTCTATTTTTTCCGGGATAAAAAGTAGCCTGTGTGCTATTTCAAGTCATCATCTGCCTGTATGCCAAATTTCATTCAAATCCGTTCAGTGGTTTTTGCGTGATTGAATAACAAACATCCATCCATCCATACTTAACATCCAAACTTTTGCATTTATTATATTAAATTAAAATTAATATAGATTCGTTTCATGTTCGGGCTGCGTAAATATGATAGTATCTCTGAGTTTCGCATGTTTCTCGACGGTCCCTACGTATAAAAGGACATGTCAAAATATAATTTTTTTTATTACATATATGGCTTTAAATTTTCCGAACGCTCATATCTATGTAAGATTTTTTCTTTTATTTTATGTATTTCGCTCTTATACAAACCGAATAAGAGAACAAGTGTAATAATTACAAACAATAGGTGTTGTATATGCGGATATCTGTACTTATCGTTCTATACGGTGTTTTAAAATGCGCGTTTAACAATTAAAACGCCGTATAAAGAGACATGGCTTTATAATTGTATTTTTAATATTTTTGGATCGTGATCTTAAATTGTTTTTAGAATTTTTTCTAGAGAGATTTGAACATTAATTACGTTCTCCTGTAAACCACAGTTATTTGAAATATCTCTTTTACGTAGGGACCGTCGACTCATTACCTTTTATATACCCCCCAGATGAATTTAGTTAGCTGTTACCAACAATTTTAAATTCGTACCGTTCATCTATATTATACATTGTATTATTAGATTTAAAAGAAATCGCCTCTGTGGTTTAGTGGTCCGGTATTGGTGTTGACCACATGAGGTCCCAAGTTCGATTCCCGGATCGGGCAATTTAAAAATGTGTTTTTTTCAGTTTTCTAATAAAGACAACGTTGCCCGGGATTGCAAAGTGCCCGGTTGGCGATAGGCCTGTGACCTATCACATTGTGGTACCAAGTATCTGAGGCTAATCGTGGGTGTACTTGTTGTACCTTTGCCTGCCTCTTCGAGGATACGGGCGTGCATCTACCTACCTACTACTGTCCTACCTACCTAAAAGACCGTTTTGAAAGAAATCAGTCTTTGAAAATAGAATAATATATATATTTTGAACGCTAAAATTGCTAGTAATTAATGAATCAATGTAACTATATTTAGTTTAACATTCATATTATTATCAAAAGAAAACTATTAGTAGCATGTTCATTCTTAGATTCAGGTTATCTTCTTTTTCAATTTTTAGTTCAAAACAAATTACGTAAAGATTTTGTAGACGATAGTGCTATTTTAAATTCCTACTTATAAGATAAAAAAGATATAATTATTGTTATCATTTACGGGTTTCCTATAAAACATCAGCTAATTTCATTTGACGTTATTGATTTGGTTGCTGTTCACAATCAAAGGTAAGGAAGCTCCTTCGTCGAATATACACATTAAATCATTAAGTAAAAATAATCATTAGATAAATAAATAAAATTATCACAATTAAATAATTATTAACGTATATTAATAATTAATTGATTATTTTCAAGTTTTTCAAAAGTGACAAAAAGAGATGTTTGAAAAATTTGCAATTCTATGATTTATTACAAAAAAAACTGTAAATAAATAAATATTGAATAATATTTTCATGATAGTTTATTATAAATTAATAGAACTAGAAAATAATATCTATTTTAATTAAATAATATTTATATTGACCGCCCCGTTGGTCGAGTGGTTAGCGACCCTGACTACGCAATCGACAGGGCTGGGGTTCGATCCCCGACGGGGACAAGCATTTGTGTGATGAGCATCAATGTTTGTATTTCCGGATTTGGGTGTTTATTAAATATATTCTTGTGTTTATATATGTGTTTCTATGTATTAGTATCGTTGACTAACACCCATGACACAAGCAGATAATTTGCTTACTTTGGGGTTAGATCAGTAAATGTAGTTTGTCCCGTGAATATTTATTATTATTATTTATTAATATTAGGTATCTCTTGATTAATTTTTATTTACACTTGAAACAAATTAATAACCTAAAGGAAGTTTCTCTGGAACCGGAGATCAGATTTTTAACAAATGTATATGAGATCAAACGAAAATTTCTTTCTTCTTCTTTATTTCCCAAAATAAAATAAAAAATGTTCTAAATCAGTCCAGGCGTCTGTGAGTAATCTGGGAACGTACGTTAATGAAATTATTCCCACAAATTGAGAACTTTTCCCGTTTTTTTTAGCTGCATAAGAAAAGCGCACAAAAGATAGGTTTATAATATAACTCTAAAAATATTTATTTTACGTTAAGGATCTTGTTGGCTCACCGTTCACACCTGCCTGGTAGAATGCCAAATATTTTTTCTTATTTGAAAGTAGTTTGTAGGCTTGTTTTGAAATATATTGCGTTTTATTATTAAACATTAAAAAATATCGTATAAAAATATTTGTATAACTTTAGTGTAACCTTCTTTCATAAATATTAAATACTAGCTGCCGCCTGCAGCCCGCTGCAATATAAAAGTTTTTGGCGAATCCCACGGGATCCTCTAATTTTTTCGAGATAAAAGTAGCCTATGTGCTATTCGAGATCATCACCCGCTCATACCACCAGTCATTTTCGCATTTTTTTCTAAAAAACACGGACCGTTACGCGCAAACGTTCCGAGCTCGTTTCGGTGGACCGTGGTCACAAAAATGGTTTATGAGTTGTTTGGATTTAATCCGATACGGTAGCGTATATTTTTTAAGATGTCTTGAGCACTGTAATACACTGGTGTGAGAATTGTTTAATTTAAATGGCTTAAGCTACAAAATAATTCAGGTGAAACACGACACTTTGAGAAAAATATGACTACTATAGTCGAGGATTTTTAATTCTAAAATCAAATCGATGACCTATGCCTTTTGTATATTTTTTTATATAATTGGTAAACATATACATACGGAAAAAAAATAAACAACATATATTAAAGTACAAAAATATTTATTTACATAAATATTAATTTTTTTTTTCATAATTAATACGTAGTTTTTTTTGTAATTTTTTTAATAATTTATTTCTTTTTCAATTTTACAGATATGTTTAATTTTTTTAAAATATTGTTTAGGGTATTTCACATTCACATCATATGATTTTTTTTTGAGATCATAGATGTCAGCACTAAAATTTACGAAAATAAATAAAAATAGGTACCGTCCTACCCAAAGCCACAGAACACTTATACTCTCTACGAGAGCCCAAAGCGCTGGTATCATCAAGTTGGTCGTTAACGAAATGTATGTTTTATTAATTGATATTTACGGTTTTTTGATAAAATTATTATCTAAACTGTTAGATCTCGAACTAATCTTGATTATAAATAAAGTTTACTTGTTGATTAATACGCCAAAACACTTTTAAATTACCCTGTATCACAAACTGCAACCAACACATAACACACAGCACGAATCAAAATGGCGGACTAAGTTCTTTTATTTTTTCCCAAGAGCGTATTTGAAAAAAGAATGCCAATTTGATGTTATTCTGTACAATGTTTCGTTCGAAAACGATAGAATACCATAGAGTATTGTATTAAAACTGGTAAATAGTGAAAATATTGTTTTTTTTTTGTGTGAAGTTAGCGTTGGTCCGTATAGAGACCGTAGTGTATTAACGGAGTTTTCTCAGAGGTCTCTTTAGTGACCAAAGTGAAGTGAGCGGCTACTTGTGTGCCAAATTTTATTTAAATCCGTTCTGTAGTTTTTGCGTGATTGAGTAACAAACATCCATCCATCCAACCATCCAAACTTTCGCATTTATAATATTAATATAGATTTATTTGAACTAACGATCGCCTTTTGGTCGAAATTCAGCCATAGATTGAACAATAAAATCTTTCTTAATTTTCACAATAGACTTTAGCCGTAACGAAAATAGTATTTATGTATGTATGTATAATATGTATGTCCTATAAATGTAGTTCGTATGATATTTGTTTTTATTTATTCAATGTACATATTTCTAATGCATATTATTTAAAATTATAAGTTCTCCACAATGTAAACTTTAACTATGCTAAATTTCAAACTCATCCGGTCACGTAATTTTCGTAATAAAGGGTTCAAATTTGTTGCTTTACGTATTAATATATATCTATATTTGAATAATAAAAATGAAAAATATAACAATATTGTAAATAAAGCTAGTCTTCTTCTGGTCTAGTTTTAGATTTTGGGTATGGTTTTTATTTTACAGTTAGTTTTATTCAGTGTTGTTTTATTATGTTTATTCATGTTATTTAGTGTTAAATTCATGCCGCCGAATTCCACCATCGGACATCGCGTCAAAATTTAAAGTTCCATTCTCACCATCTCGAAGTCTGGAAATTCACAACAAGCGTTTCTCCCGACACTTTTTGCCTCGCACTACTCTGTTGTGGAATCAATTACCGCCAGGGGTATTTTCGAACGGATACGACATAGGGGTCTTCAAGAAAAGAGCTTACTCATTCTTAAAAGGCTCTGGTATTGCAGATGTCCATGGGCGGCGGTAATCACTTACCATCAAGTGCTCCCCTTGCTCTTTTGTCCCCTTTTCTTTAAAAAATAAAATAAAAATAAAGTTTTTTTAGTTTTTATCTTGTAGTCACCAGTGGTTTATAATCATATTAATTATTCGAGTTTTTGGATTTGATTGGATTAGTATATCCAATCCAGATACTGGACATAACAATGTCTCTTATCATAGGATATAATGAACATTAAATTAAATCAAGGATAAATGTCATTGAAGTTAAATGTTATCTTTTTTGCTAATCTAAAAACGTTTCTCGATATACTGGTAATTACGAGTGTAAGCGTGCGTTAAGTGGGTGTTATTATATTTCTAATTAATTACAGATCAATAATGCGCGTGCTCCTAATTTTGGCTGTCATCGGACTTGCTTCGGCAGTCCCTTTAACTGGAAAAGATATTTTCGAAGCCTTCACTTCAAGTGGTATGTGTGAAATTGATTTAATTTCTGAATACAAAACCAGTAGTCAAAATTAAATCTTAAGCTATATAAAATATTTTTTTACTTCTCTATATAAACATTAAGAATGCTAAATATCCGATTTCTCTGCGTGAAATTTCCTTAAAAAAGGGATCCAAAGTTTTTGCTTCAAGTATTAATAATGCAGGTTACTGGTAAAATACTATCCATATTGAAGGACACAATAGTTACTGGTCATATGTGTATAACTAATAAAAATATAAAAAGAAGAGAACAACGCTTAACAACACATGCGTTGGCGGCGCGGTAACGACTCGTGTCGTTCGGTCGTCGGGTCGGATCACGGGTTCGGAAAATCGCTAGAGTCTATAGGTGATAGTTGTGTCTTTCCATTAGAAGAGTCATCTACTAGTTTGCTATTACATAAAAAAAATAATAATGAAGTTAGATATTTATTCGTAGGTACATGTGGGGTACATACACATTTTTTTTAATTAGGTCAAAATTTAAGTATCTACTTTTCAACACATGGTATCAGAATCAGGTACTGAACACGCTTGTTCAGTATGAACAGACTTTTACTAGTCAACCTGTACATAATATATTGTATAAGTACGGTTTATTTTCAATACATAGCACTCTAAGTACTCGTAGTAAGTTGCGTAAGTTGGACCGACACCTAAATTCGTTAATATCTACTAAACTTATATTTTTCAAATAAAAATTGCCAGTAATTTACAGGAGTACCAATACAAATGTCATTCTGCCATTTTGGATTTAAATGCGTTGAGTTGTAAGTATAAAATATAAATAAAACATTTTCACCAGTTTTTAAGTTATTTTTTGTATTAAAAAGTACAAAGTTACATAGAAAATAACGAAACTTTTATCCCTTTTTTTATTTTAATTCAAAGGCGTACTGATTTTTACACTTTTTAAAAGCAAATTCATTGAGCAAAAATTAATTGCACTTTGTATTTAATTTTTTGTCACGGTTTAATTGAAAGCCACGCAAGTTTCCGAAATTTAACCATTGCAATGTTGCCTATATTGAATCGGTCCAAATTAACGATTTTTGTTTTTGTTTTATATCTATATCTTATTATTTTTCAGCATTTTAAAATAGAATATTTAGACACAAGAAAGCCCAATTAAAGCTTTAAACAATTCAGTAAAATGTTTTTTACTTAAAAGTACCTTCACGCCCATATCCCCGAAGGGGTAGGCAGAGGTACAAGTGCACCCACGATTAGCCGAAGATACTTGGTCCCACAAATGTGATAGGTGGCAAGCCTATCGCCAACCGGGCACTTTCCAATCCCGGGCAATTTTGTGTTTCTCAGAAAACTGAAAAAACACATTTTTTTAAAGTGCCCGACCCGGGAATCGAACCCGGGACCTCATGTGGTCAACTCCAACGCTGGACCACTAGACCACAGAGGCGATAATATAAAATACCTAATTGTTTAAAGTATTAGGAGCATTGTATAAGTTAGTAAATTCAAAGAAATAATTATAAAAAGTTAAATTTGTATAATTCGAACAATTTTGTCAAGTATTGTTAACTTTTTAAACATACGCATTTTTTGGTACCTGAAGTACAATTTAGGAAACCCTATGATCCAATATTGGCAACTGGTTTCCTAAATTGTACTGATGAAAAATTTTCTTTAAAAAAATTTGAACTTAGTTGAATACATATCAAATAAATAAATTTTCTGTTGAAGGTTATATAATTTTTCTAACATTTGAATTTTTGGAGATATAAATGAAAAGCCGTTAGGGGGTGCAATTTTTGGCAATTTTACCCTATCTATATCACTAGCGTTAAAACTTTATTTACTCTTAATTTAAAATAAAATTAGTGTATACATACATACATATGTTCACGCCAGATTCCTTACGGGGTAGGCACAGAGAACCGAGTGCCATACATCACAATCCTTGCAGACTTGTTTCGCTTCCTCCACATTCATTACTCTCTTTATACAAACACGCCGGTTGCAAAGACTCTTGACATCACCATCGGACAGAAGTCAGTACTCAATCAATTTGATCATTATACGTCAGTCTTGGTCTTTCTTGGTACCTACGTCCTTTTATATCTGTTTTGTTAACCTTTTATCTACCATTCTTTTTACATGTCCGAACCAACTAAGCATGCCCTTTCTCATCTGTACACCGATACTTTTTTCAAGCTTAACTTCTCTCTAAAAGTAAATGAATGAATATGGTTTAATTAACGTCGATGCTATAAAACGTTGTCCCACCGATAACCCAAAACAAGAAATTAAGCTATAGTTTAATGTTTTCACTTTAGAACACTCTTACATTTTATATGAAACGGAGTAATTACACGATTTATGAGCGAAGCTATATCCTTTATTTTGAACATGCCAAGTTAAACATTTTTCTGTACATAAACTGTATTTATTGTATCTGTATGTATGGATGTGTCACGATCATGCTCAAAATACTACATTATTTTAACAGCTTCGTTATGTCAGAGGATTGTTTCCTATTAAAAATTACTATATGATTAAGTTTATTTTATGTAATTAGGTTTTAATGATATTCCATTTTTTTTTGTTTGGGAGGGTATATTTCCCATTTGGTCCCATATTAACTTAGTGAAGATCTGACACAGGGTTTTAGAAATACAAGAGGATTCAGTGAGATCAAAAATTTACTATGCAGTGAACTATAGGGCGCAATTAGTACATTAAAACATTTTTTCAGATGCGACCGCGCGAAACAGTGTTATTGAGGAAGCCATTTTAAGATTGGCTGAAGATCTACGCCAATTGATCTACAACGGTGGTGGCATATTTCCAGTCCTCGATCCTTATGAACGTGAACATGCTCACATTTATGGAATATTGGTTGGACTTCCAGGGTAAGTTTTACTCTGGTACAGTCGATTCAATGGTATAACATTGTTAGTGAAACCAAATAACTCCTTAACAAATTTTAGAATCGTACGTAATTGCAATGGTATCTGATTTATGTAGGGTTTCCTTTCTATCATTAAGAAATGTCAAATTTTATTAGTTTATGTAATGAACTTTATCTATGACTATAAATTTCTGTTTGACTTTTCTGAACTTGCATTTTTGAAATACTGTGATCCTAGGAACATTTTTATTTTTATTAGATAGATAAGATTAACTAGATGAGCCCGCGACTTCGTCGGCATGGAAAATTATCGAATTATTTTTAGCCTAAGTTACTCCCTGTTACATCAGCTATTTGCCAGTGAAAGTCCCGTCAAAATCGGTCCAGCCGTTCCGGAGATTAGCCGGAACAAACAGACAGACAGACGAACAGAAAAAAATTGTAAAAAAATATTTTGGTATATGTACCGTGTATCTATTCATATGCATTTAGTACAAAGCAGGTATTTTAAAATTACAAACAGACACTCCAGTTTACCCGATTCAAGATTTTAGAAGATAAAAAAGATGGGCGTCTTTTCAAAACGAAGCTGTTCACAAAAATTCAGCTTGTTATTAATCAAAAATAAAATGAGACCACGATGTATATTATTGTAAATATTGTTATATATATATATATATATATATATATATATATATATATATATATATATATATATATATATATATATATATATATATATATATATATATATATATATATATATATATATATATATATATATATAACAATATATATAACTGATGAGCGGGTTCGTCGTTCTGCTTGATGTCTAACAGAACGTCAATAGAGTCGGAACGTTTAGGGTTCTTACATATTTTCTTACACATCTTAGCTGTACGACGCAACGTTATATCAAGTTTATGTGTGTGGAAGGCAAAACGCTTCAAATCGATTGACATTTTGTTACTTGTATAGCATATATACTGAGGAAAAATTTAATATTTTTCACACATTTATTCCTCAACTAGCTGACCCGGCAAACGTTGCTCTGCCTTTTTAAGTACTCTTATTTTTTCTATATTTTCTCACCTTTTGAACCTTCCCTGGACTTCAACAATTAATGCAAAACCAAAATTAGCCGTTTTCGAGTTTTAGCGAGACTAACGAAAAGCAATAAATTTATATATATATATATATATATATATATATATATATATATATATATATATATATATATATATATATATAGATATATTATGATAGTAATATTTTACACTTTTCTTTTTTACGTGTACAATGGGTATGTTATGTGTGTATATATCTATGTGTATATACATATATGTTATTCACTATATTCAGTAGTCAGCATAAATTTCGGTGGTTTTGTTGATACCCTTAATATAATATAACTACGAATATTATAATAAACTCTTTATCAATTTTGATAAATTTCATGTGAGATTAGAGGGTCTAAAAACGTCAAAATTATGTCACGTTAGTCATGGACGCCCCTTATTCAGCTTACTCTGTCCATAACGCAAGCTGATTAGTGTGCAGATATTGATTTAAATTCTTTATATTTTCAGATCTCACCTCACCCTGAACAACATTCATGCGACAGGCTTGGGAACTTTCCAGATTGATTCTCTTTCTGTTGTCATGACCTCTCTCTTACTGCAACAGTACAGAGCGGAGTTCGACATTACCATTCCGACCATTGATGCTTCAGCTGGTATGTATAGTGTGAAAAATATTTAGTCAAAAGGCAAGAAAGAAAGTATCTTCACGCCCATATCCCCGAAGGGGTAGGCAGTACAACAAGTGCACTGACGACTAGCCGAAGATACTTGGTTCCGCAAATGTGATAGGTGACAAGCCTATCGCCAACCGGGCACTTCCCAATCCCGGGCAACTTTGTGTTTATCAGAAAACTGAATAACACTTTTTTATGTGCCCGACCCGGGAATCGAACCCGTTTAATTTAGTCAAAAAGAGAATGATGAAAGTCTATACTAAGTTGACCTCAAAAACAACGCATGTTGATATGTGCTTATCGTATTGTTATTCATTATAAATTTCTTCTGAAATGCAAATTGTATCACGGACACTTTTTATGATGCTGAAATTCATGAAAAATCTGTAGCGATTACGATTACTACATTTTACAATTATTACATACTGTTTTACATAAGTCATTCACGTCGCAGTTTATCGTCAACATAGATATAATACCCTTTTGTGTCACACATCATGTAATGAAGATTATTTGATTTTAAAAAGTATCTTCACGCCCATATCCCCGAAGTGGTAGGCAGAGGTACAACAAGTGCACGGACGATTAGCTGAAGATACTTGGTCCCATAAATGTGATAGATGGCAAGCCTATCGCCAATCGGGCACTTTCCAATCCCGGGCAACTTTGTGTTTCCCAGAAAACTGAAAATACACTTTTTTTATGTGCCCGACCCGGAAATTGAACCCGGGACCTCATGTGGTTAACGCCAATGCTGGACCACTAGACCACAGAGGCGACATTATTTGATTTTAATACCGTAAAATAGCACACTGCTTATAAGAAACCTAATTATTTTGAAATCAAAGATAGACGTTTCAATTTTCTTTATATGTATAGATTTCTTTTTTGTGTAAAAATATACTTTGTAGTAGATTTTGGAGCCTGGAATATTTTTATTTTTGAGTAGCTATTACTAGCGACTTTGTTCGCGTGATTCAAAGTCATTACTTGTGCTTACTCGGATAAAAATATCCTGCGTTTTGCCCTATAAACTTTTCTATATTTCAGTGAAAGTTCAGTCCAACGGTTTCAGAATTTATACAACAAACAAACCGAATGACAGACAGACGGGCAAAAATTTTAAAGATGGCTGTTTTGATATTAATATCTTAAAAATAACACACCGATATTTCCCCGTGTTGGTTCCATGTTCCTTTGAATAATAGACCAACTGCCATTCTGCCAGGCAGGTCGTAAAAGGCGACCAATTGGCTATGCAAGTCACTACCATTGTGACTACTAGGTGGTAGAGTTCTGCATTGTCTCGCCTGGGTCTGGTACCACCGCCTTACCTATTTCTGCCGCAATAGCGTCAGTGCTTGTCACCGTCGTAAAGTAGCCGGTAAACTTATGCACGTGGCATGAGACCTCGCCACGAGATAGCAACGCCCTATTAACATCTTTGGTGTCTATAGGCGATGGTTGATTCTTAACATTAGGAGACCCATCTGCTTGTTTGTTATCTTATGATATAAAAAAACCGAACTTGAAAAAATCTAGTTATCTTTGCAATTACATATAGACACGTCAATTTGATTTATATGTATAGATTTATTTTTGTGTGGAAATCCACATGAAAAAAAGCTATTAAAATAACACAAAAAAGTTTCACAATTGACTAAGCACTTATACTTTAATTTTACTTCAAAACTTTATTTTTAGTATATCACTCAACTGGTTTCACTTTTTTTTTGTTTAAAACCGTGAAACCGGTTGAGTGATATACAAAAAATAAAGTTGTGAAGTGAAATTAAAGTACAAGTGCTTAGTCAATTATTGTGTAACAATAATGTAGTTTCACCAAGTGCCGACGATTGAAAGTATAGAATATAACACAAAAAATTTAGTTTTAGTAAGTCTGGGCAAGGATAGTCAATTCTATTCTTAATATTATAAATAGTTTTCTCTAAAAATCGCCAAAATTAAGACACGCTAGAAAGTGACATGTATGAATTTCTTTTTCAGAAAACTATGACGTATTGGTGACAATATTTGGTACAAATGTTTACGGAAACGGAGAAGCTAGGTTTGTATCTTTATTTATTACTAGCTGCAGTGTGCAGCCGCATTATAAAAGTTTTTGGCGAATCCCGCGGGATCACCTGATTTTTTCGGGTTCAAAAGTAGCCTATGTGCATTTGGCACACAGGTCTACCTGTGATATTTCGAGAGAAACTTCAGAAGACGTCAATGACACTTTTGCCCATCCCAGGGATTTAACACGGATCTCTTTATCTGAGCCAAATAGGGTAACCTCTAGACCAAGATGTGAAAATGTTTGAAAATAAAGTAGTTCGTTTGCTTAGCAAAAGGAGCCAGGATCGATACGGGGAATCTTACTATTTGGCTTGCTAAGTAATTTTCTATTTGCATAATAGAAAATTACTACGGTACGTATACTACGTAACATACGGTACGTATACAAATGAGAAAGGGCAAGCTCCGATTCGGATATCTATAAAAAGTAGCCGATGAAATGTTTAAAAGACATTCCAAGAAGCATTTTCCCCGTGTTGGTCCAGTCAAAAAATAGATCAACTGGCATTCTGCCAGGCAGGTCGTAAGAAGCGGTAGATTGGCTTTACGTGTCACTACAATCGTGACTACTAGGAGGTAGAGTTCCGCAACGTTTCGCCCGGTTGTTTGGTACCACCGCCTTACCTATTCCTGCTGCAATAGCTTCAATGCTTGTCATTGTCTTGTTTCGGTTGGAGGGTAAGGTAGCCGGTAGTATTACCCATGTGGCATTGTCAACCCGCTACATGGTTAGCAATGCATCATTTTACATCTTTGGTATCTGTAGGCGATGGTTTCCCTTTCAGAGCGATGGTTTCCCTTTCTGGAAGGATATAGTTTACCACGTACTACTCCTCTGTGGAATTAACTACCGGCGGGGGTGTGTCCAAACGTATACAACTTAAAGACCTTCAAGAAAAGAGCTTACTTATTCTTAGAAGACCAGCAACGCAGCTGCAAGACTTTTGTTGCGGCGACTGTCCATGGACGGCGGTGATCACTTCCCATTAGGTGAGCCTCTTGCTCGTTTCCCCCTTTTTGAAGTTATACTTATTTTGGCACGTTAGGAAAAATGATGACAGTAAATTTTTACGATGCGCGCGCACACCGTCACGTAAAACCAATACCATAAAATTAACTAGTCAACATTTTACTTTTTTAAAACAATTTTGCCAATTTTTTTAATTATGTACAAAAAATTATTTTATGATTTAAAAATAAAATTTATTTAACTTGATAATGATAATGCGTTATAATAAAATTTTATTTCAATATATTAAATACCTTTTTTTCTCTATTCATTATTATTTTTTTGTTTTTTGCATTATATAATTCTAGTTCTAAGTTATGCACATTTACCCTGTGTTCTACCTTTATTTGTGCATTCTCGCTTCTCGGGTCTGCTGGTAGACATCTCTTTCAGTGATAAGCACGCCCTTTTTACATGTTTTATATTAATTTTTCAGATGTATTTTGTGTACAATAAAGTGTGAAATAAATAAATAAATATTAGTGTTGTTTTCTCTACAAACATAGCATAACGCGAAGAATAACATTTTTAAAGTTTTTTATTATGTTACGCTATAAAAGTATACTTAACTTCTAAAGTGCAGGCATAAGAACATACATATTTTTTTCTATATAAAAAAGGTTGTAGGAACCGGCACAGACTAAGACTGACCTACTATGATCAGATTAAACGGATATTATGTGAAGGTGATATCAAAATTGAACGGGTGTTATGTGAGTCTTCAAAATCGGTGTGTATATATATATATATATATATATATATATATATACCAGATTTACGAATGTGAAGGAATAAAAAAACTGTTGGGATTGTGATACATCGCACTCGGTTTTCTCTGCCTACTTCGCAATCTAGCGTGGACTTAGAATCTAAATCAGGCGTGAAGATATATATGTATGTTTTATTTATTCTTGTGTTTCGTTTTCAGTTTTAAAGTCAATGGGGCTAGATTTATCGGTTGGATGGACATTGGAGTTACAGTAAATAATGGAATTTTCCTGAACATCCGGGACTGTCGTCTCACTTTCCGTCTATCTGAGTTTGTCGTTGTAAGTAATCATTTTTTTCTATCAAAAGATAGCAAACAAGCAGATGGGTCTCATGATAGAAAGAGTTAACCATCGCCTATAGACACCAAAGATAAAATACTTCACACCTTCAAAAATACTTGAAAAAATAATAAATAAAAGACTGATAATTTTTTTTAGAAAAAATCAAGTATTAGGCTCTAAACCAATTCGGATTTAGATCGGGTAAATCCACACAAGACGCTGTAATGCAAATATCTAATTACATTTCTAAGCATTTAAATGAGAAAAATAAATGCCTAGGAGTATTCCTAGATTTAGCGAAAGCTTTTGATACCATTTCTATAGCCCTTCTTGTAAAAAAATGAAAAGGGTTTGTATTCCTTATTCGTTACAAAAACAAAAAGTATACCTTTCTCTATTCAAACATGTAATATCCGAAACATGCAAATCAAAGCTCACAATTGTGAAAACATTATAACAGATATATGCACTTGTCAAAAAAATTGAAAATATAACTAACATAAAATATCTTGGAGTGATTTTTGACAATAATTTAAAATGGTACTCCCATATCGATCTTGTATGCACTAGAATACGTAAACTTATATGGATATTTAGACAAATTCGTCAGGTGGTGACCAAAAAATTAATTAAAACAATTTATCGGCCACTACGTGAAAGTTTGATTAGATATTGTAATTACGCTTGAGGAGGTGCACATAAAACAAAATTAATAAAACTGGAGAGACCCCAGCGTTCTGTTCTAAAAGTAATGACGTGTAAATCCTATCCTATCGCTACAGCACTTATCAGCTTTATACTTCATTAGAAATATTGACTGTTAGACAATTATATATTGCTGACATTACACTTTATCAACATTGCAATATTAAATTTGATAAGGAAAATTATTACAAATTACGCCGACAAAAAAATTTTATTCAACTGCCAAAAACACTCACAAATTTTTTTCAACTTCAGCATTCTTTTCTAGGCCCATTCCTGTACAATAAAATTAATAAAGGAAATAACGTATATCCCGTAAATGAAACATAATGTAAAAAATACTAAACTCGTGGTTAATGTCGAAAAACTACGAGCAGACGGAAGCATTGCTAAACAAATCTATATAGATATGTGTAATATTAAAATAAAATATATATCATTATCAAATACAGCCCTCGACAAACACACTCACAATACACACATTGACACACATTTTACATCGCACAACATTTTACATCAGACATAATCAGTTAATTTTTATTCAAATAGTGTTGTACTAAATACCTATATAGGTACTTAAATAAATGCAAATAAACATACACCAGGAGGATGACGCTGCTACCCGTAATACAGGAATACCTGTATGGGTATGGGTATTTACCTAGTACGGGTATCAACGTGCAACATGTGATGGCAAAATGTATTACAAACCACACACTACAATTTTAATCCTGTATGAAACAACGTTAATTAAGTTGGTAAATAATGATATTATTATTATTTAAAAAAAAAGATGATGATGGTGCGTTGCTATCTTATAGCGAGGTCTAATGTCACATGCATAAGTTTACCGGTTATCTTACCCTCCAAACCGGAGCACCACAGTGACAAGCACTGAGACTATTATGGCAGGAATAGGTAAGGCGGTAGTACCAGACCCGGGCGAGACAAGGCACAGACTACTACCACCTAGAAGTCACGATGATAGTGACTCGCATAGGCAATCGGTCGCCTTTGAGGCGTCCGAGACTGACACGGTGAAATATAAAAGGGAAATATAAAATAAAATAAAATTTCCTTAAATTAAAAAATATATTAGAATCTACACTCATATTATGAAGAGGAAAGATTTGTTTGTAAAACTGCATTGGATAAATTCAAAAATTCTCTACTAATTTTAAAATTTGTTTTCCCTGTGGAAAACTTTAGTTATATCATTAGATTTCAAACAAGGAAAGCTCTCCTGATAGAAAAAGAAACTATCGCCTATAGAAACCAAAGATGTTAATGGTGCCTTGCTCTTCTTATGGTGGGATCGCAATGCCACATGCACAATCCTACTGGCTACTTTTCCATTCAAACCGGAACACGACAGTGACATGCATTGACGCTATTGCAGAAGGAATAGGTAAGTAACTCTGGTACTATATACCCAGGTGAGAAGTTTCGGTTCTTTACCACCTAGTATTCACGGTGGTAGTTTTCTTTTTACGAAAAACCTGGCAGAACGGCAGATGGTTTATTTTTCAAAGGAGGCCCGGATCAAATCAGGATAGATAATTATTATATGTTATTTATTTTTGTGGTGCGACATTTTGTCTCCGTTATTTTATTTATATTATGTATTGAATTAAATAATTCAATTACATTTTACTTTTAGACTCACCTAACTGGAGTCTTCAATGATGATGCTTCCAGCCAATACTATGCCGAATGGTTGCAAGAAATGGTACCTTATCTCCTCGGCGTATACCAGGTGAAACGTTATTTTTAACTTTTATTGTGGTAAAAATATTTTTTCTTTAATTTTATTTTTAAGTAATTCGTAGCAAGTCTGATCCAACCACGCATAACTTATCTTTGGTTTAATTTTTGTTCCAAAGAAATGATTAAACAACCTTTAATATCACCTTGATTTTCAAAAAGTTTCTTTTCAAAATAATGCTGGCAAAATAATCTATAAATTAAGTTTTTTGGGCTTTACTGTGACCACATACAAGATCCTTACATAAAGATATATTGAGGTTGGCATTCGACAGCGAAAGATGTTAATGATGCGTAGCCATCCACAAGTTTAACTTTGACGTCTACTCGTGTAGACAATGATTGTGTTTTTCCGTCAGGAGAATCAGCTATAAGTTATTTAATCAGTTTACTATCCTAAAATATAAAAAATAACTTCTTCATAATGCACAATTCCCGCGATTTCGTTTGCGTTTTTCATAATCATTACTTCATTTTGCTCACTCGCGTAGCCTATTTTCTGCCCTACATCTTTACCTAACCCTAGGTACTTCTTTATTTTTCAGTGAAACTTCCATCAAACTAAGGCCTACTGTTCCAGGGATTACCCCGTACAAACAGAATGACAAACAGACAGAATTTTGAAAGTGTTTGTTTAGGTATTAGTATCAGATGGGTCTCCTGATGGAAAGAGTCAACCATCGCCTGTAGACACCAAAGTTGTTAATGGTGCGTTGTTATCTTGTGGCGAGGTCTAATGCCATATGCATAAGTTTACCAGCTATCTTAACCTCCAAACCGGAACACGAGAGTGACAAGCACTGGCGCTGTTGAGGCAGGAATAGGTAAGGCGGTGGTACCAAACCCGGGCGAGACAATGCAGAACTCTACCATCTAGTAGCCACGATGGTAGTGACTCGTATCGTCTCGTAACCAATCGGTCGCCTATTACGACCTGCCTGGCAGAACGGCGGTTGGCCTATTTTTCAAAGGAGCTCGAGACTAACACGGGGAAAAGGAGCCCGAGACGGACATGATCACGCCAGATTCCTTACGAGGTAGGCAGAGAGAGCCGAGTGCCATACATCACGATCATTACAGTCTTGTCTCGCTTCTTCCACATTCATTACTCTCTTTATACAAACACGCCCGTTGCGACGACTCTTGACATCACCTTCGAATAGTATTCAATCAATCTGATCATGGTACGTCAATCTTGGTCTTCCCCGGTACCTACATCCTTTCTCATTTGCATTGTATATCTGTTTTGTTAACCTTTCATTTTCATGTCCGAATCAACGAAGCATGCTCTTTCTTATCATTGCACTAATACTTTCATTCAAACCTCTTTCTCACTTTAATTTTACGAACCTAGTCCGGTAGTGTTTCGTCACATATTATTCGTAGCCATTTCATCTCGACCGCGTTGATTCTATTTTGATGCCCCTTCTGACATACCCTACTCTCGTTGGGATAGGCACATAATTATGCAGGGCAAGACGGGCACCCAAACTTAAAGCGACTTTGTATTATTCTATATTGTAGATTATTATTATTCGACATAGTTCATATAGTATATTATTCGTTTTTTTTATTTACAGGACGACATCGCTGATGTTTTAAGCTTTTTCTTGAGAGAACTTGGTAATCGATACCTTGAAAGTCGCGACATTGGAGACTTACTATCTCGCAGCGTCGTCGTTTGAAGAACTGAAAGCAATGGGACTGTGATGATGTAATGATTTAATTTATTATAAGTTTTTATAATAAATTATTGTGATTCAAACTAATCGTTTATAATATCCTTTTCCTAAACTAATATTATAAAGAGTATAGATTTTATTTAATAGGGTTCTGTATCCAAAGAGTTAATTGGGACTCTATTATTAAGACTCCGCTGTCCGTCCATACATGTGTCCGTCTGTCGCAAGGCTGTATCTCGTAAACCACAATAGTTGGGCAGTTGAAATTTTTCTGTTGTAAGATATACAACAGAAAAATTTCAACTGTCTAACTATCGTTATCGTTGTAATAACAAATACTAAAAACAGAGTAAAATAAGTATTTAAGGGTCACCCCTTAAATATTTATTTTATTCTGTTTTTAGTACAGACCTTTGATCACGTGTAATCTATACATCTATACATATAAAAGTACTGCATGGATTTACTTCAAATTTTGCATGTATATTACTAACAGGTCGGGTCAACATATAGGCTACATATTATCACGCTATCACCTACGGGGGAGGAGAAGTCGCTGGCAACAGCTAGTGAATAAATGCGATCCAAAGATATGACCATTTATGTCGCATATTTTGCGATTTTTTACGATTTCAAAAAGAAATCAAAACCCATAATGTACTTCCCGCTGACCTATAATTATGAATTTTGGCAATAAAATGTCTTACAGCATATGTAGAGGAAAAAATCCGAAAACAGTAAAGAACATAGGCAATTTTGATTTTTGTGCATTCCTTGTGTGTCTTTCGGAGTGATGAATATTAGATACACTAGAATATTTTTTTACGTTTTTTAAATTAATTAAATAAAATATATCGCTAGGAACAATCATATATATATTTTTTTCACTTTAATTTGATTGACTTCTATTATTTTTAAGTGTTACTATTGTATAAAGCGTTAATTACATTTGAATCAAAACAGCAATAAGTTTATATATCATAATTTTTAATATTAATAATAGTGTCAGATAAAAATTCTCCCTGTTTTTGTACTTAATAATAGTTCAAAGATAGTTTCATTTTTGTTACTTTAAGTATGTAAAAAGGGGTCTTGGCAAAATCTTAGCTCAGAAGTTTGACAATCTAACTTAGATTTCTGACATTAACAGTTGTACTTTAGACACCCAATGACAAGATATACACCTTAGCATATACTACTAAGGAGAGAACTGAATGCTTACTTTAACCTTACTTAAATTCCAACTTTATTTAGCTACAATTCCCCAAGTCTAAAAATATTTATTAAGTGCGGATAAGTTAAGGAGTTGATAGAATGTTACAGAATATATATAACTTTAAGGTAAAAACAAAAAAAAATGTGTAAGCGGTTGACCCTACAGGCCATCCTTGAAACTTCCCACTAAATTAAGGTATTTTAAGCCTAAAAGAGTAAAAAATATAAGCATAGATTTTTCAGTTCATACATCTATTTGTTGAAAATGGCAGTATATTAATTTTTGAAAAGCTGTATATTTGAAAACGATGATGTCATTCAACTCAATTTTTGAGATTCTAGATCCTACTAATTATTCTTTTGATATTGCTTTAGCTAAATAATCGAAAGGTTGAAAAATTTCGATGCTATGTCAACAACAACATTTTATTTTTAAATTTCTTCATTGATAAATCCTAAACAAATTGACCGATTTTGATTAAATTAACGATATTTGACGCAGTTTTTAAAGGCGAAAAACGATGATAACTTATTTTGAAAAAATAAGTAAGTTTGCTAAAACAACGTAATTTTAATATTTAAAAAGCTATAAGTTTTGAGAATTTTCGAAGATATGTCGAATAACACTTTTTTTCAAATTTTTCAAATTTTTTCAAAAAATTTACTCTCAAACGGATCAACCGATTTTGATGCAATTTATCCCGGAATTATGTATTCCTACACGTGGCCCCTGAGTGGTGCTAATCAGGTGATATGGTGGGAAACATATGTCGCGGTTGTAAGGACCACCCATCAGCTGAAGCCGTGTCGCCAAGTTTTCCGTCACGTTACGCTGATGTAGCTTTAGTGAAGAGGAGTCGAAACAGTTGCGCCTATACAACCTGGACGATCTGATACATACTGACGTTGATGCATCGGGAGACTAGTCATGGAGGGTAGTGGGTAGTGGGATCTGAGGCACGGTGCACCGCTGGCCGACCGCTAGTCTGTAGGGGGCCCAAGTAGCGTGCTATCCACATGTGAAAGGCTGTCCTGTCAATTAGCGAAAAATCCCAAAATGCGCCATAGTGCCGGTCGGCGACTGGATGAGAGGGCCCTATGGGCATTTGGGGAGGGGGGGGGGGTCAGGAGTCCCCACAGTCTCAAACAATGTAGCTTCGAAGTGTGTGTCTCAAGTCCAGAGGTATAGAACCTCAATTCACTGCTGTCTACACATCTACTTCACTCACTCTATTAAATGAAAAGAATAAGGTACAAAAATAACATTGCACAGCGGCAGCACTACCTCTCAATGAAAGTAGACCTCACTAACATCAGAGGTTTACATTCTAATCTCGCTGCAGTCCGTTTCCAAATGGAGACTCATAAACCATGTATTTTGTTTCTCATGGAGACACAAATGGGCTACACCCTGGAGCATAATTTTAAAGCTCGGTTAGGTGTATGCGCGTACGTCCGTGACATCTGCTGTCGGCGTCTCCGGTATCTAGAAGACACTATGGACACTCATGGAACATAGAACAAGCAGAATTGGCAAGTACAAACATTTGTATCAGGACCGCGATCGCCATACTCACACATAAAATAAGCATTATTGCATATAAACTACTAATGCAAACATTGTTTCATTGGTCGTTTTCATTTTAAACAACAATAATCCGAAACACACAAACAGAACATTTAAAAATATACCAAACTGGGTTACAATAAATTTTATTTTGCTACAAAAAAATGAGTATTTACGTCTTTTTGTAGTCTATTCAAAATAGACTCATCTATTTGCACAATAGTGAAACTTAAGATCTTAATAGTTTCGCTATTCTACAATAGATGACAGTATTGATTTTTCCGTAGTTTTCAGTTGATCATATTTGAGTAGAGAACTTTCTAGAACGATATACGTAATGACTGTCATTACGTATATCTTTCTAGAAAAATTAGGTCAACCTAAAATGAACTTTATATGTAAGGTGTAAGGCTGATTTTAGCTTGACTTTCTATTATAACATTAGAGATTATATTAAATCAGGAATTTAATTAAAATAAAATAAAATTGTACTTTCGAATGATATGAAATATCTCTATTTTTAATCATCTGTATTCTACTATCATTTCTGCATTCAAGGATGGCACAATACGGCATAATTCAGTGTATAATATATTCTATATTTTCTATCGTCGGCACTTGGTGAAATTCCATTGTTACTAGACACTTTTACTATTCCACTTGTACATCAATTTCACTTTACACAATTTTAATTATATTACTCGACCGGTTTCAATTCTTAAAGCATCTTCAGGATGTAATATACTTCTAATATACTTCAGTGTATAATAGATTTTCGGATTTTCGCAAGACGACTATCTCCTAATGATATGGTAAGTATCACTAAGGCAATTTAGAGTAAAAGCTCATAATAGTGACGCACGCGGCACACCCACTCTTCACTTCCCCTTGTTCTATGTTCCATGATGGACACTGGTGGACACAGCTTCTCTTTGCCTGTGTCTACCGAGCGAATTGTTTATCTAATGTGAAAAACCGAGCAAAGCTCGGTCAACCAGATATTTTATATTATCCTGCAATAATTTTACAATAATAAATAAAATCTAATAAAATACCTTTAAACGAGCAATTCTATCACCGTACAATGAAAAGGAATCGAGAAAACACTGCATAAAGGTGGATCAACATATGTTCACGGTTATTACTGGATCAGCAATCTACGAGAAGAGGATATATATATATATATATATATATATATATATATATATATATATATATATATATATATATATATATATATATATATATATATATATATATATATATATATAATTGGAATCTCGGAATCAGCTCCAACGAGTGTCATGAAATTTAGTATATAGGGGGTTTCGGGGGCAATAAATCGATCTAGCTAGGAATCATTTTTAGAAAAGGTCTTTTATTCGTGTTTTATCGATAATAAAAGTCCCAATTAAAACTGAAAAATATGGCGAATAATAATACTATTTTTTGTATTGTGAATTATTCCAGCAGATGGCGTTGTTAAGTAACACGAAGTCAATGAGTGTTTGCTTTGATGTTAGACTAAGAAAATCAATTGTTTATCTAACGTGAAAAACCGAGCAAAGCTCGGTCAACCAGATATTTTATATTATCTTGCAATAATTTTACAATAATAAATAAAACACAATGATCAATAAGCAGTCAATTGGGTTTTATTTTCCTCCCATATAATATCATCTATCATTAGCTGCAGGAGCACTCGCTTATCAGACTATCATATTAATTACTTTTATATCAGTTTATATCAGTTATATCATTAGAGATTACCCTCTATATACTGTTTTCGGATTTTTTTCTTTACATGTGCTGTGCGATATTGCTAGGTCAAAAGAAAGCCCTACATGTTTTGATTCCCTTTTAAAATCGCAAAATATGCGGCATAATTGGTCATATCTTTTTATTTATATTTATTTATTTTTGACCGTATTGGCTTACAAGCTTAGTTTTTTCACAGCTAAAAGGCACTAAAGACTCGAGTATTTGGTATAAATTTTAATTTGATACTTCTTTGAGTTCCTGATAAAAAAGATGACACATGGATAGACGGACAATAAAATAATCCAATAACGGTTCACTTTTATCTTTGTGATACGGAACCCTAAAAAGAAGTGATTTGCTTACATTTTATTATTATTTACTTTATTTTATTTTTTTATTAGCAAACAAGCAGATGTATCAGATCAGATATAATCAGAGTGTAACAACTTGTGGTGCTGCTGGTCTGTACCGCTGAAGGGTCATAGCGATGGAACCAGCGGGCCAACTTCTTGTCAGGTGACGTCATAACTGTGGAGGTTGACGACGTCACACAAGGACAAGTAAGGGGAAAAGGAAGATTTTCACAGCCAGGCAAGGTGTACTGCCTGGGGACCGAAGTCCTTTTGAGAAGCGTTGAAACTTGTATATAGTGTGTACAAGATAAATAATTGTGATATCGCGATTCAGGATTTCATTTTTGAATTTTATTATTTTCTATTTTACATTATTTTTTCTGCTAACGTTTGTAGATTGCTTGAACCGCTACAAACTAAATGGAATGTGTGTCACTATAAGATGACGGACTGGAATTGGTGAAACCACGTGATGGGTTTTAAACTTTTTATTCTTATAAACAGAGGGCCTACCATGAACTCTTATAATACTTGTCAAGTTCCAGGCAGTTCAACTATGAGTATTAACCTGTCAGGTTTTACTATCGTACCATGAACTAATTCTTGTTGAGCTGCAATGCGTCGTCTTCTGGCCGGTTACATTATCTCTGGCAGGACATATCAAATTAACGTTGAAAAACACATAACTTGCCGATTTTTAAATTTTAGTATAAAGTTATTATTATTAATGCATTTTAATTAGATATCTTGAATTTAAGAATACAAATTGGCAAAAGAGATCGAGTTTTAAGTTATTTAAAGTCAACGTAAAATATATGGAACATAAAGTAAACCACGTAATATTTGTTAAGCGGCATCCATTAAAGAACGCAACTCTGGGAATATTACACATGACCTTGAACTGTTTAATAAAGACATTTATGTTATGAGCGCGGTTTTTAAATTTCTTGAGTACAATACGTCTTGATTTTTTGAGATTAGAGTTTTGGAATAGTTTGTGACTATTTTAAAGCTTAAAATTACACATTGATATGATATCAATATATTCAATGTACGTCTTGATTTTTTGAGATTAGAGTTTTGGAATAGTTTGTGACTATTTTAAAGCTTAAAATTACACATTGATATGATATCAATATATTCAATGAACAATTGGAAGTTTTATGAGATATTTTAAATACTCATAAAGATATTGCAACGGGATTCAATAAAAGTGCACACTCAAAATGTTAATTTTCATCACACATCTAAATTTATGTGTATCTCCTCTGTGGTCTAGTGGTCCGGTGTCGGAGTTGATCACATGAGGTCCCGGGTCGGACAATTCAACAAAATGTGTTTTTCAGTTTCTGACAAAAACAATGTTGCCCGGGATTGGAAAAAGTGCCCGGGTGGCGATAGGCTTTGGCTAATCGTGGGTACACTTGCTGTACCTCTGCCTACCTGTTTGGGGATACGGGCGTGAAGATACTTTTTTTATCTAAAATAAAAAATAAATAAAAAATGCTTTAAAAGTAAGTAAATATTAAATAATAAATAAATAACTTTAAATAGAAGTAATGAATTAGGTAGGTACTATATTTTATACCAATATCAATATTTTTCTAAAACACAGTTAATGTCAAAATATATACAGTATAAATTCCTAATAGGACTAGGGCAAGGAATAGCAGTAATAATAAAAAATACCTACGTTTACAGTATATTTAGGACAAAGCAATCCAATAAAAGTTACTTTTTTCCACCTGCAATTGACCGGCAATATTATGACACATTAGCGGTTCAAATATCGATTTCGGTCTGACAAAAACACTTCATGGTACGCTAACGCAGGGCAGAAGTTGGTTTGAATAGTAAAACGATCGCTCGCCGGCATAGGTCACGTGGTCACTGCCTGGCCTGTTAGATAACGCTTTCATGGTACGAAATAGCAGGACAGTTTAATTGTCGGCTAAAATTGACCTGCTATAAGAGTTCATGGTAGGGCCGCAGGTCTTCTTCTCATCTGATTGCTAATATTTTGGAATGAGCTTATAGTCAACATCATGCAACAGGACACGAAATATTTTATTCCAAGCTTCGTAGTACCTGTCGGTATTACATTATGCCCATGTTTTGATTATTTAAGCTAATAATAGTTTGAACTTATTATATTATAATCGTTACTTGATTTATGAAATAAATATCAAACAGGTTTCTTAGGTAGCCTTTAGATCATACACCTAGAATAAGATAAGGCGGCCAAATTCGTAGATATTAGATACGGGACATTTGTGGTAAGGCAGGGAATGGGGTCAAAGCAAAGTATGAAGTTTTCACTCACTAATTTTAGTGTATGACCACGCATAACTCTTACGCACCACCACTACGCATAATTCACAGAGTGATCCGATTTTGATAATTCGTTCTCTTTTGAAAAAAAAAAAAACTACTAACATGGTACCAAAACAGAAGATGATTGATTATTCACTCGCTGATTTTAATGTCACGCAAAAAACCGATCAGAATAGTGGCATGCGTGTGGTGTGAGGGCCGTTAAAACTCTGAAAAATTGCTAAGGATTTAGTGAACATTCCAAAACAAATGTGGAACTTGGAATTTGTTACGTGTTTCGCTACGTATTGCCATTTACTGAATTCATTTGTTACAAAAAAATGTGATAAATGAAAAACCACTCTACCGATTTTGTGTAAATTTCACATATACGATCTACTAAATAGTCTGAACAAAGCCTAAGCATTTACTTTGAATAGGTGAGCCCGTTTTTAAGATATAAAATTACAACCAAAAGTGGCAATAATTTTTATATATATAATATATATGGGGCACTCTGTTTTTACTCGGTTCTCTCTGTCTATGCCGTAAGGGATCTGGCGTGAATATATATATATATATATATATATATATATATATATATATATATATATATGTATGTATATGTATGTATGTATATATAAATTATAAATATATTATATCGTGCAAAAGTAGAAATTAAACATATTGTACGATTTAAGAACTAAGCTTGAAATAATTTCATCTGTAAGTAGTAGGTATGTTGTATATGTAATAAAAAAATTGTCTTAATTGTCTTGAAAGACATATAAATCCATTTAATCCATAGAAATTATGAGTAATTTGGTAGGGTTATACTTGCGAATACGAACATACAATCATCCATCATTATGATAATAAGTTATATATAAATTTTCAAATATATCATTATGAGGTTCACGGGTGCAGTATTGGTGTTTTTCGTACACCACTACTGTACACATAGAAACTTCGTACACATCGTTACTCTCCGTTCAAACTCGTATTCGGTTAAGTATGTCACCTACCGAGTAGTTTAGATAGTAGCATAGAGGTGTTGTGTAATTATGAAACTTACCTCCTTGATTTTAAGTACAAATTACAAAGAGCACAGAGCGATGTTGGAGAAAATTTAATTAATAGTAAAATTTTAAGGAAAAAGAAATTTGGTCAGCATATAAAGCCTTTTTCATATAAAAAAGAGATTAATTGTATTTAAAAAATGAAACAGGAACAAAACTTGATTCCTTGTGTACAGGTCCTTATACAGTTGTTTTATATAATCAGCTAAATGTAACTATTATAAAAGATGTTGATGTCATTGATGTTGAATAGTATAAATGTTCATAGTATGAAACTATAAAAGCCCTCTTGTTAGTCCGTCTTATTGTGATGGGCAACTTCGGTACCCTATATGGTGCGTGTCCCGACTCGAACTTTACCATTTTTTTCTTTAAAACGGGCGCGGACCCACTTTGACAAAATATCCAAAGAGAAACAAAATTTCATTTGAAATTATCTTCATTTCTAATTTAAAACCTTGATTGTAGATTGTAGAATTTAGAGACGAAACTCTTTGTTTTTTTGTTATGTAAGTAAAATACTTTCTTTATCGATAAGGTGTTATTTTAGGAGTTATCATAAATATGTTTTGATGGAATTAACGTTATTAATGAGGCCATAACGTCATTTCCGTTGTGGTATTGATAAAATAATATTTTTAAAAGATTTGTGCAAGTGTAAAGATAATAAGCTATAAATAAAAAAGCCGGCATAGCGTTATCATCTGTCTATACAAAAATGCCAAAAATATTTTTTTTGCATGGTATTGCCATTCGTAACGTTCATTTGTATTATACCTAGCAGATTCGTCAACTTATTAGTCAATTCCTATGAATATATACCTTGTACATTAATCCGATACAAATAATATATATGTCGGGATGTTTTTGATAAAAATAAGACTGCTGACACACCCATTATGAAATTTTATATTGAGAGAGAAAAGAGAGAGAGAGAGAGAGAGAAATAGGATGATAAAATACAGAGATATGAGAGATGATAAGAATATTCAATTTTATCCTTTCGTACAGTTGTAGCCTCTGATTTTGTTTGAATTAAGTTTTCTTGTTACTACGTGGGTCACTTGATAAGTTTTGAGATAAAGAAAAACTACCGAAGTTATTCAAAATTACCTCCAAGGGCTTTTGGCGTTTAAACATTGTGAAACACTATAATAATGCTTTCGATCAATTTTATTCCTAACGATTGTTCAAAGGGCAAATTTTGAATGTCTATTGAAAGTTTGTTAAAAAATTATCCATTTTTTTTTCGATTTCGATTTTTCGATTTTATCTATTCGACTAAAGTAGACTGTAAGCTTATTTTAATTGCAGGTATTAAAATTGTGAAAGTCATATATAAATTTTCAAATATATAAGGTCTTTCCAAAATAGGTGATCATATTTCTACACAACGTTCAGTACGTCTAACCAAATATATCCAGCCAAAAAAAACGTGATTCAAGGGACGTTAAACTTTTTGATTTTTCTAAATAAAATAATTCACATTTAAGATAAGAGTGCGAGGTTATTTAACTTCTCACTCTTATGCGTGTAAGTCAGAACTGACATAAGTCTCGCTCTGACATAGACATCATCACGTAAGGCACGCGTTTATCAGCTGATATAACTAAGTACCTACTTTCCAATTTTAACAAACTTTAAAATATGCAGTAACAAAAACTGACTTAAAGTTAATAGCTGTAATAATTATTATTTAATAATGGCTATTAATTATTCTAATTTCTCATCACACTTTACCAGGCTTTGTTTAGTGTCATGTTATTATCACTTTTATCTTTAAATAATGGGAATGCATATATTTAAATATCATTAATTCAGTTACAGCTAACGAAATAAAAACTGGTTACCCCGTGTTGGCCTAAGACCCTTTTGAGAATAGATATTCTCTCATTCCACCAGGCAGTTCGTAATAGGAGATTAGACAAACATGTCACCATCATCGTAACTACTAGGTAGCAGAGGTTCTGTATTAAGCAAGATTTTTTCAAATCCATGATTTTGGTGTGATTGAGCTTATCAATCCATATCCATACTAATATTATAAATGTGAAAGTCTGTCTGTCTGTTACGCTTTCACGGCTAAACCGCTGGATCGATTTTCATGAAATTTGGCATGGAAATAATTGACGATCTTGGTTCAAACATAGGCTAATTTTTTTTTTCAAAATCAACACTTAAAAGGCTGAAATAGGGAATAAAAGTTGTATGAGAAGCTATTTAGATGATATGTTAATCTACTCGCGGGCGAAACTGCGCGGGTCAGCTAGTATGGTTAATAAATAGGAAAATTTTATAAACGCATAATTTTTTAACGCAGTGAAACTGCAGCAAACTATTCCCAGTTACTCTCCAGAATCTGGCATCAGATCTTCACCAAATTGAAATGAGTTTGAAAGGGTACATAATATAATCATCTGTCGCGGTCGGGTATTTTTAATAGATTTTTCAAAAGGAAGACATTCTCAATTCGGTTGTATGTTTTTTTCTTTTCTTTAAGACAGTATATTCTCCGTATAGTCTCATTCTAATTTGGTGAAAATTTGATGAAGAATTCCGTATATTTAGGAGATAGGAAGTCAGTTGCTGCAGTTTTACTGCGTTAAAAAATACTTTATGTTTACACAGTTAGTAAAATTAATCAACCGGTTCGACTTTCTAAATAATTTGCAGAATAATATTATGACTTCACTATCTACATATTAATACGAGGAGTGGAAAATCGAACTCGAAATTACTGGAACGATGGAGCATGAAATTTAATTGGACGTAGTTACATGAAAAGGATCCAATCCACATAAAATCACTTTAGAGATATTGAAATTTGATAGATTTTGAATTAGTTTTAGTGTTTTATTGGAGTATCAGTATCAATGAGGAACTAATTTTAATTAGGCAAAAGAATTCAGACTCCTTGACATCGAACTATATTACTAGTAGAAATACCTCAGTGCTCCTTGATTAATTTTACTTAATCAGCTGATAATATTGGTTGTAAACCAGGAAAGTTGGGTTTTTCGGTTTGTTTATTTTTTAACGTGTCATACATGGGGACTAGTTCTAACGTTAAATAAAGTAATAGAGAGCTCATTTTGCTTGGATCTTTTTTACTGGTCAACAGTATTTTATTTATTTTATTTTATATATTTGGTGCACTTAACTCATTGTTGGCCATATTGTGGATTGAATCCTTTTCGTTTAACTACGTCCAATTTACTTAATGGACTGCAGAAACTTGATATTTTACATAATATGGATTGAAAATATATTCATTTCCTAAAAATAAACATTACACACACTACATTCGTATGACATACAAGATAATACAACAACACACATGTACACAATTGTCTATACGGCTAAAATCTGTTGTCAAACTTTAAAGAGATTTTGTTAAGTCTACAGCGTAATTTCGACCACAGAGGAACCGCTAGTATATAATAAAAGTTACATACTTTATTATGAAGACCTTTAACTGGTTGATTAATTTAACTGTTTATATATAGTAATAAAAACTGTATATAGTAATAAAATTACGTACATTATTTACCATATTTACCTCCGATTTTTTTAATTGCCTAAATCATTTACAAAATTAAGACAAATCTAACGATTTCTCTCAAGTCAAAATCCATCTAACCTTTATTTTTTAAGCTATATAGAGTGCTAAAGAAACTGTAAACCGTTTACAGTTAGTAGTACTTTGCGAGCCATCCCTGAAACTTCCCGCTAAATTAAGATTTTTTAAGCTCAAAAGAGTAAAAACTATAAGCATACATGGTTTCAGTTCAAACATTTATTTTGGTAAAAATGGCAGTAACGATGATCGATTTTGATCTTTCAAAGGGCGTTCAACTCAATTTTTAAGACGTAAAATATTACTTTCGCTAAATAACCGATAGGTTGAAAAATTTCGAAGCAATGACAAGAACGATTTTTTTCAAAAAATTACGACATTGATAATCACAAGCAAATTTACCGATTTTGATCCAATTAATAGTATTTGACGCAGTTTATAAGGGATAAAAGCTATAAGATTTTTAAGTCAATCGGTGTATTAGCCTAAACCTTATTTCAGAAAAATATTCTACTACTTTTCTATTTACTTAATAAAGTAAGTTTGCTAAAAACAACGCAATTTTAATATTTGAAAAGTTGTGACTTTTGGAAATTAGATTCGATTTTGATTTTTGAAACGGAATTCAACGTAGTTTTTTTAGTACTAAAATATCGTAGAATAAATAAATGATCGGTTGAAAAATTTTGAAGTTAGGTAGAAAAAACACTTTTTTCAAAATTTTTCGTCAACGATTTTTCCCAAGTGCATAAACCGTTTTTTATGCAATTTATACATTAGATTAGATGTAGTTTTTGAGGAATAGAGCTGATTAGTTTCTGTACTCAATCGGTGTATAAATCTGAAAGATGTTATTGATTGATGATGTTAAAAAAATACTGTTTCACCAACAATTTTTTTGAGTTTTTTTAACATTGTTCAAATCTCCTGGGCCGACTTGGTTCAATATTTCAGGAAATCTAAGTTGAGCGGAATCCAATCGAATGCCATCAACCACGTTTCGATCAGTCTAGCCGTCAAAAAGTTATGAGATGTTTACACACACACACACACACACACACACACACATACAGTTTCTAGGACCTGAAAACGTGGCGATCTGAGTGCTAAGTGTGAGTTTTTCTTTTCACATTCGATCGTGAGCGCGTTTCGAGTTTACTAGGAATTTGTATGTGATTTGTACAGCGCCACCTAGTGGTAAACGTGCGAAACCAGTTTACCACTAGGTGGCGCTGTACAAATCACATACAAATTCCTAGTAAACTCGAAACGCGCTCACGATCGAATGCGAAAAGAAAAACTCACACTTAGCACTCTGGTGAAAACTCGACTTTCGAAAATCGGGGCAAAAATCAGTAACTTCCTTATCTACATACGTAGCGGGAAGTTAAAAATACATAATACACTTACCACAATTACGTGTGTAGGTAACACACATAACTGTGGTTGCCATGGTCCTGTTTCGATCGTTATAAAATATAGCGTAGGGTCATTCGACAATCCCGTACTCAGTAGCGGTTCAGAGCCCCTTAGTCTTCGCAGAGACGTTAATTTTTTATGCGTGTTCTACCGGTTCCACAATGGGGTTACCCACATTCCGCTTTTGTATAACATACCGTAGTGAAAAATGTCATTAAAATAATTATTAAGCTTGGTCATTTCCATTGTTTTGTCATTACTCACATTCATGGCCCGAATATAAAGCTCAAGTTAGAGGGAGCTCACACGGTGTTTTCAACACGTATTGAAATGGCCATTTGTATTTTTTAAAAAGAGGATTAACAATTTCGTCAGAGTTCAGCTCCTGGCTCCTCTTGTTAGTGGTTTTCCATGGTTAATGGTTTGGCTTTCCATCAGATGGTCTACGTGCTTACGTGCTCGTATAGTCGCAACAACAATTTAGTAGAAGAATAACGGTGCGACATATATATATATATATATATATATATATATATATATATATATATATATATATATATATATATATATATATATATATATATTTTTTTTTATTTTTTTTTCGTGAAATTTGGGGGCACAGTAGTGCCCCCGCCAAGTCGAGCATAAAAAGCGGCACGGCCGTTACCGTCCTTTTCTCGAAGCAATTCAGGCCGTTTTCGACCCCCTATAACTTCGTTGTGGATAAAACAAGAAGCCTGAATTTTCAGTTACTAATTAGGGATATCGGTCGATCTATTTATTTAAAACGTAAAAGATTTTTAACATTGATATGATAACAACTTACGTAATTACTTAAGACAGAAGGTCCCTTAAGTAGGGACTAAATAAATTAATCGACTTGGTATTACATGAATATCACAACTTTTTACAGTAGAAAAACTGAGCTGCGAGACTTGGTTTTTTTACAGGATGTTTTTGATGTTATAAATATTACATCTCACACTTCACCCTCTCAAGGTGTACTCAACACTTGGGAGTCACGTGTGCGCGGGGGACCCCCTGCCAGCTAAATTAAAGTTTCGCATGCACTCATACCCACAGACCACCCAAATACTAACTGATACCTAAAAAACCTAATAGTCAACTAGCTTATTAAATTTTATATATTTTTCTTTTTATATGAAATATAAAAAAACAAAATAAAAACTTATGAAATGTATTTGGTGAAGCAATAATTTATTACAAATTATATTGACAATTACGTATATATAATAGGTAGGTAGTAATAATACGTTAGTTGTATCGAATGGGTAGTAAATACAAATTTATGAAAAAATAAAATTTTACTGTTGGCGAACCTGTAATCGGATATATTCGTCTTAAAATATAATGTAGGGTACATTGCACGTGGCCAAGTGTGTATCGACACTTGGCTGTTGTTTTAGTTTCATTCATCTTAGCAAAATAGCACGTGCCTTCACATTTTTTACGAAACTACAATTTTTGTAAGCACTTCGCACCCAGCGATGTTTGTTAATAAAAAACTAAAAAGACATGCTTTTACCAAACTAAAACATAAAAAGTTGAGAGATTTTAAGGGACACCCGGGTGAAACGAAGTTCCTTTCGATTAATTAGTGAAGGAATTGTAATAAAATTGTAAATTGTAATAAAATGTAAATCTGGCATGCTTTCTATAAGAGAGAGAGAGAGAGAGAGAGAGAGAGAGAGAGAGAGACAGACAGACAGACAGACAGACAGAGAAACAATAACTTACTATAGCAAAAAGTGTCGTTACAACTTTTCGTGAGAATTTTTTCCGTCAGCCCCCTTTCACAACGCGCGATGAGGAACTTCATTCCAAAAAAAAAAAATTGAAATTAAGAATAGTGTAATAAGAAAAAAATATTGCATTGTGAAAAAAGCTTGGGTGCATGGTGTCAATAAATATCTTAAAAAGCACCCACGCTTTTTTACAATGCAATATTTTTTTTCCTTATTTATAATATTCTTAATTCAAATTTATGTTTTAGTTTGGTGAAAGTGTATTTTTTTAGTTTTTTAAACTATTATTTATTTTTAATTTTTTAGTTCGATTTTCCATAAAAGTGTTTTTTAGTTCTTTTAATTATTATTTAGATTGATTTTTTACAAAAACTAATTTTTTAGACTGCCACTAATATATCGCACCCCCGGTGCAACACTGTCACTTATGCAAAAATGTAGTTTTTCAGGAAAAGCATTTAAAATTTTGACACCTCACAAAACAATGACTTTAGAAGATATAGATAAGATGAATAGCTTATGTAGTATCGTCGACTTTAACTTTACTTTTGGATAAATAATGATCACTTAATGTTGTAAAAATGAGTTTAATATAATATATATTTAGCGTCAGTGTTTGTCGCTATCGTGATTCGATTTGGAGGGTAAGGTAGCCGGTAAACGTATGCATGAGGCATAAACCTCGCCACAAGATAGCAACACACCATTAACACCTTTAGTGTCTATAGGCGATGGTCGACTCTTTCCATTAGGAGACCCATCTGCCTGTCATCATCTTATACTGTAAAAAAGGTTGCACGTTACGAGAAACGTAACGATACCCCGCGGGTAAAGAAAAACAAATCGCTAATCTTGAAGATCTTGGTAAGGATAGCAGGACTAACTTTTTATATTATTGTATTTTCATCGTTTCTTGATTTGATTGCCAAGTTTCAAATTAATCCGATGTTTGAAAGTACTTCAAATTCATGTTAAAAGTTTCCGATATATACTTACACACTAACATAGAAACATCCAAACATACGACCGAAGCTATAAAAGCGTGTTAAGAACGCACATGAAGTCACAGGTCTTTGCGAGTCTCAAAAAAAAAAATCAAAATCCTCTCCATTGGGAGAAGATTTTGTTTTTTTTTATATTTGTATTAAATAAACTGAAAAAATACAATTTAAAAAATTCTTTAACGTTTGTAAAACTATTGTAACCAAGAGAGGCATGAGATATTTTTATCGCTCAAGAGCTGATATGAACAATATTTCATAAGAGGTCAGATTTTTGCTTTATAAATCCACCTTCAATAAGCTCGAGACCGATTTGATTATGTTTTTCAATCTTGCAGGCTAAAGGAGACGCAGTCTCTACCACAAAATTTATTAGTTGGTAATTTTTTTGATATCCTGTTTCTTGTTGTACATAGAAGTTGGATAGGGCACGCTCCGTTGAGTCAGGTATGTATAAATTATTCTATCAGGATTATTTTTATTTATTCAAGACTGACAAAAAATATATTTAGTACCTACTAGCTGACCCAGTAAACGTTGTTCTGCCTTTTTCACTACTCTTATTTCTTTTTCTATTATTTCTCACCTTTCAAACCTTCCCTGGACTTCAACAATTAATTCAAAACCAAAATAAGCCAAATCGGTTTAGTTGTTCTCGAGTTTTAGCGTGACTTAAAAACAGCAATTGATTAATATATATAGAAGACTATAGACTGTTATTAGTAATATAAGTAGATACAAATGTGAATGGATAAAGGTGTCGAGAAAAATCAATACTAACGTATCTTGATAAAATTGATTGAATGTTGACTTAAAATGGGGTCAAGAATCTTTAAAACCACTAGAATTTTTAAATTTGAAGAAGGTATGCCAAATCTTCCAGACCATTAACACTACCGTCGATTATGTCTGCTTGATTCGAGAGGTATTGACGTGAAGATATGTTGTTGCGTAAGACAATTTTCGGGACAACAAATGGTTTTGAGAGACAATTTAAAAAAATATAAAAAATTATTTTTTCCTATGAAGAACAAACAGTCAAACATATTTACCAGAATAAATCGATTTGGAGATTAATTAATAATTATAATTATGTTTGAGATAAAAGATAATGCAATTGATATCTAAAAACGATTTTGACTATAAATACACCTTCAAAATGAATGATTATCATTGACCTCCTCAGTTCTCACCAAAAACAGGTAAACTAATTCAGAATAATTTTAATTAATTACATTTATTTAACTGTAGGTTTTGTTAGACTTAATGCGCCCAGTAAGCAAAATGTGGTGAATGGGCTTATTACCCATCTTCCCCGTATTGATTCGGGTCCTATTTTGAAAAAAAAAAATCAGTCTTTTGCGAGTTGGACTCGCATACCCAGGGTTACTCATATAAACTTGTATATTTTTGTGATGTAACTAAAATTTACGGATTTTGGATTTTTTCCTATACAAGTGCTGTTAGACATTGCTTCCAAATTTCATAATTCTAGGTCAACTTATGGGGTACAGGTTTCGATTCTCTTTAAGAAATAAATCCCCCGTGTTGTGCTCAGTCTCCTTTGAAGAATAGCTCTGGTACCTACTACCGCATGCATGTGGCATAAGACCTCGCCACAAGATAGCAACGCACCATTAACATCTTTGATGTCTATAGGCGATGGTTGACTCTTTCCATCAGGAGACCCATCTGCTTGTTTGTTATCTTATGATATAAAAAAAGAAACAGAATTCATCCAGATATAGATACACTATTTCTGGATTTGGGTATTTATTATGTATGTAAAAGTATTTACATAATATGTATTTCTATGACTATTATGATATCGTTGACTAACACTCAACACAAGCAAATAATTTCTTAACTTTGGGGCTAGATCTTTGTAATATATATATATTAAAATTGTGTTTCAAGTAGGTATTAGAAGTGCTACCTCCAGATATAATACAGCTTCATGCTTGCAACCATCAAAATAGCTTGTCAATTTTTTTAGACGTAGGCATATGTAAGTTACAACATATTAAAATTGTAGCCTTGTGCGAGAAGGTTATGAAATTATTTTTTTACATTTTGAAAAATTTTAAAAGATGGTTGTTCTTAGGTTTGAGGTAAATAAATAAAAAATAATAATAATAATTTTCATAAATCGAAAACTAATCGGCGGTGAAATAGTTGCATCTCTGTTTGCCTCTTTGAACATAATGATATGTCGATACATTGTACGAAAGTTGGTTTTAATAAAAATAATTTATTAAAAGTCTAATTGTTTTGTATTTAAATAACTTTTAATTTTTGATTCTAAGTTAAATTTCTAAGCATATTCTTACTAAACTGGAATTAATTTAATGATTTATATTTAATACCCAGAAGTCAAGATTCAATTATAGTTATTTGATTATTATTAAGTTATTTATTTTCTTATGTCTTTCTAAAACCTTTTTTAAATAAATTTTAGGTTTCTTTACTTCTTCTCCAAGTATACTTTAATTATTTCAGCTTTTATATTTCTACTTTCACGAAACATTCTTAAAAAGGGATTTGAACGACGGACGGACCGACTTAGTAATAGGGTTCCGTTTGTACCCTTTGAGTAAGGAACAATCCCTACTGTAGGTACTGTAACAAACTCTCCCGAAGACCCTCTAAACTCACATTTTAAATATAACAAAATTGTCTGTTATATTTCGTTTATAAAGGAGTCAACAGAGTTATAATCATATCATCTGG
This sequence comes from Apodemia mormo, assembly GCA_036924255.1. Lineage (NCBI taxonomy): Eukaryota > Metazoa > Arthropoda > Insecta > Lepidoptera > Riodinidae > Apodemia > Apodemia mormo. Next base: position 42,310,633 of record JAUPFN010000001.1, on the reverse strand, counting down.
CCAAATGATTCATCTAGTGTTAAATTGAGGACTCATTTTGTGTTATATAGTTTACCCATTCATTCTTTTCAAAGGTACACTTCATCTCTTATAAACAACCATACTTTATCAGGAAATGTATACTATAAATTGATTTAAAGGACTAAAATTTAATATATTGAAGATATTTGGCTTAAGAGAGGGAGTAATATATTATATAAATACATAAATACATAATAAAGATATTTGACTTTAAGGAAGGGAATAATATATTAAATATATACATAAAATACATAATAAAATATATAGCTTAAGAGAGCGATATGATGATATTAATAATTACATTGACTTCATCTAAAGGAAAGAAGTACGGTAGTATGGAATATATGGACAAAGTTGTCGTAATATTGAGGTTGGGAGTTGTAAAGCACTTTAGTGCCGCAATTTTATTATTGTGGGATATGTAAGAGGCGCCGCCTCGCCTCACATGTGTGAATACCATGCCGGCTGAAGGCCTTCCTACCGTATTCCCCAGAAATATATTGAAACTAAAAGGAACTAAAGTCCTTAATCTCAAAGAGAAAATCAATATATTATGAAGAGCCAAGTTAATGGCAGATAGGCATTACTGTTGTGGGGTCACAAAGTGATAGCCATATAGTTTTAATGTCCAAATATGTGAATACATTGTTTGGGAGTTGATGAGTATAGGCATGACCAAGGTGCATCATTAATATTGAGCACAGCCAAAAAGCCAAATAATAAATATAATTCTCAAGTTTACAATTAAGCATTGACTTGAAGTAAGTAAATGTTGATAAAAATATATACTGTTGCTATTTTTGTAACAAACAGTTTAATAAAATAATAAATAAATATTGGCATGACCAAGGGTGCATCATTTGTATTGAGCACAGTCAAAAGGCCAAATAATAAATATATTTCTCAAGTATACAATTAAGCATTGACTTGAAGTAAATAAATGTTGATAAAAATATATACTGTTGTTATTTTAGTAACAAACAGTAACAAAATAATAAATAAATATTGGCATGACAAAGGTGCATCATTTGTATTGAGCACAGTCAAAAGGCCAAACAATAAATATAATTCTCAAGTATACGATTAAGCATTGACTTGATCAAAGTAAAATAATTAAAATAATATATAAAATACTCAAGTTTGCGATAGCATTGACTTGGAGTACATAAATGTTGATAAAGTATATACTGTTGTTATTTTTGTAACAAACAGTTTAATAAAATAATAAATAATTATTGGCATGACCAAGGAGCATCATTAATATTGAGCACAGTCAAAAGGCCAAATAATAAATATGTTTCTCAAGTATACAATTAAGCATTGACTTGAAGTAAGTAAATGTTGATAAAAATATATACTGTTGCTATTTTAGTAACAAACAGTAACAAAATAATAAATAAATATTGGCATGACAAAGGTGCATCATTAGTATTGAGCACAGTCAAAAGGCCAAATAATAAATATGTTTCTCAAGTATACAATTAAGCATTGACTTGAAGTAAGTAAATGTTGATAAAATTATATACTGTTGTTATTTTAGTAACAAACAGTAACAAAATAATAAATAAATATTGGCATGACAAAGGCGCATCATTTGTATTGAGCACAGTCAAAAAGCCAAATAATAAATATAATTCTCAAGTTTACAATTAAAGTTTGTGCAAGTTTGTTTTAACAATTACTTGACAAAACTAAGACAAGATAATATGTTGTCTTCAATCACAATACCGAAACATTAATAGCGCGATAAATAAACATATATAAAAGTAATCATTGCTCGCAATGAACTTCAAATAATCCAAATCATAAAAATTTCATAAGTAAAATCAATTAAGATAATCCTTATGACGAAAGTCAAATGAACTCAGGTTAATGTATAAAAATACATTAAAACAAGCAATTTAATATATCCAGCTCTGTGATGTAGCTCATACCTGATTGAAGATATGATTAGTTATGTAGATAGAGCAACTTTGCTAGGCGATAGATAGTTGGTGTTTATCTGGGTTAACCCTCTGAATACACTGTTTGCGGTAGGGCTTATCCGAGTACCACGCACTGGTAACGAGAAGATAACCATAACGACAATATTATATGTGCCTTTATATAGATATACACAATGCATGCAACATGCATACAACCCTGATGCCTTCGCAAAGTCGACACTACCTTGTGACGAAGGTATGGTCCAATCAAAAAGCCAAATAATTAAAATAAATTATTACTGAACTAGAAATTAACCTTTGTTCTAAAGATATTATAGTCAAATTTCCTCCTATAACCCTAATAATTTATAGTCACCACAAACAATGAAATATTACTTATTAATCGAATTTGAAGTTATAGTTGAAATTTAGTAAGATCTTTGAACTCTTTAATATTGTGATTGAATACTCAATACATCTTAGAATCCAAACAATTCGTCTTATACTCGTTTCTAATGAAACTAAATTATTTATGTCTTCTCCAGACTATTAGAGTTCTATTACTCTTATTTCAATTTCTCTTTAATCAAATTTCAGAATTTAATAAGGTCTAAACTTTTAGAAATCAACGCTTATTAGATCTATTGTTGCTTTAAGTGAACAGTATTATGAAACATCTAGCCACCCGAATAATCATAAGTAAAGTTCATTTGTACAATCCTTATGATGTAGAGGTTCAATCATGGAATCCAGATTAATACATGAATATATACAGATAAACAATTTAGACAAATAACTCTAGTTCTGTAAAATAGTTCATGTCTGAGATGATTAGATATGAAAATGGATCAACTTTGCTTGGCGGTATAGTTGGGTGTATATCTGGGTTATCGCCCCAAACACCTTGCTCACGACAGAGGGACATATTAACCGTGTGTCTGCACTGGTGAAGAGAAGATGACCATAATGACAACATTACATGTGTGTCTTTATATAGATACACCCAGCACAACTTGTTGCCTTCGTAAAGTCGATACTCCCCAGAGATGAAGATGACATGATCTATTTACCAAGGTAAAAGGTAAAAATATCTAATCCAAAATTAGTAATTAACCTTAATTTCAGATTTATTTAGTAAACTTCCTATCTTACTAAAAGATCTGTTATGCACTGTCACTATAAACAATAATATTTCAATTATCCAAAAGAATTAATTTGATGAAGAAGTTTAATATTATAATTCCTATCCTCCTAAATCCCTATATAAATAATATAAAATAAGAATAAAATAAATAAATAAATACTTAAATTAAGTAAATAATTTATACAAAATATGGTTAAATAAACATAATACGTTTGGACTAAAGTTCATTTATTCCTCTCTTGCACTCTAACTCCCTGAAGCTTTATTAAAGTCATTTAAGATTTTCGCTCCAAATTTAATTCAACAATTCAGTTTATATTAATTATTCCTTTGTTAGATACGAAGAGAGTAATTTGTATTAATTTGTGATTATCTCCTTTAATATTTGTACTCGGTTTTAAATTTGATTGTAAATAAAATAATGTTTTATGAAGATTTGATTTTAAGAGACTGGCCTATGCAATTAATTTACGTATTAGTTAATATTTAGTTTTATAATAGGATATAATAATTCGTATTAACATTTCATAATTTTAATAATTCATATTAAGGTAGGTTTTCGTGTGAATTTTGTGTAGGTTTATGTCCCCGCTTATTGGTTATAATATATTATTCCTACAATGACAGACCTTCTGCTTTCAACTCCTAAAAGATCCCATCTCCTCCTAACAACATTTCCAATTTGAAGCATTAATTCAAGTAATCATTTAAACTAGAGAAAGTTTCTATAATAAATATTTCCTAAGCTTGAATCACCTAGTTTTAATTGAAAGTCAATAATAAACAAAGTATTCCTTAAATTCCTCAATATATTAAAGCATCAGTTCTTCCACCTAATATCTTCACGCCCTATCCTATCACCTAATTGTTCCTTCATAAACAAAAAATTATAACTGCCCAAAATTATAACAATGCAGAAATTAAAATCGTATTTGCCATACCTCTAACTCTGCAACAAACCTACAGCAACTCTGCATTCAGCTCCGACGACAGCTAAGAAGTCACCCCCACGCGGCCTCGAAGACTCCAAAGGAATCAGCTCTCGATCCCTAAGTTTAAATAACAAGCAAGATCAACTGTACTATGGAAATTATTCTAAGAACTTCCTTAGCCGGTTCTCATCTATAAAGATATGTGGTAGCTATCACCAGTTAGTAGATTTTAAAAGATAAAAACGCACGCAAAACTTACGAAACGGATTTGAATGAAATTCTACACACAGATAGTTGATGACTTGGATTAGCACATAGGCTATTTATTATCCCGGGAAAATCTAGTGATCCAGCGGGATTCGCTTCTATAATGTTGCGGGTTGTACGTTGAAACTAGTTGATAATATTAATTCAGGTGCAGTAGTATTAGTATCTAATAACAATGGAATTCCTTCAAAATGACGAAGATGAAAAGTATAATATAAAGTAGTTAAAGCACTTAAATCTATTCCTAATTAATAAGCTATTTAGCCAACATGCTTTTGAATTTGGTAATGCAAAGCCATTTCTTACTCCTATGAAGAATAAACAAACATAGCAATATTAGCCACTTGTAAGGTAAAGATGCAATAATGATAGTTCAAATGCATATGGTAAAAGTATAGTATAAACAATTAAAGCACATAAATCTATTCCTTGTTACTTAATAAGCTATTTAGCCAACATGCTTTTGGCATTTGATAATGCAAAGCCATTACTTATTCCTGTGAAAAATAAACAAACATAGCAATATTAGCCAATTGTAAGGTATAGATGCAATAATAAGTGTCTAGAGACAACGGGATTCCTCACAATGCCGACGATAAAGGTATAATATAAAGTAATTAAATCATTTATTTCTATTTCCTAGTTAAATAATAAACTGCCTTGCCAACATGTCCTGAAATTTGATAATATAAAGCCTTTTCTTTACTTCTATGAAAATAAACAAATATAGGAATTTTAGTCACTTGTAAGGTATAAGTGTAATAATAATAGTGTCTAAAGGCAATGGGTTACCTTGAAATACCGATGATGAAAATCTATATACACATAATTAAGTCTATAAATCCATTTCCTAATTAATTAATAAACTATTATCCGTCAAGCACTGAAATTTGATAAAGTAAAGCCATTACTTAATCTTGTATAGTTGTACAAACATAATAATCTTAGTCACTTGTACGACTCTGCTAAAATAAAATCAAAATGAGTTATTTATCACACACACTATCATCCGATCACTCATAATTATTTAATTTAGATTGGAAGAACTACATCACCTGTGTTGTTTAGAATTCCGATTTAGCCTGCGTCTTGATTAGCAACCCTGCTGCAAAACTGTAAGACAGCAATTGCTCCACAACCATTGCTCACATTTTTTATGGAAAGAAAAGAACATTTAAATAACAGCATAAATTATGGTTTTATTTTCCTAAAAATCAAAGTAGACTTCCCTAATAATAATATCACACAATTTCTATGAAGCAAACAAGTCCACGTTTCTCCCATGTTATTAAACATCTTTTCAACAGCTATTCCTTAAAATAAATAATTTCCTTTCTTCATACAACAAACATTCTTCACTCAGTCAAGGATCGATCCACTTTTACACAACATTTTGCACAATTTCATTCTTGTAAACCTAATCACATATTTATCGGTAATATATTTATTAAAATTGTATAGTCAACATTCAAAAGATTTACCTTCTAATAAAACTACATTCTACCAATACTGCTAGATTTAAATAAACTCAACGACTACCATATCAAAAACGAAGTTGTATAAACACATACGTAATCCCTGAATAAATCTCTATTCTACATACTCACGGTTTTAATCAATACATTTTTACAAATTATCTTTTCTCACATTAAGAGTATTTCTTTAAGAGTTTTTTAATTTTTGATTTTCCTTTTAATAATTATTGTATCAAACGAAGAATATCTTTTATAACGTCCAGAACTTCCCAACAAATCCCCCGTTTTTCTCTTCCATTTTTCCATTTTTTTTTCCAATCCTGTCATTATTTTTCTATCTCCTCAAATTTTCTTTCCTGTCATTCTCTTTTTAAGGTTTTATATGTTTATATGTTAGGTCTTATATATTATTGAGAATTAGTTTTTTATTTATTTTCGTCTTTAATTCCATTGATATTATTTATTAAACCTAACGCTGACATATCTTAATTAAAAAAAAATAGTATAGGTTCTTATTATTTTCTTTTATTGCACTAAACCTCTTAAGGGATAGATGAAGTCTGTTACAGTACTTACTGTAGAGTACACATTCTTAAAAAGGGGATTAGAAGTTTTATGTAGAACTTAGCAATTTTTTATCATCCATGCGCTAAATCACAATCAAACACATGTATTTATTTGGGCTTACAAAAAATAATTATAAAAACAGTTTCAAAAAACGAAAATATATTAAAAAAGCGTTAATAATTCACGCAATATGTTATTACTACTTTCATAACATCCAAACAATTTAAATGTGTCGTTGCCGAGTTAGAATTCGCAAAAAGCGTAAAGTCTCAAAACTGTTATTTTTTTGTAAATTACACAGGAAAAGCTGTTCCAGAAAACAAATTTTCATGTATTTTTAACTGGTACATTTTATTAATACCTCTTTTTAAGACAATATATGGGAAACCATATATTGTCTTGAAAAGTAATATACCAACTTGAATTTATTAAACCACGCATTTTCTTTCAATAATAAATCGTAAATAAAAAGTTGATCATTTTTAAATAAATTATTATGAGAAAACATGATTAAATAATTTATGTTTTATGTAACTATAAATTGAGGTAAGTCTCTGTAAAATGCCCACGATAAAAATGTTAAACATCTGAAAAAAATCACTTAATTTTTTTGAGACCAGAACTATGTATTCAATTTTATTGTACAATTTATGATAAATATTTAAAAATATGCATGGATCAATCTTTACTGACCCAATCAAAGTGCCAAAAAATTTTGGAAAAAATAAATAAAAATTAACAGCAGTTATAATTTCGAACTTAATTTGTCATTTGTTTTTCAGATACAAAATGCGTCTTTCAATTTTGGTTTTGTCCATCATAGGAATTGCTTCGGCAGTTCCTCTACAAGGGCAAAACATGTTGGCAAAATGGCAGTCAAATGGTAAGTTTTGGCTTCGGATTTAATTTTAGGCCAAAACAGCAAAAAGGTAAATCCAAATATACCAAAATAAAAACTCCGTTTTATTGATCGCAGCCTATCTATCGATATATATTTCTCAAATATGATGGTCTTCACCAAAAATTTTAAATGATCTCTCTAACATTACGGATCAAAAGGATCTACTCAATTACACCCATTTCTAATTTATCCTGGATGCTAAAATTCTACACCGTCTCGATTTATTTCCTTGATACAGTAGCGCCTGTGCTTGCTGGAGTAGATACGCCAATTATGAAGATAAATTAGTTTGCTATGCTAAATCATAAATATTTTCTAGCATATGATAACGTTGTTTTACACACACACACACACACACACATATATATATATATATATATATATATATATATATATATATATATATATATATATATATATATATATATATATATATATATATATATATATATATATAAGGGTGCTTCATTTGGGACGACTATTTTTTTTTCTTACTTGATTGACGAAATACTGTTCTAAACATAGAAAAAAAAAATTCTCACCTAAGGATAGCTCTTAATTTCAATTCTAAGTACTCGCTGGATGAATTTAAAGTTTTCCCATATAATTAACCCATAAAAATCATTTGTTTTGCTTAAATTATCTATAGCATAGTGACATTTCATGATATTCATTTGACCATGGGCGGAAGTTGTAGAGGGATCCTTCCTCTTTAAAAGCTCTTACAGCTCATTTCCAATTTATGACCTATCTCGCCAGTAAAAATTTGAACATTCGATTTTATATTTATTATATATATATATATATATATATATATATATATATATATATATATATATATATATATAATATAATTATTTTTTTTTTCCACGCGATATTTTAGAATTTTAGAATTTTTTCCACGCGAACGAAGTCGCGGGCACAGATAGTATGTATATATATATATATATACTAGCTGTGCCCGCGACTTCGTTCGCGTGGAAAAAATTCTAAAATATCCTATGTCCTTCTCCTGGCTCTAAACTACCTCCCTGCCAATTTTCAGCTAAATCGGTTCAGCCGTTCTTGAGTTATATATATATATACTAGCTGTGCCCGCGACTTCGTTCGCGTGGAAAAAATTCTAAAATATCCTATGTCCTTCTCCTGGCTCTAAACTACCTCCCTGCCACTTTTCAGCTAAATCGGTTCAGCCGTTCTTGAGTTATAAGTGGAGTAAATATTTTAGAATTTTTTTATATATATAAAATATATATAAAAAATATAATAAATAATAAATATAAATAAAATATAACTTTTATATATATAAAAGAAAGACGTGTTAGTTACTCCACTTATAACTCAAGAACGGCTGAACCGATTTAGCTGAAAATTGGCAGGGAGGTAGTTTAGAGCCAGGAAAAGGACATAGGATATTTTAGAATTTTTTCCACGCGAACGAAGTCGCGGGCACAGCTAGTATATATATATATATATATATACTAGCTGTGCCCGCGACTTCGTATATATATATATATATATATATACTAGCTGTGCCCGCGACTTCGTTCGCGTGGAAAAAATTCTAAAATATCCTATGTCCTTCTCCTGGCTCTAAACTACCTCCCTGCCAATTTTCAGCTAAATCGGTTCAGCCGTTCTTGAGTTATAAGTGGAGTAACTAACACGTCTTTCTTTTATATATATAAAAGTTATATATATATATATATATATATATAACTTATATATATATATATATATATATATATATATATATATATATATATATATATATTTATATATATATAACTTTTGAACTGATATGTCTATAATTTAAGCGCAGTAAAACTATATCTGTAAGTTAATCGCCTCTGAGGTCTATTGGTCCGATGTCGGTGTTGACCAGATGAGGCCTGGATTCGATTCCCGGTACTTACCCGACCCGGGACATTTTTGATGTAAAAAATGTGTTGTTTTCAGTATTCTAATAAAAACAACGTTGCCCAGGATTCGAAAAGTACCCGGTTGGCAATATTCTTGCTTATCACATTGTGGGACTAAAGTAACTTCGGTTAATCGTGGGTACCTTTGCCTAACTTTAAGCGGATATGGGTTTGAAGATTTTTCTAAACACAGTAAAACCGCAACAGTACAGCACAGTAAAACAGTAGATGGTCTATTCCATCCAAATCGGATCTATTCCAAATCGGAAATGTACTCTCTTAAAAATAATTTTTCAAATTCGTCTTTATATGACGGGATTCGGGTAAAATATACATAAAAAACTGACCAAGGGCGAGTCGGACTCACGCACAAAGGGTTCCGTATCATTATGGCAAAAAAAAAATGCGAAAAAAACACTCTTATTGTGTGGGGACCCCCCTTAATATTTTTATTTTTAGTATTTGCTGTTATAAAAGCAGTAAAAATACATAATTTGTGAAAATGTCAGCTTTCTAACTATCACGGTTTATGGGATACAGTCTGGTGACAGACAGACAGACAGACAGCGGAAGTTTAGTAATAGGGATCCATTTTACCTTTTAGGTATGAAAACCTATAAAGTAAACTTTCTAAATCCTAATTTTATTTTTGGAAGTCAGTAGATTAAAATATAAATTACGAATTTGTATTCAATTTCAGATGCAGCAACAAGAAACAGTGTTATCGAGCAAGCTGTGTTGGAGTTAATCGAACGGTTGCGAGAACTTATGCTCAATGGAAGTGATACCTTTCCAGTCATTGATCCTTATGAGCGTGACTCGCTTTACATTGATGGAGAAATCGTTGGAGCGCCAGGGTAAGATTATTTTGATTATTGTACTATGTTTCAACACTGAATATCGTCAGCGTTAGGTAAATCTCCATCTTGACATGTATTTATATTTTTAAAAATATATAAACGGGTCAATAATGCGTACATATATAGAACTTACTTGTAAAGCTCTACGTTTCGGCCAAGTTACATTGACCGTGGTCACGAGCAGACCTCGAGCAGTCTGCTCGTGACCACGGTCAATGTAACTTGGCCGAAACGTAGAGCTTTAGAAGTAAGTTCTATATATGTACGCGTTATTGACCCGTTTATATATTTTAAAAAATGATAGTATAACGCGTTAGCTTAAATATATTTATATGGTCTTATAAGCACTTTTTTTAATACATTTATCAACGGTAATCCGAGTTAATCGAAAAATTGCAAACACTTGCATGCTCAATAGGAGTGATACCATTCTAGTACTCGATACTTATGATCATGAAGACGATTTATAATATTTATTAAAATTTAAAGAAAACTAATAAAACCAGCTAAATCAATATCATGTAATCTTTCTTTTCATTTATAGATCTCACCTCGCTCTAACAGACATTCGGGCTACAGGCGGAAGCTCTTTCAGTGTCGATCATCTCTCCATTACCTTGACGTCTCTCATATTGCAATGGTACAGAGCTGAATTCCGTATCTCCATTCCAGTTGTTACTGCTTCCGTTGGTAAGATATTTTCATAAATAATAAGTAAATAAATAAATATCACTAGATGAATTACAAGAATTGATCTAACCCTAAAGTAAGCAATTTATTTGCTTGTAGTATGGGTGTCAGTCAACTATACTAATACATAGAGATACAATATACATATATAAAATATATGTAATTAATGTTTGTCCCTGGTGAGAAATGAGTCCGAGCCCCATTGATGCATAGTCATAGTGGTTAGCGAACCGCTAACCACTCGACCCACGGGGCTGTCATAGAAGTAGTATTGGTGATGGTACAAGTCAGCTTTGAAAAATAGGGTATCTCTCATTTTGCCAGGCAGTTTACAAAGGGCGAACGATTTCCTTTACTTGTTACAACCTGTCACTATCATCGTAAATAGCAGTCACATATGGTCACAACACAACCGTCTAAACTATTTCTGCCGCGTATCATTGTTAAGTCTTGGTTTGGAGGGAAAGGTAGCCGATAGATTTTTGCATGTGGTATTGCTATCCTGTCACATAGATAACAACAAAACGTTAACATTTTTGGTGCTTGTATGCAATGGCTTTTCTTGACAGGTGAGTCATCTGGTTGTTTGCTATCTAATGATATAAAAATGTGAAATATATATATTTGAGGAGTTTTAAGGTTCCCTGATATCAGTTTTCAATCCGTTGTATGTCCCTCTGACCATCTGTCAGGGACCTTTTCTTAAGAACGTGCAAAAAATATTTCTGTTAATAGCTTACGAATTTAAAGCATTGTTTATTTACCTAAAGAATAATGTTTATATGTATTATATGCATAACTTTATTTTCAGGAAACTATGATTTGGATGCTGAAGTATTTGGTTCACATTATTATGGAAATGGAGAAGCAAGGTTAGTATATTGGCGTTTAGTAATAAAAAAACAAATCACTAACATAGTATTATCATCAATTAATATTTGTCGATATATGTCTGTATTTATATAGTATATTATGCCGAAAAAAACTAAACTCACTCCTTCAACATATAAACTTTAACTGTGCCAAATTTTGTCCGTTGACGCGATTGTCGTAAAAATGGTAAAAGTTTTTACTTCACAAATTAATTATGTATAAATTTTATTTACACATAGTTGACGCGATATAAATATGTGATCCGATCACTTGAAGCGCATTACATATTTATTTTTTATTTATTTATTTAAAATTTATGCACAACATGTACAGAGGTGGACTTAATGCTACATGACATTCTCTACCAGTCAACCTTAAACAAATATAAACAGTGTTTACGATGGGGTGCACAGAGAAACTTATTACAATCGTTTACTACTGACATACCTTCTTGATTATTATTAAGATAAATTAAAGTTAAAGAAAACAATAAGATAATACGATATTACAATATACTTAGATACAAGTAATATATTATATAAATAATACATTATACATATACCTACATAAATACCTATATATATATACAAGTACATATTTAGTAGGAGAGACCAGGAAGGGATTTTGGGATTTACTTGAGCACAGCAGATTAACATAGGGAAAAATTCACATGCTGTTGAGGCTCTCAACTAAATATAAGCTCTTTACATAGAAACGGGCATTTAAGATAGCCCGTTAGATATGTAAAAGAAATCCAATAGCATCGGCTTATAGAAATTGGCAGATCATATTTTTCTTTCACGATTCCCTTAAAAATAAAATAAATTTCAGCCACGTTAGAGAATGTCAAAGCAAATCTTTACAACTTTATGACCTTTCCACATCTTTATGTTACACTTGTGTCAGATTTTTAAATGTACCTACACTTTTTAGCTTGCAATTAACCCATCATAATTTAATCTGATGCGCTTCAGGATTTTCATGTCCCTGTTTTTCGCATTTTTGCAAATTTGTAGACAATTTCTCCATCATTAAAATGAAAAACATTATATAAACTTCTATTTTTTCTATCATCCAATCTACAAAATTCAATTGATCCCAATGACGCTCGAGACGCTTAAGTATATATTTCAAGCAGAAAGAATAGATCCTAATTTAGCGAATTTTCAAGTTTTTATATAGACTTTACGAAATATTCTATATTACACTACAACATATCCCTTATTTACTACAATAACGACATATCTCAAAATTAACAATTCTCGAGTTGATAATAAAGTCGTGTAGAAAACAATAGTGCTGTTTATTGTAAAAACGCCTTTTTTTTAGGCTCCATAGTAAGTGGGAGAGAGAATAATTACATATTTATGCCATTATAGTTTCGTGTCTTTCGTGTTGGTGACTTTCAACAATTGATTCTCCTGTATGGATCTCGTGTAGTATGATTTTTTTTAAATGTCGATGTTGCCAGAAATGAGTGATATGACTCAATAACGTAAAGTTAATGACAAGTTTTTTCTTTTTCGAACGCTTCCCTTGTTGGATCCGGACTCCTTTGAAGAATAGACTAACTGCCATCCTGCTGCTGCCAAGCAGGTCGTAAAAGACGACCGATTGGGTTTGTCACTATCATTGTGGCTACTAGGTGGTAGAGTTCTGCATTGTCTCGCCCGGGTCTGGTACCACCGCCTTACCTATTTCTGCCGCAATAGCGTCAGTGCTTTCACTTACGTGTTCCGGTTTACAGGGTAAGGTAGCCGGTAAACTTATGCACGTGGCAATAGACCTCGCCACAAGATAGCAACGCACTATTAACATCTTTGGTGTCTAGAGGTGATGGATGGAGAACCATCTGCTTGTTTGCTATCTTACGATATATAAAAGGTTTCGTTATACTATGTACTAGAACTGGACCTTTGCAGAAAAATATTTCTGGTTTTATTTCAGTTTGGAAGTTAGAAACGTTAAATTTGCTGGCCATCTTGACCTCGGGACTAGAATTGACAGCGGAATCTTCCTTACCATCAATTACTGCCATGTTACTTTTAATTTAGACGAATTAAAGGTAAATATTTTAGTACACACTTTATTTTTTTTTTAAATATTTGGTATTTACACCATTTCTTTGGTTAGGAATGATGCTACAATTAACCTTTTTGAATAAATAACTTAAATTCTTAATTAGAAAACGTTAAATTTTGTAATATTTTAAGTTTCACTTGGGTATTTGGTACCACTGCCCTACCTATTCCTGCCGCAATAGCGTCAATGCTTGTCATTGTGATGTTCCGGTTTGGAAGGTAGCCGATACACTTATGTATGTGGCATTGACATCCTGTCACATGGATAATAACGTTCCATTACAATCTTTGGTGTCTTTAGGTTTCCATCAGGAGAGCCATCTGCTTGTTTGTTATAAAAAATAATAGTTTTCTATTTTTATGATTTCTTAAATGAAAGGCTATTTTTATCGTCAATTAATTTACGCCTAGTGGTGTTAGCTAGTATAAATATAATATGATCCTTTGGAGCAAATTTTAATTACATTAATTAACACTCTTTAGGTACACCTAACTGGAGTCTTCGGTAGTGACGCTACAAGCCAGTACATTTCTGAATGGTTGGAACAAATGATACCCTACCTGCTTGACGTATTTGAGGTATTTATATAATTTTAAGTATTTGACATTATTGTTGTTTTTGAGTATAAATCTGACCACAGACCACATGAAACGTCACTAGCATGACACTCATGCGATCTCATAACTGTTAAAGATCGCTCAGAGAAAAATGGGAAAAAAAACTTTTATAAGAATATTATAAATTCGAAAATCTGTCTGTCTGTTATGCTTTCACGGTTAAATCGCATAACCGATTTGATAAAATTTGGCATGGAGATACTTAACGTTCTGGAGTCAAACATAGACTAACTTTATTTCAAAAATCAACCCCTACGAAGGAGCTAAAACAAGAGATGAAAGATTTGCATTATAAACAATATCAATAACATATTGATCATCTTGCGAGCGAAGCTGTACGAGTTAACTAGGTATAAATAAAAAGAAATTGATGAGTAATATATATTTTTCTTTTTAACTTTACAGGATATTGTTACCTTCTACGTGAGTCTGGCGGTGTTTACCTTCGGGAACTGGTTCTTGGAAGACTTCAATATCGGAGATCTGCTTACTCGAGAAATCAAAGTGTAAATAACAAATTTGACTATTGTATTACCTTGATATGAGTTACAAATCTAATAAAAACATTAAATTACTAATGCCTTTATTTATTAAAAAATATACATGTTGACGCTGATTATCTTATGAGGTAGACAGATATAACCAAACGTCCTTTCTACAGAGATAAAGGTAATGCGACTTTTTCCCCTCGTTCTATGTGAAAGTTTACATACTTGTTACTCAATTGTGCAAAAGCTTAGCATCTATTTGAATGATAGTGTTGGTTCGAGCTACTTTAAAGAATAGACTAACTGACGTTTTACTAGGCAGGTCATAAAAGGCGTCCGATTGGCTATAAATGTCACTACCATCGTGACTACTAGGTGGTAGAGTTCCGCAACGTCTCACTCAGGTATTTGGTACCACCGCCCTGCCTATTGGAACTAGCATACGCCAATGTTTGTTATTGTCGTGTTCCCATTTGAATGGTAAGTTAGCCGGTACGCATGTCGCATTGCCAACCCGCCACTCGGAATGCAACGCACCGTTAACATCTTTGGTGTCTATAAGCGACGAATTCTATTTCCATCGAGAGAGTCATCTGCTTGTTTGCTCTATAATGATATAAGAAAAAGCGCAAATAGTTGACCCTGCAGGCCATCTCTGAAATTTCCCGCTAAATTGAGGTATTTTTAGATAAAAGGAGTAAAAGTTCTAAGCATAGATTTTTTTTCAGTTCAAACATCTAATTACTTAAAAATGACAGTAAGTATATTGATTTTTGAAAAGCTGTATATTTTGGAAAGGATGACCAATTTTGATTTTTGAATGGTAGTTAACTACATTTTTAAGATCTGAAGTATTCTTTTAGCCACATAATCGATAGGTTGAAAAATTTCGAAGCAATGATAAAAAATTATTTTCAATAATTTTCGTCATTGATAAATCCCAAACAAATTCATCGATTTTGATCCAATGAACGGTAATTGACGCAGCGTTTTAAGGAGAAAAACTGATAAGATTTTTAGTCAATTGGTATATTAGCCTGAAAGTTATTTTAAAATTATCAAGTAAGTTTGCTAAAAACAACAAACTTTTAATATTTGAAGAGCTGCAAATTTTGAAAATAAGATTCGATTTTGACTTTTGAAATGGCGTTTGACGTAATTTCTTTAGTTCTAATATACCATGGAGTACCAAAAAATGATTGGTTGAAAATGTCTGAAGTTATGTCGAAAAAATACTTTTTAAAATTTTTCGTCAACGATCACGCCCGAATGGATAAACCGATTTTAATGCAATTTATGCATTAGACGTAGTCTTTTGAGGAATAGAGCTTTTGTACTCAATTAGCATATTAATCTGGAAGTTATATTAAAAAAAATTGTGTTTCGCCAAAAATTTTTTTGAGGTTTTCAAAATTTCTCAAAATCTTCTGGCCCGACTTGGTTTAAATTTTCAGGAATTCTAAGTTGAGCGGAATCAAATATAATGCCATCAACCGCATTTCGATCGGTCAAGCCGTTCAAAAGTTATGCAATGTTTATATGCACATACACACACATACATATGTACAGATATACTGACGTCCTAGGACTGATACTGTGAAAACTCGATTTTCGAAAATTGGGGCAAAATTAGTAACTTCCTTATCTACATACGTAGCGGGAAGTTAAAAAATAGTCTGTGGGATTTAACGCTAATTATAAGAAGCTTTTAATTATTACTAGCGAGCGCCTGTGGCCGAAATTCGCCAAAGACTAAAAAATAAAATCTTTTTCAAGTTTAACAACTGACTTTAAGCGTAAAGAAAATGTTAGGCATGTGTTACTAATATCATGTATGTCACATGAATTTAGTATGTGTAATGTTTATTTTTATTAATATCATGTATTTCTAGTGCATATTATTTATAAATATTAGATTTTTGCGGTCCTCCACAATGTGAACTTTAACTGTACCAAATTTCATACTTCACTGTTTGCGCAATTGTTTTAAAAAGGGGCCCAAAATTCCTTCACGTATTAGTATATAGATTTTAGAGTTACCTGTCGTGAACTCTGTCTGTAACGAAATCTTGCAAGTTAAAATTGACCTACTTCCTAGAGCCCAATTGAGCTGTAATTTAGTACACACGTTTGATTCCGATGACAACGCACGATTATTTCAATATCGTCCACTATGACGGACGTTACAAGATAGTAATTTAACATTTTCGAAGTGTTTCTTGCTATAATATGGTCATCAAATAAAAGGGATTAATGAGTTTAACACAATATACAATAAGACTTAAAATAAGGCGGCCGTCGCAAAATAGCGATTTATGATTTCCGCATTAACCCCTATATCGTTTCAAAAAAGCAATTTATTAGTTTTACAATAACCCGTGTGATGTGGGCATCAAATAAAAAAACCTGATGAGCGAAACACAATAAGAAATGTGGTGTCCAATGTAGGTACTTGATGAGCGGAATAAAATTTAAGTATTGTAATGTGTGTAAAATAATTTATTTTAAAGACATTATGGCGGTTTTCAAAAATGGAAATTTATAATTTCCACAGAAACCCCCATGATAATGATTCATGAGCGAAATACAGACCGCCAAATGACGTAATTTCAAATTCAATATGGCGGCTGTAAATAAAGCTGCTAAAATTGATGAGCAATACAAAGTAAATGATGATTTTCGAAATGAAATGGAGCGAACGTCGCCAAATAGCTATCTTTCATTTTCATAATAACCGTTATAATATGCATATCAAATGAAAGTTATAGATAGATATCTGAAATACGATCAGTAAGGTGACGTCATTTAAGATCTAATATAGCGGACGTTGCAATATTGTGATTTGTCATTACAAATTTTTAATTAATTTCACCTATACTTTCGTTGTGTTTCACTTATTTTGTTTGTAATCAAGCCTTGCAAGTTGAATTTGACAAACTTTTTGTTTTCCAATTGAGCTGAAATTTTGCAAGAATATATAAATTGGATAATAATATAATATTATTATGACTTGGAGTTCATCTCATGGTGAACGAGAGATAAATCAGCTTCAAACTTTCAACTCGACGACGACTCCTCAGCAGCTGTCCTGTCCTGTGGATACCGACTTACTAAACCTATAACGTACACTGCAACGGCACACACTCATCCCGGCTCACCGAGAACGCGTGCATATTCTACTCGTCTCGACTCATAGCAGGCTTAAGCATTCTAGGCACAATCGCTTTAGTGAGTTTACGGGATTGACCTTTGGTTCAAAGGTCCTTTAGCCATATAAGTTCATGGTAAACCAAAATCGCGTTATGACAATTATTTATTTTGTAACTTTAAATATACAAGTTTCAACGTTTCTTCTTCAACTGACTTCGCTCCTCGGGCAACACTTTACCTTGCTGGGAAGATCTTTCCTTTTCCATTCTTGTGTAACGTCAGCGGTGACGTTATCTCGATAATCATCCCCTAAAGCACTATTTAAACAAGTGACGTTTATAAGTACATATTGGCAACATACAAGCAATGGTTCTTTTTCGTCAGGAGAGTATATTGCTACAAAATTAAATAAATAAAATATTTGGCTGGGTTAAAGTAGGAAAAGTTTAACGTCAGTAGTTTAACATACAGCTGTTTTATGTACAGCTGTTTACTTGTAAAACATATGTTGTGATTAAAGAAAACATACTTTAGCAATTCAGTGTCAAACAGATTTTTGGAGTTCAAGTAATATAGTTTTGGTGAATATATTTCCAGGCGATGGAATTAAGGATTGATAATGTTGTCAGGTTATTTTAGGCTAACAAAACCTTCAATTCTCTACGTGCTCACTATAATTATAAATATGGATGTTATTTGTATTTCTACAGTTACTACCAAATATTTTAGATGCGCTGCACTCGGCGCATCTGAAATATTTGCCGAGGCTTGCGTTGAGAGTTTTCATGCGGTTTCGCTCTAAGGCGTATCTTCGTTGATACAATGAATACCAACGGTCTTCTTAATATTATATTAAATAGAATAATCTGCCCTGTTGCAAGGTACTGAAATGAGTGACATATTACGTATTTCAGAGCGTCTACATTTAACTGGATAATTTCCATAGTCGGCACTTGGTGTTATTGCATTTTAAAACAAGTATTACAAATAAACTCACTTGTACTTCCAGTTTACTTATATTTTATATTATTATTTTACACACCCAGCCAGTTCCTCTAATTATAATATCATCAGAGATGTTTTGCACAGTTATATTGTCTTTGACAAATTGGTGGTGTGTAAAGTACCGGTTGGGTGTGTAAAATAATACAAAATGTAAGTGAACTGGAAGTACAAGTGAGTTTCGTTGTAATACCTATTTTACATGCATGAGCGTACCGAGGGGGGTGGGGGACAGGGAGAGTCAGCTGCCCTCCCTTTGCCTCCCTCCCGCTGACCCAGAACCTGGGTACGCCCATTTTTATATGTGATATTAAACAGAAATTAGGATTAAGTGTGTTTCTTATACACTTACGGGGTGTAAAGGATGGTTTTTTGACGATTTTTTTACTTAACTTTGTATAATTTTATTTATTCTAATACTCTACGGTGTTTTCCTAAAAACATAGTAAAATTAAAGGAAGTACACAAAGTAAGCAATGTATTATGCCGCGCAAATTAAAAGCATGGTTCGAGAGTATTGCGGGTACGACAAGCCCGAGCAATGTACGCTTTACATTGCGTGGCGTAAAAATTAAAAAAAAAAAATATTTCGCAAATTATTTATTTTCCATCAGACAAGGAATTAATATCATGACTAACAGTAAAAATGGCATGTTTTCTTAATTTCTCGGTACATCGTTCCTTACACGATGTTATAGTTTTTAAGATTTTACTAATATAATATGGCCACACCGTCTGAAATAAAAATATTATCTCCCTTTTTACATTTATTTTAATTTTATTTATTACTTTTAATTTATATCGCAGATCAAGGCATTGACTAATAAATACCAACTGTGTGGTTTTGGCGCGTACGATGTGTCATGACTCATAACAACCAAATAATTCAGCATTTTTTGAAATTAGACCGGGATCCCAGGAACAAACTTTTTTTGATTAATAACAAGCTGAATATATAATAAAGCTAAATAAAATTATAATAAAGTTATGGGGCTTTGAAAATTTTGATTCGGTGAAGGAAAACTATTTATTAACAACAATAATTTTTTTTTGACTTTAATCACTTGATTATGAAAAACACGATAAAACTTTTGTCCTACACATCCGATGGTTTTTCTGGCGAGCCCTCTACTCTAAAGTTTCGGAAATATGAGATGTTTAAATTGATATTAATCAATTTAATAAAAACCTCATTTTCTTACAACAGCTTGTTAATTATTATTGTTATTCAAGGGTAACATTATCTTACATGTAAAGTAGAAACTTTTCTTAGTCCAACACTCTAAATTTTTCTTTTTTGTCATCTTTATTACTTACCCGATTCGAGATTTTTCGAAAAATGAAGAGATGGTTGTCTCGTCAAAACGAAGCTGTTCACAAAAATTCAGCTTGTTAGTAATTAAAAAAAAGTTTGTTGATTTAAAAATCAGGATTGTACGACTGTTTTTCACTTCAAAAAAGAAGTTCAAGTAGAAAGACAATTGAAAAACAATTTTTTTGAGACGTGCTCTTTTGGATTTTCCAAACTATTTAGACCGGGATCCCAGGAACAAACTAAAGTCAATACAGCTAAGAATCCAAATTAAAAAATAGGAAATTCCGTGCTATAATTCTGAAGGTAATAAAAAATATTTCGACCGGATACACTCGGTATTTTTTACACTAAATAAAATAATTGTCTTTTAAAAATATTAAGTGTGTTAAAACGAGTGTTTTCAATATACGTCATGTATTATATAGGGCCTATTCTGTAAGTGCAATATATATATTATAGAGAATTTTTGACGTGAATACGTCTTTAAAATTGTTGACGTGAATATGTCTTTAAAATTGCGGGGGACAGTTCAGAAAACGGATGATAACAAAATTGGGGAGATGGGCAAACGCTACGCAGGCGTATGATAGAATAGGCCTTACGCAAATCTTGTGAAGTGTCCCCTAGTGTCTAAGTGACACGAGTGCGGGACACCTGCTGTGATCGACCTATGAGTGGAGAATAAACCCACTAGACGGAATTGGGTAAGTGGTTTGTTAGTTACTCTCGTTTGATGAGTACGAGTCTGTTGGGCACACTCATTCGGCATGGCTTGTATATTAGACAATTGTGCCAGATATTATCAGAATGCCTTCGCGACGTCGAAAAATAGAGCACCAGTGGGAATTTGCAGCCCCGGGGCTGCATTTAAAGAGTTTAAAATGAACTATGTGAAACGGTGCACTTGATGAGTGCAAGAGTGAGCTGCTCGGGAACCGAACTGCTCATTTATTATGAGGCCGTCGATAAGTGCCTTAAGGCGAGATAGTATGATCTTTTCGTAGATTTTGCCTAACGTATTGATTAGGCTAGTGAGACGGTAATTACTGAAATTATTTTGGGGTTTTCCCGGCTTGTGTATTCCTATAATGGTGGCTTATTTACACACGTCCGAATATGCACAACCGGCTAGGAGTGCACTGAAGATGCACACTAGTAGGTATATCAGGGAGGGAGGGAGGTATTTAACTATCTTATTTGTGATTTTATCAGACCCCGAGCCTTGTTATTGCGTACGTTTTTGATTATTTCACCTACTTCTTCGGTATCGGAGGGTAATAGCGAGTCACCATCTGATAGTAGCGCCGCCCTACGCTCTACTTCGATATCCACAAGATGGACGTGGACTAGACCATCTAGGTCCGTAGGCTGGCTTGACGAGGAACATTGTGATTGGAACGACGAATGAAAAATGTTACCATTGCAATATGTTACGCATGACGTGGACGTATTCACACAAAAGATGCACGGCTGTGTCCATGACACAGCCACAACCCGTTTTTTATATCAGATAGTGCCTTGATTTTGGTAAGGGGAAAGTAGACCGCTTCGTGTTGAGGCGCGCAAAATAATTCTCTGTCGAAGCATCGGCGTTGTTTTCGGAAGATAACCGTGACAAGGTGACATTAAGCCTTAACAACGTCAATGTTTTCGAAAAACATCATATGAATCCAATGTTGACCACCTGCATCGTTGACCCAGCATACAGTTTCAACAAATGTCTGATAACTCCTAGATACTAACATATTATGAATCAGTTCATATAACAGTCACGCTATTTCGTAATCGCAATAATTTCTGATAGTTTATGGGATTAGAAGATAAAGTAAGATAGTAATTTTTATCAATTAAGTCCTAATTACGGGCGTGATTGCACGTTCAATCGAAAATAGGTATTTTCTATATTCCATACACCTAAGGTAAGTGATTTCTTCATTTCATTTGCTAACTAGTGCTTGGCTTCTTTGAAAGCTTTTGTAGTATTTTCACGATTACGAAAGCCTATAATAATTTTTTTTAATGTAATTTGTCAGGGAAATCTGTATTGACGCACCAAAATCAAAAAGTTCTGCTAAGTATAACCTGGGCTTTATATTACCTATGCCTGCCGCAATAGCGTCATTTTCATGTTCCAGTTTAGATAGTGATGTAGTCTGTTAACAATATGAACATTCGGCATTTTAACCTGTCTCACCGACAGCAACCCACTGTTTACTTCTATTTATATCAGCGGAACTATCTAGCACGTATTCTAGTTGTATTGTAGCAAAAAACAGATGCCTTTTTTATTATTATCGAAAGGGAAGCGCTTGACCACGATCTCGCCTGATGGTAAGCTAAGATGCGGCCTAAGATGGAACGCGCTTCCCTAGAAGTTACCTGTTCACTCTTCTCTTGAAGATCCCCAGGTTGTACCCGTTGGGGAACACAAACTCAGGAAGCATATTCCAGTCCCTTGCGGTTCGGATCAAGAATGTCGAGTCGGACCGCTTTGTCCGGGTACGTGGAACGTCCACCATATAGCAATGCCTAGTATCTGTGCGCCTCGATGATCGATAAAAAAACGGCGACAAATATGTCTTTCCGTGGAAAGACATATTTGTCGCCTTTAGATACTAAAGATGTTCATGGTGCGATGCTATTCGCGTGCATTGGTCGTAGTACCATGTTATGCATAAGTATAGATAACTCTGTCTTCTTGTCTTGTAAGTTATTTGTACAGTCTGGCACGTAGGTAAGTTATAAACATTAGGCTTGAACAAATACTATGTTCTGGCAATTGTTATATTTTTAAGTATCCCCGTATTGATCTGAGCCACAGAATAACTACAGAAGACAATCTAGATACACCTATCGTCGTTGTTCGACACACATACAGTACCCGGCGATAAATATTGCACATCGAACTTTGGAAAGAGACAGTCGGATAATTTCGGCTGCGTAGAGCGTTATCTCAGTCCCACACTACCTATGTGACGTTTAGTCAGTCGTTGTTCAAGTACGATAGAGTGCGGTCGCGTCCCGATCAAAATATATATTTAGAGTTGATAACACCCACAAATTTAAATAATTTAAAGTTGTAATATGGCATCTTTCGGAAAAAGAGGGAAACCTTTACGAGGTCAGTCACGTGAAATTATCTACAATGTTTATAAATACTTTGTAACCGAAGCTGATAGATTTAAAAAAAAAGTAGATGAAAATGTAAGTTGTTATTTTAAGAAGATTCAAGAGCGAGTTGCAAATGCCGCTGGAATTTCAAGAAGAACTTTGAACAATATATTAAACGAAGTCAGTACTGAAACACATTCGACTGAAATTAAGTTCAGCACTCCAAAAAAAGGGAGACCAAAAAAGCAATTTCGTTTGAATATGGACGATTTTGATTACGATGTTGTTCGAAGAATGGTGTATGATTTTCACTTACGATTTAATGAACTGCCAACAATAAAATCATTAAAAGCTAAGTTATCTGAAGCTATTAATTACAATGGGTCTGAAAAAACATTGAGAAAAATACTTCATGACATGGGATTTCAGTTCACTAAAATGGAAGATAATCGAAAAATTCTAATGGAAAAGCACGACGTTAGTCTCAAACGAATGGAATACCTTGATAAAATACGCAAATTTCGTGAAACAGGAAAAAATATCGTCTACATGGATGAGTCATATATACATGCATCCCACACTAAAGGGAAATCTTGGAGTGACGATAAGAAAAAAGGAGTAAAAAAGCCAATTTCAAAAGGTCAACGTTTGATAATAGTTCATGCGGGAAATGAAAAAGCTTTGTACCCGGTGCTTTTTTAACGTATAAATCCACGGACACTACAGGTGACTATCACAATGAAATGAATAACGATAACTATGAGAAATGGCTGGTTAACCAATTAATCCCAAATATACCCAGTGATTCTGTTCTAGTTATCGACAACGCACCCTATCACAACAAATATATTGAGAGACCCCCCAACTCAAACACCATTAAACGGGAAATGATCAACTGGTTAAACAGACACGAAATTCCAGTTGATCCAAAATTAACAAAAACCCAGATTTACGCTATTATATGTCAGCACAAGGAGAGGCCTTGTGCTGTGCAATATTTATCGCCGGGTACTGTAGACACTTCTCGCGAACGCGAAATCTCGGTAAGGTTCAGTTCAATGCGAGGGCGGATGTCGCCGCGTCCGCTTGGCTCGGCGACAGCAGTTACAGTACCCGGCGATAAATATTGCACATCGACCTTTGGAAAGAGACAATCGGCTAATTTCGGCTTCGTAGAGCGTTATCTCTGTCGCACAAAATACAAACAGTCCGGTACCTATTAGGAGCTGTTAAAACAAGTATGATTTGCTTCTTTTGATATTTTTATTCTTTGTATAAAATACACTAATTTTTCTATTGGCTTTAGGTTGGGGTAAAATAAAATAAAAAAACATTTTTACATTATGTTTACGTATTTAATTATTTTGGAACATTACAGCTTTAGTGTACATAATAAACACCATTATACCTATTGCTAAAATGAGACATTGCAATAAAAATAATAATAATTCTAATTCTCAATTACTTCCATTTCACTATCTGTGCTCTCAAAGAGGTCAATATCACTGTCACTATCAGCCGTATTTATTACTAATCTATCAGTGTAATTGTCTAAACTGTGTTGAATGCTTCTATATTCATTCTCACATTTGATTGCATGATCGCAAACCTTTTTCCACTCTTCAGCGCCGATCATGTTTACTTTTTCAGTCAATAATGTTTTTACTGTAGTTAAGTTCATACCCACATTTCTAGAGGCTACATAGCCTTTCAGTTGAGACCATATATTTTCAATTGGATTAAAATCCGGATGATATGGTGGCAATCGCAACACAGTGTGCCCATGTTCGGCAAGTATTTTGTCCACAGAAAACTCTGTATACCTCTCCTTGTGCTGACATATAATAGCGTAAATCTGGGTTTTTGTTAATTTTGGATCAACTGGAATTTCATGTCTGTTTAACCAGTTGATCATTTCCCGTTTAATGGTGTTTGAGTTGGGGGGTCTCTCAACATACTTGTTGTGATAGGGTGCGTTGTCGATAACTAGAACAGAATCACTGGGTATATTTGGGATTAATTGGTTAATCAGCCATTTCTCATAGTTATCGTTATTCATTTCATTGTGATAGTCACCTGTAGTGTCCGTGGATTTATACGTTAAAAAAGCACCGGGTACAAAGCCTTTTTCATTTCCCGCATGAACTATTATCAAACGTTGACCTTTTGAAATTGGCTTTTTTACTCCTTTTTTCTTATCGTCACTCCAAGATTTCCCTTTAGTGTGGGATGCATGTATATATGACTCATCCATGTAGACGATATTTTTTCCTGTTTCGCGAAATTTGCGTATTTTATCAAGGTATTCCATTCGTTTGAGACTAACTTCGTGCTTTTCCATTAGAATTTTTCGATTATCTTCCATTTTAGTGAACTGAAATCCCATGTCATGAAGTATTTTTCTCAATGTTTTTTCAGACCCATTGTAATTAATAGCTTCAGATAACTTAGCTTTTAATGATTTTATTGTTGGCAGTTCATTAAATCGTAAGTGAAAATCATACACCATTCTTCGAACAACATCGTAATCAAAATCGTCCATATCCAAACGAAATTGCTTTTTTGGTTTCCCTTTTTTTGGAGTGCTGAACTTAATTTCAGTCGAATGTGTTTCAGTACTGACTTCGTTTAATATATTGTTCAAAGTTCTTCTTGAAATTCCAGTGGCATTTGCAACTCGCTCTTGAATCTTCTTAAAATAACAACTTACATTTTCATCTACTTTTTTTTTAAATCTATCAGCTTCGCTTACAAAGTATTTATAAACATTGTAGATAATTTCACGTGACTGACCTCGTAAAGGTTTCCCTCTTTTTCCGAAAGATGCCATATTACAACTTTAAATTATTTAAATTTGTGGGTGTTATCAACTCTAAATATATATTTTTTTCGGGACGCGACTGCACTCTATCGTACTTGAACAACGACTGACTAAACGTCACATAGGTAGTGTGGGACAGAGATAACGCTTTACGAAGCCGAAATTATCCGATTGTCTCTTTCCAAAGTTCGATGTGCAATATTTATCGCCGGGTACTGTAATTAAATACGTGTTTGTAAAATGGAACCATTAAAAAGTTATCGGAATTGTGCAGTGGACGGCTGTTTCAACTCGTCATTAAACATAGAATTATCGTTTTTTAAGCTACCAGTTGTTTCATGGAGGTAAGTAAGTATTTGTTTGTATTTCCTTACGTATATGTATCTTATGTGGATGTCGCAGGCAAATTGTATAATTTGCACGTATACAAAGGGTATCGCCAATTTGCAAAATAAAGTTTCTTCGTTTTAAAAAATGCCTTACGCCGATGATAAAATCTCGTTAATCCATACTAATATTATAAATGCGAAAGTAACTCTGTCTGTCTCATCTTCACGTTTAAACCGCTGAATCGATTTAGATGAAATTTCGTACAAAGATAGATTGAGACCCGGGAATGGACACAGGATAGTTTTTATCCCAGAAATTCTACAAATTCCCACCGAACCATCTTGCCGGGGAACTGTTGCCGGGTTAAAGTCTCCTACTACTGATGGTAATCGTTGAAAAATTATATTCGCGTTAAATGAGGTAATATTCGTTTTTCCTGAAGGTTCTTCGGTTTAAGTAAAACGTGCGTTGAGGACATAAATTGTGTATTTTTGTGCTTCGTGCTGGCGTGGGTGAAAGTATGGTGGATGCGGGTGGATAACTGTGTCGCTGGGGTCCTCTTTTTGGACCATAAGTTAGTTTTTTCCATTTATTAAACCGGCGTCTTTCTTTTCGGTGCCATCGCGGAGGTCACAAATAACATTTTTTTCGCTACGTTCATCGATAATAATAGCAAATTTAATAAATTTCACATTTTTTTTTCGTTGAAAACTTGGTTGTTCGATTAAAGCAAATTTAAAATCGTAAAATATAATAACACGCAAAGTTCACGGTTAAGCTCTAAAATTAAAATAGTAGGGGAGGCCATATAATTTAAAAATAATGTTACTTATTTTCAAAGAAGAATCTATCTATCTCACTTAACTTGTTATAGGTTATATATAGGTCAATGTATAATAGTAGTTAAAGCATAAGTAAGCGAAGACGGCAAGATGCAAAATTTATTTTATTTGAAAACATATTTTAAAACATATCCTTTCAGATAGAAAATGCGATTGTGGTTTTTATTTCTCTGCATCGTTGGCATAGCGACCACATTGCCCTCGGAAATAGCAGAAATTAAAAATGTTCCTCAATATGCAACTGGTAAGCTGTCTTTTCTATGATAAAGAAATTTTATTAATAGTTTTAATCTATACAAGGCGCTTATTACTGGATACAAAAGTAGAAATACCCATATTATTACATGAACAATTAACAAAACATAAAACAAAACAGAATAAACAGATACTCAAAGTTATCAGTAGACTTGTTGTATTAATAACCTCGCGCAATTATTAACACCCTACGCGTCAATAAACCTGATTGTTTGTAGGCACATGGAATAAAATATTGCAATCATTTTTACTATTGAGTCTGAATAAACAAGTTTCAGATTTTTTATCAAGTAAGAAACATCTTGTATTATACAAATCAATTTCCACGAAATGTTTATTCCACACATCACTTTGGATCATAAACTGAATTTTATATATTATAAATAGTTAATTCTGTAAAGAGGCCCAAACAAACACACCTACACTAACATTAATGGCTTTTTCTGACTGGAATAGAATTTGAACCAATCGAAAACAATATAATCTACATTAACCGACGAGGCATTTAAATATCTTGTTAATGGCTTTAATCAATACGAGCCTTGGATGTTAAAATTAAAATATTATTGCATTTTCTAAATAATTTGTTATATTTTAGGAGCCAAAGTAATTGATTATTAAAGAAATTTATTCATTTCAGATGAAAAAGCAAACAGCAGAATTCTTGAACAAATTATTAATGATTTACTGGATGTTGTAAGGGATTTGATGATAAATGGCAGCGATACAATCCCTGTTTTGGACCCATTAGTAATACCTAGAATTCATATAGATGGAAATGAAATTGGATTGCTGGGGTATGTTTTGTTAAAACAACGCTATCCATTTAGGAATTTTACAGAGTGCCTATGTGTTTTAGCACTTATCTCTTGTTAGGGAAAATTCGTCGTGGTCTAGGCTCAAATCATAAAGTCCCAGGTTCGGTCTCTGGGTCGGGTAAAAGTGTTATTGTGGTTTTTTCGAGGTGTTTCTCGAAAATAATCTCAGTAGCGGCACAGAGTTCCCGTGTTGATCCCGGGCTCCTTTGAAGAATAGGCCAACTGCCATTCTGCCAAGCAGGTCCTAAAAGGCGACCGATTGACTATACGAGTCACTAACTTCGTTGCTACTAGGTGGTAGAGTTCTGCATTGTCTCGCCCGGGTCAGATACCACCGCCTTACCTAATCCTGCCGCAATAGCGTCAGAGCTTGTCACTGTCAGTCTGTCACTGTTCCAGTTTGGAGGGTAAAATAGCCGGTAAACTTATGCATATGGTATATAACCACGCCACAAGGTAGCAACGTACCACTAACACCTTTGGTGTCTATAGGCATTGGTTGACTCTTTCCATCAGGAGACCCATCTGCTTGTTTGCTATCTTATACTATAAAAAAAAGTGTGTATTAATTACCACTCCCATGCCCCGGATGGCCACGTAGCACCGTCGGTCCCGGTTATCGGTAGAAATGGTCGATAATCGGTAAAATGCGGTGATGATAATCAACACTCATTTCCCCAACCGACAAACAGGCGATTTGTAGTGAACTGGAGAGTAGACGTTCGGTTTACTCTGCCTACCCCACAGGGGAGCTTGTTGATGCTTTTTTTACTGACTTTTTGAAGAATTATAATTTTTAATTTTACTTCCAGATCCAGTGTATCGCTTAATAACCTGACATTGACCGGCTTGAGTACTTTTGATTTTGATGAACTGACCATTACAATAACGTCTTTCTTGCTGCAGTGGTACAGAGTTGATTTTGATGCCTACATCCCAAATATCGAAGTCGATACTGGTAAGAAAATTTAAAAGTCAAAACTTGGATCAATTTTTGAAAATTATAATTAAGTTTTCAGGTTTAAGGCACGGCAGATATAAGGTTTTTAGGTTTGACCCCAAATTAGTATTCATGTGGTATGTGGCAGAACCAACTCCCCATTTTCTTTATCCGGAACCCACAACAGATCATCACTGAATTAATAATTAGACCACACAGAAAGTATATCTTTGCAAACAAAAAAAAGCAAAATTGGTTCATAAATGACAGTTCTGTGGTAACAAATACAGAAACCGTGCAGTGATTAACTCCTGCCTTTGGGAAGTCGGATGCAATATTATTTTTTTTTATGTCATAAGATAGCAAACAAGCAGATGGGTCTCCTGATGGAAAGAGTCCACCATCGCCTATAGACACCAAAGGTGTTAATGGTGCGTTGCTATCTTGTGGCGAGGTATAATGCCACATGCATAAGTTTACCGGCTACCTTACCCTCCAAACCGGAACACGACAGCGACAAGCACTGACGCTATTGCGGCAGGAATAGGTAAGGCGGTGGTACCAGACCCGGGCGAGACAATGCAGAACTCTACCACCTAGTAGCCACGATGGTAGTGACTCGATAGCCAATCGGTCGCCTTTTACGACCTGCCTGGCAGAACGGCAGTTGGCCTATTCTACAAAGGAGGCCGGGACCAACATATAATGATAATTTTTAAATATTTGCACACCACATTATGGAAGAATATGTTGGTAACTTCATATTTTTAGTAACTTGTAATATCCTTATTCCTGCAAATAAATATTTTCATTTCAAAAAAGCATGTGTGTAAACGGTTGATCCTGTTGGCCATCCCTGAAACTTACCGTTAAATTAAGGTAAATATATAAGTATACGGTAATGTTAAGCTCGAATTTTCGTCATTGATAAATCCCATAAAAAAAATAACCGATTTTGATACAATTAACGGTGTTTAACGCAGTATTTAAAGGAAAAAAGCTGATCAGATTTTTAAGAACATAATCAAATCAGTCAAAAACAACGTACCTTTATTGTTTGAAAAGCTGTAACTTTTGAAAATTACATTCTATTTTGATTTTTGAAACAACATTCAACGTAGCTTCTTTAGTACTAAAATATCGTAGAACACTAAAAAACGATGGGTTGAAAAATATCGGAGTTATGTTGAAAAAACACTTTTTTCAAAATTTTTCGTCAATGATTACTCCCAGACGGACAAACTGATTTTGATGAAATTTATGTGCTAGATATAATATTTTGAGTAATGGAGCTGATTAGTTTTTAAACTTAATAGGTACATTAATCTGGAAGTTATATTAAAAGAATGTTTTGCCAACATTTTTGGAGGTTTTTTTTTAAATTTCTCAAAATCTCCTGGATTAATTTGGTTTAAATTGTTAAAGACGAGACTAGTGATGTTATTAAATTTATTTACAGTAACGTTTAATAGAATTCGTTAACGTATTACAGTTTGTAGCTGTGAAAGCGGTCATTAGTTGTGTCTTTCTAAAAAAAGTTAAACAAAAAGTAGTTATTCCCAGTTAGAGACTCACTCAGTTGCACTGATCCACCAAGCGAGGTAGTGCTCTACTCTCGCCTTACCAAAATCAAGTAACATTCTGAAGTAGAAATGCCTGTTTTTTATTTAGGTATACTGCACATTTACAATACGAAGAGATGTATGTCAAGTAATAATATAATTTTTATCTTTAAAAGACATTGTATTTAGTGTAAGAAAATTGTTTGAAAAAAAAATTACAGGGCTGTTCGGATGTCTCTAAGTACGTATCTGGCACGATTACACTGGCAAAATTTAAAATATCGAGTTTTTTTATAAGTATATTAATAACAGCACGCGATTCTGGCTGGCTGGCAAATGGCTGTATGATTTGGTGTCGTTTAATTATAATTAAAAAAAAAACTAAAAAATCGAGCAGTACATCTATTTATAAATTTTATCATCCATCACATTTCGCAGTATTTCAACTTTTAAATAGGTAATTGACATTGATCAATTCGTGACGTGTAATTTTATGACATAAAGAAGCTACATATCATTCAACCACATATATCTTAATATTATAAATGCGAAAGTTTGGATGTTTAGATGGATAGATGGATGTTTGTTACTCAGTTACGCCAAAACTACCGAACTGATTCGGATGAAATTTGGCATACAGGTAGATGATGACCTGAAATAGCACATAGAATATCTTTTAATCTCCGAGAAATATATAATACTCGTGGAATTCACGAAAAACTTTGCGGGCGGTGATACAATCTGCAACAAGGAGGGTGCTTCTTGTAGCTTATATAATTATTTTGATTCATTTAAGTGTAAAAGTTTGAATATTTATTCTCGGAAACGGCTCCAACGATATCCATGAAATGTAGCGGGTTTCAGGGGCGATAGGTAAATCAATCTAGCTAGGTATTACAAATAAACTGACTTATAAGGGGTATTTTTAGGTGCATGAGAAGTTTCGATGGTTGTTGTCTATGGTTTGGCAGCTAAGAATATCAAACTGTGTTGACATTTCTATTCAGTAAAGTTTAGCAATTCATTATTTGTTGAAATTACTTTACAATACACTTGTAATTTTATTCCACTATAAGTATCCACAAAATTATTTAATTTAATCGACCGGTTTCGCTTTTTAAAGCATTTTCAGGACGTAATATTGTTTACTGACAATTCATCTTGAATCGTTTAAAAAATACTGTTCGCGAAGTTCATACAGCACTTCGCTCATTTTACAGTCAACACAATCGGTCTTTTGAGAAAGCAATTTGTGCAGTTTATAAGATACAGCTTGGTGAGACAGACAGACAGACAGCGAAGGCTTAGTAATAGTTTTACCTTTTATGTACGGAACCCTAAAAAGTAGTGAAAAATTGGACCGATCAAATGGACCATGTAACTCGAGGCTGCAGAGAACATATTTATTTATTTATTTATTTAACACTTTATTGTACACAAAAACAGTTACAGTAAACATTAAAATTAAATATTAAGACAAAAGGTGAGCTTATCTCATATTGAGATTTCTTCCAGCTAACCCGTATGAAGAAAACAATAAATAAACACAGACATTGTGCACAACATAAACAAAAAAAGCTATTGACAAAAAGAAATATAAAGTAAAGAGAAAAGAGATAAAACACTTACATATTAAAAAACTATAAAAAAAAATAACACACAAACAACAAAAATTAATATATTAACTTATTTTACTTTTGCGTCAGATAATAATTATTTAATCGTGTCTTAAAGATTGATAACGATTCACTGGAACGAATGTTAAATGGAAGTGAATTCCACAGCCTAACTGCATGTACAGAAAAGGAATCAGAAAAAAAATTAGATTTGAAGGAAGGGAAACGCAAGAGGGAACTGACGTTAGCGCGACAATCACATATCCCGGATATCATATTTAAAAATAAATGCCATGAAGTGTTCACCAAATTGTAATAGAAGAAAAAGCATTCTAACAATATTTCTGACTTGTATTATCATAAAGTTCTCAAGCTCTTAAAAAAACTTCCTTTACTTCCAGTTCGTTTATATTTCATATCATTTTACACACCCAACCGGATTCGCTTATTACAGTATCAGGGATGTTTTGCACGTTTGTGAACTGGAAGTACAAGTGATTTTATTTGTAATCCCTATTTCAAAATGTAGTTTCACCAAGAGCCGCCCATGGAAAGTATCCGACCTAGCTAGGTTTCTAGGTTAGAAAACTTTATTTTTACCAAAAAAAAAATACCTACTTTGTTTTTACCTCAAAAAATATTACTAATATTAATATAGATATAGATTATTATATAGATTGTATATATAGAGATATAGTTATACAGAAATTACATTAAGTTAAAAAAAACACATTTTTTTAAATTAAACTTGTATCCTACTTTTCATTTGGCTCTATATAATTATGGTTAAAAGCTGGCCCAGGGCTCTGAGATACAAGAGTTTGAAATTCGGTTTTGTGGCTATGCTGCATTTAAATTATAAATTAGGTCTCCGTTTAATTATTTATTTTATTTTCAGATAGCTATGATATACTCGTTTTAATTTTCGGTGGTGAGATTTTCGGAAACGGTGATATGAAGTAAGTATAGACATTGCGCGAATATTATGCATAAACATTATAAAATTTGATAATGTTTGTGTTTGATGATGATGATGTTACAATGGTAAGCCACTCAGCAAACACATAGGGTGATAAGTATTGTCAACCCTACAGCTGATTTTCTGGGCTACCCTTATATAATAAATCAAAACAATTAGTAATTAGATATTACTAATAATTTTACTTTATATTACTTCCGTTTCACTTTTAACTGCAAGGAAGTACAAGTTAATTTATTTCTAATACCTATTTCAAAATACAGTTTCACCAATTGCCGACAGTAAAAAGTATCCGATTTAAATAAAATTTAACTAGATAATGCGTTAAAATAAAACTGTCTTTCAATATATTTAATAACTTTACTTACTTTAATAACTTACTTAATACTTTAATAACTTTAGGTCAGCAGATTGGGACGGGATGCGGTCTTTTTTTGCGTCCTACCCATGGGGGCGGTTGTGCTTCTCGTTGGATGATCCGAATGTCGTCGCTGACTCTATTGCCGATGTGGTGCTGCAGGGCATGGAACTTTTCATTCCATTTTCTGCGGTACCAATTGGTGGTAAGTCTCAGCCCTGGTTTGGTCGCTCCTGTAAAACGGCTTCGCGCCGCAAGCAGGAGTGCTACCGGGCTTGGGCTGCAGCGTCTGCATCTTGTGATGGAAAAACCAGCACATTACGTAAGGAGTACAATTTCGCCTCGAGGTACTTCAAAAGAGCTATCGCCAAGGCAAAATCGGAACACATTGGCAGAATTGGTGAGAAATTAGTTCGCCTTCCTTCGGGCACTCGTGCGTTCTGGTCTCTCGCCAAGGCTGTCTTAGGGAATTTCTCACAGCCCTCTCTTCCATCCTTGCACGGAGACGATGACTCTCTGGCCCATACCGCAAAGGAGAAGGCCGATCTCCTGGGCTCCTTCTTCGCAGCCAACTCGACTCTGGATGACCAAGGGAACGCACCGCCTACCATCCCGCAGTGTGATAGTTGTATGCCAGAACTACAATTTCGGCAATCATCTGTGCGTAAAGCACTACTTTCCTTGGACATCCACAAGTCGAGTGGGCCGGATGGCATCCCTCCGATTGTGCTAAAAATGTGTGCTCCAGAGTTGGCACCAGTACTAACACGCCTATTCCGGCTCTCCTATTCACTCGGCGTGGTACCGAATTCGTGGAAGACAGCTTTGGTGCATCCCATACCTAAAAAAGGAGATCGCTCTAACCCGTCTAACTATCGGCCCATAGCCATAACCTCCTTGTTCTCCAAAATTATGGAGACAATCATCAACTCTCAGCTCCTTAAGTATTTAGAAGAGCACCAGCTGATTAGCGACCGTCAGTACGGTTTCCGTCGCGGCCGCTCAGCTGGTGACCTTCTAGTATACCTAACTCATCGATGGGCGGAAGCAGTTGAGTCCAAGGGGGAGGCAATGGCAGTTAGTTTGGACATAGCGAAGGCCTTTGATCGGGTATGGCACAAAGCGCTTCTCGCGAAGCTGCCTTCCTATGGGCTTCCTGAGAAATTATGCGAGTGGATTACCAGTTTTTTGGCTGACCGGAGCATTAAGGTCGTTGTCGACGGTGCGTGCTCCGACCTTAAATCTGTCAATGCTGGTGTTCCCCAAGGCTGCGTGCTATCACCGACACTGTTCCTTCTGCATATCAATGATATGATGCGAATTAGCAACATACATTGCTATGCGGATGACAGTACTGGTGATGCTACATACTCCGGCCGAAGCAGTATTTCTCGGGAACACGTCGAAGAGTGCCGAAACAAGCTTGTGTCTGAAGTCGAGAATCAACTTACCGATGTCTCGGAATGGGGTCGCCAAAACCTGGTTACTTTTAACCCCAAGAAGACACAGCTTTGCGTGTTCACCGCAAAAAAGACGCCCTTTGTCGTATCACCTCGATTTGAGGATACTCTCCTGACAGCCTCAGCTAGTGTCGGAATCCTGGGAGTTGACATATCGAATTACGTTCAGTTTCGCGGTCATTTGGAAGGCAAGGCTAAACTAGCCTCCAAAAAGCTCGGTGTGCTCAGCAGAGCGAAACAGTACTTTTTGCCGGTCCATCGCCTTCAACTTTATAAGGCACAGGTTCGGCCTCATATAGAATACTGTTTGCATCTCTGGGCCGGAGCTCCTCAGTACCAGCTTCTTCCTCTTGATCGCATTCAGCGTAGAGCGGTTCGAATCGTTGACGACCTGGCCATTTCGAAACAGCTTGACTCTTTGGCATTGCGCAGAGATGTAGGTTCTCTCTGTGTCTTTTATCGTATATATCATGGAGAGTGTTCCGACGAGTTGTTTGGATTAACTCCTGCCGCCGAATTCCACCATCGGACATCGCGTCAAAACTTAAAGTTCCATCCTCACCATCTCGATGTCTGGAAATCCACAACTGTGCGTTTCTCCCGACACTTTTTACCTCGCACTACTCTGTTGTGGAACCAATTACCGGCAGGGGTATTTCCGAACGGATACGACATAGGGACCTTCAAGAAAAGAGCTTACTCATTCTTAAAAGGCCGGCAACGCAACTGCAAGACCTCTGGTATTGCAGATGTCCATGGGCGGCGGTGATCACTTACCATCAGGTGCACCTCTTGCTCGTTTGCCCCCTCTTCTATAAAAAAAAAAAAAAAAAAAAAATTATTTTTTCTATTATTAGTGTTAATTTCTCTGCAAACATAAGTCAACGCGAAAGGTAAAATTTTTAGAAAGATTCATATCTTGTTACGCCAAAGAAGTATAACTTTTTATGAGCGTACATAATACATGTAACACACACACGTTTTTTTTTTTATAGATTGGCGATTGTGAATCCGAGAGTGAAGGGTTCCATTGATTTAGCTGTACAAATTACTCTGAATGGTGTATTTGCAACCCTTCGAGAATGTCACATAAGCTTAGGACTCGATGCATTTAATGTAAGTTAAATAAAAAATCCGCCGTGTTGGTCCCGGCCTCCTTTGTAGAATAGGCCAACTGCCGTTCTGCCAGGCAGGTCGTAAAAGGCGACCGATTGGCTATTGAGTCACTACCATCGTGGCTACTAGGTGGTAGAGTTCTGCATTGTCTCGCCCGGGTCTGGTACCACCGCCTAACCTATTCCTGCCGCAATAGCGTCAGTGCTTGTCGCTGTCGTGTTCCGGTTTGGAGGGTAAGGTAGCCGGTAAACTTATGCCTGTGGCATTAGACCTCGCCACAAGATAGCAACGCACCATTAACATCTTTGGTGTCTATAGGCGATGCTTGACTCTTTCCATCAGGAGACCCATCTGCTTGTTTGCTATCTTATGACATAAAAAAAATTGTTTTCTTTTCGTATAAACTTGCTGTGTAATGTAAGTAAAACTAATTATTTTTTTACGATCAATTTTTCATTGCTAGTGATTATAGG
The DNA here is from genome assembly GCA_036924255.1 of Apodemia mormo. Taxonomy (NCBI): domain Eukaryota; kingdom Metazoa; phylum Arthropoda; class Insecta; order Lepidoptera; family Riodinidae; genus Apodemia; species Apodemia mormo. Next base: position 42,273,721 of record JAUPFN010000001.1, on the reverse strand, counting down.
TGCAAGTGATTATTATTAATAATAATATAGCTGGACTAATTACACAAATTGATCTAACCCCAAATTAAACAAATTATTTGATTGTTTTATGGGTGTTAGTCACTTATACATAGAAATACATATTATCTATATAACGTGTCACAGAAAGAGCGCACAATATGAAACACGTCAATTAGTATTTTTAAATAAAATCGGAAATTCGGCATTGAAAATCTTTTCATGATTTTAAGCATTATTTTTTATGAATTCATTTATTCTAATTGTGGGCGAACGTATGTTTTTCTTAGATATATTTTTGTTTAAATATTTATAAATTTAAAGATTTAAATATTTTAGGCCCTTGACTTAAGCTATTTGTTTTTTACGTCAATTCTTTATGAAAGGTGACTATTATTTTTCTTTTGAATCATTTATTTATAAAAAAAATATAACAGATTAAAAATGGTTGCAATGGATTCAGTAGCTGTTTCTCGACCAACTACTTTTCGCTCTTACATATAATTCTGTGACAGGTTTTATAAATACTGTAACATACATAATACATACACAAACGTTTTTGTTTTTAATATTAATTGAATGAAATTTTTATACTCGTACACACTACATTCTTATTCTTCGGCGCTTATTTAAAAACACTTGTACGACGGTAATGTTATATAGAATTATTATATACAAGTATACAGTGCTTGTACTGCTTTTCAACAATAGTAATATAATTAATTATATTTCAACCATTTTTATTTACATTTGCCTCACCAACCTTACTAAAACTTACAGTCTAATTCGATGTAATTTTATTTCAAATAATCAATTGAAGAAACTAAAGTCAAATCGTCTTTTTATAATCTTTCTGCTCTGTTTTTTGTTTTTGAAGGAGCGTTTTGAGGCGTGCAATTTTGTAATTTCTTAACTTTTGAACTTTTTTTTTGAGTTGAAAGCAGATAATCTATAAACATATAATAAAATCGTAGGAAAGTCAATGTATGACCGGGGTAAACTCAAAAAGTACTCATGGATTCACTTCAAATTTTGTATGAATATTATTAACAAGTCGGGTCAACATATAGGCTACATATTATCACGCTATCACCTACGGGGAGGAGCTGTGCGGAGTAAACGAAGTCCGCGCGGACGAAGTCGCGGGCAACAGCTAGTATGTTATATTAAAATATCATTTTGTTTTTTAGCCAACAATCACCGGAATGTTTGGGAATGAAGTGAGCAGCCTATTTGTTTCTGAGTTCCTGAGTATTTTAATACCTGAGTTATTGGAATTTTTTGAGGTTAGTATTTTTTATAGTCTATAATAGTATTTTTGTCATGATAAAAGGCATAAATATCGTGCATAGAAGAAATTATGGTAATCAAATTTTACAAATTTGATTACCATAATTTCTTCTATCTTTCTATGAATTTTATACATGACCGCTAATTGTAGAACAATCAAATTTATTGTAATAATATGTATTAACAGATACTAGATATTTTCACTCATTTATCTTATAAGTAAATAATACCTGCCAACCTGGAAATTATTATACAAAAACATACAGTAGTAGATATTATGCTTTATTTTTTCTACAACTGTGGCTTTTTTTGTAGTCTCTCTTTTTTGTGGGTAGTTAGTAAACTTATGAATGTGGCATTATACCGCTGTTTATTAAACGGCAACGCACCATTAACATATTTGCTATCCTGCGATATTTATGGTGTTTTGTTCTTCTATAATCCTTGTCACAGAATGTACTGCCATAGTTTACAGCTGGCTGTCTTACTTTCAAAATCAGTAAACGACAGTGACAAGCACTCCTCTGAATCTGACTACAATTTGGAACTCAACAGCGACAAGCACCAATGTTGACAGGTCGAATAAACTACTAATACTTGTTTAACCTCGCGGTTACATATATCGGCCTACGGCGAATTCGTTCCTAAAATTCTTTAATTTTATGCTACTGTTAACTGTATTTTATACGCTCAAAGATTATAAACCTATGATACTCCTTCATAAACATGAAAGGTCATATCGCCTTTTGTTATTTTTTTTCTATCATGGAACAAAATAAAAAGAATACGAAGATAAACTAGGTCAAAATCAAAATACGGCTTATACATGAAGTTACCTAAACATGTGGATGCGGGTAAATTATAGTTTGCTATTATTATCATTGATTATCGTAATTATATTATTGTTTCTGTGTCGCGAGCCACACAAATATCACCTACGGACTGAAGTTTGACGTCCACTGCAGTGACGCGCATAGGCTGACAGATCGTGATAGCGCGATACTTCGCCGTAGCCCGATATATGTAACCGCACCATATTATAATCGAGTCATCAAAGGATTCTAATACCTAGAATTCTTCACAATGGCAGTGATATATTTAATATTTAGAGTACATAGTCAATAATCCTAGCTGTGCAATCAAAGTAGTTCACGTTCGATTTCCATCAGAATTAAGCTTTATGTTTAATGAACGTTGATTTTGTATTTTTATATTATTTTTAATTGTAATTATATGTATATAATTGAGTACATATGTTGTCTGTATTTGTACTTATTATTAACTAGGGTCTCGTAACCAAACGGAAAATTTTATTGCATTGCGGAAGCAATAAATATTATTATATTTTTCAGGAGGAAATCACAAATATCCTTAGTACCGCGGTTCTTTCTATTGGCAACCTTATATTAGAAGATCTAAACCTTCTTGATGTTATCGGAGGTTCCCAAAGCTTACAAGAATTTAAAGCAATAAACATGAAACAACAAGATAAATTTTACAGGTAATTTGAGAGTTAAAAATATAAAATAATCACATAATAACATTTCACCAATATCACTAGACTGATTAGATAAAGGTTTTAAACGAAGTCAACAGCATGAAGTCACATCAATTTTGGATTTAGGTTTGATTCTTTAAATTAAAACTGATTCGGATTTTGAGTTATGAGTATCTTAGTATATAAATTAAATATCTGTGTTTATATGATTTTTTTTTAATTAAACGAAAGCAAGCCAGTTTTTTAGTGTTTTATTTAACCAATCACTTTAATATTGCTTTATACCATCCACAGTAGCCTTTGTTAGGCTTGAATAATTGAACTCAATGGCTAGAACCGATTTATGGAATCGTGTTGCTCTGCGTTTGTGTCATTGTAAGTAATAAACACAGAAATGTCACGACTATTGGTTTAAGAGCCCACAGCGCAAAACCTAGTCCCATAAGACTACCGGATGGTATACACATAGTTAGATTCATAGTTAATTGGAGAATACGAAATAGCTGTGCTGCAATGTGAAAAACCTAATGGCGCTATTAAAAAATATAAAAAAAGAAAAAAAAACGATTTCTAGTACGATAAGACTACGAATTTCGCTTGTTCCTCGATACAGTGGAGGCGTAGGACGATACGAAAATGCAGTGCTGCATGTCCCCATGACTGGCCCTATTAGTAGCAGCAGCATTATAAGTGACGCTTTGTACCTAGGTATCTAGTACGATCGGCCTGCCAAACGAACAAGGGCTCATCTGAAAGATCATCAATTTTTGTGTAAGAAAAACCACTGCTGCATCTTCGAAACAGTGGATGAGGTGGTTGCTGCAGCGATTAAAGGTCGCCACTGAGTAACTGAAATCGTCGTTTCTGCTCGGTTTTGTCAGCAATCACCCGGTTTCTTTCAATTGGTACTGATTGAATACCCATACTACGGTCAGGAACGAATAATTTTACCGATCATTGATTGATTAAATAAAGGAAATCGCATATTTTATGTGATATTGTTCAATTTTTCAACCGTTTTCACAAGGTTGTTTTAATTTTATGTGCTACTTAGGGATTTATAGGGTTCTGAAGTTAACTGGAAACCCTTGCCGCCTTATTACAAAAACAGGCCTAAATCTGGGTTTAAACCAAGATTAAGAAGTCTAGACTTGTTACGGTATTAAAGTTAGATTCAGTACTAAAATTTATTCTTATTACAAAAACGAGTCTAACTGAGGACTAGCTAATACCGAAGATAGACCTTGGATGAACATGTTTCCACAGATTATAAGCTAAAATGACTCTAAACCATTCGTTCATTCACTCGGCGTAACATGCAACGTTCCGTTACAACAAACATACTTATATGAAAAGAAAGCAAATTGTTTATTAAAAGTGATTTATGAGTTCGAAAGTGATAATAAAATAAAATATAGGTACAATTTTGCTATGAAAATTATCTTAAATCTGAAAACGTTGAAATTATATGAATTTTCTTTTTATTTGCACTATATACTTACATGTGTACACGTATCGAGTTAGCGTACAACGAAATAAACTAAAAAAAACAAAAAAAAATGTATGACGCGCGTAATTTAATCCGAATGTTTATAATAAATACTATATGCGAGAGTAAACATTTCAATAATATATATACAACAGCACTTCAAGTTACTTAATATTTCTGTATTTCCATAGCTAGTCTTTTTATTTATTATTGAAGCACAAAACCTGAGTGCCTCGAGTAGGTACGATTAGGTTTTGTTATAAAATCTAGCATTACTTTTTTTACCGTAATCAATCAGTCAGTGCAGTCTATAGCACCTATAACTTTCAAAAATTAGCTATACGGCGAAACTTCCTCATTGCTTCTTCTTGCTGATTTAAAGTAACTGGCATCTTTATAAATCTATGGGGCAATCCATCTAAAATCCCTGCTATTTTCTTACAAGTTTTGCTAATAGTCGGCTGAAATACGCCATGTAAGTCGGCAGTATCGTCTTGAATCTATAGAAACAATAATAATATTTAAGTAAGTTCTCCAGCAATTGAAATATTCTGGCATTGCTTGTAATGTAGATTATCGAGTTTATACACTTACCTCATGACGAGCCCAGTTACGTAATGCGCAAACCACTTGCAACTCAGGACTGAGAGCCTGTCCCCGAGGGTCATGAACTAAATCTTCTCGCAATAAATCCACTATTTGGCTGGCAAACCTTTTTGTGAATCTATATTTTTTCGAAAGTCTCCGTCAATTAAATGAAACGGATTCACTCGACTTTGGGGTCTATTAAGCTTCTGGTATGTTTCCGATACATCCAAATCTTCCAAATCCTTTATATCAATTACGTATATGTCCATTTTTTATTATTTTAATTACAAATAATTATTTCACAACAAATACGACGTTTATGTCAACTTTGAAGTTTGACGTTTTGAGCTTAGTATTAAAGTTAAACTAGGGGTCGCGTAGGTTTATCTTTAGAAGCATAGAAGATACTCGGACAAGCGCTAAACCCGGTTTTATAATAACGTTTCATCTAATACTAGTAATAAAACTGGTGTTAAGGTCGGTACTATATTTAGACCTCGTTTTGGAATAAGGCGGTTGAAGTTTCATATGTCCGTCCACGGATTAGAAGGATATGGCATATTCTCAAATATGTACTGGAACCGATGTCGCTGTTTTCATTTAGCTGTAGCCATACGTATACCCACCCACACTTAAAAACTTTTGAACTGATTGGCTGCCAACCACCAAGTCTAAAAAGCTTATAAGTCAACTTTATACATACTTAAGGAACACTTAAATACCTTAAGATACGTCTTATTTTTTTTTAATATTTAGGTGCAAATTATGACATTTTAATTCGAAACGAATTAATTAAATATTGCGCCATCTCCTGAACTAAAAAAACTGAAGTTTTCTATTAGTTTTCTTTTAATTTCACATTTCAACTGATTTCAACATTACCTTATTAGTTATGTAGATTATTTTTGCGTGCCCGAAAATAGTATCTCCGTGACCCGAAATGACGTTTTTTATAATGAATAGAGATGTGACTTGTTTCTACAACTTATCGACATTTCTACGCAGTTCAACATCTGCGCATGAACAAAAACAACTTACAAAACCAGTGTTTAAAAACGGTTAAAAAATACCTGTTCATAGTGGTTTTTAGCGAATTTAATAAATTATTTATTTTGGAGCGTGTCTGAGATAAGAACACTTCATAAACCTATATAAACCGGTTTAAGCCAAAACCGCAGAATGGTACGTCATCCACGGTGCATACAAAAATTGGAGAAATATCAAACAAATATTAGAAAAAAATCTATAAACCGGTTTATTTATTCAAAACCCTTATAATTTTGCTTCAAAAGGAAACCGATATTTTTGAGGTTAAGATAAAGCCAAACCCTTACAAAACGCCATTTATGTATATGCACTGATTTAATTTTGAAAATTAACCAGTTAACAAAATATAATCTTTGTTGTGGTAGTGACAAATCAATCACAGGAACGAAACGATTGTAATTTACGAAATAATTGTAATAAAACAAAGATTGGATTCCATTACAATATTTGATTTATTGAACTCTTTTTCGAAATGACGATAGCTGATAGCCTGGGGAGTTGCAATAGCTACATAGGGGAAAGAAAAGACAGAAAGGTTTTTTTTGGGAATTATAAGTTTATTTGGGAAAAGTATCGGTGTTATAAATTGTTAAAATTAATGTATAACAATATATTCTATTAAACATGGTGATCCAATATTTAAATAATTGACATTTTATTTTACATACTAAATTTGTATATCAATATAATATTTGTATATACCACCCGGTAGCCTTATAGGACTAGGTTTTGTGTGGTGGGCTCAAAGTCTGGTGATGGCATCACAACCAAACTTTGCAAGATAGATACAGAGCTGTTTCGTAAAATTTCAGACCAAACCAACCCTTTGAAGCAAAATAAAGTACCTTAATTAATAAGTATAAGTTATACCAATCATTGATTGATCATTGATTGTATAAGTTATACTTATTAATTACTAGCTGACCCGGCAAACGTCGTTCTTCATTTTTAACTACTCTAATTTTTTTTCTATATTTTCTCACCTTTTAAACCTTCCCTGGACTTCAACAATTAATTCAAAACCAAAATTAGCGAAATCGGTTCAGCCGTTCTCGAGTTTTAGCGAGACTAACGAGCAGCAATTGATTTTTATATATACTATATTTATACCGTATAACGTGTAAAAGGCTACCAAAATGCAATATAATTAGGTATTTTGTTTATATTATTAGACAACGATCGTAAAGATGACGTATGTTCATACTGCACGGTGTTTAGATTTCATTCCTCTACCGCTGTAGCCGCACTTGCGCCTTTCGCCACAAATGACACGATAAATGTAGAAGTCACATCTGTATTTATCGTGTCATTGCACGAAGTTATGTGCCAATAGACGCAATTGCGGCTACAGAAAACTACATATACATATCTCTTGCGTATACACAGGTAACAACTCAGTATAATAACTAAATATTACTCTGAGGGTAACAACAATGAATGCGACAGATAATACGGTACGAATAGTATAGAAAAGGATAATCTAGCACAGCCATCTACATTATATCATGTATTTAGACTTGATCACACAGCCGTCTATTTTATATCATTTCATATCACGTATGGAATCTTGATCATACAGCCGTCTATTTTATATCACGTATGCAGACTTGATCACACAGCCGTCTATTTTATATCATTTTATATCACGTATGCAGACTTGATCACACAGCCGTCTATTTTATATCATATTATATCACGTATGCAGACTTGATCACACATCCATTTATTTTATATAATTTTATATTACGTGTGCAGACTTGATCACACAGCCATCTGCTTTGTATCATATACCTACGTAGATTTGATCACACAACCGTCTACTTTATACCATTTTATGTCATACATGAAGACTTGATCATACCAGATAGAAAAGGATAGCTATCAGCTTAGAGCTCAGAATAATAACCAGTACTCTAAGGCTTACAGTTTGAAATACGCTAGCGCAACCTCAATTTCAGCGCGCTAGTGCGTCATCTACGTTTTTTTTTATACGAGTACACACAATATCATTGTTATTAGATAATAAACAAGCAAACGGCTCTCTTGATGGAAAGAGATAACCTTCGTCTATAGATACCAAATATGTTAATGGTCCGTTACTATCCGTGTGTGTAATGCCACTTGTATAAGTTAACCGGCTTACCCTCCAAACCGGAACACGACAGTGACAAGCACTGACGCTATTGCGGCAGGAATAGGTGAGGCGGTGGTACCAGACCCGGGCGAGACAATGCAGAACTTTATCACCTAGTAGCCACGATGTTAGTGATTTGCCACAAGATAGCAACGCACCATTAACACCTTTGGTGTCTATAGGCGATGGTAGACTCTTTCCATCAGGAGACCCATCTGCTTGTTTGCTATCTTATGATATAAAAAAAAGGTTAGGGCTTGTAAAAATACACGTAGCCAAAAAGCGTTTATTAAGATCTCAAATTATATAAATATAAAATCGCCAACCAAAGTTATTTTGATATAGAAAGCTTCGTAAAATCTAACAAAGTAGTTTGACCACTTTATTTATTTATTCTCCCGCAAAATTTCCAAATCCAAAAAAAACTTTTTTATTCCTTGATTTGTAGACAAATTAAGCTCAATCATTGGAGTCCATATTTTCTACAATTTGTGTTTCAATTTTCTGAAACGTACATTAGCTGAGCATTAGTGTGGAGCCATTAAGTCGTATAAAAGATGAATCTACGAGATTTAAAAATCGCCTAAGTTCGGTTCGCGTAAGTCGGAGTAACGTAAGTGGAGGTATTACTGTAGTTGTCCGGTGAAATATGACATATTTCACATTGTAATACAATATTAATGTAATAACACCAAAATGTACACTATTTCGAACAAATAAAGAAGTTATTATTATTATTATTTATTATTATAATAATGACACAACGGTAGTCGGAAAATTACCATTAGTAAGTTACATTATTAGTTGGCTGATATCCTTTAAATATCTGACTAACTGATCACCTGTGGCAGCACTTTTTAAATAATTGAATAGAAATTATAAGCAGATGATCGATAGCAGAGTAAAACCTAAATTTAACAGACAGAGTAGGTACATTCCGTCGGGGCTCTGGCACAAAAAGACGGATTTTATAAATATAAAAACACTTGAAATAATAACTTTTGTATTCAATAATTCCTACACATAAAAAAGTATATTTTTTAAATTATTGAGTAAATAATTATATTTGCTTCTATTGTTAGTGAATTTTTATTTTTGAAAAATTTATTTTATTCGTAAAAACATTTAAATAATCAAAGCATAAAAATTATTCAACATTTAGCACACTTTGGTTTGCTACTTTAATTAAAGAACGATGAATAGCGACAATATTGTGATGAGACCAGGTAAGGGGGTGGTAATAAACAGGGCGCAAATTTTTAGAACTTTATCGCCCAGTAGTTACGACGCCAGTGTCACGTTTAGCTCAAATAAACTTTTATAATACTTTTACGAGGTACTTGGCAAGAAAGTAGATTATATTCTTCAAAAATTATCTGGGACACTGGGCCAATAGCCTTGGCGTACTTTAAAAAATAAATGGAATATAAAATGGTAGATATTAAATGGAGCATATAAAATATGCCTCTGCCGTTTAACTACGAATACTTTTCCGTGATAGAGTCATCTGTTATAGATACAATTAAACTTGTTATGCCTACATAAGTAGGCGTAAGAAATAGTTAAGGAAGTAAACAGACAGATGGAGCTTAAACAAAGGAAAATATTTTGCTGGATTATGTTGAAATATTTTATTATTTTCAAATATCTTAATCATATACGCAAATATTTTCTACCTAAATAAGTAAACAATCTTTGCATATAAAATTGAGCGTAGTGTGGTAATAATTTCGGTAATCTAGGTGATTATTTATTTTGATTCTTATATAATTATGAGGCACTGAGGTTGTTGAAACCGGTAGATGGCGCTTCTACGTAAACCAGCTACAATAAAGTCCGCTAGGGATTATTAAAACGCCTTATTGCTATTTGCATGGTGCATGCCATTAACTGTCAGGTAAAAGCTTCGCTTTATAAAATGTTGCTTTTAACTACTTGAATGTAATTCGTTACATTTTAATGCACAGACTTTTAACAAACAAGACATGGGAATCTTAAATGAGAAAAATGGCTAAAATATTATTTGTATTCCTTACATTTTTTATCCTCGCACTGTTGTTGGTTAGCAACCCTGACTATGCAATCGATGGGGCTCGGGTTCGATTCCTACAGGAACAAACATATTTTGTATGATCAGAATAGATGTTTGGATTCCTCGGCTTAGGTGTTTATTAAATATTTTGAGTATTAATTTACGTTCTAGTATCGTTGACTAACACTAATATTACCAGCAAACAATTTGCTTACTTTGGGGATAGTTTAATTCGTGTTATTTGTTCAGTGATATTTATTTATATTCATCAATACTAAAATTAGAAATACGAAAGTATGTCTGTCCGTCTGTTATGCTTTTACGGCTATACCACTGAACCAATTTTGATGAAATTTGGCAAGGAAATAGTTGACGACCCGGGGTTAAGATAGGCTAATTAACCTCTATGCAGGCATGGATCCAACCTTTAAAAAAGGTTGTGGGCACTGTAAACTGAAAATTATAAAGTGCGGATCGGCGGAAGAGCTAGTTTATAATAATTGATAAAGTGCATTTTTAATAAAGAACTTATATAATACTAGCTGAACCGCGCAGCTTCGCCCGCCAGTATAGATAGATTTTTATATATAGATTTTTATACAAACTTTCATCCCCTATTTCAGCACTTACGGATTGAGTTTTAAAAAAGTTAGCCTATGTTGACTCGGGTTTTCCGTAAAAATTTGACGTCAGACGTAAATTAGGGTTGTGAGCATGCCCATCGTGCTCACATCGGTGGATCCACGTTTGTCTCTATGGGGCTAAAAAGGTAATGAAATGAAATTTATAATAAAGTTATTAATTTTATAATATAGATTATATTGATTAAATATCTAAAGTGAAATTTCCCTTCCCGGGTTAAGCTGTGTGGATCAGCCACTTAAATTATAATACAAGATGTACAATTCAGAACTTAAAATCCCATATACATTTTTCATATAATAAAAATGTCAAAGTTTGTATGCTTAGATGTTTACATATTTAAATGTTTAGACGTTTGTTACTTAATCGTGCAAAAATGGCTGGATCGATTTGAATGAAAGACATATTATTAAGCCTGGAAAAATAAGTTGTTCCCGTAAGATCCACTAAAAACTATTATAATGCAGCGGACGTCAGGGTGCAGCTAGATATGATAATATCGACGTACCTATAAAAAATGGCAGTCATTCAACTGTACCTTTTTTAAAACACAATATCAGAAAGTTACATACACAGTTATATCTACCAGTATTTCTTACGTCTCACTGTTTTTAACAAAAGTCTTCAAAAAACATGTAATCACAAGATAAAATTAAAAATTTCAAAAACCCTCGACACATCTTCAGACCGCCATTCAGCTACATACGTATTATTTTAAGAGTAAAACGTGAAAAGACCTGATGATCTACAAAAGGGGATCTTGCAGCATCAGGTTAAGGTTACCATGGTTTCTGATTCAATGAGCTTGAGTTATTTTATTGCAAAGCTCCCATGGCCTCCAGCTCCACTATGTAGTCCTGGAAATCATTGTGATACAGAGTGTATGTAAAATATAACAAATGAGACCACATTCAATGGACTTACTTTGTTTATATCAGGAGTTCCACGTTCACTTTCTATTTATATTATCAAACCCTGCGAATCTCCTAGTAATAAAAGCCAACGATATCAGCCCAATCTCCGACGGCCACATTTCAGTTCCATCATTATTTTATCTTAGAAAACATCCGGCACCTAAATATTTGCCAAAATAAACCGCATTAGCTAACGTTCGACGGGTTTAACTAGATTGGCTTAAAAGTTATAATGGACCTCTTCCAGCTTTATTATGAGACACTGAAAAATAGAAAAAAGAACGATTCAAACGGGATCAAAATCGATAGTGCTTCTCAATTTTCATTCGTTCGTTCGTTTCGTTTCCATGACCTTCTCTCACTTAATCGTAAGAGCTTGAAAATCATCTAACACCAGATTATTTGTCAAAACAGAACAAATAAGTTCAAAGGCGTTGAGTTTATCTTGTTTAGTTTAAAAACCCTATAGCCACCTTCAAGTTACATCAATAGATTCTTAAAATCAGCACCAAACAGTATACCAAAACAAACCCAATTAACCCATAATCGATGTGTCCGTTTGGTTTAGCGAGATTTCATGGACTTCTTTCAGTTTTATCTGTTCCAAATTCCTTATTAGAACGAATCAAATGAATGCCTGCTTTATCATAGGACTACAGAAATTATCTAACACCAGGGTAACTCAAAATATAAGAAATGAGTCCAAGCTTGATAGGTTTAACTTGTTTATTTCAAAGGTTCCCATAGCCACCTTCAATTTCCATTATTAAATTCAAAAAGTCATCTAGCACCAAAAATATGCTAAAACAAACCGAAGCAACCCACACTCAATGGGTTTTTCTGGGTAAGGTTAGGATTTCTCATGGACAACTTCCCACTATCATTTGACACTGGAAGCCGTTCTGCTCCAAAGACTTTTTCCTTCCTGCTTCATTATAAGACCCTGGAAAGCATCTAGCATTAGAGTATTTGTGAAAACAGAACAAATGAATCTAAGCTCTTGTTTTTTTATATATCGTAAGATAACAAACAAGCTGATAGGTCTCCTAAAGGAAAGAGTCAACCATCGCCTGTAGATACCAAAGATGTAAATTGCGCTTTGCTATCTCGTGGCGAGGTCTAATGCCACATGCATAAGTTTATCGGCTACCTTACCCTCCAAACCGGAACATGACAGTGACAAGCATTGACGCTATCGCGGCAGTAATAGGTAAGGTGGTGGTACCACACCCGGTCGAGACAATGCAGAACTCTATCACCTAGTAGCCAGGATGGTAATCACTCGGACTCGCACTCGCTAATCGGTCGCCTTTTACGACCTGCATGGCAGAACGACAATTGGCCTGTTCTTCAAAGGAGCTCGGACCAACACGGGGCTCAATAGTTTTATCTTGTTTAGTTCAAAAATTATCATGGTCACCTTCTAGTTTCACCATCAGATCCTAAAAATTATCCAGCACCAAAGTATAGGTCAAAACAAACCTAAGCAGCCCACACTTAATGAGTTTATTTGGATTTGCTTATAAGTTCTTATAGACTTTTTCCAGTTCTATTTTCATGCACTGATAAACAACGTGCTTCAAAATCCTTGTAAAAATTTACTCCATTTTATTTCAAAGTTCCCATGACCTCCATTATCGGCTCTATTATAAAACCCCAGAAATCTTCTAGTACCAGGATGTTTGTTAAAATACAACAAAAGATCCGAAATTCGATAGATTTATCTTGTTTGGTTTAGAAGTTCCCATGACTACGTTCCAATTCCATCATCAGATACTAAAAATCGTCTAGCACAAAATTGCTTGCAAAAACAAACTGAATTTTTTCCCCACTTGATGGGTTAACTTGGTTTAGTATAGGAGTTCTTGGTTACATCCTTTAGCTCTATCATCTTTAAAAATTCTATACCCATTTATATTTTTTGCGTCTTTGAGCTTAAAATACCCCAATTTAACGGAATTTAGTGGAAAATTTCAAGAATGGTCTGCAAGGTCAACCTGCTTACTAATTTTCTTTTCACAAATGTATTAACGTATGTTATATGTTCACTGCATGTGCAAAATTGTCATTTCCACTCGTCACTAATTGTTGACCCGCGCTTTCAGCTTGGGTCAACAATTCGAGGTTCGTAAAGGAATGACGTACTTACATGTTCCTATGTAATACCCACAATTTGGACCTTCGATAATCTGACAATTTCACTCTGTCCATCATTTTACACCGTTCCAATTTTGTCTCAATCTCATACATTCATTCCACATTTGAGCAGCATGCACTGTGCATGCTGCTCGAATGTGGAATGACCTGCCTTTAACGATGCGTTAAGCGAATACTAAGATCTCGTTTAAGCAAAATCTGAAAATGAATTGGCTAAATTGTAGGTAGGCATTGTCATCTTTTTACTTCATCTCATACTTCATAGAACAATATCTAATATATATTTTATTTAAGTATTTGTAAGTCTGTATGTATTTATGTATGTATTTATAAGTTTTTGTGTAAGTTAAGTTATGTGTATGTATTATAAATTTCAATATTAGTTTACATAGTGTATGCAGTATATTTTAAGATTTGCTTAGGGCTACATAATATGTCATTATAATTTAGAGGCACCGCATACCTACTTTCTGTTGGCCTAAAGGTCGACTAGAGGAGAATGTCACTAGGCATTAAGTTCGCCTTTTGTATAAATTATTTTAAGGAGTACAATAAAGTTAAATAAATAAATAAACACTTTCCGCACTTGTATGGAAATTTTATACTGTTCAACAAAAAACACACTATTTATTTGTACACGAATAACCATGTCAAAAGTTATTAGCGACTATAAAATAAATGACATCAAACATTCTAGGAATATAGAACAACGAAAATATATCAGTAAACATGCTATTTAGGAAACAGAGGAAATATGCCGCAATGAATGAAATGTTTTTCGCGTGACATCTTAACTTTGTAAATGTAACATGATTTTACATTTATTCGTACATCCACTCATAGTAAGTGCTTTTTTGTAAACCAAAAATAATTTTACATAACGTAAGATCTGATACTTTAAGCAACATCGGAAATCATACGTATAATAATATTCAATCATTGTTCATTGTTTCAAATGCAAGCGAATATGAAAATTCGAATAAAATAATAAAAGCGATAAATGGGATGTGCGTCAAGGTTTGTTATGTTTATTACAAAATTTTGTCAATAGATCTATTAAATGAAATATAATGATATTTAAAAATATTAGCGGGACATAGGAAATAGACGGTTGACCCTACGGGCCATCTCTGACACTTCCCACTAAATTAAGGTATTTTAAGCTAAAAAGAGTAAAAAATATAAGCATAGATTTTTCAGTTCAAACATATATTTTGTTAAAAATGGCAGTATATTAATTTTTGAAAAGCTGTATATTTTGAAACCAATGATGGCATTCAACTCAATTTTTCAGATGTAAAATATTGCTTTAGCTAAATAATCGATAGGTTGAAAAATTTCGATGCAATGTCGAAAAACATTTTATTTTTAATTTTCTTCATTGATAAATCCCAAACAAATTAACCGATTTTAATGAAATTAACGGTTTTTGACGCAGTTTTAAAAGGAAAAAAGCTGATAAGATTTTTAAGTCAATCGGTGAATTAACTTGAAAGTTATTTAAACAAAATTAAGTAGGTTTGCTAAAAACAACGTAATTTTAATATTTGAAAAGATATAAGTTTCAAGAATTATATTCGATTTTGATTTTTGAAACGGCATTTGACGTAGTTTTTTTAGTACTAAAATATCGTAGAATACTAAAAAATGTGTAGGTGTTTCTAGGTGGTAGAGTTCTGCATCGGCTCGACCGGGTCTGGTACCACCGCCTTACCTATTCCTGCCGCAATAGCGTCAGTGCTGGTCGCTGCCGTGTTCCGGTTTGGAAGGTAAGGTAGCCGGTAAACTTATGCATGTGGCATTAGACCTCGCCACAAGATAGCAACGCACCATTAAAATCTTTGGTGTCTATAGGCGATGGTTGACTCTTTCCATCAGGAGACCCATCTGCTTGTTTGCTATCTTATGATATATAAAAAAAAGAAAAATCAAAAAATGCCAAAAAAAACACTTTTTACAAAAGTTTTCGTCAACGATTACTCCCAAACGGATAAACCGATTTTGATTCAATTTATGTATTAGACGTTGTTTTTTGATGAATAGAGTTAGTTTTGTACTCAAACGGTACATAAATCTGGAAGTTATATTAAAAAATTCTGTTTCGTCAAAATTTTTTTTGGTGTTTTTTCAAAATTAATAAAATCTCCTGGACCGAATTGGTCCAAAATATCAGAAAGTCTAAGTTGAACGGAATCCAGTCGAATGCTATCAACCGCGTTTCGATCGGTGCAGCCGTTTAAAAGTTATGGGATGTTTACATACACATACACACACACACACACACAAGCACACAGCGCAAGTACATCAGGAGCGTTTTGTACAGGTTTGGCTCTACATTAACCTTAAAAAACATGGAGAAAAATCATAAGGCATTTGTATCAATGAACCGGTTTAAAGAGATTTTTTTAAATATTTCTTTAACATTCGCCGCTCCCAATTTTGCCCACACTGTGTTCGCAATTACACTAAAGCCAGAATGGTTTAAACCGGTTTATATAGTTATACTAGCTGAGCCCGCGAATACGTCCGCGTGAAAAATTTTCGAAAATAAAAGTAGCCTAAGTTACCCGTTAATACATCAGCTATTTGCCTGTCTAAGTCCCGTTAAAATCGGTTTAGCCATACCAGAGAATAGCCGGAACAAACAGATAAACAGACAGATAAAAATTGTATAAAAAAGTTTAGTATTGTATATGTATCATGTATATAGTAAAAATATAGTATATGTATTTAGTAAAAAGCGGTTATTTTAATATTACAAACAGACATTTCAATTTTATTTATTTGTATAGATGTATACATAGATGAAGCGCTCATGTCGCGGATACGCCCCGAGCAAAACTTTTTATAAAAACCAATAAATTGGTTAAACCGGTACTTTTTTAAACGGGTTTTAAACCCTGTAACCTACAATCACTAGACAGAGAGGCAACGAAGCGTTTGCAACCTTTCTATTTGGCTACGAATTTTAAAAATCTATTCAACTCGTGTCGCCTCGTCAAAATAACAAGTTTATTGAAATTAAAATAAAATGTATAAAAAGTACATTAATGCCTATAGCAATTGAATAAAATTTAACAGAAAACAGGTCAAGTATCCGAGGAGCACGTGTCACAGGACATAACAGTTTTATCGATATTCATCGGAAATAGCAAGTTAGTCGAGTAATTGAAGGTACAATATGGCGATACTCTTTTATTATTTAGCGATATTATTTTTAAACAACCCCGATTTGCACATTAATTCTGATTTAGGTTCTACTTATTCTCTTCTTCTTTCTAAACATTTTTTTTATATAATTATATAGCAAACAATCAGATGGTTTTCTTGATGGAAAGAGACAACCATTGGCTACAGACACCAAAGATATTAATGGCGTGTTGCTATCTATGCGATGGGGTGTTAATGCTATATGTAATATTTTATCACTTATACACTTGTACTGTTTCACAATAAATTTATTGTGAAACATCTTACATTAAAATGGAGTTTCACCAATTGCCGACGATGAAAAGTGTAGAATTAATGCTACATGAATAACACGACAGAGACAGGACAGTTGCTATTGTAGCATGAATAGCGTCAGTGCTTTTCACTGTCGTGCTCCGGTTTGGAGGATAAGATAGTCCCCTGGTTTTTTTTTATATCATAAGATAGCAAACAAGCAGATGGATCTGCTGATGGAATGAGTCAACCATCGCCTATAGACACCAAAGATGTTAATGGTGCGTTGCTATCTTGTGGCGAGGTCTAATGCCACATGCATAAGTTGGCCAGTTACCTTACCTCCCAAACCGGAACACGATAACCACAAGCATTGGCGCTATTGCGGCAGGAATAGGTAAAGCGGATATCAGGCCCGGGCGAAACAATACAGAACTCTACCACCTAGTCGCCACGATGGTAGTAACTCACATAGCTAATCGGTCACCTTTTACGATCTGCCTGGCAGAATGGCAGTTGGTCTATTCTTCAAAGGAACCCGGACCAATACTGTGGAAAGCTGAAAAAAAAAACGGAGTTTCTCCACCGGATCTTCTCAGTTATGACCATAGTAATTCTCAAAAAAAATCCACTCGTCAAAAGAGTATGTAAAGAATTAAAAATTGTCAAATTTTCAAATTGTCAAATTGTCGTTCACATTTACGCGGAATTTTACAATATCCATCACATTCTTCCATATTTTATGGTAATTCTTTCACTATCAACTCTGTGAAACTTTGGAATTCACTTCCTTTTAATATCAGAAGTAGTCAGTCAATAGTAAGTTTTAAAAAGACATTAAAGGAATTTTGCCTGTCTGCATAATTTTTCATAAAAGGGCACAGTAAAGTATTATTTATTATTCATAGTATTAAGTTGATTAAAATAAGAATTTGTAGTGTTTCTTTTGTCTTTAAATTTATGTTTCTACATTAAAATTTTTTTGTACACTGTATATTGTACATTTCTTTTACGCATTCGCATTCTTTTGGGTTTGCTGGAAGAAATCTCTTACAGAGATAGGCTCGCCTTTTGTAAATGTTTACAAATTAAAATGTAATATGACTTTTAAGTGTACAATGAAGTATTAAATAAATAATGTATTTACCATTTTTGTATGTCTGTCTGTCTGTTTGTTCCGGGTAATCTCCGAAATGCCTGGACCGATCCTGATGGGACTTTACGAGGATTGTACAAGGAACATCAATATCCACAGGGTGTGTTGAAATACAGGTGCTTACTTACACCTAATAAGGCGGCTGCATAATCACTACATAACGAGCATTTGCATTGTCGCGATGTGTGTGGCCAACTAATTTGCTGAATGCTCGGCATTTCCATTAATAACGTAGCCACGTTATCTTCCAAAGATTCGTTGTGTGTTGTTGCGATAAAATTTTGTGATTGTACTACGGCAAAACTATATCCACTGTTGACATAAAATCAAGATATCTTTTTATACCATCCGGCGATCACAAAAAATAAGGAATACTAATAGATTTGTGCGTTACTGTGCGTTTTTCTCGACACTTTTTGCCTCGCACTACTTTGTTGTGGAACCAATTACCGTCAGGGGTGTTTCCAAACGGATACGACTTGGGGGCTTTCAAGAAAAGAGCTTACTCATTCTTAAAAGGTCGGCAACGCAACTGCAAGACCTCTGGTATTGTGGATGTCCATGGGCGGCGGTGATCACTTACCATCAGGTGCACTTCCTGCTCGTTTTCCCCCTCTTCTATAAAATATAATAATACGCCTTTCAAAACAATTTCTTAGTTTGTCAGCGTAGCTTGCAATTACATACAGAAATACAGAGTTATACTACTCGGCAATGAAATAAAATCATTTCAAGGGTAATTTTTAAACCTTGTCATCTCATTCGGTACGATAAAACAGTATACAATGGTTTATTTATATTTTTTAACAATATAATATAGCCTATAAATGTATGAAAATTTTGACAGTAATAGGAGCGTTCGCTCATATGCGCGGCGACACGTTTCCTTCCCAATGGCGTGTTCTATAAGTATTAATGTGGTCTGTAAGATAAAAAAACGTACAGCATCAATACAAAAGTAAGATTTTAGTCGTGGTATTAAACTGACAAAAGTTTGAAGATTACCTAATTTCATACTCCACAGATCGCGCAATTCTCGTAAAAAGGTGTAACAGTTTTTCCCTTTACGTATTAATATATAGATGACGTTGTTTGTAATTTTATATTACACTAGCTGCAATGTGCAGCCCGCTGCATTATAAAAGTTTTTTAAAAAAAGGCTAATCCCACGGCATAACCTAACTTTTCCGGGATAGAAAGTAGCCCGTGTGCTATTCCAGGTCATCATCTACCTGTGTGCCAAATTTCATTCAAATCCGTTTAGTAGTTTTTGCGTGATTAAGCAACAAATATCCATCCATCCAAACATTAAAACTTTCGCATTTATAATCTTCTTATATATAAAATTCTCGTGTCACAATGTTCGTTCCCGTACTCCTTCGAAACGGCTTGACCGATTCTCATGAAATTTTATGAGCATATTGAGTAGGTCTGAGAATATCTATTTTTCATACCCCTTAGTGATAAGGGTTGCCTGCCCTTAACATTTTTTACTTAGAAATAATTTATATGGCAAAACAAAGTTTGCCGGGTCAGCTAGTATTATATAATCTGAACTGTTTTTGTAAGGCAATGCGAATATTTTTTTAAATCCAACAAGTATAGCTGATCAAAATACGTCTTTATACAACCACCGTCTTATGTATTCCTACAGCTATAGCATCAGTGCTTGTTTGGAGGGTAATGTGTAAGGTAGACGGTAAATTTACGCACGTGGCATTTAAACTCCGCCATCCACCGAGAACCATGTGCTAGTTGGCCGTCTGAATATATAAAAAATGAAATGTATTTGAAAATAGGTGGTAGTTATCTCTTTCCATAAGGAGAGCCACTTGCCTGTATCTAATACCTTTAAACGAGCAATTCTTGTATATAATTGGAATCTCGGAATCGGCTCCAACGATTTTTATCAGTCACAAATTAGGGGCTTTTCGGGTCAAGAAATCGATTTATCAAAGTTCCAGGTCCAAAAAAGCTCTGTTTCCAAGATATGTAAAAAACCGAGCAAAGCTCGGTCAACCAGATATTACCAGATATTATTAGACATAAAAACCATGTACATAATCGATTCGATCGCAGTTATAAACCGAGAAATAGTAAATCGAGAACGTATTATTCATAGAATGTCAATATTTACGGGAGAGCTCTGAATCAAATTATGAGCATACGCAAATCATACGAGTATATATAGCCGCAATTCAATCATACTTCTGGAAAATCATGTTCATTAAATTATGCGGGTTCCTCTTACCTTTTTTTGACGTGATACGTCTTTAAATTTGCTTTTACAGTGAGGAACAGTACAAAAACTGATGATAGCAAATATGGAGAGTGCAGTTTAGATAGATACATAACTATCATCACTATCCAAAGTGTTATTATACATCGTCTATTTATAAAATCAAAGAATTTGTAAGGCTGAGTGCAGTTTGCGATGCGATACGATACGAGTGCTACCATTTTGAGGTAGTTTCGTTGCGTTAAATAATTTGCATATAGTATACCTTTTGAATCGGAGCAGTTATGACGTTCAATTTAATTTTATCCAACAGCTGATGTAAGGATTTATCAATTGTGTAAATAAAAAATAATAAATTTAAATGATTTCAGTAAACATATATGGCGTTTAAGTAAAAATATTATAAACAAAATTGTAATGAGTCAGAAAAATCTTTTAAAAGTCTAACCAAAATACTAGTTACAGGTTTTTAAATAGCAATCAAATGATACTGATGAACCCCCCCGTAAAAGAGTGAAGAAGTGCCGAGAACGCAAAAAGACGTCCAAACCAATCAACGACGGCACCTGCACGACGAATAAAAAAATTTGCCATCCCAAAATATTACGCGTTACGTATAGATGTTTACAAAAATATACACGGCCCATCCATAGCATAGCTACAACCCGTTTTTTAAATCACAGAATAGCATACCAACCAACGGCTCTCCTACTAAAATGAGACAAATATATACATCAAAGATGCTAATGATTTTTTACTACCGTTTTGTAGTGATGTAATACCACACACATAAGATTACCGACTATTTTCCCGTCTAAACTGGAATACGGCAATGGCAATTGACAATGCTATTGAAGTTTGATACCAAACCTTTCCTCATTTACGAGATGTCTGACAATAATTCAGTTGATATATTTATAAAATGGGTCTAAATCATCACAGGGGAAAACATACCAATTTATTAATTAAACAGTTTTCGAAAATCATTATCTATATCATTATATATAGTAAAACTAAGTTGATAAAATGTGCGTGCCGATAAAACTCAAAAAGGAGTCCCGGCACGATAAAGGGACTTATATAGTGTAATAGCCCTTTATCCCCCCTCGAACAAGAAATTTCCCGTTTTAACCTAAAGGGCGTGTTTTTAAAGATATAAGGGCTTTTCCAACCCTTCTACTTGGAAATTAAGTGTAGTGGCGCCATCTGTTGTCAAGTATTACTTATTAGAACTTCATTCAGAACAATGATTATTTGGGTTGCATTTCGAAAGGCGCTGCGAGCAATTGCAGCATGTGTAGTGATGGCGTGAAATTTAAAACTTCAATTTCAATAAAGTTTTAAATTACATTTGTTATATTTCAATTACCACGTAATTTCATATCAACTCCCGAGCAAAACCGGGCATCATAGCAAGTATACAATAATCCCTTACGGTATGTGTTCATATTATATATAGTATTAGAAAAAAATTGTAGATCGTAAGAATACCAAAGCGGTACATTTACATCGTTAAATAAGTTCCATAAAGCAAGTTTTTCTGTTGATATTGATGTTTCGTGTAAATACAGCCGTAATTCATTGTTGTGAAATATGATTTGACGCAATTTCTGTTTATATCCATATAGATTCCTAAACCGTAATACGCATAAAATTCTTTCGTTACTATAACTTAAAAGGAATGCTTTTCACTTTTATTTTATTTATTTAAGCCGGTTTTTAAGGTTTGTACATCACTAAAGTTCTCTTAGCGTTGTGCTACATAAGGTAAATTCAAATGTGCGCTTTTCTGCTTTGTAACAATCTTTCTACACCACCTGTTCCTATGCAAGCTTTGCTGGAAGATATAAAAATAAATGAAAAGGTAAGGACACCTTTTAATAATGTTTTTTTGTGTGAAACAAAGGTTTACAGATTTTACAGGAAGATACTATTACTAGACACACAACCTTATTTGACATCCCAGTGGTCAAAACAAATTATAAATCCAATTGCGTTGCACTCCGTCTACCTACAATATTTAATAAACTTTTCTTGGACATTGATATGTTTGACTGTTCCAAAAACATTTTTCGTGATCAGATATACAAAAATTTAAGAAATAAACATTATTTTTTCTAATAGTATTATTTTTAATCCATTATCTTCCTTTACTGAATTATATGACTGCAGTTTTATTTTGAATTTATTTTATCATGTTTTTGTCTATTCTAATGCGAGTTACAACTGTATTATACAATTTATTTTACTTTTATATTATTCAAATTTCGAAATTTCTAAACGCGCATATTTTTTAAAATTTTTAACCATACTCTTGCATCGTACGCTCACGCCCTGCAATTTTAAACTGCTTTTCTTTCGCTTGTTCTAAAGGACATTACAATACGTAACTCTCACTCGTGCTGACATCCAGAATATACATATATACACAAACACAACATACACATTCATACACGCACACACATATACACACGCATACATACATACATACACACACGCACATACATACACACACGCAAACACATACAATCACAGTATGGTATGCATAAGCTAACGTATTTAGGATAGCTGTTTGTTTTTTCTTTTTTCCTCTTCTTTTTCTCATTTAAGTTTGTAGTTTGTAATTGATAATTTTAATTTAATTAACGACTTTGTGTTTATATACATAATATAGCCTTAATTTCTTTATCGTTTACCACTAACACTACTATATAATGTCGGAAAGCAAAGTTCACTTTGCTTTCCGACATTGTATAGTAGTGTCTAATTGCCTAATGTTTAGTTAATATACTACTTTAAGTTAATTTTTGTGAAATAAGCTGTGGATTTATGTTGATTTAAAATAAATTAATAAAATACATAGTAATATTATAAATGCAAAAGTATGTCTGCCTGTCTGTCTGTTACTGGATGAAATTGTTGTATTAAAAACTATATCGACGACATGTAAATCTACTCGAAGGCGAAGCTGCGTGGGTCAGTTAGTATAACAATAAAAAAAGATAAGGGCACCTATTTCTAATTACTTTCTGGCAAAAGTTAATTTACAATAAAATTGCTACATCGACGTAACTAATTTAGGTTTTTGGAGCTACAACGACGGCATACAAAAAAAACCAACCAAGCATCAACTTTGTACAGTTCCATCACTCGGAACAATAATGAATGAGGCACTGTATCATGGCTTTCTTGTAATTAATCCAAGCGGCGGAGAGATTCTTTCTATTTCTACGAATCTGATGATTAATGGCCATGTCAATGAGGAGTTGATATTTATTACCATGTGACCCAGTCCTACAACTATTTTGAGCAGGATCGAAAATATTTTTTGTGTATTTTTTTAAAATTTAATTTTGATATCAAAATAGAGGTAAGGAGCTTATAAATTGTAGGCAAGCATGCGATGGGCCTAAAGTTCTTAACGTCTGTGGTACTACCAAATTTGTAGAGCAGAAAGGTGAGTCTTGTTGTCATAAAAGATGGGCGGAACCCAGATTCAATATCTTCCTAGAATTGTTCAGCTAAGAGCTCGTGTGAAGATTGCAACCATTTCAACCAAAAATTATGCAGTCTAGACAGACTGCATAATTTTTGGTTGAAACCTGACATTCTGACGATTTCCATTTGTAAGTAAAAGGAGCTGCTTCTCTCACGTCTTGGGGCAGTAAACTTATATTGCCATGGGTTGCAGACATTCATATGAACGCTCAATTACGCTCACCTGTTCACCATTGATACGATTAATTGGCATCGATCAGATATTTCTCCAAATTGAATACATTTCATAAATATCTGGTAGTTGCCCATCAATCACCCTAGTAGCGGGTTTTTCCCAACTTCTATATACCTTTTTTTTCGATCCCTTCGGAAAAATCGATTTTAATTAAACTTATTTACCCACTCTTTATACCTGCGAATACGGTTTGCCCAATCATAATTTTTCTGCTTTAGATAGTCTATATGGTCTGTGTCACAAGCGATGTAGTCCTGTGGTCTTACGTCAGTGCCGACAAAGACTTGTGTCACAATACACATGACCCTCGGTCGGATGTTTCCCGATCTAAAGCTTACCAATGATAGTTCTAGTGGCACTGATACGCCGTTCGATTCTTTTTTGGCATGCAGGTACATCAGCACTCGGCGACTGAGTTCGCGGCTAAATTTAATCGGTGGTGGGCGTGGAAATAACTATAACATTGAAAAATACAATATTATAGAATTAAATATATAAAAATAGATTTCCCGCCGTCAGGAGCCTTACAGCTAAGCCGCCAGTGGTCAGGTCGATAGAAAGAAATTTCCTCACAATACGTGCCAGTCCTAACACTGCCACCTTCTGTATCTGGCCCTTGACTCAGAATTGTAGAAAGAGCCGCCGTAGATGTTAATTAAAATCATCGCTTCTAGACCGTTTGCAGAAACGGCTATCGGGAAAATCATTGTTGAGTTCACACTCCACATGTACCCCCATCTCGTGAGCTAAGTTCAAATACTTGGATAGTTTTTCTTTTTAAATTACTATTAGTATATGTTACGGTATAAAATAAAATGCAATTTTACCAAATGTCGATGGTAAAATTGCACGATTTACAGGGCAGGACATATCTCATAATTCTGATTGGATAGACGTTGACGGTGTATTGAATCTCATTCAACAGTGAGTTACGACGGTATTTACTCGAAACGCCAATATCCACTAGAGAGCGATGCATCAAATAACGAGCTTATACGTCGATATAAATATACAGTCTCAGTTCAATCATACCTCTGGGAAATCATACACATTGAATTATATCAGACTCGGTCAAATGGTTTGCCTGTTTAGCTCAAGTCATGGAGTTCCGCCTGCGTTTTTTTTAAATATTATACTAGCTGCATCTTGCAGGCCGCTGCATTATAATCATTTTTAGTGAATCCCAAGTAGATCACCTATTTTCGGAAATAAAAAATAACCTATATGCTTTTCTGGGTTATATATATGTGTGTCAAATTTCGTTCAAATTGGATCGGCAGTTTTTGTACGATTGAGTAACAAACATCCATTCGTCCATATATTCAAACATCTAAACTTTCACATTTATAATATTACTAGATGACTCAGTTTCGATCGCGTAAGTTCCACCTACCGAATTCAATTGTAAATCTACTACATTCTCAGATCAATCTGAAGATGAACAAAAAAAACATTAAGATCGGTCTAGCTGTAAAGTAGGCGGCACTAAGGGTAAATCCGGCACTGCTTTCCTGCAAATAACGCTTCAACTATATCTGAGTAAAAAAAAAACATGCAATATTTGTGTTCATGCATGTTTTACTTCAAAAGCAATTATTATAAGAATATTTATTTATTTAAAATAGGCACAGTAACAGAAAACAGATTAGACTGTACAAAAATAAACTATGGCATAATAACAATTTAAAACTATCTTCCGGTTAATACTGTACACAACTTTCACAAAAATAGAATCTGTGTCAACTGGACTCAAGTACCTACATAGTATTATTTGTATAAAATTCAAATTGCTATGTTACAAAATTACATGATGATTTTATAATATTTTTCAATGTAATGTTTTTTAGGCACTTAATAATTGTAAAGATATATTATCTTTACGAGAACATAGGTTATTAAATAAACTACATGATAATGGGAGGGTTATTCTGTGGAGTATTATTTCTAGTTATAGGTAAATGAAACGATTGATGTACACGCACAGATCGTGAAGGTACTTTAAAGTTAATTTTTTCTATTTATATAGTACTAGCTGCGCCCGCGACTTCGTCCTCGTAGAAAATTTACAAAAAAAGTAGCCTAAATTACTCCTTGTCACATCAGCTATCTGCCAGTGAAAGTTCCGTCAAAATCGGTCCAGCCGTTCCAGAGATTAGCCGAAACAAACACACAGACAAAAATTATAAAAAATGTTATTTTGTTACATGTACCGTGTATACATCCATATGCATTTAGTACAAAGCGGTTATTTTAATATGTCTGTTTGTAACAGACACTCCAATTTTATTTATTTGTATATATTCGTATCTGCAGCGCGCAGCCCGCTGCATCATTAAAGTTTTTCACAAATCCTGCGGGATCGCCAAATTTTTCCGGGATATAAAATAGCCTATGTGCTATTCCAGGTCATCATCTACCTCTATACCAAATTTCATTTAAATCCGTTTAGAAGTTTTTGTGTAATTGAGTCAAACATCCATCCGAACATCATCATCATCATATTCATAGATTAGTTCGACAATATTCACTCTACAAAAGTCGAGGTAGTACCTAATTGCCAATTCACGGCGCAATTTCGAGCTATTTATAGGCTCAGTCCCACCACATTCTGGTGTAAATAAGTACCGCGTTATGTGATAAATTAGTTAGGTTCATTCGTTCACTTTAAAGTATCATGGGAACTGTATGTGGCTTGTGATATGTTTTATGATATTTTCGTTCTTTTTTATACTATTGTAACGATATCCCGGCATAGAAATGTAATAAATGTGTTGTGCAATCGATCGTTTTCCGTCGTGTCTATAGGAGATGTCTGACTCTTTCCAACAGGAGGCCCAGCTGCTTGTTTGCCATCTTATGATGGAAAAAAAAACTTGAAATATTTGTTAAGTAGTTTTTTTAATATGTTTATGTGACATAAGATAGCAAACAAGTGGATTGTTCTTCTGATGGAGACAGAAAGAATGAGATAAACATCGCCTATAGAAAAAAACTATAGAAAGTCGTCGTTCGGAATTCTAGATGTCAAGTGTTTGAATAAGTTGCTTCATCCTTGATTTATTTGTGTTATTTATTTACTTTGTGATTATAATTTGTTCGTAAAAATTTTAATGTTATCCTTTATTATTATTTTGAATACAAATATAATTTATCTAAATAGATTTCATATAAAAAAAACTTTATATGGTCATAGGTGTTGGTACTACCAAATATGAAACTGTCCTAATAAACTAACCATTTATGTTAGCTGAATTCATCTGGATCCTAAAAAGATTATATGTAGAATGTAGATATAATATTCATACAAAAATAAACAGATATATTATAATACGGAGGCGCTAAGGAGCTCTGTTATCGAGTAGTTTTCGACTTTCGAAAATACGATAACTTTCGACAAAATATCTTTTTAACGTCTTTATTAAGGCTCTGGGAACGTTGTTAATCTAAGGCTAATGTTCAATTACTTATTGTATTTACAATAACAGCTGTCAAAATGAAATAATTTTCTACTACCCGCCCACTTATTATATTGTAACCATTTAATTAAATTAGCTCACCGTTCCTGATGATGCTGTAATTGGCGGTTACACTTTATTACTAATACACCTGTAGGATGTATTAATAATAACTGAACTATAATTGGTACAAGTGAAGTTTAAAATATTTTGAATTAAACATCTAACCATTCATCTACAATCTATCTATTTTATTTCATTTTTAGTGTAATTGCAAAAAAGTCGAATGGCAAAAAACGGAATCTTAATATTTTCGTCATGTCCTACCGTGTGTCTGTTCGTCGGTCAATCCGTATATCAGTTATTTTACTCAGATATTATAGGTGAGTTATTATGGGGATTGAAAAGTGCCTGTTTGGTGATAGGCTTGCTATCTATCTCATTTGTGGGATCAAGTATATTCGGCTAATCGTGGGTGCACTTGTTATACCTCTACCTTGCCCTTCGGGGGGCGTGAAGATACTTTTCTTTTACTATGGGTATTGTAATTGTATGGTTAAGATTTGAATAAAAGGGGTATTTTATGAACCGCTACGAAATGATGCAGTACGATTTTGAAAGATTAAATTATTTAGGGTTGGTAAGGTATATATGTAACTGAGAGATGAAAAAAATTAAGAAAGCATATCCATGTGGTGTATTATTGGTTAGGTTTTGTAAATGATATGGAAGTTTAGAAAACGTCTTTTAATTTTGTTAATAATTTGATTTTCTTTTCTAGATATTCGATGCGCTGAAGTGACAAAAAGTGTGTCCTCTTCTCTAACTTTTGATTTCTCAAGTGAAAAGTTTAAAAAAATTGGGAATATAGAATTTATTTATTTTACACTTAATTGTACACAAAATACATCTTTTTGAAAAATTAATATAAAACATGTACAGAGGGCGTGCTTATCTCTGAAAGAGATGCCTACCAGCAGACCCGAGAAGCGAGAATGCACAAATATAAGTAGAACACAGTGTACAAGTGCAAAACCTACAACTAGGATTATATAATACAAGAAATTAAAAAAAAAAAAATAACTAATATTAATCTATACCATATACCTAATGCCTTTCAAATTATCATGAATAGTAATGCTCTTTTACTGCTTTCTTTATTTAATGTATGAAGCAATTTGCTATTGCGAATATTGGAAGGAAGGGTATTCCACAGTTTGAAAGTTTTGAAAGAGAAGGGATGACTGTAGCAATTAGAAGTTTTCGAAGGGAATTTTAATATGGGGTTTATTAAAATTCCCTTGACTTGAGATTTACGATCAGAGTCAAAGGGATATATAGAAAATTAAAGCGCTAATTTACGATTAAATATTATTTAATCGTAAATTAGTTGAAACGAAAGCGATCATGTGGTTTATGAAATATGGGATGATTTCGATAGTGCCATAAAATGTGTCGGTAGCTGTACAAAATAAATTTATTATTGTTTATATTATTGTACATACTTAAGGCGAGGTATTTCGACGCGCGTCAATTCTATCGGAAATGGGTGGCGCTGTTCTGAAACATCTGAGAAACGTGTTAATTTTCGGATAAATAAATATAGGATATCACCTGAAAACCAAAATTTAGCACATTATTTTTTGTATTTACAACTAAATATCACCATATAAAAATCATGATGAAGATTAGAAATATGATTAACAAATTATTTGTTTTAGAGATTTTTTAGCCTGTTTTCGGAATTTTATATGATCAAGTAAAGTATATTCTATCATCAAATAAGTTAGCACATTCCTTAAATAATATCTTCAGGTATATCGTGTAATTTTTGTAAAATTTTTATTTAACAATCAATACAAAAAAAAACGTGATTAAACGTGAGTTTTTCCCGTTTGTCGCGATGCCTCGCCTTAAAAGCAGAAATACATAAAAACTTATTCACAATAAACATTGGGCAAAGTACTACATATCGTAGGTATTATATACAATACATGTATACAAGTTTTATGTTGCTATCATATATCGCTCATCGTAAGCAAGTTCAACTCGCTCTTGGCTGGTTTTAATACAATTCAAATCAGATAAAGTATAACTTAAAGTTTGCAGCTAGTTAGCTAAAGCAGGCATGAGAACATTTTAATACAGTCAGTGCATGTAAACTAATATTATAATATACTTGAACAAGTTACAAGTTAATTCAATGAGCACAATTTCCCTGAGGCATAATTGGGCTACATACATTTATATCGTCGTACAAACTTACAAGGCGGTGGAGTGATCTCATGAGAATATTCTGTGGCATTTTGAATGTAACCTCTTTGAAAATAGGTTTTGTTTTAAAGTGTGTAACTTAATAATAAATTAAAAAGTGGTATTTAGTTTTACGTATGAAAAAGAAAAACCACAGACCACACGAATACTAATAAACACGCCACTGGGAAGGAAACGCGTCGCCGCGCGTATGAATAAAGTCATCACTGTCAAAAATGTCATACTATTGTAGATATATTATATCGTGAAAAAATAGAAATAACTAAAAATGTTATACGATTTTACCGTACCGAATGCGTTGACAAGGTTTAAAAAATTACTCTTGAAGTAATTTTACTTCATCCGTAAGTAGTATAACTCTATATTTCTGTATGTAAATAAAGCTACACTGACAAACTAAGAAATGGTCTTGTAAGGCGTATCCATTTAATCCGTAGGAAAAATGTTATGTTTATACATCACATGTGACGGTCCTACGAGCGTCAGGTTGACAGATGTCACTCTGTCGGTATCTGTAAATCAATTAATGTGCAACGGCAGTATTAAACTAGCTTTGAATACGAGTACCGACTTTCATTGTTTACTTACGAATACTTCACTGGCGACGAAGATCCTACCTACAAAAAGAAAAAAAATGGCTTCTTTTATAGGAAATATTCCCAATTTCGAACTTAACAGTCAGGATTGGTGCATATTTAAAAGCCGATTAGAGCAATTTTTGGTTCTAAATAGATTAGAATCGGAAGACCAAAAAAGGGCGGTCCTTTTGACTCATTTGTCGGAAGATTCGTACAAATTATTAATTAATTTGGCTCATCCATTATCAGTGGAAACAGCAGGGTACGCGAAGTTAGTGGAGATACTCAGTACACATTTTTCACCAAGAAGATGCAGTTTCGCAGATAAAGAGGCATTCTACAGTGCATTTCAAGAGGAAGGCGAAACCGCAGCCGAATGGGCGGCACGACTACGTGGGTTGGCGGTACACTGTGAGTTTGGTACTGCTTTGGAAATGATACTGAGGGACTGATTTGTGCTAGGTCTTAGGAAGGGAGCAGAACGCGAGCGCCTGTTTGAACAGGAGGTCAGTAATCTGACAATAGCCAAGGCTCTGGAGGTGGCGCAACAAATAAGTTGTGCGCGGAAGGCGCGCGGAACTATAGAAAGAGTTGCGACCGGCGCCCCGGAGAGTGAGGTCAAACAGGAAGGGCAGTTATACCGCGCCACTGCGCAAGAGCGCACCCGTGTGCGGCAAATCTCACGGAAGCTCGAAAATACGACGAGGAAGTGCACAGTGTGTGGTTTAAAAAATCATTTCGCGGAGGAGTGTCGCTATAGATCGTATAGGTGTGACAAATGCAATGAAAAAGGTCATTTAAAAAAAGTATGTGTCGCAAAAGTGAGGAAAGTGCATAACATAAGTGCGGCGGATACGCAAAATGAGTGCAATGATGACTGCGAGGAGTGTAATTTGCTAAATTTAAGGTGCGTTGGCTATAATCCCATTTTAATTTCTGTTTTAATTAACGGTTCAGTAAAGTTAGATATGGAATTAGACACGGGATCTAGCGTAAGCGTCATATCTGAAAAATTGTATATAAAATATTTTGCTAATTCACCACTATCTAAAAGTAATTTAAAATTTTGTTTTTACAACGGCCACAAGATATCACCTTTAGGATATTTCTTGGTAAAATTAAATTACAAAGGGGTGGAACATAGTATGACTATATATGTCATACAAAATGGCGGTCCTCCTCTTCTTGGACGGGAATTCTTAGCTAAATTCAAATTTGTATTAACGGCTCGGATGAACAAAATTAGCACTGAGTCGGGTAGTAGCTGTAATTTAAAATTGCAAGAATTATTAATCAAGTACAATCAGTTATTTGCGGACGAGTTAGGATGCTTTAATCAAACTACAGTTAATTTTAAATTGAAAGTTAACGCACAACCAAAATATTTTAAAGCGCGTCCCTTGCCGTTTGCTATAAAGGATAAGGTGGAGGCCGAGATAGATAGGCTAGTTAGTAAAGGTATTCTCATTCCAACTCCTTATTCTCAATATGCGTCACCGATAGTAGCTGTTCCTAAGCCAAATGGCAGTGTAAGAATATGTGGTGATTATTCATTAACTATAAATAAGGACATACACATCGTAAATACCCCTTGCCTAGGATTGAAGAAGTTTTTGCTAAGCTGGGGGGTGGTGAATTATATTCAAAAATTGACTGTAGCCAAGCCTACGCCCAATTCCCACTTAGCCCACAAGCTCAAAAGCTCACCACCATAAATACTTCGAAGGGATTGTTCATGTACACACGTCTGGTCTATGGTTTATCAAGTGCGCCTGCCATTTTTCAACGGGCAATCGAAAATTTGCTAGCAGGGATTGAAGGCGTGGCCGTATTTTTAGATGACGTGTGCCTGACAGGAGCAAATGCTCAGGAACACCTTTCTCGATTACAGATGGTATTCCAAAGATTTAAAGACGCTGGGTTAAAATTACAAAAAGAAAAATGCGTGTTCTTCCAAAACAGCGTTAAATATTTAGGTCACATTATAGACAAACACGGATTACATAAATGTCCTAGTAAAGTAGAAGCAATAAACAAAGCGCCCCAGCCTACGAACACAAAAGAATTAAAAAGGTTTTTAGGAATGGTCAATTATTATCGTAGTTTTGTACCTAACGCGTCGTCTATTCTCAGTCCGCTTAACCAACTTTTGCGAGCGGACGTGGACTGGCGGTGGGGCGATATGCAACAACGTGCATTTGAAAAAATAAAACATGAACTCAGTTCTGAGAAAGTGCTGACTCATTTTAATCCGAACGCGCAGCTAGTGTTGACCGTAGACGCGAGCCCAACAGGTCTCGCTTCCGTATTGTCTCAGGTGGGAGGGGACGGCATCGAGCGGCCGCTCGCATTTGCATCGCGATCACTCTCAGTTAGCGAAAGGAATTATAGTCAGTTGCACAAAGAGGCGACAGCTATTATTTTCGGGGTTAAAAAGTTTCATCAATATTTATACGGAAGGGATAACCCATTTATATTAAAAACTGATCACAAACCTCTTTTGACAATATTTGGCAACAACAAGGGTATATCGGTTATGACCGCCTCCAGATTGGTTCGATATGCGATATTTCTTTCGGCTTATAATTATCGGATACAGTATATCAGTAGTGAAAATAATAAGGTCGCAGATTATTTTTCACGGGCACCGCTTATTAGTACAGATTGTAGGGATGTAGATATCAGTGTCAGCAGTAAAAATTGCCACAGTATGTCAATAAACTCTTTGCAAATACAAAGTTTACCTATCACACATGTGGACATAAAAAATTCCACGGCGATAGATAAAACTTTAATAACAGTTTTAAAATATTTAAAACACGGGTGGCCACGTAAGATTAAATGTCGTAATATTTTGCCATTTTTTATGTGCAAAAAGGAATTGGAAACAGAAGAGGGCTGCTTATTACGAGGGCATCGCGCAGTTATTCCAGCAATGTACCGTGACGCGATGCTTAAAGAATTACATAAGTCACATCAAGGTATTGTTAAAACAAAAAGTTTAGCCCGTTCAAAATTATGGTGGCCTGGTATTGACCGGGACATCGAAAGGATGATCGGCGCGTGCGACGTATGTAGTGCTTTGCGTTCCGCGCCCCCGCGCGCGCCACCTGCCGCCTGGCCACGCCCCATCCAGCCGTGGGACCGCCTACATATCGATTATATGACGCTAGGGCAAAAGGATTACTTAGTTGTAATAGACGCATACAGC
Source organism: Apodemia mormo (assembly GCA_036924255.1). Taxonomy (NCBI): domain Eukaryota; kingdom Metazoa; phylum Arthropoda; class Insecta; order Lepidoptera; family Riodinidae; genus Apodemia; species Apodemia mormo. The sequence goes on along the minus strand of JAUPFN010000001.1, from coordinate 42,239,843 downwards.
AAATGGCTGGAGTGCATAGCGATGACTTCCGGAACATAAACGCGGCAATTAGTAAGCAAATTACGTAACCTGTTCTCAATATTTGGCCTACCGCAATGCATTGTGTCGGACAATGACGCAAAAATTTCTTCACAGGAATTTATACAATTTTGTAAATCAAACGGTATTAAATATATTACATCTCCAATTTACCATCCATGCAGTAACGGTCAAGCTGAGAATGCGGTTAAGTCCTGTAAAAAAATGATTAAAGCAATTTTTAAGTCGTCCGGAAATAAAACTGATGAAGAATTGTGCAACTATCTGCTCGAATATCGCAATACACCTCATTGTGCTACGGGGCAGACCCCAGCACGGTTATTGTTTGGTAGGGATTTAAGAACTCGACTCGATCTTATAAAGCCACCACCAAAACGACCCCAAAGTGTCAAAGACTCAATGTCAGAAAAATGTAGACATTTCAGTTTAGGACAAAAAGTGTGGGTGAAAAGCTTTGAAAACAAAAAGCACTTCTGGGAAAAGGGCTTAATAGAAAAAATTTTAGGGAAACGAATGTATCTAGTAAAACTAATTAGTTCAAACAGTACCTGCAAACGACATATTGATCAATTATTGCGATATTCGGATAGTAGTGTTGTAAACAGTGTTAATCATAGCGGTATTAATAAGACGTGGTCGCCACCAGTACAGCCATTACCCCAATTGCCTTTACCAGCGTCAGAGGTTTCGGAAACTGCTAATAGCCAAATTGTAAATAATGAAGTGTCAAACCCGGAAGTCGCGAATCCGGAAGTCAGCAAGGATAACGAACTTCCGGATGAAGCGAATATTGAGACACAGAAGCAATCTGAACCCCTTGACGCATGGGAGCATGCGGAGGCTATTGGAACCGAACAGGGGGAAGGAGGTGAGACGCAGGAGGTGTCACATTCTCCGGCCGGTAGCTCACAATTGACAGCGACAAGTGAGAAGCAAGTCAGTATAGGAAGGGCGCAAAGTGTCTCACCGCCGGAACCGCGGCGTATCGGGCTAAGACCACGTATAGGCAAAAAGTATTACAAGATATAGTTAAGAATCACGATTATTGTTATTGTTATCAGGTTCTTCTAACTAAAGGTGAAGGAGATGTTATGTTTATACATCACATGTGACGGTCCTACGAGCGTCAGGTTGACAGATGTCACTCTGTCGGTATCTGTAAATCAATTAATGTGCAACGGCAGTATTAAACTAGCTTTGAATACGAGTACCGACTTTCATTGTTTACTTACGAATACTTCAAAAAACCTAACGGCTAATTGGCAAATTCTTCTAGGTTTATTTCGGACCCCTTTTATAGAATATACCAACTGCCTTGTTGGTAAGCACATAGGCGAGAAAAGGCTAATACGTATTATTACCATCGTGACTATTAGCGGCGGCCTTACCCATTGCGAGGCTTCGGGCAGTAGATCTTTGCGAGGCCCTTTGTCCCTGGGAAAAGTATGTGATGCGGAAGTAGGTCTGGTTGTTAGATTTAGGTACCTTTTTGTCATGTTTGACGAGAAATGGTAAAGTTATACAAATAAATAAAAATTTGAGTCTTAAAATATTTTACATTATAGATTTACAAAATTAACAAATACAGAGATGATACATTTTAAAATTAATGTTTGCGGCTCTTCCTAAGATAAACATTTTTAAATAAAGCACAATAATCTAACGAATGAGCTACGTCATTTTCGATTGAAAGAATAGCAAGGGCTGAAAACCGATCTTGTGCTATCGAATTCAAAAGTTTTAAATAAAAGAATATGGTCAAAAAAATCTATACTTCTTAAAATTTTGTTTGGGTTGTTGCGCGAGGATCCTGCAAATGGCCCCGGGCAATTGCCCAGTTTACCACCCCCTAAGGACGCCGCTGCTATTAGGTGGTAGAGTTCTGCAATATTTCGCCCAGGCATTGATATAAAAAACCCAAGATGCACAATCCCGAACAAAACTGACACTCAAAAGTGTCCCTAATTTCCATTCTAATTTCATTTAAATAGTTAATATCTGGTTGGCCGAGCTTTGCTCGGTTTTTCACATATTTTTGAAATCGACCTTTTCTTGGACCTTGAAACTTGATAAATCGATTCTTATAGAATATATAATTTTTTTTGTACCTGGTTGACCGAGCTTTGCTCGGGTTTTCACATACCCATATCTTGGGAACCGAGCTTTTCTTGGACCTTGAACCTTGATAAATCGATTCCTTGACCCGAAAAACCCCTAATTTGTGACTTTCATGAAAATCGTTGGAGCCGATTCCGAGATTCTAATTATATATATACAAGAATTGCTCGTTTAAAGGTATTAGATAGATATGGCGAAAAAATATGTTATTGCATATCCAACCTTAAGCGCAAGATTTATAGTTGTTTTTACAAAGCGATGTACAAAAACAAATAAAATTGACAATGTCACGACCGACGCGATTCTATTTGAAATGAGCGCACAATTTAAAATTGTGCGCTCATTTTTGGAGGACGTTTTTGAGACACTGATTGTACATCTTGGGTTTTTTATATCAATGCGCCCAGGCCTTTGTACCATGACATACATATTTCTGTCGCAATAGCGTCAATGCTTGTCATTCATGTTCTAGTATGGAGGGTAAGGCAGCTTTATGCATCTGCCACCAGGATAGTAACGCACCATTAAATATTTGGTGTCTATAGGCGTTGGTTGTCTTTTCCATATGGAGAGCCATTTGCTTGCTTGCTGTCTTAGGATATAAAGAAAAAACTAAAAATATTTGTTATATATGCGGGATGTTTATATCTTTTAATCGAGGATCCATTTGCTTTACCATGATATAAAAAATATTATCACGCTGCTTCCCTTATAGAATAAGCAGAGTGAACCGATTATGATGACATTGTTAGACATTCAATTTTTTAATAGCTCAGTATTAATCTGTGGGACATCATACTTGTTATTAAATGTTGAATACATACTTGAAGTTTGTGAGTGGTTGCCTTTTAGCGAGTTTAACAAACTTTGTATTTATGACTTTCGTAGAAAGCGATGCGTTTTTTTTTAAATTAGCATAATCAAAATTTGCCATTGATTTGTTAATTTACTAGATAATTTAATAATTATTCGAAAAATGTCCTACAGAAATTCTGCACCGATAAGCACACCATCACGAAAATGCCGCATTTTAGTATTTGTGCTTGGGATAGGAAGCAAAAATTAACTTTGTATGTATTGACGTACCCTCAGTTTAAGAAATTTCATATTATGTTTTCTATGAATTTTTAACGGCTTTCAATGCTCTTTCAATTAAATTTTCCGGGAGTCTTTAGATTGACCCGAAGAGTGAGTGAAAAGTTTTGTGTCATATTTTGAATCATATTGCTGCACACAATTAATGCTACTCATGCAAAGCCGTGGCTGGCCACGTGTTCGTTACAAAAAGGATTCAAAATATAAAGTTGGCAATGAATAACAAATATACTGTCTGACCCGTCTTGGTTTGGGCTCCCCCACATTAGTCCGGGCTCCTTAAGAGAATAGACCAACTGCCGTTCTGCTAGGCAGGTCGTAAAAGGCGACCGATTGCCTATGTGTGTCACTACCATCGTGATAACTAGGTGGTAAAGTTTTGCAATGATTCGCCCGGGTATTTGGTATCACCGATTAACCTATATGCTAATGCTTGTCATTGTCGTGTTTCGGTATGGAGGATAAGGTAGCGAGTAGATTTGGCACTGCCATTCCGTTACACAGATAGCAACGCACCATTTATATCATTAGTGTTAATAGGCGATGGTTTTTTTTCATCAGGTAATTTAGCAAACAAGCAGATGGCTATTATCTACTTGTTTGCTATCTTATGATATAAAAAATAGAAAGTGGCAAACAGGTAGGTCGATGTGATTATAAAAATGTAATGGAATAATTCTACTTCAGGATATTTAGGGTCTTGATTCGAATATCATAAATTCATTCCATGTTTTGCTCTGGAAGTGATGGTCATGAAGCAAAAAGGTAGTCTAATTATATAAGAATGTGTCGAGGGTTTTTTAAATTCTTAATTCTGAGTCATAAGTATGCAAATATCATGTGTTTGTTGTGAAATTTTGAAAACTGCAACAATCAATATACCTTTTTTTAGAGAGATTTACTATCAACATCTCAATCACAGTGAAAACTAACTTTTGTGAGATGCAAGCATGTTAATATGTAAAATCCATTCGGAAAGTTAAAAATACGAATATCTTGAAAAATGCTGAAAACATTTTAACCACAATCCCTCAGGTACAATGTCCACAAGCTTTCGCGTCAAAGTGGCCTGCAACTGAGTTATTTACGAAAACGTTGCTTCGTAAGTTAAGACTTAGTATTTTTGTGGCATTTTGCGAAAATACGATCATAAATCTAGGAGTATTTGAAATTTAACTAATAATTTACTCATGATCAGATTTATCTTTCATTATTTGTAGGTAATCGTTTCAAGAAATTTAAAAATTTCAGAATCAACAAATAATGAACGAATGATGTACATTGTACACAAAAACAGGGTTACTAGCATCATCTCTAGCATTAGAATAAGCATAAGGATATACAGGCTGTTAGTGTAAATACCATTATCCTTGAAAACAGTGGTTTGGTTTCACTTATAGAACAAAAATTCAATGAAAAAAAATTTTTTTTAAAGTAAAATTTCCATTTTTCCTCAAAATTATTTCATCCTATACAAGTGCACGGCAAAGTGGGTGGAGCGCGGGAATATCGTAGAATATTGTGTCGGTAGTTAAAACGGACGGCCAGTGCGACAAGAGAGCGCCCTTTGCTTATACTATCCATGAATTTACGGACGGTGTCGGACTGAAACTTTTTTATATTTTTGAAAGAAAATAACATCTTTTTTATGTTTAAATTCACATAAACATATTTATAAATAAGTCAACTACCTATGGTTTTAGTGACAACGCTGTTTATACTTACATCCTGTATGATGTTTGAGAATTTTAAAAACTGTAATTTTTTTTTCAAATAAATATATTTTTTATGACTCACTGACATTAATTTAACCATTTCGGAAATATGTGTTATCTTTTTTATATCATAAGATAGCAAACAAGCAGATGAGTCTTCTGATGGAAAGAGCCAACCATCGCCTAGAGATAGGTGCGTTGCTATCATATGGCAATGCCACGTACATAAGTTTACCAGCTATCTTACCCTCAAAAACGGAACACGACAGTAACAAGCACTGACGCTATTGCAGCAAGAATGGGCAAAGTGGTTGTACCAGACCCGGGTGAGACAATGCAGAACTCTAGCACCTAGTAGCCAAGATTGTATTTCTAAAAATGTTATCTATCTGCTTGTCCAAAGAAAACTCTTTGGACAAGCAGATAGATTCGTAACAACTTAGATTAAATTTAATTAATTGTTATCTTTCTTGGTAAGATATATTAACTTCTTTGAGTAATATGTTCGTTTTTCTCATGATTAGGTATTCGATATTCAGCCGAATACTAAATACCAAAGAAATTTGTTGAATAAAATTTGTTAAATATATCAAATACGATTACATTTTCGGAGCCGAATTCGGTTCGAATAGTAACCGAATCTCCGTGGCATCTCTAGTTTCATTGATAAGTAATTAAAAAACTCATCCAAAAAAAAGCCAAATCTCTCCATTTATTAATTACGTGGTTAAAAAAGTTTAATATTAAAAGAAATATATTGTATCTAGTAGAATGTAGGAATAAAAATACTTTGTCTTTTACAAAACAACACTTGCCGGCTTATCTCAGTGGCAGGAAACGAAGAACTTCCATGTGACGGCTCGCGAGCACTGCACCTGAGCCGCTGTCGAGAAAACACGCCGAAATAAGCCATTTGGAAAATTCCAGAATTGAATTGGGAATTTTTTAGTCACAGTTTTATTAAAAAAAAAATAAGTTCACTTATTTTTGTCAATTCATTTCTAAATCCAACGAATTTTGCAACAGGGCCGGATTAAGGGGATTAATTTTAAATTCTCTCGAAAATTGATATGGATTGGAAAATACAAAATTACACGCCTAACAATGAATTTTCGGAATGATTGTTATGTGTAGGATAAGATTTTAAACCGAAAAAAAATTCACAATATGAACGCGAAGCGTTAGTGCTCTGCTCTCGTCTTACTAAAATTTTTAACGCTGCGTATATATATATATACATATATATATATATATATATATATATATATATATATATATATATATATATATATATATATATATATATATATATATATATATATATATACAAATTCCTAGTAAACTCCAAACGCGCTCACGATTGAATGCTAAAAGAAAAACTCACACTTAGCACTCTGATCATCGCTACAGTGTACAGTGGTAATCACCTTCACGCCATAATTTAGTGTTCAATGCGAACTATGGAACCCTTGAAGCAATACTCGACCGTATTGAACTGCAACAAAACGGTAATCTATGTACCTTACGTTATCCACTAGTATTATAAATTTTACTAGGTGGCAACTCACCGTTAACATCTTTGTTGTCTATAGGCGACGGTTGTCTTTTCCATCAAGAGAGCCGTCTGCTCGTCCATATGCTATCTTATAATATAAAAAAAGTAAAATTCTAAACCGCTTACCCAATAATATTGAATTTTGGCATGAAGATAGATAAAGATCCGGGGTCAAATATAGGCTAGCAATTTTTCAAAAATCGACTCTAAAAAGTCTAAAATGGGAGGTGAAATTTTGTACAAAAACGATATAGACTACATGTAAATGAATTGCGCGTATATTGTAAATGATGATGATATTTTTATAATTATATTCATATTCATCATATTATTGTCGTTCAATAAGATTTAAATAGCCAATGAGAAAAAGCTGAGGACAAAAACATTTTAGCGCTATTACAGTAACTAATGGGACGAAAAATTGCTTCTAACTGGCTAATGGAAAAACTTCACAGACCCTTCCAGCCTCATCCCATTAGACGTTAGCATACAAATGTCCTGGAAAAGTCTATTTGTGATAACGCACATCGGAAAATGCCATTTCGTCTAAAGCGTCTTAATAAAGAATGATCATTGGCACACAAATAAAAGATTCCATTAAACAGCTACAAAAGAATAGACTGAGATAAAACTATTTGATCTTCGTAATAAATGCTTTTCGTTATTGACCATTCTATGAAAGGCTTTATTGAAATGTGAAGTAAAATGAATTGTGAATTGGAAGTCTGATTTTGAAGGTAAAGTTCCAGCAGTATTTTTGTACGTCAGTATCAGAGCTAGTAATTATTAAAAAATGAATCAAATATAATTCTACATACATACATACAATTCGTCACACCTTTGTCACGGAGTAGGCAGAGAGAACCGAAAGCCATATATCATTATCCTTGCAGACTTGTCTCGCTTTCTTCACATTCATTACTCTTTTCGTACAAACACGCTTTTGACTCATGACACATCCTTCGGATATTACTCAATCAATGTGATCATGGTATATCAGTCTTGGTTTTCCCCGGTACCTACACCCTTCCACATTCACGTCGTATATCTGTTTTGTTGGGTTAATTTTTCATCTACCATTCTTTCTATAATATGTCCGAATCAACAGAGCATGGGAGACCTGTACAGGGATGGCCTGTAAGGTCAACCGTTTACAGATTTTTTAGATTTTAAATATATTTTTAATAATCCTACAATGTACAAAAGATTTATATTGAGGATGTTAGGCCTGAAAGAAAGTATTGGTGGAAAGATAAGAAAGGGCATCTTTCCACCAATACTTTCTTTCAGGCCTAACATCCTCAATATAAATCTTTTGTACATTGTAGGATTATTAAAAATATATTTAAAATCTAAAAAATCTGTAAACGGTTGACCTTACAGGCCATCCCTGAAACTTCCCGCTGAATTAAGTTATTTTAAGCTAAAAAGAGTAACATAAGCATATATTTTTTCAGTTCAAACATCTATTTTGTAAGAAATCGCAGTATATTGATTTTTGAAAAGCTGTATGTTTTGGAAAAAAGCTGTATGATCGATTTTGATGTTTCGAATGGCATTCAATTTTTGAGATCTAAAATATTGCTATAACTAAATAATCGATAGGTTGAAATATTTCAAAGCAATGTCAAAAATCATTTTTTTCAAAGTTTTAGTCATTGATTTGATCGATTATGATCCAATTAACAGTACTTATTTGACGCAGTTTTTAAAAAAGAAAAGCTGATAAGATTTTAAAGTCAATACGTGAATTAGCCTCAAATTTATCTCAAAAATATGAGTAAGTTTGCCAAACAAATTGACCGATTATGATCCAATTAACGGTATTTGACGCAGTTTTTAAAAAAAGAAAAGCTGATAAGATTTTTAAGTCAATCCGTGAATTAGCCTCAAATTTATCTCAAAAATATATTTGAAAAGCTGTAACTTTGAAAATTAGATTAGATTCCGATTTTTAAAACGGCATTCGACGTAGTTTCTTAGTACAAAAATATCGTAGAATACCATAAAATTATTGATTGAAAATTTTCGAAGTTATGTTGAAAAAACACTTTTCTCAAAATTTCTCGTCAACGGTTGTGCCCAAACGGGTGAACAGGTTTTGATGCGATTTATGCATAAGACGTAGTTTTTTGAGAAACAGAGCTGATTAGTTTTTGTACACAATCAGTACATGAATCTGGGAGTTATATTTTTTTGGGTTTTTTCAAAATTTCTCAAAATCTCCTGGGCCGATTTGGTTCAAATTTTCAGAATGTCTAAGTTGAGCGTAATGTCTAGTCTAGCCGTTTAAAAGTTATGAGATGTTTACATACATACACACAAACATGCACATATATACATACATACAGACATACTGACGTCATCATGAAAATATATAATAGTTAGAAATGTTTCTTAGGGCTTCCAAACGTGGAGATCTGGTGAAAACTTGATTTTCGAAAATCAGGGCAAAATCAGTAACTTGTCTACATACGTAGCAGGAAATTAAGAATTAGTTCAATTATAACATTTGCTAAATTTTTATTGATAGGCGGCTTGATGAGAGCTTCCTAAAATGTTATTTTTAATTTAAAAAAAGGAATAAGAAAATAATCAATTTATTATTACCATATGCAGGTAATAAAACGACAAATAATTTACTGTTTCGTTTGTACCACGTTTTTGTAAACGCTTTAACGCGGATATGTCCCTAACTAAATATTTTTCTCGCAGTTGGCTGCTGCTTTCGGGATGATTATATGTCTTTACTGCACTGCCATACAGGGGCGGCTTAAGCTATAGTGCAGGGTGTGCAATGCACACGGGCGCCGCTATTTTAGGGGGCGTCGCGGCGTTCCCTGAGACAGCTAAGAGCATCGTTTTGGGCCATCATGGTACAACAATGATATGACAGAATCATGAACTATCGCAGTTTGCCGCTTAGTTTCGCAACATAGATGTCATACAGTCATAAAAACAATGAGTTTTATTCTGCCGTCATAAGAAGAAAGACCGTAACTAATACCATACTGTAAGCCTACCTACCTACCTATTTATAAAATAGCTTGTTAGAATATGAAGAAACTTCCTTGTTATGACGGTAAAGTTAATAGTTATAGCCCCCCCCCCGGGGGGGGGGGGGTTCTTGGGTAAGGGGCGCCAGGGTTTCATTGCATACGGGCGCCACACGAACTAGAGCCGCCCCTTCTGCCACACCTGTTATCGGAATGAGATAAAACTTTTTAAATTTATTATTTTAATTCAGTAATTTCCGTTTGCTCTTCCTTACACGCAAGTGATTGTGTTACATATATTTATAAATTTACAGCAAGTAAATATTAAATATTTTTTGAATAAATAACAACCGTCAATATTCTTGTCACAAAATATATCGGCCATTAATATTCCATGAGCACTTCAATCGTCGCCTCATTTCGATATCGACGGTGAACGTATATCAAGATATTTGTTGGGTGTCAACTTGTTGGAATTTAATCAGGAGAGATTACTAGAATAAATATTGTATTGCAAAGAAGTTTCACCAAGTGCAGAAATCTTGCTTATGTATTATTTATGTTAATTAACTATTTATATATTTGTCGGGGTTTTTAATTCCAAAGGAATTAACATTAATTATATTTTTAAAATAAGCTTTAAATTTTTTGTATATCATAAGATAGCAAACAAGCAGACGGCTCTCCTGATGGAAAAAAAAATCATCGCCTACAGACACCAAAGAGTTAATGGTGTGTTGTTTTCCATGTCAATGTTACATGCATAAGTCTACCGACTACCGGAACATGACAATGGCAAGCATTGACGCCATTGTGGCAGAAATAGTTAAGGCGGTGATTTAAATACCCGGGCGAGACGTTGCGAAACTCTACTATCTAGCAGTCACGATAGTAATGACGTATAGCCAATCAGTCGCCTTTTACGACTTGCCTGGTAGAACGATAGTTGGTCTATTCTTCAAAGGATTCTTCACCTGGACGATGAACACGGACGATATATTATTATATATTCATTGCATTGTCATCAGAACTAAACTTGTGTTTTAAATTTCAGCTGTAATGGATACTGGAAAATGGGTCAAATTCAGGTTGCAAAATTTGACCCACACTAACCAACTAACATGATAAGTTAAATAAAATATTGTAAAAACAGAACCCATATAGGATCACATTGTTATCCGTTTGTATGTCAAGACCCTTTATCTCGGGAACGCGTGGAGGTATGGAGGTGCCTATATGAGGTGCGAATTAAGTTTAAACAATAATATGCTCAGGTCGATAGTCCCTTGAAGCTGTGAAAAAAATATTCTTCTCGGTTATCGTAAAAACATACGACCTTTTGATGCTATACAAAACACACATTTCGGCACGCTTAAGGGAATCGATATTTATAGAGTACTTTCCATTGATATTAAACTATGAAATTTTACAAGTAATACAGTCTTAAACTACAAGTACAGGAAAAAAAATAGTTATAAATGTCACGAAATAAGAAATAAATTTAAATACTCGTAAATTAAGTAAAAATAGTTCTTACTGAAAGGAGTGAATTATAAATTCTAAGCAAACCCCATAATAGTCTATGATTCAACTATAGAACCATCTTCACCGAACTGTTTAGTGAATGAAAAGTATTTTATGTCCAATTAAATATGTCAATAAATATATTGCAAATGGGTTGACTAAAAATTTTCAGTCTACTTAAGTCATACTTTTTATGACATCGCAAAGTATTTAAAAATCTTGATTGTTTCAATTTGGGAGTTATTAAAGATTAGCTGACCCACGAGTATATTAACACGTCATTTATATAGTTTGCCATAAAATCTTTCATCCCCTATTTTAGGCCTGTTAGGGGTTGATTTTTGCTAAAAAGGGTTAGCCTATGTTTGATCTCGCCTCTTAAACTATCACAATGCCAAACTTCAAAATAGGTTCAGTGGTGTAGCTGTGAAAGCTTAACAGACTGACAGGCAGACAGACGGACAGACTTTCGCATGTATAATATTAGTATAGTATGGATTTGGATTTTATGCTAAAAATATGTGATCTAATCATGAGATGTAAATCAACCCCTAATAGGCTTAAAAAAGGGGATGGAAGCTTTTATGAAAAAATATATCAATGACATATTAATATACTCAAGGATCAGCTAATTCCAAATTGAAACAGTCAATATTATGAAATATTTTGTGATGTCTTAAAAAGTACTTATACACAGTTTGCCAATTCTAAAAGTTAAATTGTGGACAAATGTACATACGAAAGTATATGGAGAAACTGTTGTTTATAATATATTATTTATTGATACTTATTGGGTATGAAAAGAGAGTCACTAGAGAGCTAATGAAACAGGGTAGCTAACTGATACTATCGGCGTCCGGAAACGCGGTGACATGTGGCAATATAGACCTTTACATCGGCTAATACGATAAAAATAGTGCGACATTTTTGCTGTATCGTATGTTTTCTACGTTGGCTTTACCAAAAAAAGCTGTGAGAAATATCTTGGAAATACATTGAATCATTTGAAATGTTATTTTCACCTTATTTAGTCAGATCAAAGCTATAATATCTCGATATTCACACGAACTACAAGATCGTACTGAATAATAGAAACGTAGAACATGTAAGAAAAGGATCAATTATATTTTTTGTGAAAACATACTTATAAAAAAGTATCTTCATTCAGAAAACGCACTGTTTTCTGAGTGAAGTTACTTTTTTACAACACAATTTTATTCGCCCTAAGGTTACTTACGATAACTGATGATACTTATGAGTAACTTATGATACTCCTTCATAAACATCAAAGATCAAAATATCATCGTATACTACTTTTTTTATCAGGCAACAAAGTAAAACAGCATACACTAGGTCAATATCAAAATACAACTTACACATGAAGTTACATAAACACATGTATGCGGGTAAATTACAGTTTACCATTATTGTTATTATTTATCGTAATTATATTGTTGTTTCTTTATGGTGAGCCACACAAATATCATCCATGGACCGTAGCTTGACGCCTAGTGCAGTGACGCGTTAAGTCTCTTCGCGATGCAGTTCCACAATAGCCCGATACATCGTGCTAGCGCGATACTTCGTAGGCCGATACATGTAGCCACGAGGTAAGAGATGAATTGAATACTTTCCATCGTCGACACTTGGTGAACCTGTGTTTTGTTAATTTATTTATTTAAAGTATTGCCAACAAAGCATAAACATTTACATAAAATTATATTAACTTATACAAAAACGCAAGTTAAATGCTGCCTCAATTAAATGAAATAACGATATTTTTACATTAAAAAATGGTATTTATTTTGGCAAGGATATAATTCATTAACATAAATAGTAATTGATAAAATAAAATAGAAGTCATAGACTGAATAAGGTAATTAAAATTTTAAAATAGACTTACTTGTACTTCCAGTTCACTTATATTTTATATTATTTTATACACCCAACCGGTTTCGCTAATTACAGCATCATCAACGATATTTTGCACCGTAATGATTTACATCTTAGACAATTGTAAATAGTTAAGTTTAAGCTATATTATTTAAATACTAGCCATACTAGTATTTTCTTTTATTTAAATAATACTAGTATTTAGTAGTAAAAACCGGTTGGATGTGTAAACAATAAAAAATATAAGTAAAATGGAAGTACAAGTGAGTTTATTTCTAACACCTACTTCTTAAGAGAGTTTATTTTGATTTAACTCATTCAGTCTCCTCCTGGTGCCTCTAAAATTAAAATGTCACGAGCAGAATACATCCTAAAAGTATTGCTAATAATTTTGTAATAATATATATATATATATATATATATATATATATATATATATATATATATATATATATATATATATATATATATATATATATATATATATATATATTTTACATATCATAAGATAGCAAACAAGCAGATGGGTCTCCTAATGGAAAGAGTCAACCATCGCCTATAGACACCAAAGGTGTTAATGGTGCGTCACTATCTTGTGGCGAGGTCTAATGCTACATGCATAAGTTTACTGGTTACCTTACCCTCCAAACCGGAACACGACAGCGACAAGCACTGACGCTATTGTGGGAGGAATAGATAAGACGGTGGTACCTGACCCGGGCGAGACAATGCAGAATTCTACCACCTAGTAGTCACGATGGTAGTGACTTGCATAGCTTTTATGACCTGCCATTAGATAGCAAACAAGCAGTGCCCCAATTCACGTAACTAAATTTCAATCGAATCGAAGCTTTAGGTCGCTAAAACTCATTTTCGTATTCACGTAATTTATTTGTAGGTTGAGCTGCGACTCTTTTGCCATTTAATCGAAGTGCTGTCAATGCGTATTCACGTATTCCAATCGAACGTCCACGGTGTCATTTTCGGTATTCTGCTAATTTTTGACGTTAGTTTCAATCGAACGTTAGCGTCTTAAATGTCAATATTAGCGATTTAGTTGCGGTTGAACATACGCGCGGAAATTGGAACGTTTTAACTTGGATAACCTAGAAAATATGATTTCTTGATTCAGTTCTTTTTTATGATTAGAGATATTGCAGATAGAGAAAGATTGAATAGATATAGTGCAACTTAGTATCATCACGCCCGTTTCGCGGGCTAAACCTATATAAACTATTTAGTTTACCGCGATTCACAGTTTGTCGGTTGGCGAAATGAGTAGTGAGTTTTAGCAACCCTATTAACGATTATCGATTATTTCTAACGATAGCCGTGATCGACCGCTGAATACTGTCACTTGTGTATAAAAACAAAATACAAGAACGATGCTATTGTGGCAGGTAAAGTTATCACGGTGTTACTTATTCTTGCCGTAATAGTTTCATCGCTTGTCACTGTTTGATGGGGAATCTTACCCTTCAAATGGAACACACCGTTTGAAGGGTAAGATTAACCGCTAAATTCATTCATGTATTATTCCATGATATATGTAATACTTTCCTGTCATATGGATAGCAATGCCCCCTTAACAACATCGCTAAAGGCAAGACAGCATTGCTAAACTTTGCAGATTAGCAGAAGAGAATTTGATCTATTTTTCAAAATGGATATGAATAATCACAAGGAAAGAATAATAGACCACGGAGAACAGATAATCTGTCATTATGCTAGGTAGTCCGTAAAAGGCAAACAATTAGATACACATGTGTCACTACCATTGAGTTACTAGTCACAAGATGATGAACTTCTGTAAATTTGCTACTAGGTGGTAGAGTTCTGTATTATCTCACCTAGGTCAATCAACTATTTACATATTTCTGCTGCAATAGTGCCAATGCTTGTCATGTTCCATTTTGGAGGGTATGGCAGCCGATAGATTTATGAATTTGACATTACTATCTCGCCACATAGCAATGCACTATATTAACATCTTTGGTATTTCAAGGTGATGATTTCTTTTTCCATCAGGAGAGCTATCTGCTCTTTTATGTAAAAAAGGAGAAACATATTTCTAAACATTACTTAAGTTGTTCACCTGATTATCGTCGGTCATCGGCAGGAAATGGTTCAAATAATGTCAGTGGACAAATTACACAAATCTACCTAAAGTAAGCAAATTATATGCTTGTTATATATAGGTATTAGTCAATGATACTAATATATAATTAACACCCAAATCTCAGAATATATAATAACCCAAACCCAGAAATACAAACATCTCACATAAATGTTTGCCCCTGTCGGAAATTAAACCCGAGCCTCATCAATTGTTGGTTAGATTAGCCAACCACTCGAATAATGAGGCAGTTTAAAATACAAGTAGATTGGGAGACAGGGAGACAGGGAGACAGCGAGACTTGCCTGTCTGGGAGTCAGAAATCTTCCTTATAAATTTTAGCAAATAAAGCAATTTAATTTCAATGAAATAACAAGAAAATTCCACAAAATTTAATGAAAACAATCCACAAAATAAAACTTGTTTTAATATTTCAATCAAATGCCAAATCAAATATATCCCTAGTCTTAATCATTATTCATTATTAATGAATTACCTAATTTTAGTTTATAAGCACTTACCATTTCATATATTTATTAACAATAATGATGCTGTTTTGAAATTATTTAAAACAGCCCTTAATCACAAATATTACCAAAATACAAAACTAAATTTTATTTATTTACTTAATACTTTATTGTAAACAGAAAATAGCACAACTAATTGCTTCCTAAGAAAAACATTTTTTTAATCAAACGTTTACACCAAATCATCTTTTTTTACTCTATTGTCTTCCCAGCATATCTTTAATTCATAACAAGGTTTCCACTAAAAAGAATGTACAGCCTTAAAAACTTATATGCTAATCTATTTAAAATTTTAGGTAACTACATGTTATTAGGAGCAAAACATCATTTAAAATAAAATATTAAGCTGAAATAGGATATAACACTTTATATGAAAAAATTGCCCCTTTGGTCTAGTGGTCCAGTGTCAGTGTTGATTTTTATTTTTCGATTACCGGGTCGGGCAATTCAAAAATGTGTCAGTTTTCACATAGATTGGATAAGTGCTCGGTTGGCAATAGTCTTGCTATCTATTACATGGAATAGGACTAAGTATGTTCGCCTAATTGTGGGTGCACTTATTGTATTTCCCTTATTTCTTCAGGGACAAGAGCATGAAGATACTTTTTATATTATTTTTTTGCATAATAATTTTGAAACGGTACCTGAAAAAAAAGAATGATTACAAATTAATATAAATACAGACATCTTTATTTATGTACACCTACGACAAGTCAAGGGTCATTATGGTCCAAAAGATGATAGGCAGCAAAATGATTTTCAAAATCAAACTGTAGATTAGTGCAAACAACTCCTAAGATGAATTACACATCATCAGATTTGAACCCAGGTATTTATTCTTTTATACCAGATACAATTAAATGAATGAGTCAATTCTCATAATTACAAGTAATAGTTGTTTTGAAATAATAATACAATTGGCTTTTTGTAACTGTTTAAGGCGAGAGTGTATACTAAAAAAAAACAATAATAACACCATTGGCAATAATGCAACTCCAAAGGAATATCATTAAAATATGCAGATGTCAACCCAAAACACAACAAAATGTATCTTCTAGGTTGGTTATACAAAAACTACACTATAAATGTTCTCAAACTATTTGATTAATTTAAATACCAGGCAATTTTATTGCAATAAAGGCCAAACAACACCTAGGACATGCTTGGCCACAATCGTATCAACAAAGCAGAGGCAATTTGTTGTTTCATGATAGATATAAACTTAGCGAAAATTTATACAAAGGAAGTGGTTAGGACAGCGGGTTAAGAAGAAACTTAATAAACATTTAGTTGTACATACCTTAGTCTATTATTTATCAACTTATCCCATGGAATTCCACGATGTTCATTTTGTAGTCGCTGTTTGTTTTCTAATTTAGTTTTTATAATGTAGCTTCACAGTGGCTAGCAGAATAATCTGCCAATATTACTTTGTGAGAAAGATACAGCATGTTTAAACATTTTAAAAATAAGTCATTTTTCAATTATAAGGCAATAATATTACATATGTACTTCATAGTTCATGATATTAAACTTAGAATTTTAATGAAATAATAATTAGTAGACATACCTAATTTCATAAGTATTGTCAGCAGAGAGTATACAATACCAGTTGCCACATACTATTGACATCGTTAGTTGGATTGTGGCTTTGACGTCCATCCTTTCAGCCTATATCAACATTAAAAATATTCAAAATTAAAGCAAAAAATTAATGCAACGAAACAAAATTAAACGATAAACATTTTCAGAAACAAACAAGAACAAAATATGTTCTTAATAATGTAGTTTTAGCTGATTTCGACCAACGGTAGTATTTTAATACATTTGGTAGTTTTATATTGGTAATACCAAGGACATGTCTCTGACGTGTAGCATAGGTTCTGGTTCGGCTCAACTGACGTTCGATTAAAACATTACGAGAATACGAAATCAAAGCGTATCTTCGGAAGGACGTATCTTGGGCGTTAACTGCACGTCAAATTTTTAAGTGATTACGTGAATTGAGGCACAGATCACTCACTGTCTCACCTTTCACCAAAGATGCTACTGCTATCCTTGTGGCAGAGTTTTAGACTGATGAATAAATTTACTGACTACCTTACTCTCCGAACCGGAACACGATAGTGACAATCACTGACGCAATTGCGGTAGGAAAATGTAAGGCGGCGGTAGTAGATCTGAACGAGTCAATGCAGAACTCCGCTACCTAGTAGCCACGATGATAGAACGAATTCTCCACCTCTTACAAATTGCCTGGCAAAATGACAGTTGGTCTATTCTTCAAAGGAAGCACAATAGCGTAAAGTTAAAAGTGAAAATATCGCAAAGAAAACACCTCAAACATGCAAAATGTAAACAAAGTTTTATAAAATATAAAACCAAATATTCTATGTTTGGAAATTCTTATTAACCTAAGGCCTTTGAAAGTTGTGAAATTATTTTTAGAACATATTTAAGTACGGAAAGTTCCTAAAGTGAAAATCTCTTGAGTTTTTCTTTTAAAGGTCAATATAACATACCAAAATTTGTGAAATTTAATATTATTAGTAGATGTTGTTTGTGTTTAAGTTAGTGATGAATTTTATTTTATTTTCTTAAAGTAAGGTTATTAAAACTATACCATTAGGTATAGTGTGACAATAGGTGTGACAGATTACTGTCACACCTGGTTGACATTTAATTCACGCCGGTCGAGTACTGTCGAGCCAGCGTTATGGTATCACCTCCTTACCTACTCCTGTCGCATAGTGATAGTGCTTTTTACTGTCGAGTTTCGATTTTGAGGGCCAATAAAATTATGCGTGTGGCATTAAAACCCCGCCTACCATAGGCGATGGTTGTCTCTTTTCTTCAGGAGAAAAAAAAAATAAGTAGCGAGAAAAAAACTATATTGCGTAGTTTTCTTTTCATGAATTTGGAAACGTCTTGCTTGGCATTAGGTAGCTCTAAATAGACTTTTTTTTTTTTATATCATAAGATAGCAAACAAGCAGAAGGGTCTCCTGATGGAAAGAGTCAACCATCGCCTATAGACACCAAAGATGTTAATGGTGCGTTGCTATCTTGTGGCGAGATCTAATGCCACATGCATAAGTTTACCGGCTACCTTACACTCCAAACCGGAACACGACAGCGACAAGCACTGACGCTATTGCGGCAGGAATAGGTAAAAAACAAATGGACAGTAAATAGTTATTTACAATAAGAAGAAATCCTCAAACTTCGGAATGAAGTAAACCGTTTTCAAATAAACTGATACTTTTGGAACTAATATTAAAGTAACGAAAGGATCTTGCAAACGGAACGATATTGGCAAACTTCAATGCAATTAACGTCTGGGCCTCGCCCAAAATAACTCGAAACCAACGGATTACAATCCATTAGTTCGCCCTGTCATCTTTACTTAATGTATACTGACCTAAAAAAGTAATTTCTAAGCCTGAATGTGACTTGGATTTTATAAATGTAAATATTTTGATTGAATAACAAATGCAATTTTGTAAATTTTAAGAAAACCAAGACAAGCCCGCTGAGTTTCTTCCACTAGTGTGTCGTCTTCTTGCTAACGTGTAGCCTTCTTCCGTTGTTTGTGTGGGCGCGTTCCGATTCGATGGTAATTCTAAAATATCAACTTTTCAAAAGTTCAGGTAAAATACATTTACCATATTGATCAATACTTCGTTTTCTAAGACTTTCGTGTTTCTAAATATATGTGTGTTTTAGCACTAAGCACTTACACCGTGCTAAGAAAAACTTTAAAACTTAACGAAGAAAAACGTTTTTCCAATTCAAGTTTTTAAAGTTTTCCTCATCAGTCATCAATTCAAACTAACATTTTAAAAAGATTTGTGTACTCCCTTGCAATATAAACTTTATCTGTGTCCAATTTGTTATTCTGCCGTAGGTGTCATTGTCTTATAAAGGGGTACAAAGTTTTTGCTTCCCATATTAATATATAGATTTAAAACTTAAAACATTTTTACTTTTTTTATTACACCAATGATTTTTTAACCAACCATCTACTTGGCTATAAATTTAAATTTTTCGTCAATAATACTCTTATAGCCTATCATCTCAAGAAAAGGGTCCTAAAAATATTCCGAAAAGTTAGTAATATTGAGAAACGTATTTTCTAAACAAAGCAATAAGCTGGAATTACATTATGTAGATCTTATTTATGCCGCGAACAAAGGTGTTTTAAGTGTGCTTGAAAATACAGGACTCTAAATATAATTCAAAATGTGGATCTGAAGGAAGCTATGAAAAGGACACATTCACACCGTGGTAAATATGATAAAATCTACTTTAGCATTTCTCAAAATACAAATTAACAAAATAAGTTAACCTCATCAACGAATAAGCATGCAGAAATTCAACTGGAACAATCCCAATTAGCAGTACAATTCCCATGACGAGACAATCAGGTAAGCTATGTTTCTAAAGGAAAAGAAAGCTTACTGAGAATTAATACTATGCCAAAACATATAATGCTCGATCATAGAATTCTAAAAATACAGTAAAGCTAGCAGTTAGACTAGAAAATGAATAAAAGAGTATTGATTCCAAATAAATATCCAATTTTTTTAAAGCTATTAATGGTACGCAATATGGAAAATATAAATTCTCAAAACAATATATTATGTTAATGTTTCAACCGTTTGTGTGTTCATCTGTTTAGTAAATTATCAGTAACATTAAATACTGTTTTTATGAAAGTTTGGAAACCTTTCTTATTTTCTAATTCCTATTTAAACAACTTTTCATTTCCTTCAATTAATACACTTTTTCGTAAATTAAACCTAGCATTTTTAATTGCATTACTCCTTGACTGGAAAGTAAAAAGTTTAAATATTTTATAACTAGTGTATATTAAGCAGAATGGAAATAAAAATTATCGCGAATTAAGCCTGAAGCTTGATTTGATTGCATTTAACGTAAGTACATAAACAGATTATACATTTTATCGCCAGCATTTAGTGAAATTGAATCATAAAGGTTATAATTCAATTTCATTAAATGTATTAGGGTTAAAGAAAATCACTTATAGGCACTAACTAGCTTAAACCTCTTACATCACTTAGATTTTATCTTGACCGGTTTCTCTAATTTCGATATATCACCTTTTTTTCTTTTTGCTCCTTAAACTGTGATGCGAACAGGTCCTGTCATTCAGATATAAAATTGAGATGCTATTGCGAATGGAAATTCTTTGATTTAAATTTAGAATGTGAAATTCAAATTCAACAGCCTTAAAATTTCATCGTTTTGTTTGACAAATAACATAAAAATGTATAAATACTAGACAGAGAATAAGCTGTATTTATAAGACATATGATAATAATAAATAAATATTCACGGGACAAATTACACTTACTGATCTAACCCCAAAGTAAGCAAATTATTTGCTTGTGTTATGGGTGTTAGTCAAAGATACTAATACATAGAAATACATATATAAATACAAGAATATATTTAATAAACACCCGAACCCGGAAATACAAACATTTATGTTCATCACACAAATGCTTTTCCCCGTCGGGGATCGAACCCGAGTCCCGTCGATCGGGTAGTCAGGGTCGCTAACCACTCGACCAACGAGGCGGTTGATATATATATTCTATCAAATATCTTATAATATTCTTTTAAATTTCTTAATTATTTTCAATTTGTGGCGAAAAACCAACTAAGTATTTAATTAAAAGGCACAATCAGGTGTAATTTGTTAGAGCCAAGTTTGCAAATAGCGCACTTTGAGGTTTGTTTCATAATTAAATTATTTATAATTATTTCCCAGTTCAAATATTCGAATACTTTTTGAAGTTATATTTTTACGACTTTGTTATTGTTATACTCGCAGGTGAAATTGGTTATTGGGTGCTTCGGTATCAAAACAAAACATCTCATGGATATTATGAAGACGTGTCATGTATGATTCTCATAAAACGTTGAAATTTTTCAAAAGGTTTCCATCCATGGTTGCAGTTTTTTATAACTTCGATAGATCCGTCTCTATATTAACTGTTACACTATTTTTTCATGAATTATGAATTTCTAAGTATTAATAAATTAATAATATTTTTACTTATAAACAAAATATAATATTGATAAAAGAAAAAAAATTAAAATAAATTAATCTTTTCAAAGTAGTTAATCAAATTTCAGGGTTCCAAGTTGCTAATTCGATCTTCATGCACTCAACGTCTTTCCAGCGTACTACTCATGTCATACATACAAAATGCCACTCATACAAAAATGTTACAAAAGAATCCTATTTACAGAATGGGTTTATTGTTCAATAAACTGGCTGCTAATTTAAAATGTCGTTCTGTGTAAATAAATAAATATGTATTGTGGAATACTACAAGCATTAGTTTTACCGGCTACTTTACATTTGCAACTCCAAATTGAGCCTGGCACGACAAGGCGAAACGCAAAAAGTGGTTCTATAGCGATAAACATGCAAACTTGCGTCTTTTGTTGTATAATCCGACTAAATTTAATCATTTTGGAACCCACAACGAGACTGAGAAATTGTTCCTTGATTTCTGGGACAAGTTTGTTCCGGCAATAGTGGACGAGTTCCAGAGATATTCCACTAAGATCGGAGTATAATCTGCATAGACGCGATATTAAAGTTATATCAAAATTTACGTGTCTTATTAGGCAAATTTTGAAGAGCGCAATTTAACTTAGCGCGCTAGTTTAAATTACTTGAGCAAAATTTTTGATTCAACATAAACTTTGTTTGTCTATTTTATTTCATTAGCTGTGCCCACGACTTTATCCACGTGGAAACATTTCTGAAAGTCCCGGGGTTTTAAACGCATAGTTACCGTTTCCGTGGGGTTTCCGAGATAAAAACTACCAGATGTCTTTTTTCAAGTCTCAAACTATCTTTGTACAAAATTTCATCCAAATCAGTTTAGTGGTTTAGGCGTGAAAAAGAGACAGATTGACAGATAGAGTTACTTTCGCATTTATAGCATTCGCATATACATGGATAATAGCAAACAAGCTCATGGTTCTTCTAATGAAAAAAGATGAACATCACCCAAAGACACCAAAATATTAATGGTAAGCAAATAATGCCATATCATGCGTAAGTTTATCGACTACTTTACCTTCCAAACCCGAAGAGGCGGCGAAAATCTCCGACACTATTGTGTCAGGAAAAGGTAAGGCGCTGGTACTAAGGCCCGGCCGAGACGTTACAGAACTCTCCCATC
Organism: Apodemia mormo; assembly: GCA_036924255.1. Lineage (NCBI taxonomy): Eukaryota > Metazoa > Arthropoda > Insecta > Lepidoptera > Riodinidae > Apodemia > Apodemia mormo. The sequence continues at coordinate 42,217,037 of JAUPFN010000001.1, read as the reverse complement.
TAGTTGATAGTTAGATGTTTCTCGCCTTTTTTACATCATAAGATAGCAAACAAGCAGATGGCTCTCCTGATGGAAAGAGAAACCATCGTTTATAGACACCAAAGTTGTTAATGGTGCATTGCTATCCGTATGGTAGGATGGCAATGCCATATGCATAAGTCTGCGGGCTACCTTACCCTCCAAACCGGAACACTACAAGAACAATCATTGGTGCTATTGCGGCAGGAATAGGCAAGGCAATGGTACCAAATACCCGGACGAGTAGTTGCGGAACTCTACCACCTAGTAGGCACGATGTTGGCGACACGTATAGCCAATCGGTCCCCTATTACGATCTATTTGGCCGAACTGCAGTTGGTCTATTCCTCAGAGGAGCCTGGACTAACATGGGGTAAGTGTTTTGTTAATCAGAACATTGCGTTGTTTATCTTTTTCTGTAATGAGAACTGTCTGCTTATTTTATACTGTGATGTATAAGAAAATGTAATTTCAGCCAATCAAGTCTTGTTTATTCATATAACCATGTTAAAGTAAATATTTTATAACGGGGAATAGAAGGCACACAATTGTGTAAAGCAGTTGACAGTATAATGGATGCGTATCTCGTAGAGCTTAGATATATGGGAAGAGCACGTCCTGTACTGAAACGTCACGTACAATATTTCATCACCTTACGCTTTACTTTACAAAGTTAGGGATTTGTTGAAAAGAAATCCCTTTGTTGATTTGTTGAAAAGATTTTTACCTTCTTATAATGTGGATAAATTTTTAACAGTTGCTACATTAAGATTATAAGCTTAAAAATATTAAACATTAGGGTAGAAGGTAATTTATTTCATTATAGAAATAAATAAAAAACGGAGTTACATAATAAATACTTTATAGATTCGGCGTTAGTTTACTTAATTAAAAAAAATAAGTTATTTCCACAACTTAAATAAAAATTTAAATAATTTCAAATATTTATATGATTTATAACTATATACAGATTTTAATATATGTCTAATATAGTATTAACAAGAAAAGTAGAGCTATAATTTAAACCCACCTACGCAAAATTTGAAGATAAAAGAAATCTCAAGTGGCATTATGGTCCTTCCTCGTCCACTATAATTTTAGCAGCATCAAAAACATAAAAAATTTAAGTGCATGTTGGGCCACGCGCAATGTAGGGTTTCGAAGTTGCCCATCACAATAATGCGGACTAAGAAGAGGGCTTTTATAGTTTCATACTATGAACATTTAAACTATTCAAAGTCAATGACAAATATATATCCGCACCATAAGTGCACCGCCTGTAAAAACTTCTCTAAGTACATTTTATAAGTTGGTCGACTATTACTCAAAAATTTGTAAAGCCTTCTAAGCCGTGATAGTTTTCCTTTTAACTATTTTATATTTACTACTACCATGATTTTTTACCCACCCCAAGACCAAGCGCTTAGCCTGCAGAGGGGTGGAGGGACAACACTTGCCTCTAAGAAAAATTAGCACTTGAAAGCGTAATATTTTACAAACGAGTTCCTTAATCGACAACTTGTTTTCACAAATCTACCATATTTTTTAAAAACGTATATACCACATAATGGCGTACGTGAGAAAAAATTAACATCCCCACTTTACATGTAGGGGAGCTGCCCTGAATTTTTTTTTAAGATTCTTCACGCCTGCACGCAATGTACACCAGAACTCAATAACCAAATAATTGCTTTTATAAAACTGCAGGCGTATGCCATATTTTATGCACAATTTAAGATGTATTATCACTCATATTCACGCCTCCAAACAGCAAACATTAATTTCTATAATACAAAAGTATTTGAGTTCAAAACTATTTTTTGAATTCCATTGTGCTCACTAAAGGCCCAAACAAAGATTTTATGTTTATTTATTGACCACTTTATTGACATATCATACACATAACATATCATAAGTGACTAATATGTATATTCCTGCTAAATTACAGCTTTCTAGTAATAAGGATCTCTGAGATATCGTGCAGACAGATAGACGGACGGACATAGCGAAACTATAAGGGTTCCTGCTTTACTTCGTATTCCTAACAAAAGCGTTATTTCTCCTGATGGAAAGACATAATTATTGCCCATAGACATCAATGACTAGCATAGACAGTCGTTCGCCACTTACTACCTGCCTGGCAAAACGGCAGATTATCTATTTTCAAAGGAGCCCGGACCAACACGGCGGATAATATATCTGTGCGTACGATAATTTTTAGAATGAATCTTATTGGTCACTCATATAATAGTTAATTATTATAGGAAGTTTAATTAATTAATATCTCTATTTCAATTCTGGTTTAATTTTTTTGAGTATTTTATACAAAGAGGTTTTCACACCATCGTACAATTTATGATACTGCATATTTTTTGAATATACGTTTTTAATAAATAATTGATTTTTATAGTTACTATTGTAGTATCCTAAAAACACGTTTAATCAACTATTACTTTTGTTTCAAAATACAATACAACGCAACGCAACGCAACGCAACGCAACGCAATGCAACGCAATGCAACACAACGAACTAAAACACAACACAATGACTCTTTATTGTGCGCCAAATCAAAATATATGACGACATACAAGTTACATATTTTACAAGTAAGATACACAAACGCGGGGTCTTCTATCACTATCTATCACTAATCAAGTGATCTTTTCCAGACAACCTTTATAATAAGGATAACAATATACTCGGAAAAATGGTCCTAACCACAACATAATTTACAGTTTTCATGCTCTTAAAGAAAAGACAAAAAAATTATAGTAAAAGTAACATTCGATTACACACAAAAACAATAATCAGCAAATAAAACAGTGGTAATACGTAAAACTAACAACTATTAGAAAAATTAAACAAAACTGCTAGGTATATAGAAAGTGACGTTTGAGCATACTTTTGAAAGAGTTAAAACTCGGCGCTTTTCTGACATCTTCTGGAAGGAACGATTATCAGCCGATCTAAGATATTTGTGCTGGTTGTCACGGAAAATGAATCTTTCTTTCAAATAAGATGGAGATTTCAGATCATAGAGATATATAAAAAAAGAGATCAAAATAAATAATGTTTAGCTCTGTTTTTCTAAAATATTTGTTCTATATCTTTTCTAGATATTACAGATCGGTAATATGCTGTGATAGATAGACGGATAGACTAACTGGGAGATAAAAGTACAGCAGAAGCGTAGTAAGAGAGTACCACTGAAACCCTCTGAGTGTGAAACCCTAAGCAATATGCGATCTATAAAGCAAAAAATTGTATTTATTTATTCTGATAACAGAATAAATAAATACAAAAAAACAAACACGTTTGAAATTAGTCTTTTCTGGTCCTTCCATTCTTTTTCTGATAGAGTTTTTATCAATTATTAACATATCATAAGTTAACAACATTCAATTTTTATATTATATTTTATAAGAACACCAACTGACCTGCGTAGCTTCACTCGCAGGTAAATTTACATTTTGTTAATGGAAAAAAAAATATACAATATTTCGCCCTCAATTTGGGAAAATATGGGGCGAACTTGTATAAATATTTTAAAGATGGGGATCTTATGGGATAAATTTGAATAAATATTTATTTATTCCTCGTTTTCATCATAAGAACAATCCCTGTGAAGTTTTCATCATAAGAACAATCCCTGTAATACCAACTACTGTTCCGCAAGGCAAGTCATAAAAGGCAACCGATTGTGTTACCGTTGTGGCAACTAAGTGGTAGATTTCTGCATTGTCTCGCCCGGAGCTGGTACGTATTCGTGCGGCAATAGCGTCATTGTCGTGTTCTGGTTTATAAATAAGGTGAGGTAGCCGGTAAACTTATGCAAACTATATGCACCATTAATACCTTTGGTTTATGTGGGCGATTACTGTCTCTTTCCATCAGGAGAGCCATCTGCTTGTTTGATATCTTATGGTATAAACAAATAAATAAGAACAATTTCTTATTATTATTAATTGCTTGTAAGTAAAGGTTAAAGGCTTAGTTAGAATCCACTGCTATTTATTTTGAAGGTAGACACTCAATATGAGTTATAGTGTGTAAACAACAAATCTATTTTCTCTCCAATAAGCACGGCTCTTGTTTCGAGAATTTCCTGCGAATTCGAATGTATTCCAAGTGAGATATTGGAGCATATCCATACCTTGCGCTACATCGCTACGTCTCGTAGTGTTTACGTAGCTATCATTGTTAAACGTATTTCGTAGCACTACACATTTGTAAACTGCATTAGAGGATAAGGTAAATTTGGAAAATACCTATACATTTTTATTTTTCAGTTCATTTCATCACAGTAAATACTATGCGCAAAATGTTCTCATTATTGTTAATAATTGTCACTTTAATCGTAAATTCTCTACTTATCTTATAAAAAAATTTGATGAACTTCAACTAAAGACAAACAAAAATTTTGCGTAAATTGAAATTTTTAATAGTATAGTACGATTCGTTTAACTTAAGTTGCTTCTAATTGCATGGTTTAAGGGCAATGGGCCCACCTCTCGTTCCCACCACTGTAACTTCTGTAAACCAGAATCAACAGCGGCAACCGTCCTGATAACCTCTGAGTTGCGAGCTCAGGGTGCCCTGGGGAAAAGCTAAGCTGTCTTGGATCCCGCAACGAAATTAATCAGAAGTATATAGGAGGAGTAGGAAAATACATCCTGTTTCCCTCCCCTTTTACCAGGAGACAGCAAAATGTTAAAAGGTTAATTGCATGGTTTATATTAAAGTCCTTTTTCCTAAATGCCGCGATAGTACATAATCTCTTTTTTTGGTGTAAAATAAGACCATTTAATTTACGAATAACTGGCCAATTACTTATCAAGCCACGCGCAATGCAGATTCCGTAGTTACCCCTTTCAATAATGCGGACTAAGAAAATGGTTTTTATAGAGTTTTATAATATGAGATTATAACCTACTTTACAGGTTCACCACCTATTAAAACTTTTCTAAATAGATATTTTTCGTTTTAAATTCGATATACATATTATATTTTACAAACGAGCCATTCTTTATACGCCCAAAACCATTTAGCCAGCAGAATTTTAAAGTTTAATAATTCACAGACAGATCATTTAATTGAATAATTGTTTTCGTAAACTCGCATTAAGTTTTGAACACAAATCTAACGATAAAATGCTGGTACTTTGGGGTACGCGAGACAAAAATAAGACTTTACGTGTATAGGACGTGTTTACATATTTTAATTTATTTCTTTGTCGGAATGCTAATATGTACATATATTAGCATTCCGACTAATATGTATATATTTGGACTAAGTAACAGCTTTCGAATAATCTCTGTGCTAGGCTGCGGACGATTGGATGGACATGGCGAATTTTATTCATTTAATTAAAAATTTCATTTACATTTAATTAAATGTTGCTGTAATTTTGTGTGTTGTTCTATTGTGTACAATAAAGTATTAAATAAATAAATAAATAAAAGTTTGTTATAATTAGTAGCACATCGCAAAAGTCATTAAATATTGAAATTTGAATATTATTCCTTACTTTTAAGATGGGTAAAGATATTTCTATTCTGGAATTAACTTAACGCTTTATTTAATGAAAGACAAACGGGACAAGTTGAGAGAATATTTGATACACAAAATATAAAATATTAAGCACAGTGCAAGAGAAAGAGAAATATTTATTGTAAACATTTCTATTATTTTTATTTGTTTTGTTATTTTTAACGTCCGTAATTATATTTTTTTAGTTTTGTTAATTTCGTTAATTCACTTGTACTGTTTCACAAATTACTTTAAATTTAATTAATATCACCTACCGGTTTCGCCTTTTACGCATCTTCAGGGCTTAATTAAATTTAAAGTAATTTGTAAAACAGTACAAGTGTATTAACAAAACTACAAATGGAGTTTCACCAAGTGCCGACGATAAATAGTGTAAAATATATTTTTTTATTAATGCCAACGCGGTCAGTTTTAGGGACATGTCACTTAAGTGTATATTGGAAACGACATAATACGTGAAGGATCAATACGGTTTTGTTTTTTAAACAAAGACCTACACATCTTACCATCAAGGCCGAAATTGCTAATTGTAAATTAATCAAGTGTTCGAGTGAAGATGGTAAGATATAAATCTTAGCTCAAAAGAAAAACCATCTTGGCCCTTAGTGAATATGTCATTTCCATTAAAAACTTGAATGAAATGTCACTAGAATTTTGACCACGACGGCGTTCGTTGGATTTATATAACAAAATAATAAACAAGCTGATGGGTCTCCCGTAGGAAAAAGTCAACCATTGCATGCAGAAACAAAATATGTTATTGGTATGTTGTGAGTGAAGTTTACCGGCTACCTTATCCTCCAACCCGGAACAATATCGCATTTATATGCATTGCAGCAGGAATAGGCAGGTGCGAGACAATGCAGAACTCTACCACTTAGACTAATTTTTCAAAATCAAAATAATCTTTTATTAAAAAAAATAAAATAATTATTTATTGCGCTTTAAAAGTTTCTTATAATTTATATAATATCATTTTAATTTAATTTCATTCAGAGGAAATTACTGATTTATTGTAAAACGAAAAGCATCTAGCGTTACTTTGTATGGAAACTCATAATTCTCATTTTTCCTAGTCTTCAACAGCGTATTTGACTGGTATAAATTACACTGCTACCACCGCATCACCTATTCCTGTCGCAACAACGTCACTGCTTGTCATTGTCTTGTTCCGGTTTGGAGGGTAAAGTAGCCAGTAAACTTATATATTATGTAACATTAAAACCCCCTCACAAGAATAGCAAAGCACCATTAACATCTTTAATGTCTATAGTTGTAGTGATAGTTGTCTCTTTCCATCAGGAGAACCATCTGCTTGCTTGCTTTTCATATTAAAATAAAATAATATTAATGAAGTAATATATAACTGAAAGCAACAGCTTTAACTGCTTTTTTGGGACACGCAAATAACTCTGAGCTATTTTTGAGATTTTTATAGATTAAAAAATCCAGTAGTCACCTATGTGGTCCGTGGTTCGGCGTTGGCATCGACCACAAGAGGTCCCGGCTTCGATTCCCGGGTCGGGCACATAAAAAAGTGTTTTTTCAATTTTCAGATAAACACAGAGTTGCCCGGGATCGGAAAGTGCCCGGCTGGCGTTAAGCTTGCCACCTATCACATTTGTGGGACCAAGTATTTTCGGCTAATCATGGATACACTTATTGTACCTCTGCGTTCCCCTTCGGGGATACGGGCGTGAAGATACTATAAAAATTCCAGTACACTTTTCCGACCCAGGAATCAAACCAGGGAGCTCATGATTTGAGTTAATCAGTCTTACCACTAAATTACGGCAGCACTTATATTCTTGAGGCTTGTATTTTTAAGAAAATGATATTTCAAAGTAATGAAAACTGTTAAAAAATTATAACTTGTTAACTTTAGCTCTCAACGTTCTAACTTTGAAATACTTAAATAAATACACCTTATATTATTTTACTAGCTGACCTGGCAAACGTTATTCTGCCTTTTTAACTACTCTTATTTTTATTTATTTTTTTCACCTTTTAAACCTTCCCTTTTACTTTTACTTAGCTTTTACGAATATTGTGTCTTTTACGAATATTGTGTATAATATATTGCATTATGACCCCGCAAAAAAATAGCTACGCAACATTACTACCACCACCACTAAATATATTTTAGTGTCTATAGGCAATAGTAGTATCTTTCCGTCAGGAGAGCCGTCTTTTTGTTTGCTATCTTATGATAGATATATTTTCCGCCGTGTTGGTCCCGGCCTCCTTTGTAGAATAGGCCAACTGCTGTTCTGCCAGGCAGGTCGTAAAAGGCGACCGATTGGCTATCGAGTCACTACCATCGTGGCTACTAGGTGGTAGAGTTCTGCATTGTCTCGCCCGGGTCTGGTACCACCGCCTTACCTATTCCTGCCACAATAGCGTCAGTGCTTGTCGCTGTCATGTTCCGGTTTGGAGGGTAAGGTAGCCGGTAAACTTATGCATGTGGCATTAGACCTCGCCACAAGGTTGCATCGCACCATTAACATCTTTGGTGTCTATAGGCGATGGTTGACTCTTTCCATCAGGAGACCCATCTGCTTGTTTGCTATATAAAATGATATAAAAAAAATATATAAAAAAATATAGAAAGTAGTCTAACAGATTATATTATAAGTATCCCATTTTAATTAACTCATCTTGCTGATATTCATTAAAAGTAATAACTTGTTAACTTTTGCTTCTTAAAGCTCGAAAAGAACTCAATTTTTAAAGAGTTTAATAAAATGTAAACAGCAAATGTTATTTTGTTTTATGTGTGTATCGTCTAGACAGAACTTACATCAAGTAGCTGTCATAATTAAAAGTTAAGTGAAAATTGCTCATACAGGTGGTATTACTTGTAGGACTTGATTATGTTTCAAGTACTTTTGAAAAAGAAGCGATCTCTCTAGGCAAAGTTTGACTATAAACTGAACAATAAAATCCATACCAAAATAGTAGATGTTTAAAGTAGTAGATGCTTAGTGTGTAATGTATATTTTTTTTAATTAATATGTTTCTAATACATATTATATAAAAATTAGTGGCCTGCATTTCTTCATAACATAAATTTTAATTAAATCAAATTTTATATTCCTCAGTTCTCGTAGTTGTTATAAAAATGCATATAAAGTTATATAGCAAAATCAGACGTGTAGTAAGTAGTATCGTCACTATGACATATGGCAGTTTTCCATCTTTATTTTGTCTTAGATGTTACATTACTTATTACCTACATTTATGACAACGCATTATGTCTATCTTTGTTTCATATCGGTTCTTTCAGAAAAACTATTTGCATATCTTATAAAAAAAATATGATATTTTTAATAATGTCACCATCTGAACTATATAAAATATAAGCATCTAAACTGTCACATTAAAGTCTTTAAGATATAATTAATAATTCTCGTAGCTGTGACGCGCAAATATTACAGCTTTCAGGGATCTTAATTATCGTATTCAAGTTTTATGACACTCGTAAATTTCCAGAGTTCTTTATTACATCAATTTCGTGTAGAAATACGGAACATTTCCTGAATATCAGGTGTTATATTCTAGTAATCCCATTTAATTTTGGTAAAAATCAATAAAATATCCACAGCGCATATCAGTGATAATATCTTGTAGAGTCTTCGAAGATATATTTGAATGTATATATCCACTCACACCACCAGCCATTTTCGTATTTTTTTCTAAAAACACACGGACCTTTACGCGCACGCGTTTCGAGTCCGTTCCGGTGGACCGTGGTCACAAAAATAGTTTATGAGTTGTTTAGACTGAATCCGATACTGTAAAGCGTATATTTTTTAAGAGGTCATGAGCACTGCAATACACTGGTGTTAAAATTATTTAATTTAAATGGCTTGAGCTACAAAATAATTCAGGTGTAACACGACACTTTGAGAAAAATATGACTACTTGTTAATCGAGGATTTTTAATTCAAAAAGTAAATCGATGACCTATGCTTTTTATATTTTTATATATAATTGGTAAACATATACATACGGAAAAAAATAAACAACATATATTACAGTAAAAAAATATTTATTTACATAAATATTAATATCTTTTTTTCATAATTAATACGTAATTTTTTCTTAATTTTTAAATAATTTATTTCTTTTTCAGTTTTACTGCTATGTTAATTTTTTTTTAAAATATTGTTTAGGATATTTCACATTCACATCATATGATTTTTTTGAGATCATAGATATCAACACTAAAATTAACGAAAATAAATAAAAATAGGTACCGTCATACCCAAAGTACCCAAATATCATTAAGTTGGTCATTAACGAAATTTATGTTTTATTAATTGATATGTACGGTTTTTTGACAAAATTATTATCTAAACTGTTAGATCTTGAACTAATTTTGATTATAAATAAAGTTTACATGTTGATTAATACGCCAAAACACTTTTAAATTAACCTGTATCATTAAGTGCAACTAACACATAACACACAGCACGAATCAAAATGGCGAACTAAGTTCTTTTATTTTTCCCCAAGAGCGTATTTAAAAAAATAAAGCCAATTGGATGTTATTCTATACAACGTATCGTTCGAAAACGATAAAATACCATAGAGTATTGTATTAAAACTGGTAAATAGTGAAAATGTAGTTTTTTGTATGAAATGAGCGTTGGTCCCTATAGAGACCATAGTGTATTAACGGAATTTTCTCAGAGGTCTCATTAGTTACCAAAGTGATGTGAGCGGGTATGTAACATACATTCAAATATATTTTCGACGTCATATATCCAGGTAGGGAGAACCAAGTACCATATACAGGGTTCAGAGGCTATTCAGAATCGATAATATGTTGGATTTATTTAATAAAAATAATAAAAAATATTTTTATCCGACACAAAAAACAAATCGTATGTATATAATTTCAATTACGCAATATTTGAACAAAAATATTTTAGTGCTTTCAACCAAATTAAACTTTATCGAGAAAAATGTACTTAGAGCGCAGATTACATTATAAGTGAATGTATATACGACTGTCAGTATTACAGAATTCATTCATGAGACTTGGTGCATCTAATTCATGAATTTTGTGGAATATTTTTAAACGAATATTTTTATATTATCTTTTAATAATTTTACAAGTAGTAATAATTAAAACGCACTTTCAATTCAATATTTAGTTCCTAATTTTGAAATTTGGCCAGACCTTTAAAAGTAACCCCGTACAATGGTCCCTGCCGATTTGCTTTGCTTCAATTTTTATACTGTTACAATGATAAGCAGTGACGCTGTTGCGGCAGGAATAGGTAATTTTTAATACAGTTTTTTATTATTTTATTAGATATTTAAAACCATGTCATCGGCATAGTTTATATTGTTGACACGTATTTCTTCTTTCAATATGTCATTCGACACGTGTTCTGCTGAGAACAATTTTTATATTGTTGACACATACTTCATTAACTTATATTGTTGAGTGTTGACATATACTTCGTAAACATGACACCCAATACGTCATCTGCTGAGAACAATTTTTATATTGTTGATACTTACTTCATTAACGTATATTGTTGACATATACTTCGTAAACATGACACCCAATACGTCATCTGCTGAGAACAATTTTTATATTGTTGACACGTACTTCATCAACTTATATTCTTGACATATACTTCGTAAACATGGCGCCCAATACGTCATCTGCTGAGAACAATTTTTTTATTGTTGACACGTACTTCATTAACTTGTATTGTTGACATATACTTCATGAAAATAACACCCAATAAGTCGTCTGCTGGAAACAATTTTCACTTTTAAAAAGTCCGCTCGTGACCACGGTCAATGTATGTAACTTAGCCGAAACGTCGAGCTTTACAAGTAAGTTCTATATATGTACGCGTTTTTGACTCGTTTATATATTTTTAAAAATGAAGTAGAATACGTTAGATTAAAAGTTCATACCGATACGGGCCGGATATTGTCAAAACAATGTTTATATTGTTGACACGTACTTCGTCAATATGTCACTGAATACGTGCTCTGCTGAGAACGATTTTCATGTTGTTAATACCTACTTCGTCAACATGTCACCCAGTACTTGTTCTGATGAGAACAATTTTTATACTGTTGTCACGTACTTTGTCAATATGACGCCCAATACGTCTACTGCTTTTATATTGTTGACACGTACTTGATAAACTTATATTGCTGATACGTACTTCGCTAATATGTCACCCAATACGTGCTCTGCTGGGTACAATGTTTATATATTACAGGGTAGCTAACAAAAGGATAGCTCTACTGATGGAAAGGTTAACGGTCGCAAATAGGCACGTAAGAAGTGAATGGTGCGGTATTCGAGTGTTAGTTTTTTATTTATATCATAAGATAGCAAACAAGCAGATGGGTCTCCTGATGAAAAGAGTCAACCATCGCTAGAGTTGTGGTGGTTAATATAATGCATAGCGTTATATAATAGCGCGCTATGTATACTTAACGTAAAGCGTTATAAAATATAGTTTATAGTCTAAAACGCGCTATCATAAAATAGTTTATCCGAACAATACACCACACCTCAAAGTTCATCGCCTATAGACACCAAAGGTGTTAATGGTGCGTTGTTATCTTGTGGCGAGGTCTTATGTCACATGCATAAGTTTGCCGGCTACCTTACCCTCCAAACTGGAACATGACAGTGACAAGCACTGACGCTATATCGTATATAATATACCGCTTTTCAAAACTGATTCACTGATACTATTGCGGCAGGATAGGTAAGGCAGTGATACCAGACCTGGGTGAGACAATGCAGAACTCTACCACCTAGTAGCCACGATGCTAGTGACTCGTATAGTCAATCGGTCACCTTTTACGACCTATCTGGCATAACGGCAATTAGTCTATTCTTCAAAGAAGCCCGGGACCAACACGGGGAAAAAGTGATAGTTTGACATTAAGAAAGTATTGTTGTAAGTTTTTTTTATATAGAAGAGGGGACAAACGAGCAGGAGGTGCACCTGATGGTAAGTGATCACCGCCGCCCATGGACATCCACAAAACCAGAGGTAAGTTGCAAGTATTGCAAGTAAAAATGTTAGAAATTTAATAGTCTTTATTTTATTATGCCAAGGGAACAATTTGTACCGTAAAGGGGACAATTATGACAACAGTGGAGTATGAAGTTTGGCACGGTTAAATTTGACATCAGGGAAGTTGCTATACAAGATTCTTTTTGATGCTATATCCCCTAAATATCTACTGACTCTTTTAGTTCTTTGCACTCTCCTGATTCCCCGTATCGCTCTATCGTTAGAACCTTGTTGTGATTTCTTCCAAATAACTCTGCTGCCTACTCGTACTCCTTTGCGGTACACACAGTAATGTTGTGGAATTCTCTGCCTAGTGAGTGTGAGTAAAAAAATACATTTGCTTTCCTTTAATAAAAAATATAACTGTCACCGTCTCAATGACGAAGACTTCTTTCTCGGCATTGTGTTGCTTCTATTACTTCAATATTTGTTAGAACGCCGCACTAAGTCGTGATCAGTCACAAAGCAGCTAGAAGCTAGCGCAGAACGTAGTAGGTACGCCAACCCGCTATTTGCACTCAAGTGCAGTGATGCAGTAGAGCTATCATTAGTCACTTTTGTATTTTGAAAAAAGATAGCAGCTAATACTCCAAAAAAAGATAACATGGATTCTATGTATTCTATACTTTCTCTCTATTATGGATTCTATGCCTTTTTAGTTATTTCACAGTCTCGTAAAAAGTATTTTTGGAACAGGAAAATTAATGTTTGATTCGCTTAATTTTTTGCCTTGATAGCATTTTGTATTGGCAATAATGTTATTGGCCAGATTGTAATATAAACGTATTTTTAAAATACTACTGAATTCTAAGTAAAACGTAAGGGCAATTGAGATAATCGAATATAAAGTCCCAAATTCTTTATTCTTCATGAATATCGTCTAAATTAGGTATAAAATGAGACTAATACAAAAAAGTTTTAATTAAATTTGTCGATTTTCTTCAGAAAGGAAGTAAAATGAAAGTCCACATTTGTATGCGAGTTTGTAGTTTTACATTTCATATTCTTCATTCGTTCTAGAATATTAATCATTTTTACGTGACTAATGCTTTTTTTAAATTTTAAAAATGTTGAATTTTGAGGAAATACTTCATGCTTTCCTTATTTATATTAGTTTCACTTTTTTATATCATAAGATACCAAACAAGCAGTGATGGTCCTTCTGATTAAAAGAGAAATCATCGCCTATAGACGCCAAAGATGTTAATAGTGCATTGCTATCCATATGGTGGGGTGGCTAAGCCACTTGTAGAAGTTAACCTTATCATCAAAACGCGAATACGACTACGACAAGCACTGACACTATTGCGGCAGAAATAAGTCAGGCGGTGGTACCATATACCCGGGCGCGACTAATATTTTTAACGTGTATATTATAAATATAATAATTGCAGCCACTAGATTATCGTAAAGATAAATACTTCTTATCGAATGGAATGCTTTTAATTCATAAAATAATAATAGATGAAATGTTAACCTATTAAAAAATAAAAAGCATGAAATCGACAGTTGTTTGGGTTTTAGATCTTTATGCGTAGACAGCGTTGTAGACCGTGGTCCCAGGAACAAACTTTTTTTGATTAATGACAAGCTAAATTTTTGTGAACAGCATCGTTTTGACGAGACCTAAATCTTTTCTATCTTGGAAAAGTATCGAATCGGATAACTAATACAGTTAGGGGGCTTCGAACATTTTAATCCGGTGAAGGAATAATATATTATTACTTAATAACAATACTTATTTTTGTGCTTTAATCGCTTGATTATTTTATGAAAAACACGAAAAAATTTTTGTCCTACAGATGCTATGGTTTTTCTGACGAGTTCTCCAGTCTGAATATTCGAAATTATGAGATTTTTAAATTGATATTAATCAATTTAAAAACAACCTAATTTTCTCCCAACAGCTTGTTAATTATTATTATAATTCAAGAGTTACATTGGTCTACACGTAAAGTGGAACTTTTTTTAGTCTGCACTATAAAGTTTTCTTTTTTATCTATCTTTATTAGTTACCCGTTTCGAGATTTTTCGAAGATAGAAAAGATGGACGTCTCGTCAAAACTAAGCTGTTCACAAATTTCAGCTTGTTATAAAAAAAGTTTGTTTCTGGGATCATTGTCAATTCTATTTTAAGTCGTTAAGCATAACATTTTGACACAGTATGATATTTGAAACCAAGAGATATATTCTTTTAGAGAAATATGTGACAAACATTAAATTGTTTTAAATTTTGGATCTAGTAAGAACAATTTTAAGTTATTGTCTGATATCTGCGGCTATATCGTGAACAATTATCGATTTCCGCTAAATTAAATCTAACTTTTTCATTTTTGTAATTGCGAAAAAAGCAAGGTGCCAGGTGATGCTCTCTGTTCCTCCATTAATTGTTTTACCTTTCTCAAATACGTGTTTTAGTGCGGAGTCCTTGTTTAAATATCTCTCACCATTAAATAATCTGTTCACCACCATACCGCGGCTCCTATAAAACCTCGCAGCTATCTTTTTTCCAATGCAGCTCTGTTTCAAAGCGCTTAGTTGGTAAACGATTTCACGTATCTGCACATTCCCCCGGTGTTGGTACGAGCACCTTTGAAGAATGGACCAACTGCCGTTATGACAGGCAGGTTGTAAAATGCAACCGATTGGCTATATGTGTAATTACTATCGTGACTACTAGGTAGTAGAGTTCCGCAACGGCTAGTCCGAGTATTTGGTACCACCGTCTTAACTATTCCTGCCGTAATAGCGTCAGTGCTTCTTGTTCCGGCTTGGAGGGTAAGATATCCGGTAGACTTATGCATGTGACAATGCTACCCTGCCACACGGATAGCAATGCACTTTTAACGGCGGTGATTTCTTTGTCGTGTTCCGGCTTGGAGGGTAAGATATCCGGTAGACTTATGCATGTGACAATGCTACCCTGCCACACGGATAGCAATGCACTTTTAACGGCGGTGATTTCTTTGTCGTGTTCCGGCTTGGAGGGTAAGATATCCGGTAGACTTATGCATGTGACAATGCTACCCTGCCACACGGATAGCAATGCACTTTTAACGGCGGTGATTTCTTTGTCGTGTTCCGGCTTGGAGGGTAAGATATCCGGTAGACTTATGCATGTGACAATGCTACCCTGCCACACGGATAGCAATGCACTTTTAACGGCGGTGATTTCTTTGTCGTGTTCCGGCTTGGAGGGTAAGATATCCGGTAGACTTATGCATGTGACAATGCTACCCTGCCACACGGATAGCAATGCACTTTTAACGGCGGTGATTTCTTTTCCATCAGAAGAGCTATCTGCTTGTTTGCTAACTTATGATATAAAAAAACATATCTTTTGATATCTGCAGAGCTAAGGGAGGGCCAACACATTATGTTTTTGCCTAGAGCCCAGTGGATATGTATAGCCCAGTGGATATAAAATTATTAAGTATTAAAAATTAAAAAAAAAACATGTTAAGGTGACCCCAACCCTTTGAAAATTAGGTATGTTGTGAGATGTTCCTTTACTTATTGATTATACTTTGTCAGTAATTATTCATTTAACAAAATATTTTTTAATAAATTTTAACTAGATAATCGTCTAAGTTGGGGGCCCAAAGTAATGTCAGACTCATGGCTCTTAAAGTCATAGACAGTCGTCGCTGTTCAGGGCGCGTTGTTCGCGGTAGTTGTGCAACTATTAATTGGCAGTGGTAATCGCTTACCATCATATGAGCCTCTTGCCCATTTGCAACATATTTTATACTAGCTGCAACGTGCGGCTGCACGCTTCATTATTAAAGTTTTTAGTGAATCCCGCGGGATCATCTAATTTTTTCGGGACAAAAGTAGCCTATGTGATATTCCAGGTTATCAGCTACCTGTGTGCCAAATTTAATTCAAGTTAGTTCAGTAGTTTTGAGTAACAAACATCCATCCATCCATCCATCCAAACATCCAAATTTTCGCATTTATAATATTAATATAGATTAACAAGAAAAGCTTTATCCATACTTACCAATTACCGACAGGGATGTTTTGAAACGAATTCGACATAGGCACCTTCAAGAAAGAATATACTCATTCTTAAAGGCCGGCAACGCAACTGCAACACCTCTGGTTTTGCGGATGTCCATGCGCCGCGGTGATCACTTACTATCATGTGCACCTCCTGCTCTTTTGTCCCCTCTTCTATAAAAATAAATATTTACTAATATTATAAATGCCAAAGTCTGTCTATCTGTTGCGCTTTTACTGAACTAATTTTGACTGTTTTTGAATCATGAAATAGACGATATATTCGACACTCTTTATCGTCGGCACTTGGTGAGACTTCATATTCATACAATATTTTATATCGATAACAAGTGTTATCGATATAAAATATTGTATGAAATAGACGATGTAAATTTTACATGAAATATTAAATTTATAAAAATTCACGGGACAAATTACACTTACTGATCTAACCCCAAAGTAAGCAAATTATTTGCTTGTATTATGGGTGTCAGTTAACGATACTAATACATAGAAATACATATATAAATACTTTTACGTACATAATAAACACCCAATCCCAGAAATACAAACATCTATGCTCATCACATAAATGCTTGTCTCTGTCGGGCATCAAAACCGAGCCCCGTCGATTGCGTAGACAGGGTCGCTATACTCGACCAACGGGGCGATAAAATGTATAATATGTTACATAATTTGCCGCTAAGTTGCACGAAACAGCTATAGTTACTAGCAATGGCCTTTGGCCTAAATTCGAACATAGACTAATCAGTAAAAAAAACTTAAGTTTGAAAACTGACTTTAGAGTTTAGACATAAAGAAAATAATATATGTGTGTATATTATCAAGTTTGTCACATTTTTTTTTTTTTTTTTATGTCATAAGATAGCAAACAAGCAGATGGGTCTCCTGATGGAAAGAGTCAACCATCGCCTATAGACACCAAAGATGTTAATGGTGCGTTGCTATCTTGTGGCGAGGTCTAATGCCACATGCATAAGTTTACCGGCTACCTTACCCTCCAAACCGGAACACGACAGCGACAAGCACTGACGCTATTGCGGCAGGAATAGGTAAGGCGGTGGTACCAGACCCGGGCGAGACAATGCAGAACTCTACCACCTAGTAGCCACGATGGTAGTGACTCGATAGCCAATCGGTCGCCTTTTACGACCTGCCTGGCAGAACGGCAGTTGGCCTATTCTTCAAAGGAGGCCGGGACCAACACGGCGAATTTTTATTAATTTAATTTTTTTTAATGCATTTTATTTTAAAACATTAGGTTTGTGCAGTCCTCCGCAAAGCAAACTTTAACTGTGCCAAATTTTATACTCCACCGTACGCGCAGTTGTTCTAAAAAAGGGTACACAGTTTTCCTGTATATATTAATATATAGATAATTTTCCAACAGTAAATTTCTAAGCTTCCCCTGTAAAAGTAACCAATTTAAGTCCTGTCACGTGGGGAATATGAGTTTGCTTACGAACATAAACCGCTTGAGAATATGTTGAATACAGATAAGAAATTATGAGCTAGTAGTTTCATGTATGGAAATATGTTAAAATATGTAAAGAATATTTAACTTGCTCTTAATGTTATTAAAATAAATTTACTTGCGTCTCACAATTTTCACACAAGAAAAAACACTAATTGGTTTTTCAGAAATAACTTATTAAGAATCAGAATGAAGTAATATCAATAATACGAGTACATAATATAATATGTGTGTATTTATTACATATAATCTTAGATAAATCGGGACAAGCTAGTGTCTGAAATCGAGATTCAGCTCGAAAAAATCTCGGAATGGGATCGACTCAACTTAGTCCAATTTAACCTCAGGAAGACAACTGTGTGCGTTCACCGCTAAAAAGTTAGTTACCCTTTGACGTATCACCTCGTAATGAGAACACTTTCCTGACAGCCTCAGCCAATATTGGAATTCTTGGCGTTGACATATCGAACAACGTTCAGTTCTGTGATCACTTGGAAGGAAAGGGTAAACTGGCCTCAAAAAACTCAATGTGCTCAGTAGATCGAGACAGTACTTCTTGCCGGCTCATCGCTTGCAACTTTACAAAGCGCAAATTCGCCCTCGTGTGGAGTACTGCTCTCACCTCTGGGCGGGAGCTCCACAGTATCAGCTTCTTCCTCTTGATAGCATTCAGCGTAAAGCGGTTCGAATCGCTGACGACCAAGCTGTCTCCAATCGGCTTGACTCCTTGGTTTTACGCAGAGATATAAGTTCGCTTTGCATCTTTTATCGCATATATCATGGAGAGTGTTCCGACGAACTGTTTGGGTTGATCCTTGCTGCTGAATTTCATCATCGGACATCGCGGTAAAATTCAAAGTTCCATCCTCATCACCTCGATGGCTGGAAATCCACAACCGTGCGATTCTCCAGACACTTCTTACCACGCACTACTCCTCTGTGGAATTAATTACCGACAGGGGTGTTTCCGACCGGATACGACTTAGGCACCTTCACGAAAAGAGCATCCTTCTCCTTCTTGAAAGGCCGGCAACGCTGCTGCAAGATTTTAGTAATGTGGCTGTCCATGAGCGGTAGTAATCACTTACCATCAGGTGAGCCTCTTGCTTGTTTGTCACTTTTTCTGTAAAAAAAATAAAAACAACATAATTGATCTCGCGCGAGACCAATCATTTTTCTATGCATATAATAATGTTTATACTTATTGATTGGTAAGTAAATGTTCTCATCATTTATCGAAAATGTCAATATGCAGTTGACGAAGTGGTATATTTAGTAAAAGTGATGTAGCATTCAATTCACGAGCTGACAAACTGATGAATCATGATGAATTATTTCCCATGTTTCATCTAAAGCCACTTTAACTTTTCAAAGTCAAAATGTATTTTTTTATTCTTTAATCTTTAAAATAAATGCAAAAAAGTTCTTTAAGCTTCTTTGTATTTTGATTGTATCACTTATCTATTCTTGTTACCATAAATAACAGCGATTTCCCTTATTATTTCTTCGCTGGAAATCGGCTTAATTTTCCTGAGGACAAAAATAATTTCAGGATGTTCTATTGAACTAGATTATTTTAGGTATGTTTTTGAAATATTTACGAATATTTTTTGTTATTTAAATAAAAAAAATGGATTTTTATTGTATAGCTTTTCAAAAACCAGTATACTGTAATTTTAACAAACTAAGTGGATGTCTGAACTGACAAAATCCATGCTCATAGTTTTTACTCCTTTGAGCTTTGAATACCTCAATCTAGTGGGAAGTTTTAGGGATGACCTGCAGGGTCAACTGGCTTAAAGATTTTTTCATTAATATATATAATATTTTAATACTTATTATCCTATTCCGAACACAAAACACAAAAATCGTGAAAATTGGTCCAGTCGTTCCTGAGTTATAAATAATGTAACTAACAATCATGTTTCAGAACGACATTATTTAGTTGAATTAGGTTTTTTTTTGAAACGACGAAACATTTGGTCGAGTGGTTAGCGACCCCGACTACGCAATCGACGGGGCTCGGGTTCGATCCCCGACGGGGACAAACATTTGTGTGATGAGCATAAATGTTTGTATTTCCTGGTTTGGGTGTTTATAAAATATATTCTAGTATTTATATTTGTATTTCTATGTATTAGTATCGTTGACTAACACCCATAACACAAGCAAATAACAATTTGCTTACTTTGGGGTTAGATCAGTAAGTGTAATTTGTCGCGTGAATATGTTATATTATTATATTAATTGTTCAAAGGACCCCGTGCGAAGCTGGGCCGGGTCGCTAGTGTATTACAAAAAAAATATCAGTATGACTTGTTATTTGTAATTTTTTTTCTAAAAGTTACAAATAAAGCTAGTTATTAGTTTTTGGTCAAATATAACTTAGGTGTTACCCGTAATTTCGATATGATATAGTAAAATATTACTCATTTTCACTCGGTCGGGTAAAAAAGTACAATACAATACAATACAATAACTCTTTATTGTGCACCAAAATATATGACAACATTATAAGTTACAACATAAAAATAATACAAGTAAGATACACAAAGGCGGTCTTATCACTAATAAAGTGATCTCTTCCAGACAACCTTTACAATAAGGATAACAATATACTAGAAAAAGTGGTGCTAACCACAAGATAATTTATAGTTTTTATGCTCTTAAAAATATTAATAATAAAAGTAACATCCGGTTATAGTTATACAGAAAAGCAAAACAAAACAAAACAAATAAAACAGTGGTAATACATAAACCTAAATTTAAAAAAAATAAACAAAGTCTAATTTTATTCTAATTGTTCTGTGTACAATAAAGTATTAAATAAATAAATAAATAAATAAATAAATAAACAAAGTCACTAGGTACATAGAAAGTGACGTTTGACCATACTTTTGAAAGAGTTTAAACTTGGCGCTTTTCTGATATCTACTGGAAGAGAGTTCCAAAACGTAATAGCTTGTGAGGTAAAGGAACGACTGTAATAAATAGTGTTCTGCGTTGGCACTAACAGGGAACGATTATCAGCCGATCTAAGATATTTGTGCTGGTTGTCACGGAAAATGAATCTTTCTTTCAAATAAGATGGAGATTTCAGATCATAGAGAGTGGAGTATAGCTGTGAGAGAATATGAGTATTCCGACGAAGATGAATAGGCAACCACTTGAGCTTGTCACGAAATTCGGAAACGTGGTCATATTTGCGCAGACCAAATATGAACCTTATACAAAGATTTTGAAGTCGCTCAAGTTTATTGATCTGGTCTAAGGAGAGATTTACATAACTAGCGTCAGCATAATCTAAAATAGAAAGTAGTAAGGAATCTGCCAGCAAAATTTTGGTAGGAATGGGAAGCAAATACCTAAGACGTTTTAATGAACACCAGGCACAGAAAACTTTTTTACTAAGCTCCTGGATCTGCTTAGTCCACGATAAAGTATTATCAATGTAAATGCCAAGATTTTTGACAAAATCGCTGTAGGGAATAGTGACGCTATCAAGCTCTACTGCGGGCAAATTACTTCAGTTAACTTTTTTAATTAGCCCGGGACAACCAATTATAATAGCCTGCGTCTTAATTGGATTTAGCTTAAGACCAAATGATTTGCACCATGCATCGATATTCGCCAGGTTACTATTAATTGCTAGGAGAGCATTTGGCAGTTCTGAAAGCGTTGCTTGAGAATAAATTTGCAAATCATCAGCGTAAAGATGGTACGATGTGGACAGAATGGCAGTAATAAAATTAATAAAAATCGTGAATAATAAAGGCGATAAAACGCCACCCTGTGGCACGCCAACTATTAAATCTGACCAAGCCGATGCGTTTGCTGCAGTTTGAATACACTGTCGACGCCCTCGAAGATAACTGCTAAGCCAGTCCAAAACGGATTGATACCTTGAGAGATTTCAAGAGGGCCAACAGTACGTCATGGTCAACAGTATTAAACGCATTACTAAAATCTAACAACGCTAATACTGTAAGTTTTTTGCTGTCCATACCAGAACGAACGTCATCTGTGATCTTTATTAAGGCAGTGGTGGTGCTATGACCGGCACGGAAACCAGATTGAAAGTTTTAAGTGACTTTCAATCTGGTTTCCGTGCCGGTTCTTGTTAGCGTTTAAGAAAATGGAGAGTGATGTTTGACTAAGCGTTCTAATACTTTAGACAGGAAAGGTAAAATTGAAATTGGACGATAGTCAGAAAGAGAAGCTGGATTTGTCTTTTTGGGTAAGGGAATAATTTTAGCATCCTTCCAGATTTTAGGAAAAACTCTTGATGTGATGGAGTGGTTAAGAATATGAGTGAGGACTGAGGATAGGAGAAACAATATCAAGTATGGGAACGATCATATTACGACCTACCTCATCACAACCAACAGCATTCGATGAAACGGACAAGATGTTCTTTTTAACGTCAGCCTCAGTAAACTCGTTAAAAGTGAAAGGAGTGTAGTCATTTAAAGGAAGAGAAGCAAGATGTTGCAATGTTTGTATTTTGGTATTAATGTCATAGTCAAGAGAAGGTTTGGAAAAATACTGATTTAAAGTATCTACGTGAATACCTGAACCAGGGGTACCTGGGGCTGGCTTACCTACTCCTAAAGATTTTAAAAATTTCCAAACTTTAGTGGCGTCACCATTCTCTTCAGATTTGCGAATATAACGTCATTGAGCGTCCCTGCATAGCAAATTACAACGATTTCTAATTTTTACATACTGTTCACGAGACTCTGGAGATCTATTTTTTTTATATTTTGCCAGTAATTGGTGTTTTTTATTTATAATACTCCGTATGTCGTCTGTAAGCCAGGGAGCAGGCAGGTGCTTTAATTTGACGGGTCTAATGGGAGCATATTTATCATACAGGTTAATAAGAACATTATTGAACCGACTTATTTTGGCATCCACCGTAGCTTCAGCAGCCACAGAAGACCAATCAAAATTACAAGCGTCGTTCCGCAAAGACTCGATGTCCAATCCACCAAAATTGCGGCGAAAAAGAACTTGCGGCTTCAACTTGGAAGGTCGAAGTTTGGCAGAAAGGTAAATCAAATCATGATTTGAAAAGGGTGTTGATCCGCACTGACCGTAATTGGCAACAAGATCTGGAGACGATACAGTAATAAGGTCTAAAAGAGAGGGTATACAATTAGGTGTACAGTGGGTAGCTTTGAGGGGTAACAAGTGTAGGTTATGTCCTTCTATCACGGATAGAAGTTTATGGGTTCTACTATCCCTCTTTAGGATACACGTATTGAAATCCCCCATTAATATGACGTGATTATAAGTGGGAAGGTTTGTAAAGATAAACTCATCGAAAGTATCGAAATAGTTTAGTAATAAAGAAGGACTATAAAAAACTCCCAATAGCACCTTGGTGTGTGATAACATGACTTCCACTACCAAATGCTCAGCAGCATCGGCAGGGGGAGGTTGTGGTGAGGAGCTAATTTTGGAGAACGGTATTACAGATCGTAAATAAATAGCCACACCACCCCCAACTCTACCAATGCGGTCATTCCTTATAAGGGTGTAGCCAGGGAGAGAGTAAGTGGTAGAAGGAAGACAAGGTTTAAGCCAAGTTTCTGAGACAAGAATGGCATGGATCTTATCACAGTTAAAAGACGCTAGCATGTCAGGATAGTGTGCCGGAATACTTTGAGCATTGATATGCACAACATTGAAATGCTTGGAGGAGTTTAGAAAGGACGCCGATACAATATCATTAAAAGAAGAAGATGCTGTACTGTAAACACTACCGTCACTATCTATATCACTATTCAAAGAAAAAGAAAAGAATAAAACATGTGATTATTATAAAACATGCAATTATCCG
The DNA here is from genome assembly GCA_036924255.1 of Apodemia mormo. NCBI lineage: Eukaryota > Metazoa > Arthropoda > Insecta > Lepidoptera > Riodinidae > Apodemia > Apodemia mormo. Next base: position 42,193,056 of record JAUPFN010000001.1, on the reverse strand, counting down.
ACTGTTTTATCGTGATATTACCGCGTTCAAACAAACGTAACAACTCATCATTTTTGTTATATTAGCTAAAATTATTGTAATATAAGTTTCGATTATTTTTAGTTCAAATTCGTATCAACCCGTCGCCTGGCTCGCTTGCAGCCTTACAAAGAGCAAATTTGGTTTCAATAGCGTATCTATTGTTTTAATTCTCTGAGCGGAAGGAACAACCCTGACCCTTGATAATATTCAGCATCGAATTATCGACCAGGCTTTTATAATTGGCATAAGTCATTTGTTTGCTCTGCAGTATCTTTTGTATCTGTGATAAAGAAATTCCTGAGATGAATATTTTTTGATCAATTCTGTTTTAATTTTACGATAGATAATAATCATGATGTCTGGAAATACGCAGCCTGTATTTCTTCAGACTGTTCTAATCACTATATACTCTTCTGCAAAACCAATTATCGGCTTGCGTGTATCTTAAAGGATACGGCTTAGAGACATTAAGGGAAGCCATTCAAAGGTTTTTTTTTTTATAATCAGTGTGTGCCCTCTTTTATAAATATAATATGTTGTATTTTTTTAAAATACTAAAAAATATATTAAGTATATACCATTTTTCACTTCCCGCTACGTATGTAGATAAGGAAGATATATTATGACCCGATTTTCAAAAATATAATTTTCGCCAGATCTCCTCCTTTTGAGGAGCCTTTTCCGACTATATTCACAATGACGTCAGTATGTCTGTATGTAAACATCTCATAACTTTTCAACGGCTTGACCTATCAAAACATAGATGGCATTTAATTGGATTTTACTCAACTTAGACTTTCTGAAAATTTAAACCAATTTGGTTCAGAAGATTTTGAGAAATTTGAAATTTGTCATTGTAAAAATTAAAAAAAAAATGTTTTTGACATTATTTCGACATTTTTCAACTTATAGATTATATAGCTAGGAAAGTATTTTAGAGCTCAAAAATGCTTTAAATGCCATTCGAAAGATCAAAATCGATCATCGTTTCTAATCTACTTTTCAAAAATCAAATTACTGGAACATATTTTTAACAAAATTACATTTTTGAATTCTGAAAAAAATCTATGCTGAGTTGTAGTTTTTGTTTAAAAAAATCTATGCTTAGTTGTAGTTTTTGTTTCTTTAAACAAAAACTACAACTAAGCATAGATTTTTTTAAATATATCTTGTTTAAAGAAACAAAAAAATACAACTAAGCGTAGATTTTTTTAAATATATATGTTTAAAGAAACAAAAAATACAACTAAGCATAGATTTTTTTTAATATATCTTGTTTAAGGAAACTAAATCTATAGCTAAGCATAGATTTTTTTTCAGAATTCAAAAATCTAATTTTGTTAAAAATATGTTCCAGTAATTTGATTGTATTGTAGCTCAAAGGAGCTTGAAATACCTTAATTTAGCGAGAAGTTTCAGAGATGACCTGCAGAGTCAACCGGTTTACATATTTTTTTAAAATAAAATAACAAAAAAGCAGATGGTTTGTCTGATGGAAAGAAACAATTATCGCCTTATTAATCGCCAAAAACCAGAGATATTAATAGTACATTGCTGTACGAGTGGCAGGGTTGCCAAATGTATAAGTTTGTCAGTTACTTACTCTCTTAACTGAAACACGACGTTTACAAGCACGGACGCTAATATGGCAGGAACTAAGTAAACGGTTGTACCAAAACCCAATCGAGACTTTTTTTATAATATAAAATAGCAAACAAGCAGATGATTCTCCTGATGGAAAGAGTCAACCATCGCTTATAGACATCAAAGATGTTAATGGTGCGCTACTATCCTGTGGCAAGATCTAATGCCACAAGCATACGTTCACCGGCTACACTGACAAGCACATACGCTATTGCGGCAGGAATAGATAAGGCGGTGGTACCAGATTCGGGCGAGACAATGCAGAACTCTACCACCTAATTAGAAGACACGATGTAAGTGATACGCATTAGCCTTCTCTTGCTTTTAACGAGATGCCTAGCAGTAAGGTCATTGCTCTATTCCACGAAAGGAGCCCAGATCAATATTTTTTTTTTTTTTTTTTATATCATAAGATAGCAAACAAGCAGATGGGTCTCCTGATGGGAAGAGTCAACCATCGCCTATAGACACCAAAGATGTTAATGGTGCGTTGCTATCTTGTGGCGAGGTCTAATGCCACATGCATAAGTTTACCGGCTACCTTACCCTCCAAACCGGAACACGACAGCGACAAGCACTGACGCTATTGCGGCAGGAATAGGTAAGGCGGTGGTACCAGACCCGGGCGAGACAATGCAGAACTCTACCACCTAGTAGCCACGATGGTAGTGACTCGATAGCCAATCGGTCGCCTTTTACGACCTGCCTGGCAGAACGGCAGTTGGCCTATTCTACAAAGGAGGCCGGGACCACAATTATGCATTATGGAAAGTGTATGCATCGTACCAGTAAAAGTAATTCAATTCTCGTTAAGGATTACTTTTAATACGTTAGGCATCGTAAGGTTGCTCGTTTAAAAAAATAACAAGACGCCCACACCCATACGCCCACATAGATTTCACATATTATTTTGCGAAATGAGGACCAATGATTTCCTACGGTCTACATAAAAATTTGATTTTTTTTTAAGATCACCTTTGTTGTCTTGTGGTCTAGTGTCGGTATTGACCACATGAAGCCCCGGGTTAAATTCCCGGGTCGGGCAATTCAAAAATGTGTTTTTTCAGTTTTTTGATAAAAACAACGTTGGCCATAGGCTTGCCACCTATCACATTGTGGGACTAAGTATCTTTGGCTAATCGTGGGTGCACTTGTTGTACCTCTGCCTACCCCTTCGGGGATATGAGCGTGAAGTTACTTTTTTAAACTTAAAAAAATATATTTTGAGACGAGCGGATTTGAACTAGCAACCTTGTCTTAAATCCAGATAACGCGGTGATCGCTGAGTTCCGTGTCAGCGGTTTTACATGTGGTAATGGACCTGGGAAATTCCCCTTTTCTTTATGATTCATTTCGTCCATTGTAATGGTTGCTGGATATACATACGTAATTTATAATTTTTGAAATCAGTTGATGAGATTTTGAGTTAAATTGTAACAAACAAAAAATCAAAACTTCCTCTTTTTAATATTAGTTTAGAATAGTTTAGGTCAGTGTAGCTCAGCAGAAACTGGTCTTTGAGGTCATGAGGTCTCGGAATAGATTTTGATTTTAAAACTTATGCATATGGTATTACCATCTCTCCACACGGGATAGCAACGCACCGTTAACATCTTTGATGTCTATAGACGGTGTCAAATATTTTCTATCAGGGGAGCTATGTGGTTCTTTGCTATTTTCTGGTATAAAAAAGTAAGTGTTTTTTAAAAAAACTTTAAGTAGCAGCTAGGAATCTAGTTGTGGTGATAAACAGTCTTATTCCTCGGATCGGCCTTTGGTCCCGATAATCGTAAATAACATTTTTTGATCCCACAACGAGTCAACAGTGGTAGCCTCTTTATGTCGGTTGTATTACGACTATTAAGTGTTACATTTCATATTGGCATAGGTAATATTTATAAATACAATTTAAAATTAATTGAATATAATCAGATCGTGGTCCAAACGAACTAACTTTTTTTTAATTAATAACAAGCTGATTTTTTGTGAACAGTTTCCTTTTGACGAGAAAATCATATTTTCTATTTCCGAAAATTCTCGAATCGGAAATAAGCTTGTTATTAATTAAAAAAAAAATGTTCGTGGGACCACGGTCAATTTCGAAAAGTGCACACATTGTACAATACGTTTTACGCTTTACGGCACTATTCGTTTTTTAGCTGTACCCTAAATGCTTCTCTGCATCTATATGCTCGAAAACGAAACATCTCTGGTATTTTTCAAATATAAACGGGTCAAAAACGCGTATATACATACTGGCATTCAATCTTGGTCAGTCAAAGCGTGCACAGGAATTATTCCAAAAGTCACAACTCCGACTGCCTCGTGGTTTAGGGGTTAGTCTATTCAGCGCACATCAAGAGTCAATAATCATTATCAGGTCAATAAAGATACAGAATAGGGATCACTAGTCATCCTGCCAACCTTTAAGAAAAGAGCCTACTCATTTTTAAAAGGTCGACAACGCAACTGCAAGAACTCTTGTATTGCGGATGAACTCAAAGGGCCATAGACGTTCAATTTAACTTGCCTATCCCGCAAAGAAACAGAGATAATTTTCTTTGATGGTTCAGATCAGTGCTTTAACCCATCATAATATATAGCTACGTCGTTAAGTTATTCTGTAATCACGATATGGAGCAATAAAGTATTAATTGAGTAATGTGCCGGGTGCTTATAAATTTATTTCAACTAGCAAACAAGTGAATTGCTCTGTTGGTTAAAAGAAGTGTCTCACAATCAACACCAATAATTTTATATAAAACTAGCTCTTACTTGAATCTATTGGATAAAAGATGGCCTGTTGTTCTTGGATAGCAGATGAAAGTGTGAAAAGATAAAAAGTGTTCTTATAGTTTTTTCGTGATTTTTCTCGAAAATCCATAATTTTGGTAACTCGGAGTGTGGCGGGTGGCATGTTACCACCCCTGTGTTTCGGATAAGCACGTAAAACCGTTGTTCCCAGTTATCGTTACAAAAAACTGAAAATCATTAACAAGTCTTTTAAATGCGGCGATGGGGATAACCACTCATTTTTCAAGCCAAAAAGCAAGTGAAACGAGGTGACACGGAAAGTCTATAGACGTTTGGTTTACTCTGCCTACAAACAAGGGAACCGGCCGTGATGCAGTTTATTAATTTTATCTCAATAATACAAACGTTTCCTTTTTATAAGTATAGATTGTAAAAGAAATACTATATAGGAAACCGTACAATATTCTTGTTACTTTGAAATAAACTTCCGTTGAAAATGTTCAATAATTTCTGCGCCTTATGGCAAAATAATAAAAAGGGTAGACTTTTATGTTTTTACTTAGTGTTGACTACGGATTCGCCTGTGCGCTAAGGAACTTTTTATTTTTTTTTGCCATTATTGAAGTATAGACCATCTGCCCTTCTGCCAGACAGTATGTAAGAGGCCAACAATTACAAGTCATTACTATTGTTGCTACTAGGTGGTAGAGTTCTGTTGCATCGTCGCCAGGGTCTGGTACCACCGCCTTACCTATTCCTGCTGCAATAGCCTAAGTCCTTGTAACGGTGTATTTTTGTTTGGAGGGTAAGGTAGCCGACAAATTTATGCATGTGGCATTAAGATTCACCTAAGGATAGCAACTCACCTTTAACATCTTTTGTCTGTAGACGATGATACCTCTTTCCATCTGGAGAGCTCCGCAGAGATCGTCCGCAAAACGTTAAAATAATTTATTATGAAATATATTATATTATATATAACTTATTATATTTATTACGTTACTATTTCTTCTTATCGTCAACATCACTACATAGTATAAAACCAATTCGCTTTCTCTGTCTGTCTCTATGTCCCTATATCCATATGCATGCTTAAATCTTTAAAACTGCGCAACGGATTATGATACGATTTTTTTCAATAGATAGAGTGATTAAAGAGGGAGGTTTATATGTATAACTAGTTGTTGCCCGCGGCTTTGTTGCCGCGGACATTGTTTACTCCGCACAGCTCCTCCCCCGTAAGCGATAGCGTGATAATATGTAGCCTATATATTGACCCGACCTGTTAGTAATATTCATGCAAAATTTGAAGTAAATCCATGCAGGACTTTTTGAGTTTACCCCGGACATACATTGATTTTCCTACGATTTTATTATGTGTTTAAGTATAGATAACATTCAATATAGTGTAGAAAAATGCTGCAATTTTTGAATTTTCTTATGCCATGTCGTAAATAATTACATTTTTTCCCACTTATATTGCAAACGCAGGCTAGACCCTACGAGCTTTATCAAAATAATGTACTAAGTATTTGTACACCTTGTAAAGTTCTACAGAAAACTCCGCGATGGTATATGTCTATCTCTTATGGATAACCCACAATAGCATTTTTTGCCATTTACTTTTTACGAGTAAATAATACTTTTTTCGATGCAATTTTAAGCAATACAGCACTAATCCTTATCCAATTAAATATCTTAATTACCTTAAATACATTGTTGATTTAATATAGATCAATATGGCCGTTTACAGTATGTAATTTAAATGAATATTTTCGAAGATATTACAGATTTAAAATTGTTAAAATGCAGGGGCATAGAGTTGCGGGGTTACCGACCGGTCGGAGGCGCGCACGCGGTATGTTCTGAAACCGTTGGGAAACGTGTTAATTTTCGGATATATATATATATAAAATACCACAGTTGCATTCACGTGGGTTAAGAGGCTAAGAGTCGAATTATTCGATTTATGTTTCTTTCTATAGCATAAAAGTTTAACAACCCCATTCTTCTTATGTAATTTACATATATTGCGTTAACTATAATAATTTCATCTGGAAGCATTTTATGATGAAAAATAATTATATTGATGATAATATAATAATTATATGCATGATAATAGAAAAATAATTATCTCGGTATGTCATTTAGTTTCCGAGAAATTCGTGGATTCGTAAACATGTCATAACTTTTTGATGTTTTTAAATATAGGTATATTTCAACACTTTTGAACGGCTAGACCGTTCGAAACGCGGTTGATGGCATTCGATTGTATTCCGCTCAACATAGATTTCCTGAAAATTTGAACCGATTCGGTCGAGGAGGTATTGAGAAATTTTGTAAAAACACCAAAAAAAATTTTTGACGAAACAGTATTTTTTAATATAACTTCCAGATATATATACCGATTGAGTACAAAAACTAATCTGCTCTATTCCCCAAAAACTACGTCTATTACATAAATTGCATCAAAATCGGTTTATCCGTTTGGAAGTAATCGTTAACTAAAAGTGTTTTTTCGACAAAATGGTTGAAAAATTTTATCGGTGTTCTACGATATTTTAGTACTAAAAACTACGTCAAATGCCGTTTCAAAAATCAAAGTCGAATCTAATTCTTAAACTTATAGCTTTTCAAATATTAAAATTACGTTGTTTTAGCAAACTTACTTAATTTTTTTTAAATAACTTTTAAGTTAATTTACAGATTGACTTAAAAATATTATCAGCTTCTGTTCTTTAAAAATTGCGTCAAATACCGTTAATTTAATCAAAATCTGTCAATTTGATTGGGATTTATCAATGACGAAAAATAAAATGTTTTTAGACATTGCATCGAAATTTTTCAACATATCGATTAATTAACTAAAGCAATATTTTAGTACTCAAAAATTGAGTTGAATGTCATCATCGTTTTTAAAATATAAGCTTTTCAAAAATTAATATACTGCCATTTTTAACAAAATAGATGTTTGAACTGAAAAATCGATGCTTATATTTTTTACTCTTTTGAGCTTAAAATACCTTAATTTAGTAAGAAGTTTCAGGGATGGCCCGTAGGGTCAACCATTTACACATTTTTTCCCGTTTGTCCCGATGCCTCGTCTTAATAAATGGCAGGGTCAAACCTTCAACTTTGCAGGCTTAGATTTGAGCGTTGACTGTTTTTCACACGGCCAACTATATATCGCTCTTTCAAGAGTAACCTCTAAAGAAAACATGATTGTATTGTCTAATGGCAAGAAAGCTGTGAACGTTGTATATAAAGCATTCTGTAAAATATATTAATTGTAAAAATAAATGAAATAGGTAAAAATGTAAAAACTAAAAATGTAGTACCTATATGAATTTGGATATTCCAAAGATAGCAGCAAATCTTCATGGTGTTGGGAAAGGGGAATTGTTTTACTCCAAATTTACGCGTGCGGGCCACGGGCAGTAATAAATAAATCAAAACTACTAGATCGATTTTAATATTTTTTTCACTGAGTGACATAGGCTATATATTTTATACCTGTGCGAAGCCGGTGTATGCCGCTAGTTGCTAAATATGTCGATGAACATCAATACTTGTTACGACTACCGATCAACTAATAAACAGGCCTAAATCTACCCGTTTACAGCTGATGTCCGATTCATTTAGCGCTAAAAAACGGATTACCAGCGTAAAGCGTGGTAATACGTATTTTTACGTTTTCATGAATTTCACTTTTCGTAAGAACACTTACTGGATTAGAAACTAATTAGGTTTTTCGAACGGAATCTTCTAAGGGTGAATCTATGTTACTTAAGGGATTTGTAAAATAATTGGATCTTATTTTTCTTATTTATCTTAAAAGGAGATGTGAGGTGCAAAATATAATGTTAAATAATATTTTATTGTAACAATAGCTTTGTAAATAGTGACCATTTAATTGATATATCATATTGGTAATATATTTAGGCTGTATATGTTATAAAACTATTTCTATACGAGGATAATCTAATGGTACAAACAATTAATAAGTAAAACATAATTTTCTCACTAAAACTGCCCCTATATACCTATACAGTTTCTACAGCTAGGGATCTAGTCAAAGCATAATACTCAGCACTCTAAGTGTAGCTACAGTAAGATTTAGGCTTGCTAAGGCCGGTTTTAAACCATTAAGACCCATTAATGCCTTTGAATTGACGAGGCAACATCGCACAATAAGAATTAAATTTGTACGCAAGCATCCTCATTGACATTTAAAAGACGGTTATGTTTTTGGACGAGTCTAAATACGGTCTATAAGATAATAGCTGTGAAGGAAGTAAGGTAAAAAAATTAAAAGTAAAAAGAATAGAAATACAACTTAGTCCAACAATGTGATAGGTGGCATATCGCTAACCGGGCTCTTACCTAATCCTAGGCAACATTGTTTTTATCGCAAAACTGATAAAACATACTTTTGAAATACCCGACCTAGAAATCAAACCCGAGACCTCTAATGGTTAAGACCGACATCAGGCCACTAGACCACGATTTAAAAAAGTAATAACAGAGGAGGCGTAGGCTCTGTGATAGAGTAATAAGACAAGCCCACTGTGTTTCTTCATTCAATTTCATTCAATCTCATTCAATCTCATTCAGTCTCATTCAGTCTCATTCAGTCTCATTCAATCTCATTCAATCTCATTCAATCTCATTCAATTTCATTCAATTTCATTCAATTTAATTCATATTTCATTCCATTTCATTCCGTTTCGTTTTGCTTCGTTTCGCTTCGTTTCGTTTCATTTCATTTGATTTCGTTTTGTTTCGTTACATTTCAGTTCATATGCAAATATAGACTGGGAATTATTCTATGCGACGTTCGAAGATAGCATTAAAGGGATTTTTACTGAGCGTGTCAGTCCGCTTATGATAAGAATGGAATAAGGTGGAAACTTGATAATTCATGCTCAGGATTAGTAAAAGACTACTTCTACGAGGTTGATGTCATTCCCATGGAATGGTCATCACGCAGTCCTTCTCTTTCGGATCTTAGTCCGATCGAGCAGCCTGGGATGAGCTCAAACGGAGTGTACAGCAATGAAATCCAGATTAATTCCCATTTTAAGAGCTTAAAACTACTTTGATATTGAAATGAGATCTCCTCTATAGTATCGGCCACCTCAGGAGTTTCATGCTTGGTTCGTTATGTGAACCTCGTGTCAAGAGCACGCGGAAGCTACACAAAACATTTTATTAAATATTGTTCATATTATGTAATCGTAATTGATCATTATATAGTGTACTCGTAGTTTGTTCACTATAGGTAAATCGTCGCGCGCAATCGTTTGCCGATCAAATGTTTAATCTGCGGTAAATTGAATACGCACTCTGGAGAGAGCACCAAAATTTATAGTATACAATTTAATGTCTTTCTTTTTTTGTTGTACAATAAATAGTTATGACTGATTAATTAATAATATGTGATAGAGTAGATACTTTGGTAGGTGATACCAGTAGATACTGTATATATTGCACATAATGTTCTTTTGTTAATTAGCATTTAAAATTGAACATTCGCTCTTTGCTTTTTTGTTTTGATCTATAAGGAACAGAAAAAATAATTATTATTATCAATAATATTAAATACTATTAAATACTAGCGGCCCGTTACGTGCTTCGCTACGTGTCGCCATTTATTGAATTCATTTTTTATAAAAAATGTGATATATAACGAACCGCTCTACCGATTTTGTGCAAACTTCACATAAACCATCTACTAAATAGTCCGAACAAAGCCTAAACATTTGAAGAGTCGAAAAGAAGACGAAACAGTGAAATCGCAATTACGGCTTTGCACGGCTAAGGCCGGATTGAGTTGTTACTCATGTTATTATTATAGGGATTTGTCAGCTAAAAGGGAAACTAGAGACCAATAGGTCATCTAGTCCCTGTGCTGGTCTAGGCGTAAACCGAAACTCAACATGAACTTATGACAAAGCGTTTCGTACTTCATGTACTCATCAGATGGGCGACAGCCCATTACGTTGTATATTATGCTTATTCGCATAGGATACAAGTGAGAATGGACCCCGTCAGGGGAGGACCATCCACTTTTGAGTCTATTGGAGCAACGCTCGCTAAACCAAGGGCTGTTTTACCGGTTAGGATTGGAACCCGTTCCAATCTACACAGCTAATCTCATAAGAGAGAAGCAATGCCTAAATATTTGGTTTGGATAGGTGCGCCCGTTCTCGAGTTATAAAATTACAACAAAAAGTGGCATTGATTTTTATATATATATAAGAAGATATAATTATTAATTGGACTTATTATTTGTTTTATTTAAATGAATTAGTATATATAGATTGAAAAGCATTATGTAATGCTTTTTTTATTTATACTGATATGATAAATGCAAATTTTTTTCTGTGTGTCTGTTTATCCGTCAGTCTGTTTGTCTGTCCCTTAGTTTGTTGCATTGCACTTTCATGCCTAGACCGCTGAGCCGACTTTGGTTCTGAATGAATTTTGGCAAGAAGATAGTTGAAGACCCGGGGTCAATTATAGGCTACTTTTTTTCAAATATCTAGCCTTAAGGAACCAATTAATATAGGATGTAATATATTGATAATATCCTTCTCTACTTGCAGGGGAAGCTGCGTCAATTCAACAAGACTATATTAATATACTAAATGGGAAAGTTTGGATGTTTGGATATTTGGCTGTATGGATGGATGGATGTCTGTTAGTCATGCAAAAACTACTGAACGGATTTAGATGAAATATGAGACACAGGTTCATGATGACCTGGAATAGCACATATGCTACTTTTTGTCTAGGAAAAATAAGTTGTTTTCGCGGGATTCGCCAATAATTTTTGTAATGCAGCGGGTTGCACGCGGCAGGTAATTTTTAATAAAATCTATTTAGCATTCATAATTTTCGAAATTTTGTGATTTTGAAACTGAATTATTTACATTGTTGCCGAGTGTGGTTTTTATTTAAAGTACATATAAAGCGATATTCGGATTTTTTAGCAGAACTCGAATCTGAACGGGGTCGTCTAGGAAACTACAAAAAAATTATATATTTGCGTATTACTTCAAAATTATTTAAATTAATGATTATGCGGTCCTTACAAAGTTGTCGGTAACATAAAACTCACAGAGGTCATAAGTTTTCAATTGAAAAAGTTGAGGAACAAACTTTCTAATGGCAGAGTTCAAAGGTTTTGACTTTTAATTTTCTAAAGTTTAATCGCATTAGCTGTATCTCACAAAAGCTACTTATCATTTAAGGGCTGATTATATAAGATGATTATTAATTATTTAATAATTTTTTATTGTCTTTTGTAGTCTATTGAACATATACCATTCTTTTTTTATATCATAAGATGGCAAACAAGCAGATGGGTGTCCTGGTGGAAAGATTCAACCATCGCCTATAGACACTAAAGATGTTAATGGTGCATTGCTATCTTGTGGCGAGGTCTAATGCCACATGCATAAGTTTACCGACTACGTTACCCTCCAAACCGAAACACGACAGTGACAAGCACTGACGCTATAACACAGGAATAGGTAAGGCGGTGGTACCAGACCCGGACGAGACTAAACTCTAACACCTAGTGAATTCTACTACACAGTTCGTAAGAAGTGAATACGTGACATTACCATCGAGACTACTGAGTGGTAGAGTTCTGCAAAGTCTTGCAATAGCGTCATTGCTTGTCATTATCGTGTTTCTGTTTGGAGGGTAAGGTAGCAGTTAGGCTCACGCATGTGATCTGTCATCCCGTCATGTGGATAGCAACGCGTCAATAACATCTTTGGTATCAATAGGCGATGGTTTCTTTTTCCATCTGGAGAGCCATCTTTTGTTTGCTATAAAAAAAGCATGTTAAATAATATCACATGCTTTATTATGTGCTAAATATTCAGATATTTTAAAACAAATTTTTACAGACTTTTGATTTTATACATTATTGAAAATTGTTTACTGGTGGATCTTTAATAACATTTGGAAATTAATTTTAAAAGTGTTTATATAGTCTGCCCCATAAAAGAGTTACTTATTCTTTGGTATGTAACGTATCTCTTTACACTATGTGAATCGTGATGATTGTTGTAAATTTTACTGTTCTATGATATATCAAATATGTTAAATGTGTTCTATGATATTTCATAATATCAGTTGTTTAAAATTCGTTAGGAAAAAGCAATATAGTTTATGAAAGGCTTTCATTCAAAATACCTTAGTGGTATCTTTAGTATGAGTAATCTGGACGTTGCGATATTCAAAGAAGCGTCTTCGTTGGGCTTCATTTTGTTTGGTGCAGGCTAAATAACACCTCGGGGAGTGGTCGAGGCGGCCTCGACTCATAAATTATGCATGCGCTTCTCTGAAGCAGAGCGCTATAACATTTTACCAACAATAATAACAACGTATTTCTTATTTTAAAGAAGGTCTTGTTGTTGTATCGGAGCCTTTTATGTCACATGAAAAGTTTGAATATTATTTTGGAATTGCTAGATATTCTAACCATAAGTATTACACAATATGCCACTATCACTTTAAATTTAATTTCGTACACAGTTTTTGGTAGTCCATATAAATACTTCGTAATAGTAAAATGATTGTTTTACTTAAAATAAAAGTATGGCGGGAATTGGTAAGGCGGAGATACCGAATATCCAAACGAGTCGTTGCGGAACTCTACCACCTAGTAGTTACCATGGTAGTAACACGTATAGTAATAAGTAGCTTTTTACGTTCTGCCTGGCAGAAGGGCAGTTGGTTTATTCTTCAAAGGAGCCTGGACCAACATGGGGGAAAAAGGATTAATTGCTCCATTAATGCTTATGGAATGACCCTAAATTATTTAAATTATTGTACATACATTATTTAAAAACTACATGCGCAAAAAGACATGCCCGCTGAGTTTCTTTCGCTGGAGATCCGTATCCCTTTTGTATGGCCGCATGTACGAAACAAAACAGATGTCATTCAAGGGTGTAAAACTTTTTGATTTGTGTGAATAAAATTTCATACAAATCAGAAAGTTTTAAACCCTTCAATAACATTTGTTTTTAGCTGGATATCTTTGGTTAGACGTAACGAATGCTGTGTTAAAATATTTTCACCTATTATGGAATGACCCTATATTATTTAAATTATTGTACATACATTATTTAAAAACTACATGCACAAAAAGATATGCCCGCTGAGTTTCTTTCGCCGAAGATCCGGATCCCCATTGTATGGCCGCATGTACGAAACAAAACAGATGTCCTTCAAGGGTGTAAAACTTTTTGATTTGTACGAATAAAACTTCATACAAATCAGAAAGTTTTAAGCCCTTGAATGACATTTGTTTTTAGCTGGATATCTTTGGTTAGACGTACCAAATGCTGTGTTAAAATGTTTTCACCTATTATGGAATGACCCTATATTATTTAAATTATTGTACATACATTATTTAAAAACTACATGCACAAAATGATATGTTCGCTGGGTTTCTTTCGCCGGAGATCCGGATCCCCATTGTATGGCCGCATGTACGAAACAAAACAGATGTCATTCAAGGGTGTAAAAGTTTTTAATTTGTACGAATAAAATTTCATACAAATCAGAAAGTTTTAAACCCTTGAATGACATTTGTTTTTAGCTGGATATATTTGGTTAGACGTACCGAATGCTGTGTTAAAATGTTTTCACCTATTATGGAATGACCCTATATTGTTTAAATTACTGTACATACATTATTTAAAAACTACATGCACAAAAAAACATGCCCGGTGAGTTTGTTTCGCCGGAGATCCGGATCTCCATTGTATGGCCGCATGTACGATCCGGTAGTAACTCAAAAAAATGTTGACTCGTCAAAAGTGCCTGTAAAGGTTAAATAAAATAAAAATGTTTTGACTTTGACTTAGATCAAATATGTCCATTATGTGTTGTTACTCGAGTGGCATATTTGTTTTGCCAGCTACCTTATAATAGGTAAGGTTGTAGTACCAAAACTGGTCGAAACTTTGCAGACGGCATTAGTGTCTTATTTTTTTATTTATGCACACAGACCACACAGATACTAATAGACACGTGTTGGGTGTAAAATGCGTAGCCGCTTATATGAGCAAATGTATGGAAATGTCAAACGCTTGTAGATATTATATTATATCGTAAAAAATAAAAATATGCCATGTTGTTATTTGATCGTGTCGAATAATAAGGTAAGACAAAGAATACCTCTGGAGGTGATTTTATTTCATCGGTAAATATTATAACTCTATTTCTATGTGTAAATGCAAGTGACGTTGACAACCTAAGAAATTGCCTTGAATCGTATCCAGTTTAATCCATCGTTATGCACTATTAATACATATGCCGAGTTAGACGAAGAAAACAATTATGTGATAAAATTAAGTGCAATTTTAGTAAATGTTGTAAAAAGTTTTTTTTTAAAGTATACAAGGTATTAAAACACAAGAAAAGTTGTAGCATTTTAATATTTGTATTTTTAATAAAACTTAACTACACATGTTTTTAATTAAATTGTACGTTTTTTATTTGATTTAGGCAACACCTAACTCATTGCGATTTATTTATTTCCAAATTGTATTTAATGCTTTTACTACTGATTGATGTGATGAATGAATGAAACAGAGAGGTTGATTTATAATGGTTAATGAATAAGTCATTAATGGTTACGAATTTAGAAAAAAAAATCAATAAATATTTTATTCAAACAAACTTTTACAGGAAATTTTCACGAGTCGACATTTTAAAAATTTCAACCATATCGGAACGCGGCTACACACTGAACGTAAGTTCTATTGTCATGGAAATTATAATTGTTGCACGTTTATTACATTTGAAGTTTTTAACGAACATTCTATCTACCTGTGTGCCAAATTTCCTGTGTGCCAATCTACCTGTGTGCCAAATTTCATTCAAATCCGTTCAGTAGTTTTTGCGTGATTGAGTAAGAACCCTCCATCCATCCAAACAAACTATCTATCCACACAAACATCCACACTTTCACATTTATAATATTTATATAGATTCAGAAAACTTACATAAAATTGATTTTTCGCCGTGTTGGTCCCGGCCTTCTTTGAAGAATAGGCCAACTGCCGGTTTACCAGGCAGGTCGTAAAAGGTGACCGATTGGCTACCGAGTCACTACCATCGTGGCTACTAGGTGGTAGAATTCTGCATTGTCTTACCCGGGTCTGGTACCATCGCCTTACCTATTCCTGCCGCAATAGCGTCAGTGCTTATCGTTGTCGTGTTCTGCTTTGGAGGAAGGTAGCCGGTAAACTTATGCATGTGGTATTAGACCTCGCCATAAGATAGCAACGCACCATTAACATCTTTGGTGTCTATAGGCGATGGTCGACTCTTTCCATCATCCATCTGCTTGTTTGCTATCTTATGATATAAAAAAAAATTATAATGAGAAGCTTTGACAATAATTACCAGCCTTTTGTTATAATTAGTCTAACTTTTTTTTATTATGATGTATACAGCGATAGATTAGCAAACAAGCAGATGGCAAAGTTTCAAAAACTTTTTCGTTGTGTCTAACTTTGTATCGAATTTACGTTGACAGAATATCGTTGAAAAAGAAATAAAGAGCAGTATCGAAATGAATGGTCGAAGTTTTCCATTCATTGACGCTTCTTGTATAAAATACTTGTCCTCAAAGTGTAATTATTATAAAAGATAGTTATATAGTATAGGATAGAAAACAAATAGATAACGTTAGAGGAGATAAACTTTGCCTTAAGATTATATTAGATTTAAGAAACGTCGCGACTTGTCTTTGTTTTTGGGATTTTTGGATTTATTATGACTACGTTTTGAAATATTATAGTTCCATGGTCATCCGTAATCCATACTTCCATACTAATATTATAAATGCGAAAGTCTGTCTGTCTGTCTCTTTGTCTGTTACGCTTTCACGCCTAAACTGCTAGATCGATTTTCCTGAAATTTGATATGGAAGTAGTTGAAGGGCCGGGGTCAAACATAGACTAATTTTTTTTCAAAAATCAACCCTTAAAGGGTTGAAATAAGGGATGAAATTTTTATGAAAAGATATCTTGACGACATGCTAATCTACTCGCGGGCGAAGCTGCGCGGGTCATCTAGTATTTTATAAAATTAAATACCATGTCATAAACAATCTTATAGGATAAAAAAGAAACATGACCAGTCAGTGCCTTCAAGTTCCTCTACAATGTCAGAATAGTCTTCCTGAAAGAAAATATAGGTCGGAGTCATTATTATATATAGGGGAATTTGAAGACATTCCATAGTAAACCATAGTAAATAAAGTACTTGGTTCAAAAATATTAAGTTAGCTGAATGGATGAAGAGGCAAAATAATTTTGCCACAATCTTAGTTCAGACAAGATTAAATATATTATTGCTTGCAATAAATAGATGATTATATTTATTTAAGCCATTAGCTGATAAAATATCCTTTAACGCACATTCAATTTTCCAGAGCAAATTTCAGGAACCGTGTAGAGTACTGAAATAACTTTTCAAACTCAAGTTATAATAATTAATAGTCACGTTTTCAACAATACATATAAATGTTGAATAAATTAGAACCCTTGATACATCTTAGTACATTTACCGCACAAAAGGAATTTTCTTAGAGGTATTATTACTTAAACTAAGTTTACTTAAAATTATGGCAGGTTAATGTTGACATAATGGTGTCTGTGTAAGTAGACAGTTCAAAAATCTCCATCATGACGGTAGTTATTTACTCTAAAGTTTCGTCATTCGAGTTCATTTTATGAATTTTATTAAAAAAAATCTGTGAACCGTTTGACCCTGCAAACTATCTCTGAAACTTCCCGCTAAACCGGAGTATTTTAAGCTTAAGGAAACAAAAACTATATCCAAGCATAGATTTTTTTCAGTGTTTAAAAATCTAAATTTTGTTAAAAATAACATAAATTTTATATTTGAAAAGCTGTACATTTTGGAAATGATAATTGATTTTGATCTTCAAAAGTTATTCAACTTCAAGATCTGGTGAAAACTCAGTTTACAAAAATTGGGACAAAATCAGTACCCAACTTCCTTATTAGCATACGTAGCGGGAAGATAAAAAATTAAAACCACCATACAGGGAATGGTGCAAGGTAGCTGCGCCGCCTAGAATACAGTAAATAATTTCAGAAGTGTTTTATTATTTCAAAATAAAATAATAAAATTTTATAAAATTAATAAAAGATACAAAAAAAGATTGTTTATTTAGGACCCGCGCACTAAGCAACTAGGCTGCGGCAGCCGAAATATTTGACCAGCCAGTTATAAAAACTAATCGACGGCTATTTGTGATCCTTTCGTCGAGTGATATGGACGTGGAAGAACTTGTTATTTTTTACCTATCTTGTAAATACTCAAAGCAAAGGAAAGACGTTGGATTTATTCTCTTTTTCTAGAACGGCACTCATAAAGCTTATTTCGCATCTTATGTTAACGACGTTTGCACATACCCAGACTGGTTTTTCAACTACGCGAGAATATCAGTGCAATCGTTTGACAAACTTTTGGAAATAAATAAGAAAATTAATTAAGGGCATTGATACTTTTATGCGAGCTTGTATAATGTACGTGTATAATACGTCTGGCTGCTAAACTAAATGCCCAGAGACTGACAAGTGACAGCAGCCACATACATTCGCCTACTTACTTGCTCTAGCTGCGTGCAGCCAATGGGCTACTGTGCAATCTGGCGTGTTATAATTGCCGTAGCCAGGAGTTCTTGGCTGCTTAGTGCTCGGGTTCTCATACAAGTCATGTGTTTGACTGACTGCCGAATTATCCCGGCTATCTAGTGAGCGGGGGCGCTTAAAGAAATTTATTTAAAACAGTGCACAGAACAATGGGTATTATTATTAAAACCAGGTTGGAAAATACTAGATTAATTTTGAACATTAAACCGTAAAGTAAATAAATTAGCTGTAGCGCAACATGTAAGAATTATTTAAGAGCTGCGAAAAGATTACAGTTATTTGATACCATATCATTCATAAAATTTCGGTAAAATTAGGACCCTAAAAACAATTTTGAACGTAAATAATCCCATGCTTTCAAAGTACATTTTTTAAATCATAAGATAGCAAATAAGAAAATGACTTCCCTGATGGAAAAAGATAACTATCACCTATAGACATCAAAGGTGTTAATGGTGCATTGCCATCGTGTAATGAGGTGTTAATGCTACTTGCATAAATTTAACGTCTGCCTTACCCTCCAAACCTAAACACAACACTGACAAAAATTGACGCTATTGCGGCAGGAATCGGTGAGGCGTTGGTACCTGACTCCGGCGAGACATTGCAGAACTCTGCCACCTAGTAGTCACGACGGTAATGACTTGCATAGCCAATCGTTCGCCTCTTACAAACTGTCTGGCAGAAAGGCAGATGGTTCATTCTTCAAAGGAGCCCAGATCATTACGAGGGATAACATAATGAAGCTCTCTTAATTTCATTTTAAGGTAGATAAAGTAGGTACTTTAAAATACATTGTTATTTATCTATATATATATATATATATATATATATATATATATATATATATATATATATATATATATATATATATATATATATATATATAAATCAATTGCTGTTCGTTAGTCTCGTTAAAACTCGAGAACGGCTGAACTGATTTGGCTAATTTTGATTTTGAATTCATTGTTGAAGTCCAAGGAAAGTTTAAAATGTGAGAAAATATAAAAAAAAATAAAAGCAATTAAAAAAGCAGAATAACCTTTGCCGGGTCAGCTAGTCTATATATATAAAAATCAATTGCTGTTCGTTAGTCTCGCTAAAACTCGAAAATGGCTGAACCGATTTGGCTAATTTTGATTTAATTGTTGAAGTCCAGGGAAGGTTTAAAAGGTGAGAAAATATAGAAAAAAAATAAGAGTAGTTAAAAAGGCAGAACAACCTTTGCCGGGTCAGCTAGTCTATATATATAAAAATCAATTGCTGTACGTTAGTCTCGCCAAAACTCAAGAACGGCCGAACCAATTTCGCTAATTTTGGTTTTGAAATAATTGTTGAAGTCCAGGGAAGGTTTGAAAGGTGAGAAAATACAGGCAAAAATAAAAGTAGTTTAAAAGGCAGAACAACGTTTGCCGGGTCAGCTAGTTACATATAATTAATTAATTATTAACAAAATAATTGACGTTTTAAAGATATCGTAGTTTACTTTTTACCTTTTACGGCACATATCTTTTTATTGCTCTGATATTATTTCCTTGCCTTTGTAGGAAAAGTGTAGACTATTCGTGACGTTAAAATGGTTAAGTCACAAGACGCCAAAATTTATGACCCATTTCAAAATACAAAAAAAATTAGGAAGTCTCAATGCAGTTCTATTTCTAGTTTGATAGATAGATTTCTGCTGTGGTTATTATTCACCAAGCATATTGTACTTACTGAAAAACTTAAAAATAGTCTCTAGCTCGTTAATAAGCCAGTTTTACCACACCTGATAAACTCATCCTTAGATGTTGGTCCAATAAAGTGATGGTTCGAGCACTTTGAACAAGATAACATATGGAATTTTGCCAGTAAGCTCGTAAAAGGTGAACAAATAGCTACTACCATTGTGATTATGTTACTACCGTTGTGACGACTAGGTGATAGAGTTCCTTAAAGTTTCACCTGGATTCTGGTTTCACTGCTGTATATATTACTATCTATATTGTTATCTACCAATGAACTACGTCGAGCAGTCTTAAAATTATGACATTAAATATTTAAGTTTTTCAAAAACAAAACAATATTCCCATTTCGTTGTATTCTAACTTTGTAAAACTTACTAATTCCTGTTATGAAACTTGTTACGAAATTTAATGAAAACAGAATTGTTCTAAAGTTAATTTATAAGATAGTAGAAATTTTCAAAGCTATGATTCTGGACAATTTTAAGTTGTTATTTATAAATATAAATTACTAGCTGCAGCGTGTAGCCCGCTGCATTATAAAAGTTTTTAGTGAATCCTGCGGGATCACTTAACTTTTCCTTGATAAAAAATAGCCTATCTGTTATTCTGGGTCTTTAGCTATCTACATACTAAATTTCATCGTAATCGGTTCAGTAGTATTTGCGTGAAAGAATAACAAACATCCATACATACTCACAAACTTTCGCATTTATAATATTAGTAAATATTAGTAGGATTATTCATAGATTTCTCTCTAAGTTAATGTGAGTAATCGTTAAGTGTTTTCTTTCATTAAATTTTATTAACTCCGGATCTTTCCTCGTTTGGATGTTGGCTGTAATTAGTGTGGACTACTTTTTAAAAACAGACCAACTTACTATCATGGCTACTTGATGGTTAATTTCTGTAAAGTCTCGTCCGGGTTTTGTGTCGCATTTGGCACACATCCCACCACGGATGGTTCCCACCACGGTTGGATTCTACAGCTTATGTTTGTTTTTTCCTATTAGGAGTGTCTTGTTTGCTTTTTAATCTGCTTTTTAGGGCTTCGAAGTAAAATAGGAACCCTTATAGTTTCGCTATGTCCGTCTGACCGTCTGTCCGCAGTCTAGTTCAGAGATCCTTAGTACTAGAAATATGTAATTTGGCAAGAATATAGATCTTACGGCAACAAAGTAGTAACATAAAATCTTGAAAAATATTTTTTCAGCGTAACTCCTCTACATGTAAAGAGGGGAAGTTTTTATGGGCGGTGAACCTCGTTCCAGTACCGGTGCATGATATGTATTCATCAATTGGAAGTCGCTTGAATAGCTACAATAAATAGGATACATTTGTAAGCAAATATATGAATTATTTTTTACGAGATGGCTCGCAGAAAGTGGCACAGTCTATTGTGAAAAGATAGCCAAATCAATACTGCGCTTTGTGAACAGATATAGAATTTATCTAAAATTATTTCAATAAATAATTTAATGAAATAATTTAATTATGATTATTATGTGTTTTAAAAATAATTTAATTTGTAATTACGACCCCACATCAACATCATTTTTCTTCTGTATTAATCTGGGCCCATTTTGAATAATAGACCATTTGCTATTATATTAGTTTGTAAAAGGTGAATGATTGGATATACTTGTCACTACTATCACAGTATACTAGAGACTAACAGTAGTCAATCTGCATACATGTGATATTCGAGCAACGCACACATAGACACATCTCACGGGCGCCATATCTCGGAATGGTTCGGGACAGTTTGTTCCGAACCAGTCTGAGATATCGCGTCCGTGAGAGGTGTCTATGTGTGCTATGCTCGAATATTACTTGAATATAACATTGACTTCTGTTAGTTTCTAAGTATTCTGTGCTACTATAGTGACTTGCAGGTGCTAGAGTATTCCGATGTTTGGTACGTTTTACCTACTCCAGCCGCAATAGCGTCATTGCTCGTCATTGCCGTGGTTCAACTTGGAGGATAAGGTAGCTGGTAGATTTATACATGTGGAATTGCCAGCTTATCATACGAATAGCAGTGCACTATTAATTTTTTTGGTATTCTTAGGTGATTATTTAACTTTCCATCAGAAGAGCTATCTTCTTGTTTGCAATAAAACCAAATCATCTCACATACAAATTGTGAAGTTATAACTACTAATTACATCCTTTGAGTATTATATACCTCTACATCAAAATAAAATTTTGACGTTTTGTGCAAAACTATTGTCAAATGATTGAATGTACCTTTTTGGTTTAAGAGCCCACGACACTAAACCTGGTCCCATAAGACTACCGGATGGCATATACAAAGTTAGATTCGTCGTTAATTGGAGAATACGAAATGGCTATGCTGCAATGCGAAAAACCGGGTGGCGCTATTAAAAAAAAGAAAAAAAGAATGAAAAAAAATCGATTTCTGGTACGATAAGACTACCGAATTTCGTTTGTTCCTCGACATAGGGAAGGGGAAGGACTCTACGAAAATGCGGTGCTGCATGTCCCCATGACTGGCCTTACCAGTGGCAGCAGCATTATAAGTGACGCCTTGTACCTAGGTATCTAGTACCATCGGACTACCGAACGAACCAAAGCTTATCTGAAAGATCATCAATTTCTGTCTAAGAAAAACCACTGCTGCATCTTCGAAACAGTGGATGAGGTCGTTGCTGCAAAGATTGAAGGTCGCCCTCTGCACAGCTTAAATCGGCGTTTATGCTCGGTTTTGAAGGCAATTACCCGGTTTCTTTCGTCTGGTACTGATGAAATACCCATGCCACGATCAGGTAAGAATAATTTGACTGGTCATTAACTGTTTAAACAAATGAAATTACATATTTTATGGGAAATTGTTGGATTTTTCAATCGTTTTCACTAGGATGTTTTAATTTTATGTCCTACTTAGGGATTTATAGGGTTCTGAAGTCAACTGGAAACCCTTATAGTTTCATACGTCCGTCCATTCGTCTATCCGTCCGTTCTTCCGCGCCTTAACTCGGGATTCTTAATACTAGAAAGCTGTAATTTGGCATTTGTACCTATACATGTTAGTCATGCCATCAAAATCGGTAAAAAACAAAATAAAACGTATATTGTTTAGGGTACCCTCTACAAGTAAAGTTTTCTGGCAAACCCTGTAGTGTAAAGTATCGTTGTATACAGTTCTTAAACAATATTGCGTGTTGTCACCGTGACTTACTTAGGCAATACCTTGCTTTCATTATGCTATTTTGGAATGTGTATACTTTTTCACATTATTGATTTTACGGTAACTCTTACCTTTATCAGATATTTTAAGCCAAGACTTAAAATCTAACCAAAAATCTCCAACCAAGTCGTTTAAAATTATTGTTCTTACCATTACATATAAAATAATTAAATGTGAGTAATTCGTAGAATTATAATACTAAACCAATTTGCAAATTTCTTCAATAAATAGAGCCCTAACGCATAGAGCATAAAATCAACAGGGTTATCACACCAAGTTATGCTTTTCTCATGTTGCACCAAAAAACCGGCCAAGCGTGTCAGGCCACGCGAAATGTGGGATTTCTTAGTTGTTCATCACAATAATGTGGACTAAGAAGAGGGCATTTTTGTTTTAGTTTTGTACTCTGAACATTTAACCTATTCAAAGTCAATGGCGGATATATTCGCAATTCAGGTTCACAGTCTATAAAAATTTCTCCAAGTATATTTTGTCAGTAGGCCGACAATTACTTGTAAACTTGTAAAGCGTACTTAGCCTGGGTAGTTGTACTTTAAACTTTGTTATAATATATCTTACTACCGTAAAATCGTATCATATCGTATCGTATATCGTATCGACGACAAGCGATTCTAACAAACGTTAGCATTTTAAAACTTAATATATTTCAAACGGATCCATTAATTGAAAAGTCACGGTGACAACACGCAATATTGTTTAAGAACTGTATACAACGATACTTTACACTACAGGGTTTGCCAGAAAACTTTACTTGTAGAGGGTACCCTAAACAATATACGTTTTATTTATTTTTTACCGTTTTTGATGGCATGACTAACATGTATTCTTCTAGTATTAAGAATCCTGAGCTAAGGCGCGGACGAACGGACGGATAGACGAATGAACGGACGTATGAAACTATAAGGGTTTCCAGTTGACTGCAGAACCCTATAAATCCCTAAGTAGGACATAATATTAAAACATACTAGTGAAAACGATTGAAAAATCCAACAATTTCTCATAAAATATGTAATTTCATTTGTTTAAACAGTTAATGACCAGTCAAATTATTCATATTTGATCTTGGCATGGGTATTCCATCAGTACCAGACGAAAGAAACTGGGTAATTGTCTTCAAAATCTAGCATAAACGCCGATTTAAGCTGTGCAGTGGGCGACCTTCAATCGCTGCAGCAACCACCTCATCCACTGCTTCGAAGATGCAGCAGTGGTTTTTCTTAGACAGAAATTGATGATCTTTCAGATAAGCTTTGGTTCGTTCGGTAGTCCGATGGTACTAGATACCCAGGTACAAGGCGTCACTTATAATGCTGCTGCCACTGATAAGGCCAGTCATGGGGACATGCAGCACCGCCCTATGTCGAGGAACAAACGAAATTCGGTAGTCTTAGCGTACCAGAAATCGATTTTTTTTTCATTCTTTTTTTCTTTTTTTTAATAGCGCCACCAGGTTTTTCGCATTGCAGCATAGCCATTTCGTATTCTCCAATTAACGACGAATCTAACT
Organism: Apodemia mormo; assembly: GCA_036924255.1. Taxonomy (NCBI): domain Eukaryota; kingdom Metazoa; phylum Arthropoda; class Insecta; order Lepidoptera; family Riodinidae; genus Apodemia; species Apodemia mormo. The sequence continues at coordinate 42,168,453 of JAUPFN010000001.1, read as the reverse complement.
ATGCATATACCATCCGGTAGTCTTATGGGACTAGGTTTAGTGTCGTGGGCTCTTATACCATTTTTACTACGGCATTGTATCTGCCAGTAACGTTCTCTCGTGAATGTGGGATTGTGGGGATTGTAATTATAAATAGATGTGAGGTCGTAATTATAAATTAAACTATTTAATTTAAATGATTATCTGTTTATAAAGCCCAGTATTGATCTGGGTCTCTATTAAATAATAAATATATACATATTCACGTAACAACTTATACACTTACTGATCTAACCCCAAACTAAGAAAGTTATTTTGCTTGTATTATGGGTATTAGTCAACCATACTAATACATAGAAATACATATATAAATACTGTTACATACATAACAAACACCCAAACCCGGAAATACAAATATTTATGCTCATCACACAAATGCTTGTCCCCGTTGGGAATCGAATCAGAGCCCTGTCGATTGCGCAGTCAGGGTCGCTAACCAATCAACCAACGGGACGGTCAATATAACTATACAATTTAATACAATTAACAATAGACCATGTGCCATTGTGCGAGCCATTTCGTAAAAAGTCATTCATAGGTGAAGTTATGACTACTAATACTAATCAAAGTAGGCCAAAGTATCATTAAATGCTTGAATATATATGTCCAAACATAAATTTACATGTAATAATTTTTCTTATTGATCAAGGGAAAATCCGAACATCTCAACGCTCTGAAGTTCACGGATTTATTATTATACAGCACTTGAGAGCGACCGTTACTGGCAGATACGATGCCGTAAAACTCAAACCAATTGTTCAGAATATAGATGCTATAAAGAGAATACTCTAAAGACGAGTATAATTGCACATGATTGTGTTTGTTTTTATATATGATGGGACCATCGGAACAATTTATTATGATTGTATTTTTTACGGAGATTTTGCCTGTGACTTTGCTACCGTTAAAGCCGTTATTTATCAGTCAGAATCAGTTCTTATTTTTGGATAAATGTTACCCTTTGTCCTTTTTTGTACCCCTGACAAAGAAAACACAAAAATTATTTATGATCGTTTAGTTGGGACAACGGAAGATATATAACTTTTCTGTTACTGTCTCATGGACAGTCTCTATCGAGATTTTTCGAAGATAGAAAAGATGGGCATCTCGGCAAAACGAAGCTGTTCGAAAAACGAAAAACGAAAAACGAAAATTCAGCTCGTTATTAATAAAAAAAAAGTTTGTCCCTGAGATCACTGTGTAAGAAGCTAACACTGATTTATTTATGACTAGCTGTTGCCAGCGACTTCATCCGCGCGGAGTTCGTTTACTCCGCACCGCCCCTACCCCGTAGGTGATAGCGTGATAACATGTAGTCTATATGTTGACCCGACCTATTAGTAATATTCATACAAAATTTGAAGTAAATCCATGCATTAGTTTTTGAGTTTACCACGGACATACATACAGACAAACAGACAAACAGACAAAAATTCTAAAAACTATATTTTTGGCTTTGATACCGATTGTAGATCATGTATTCTTTCCCAAGTATTCTTTAAAAAATATTCAATGTACAGTTTTGACTTTCCTACGATTTTATTATATGTATAAATATATTATGACACTTGACAAAGTTTGTGTATTTAAAACAATTAAGTTCATTTATTCATTAAGCTATAATTTAAACGCTATAAAATTGCTTTGTCTGTAACGATAAATGTAATAGATAACCTCGTTTTTGGAAAGCTGGTTGAAAGCTACATTCCCTAAAGGCTAAATTATAAATAATAGTTTATTCTTCAGTAAGTGAAGGAAAAGAATAATGTCATATACTAAGCAGTGTGTAATGTCATATACTAAGCAGTGTGAATCTCCTTTTTTGGAAAGTTGGTCAAAAACTACATTCCATATAGGCGAAATAGTGAACAGCAGTTTATTTTTATGTAAGAGAATACAAAAAACTAATATATCATACTCGTACGATGATAATCATTATGTATCACGATCACGATCACACCTTCACTTGGACAATCATTATTATCATAAATATCAACTCAAGAATCCATACTAATATTATAAATGCGTAAGTCTATTTACTCGCTATTGCTCTATCTATTGTCTAGCTGTCTATTACGTTTTCACAACTTAACCACAAGCCTAATTTTAAAGAAATTTGGCAAAGAAGTATTTAAAAACCCAGTGTGTTAGGTTACTTTTTGTTAAAATTAACAAAATAAGTAATGAGAAATTTTATGATTTTTTATGCAGTGACAATACGTTACTCTACTTACTGGCAAAGTTGTACGAGTTAAATAGTAACTGTATATTCAAAAATCTTTTCCACTATTTATTTTAAAACAAGCTCTATCAAATAAAACAACTCGTACAGAAATAAAATATGAGGAAAATATGAAGAAATAAATGTTGGGTATTGTACGAACATGTTTTAAAACCATGTATAGGCAAAAATTGTGGGGAATAAACTTTATACTATGATACAGAGATAGTTAAAAGTTGACCGCCCCGTTGGTCGAGTGGTTAGAGACCCTGACTACGCAATCAACGAGGCTCGGGTTCGATCCCCGACGGGGACAAGCATTTGTGTGATGAGCATAAATGTTTGTATTTCCGGGTTTGGGTGTTTATTATATATATTCTAGTATTTATATATGTATTTCTATGTATTAGTATCGTTGACTAACACCCATAACACAAGCAAATAATTTGCTTACTTTGGGGTTAGATCAGTAAGTGTAATTTGTCCCGTGAATTATTATTATTATTATTATTATTCTAATATCGCGTCGTATGTATGTTTACGTTAAAATTAGCTGTTGCCCGCGACTTCGTTCTGTGCTGGTGCGCACAAAGGTTGGTGTTTCGCGAGGTGCTGTGCGGAGTAAACGAAGTCTGCGCAAACTTCGTTTACTCCGCACAGCACCTCCCCCGTAGGTGACAGTGTGATAATATGTAGCCTATATATTGACCCTATCTGTTAGTAATATTCATGCAAAGTTTGAAGTAAATCCATGCAGTACTTTTTGAGTTTACCCCGGACATACTTTGACTTTCCTACGATTTTATTATATGTATAGATAAAGTCACAGCACAGCATTCTGATACCGCTATAAATAAGTTAGTAACATTCAACCTGAAGTTTTCGCAAGTATTAGCAGACTGCATCAATTCAGCAGTACCTGGGATATCCGTCTGGTTTCCAGCCATTCGGCGTTCCTAAATAAGGTTGCTTGTTAAAGTTTCGATCAGGCCTCCCTTTGAATAATTATAGACCACCTTCTGTAAATCAGTTTGTAAAACGCCTTTTATAAATTGATTGATAGAAGGAGGTCTATATAAAAGATTGGCTTCAAGTGACATTACCATCGTGACTACTAGGTAGCAGAATTCTACAATGTCTCGTCCGGGCTCGGTAGAATCCCCTTACATACTCAAGCCGCATTAGCGTCTGTTTTTTTATATCATAAGATAGTAAACAAGCAGATGGGTCTCCTGATGGAAAGAGTCAACCATCGCCTATCGTTGCTATTTTGTGGCGAGGTCTAATGCCACATGCATAAGTTTACCGGCTACCTTACCCTCCAAACCGGAACCCAACAGCTACAAGCACTGACGTTATTGCGGCAGGAATAGGTAAGGCGATGGTACCAGACCCGGGCGATACACTGCAGAACTCTACCACCTAGTAGCCACGATGGTAGTGACTCGCATAGCCAATCGGTCGCCTTTTACGACATGCCTGGCAGAACGGCAGTTGGCCTATTCTTCAAAGGAGGCCGGGAACAACACGGCGATTGTCTGTGATTGTCATGGTCGTGTTCTGGTAGGGAGGGTAATTAGCTGTAATATAATGTAATTAGAAGTAAAATAAGTTTATGGTATTTTATATATTTACATAAAAGTATATAAAATACTATAAACCTTATTTTACTTCTATTTAATGTCCTTTCGCCACAAACTACATATTATTATATACTTAGGATCACTGACATGCACACTCCTTTTTCTTATCAAAAGCCGTTCTCATATATCCTTTCTTACATAAAACTGCGCATATAAAAATCCCACACATACACACACGCTACGCACACACAATAACACTTAACCCTTTATAGACACACAAACTCACTTACAAACATCACATAATACATCCACTAGGTATACACTCCTTATGCAGGAAAATACAACACACTGTAACACACATAATATGATAAACGTTACTTCTAACATATAAAGAACAAATCGACACCCGTTAGTTGTTTTTAGCATTATTATTTGTTTTAATACCAGTTTGGTACCATCGCTTTACCTAATCCTGTCGCAATAGCATCAGTGCTTATCACTGTTGTGTTCTAGTGTAGAGAGCAAGGGTAGCCAATAAACTTATGCATGTAGCATTACCACCTGGTCACGTGTATATAGGTGATAGTTTTCTCTTGCCGTGTCTATAGGTGATAGTTTTCTCTTTCCATTAGGAGAGCGACCTGCTTGTTTACTTCTCTATAAAATAAAACAAAAATTATTGTCGGTGTTGAAGATATTAAAGTCATGGCTTACCATTTACCAATCGCATCTATGGTCTTGTGGTCTGCTATCGGTTTTGACCACATGAGGTTCTCGGTTCGATTCCCGGATCGGACAATTCCATAATGAGTTTTTTCATTTTTTTGATAAAAATAACGTTGCCCAGGATTGTGAATAAGTGCCCGGTTGGCGATAGGCTTACTACCACATTGTGGGACTAACGGCCAATTGCACTAACATTGTCTTAAAGTATGCTGTCACTTCTTGTCTTAAATGAAAAGAATGTGACAGCATTAATCGTGGATGCACTGGTTGTACCTCTGCCTACCTTTTCGAGGACACGGGCGTGAAGATACTTTACCTACTTCTTAAGAGAGTTTATTTTGATTGAACTCATCCAGTCTCCTCCTGGTGCCTCTAAAGTTAAAATGTCACAAGCAGAATAAATCCTAAAAGCGTTGCTAATATTTTTTAATAAAGTATCTTCACGCCCGTATTCCCGAACGGGTGGGCAGAGGTACAACCAGTGCATCCACGATTAGCCGAATATACTTGGTCCCACAAATTTGATAGATGGCAAGCCTATCGCCGACTGGTCACTTTCCAATCCCGGCCAACTTTGTGTTTATCAGAAAACTGAAAAAAGCACTTTTTTTTAAGTGCCCGACCCGGGAATCGAGCCCGGGACCTCATGTAGTCAACGCCAACGCTGGACCACTAGACCACAAAGGCGATATTTTTTTAATAATGAAAATATTTTTTCATACCATTAGATAGCAAACAAGCAGATCACTCAGTCTCTCACCTCTCTCTCACCAAAGATGAGATGAGAGATGCTATCCTTGTGGCGGAGTTTTAGCCAGATGAATAAATTTACCATTTAGGATTGTCCTAAGAAAATATTAGTGAAGTTGGCTAAAGTGTCTTTGATTAATTGTGGGTGCACTGGTTGTACCGCTGCCTACCTCTTCCTGGATACAGGCATAAAAATACTTTTCTTAACAGTTTATTTTGATGAGTACCGACCGATATAATAAATTTTAAACTAAATGTACAAGTAACTAACACTTGAAACCTCATCACTCTGAAACTTACATCCGCGTCGGTAATTTAGTTCACGTAAACGTGTATCGCTAAAACTTTAACTTAAAAAGTTGATTCTCCGGATTTTAATCGAAAAAGGAACTCGTTAAATTAATTGTATACTGTTTATCAAATGTTTTTTGTTATAAACGGCATTTTATTTATATTGTAAAAGAAATTGAAGAGGTTCCGTTTTGTTTCACTTTTAATTAAGTTTCCCGATACTTTCGTCATTATTTTCTGCTTAAACGTTCCTGGGTCCGAATATTAAGAAAAAATTTTGGCTAATCGTGGGTGTACTTGTTATATATCTGCCTACACTTTCGGGGATACTGGCGTGAAGTAACTTTTTTAGAAATATACTTAAATATGGCATGGCATGGAAAGCACCTACATTGTATTTTTTTAATCACATGCATTAAAAATACATAACAGACGATACATTCATTTGACATACATGATTAATATACACAAATCAAACTATCGATTATTGCAACTAATATTATACATGAATAGGCGTTACAACGTGATCGTCTCAAATATTTGGCCATAACTGGCATACAAAACTGCGAGACTGTCATATCATGATTAAATTCATCGGGGGCTATTCCAAGGTGGGACCAAGATTCCACGCAACCAGTGTATTTGTGTAAAGAGAGTAATGAATTTAGACAAATAAAGACATATGCGCAGGAATCATGACATATTATAGAACACGGTTCTTTTTGCCTACACCGTAATAGACCGTGGTCTCAGGATCAAACTTTTTATGATTAATAATAAGCTGAAGTTTTGTGAATAGCTTTGTTTTGTCGAGGCAACCATCTTTTCTATTTTCGAAAAATCTTGAATCGGGTAACTAATAAAGTTATGGATGGGCCTTTGAAAATTTCGAAACGGTGAAGGAAAAATATTTATTAATAACAATAATTCTTTTTCCACTTTAAATGCATGACTATATTATGAAAAATACGATGAAACTTTTGTCCTTTTGGTTTTTCTAACGAGTCCTCCACTCTAAAGTTTCGGAATTATGAGATTTTTAAATTGATATTAATCAATTTAAAAATAACCTGATTTTCTCACAACAGATTGTTAATTATTATTTTTTATTCAAAAATAACACTGTTTCTACACGTAAAGTGGAAACTTTTTTAGTTCGACACTCTAAAATTTTCTTTTTTGTTTATCATTACTAATTACCCAATTTGAGATTTTTCGAAGATAGAAAAGATGGTTGTCTCGTCAAAGTGAAGCTGTTCACAAAAATTCAGCTTGTTATTAAGCAAAAAAGTTTGTTTGTGGGACGACGGTCTATAAGGTATATGTATATTATGCTTATTTAAAATTATTTACGTACAATAGATTTTTATCCATGTGTAGTCTAGAAAAACTGTTAAACAAATTTAAGTTTTCATTTATATTATTTCTGGTGTTTAAGTGTTGGTGGTTACTGGTTAATATATATTAGATTATAAATATAGCTACAAAATAAAAGAAAACAATTGGAATTGAATTTATCCCAAGCATTTAGTTTCACTTAATGGTTAAGCTAAGTTACAGAATAAGTCGCGAAATGTCACTATCTTCATCCATACTAATATTAGAAAGGCGAAAGTTTTTCTGTTTGTCCATTACACTTTCATGGCTAATTCGCTTAATCAATTTTAATGAAATTAGGTAAGGAGGCCATCATAATAATAACAAATAGGGTCAAATAAAATCTACTTTTTTCAAAAGTCTATCTTCAAGCGGCTAAAATCGGTGATGTAAAAAGAGTGATAAGATATGCCTCAAGTGTTACTAGAATATAGCGTCAGCTGAAATTATCAAATTAATTTAATGTAAAATATGCCCATATTAGAATTCAACTGACACTTTTTAATAGCAAGTAAATTTGAAAAAACCGGTCAAGTGCGAGTCGGATTCGCGAACGAAGGGTTCCGTACAACCATAGCAAAAAAATACGAAAAAAATACGTTTATTGTATGGGCACCCCTCTTAATATTTTCATTTTTTTATTTTTCATATTTTTTGTTTTAGCGGCCATGGAAATACATAATTTATGAAAATTTCAGCTTTCTAGCTATCACGGTTTATGAGATACAGCTTGGTGACCGACAGACAGACAGTCAGCGGAGGTGTAGTAATAGGATTCCGTTTTACCTATAAGGTATGGAACCCTAAAAAGGAATATACTTAAAAGTCATGAAACTAATCCAACTTGTATGCTTTTTGTTATTTCTAAATCAAGCAAAGATTTTTCTTTTCTGCCACTTAGAAAACCTAACCAACACTCTAACATTTAGAAAATTTCTAACCAAAATTAACACTTTTTTCATTTATGAACAACCAAACAAGTTAGAAGTATGTCGGACAGGTAAGACGCAAAATGTTAAACAAACTATCGAATAAAATGCAGCAAAAACGAAATTATTTAATAAACTTATAAACATGTTACTATATTAGTATAATCCTAAAGAAATATAAAAAAAACAAATGTCATTTATTTAGTCTGTGAACAAGTGACAGTAATATTTTGTAATATGTTGTGATTTTTTTTTTGTTATTGTAAGCAAACGTTTTCATCTTTAAGGTTTTAAAATCAAATAAACTTCATGATAATACGAAAACGTATTATATCTATGTTGACGATGTATTTCAACGTGAATGACTTAAAATAGAATGCAATAACTGTGGTTTCAATTAATAATAATCCTTAAAGGTTTTATGAATTTTAGCATTATGAAAAGAGTCCATGATTTAAATAAACATATCAGAAGAAATTAATAATGTATTACAATAGTGTAAGCATATATTAACATGCGTTGCTTTCAAAGCAAACTTTGTAGAGACCATCATCAATGTTATTTGAATTAAAGATTATATTATTAGTGACATATTATTCTACAGTATATAATGGTCTTAGCGAAGCTGTGTAGGTAAACTAGTCTGTATCAATATTAACGAGAAAACGTTTGTTATTTTGTTTCTTTGTAACGAATACAGTCAAACTACTTGACCTATTCTTTTACCATAAAAAGTTACGCTATCCAGAAGTAATTTTACCCGACGGAGCAAAATTATGTAATAATTTTGTGTCACGCGAATAAAGTCGTATGTAACAGCCAGTATGTAATAACCCCACAATAATTCTATATATAAAAAGCTTTACGTCTGTTTTTATTTTAAACAAACACAAATAAAACAGCCTGCGCTGTAGTGAATAAAATATGAGGCAAACATAAAGAAATAAGTGTTGGTTATTATGCGAATACTTTTTAAAAGCACGAAAAAAAGAAAATTGCGGGGAACAAACTTTACGCTTATAATATTGTGGTAATACATTTTCATTATAGCGTTGCGTCATTTTTTTTCAAAATGTATATACTGGTCAATTAGGCATTTGAAGTTAGGGTTAGTTGGATGGTTAAAACTGGGCTTATTGGGCAAGTAGATTACTCATTTAGTGTTCAAGTTTGGTAGGCTTAGAGCATGCCCTATGGGTGTTGTATGTGAGACCAAACCTCGGTTTCAATCTAATTCAATTGTCATCAATAAATCATGCTTTGACTACGGAAACGTATGTGTAATATGTGTAATGAGCATACACAATTTTAACCCACCAAAAGGAAGAAATTATTTTAAGTCGCAACATAGATTTTAGTATTAGCTACAGCGTACAGTTAGCTGCATTATAAAGGTTTTTGGCGAATCACGCGGGATCACTTAATTTTTCCAAAAAAGGAGCATATGTGCTATTTCAGATCATCATCTACCCGTGTGCCAAATTTCATTCAAATCCGTTTAGCAATTTTTGCTTGATTGAGTAACAAACGTCCATCCGTTCAAATATCTAAACTTTCGCATCTATACAAATAAATAAAATTGAGTTATCTGTTTGTAATATTAAAATAACCGGTTTTAACTAAATGCATACACGGTACATATACCAAAATAACATGTTCTACAATTTTAGTCTGTCTTGTCTGTCTGTTTATTCCGGCTAATCTTTAGAACGGCTGGACCGATTTTGACGGGACTTATACTGATAGATAGCTGATGTAATAAGGAGTAACTTAGGCTACTTTTTTGGATTTTTCTCAAACGGACGAAGTCGCGGGCACAGCTAGTTTATAACATTACCACAGATATTACTAGCTGCAGCGTACAGCCCGATGCATTATTAAATTTTCTGACAAATCCCGCGGGATCATCTAATTTTTCCGAGATAAAAGTAGCCTATGTGCTATTTCAGGTCATCATCTACCTGTGTGTCGAATTTCATGCAAATGCTTTCAGCAGTCTTTGCGTGATTGAGTAACAAACATCCATACATCCAAACATCCTAAATTTCGCATTTATATTACTAGCTGCTGCGTGCAGCCCGCTGCATCATACATTTTTTGGTGAATCCCGCGGGATTGACAAATTTTCCGGGATAAAAAGTAGCCTATGTGCTATTCCAGGTTATTATCTACCTGTGTGCCAAATTTCATTTATATCCGTTCAGTAGTTTTTGCGTGATTGAGTAACAAACATCCATCCAAACATCTATCCAAACATCCATCCAAACATCCAAATTTTCGCATTTATAATATTAATAATTAATAATATAGATTAATATAGATTCACACAAAAGTGTTTTTTTGTAATATGTATTTTTTTATATCATAAGATAGCATGCCTGTTAGCTATGTTATGATATAAAAAAATACATATTACAAAAAAAAATACATATACATGAGTCTCCTGATGGGAAGAGTCTACCATCGCCTATAGACACCAAAGATGTTTATGGTGCGTTGCTATCTTGTGGCGAGGTCTAATGCCACATGCATAAGTTTACCGGCTACCTTACCCTCTAAACCGAAACACGACAGCGACAAGCATTAACGCTATTGCGGCAGGAATAGGTAAGGCGGTGGTACCAGATCCGGGCGAGATAATACAGAACTCTACCACTATCGATCCAGGATCGAACCAGGGATCTCATGGTCTGAGCCGAATAGGCTACCCCTAGACCACGAGGTAGTCAATTTACATATATAAATATTGTACGAGTGTAACTACATATGGAATTGGAGCCGTCCTTATGTACGAATTGACATGGCTTTTGCGCATTAAAATGATTTATTTACAATCCATTGTTTCTTCAAAAAGGCAAGATGAAACCTTTTCAAGTATTGATAGAATATAAAAAAAAAAAACATTAATGGATATTGGTGTTGCTCACATAACCAACTTACAGATTAAATTTTACAAATTTTAAAAACCATTAATATTCCTGATCCGTATTAGCAATAATGGAGTTGCTATAATATACTATGAGCATTGTTAAGTTATACAGGAGTAAGTTTTTTTTATATCATATAATAACAAACAAGCAGATGGATCTCCTGATGGAAAGAGTTAACCATCGTCTATAGACATCAAAGATGTGAATGGTGCTTTGCTATCTTGTGATAAGGTCTACATTAGACCTTGCCACAAGATAGACAGACATATGATATGAAAATAGACACATGCATAAGTTTACTGGCTACTTTACCCTCCAAACCGGAACATGACAGTGACAAGCACTGACGCTATTGCGGCAGGAATAGATAAGGCGGTGGTACCAGACCCGGGAGAGACAATGCAGAACTCTACCACCTAGTAGTCACGATGGTAGTGATGGTAGAACAGCAATTAGTCTATTCTTCAGAGGAGCCCGGAACCAATACGGGGAAAAAAGTTTATAAATCACATTAAAATCTATATATTAATACGTCACATAGAAACTTTGGACCCCTTTTTAAGACAATTGCGCGAACGTCGAAGGATGAGATTTGGTATAGTACTAAAGTTTACATGGTGGAGGACTGCAGAAACATAATTTTTTAAATAATATTGAGAATAAATTAAATTCATAAAAATAAACGTCACACACACTACATTCATATGACCTACGTGATAATATTCACATATGTATAGGTATTATTTTATTTACGACCATGAAGTTAATACAGCTTAACGACTTGAAACGACCCATGAAGTATTAGGTTTACGACCAAGTTCCGTTGTCAAACTTAAAAAAGATTGTATTGTGTCGTCTATGGTCGATTCGCGACCACAGCCGATCACTTGTCTTTATAAAAAGGTACAAGTAGTGTGGTAATCTATATATATATGAAAATCAATCCCTATTTTCCTTGGTCACGACATCACGCCTGAATGTCTGGACCAATTTCGGCATTTTTTTTATTGTGTTTGTAATTGTAAGGAGAAGGTTCTTATAAAAGAAAATATTAAGAAAATTGCGCGGAAAAATAGAAAATTTAAGAATACTTAACCACCATATAAAGTTTAATGCCATTTTGGCTGCGTGGAAGGACAATCCCGTAGACTTATATAAATTACGTGTCACGTTGTTTGTCGCTATGGATTCCTAATATGAAAGGCAAAACAACGTATGCCGGGTCAGCTAGTAATAATATAGATAATCGACTAATAATATAGAGTTTCTACGCTCTCCATGTAGATATATTTTTTAATATTATTAAATCACATATAATAAAATCGTAGGAAAGTCAATGTATGTCCGGGGTAAACTCAAAAAGCGCTGCATGGATTTACTTCAAATTTTGCATGAATATTACTAACAGGTCGGGTCAACATAATATAGGCTACATATTATCACGCTATCCCCTACGGGGGAGGAGCTGTGCGGAGTAAACGAAGTCCGCGCGAACGAAGTTGCGGGCAACTGCTAGTAACAAATAAGCAGACAATTCTCCTGATCAAAATGACACTCATCGCCTGTAGACGATTTTACTGGTGCGTTGTTATTTTGTGGCGTGATAGTAATATCATGTGCATAAGTTTACCGGTTAACTTTTTTTCTCTTTATTTAGGATAACAAACGATTACACTAAGGATTTACAAAATTGATATTAATTTACAAAAAAGGATTTACAAAATTGATATATTAATATTATTAAGTAACTAAGTTATTAATAGTGTAACCTATGCCGTTATCCTCAGGTGCCTTTCTAACTTACCTTTCTAACCCTTCGGCTGCACCTGCGTCTATCGTCTCGAACATATTACCGCGCTAAGGCACACGTTTGCGACATTGTTTGCGACGACAGCCGATAATAGCCGGTCACATCTGCGTGTATTGTATCATTGCCCGAAGCTTCGTGACGATATACGCAAGTGCGGCCGCAGCATAACCGAAACAAGAGTTGATGAAAATTGTTGCGATTGCGCCAGGAATAGGCAAGGCGGTGAAACAGTAAACCTGGGGATGACGTTACAGAACCCTACCACCTAGTAGTCATGGTGGTAGTGACCAATATAGCCAATCGTTTACCTTTTACAAATTGCCAGGCAGAATGACAGATGGTATAATCTTAATAGGGTACCCTGATCAAAACGGGGATACTTTCTGGACAATAATAATTCAAAATTATTTCTTAAATGGAACCATATAACATCCACTCAGTTCTGTGGTTCATGATTTATGATGGACGGATCGTTGGCCAACTGGTTAGATAGGCTGATGAGATACAACTGTACCCACGATTGATCGGTGAGATCGGTGGCAAGCCTATCGCCAACCAGGAACTTATAGTTTATTGAATACATAAATTATGTGCTTTTGTGCTTGGTTCCGGCATGAGACGTGGTTGTAAAAGTGTGGTGGATGTGGGTGGATAATTGTACTGCTGGGGTATTCTTTTTATACGGACCATCGGTGAGTCTTTTTTTTTACTGTCGATAGGGAAGCGCTTGACCACGATCTCGCCTGATGGTAAGCTAATGATGGAACGCGCTTCCCTAGAGTCTTATCCATTTATTAAATCAACATTTCTTTTTGGTGCAATCGCGAAAAACACATAGAATGGTTCGCGGATCATAGCAAATTTAATTAATTTCATGTTTTCAGGACATTATTAACGACAATTTTATCAGAAAACTGAAAAAACATCATTTTGAAAAACAAGAACGTAAAGATATTTTAATTGTGACTCATTGAGGCTTCTTATATTGGGTTTGAGCAATATGTTGCTATAAGAATTGAACACACTGGAATTGGCTGCAAAGGGCGAGCCGCACTATTCAAACAAAAAAATGAGCCAAAAAAAACAAACCAAAACAAACTACTTACTTATCTTTATCAATCATAAAATATTTTACAAGTAAGTTCTATATATGTTCACGTTTTCGGCCCGTTTATATTTTAAACATTTTTTCAAAGTGAAAGTCGTTTTTATGAAAACCTAATTTATAGTTTCGAAGCAACAATAGAAAAAGTCGTTGCTCATTACTTATTACGCTTATAAAATAAAATTGCCCTTTGCTAAGTGATATGGTAAATCCTTATTCGTGTTGTCGAAATCCTGAATCAGCAATTGTAAATCTGTTCGGATTCAGTGATTAAATTTTACAGCAAAAGAGATTTGTGTAGTCGGATTAACCTTTAAATTTATTTTGCTTCAAAGATAAAGAGAAATGGCCTTGCTTTCAGATTATCGGGAATATTTAAGTATTAAATTAAAATATTTTTATTTTAACCGATTCATGTACGGGTTATTTTACTGCGATGTATTAATACTAGAATGTATTAATTCGGGCCTTTTATCAATCTACCATACGAAGGCTATCAGTTTGATGTGTATGTATGTTAGCATTGTTGGAATTAGATAATATTTGAGTATTATGATCTGTTTAGGCATCCCCATACAATAAACGCGTTTTTAGGGTTCCGTACCTAAAAGGTAAAACGGGACATTATTACTAAGCCTCCGCTGTCTGTCTGTCCGTCTGTCTGTCTGTTACCAGTCTGTATCTCATAAACCGTGATAGCTAGAAAGCTGAAATTTTTACAAATTATGTATTTTTGTTGCCGCTATAACAACAAATATTAAAAATAAAAAAATTAAAAATTTTAAGGGGGTCCCCATACAATAAACGTGTTTTTTTCGTATGTTTTTGATCAATATTAATAACGGTAACAGGTAGACACTTAAAATTTTTATAGATTGTATAGTTGTATATTCCCTTTCAAAATAAATAATTCAATAAAAATAAAGTAAAAGTTAAAGAGGGCTCCCATACAAAAAATCGTAATATTTAAGCAATTTTTTACTCGACCTTAAGCCCCGTTTTCAATTTAATTAGTGCGAGTGCCATTGTTTAATGCAGGTACCTATTAAGCAAAAAATACGTGAAGACAGCTGTTGATCAATGCCATTGATTAGTATTCAGTGGAGTAAAAGTGAATAGACGCTGATTACTAATCACTCGCACTGCACAACGGCTGCATTCACCTATTTTTTGCTTAATACTAAGCACCTGCATTAAACAATCGCACTCGTACTAATCAAAGTGAAAACGGGGCCTTAAGCAGGTAAAAACTTAAATATTTTCAAAAATGTGAGTGATTTTATTTTATAGACTAGCCGTGGCCCGCGACGTCGTTCGCGCTGACTTCGTTTACTCCGCACAGCTCCTCCCCCGTAGGCGAAAGCATGATAATATATAGCCTATATGTTAACCCAACCTGTTAGTAATATTCATGCAAAATTTGAAGTAAATTCATTTAGTACATTTTGAGTTTACCCCAGACATACATTGACTTTCCTACGATTTTATTATATGTATAGATGATGGTAAGGAACCCTTCGTGCACGAGTACGACTCGCACTTGGCCGGTTTTCTTGCTTGATTTATGGTTGTTAGTCAATGATAATAATATATAAATACATAATATATAAATAATCTTATTATAGATAACATAGATATTTGTATTAGCATAGATGTTTGTATTCCTGGCTTTGGGTATTTATACATAATAAATATCCAGAGCCAGAAATACAAACATCTTTACTCATCACACATACGTTTGCACCTGTCGGGAATCGAATCCAAGCCTATCGGATAGCAGTTAGATTCGCTAACCACTCGACCAACAGGACGGTCGATTCGATACTGAACGTATTTTTTTTAGATTTATTTCTTGAATTTTTATTTCAATTGAAAAGGTTTTTAGGTATTTTCTTTGTAGGTATCACTCCCCATTGCTGCATTTTAATACTATACTTATGCTATAACTATCATTTGCTTCTTGCGATACCTAATACGACCAGTTTCACGTCGAAACGCGGGTCTACTTTCACGCTACCAAAACTACCCTGCAACAGAAATTTTCATTTTTTAATCATAAGCTTAAACCTGTACTTGGCCCAAATTCGATCATGCATGGAGTACTGCATTATCTTTCGACGGTTCTGGTAAGTATTAACTAGCAGCTTCGGACATGGAGTACTGCATCATCTTTCGACGGTTCTGGCAAGTATTAACTAGCAGCTTCGGACATGGAGTACTGCATCATCTTTCGACGGTTCTGGCAAGTATTAACTAGCAGCTTCGGACATGGAGTACTGTATTATCTATCGACGGTTCTTGCAAATATTACCTTACCTATTCCTGCCGCAATAGCGTCAGTGCTTGTCGCTGTCGTGTTCCGGTTTGGAGGGTAAGGTAGCCGGTAAACTTATGCATGTGGCATTATACCTCGCCATAAGATAGCAACGCACCATTAACACCTTTGGTGTCTATAGGCGATGGTTGACCCTTTCCATCAAGAGACTCATCTGTTTGTTTGCTATCTTATGATATATAAAAAAAAACGACGACAAGCTTATAAATAGAAAACTACACACACTTGAGCATCGTCGTAAGGTTATCAGCTTTTTATAGGATTCACTTTGGTGAGTGTGCGAAAGCTCTCTTCGAACTTGTTGGACCCTCACCTTTCCTTTATCGGACTACTAGACGCAGGCAGAAGTTTTCCATGCGTACGTTATGGATATAAAAAAAAAACAAACAAAATGGTTTGACAACTCTTTTTTGATTCAAGTAGGTTAGATTACGAGGCAGTCAACTAAATTATCGGGTGAGATCGACTGTTGCAATACTGAGAACGCTTCAAAAAGTAATATATTGCCGTAAAATCCCAATATCATTACCTCGGTTGAAACCTGTAACAGCAAACGGGTGACTGTATTACTGAGACGCAATAGGGGAGCATTGACAGGTAGATTATTGAGATTTTATAGCGTATTTGAAAAAAAAATATCGCAAATTTAATAAAGTTTTACTTTATACAATATGACATTTTTTAACCGTATCGGCATAAAAATGGGATTAAATAGGTATTTTTCAAAAATCAGAAATCAGAAATACTTTATTCAATAAAACTTTTTACGAGTTATTTTAATGCGTCAATATTTATTTTTAAACTACTGCCGGATTGGAAACGCGGCACTTTTCCCACGTAGCTTTTTCCGAAATACGTAGAAATATTGTCATTACATTTGAATAAAAAACACGTAACTGATACATTTTGCCGATGACATGTATAAAGTGGTAATATTATACACGTCATTGCATTTGGTGCAAATTGCATTCACGTGGCTGTATAGCTATAGTTCAATTTTACTTTTGCCATTAGCGGTAAAAGAATAATTAGGAGGTAAAACAAGGAGTTCGTTTTAATACTGTGATTACATAAAAGCTTTTTATTTCCTTGTTTTTTGACAAAATCAGTATATACAACCTCGGTGGAAATGATAATTACCTGTCTCGTAGCTATGAAGTCTTCGCCTTACCGCTTTGAATTTAAATAATGTTATAGTACCTACATTATTCGAAGGCGGAGCGTGTGGTGCCGGAGAGCCACCACACGCTATTAAATGCACTCAAAAGTGTACAATATTAAAATATAACGTTAATAACTACTTCAGTCGAAGACTGTGTTGCAGTCATTAGCGCCAACCTCGAACAGTCCAGCCCCCCTAGACAAATGGCAAACGCTCAGTAACTATTCAAATATTACGCTTTGGCGATATTTAGGCCAAATTGGTAGCCAAGTGGATCATGGCTTGTTGAACGTTCGTTCCATACGAACTTTACGAAGTATATCGAATATTGTCTCTGATTTGACGGTAAACGTCACTTTGAAGTATATTATTTTCACCGAGGTTATAAGTTTTATTTATATGAAAAGTGCATTAAAAGCAAAAAAGACTTGGCCCCCAAGATGTGGCATCAACGCTAGTACAATAGAAAGAGAAATTTATGGATTTGTCATAAGCTGTTGACACAAGCGTAAACGAATTTGTAATTGGTAGCCAAATGTCATTCGTGAAACGAAACGTTATATTGCATCGATCATTTTTGACAATTTTCGTACAAAACCGTAGCCAAGTGGCACTTTTGACACGCAAAATAGTAGCGAATTATCCGATAATCAGCGAACGCTAGAACCCTGCAGATTACGCTTAAAATGGCGGTTGATCACTATTATTCAATCAGCTGTTCTAAAGCGTGGATATCATCTGTGAGAATTTTTGATAATTTTAAAGTAAAATTAACGCAAATTAAGGCTTTTGGTGGCATATTATTGATGGTGCTTTGATATCCTTGTGGCGCGGGGGGGAGGGGGGGGGTATTAATGTCACATGCATACATTTACCGGCTACCTTACCCTCCAAACCGGAACACGACGGTAACAAGCTCTGTTGCTATTGCTGCAGAAATAGGTGGGCCAGTGGTATTAGACCCGGGCGAGACAATGCAGAATCCTACCATCTAGAAGCTACAATACTAGTGACTCGTTTACCCAATTGTTCGCTTCTAACGAAACTGCCTAGACACATTGTAAGTAGTGTAGGTTTGCAAAATGCTGACAATGTCTTAATGATGATAAATATAATATTTCGTCTTTAAATATTTTACAGACACTATAAGTTCAAGTTATAAACACTATATTCTTGTTACAACCCTTGTATTTTGTAAATTTAATGAAACAAAGAAAGATAGTTTATTTTTCAGTGTAGCAATAGATTTCGATCAATTTTACATTTCTGTAAATATGTATGCCAAAAAATACGTAAAAAAGCAACCCCAAAAAATTATGGAATATTTTAAACAGGCTAACTGGTAAAATAAAATCTTCTGTTGATGAGGTCTTAGAACGTTTTTTCGGTAACAATAATAACAACCAAAGAGATATAGCAAACAAATTTGCTTACACGTTTAATAATAATATTAAACAAATAATTACAAACTGTTGCAAGCCATTGCTTGACAAAAAATTGTACGCAGCTACTGCAAATGTGAGTATACGCTTTAGACCTGCTGATCATTCATCAATAAAAAAAATTATTATGTCACTTAGTGATAATAAATCCCCAGGCATAGATAAAATAAGAGTTGTTGACATAAAAATGCTATGTGAAAAAATAACAACGGTTATTACTAAGTTAATAAATATGAGTGTAGCTACTGGCAAATACCCTTCTTTACTAAAAACAGGCATCGTTAGGCCTATTCACAAAAAAGGTAGTAGAGTAGATTATGAAAATTACAGACCAATAACTATTTTGCCAACTATCGATAAAATAGTTGAAAAATATATTAGTTCTCAGATACACCAATTTTATGACAGTAATAACATATTGACACGTAATCAATACGGATTTCAACCACATAAAAACACTTCGCAGCTGCTGTCTAGGTTCACTGACAGTATTTACGACCACATAGATAAGAAAAAACACATATTAGTTGTCTTTATAGACTACAGTCGAGCGTTCGATACACTGAGACATGACCAGTTATTGCAAAGTTTAAACGACTGTGGTGTTAGAGGAAAGATATTAAAATGGTGCGAAAACTACTTAAAAGACAGGTCGTATCGGGTTAGAGTCAACAATGCGGATAGTTTCACTATTTTTGCAACGGAAGGCACCGCGCAAGGTTCGGTACTAGGGCCTCTCCATTACCTTACCTATGTAAATAACCTTTCTAATGCCATTAAGCAGTGTGAGATATACCAGTTTGCGGATGACACCTGCTTAGTTGCTACAGGGCAGAATGTAGAGGAAGCCCGTACTCGACTCCAAAATGATTTTGACATACTGGCAAAGTGGTCACATGACGTCGGATTGGTACTCAATGCTAAAAAAACCAAACTAATGTATATCAGCACAAGTCAAAACAGAAGCGCCGTTAAACCTAAGATCATAGCTCATAACCACCAGTGCTTTCATTTAGGCCTCAGTAATAATCCGATGTCCTGTGCATGTGACACTATTGATCTGGTTAGAAAACACACATATCTCGGACTAGTAATCGATGATCGACTAAATTGGAAAGAACACATTAATTATGTATGTGAGAAATTAAGAGTTATTTTAGCTAAATTTTCTTTAATTAAAGGCAAAATACCCTATAAAACATTAATAATGCTATACCGATCTTTAGCTGAATCTATTATATCCTATGGATTGACAAGCTATGGTAGAACATTTCGAACGCATCTAGACAAAATTTTTTCCCTACAGTTACGAATCTTAAAAGAACTAGTCCCCTACAAAATAAAAATACAATATAAACAAGACTACCGTAATCTCTTTGCCTTCTGTGAAATAATACCCATTCATGAAAAAATTGAATTAGCTTTATTATTAGAACACTATTTTGATAAACAGTTACTAGAACCTCATACCACGTATTCCGCCAGAAGATCTGGAAATCAAAGATTTGCTTTACCTATATACAACAACCTATATGGAAAAAGACGTTTAAGTTACGTGATACCAAACTTAATTAATAAAATACCCAAAACACTAAAAGATGAAATAACAGAAAAAAATATTAAATTTAAATTAAAACGACATTATATTGAATTAACAATAATGAACTACACGTCATTATAATAAGCTCATTAATCAAATCAAGCACACACACACGCACATGCACGCACGCACGAACGCACGCACACTCGCACATATATATATGTATATATATATATGTGTGTATATGTATGTATATATATATATATATATATATATATATATATATATATATATATATATATATATATATATATATATATATATATATATATATATATATATATATATGTATGTGTGTATATACGAACATACAGCTAAAACGACTTTTTTTTTTTTATACTATGTAAAAATAATAATCTTAAATTTTACTCGTAACATGCTGTATAAGCAAACAAAATAGCCGCCAATCTGGTCCGGCAACATTTTATTGTAAGATTTCTTTTACTAGGTACCCTTTTATACTCATGATATTTTATATTGTGTTCAGTTGTAAAAACAACACTGGATGATTTGCTATTTTTAATAATATCTTTTTGTATTAGCTGTGCGTTATCGATAACATTATGTCTTAACTATGGTCGATGATGTAGGGTGTACGGTAAAATTCGTAAGAATTTATGTTTACACTCTTGTATGCATGTTTTATTGTATTTGTTTTTGTGTGGAAATAAATAAATAAATAAATAAATAAATATGTTCAATTTTGCATATTTTTTTTCATTTTTAATAATAAATTTATCATCAGCTTTCATAAATCTGAAACATAAGTTTTAAAATGTGACTATCGATAACATTTTGCACAATTCTACGTTCACTTGTAATGTAAAGAGGATTTACTTAAAATATGTTAACACAATCAAATTTGGTAGCAAGGAAGATAAATACATAAATCTTGGTGACAGTATTTAATTTTATAACTCTTTAAATTGGTAGTACTGACAGAGTTCAATTGACATTTTAGCTACATAGAAACTTACGGCATGACAGTAATTAAGAAGAAAAGATAGTATATTTTATTTTATTTGCACTTACGCGGTACATACAATCAAAATTGAATCAGATTGTTTGGTTTGGTTGGTTGTTGGTTCCGGGCTCCTTATAGTTTTGAAGAATAGACCAACTGCCGTTCTGCCAGGCAGGTCGTAAAAGGCAACCGATTGGCTCTGCAAGTCACTACCATCGTGGCTACTAGGTGGTAGAGTTCTGCATTGTCTCGCCCGGGTCTGGTACCACCGCCTTACCTACTCCTGCCGCAATAGCGTCAGTGCTTGTCGCTGTCGTGTTCCGGTTTGGAGGGTAAGGTAGCCGGTAAACTTATGCATGTGGCATTAGACCTCGCCACAAGATAGCAACGCACCATTAACATCTTTGATGTCTATAGGCGATGGTTGACTCTTACCATCAGGAGACCCATCTGCTTGTTTGCTATCTTATGATATAAAAAAAAAAAGATATAGCGACTCTGTTCTTATTTTTTTATATTATTTGTATATTCCATCCATGTATATTATTCATCCGAGATTGATTCACGTTGTGAAAATAACACTTCAAACTGACATCGCCGTCAATTCACAGACAATATTCGATAGACCTCAATAGAATGAACGTTAAACAAGCCATGATCCACTTGGCTACCAATTTGGTCGAAATGACGCCAATGCGTTATATTAGAATGAACAGAGAGCTCGGTTGGCGGTCAGAGCGTGCGCAGGACAGAAAAATTTTGATGGACAATTTCAACCCTATATAACACCCCTTCTTTGTTGCACCATTGCGTGGAGGGGGTAAGGGACACCAACTTTTGTCAAGGTCACTTTGCTCTGAGTTAATTCCCCGTGGAGTTAGGGGATGAAAGCCGAAATCCATTACAAAGGCGTCTGCGATTTAAAAAAAGAAAATGTATTGAAATCCCCCTAGTTAGGTTAGGACTCTTAAACTATGGCAATTTGCGTTCATTTTAGTTTAAAATTATCAAAAATTCTAACAGATAATATCCACGATTTGGAACAGCTGATTGAATAATAGTGATCATCCGCCATTTTTAGCGTAATTTACAGGGTTCTAGCGTTCGCTAATCATCGGATCACAATTTTGCTTGTCAAAAGTGCCACTTGGCTAAGGTTTTGTATGAAAATGATCAAAAATGATCGATGCAATATAACGTTTCGTTTCACGAATGACACTTGGCTACCAATTACAAATTCGTTTACGCTCGTATCAACAGCTTATGTCAATTCCATACATTTTGTTTTCTATTCTCCTAGCGTTGATGCCACTTGTCTTGGGGGGCAGGTACCGTCACAATATTAATGTGGCATTGTTATCCTTGTAGCGAGGTTTTAATGCCACATGCATAAATTTACCGGCTACATTCAATATTTTATATATGTTTTGTTTTTAGTTTTTAGTTTTAAGTTGTAATTGCCCTGATAATGCTTACCTAGAAGCAAAACCGTTGGATTGTATATATAATAATCTATTATGAAACAGTACAAGTGTTTTTTACATAAAATATTGAATGAAAACGGAGTTTCACCAAGTGGCGACGACTAAGAGTGTAGAATATATTTATGGGCTACCTTTACCTCCAAACCAGAATGCGGTAGTGACGAGCACTGGCGCTATTGCTGCAGGAGTAAGTAAGGCAGTGTTACCAAGCTGGGCGAGACAATGCAGGATTCTTTGTGCCGCTGTGGTCTTCTATAATTTCAGACTTTGGATAAGTTTGCCCTATTCCTTACACTACCTTTCATTTCTGTTGCATCACAGCAGTTCCATATAACATTTCGCGGAAAATTTGCAAATTAAATACCATAATTTCTCCTTTAAATTATGGATTTCCGCAAAGTAACGCCGGAATCTATTAAACATAGGCTACTTTTTCCAAAAATAATTCCTAAGGAGCTGAAATACCTACTATATACATATAATGGGATACAATTTTATTTGAAAGATTTGCAGCTCGCTGCATTATAAGTTTTTGGTGAACCCAGCAGGAACAACGCATTTTTCCGGGATATAAAGTAGTCTAAGTGCCTTAAAGGCCTTAAAGGCCTTGTATGTCAAATTTGACCCAAATCTGTTCATTAGTTTGTGCAAATTTTAACTTTTCTGTGTTATACAGGATGTAAGGGATGGTCTACCTAAAATCGAGACCAAAGTTTTGTATCAGAATTCTGTGATGTAAACCACTGGATTTTTTTTTGAGAATTTTATATGACGATTGTTTTACATTAATTTATACAATTTTTTTAATACTTTATAGTCATTTTTGTCTCGCTCGGGTTTAGTACCACCGCCTTACGTATTCCTGTCGCAACAGCATCAGTGCTTGTCACTGTCGTGTTCCGGTTTGGAGGGTAACTTAGCCGGTAAACTTATGCATATAGCATTAAACCTCGCTACAACATAGCAGTGCACCATTTGCCTATAGACACCAATCTTTGGTGTCTATAGGCAAAGGTTGACTCTTTCCATCAGGAGACCCATCTGTTTGTTTGCTATCTTATGACATAAAAAAACGTCCCAGTTATACATCACAAGAATAGATATATTGACAAGGTAATTTAAATACTAAATCATTATATTAAGGTTTAATTTCAACTAACGTGAAATTGTAGCTCTTTTTGCGTTTTGTAGCTCATTTGCCTCGGACATATTTTAGCGCAGACCCGTAGTAATTATATGTCAATGGACTAGAACGTAAAAATTGTATGTTCTCTTAATTTTTCGTGAGACCTTTGCTTACATGCTGTATAATATTTATAATATTGTTCGACCTAAGCCCGCACGTTTTTTTTTGGTTTGGCATGGGCGTTAAAAACCCGCATTTAAGCCACGTTTTTCCGTAACCTAAAGACTATTTTTTACCAGGGCTTCTTAGCTGATTAATTTTCAGACATGCAAGCATATAAGGAGCGTTTTATTAGATTTGACTCTAACCTCAAAAATATCGGTTTCCATATTGAGCAAATTCATAAACCAGTTTAAAGAGGTTTTTTAAAAATGTGTCTGATGTTCGCCACTCCCTATTTTATCCGCATTGTGTGTGACGTACAATTACATGGTTTTAGTTTAAATCGGATTGTATCCATACTAATATTATAAATGCGAAACTCTGTCTGTCTGTCTGTTACGCTTTCACGGCTAAACCGCTGTACCGATTTTCCTGAAATTTGCCATGGAAGTAGTTGAAAAGCCGGGGTCAAACTTAGCCCATTTTTTTCAAAAATCAACCCTTAAAGGGTTGAAATAAGGGATGAAATTTGTATGAAAAGCTATTTTGACGACATGCTAATCTACTCGCGGGGGAAGCTGCGCGGGTCATCTAGTAGGTTTATAAAGCTCTCTCATCTCAGGTATATTTCGAGCGAAACCTTTTACAACAATCGGTAAATACTTCTATTAACCGGTATTTTTAATCCGGTATCAAGCCCTGTTTTTTAAACTGAAAGACATAGCTAGAGTGCGGGTTTATGTCACATGAGCTATAAAAATAATATACAATATGTCTCAATGAAGATGTCTATTATCTCGGCGCTAAGCACCTGGGCTACGCTCTTTCGCTTTACGCCGTGCGATAATAAATGACTTAAGTCACAGGTATTGTAGTTAACTATTTATGATGTGTAAATCTATACATATAATAAAATCGTAGGAAAGTCAAAACTGTACATTAAATATTTTTTTAAAAGAATACTTGGGGCGTGATTTACACTCGATATCGAAGCCAAAAATATAGTTTTTAGAATTTTTGTCTGTTTGTCTGTATGTATGTCCGGGGTAAACTCAAAAAGTACTGCATGGATTTACTTCAAATTTTGCATGAATATTACTAACAGGTCGGGTCAACATAATGGCTTCATATTATCACGCTATCACTTACGGGAGAGGTGCTGTGCGGAGTAAACGAAGTCCGCGCGGACGAAGTCGCTGGCAACAGCTAGTAGTAAATAAATATCAAACCAATAGCGGTAATATCTTTTTTATGTCCAGTAAGTGTCCTTTGTCACAAGAATACGATAGTAATTTTAACAAATTACCTTAAGCTTAAAGTTTGAACCTCAATTGGCCCAAAGAAATAGTTTACGTAAAGTCAAATAACATTACCCCAATAAGGGTCTATAAAAGGAAACGAGCAGCTATATTACTGAGACATAATGTTTGTATTGTAAGTTAAATTGCTGCGATTTTGTCTTGAATTAGGGCTTGCGTAGTGGCTAATTTTCAAAACTAAATCAGCACAAGTACATAAGGACCGCTTTGTTAAGGTTTGGCTCTACCTTAACATAAAATACGTGTTTTACTTCCTGTTAAATATTTAGATAGGAAAGTTACTGATTTTGCCCTGATTTTTAAAAATCCAGTTTTCACTAGATCTCCACGTTTTGAGTTTCTGAGAACCTTTTCCGACTATTTTCACGATCACTTCAGTATATTTGTATGTATGTATGTAAACATCTTGAACGGTTTGCTCCATCGATAACCGATTAGCTATGTGAGTCACTACCATCGTGGCAACTAGGCGGTAAAGTTCTGTATTGTCTTATAAAAAATTATGTTATGTCGCCGTGTTGGTCCCGGCCTCCTTTGAAGAATAGGCCAACTGCCGTTCTGCCAGGCAGGTCGTAAAAGGTGACCAATTGGCTATCGAGTCACTACCATTGCGGCAACTAGGTGGTAGTGTTGGTTGTCTCGCCCGAGTCAGGTATCACCGTTTTACCTATTCCGGCCGCAATAGCGTCAGCGACTGTCGGTGTCATGTTCCGGTTTGGAGGGTAAGGTAGCCGGTAAACTTATACATATGACATTAGACCTCGCCACAATATAGCAACCATTAACATCTATGGTGTCTATAGGCGATGATTGACTCTTTCTATCAGGAGACCCATCTACTTGTTTAATATCTTATGATATAAAAAAAAACTGATTAGAAAAAAATCTGAGCCTGTCATGAAATCTGTATGTACGGATCTAAGTACGATTGAGCCCGTAAAACTTTTAGTTTCAGAATTACAGCGCGCATTTTCAAATTGAAAATGGCTGTTTAATTCAGTGTTGTTTAATTATCATTAATGAAAACCTACAAGTCGATTAGTCTGTGATAGATCTATTTATAAATTAATTCACGACATTTCACAGTATTTGAGTTTGCAAATAATTGACAGTGGTTGATTTTGTGTCGTTTAATTTAATGACTCACAGAGACACACATCTTTTAAGGAACGGTCAATAACAGTATTATATATATTAATACGCTAAGGTTAATATGTTTGCCTCTGTTTTTAAAAGAAAATCTCACATTTACTCCAAATAAATTCTATATCATTTTATACTTGCTTGCTCTACCGGCATCAAGAACTAAAAAAAATATTACTGCTTTTGTTTTTATAAATTATTAAAATTAAAATTATATACATACATTAAAACGTAGTGATTGTATACTCTTTGGGCATAATATAGTAATGCTGCCATCTGACAGCTTTAATTTTGAAGCAACGCTAAAATGATTGACGGTTGATATATTTTTTGTTCAATTTCAAATCAACTTTAGAAGTATTTAATAAAATTACTTAGTACGAATTATTCGCACAGGTATTGCTAGTTATATCATAAAGCAGCAGCTTATTAGTCTTCAATACATTTACTACGCGGATACTATTTCAATAATATTGTATGTCTCAACGCAAAGCCCTACTCTTGCCTCACCAAAATCAAACAACTCTTCGAAGTTAAAATGTATCAACAATACTTAAATTGCACTTAGGTATAGATAAATTTAAATGCACTAATATCAAAAGAACCGTATTTGATATCTCATTGCAATTGACTCAGTAATTCGGGGTTGGTATTTTTTTTGGATTCTTAGCTGTAGTTGTTGAATTCGAGTCTATATAGTAGGGGAGCCCAAGATGCTAAATGGGTAGTTACTCGAGCGTCGTAAGGAGCTATTGGATTTTGTAGACTAAATTATAGGAAAAGTAAAAGTTATGTAATGTTTTTCATTTCAATGGTGGGGAAAAAATCTACAGATAAAAATGTTTTAAAAAATCAGTGACATGGAAACACTTAAGCGCGTTAGATTAGGGTAAGGCGGGTTAATTGCCAGTTAAAATTTAGAAAATCTGATGATTCAAGTGTAGCGTAAGGGAGTGGGAGGGTCACAAAGTTGCAAAGAAAATGTTGTCTTGACGTTCTCGAGCGCGTCTGAATTTTCTTTTGTTATGGAGGCAATGATTCACGAATTACGAAAAAAGGATAATCTGACAATCTCCACAAGCCAAAGTTATCTTAATTTTGTTTTTTTTCTGCCATAGTTACCCCCCTCTATAGAAAGGGCTTATATTTGGTGGAGAACCTTAATAGTATGCAAGGTACCTTCTCCTATGTTAACCTGACGCGCTCGAGTAAATACCAATATCCCCTCTTGGGCTCCCCTACTAATACGACCATTTCTTACATCAAAAAAGAAGTTGAGTTTCAAATATAAATAAATACCAGCTGACCCGACAAACCTTGTACTGCCTTTTCAACTACTCTTATTTTTTTTTCTATATTTTCTCACCTTTTCAGCATTCCCTGGAGTTCAATAATTAATTTAAAACCAAAATTAGCCAAATCGGTTCAGCCGTTCTCGAGTTTTAGCGAGACTAACGAACATCAATTGATTTTTATATATACAGATTATTATAAAAACTGTTTTTCAGAGGCGTGTTCTTTGGGATTTTCCAACCTTTTTATAAATTCTATAGAACTTGAACGTAAACCGTTTATATTATATTTGTTAGTTGAATTGAAGTGAAGGATTGCAGTAAGCGAGGTTACCAGTTTTGCCATATATAAAATAAATTCTCTTCGCAAGCGAGATGAGGTGTGACGTCAATGCACTCTAAAATATTAAATGTAATGAACGTATTGATATATAGCAATTTATTCATTTAAAAATATATGGTTTACCCCGTGCTAGTCCGGGCTTCATTTGAAGAACAGGCTATTTAAGGCAAACGATAAGCGATGTCACTACTATCATGGCTATTAGGTGGTAGAGTTCTGCATTGTCTAACCCGGGTTCAATACTACATTACGTATTCCTGCCGCAATAGCATCAGTGCTTGTCGCTGTCATGTTTTGGTTTGGAGGGTAAGGTAGCCGGTAAACGTATGCATGTGACATTAAGACACCGCCACAAGGATCTGCGCCGCACGCCGCAAGGTGCATTAACATATTTGATGTCTATTGGCGATGGGTGTCTTTTTTCATCAGGAAGGCTGACTGTCAAACTGAAGGCTATCTTATAATAAAAAAAAGTATAAATGCATACAAAAAGAAAAATTATTCGTACGTCAAAAGCGTTACCTGTTAACTTAATACGGTCATATTAAAAATTAGCTAACCCACACGACTTCATCCGCAAAGAGTAACATGTTTGCGTTACAGTTTCTCCTACAAATTTTCGTTCCCTATTTAAGCCCTTTAGGGGTTGATTTTAAAAATCTAGGTTTCACCCTTTAGGTTTAACTATCTCCATGCAAAATTAGTCTATAGACGAATCTCGACCACAGGGCAATCGCAAGTATAGTATAATTTTCCCCGATCAAAATAATCATTCTTAAATTATAATTTAAATATAACTTGGTAAAATAAAAATTTCGTCTTTTTACTACCAATCATTGAAGTGACGACGTGATTAAGAACGCCACTGATGCGAGTGGTGTTGTCCATTTTAAAATATTAAGTAAAAATTGTACTAAATAATAATAAATGTTTTAACGATTTTTATTAATAATATTATGTTTTTGATTAGAACTAAATCAGTCAAAATTCTTTTTTTAGATTTTACACTTTCAAACTACGGCACCTGGTGAAATTCCATTATTGTTAGTTGAAACTAAGTTATGATGTACTTGTACCTTAATTTAACTATAAATAAAGACAGATAATTTAAAATTAGTCGAAAGGTTTAGCTTTTTAAAGCATCTTCAGGACGTAATATTCTAAACGTCAAAATTTTAGTGAAATGTCATTTAAGTGTAAAGTGGAAACGGCTTATTCACAAATAGTAGAGGATCCCACTATAAGATGACCTTCATCGACCTGGTTATTGGATTAAAAGTACTTTATATCCAACTAGCTGTGGCCGCGACTTCGTCCGCATGATTTTTTTTAAAAGAAAATTAGCCCATGTTACTCCTTATTACATCAACTATCTGCCAGTGGAAATCCCGTCAAAATCAGTGTAGCCATTTCAGAAATTACCCGGAACAAACAGACAGGTGGACAGACAGGCAGACAAAAATAGTAAAAAAATATATTTTTGTATGTGTACCATGTATACAACCATATGCATTTAGTAAGAAGCGGTAATTTAATATTACACACAGACACTCTAATTTTTTTCGTTTGACTAAAAAATTTCAGACCTGGATATGATTAATCAGCATTTTTTTTAAACATTTCACTGGTTTGGTTAATAGACAAATTCCATACCAATCGTTGGCATGAAGCCTATTAGTATATGCATACGTTAGATACGTTGACTATTTTTTTCCGTAACAACTATCAGGCAGGCAACTGGTTATATCGATTTACCTGTTTATACCTGCCTACCCAAAATTTTGACGGGAAAAAAGTCAACCTAATGTTTGTAGTATTTTCTATACGCTTCATAATTTTGATTGATATGGAATTTTGTGTATTAACTAAACCAGCAAAATATTTTGAAAAAGTATTCTAGAATTTTTTTTAGTCATTTGTCCATTTGCAATAATTATTAACATATTAAAATTTTATAGTGCCTCCCTACTTGTACTTTGTGGCAGTTTTATACAATAGTAAATGTTTTTAACAACCGTTATAAATATTTAAAAAACTTTATTAACAACAAAGAGAAATATCGACATGCAGGACTTGAACCGGCGACCCTATCCCTAAAGCCGGGATGTGTCGGCAGGCTGGACGTGGCGAAATTTTTCTTTGCTATTTGATCGATTCCACCGATTAATTGATCGCTATAAATATTATTATGTTTTGATTAGATTATTGGGTATTATATAAATTTTATATAACACCCAATCAGTCTGTAGTTAGGTGTGTGTCAGACTACATGATACAGGATCTTAAACTCTCTTCATCTTAATTCTATCCGTGAAAGCGAAGCAGACAGAAAGACATATAGACAGAAATTCGCATTGATAACATTAGTGTGGATTAGTATGTACCTATATGGTTAATGAAATTATCTTTTCGTGAAATAATCACATTTTTCATGAATTCGTTAAGTATCAATTGATAATAATTAAACAAGATACATTTTACTGCTTTCTGTAACGTTGAGAAATATTAATGGTAAATCACTTCACAAGCAAGTAATTATATTATCTTGATTATAATTCTAACTAATAAGGTAATTAATATGTTTGCTCGGAATATAGTGTTTAATATATCAGAAGCCTGGTTTATGAATCGGATGCGCGGTGTTGTGGTGGCGGCATATTTGCGGTTTCAGAATTATTATACGTACATTCTATAATCACTACAATTATCATACAGATACGTAATTATACAATTCAGGCGTTTATATGATTAATTATATTAGAATATAGAGATATTTGTGGTTAAAGCGGATTTAATCTGACCTGTTTGAGTCTGGTTAGCAAGAGCGTGTAGGTAAGTAATAAAATAATCATGTAAATTCTATTATAACTGCTGAGAAGAGTTTCTTCTTTACTACCTCACTCTTACTTTCATCAATACCTTCAAGCCCGTATCCCTGAGGAGGTAGGCAAAGGTATAACATGTGCACCCACGACTAGCTGAAGGTACTTAGTCCCACAATGTGATAGGTGGCAAGCCTATCACCAGCCGGGCACTTATCCAATCCTGGGCAGGGTTGTTTTTATAATAAAAAAAACTTAGGCAAGAAAATGGATCTGGCAATGATTGCGGCCACAAATTTTACATATCGAGCTACTTATTTATTAGCTTCAGAATTACGGCGCGCAGTTTCCTATTGAACAGGGCTATGTGATTCAGCTTAGGTTAAGTATCTATACATATAATAAAATCGTAGGAAAGTCAAAACTGTACATTGAATATTTTTTTAAAAGAATACTTGGGGAATACTTTAATTGATATCGTTTTTAGATAAATATAGTTTTTAGAATTTTTGTCTGTTTGTCTATATGTATGTCCGGGGTAAACTCAAAAAGTACCGTATGGATTTACTTCAAATTTTGCATGAATATTACTAACAGTTCGGGTCAACATATAGGCTACATATTATCACGCTATCACCTACGGGGGAGGAGCTGTGCGGAGTAAACGAAGTCCGCGCGGACAACAGCTAGTAATTAATAAACAGCTAAAAAATCGAAGGGTTTGTGGTATATCTATTAATATATAATACTTCTGACGTTATTCTGCCTTTTTAAGTACTCTTATTTTTTTTCTATATTTTTTCACATTTTAAACCTTCCCTGGACTTCAACAATTAATTCAAAACCAAAATTAGCCAAATCGACGCAGCCGGTCTCGAGTTTTAGAGAGACTAAAGAACAGCAATTGATTTTTATATATTACATAGATTACGATTCATGACATTTTGCAATATTTCAATTTTCGAGTAATTGACACACGGACATTCGAGCATTCGAGTATTAAAATTTGAGACTATTGATTTTATGGTATAGACTCACACATATATCACCAAACAGCCAACCACATACATAACGCAGAAGCAGCCAACTTATTTTAATGTATTGCTTTAAATCGGGACTATACGAACGATTCTTATTTCAAAAAAAAATTATCCGATTTATAAAGATAATTACAAAAACAATTTTTATAACTAGAATAGGTAGAACTATATTATAATATGATGTACTGGTATGTTGTTCTGGTACCTTATTCTGAATTGAACTTTTTCTGGTACCGACTGATACCTTTTTCTGGTATATAAAATGATTATTATTATTAAGTATACTAACTGCCATATTAGCGAAATAAAAAAAGAGCTAATGATCATCGAATAGGACCTCTGCAATGTCATGTAAAAGTTATGATAAACATTGCTTTATCATTACG
The DNA here is from genome assembly GCA_036924255.1 of Apodemia mormo. Taxonomy (NCBI): domain Eukaryota; kingdom Metazoa; phylum Arthropoda; class Insecta; order Lepidoptera; family Riodinidae; genus Apodemia; species Apodemia mormo. Next base: position 42,136,072 of record JAUPFN010000001.1, on the reverse strand, counting down.
TAACAGAATACCAAATTTTGAATCGACCAGGCCGTACCAGTTGCTAAATTCTTTTCATCAAGTAGAAAAGAGCTGATGAACTTGAAACGGCTGAACTGATTTTGATAAAACATATCCAAGAACCACCACTAGTAACCCAGCTTTAAATAAACTGCATTCAAATTGGATCACCCGTTTAAAAGCTACGCTGAACAGACATATACAAAGATAGACACTCACATAAAGTGGTCTAACTTATAATACCCCTTTGTATGTAGGGGTTTGAAAATAATAAAAAATAAAAAATGGTAATAATCTGATGAAGTAACAAACACACACACAAACTTTCACATTTATGATATTTACTGGTTTACTGTTAATAATGAAAATAAATTATCAATTTTATGTCTCAGAGTGATAACTTTGTATACTTAAATTATGTAAATACAGTCAGCGCCAGATTTATTTAGCATTCAGAATAATCCAAAATGTTCCATTTATAGAAATTTGGTTTTACCCCTCTTTTTAATCATATTTGGGTACTAACACGAGTTGTAGCTTAGAGCTACAACGTATTACTCATGCTAGCCGATTACTAAATACCAAAAGCAGTTTTCCCGCAAACTACAGACTGCTTTTTTGTATTTAAATTATTTTTAGGTATTTTGTTCTGAGCATTATAAATCTTTAATATTACAATTTCAAAGTATATAGTTTTACTATTGATTTATAATGGCATTCATTTCATGTATTTGATAATATTCTTAATTAAATGAACTTCTCAATAATTATAACCAGCCCCGTAATGCTTCGGGTTTCCTTTCAAGACTGGAGTTCTGCCTTCTAGTCAAAGATCGAGAAAAAGAAGTCGTAAAAGTAAAACGATTTGTGAAACATGTCACAACCATCATAACTTCTAGGTGGCCGAACTTAAATTATTCTTTCCACACTAGTGGTGACATTTAGCGGTAAACTTATGGATATAGCATTTGAATTAATTCACTACGCGGATGGCACCTTTCCATTCGTATTTTTGGTGTTTATAGGCAATTGTTGTATTTTAATATAGAGGAGTCCATTAAATTTTATTTTTCTATGGTTGCAAAAAGTTAACACACACGGCTTTCCTGATGTAAAGAGACAACCAACACCTATAGATACCAAAGATTTTTATGATGCGTTGCGATTCGTGTAGCGAAACGGTAATGCTGTCAGTTACCGGCTTTACCAGGTACCTTACTCTCTGAAGCGTGACATAGCAGTGACACCTACTGACGCTATCGCAGCAGCAATAATTAATACGTTGATCCCAGACCCGGGATAAACGTCGCGGAACTTTACCACCTATTGATCGCGTTGGTAGTGATACATTTGACCAATCATTCGCTTTTTACAAGCTACCTGATGAAATGGCAGATGATCTAAAAGAACTTGGACCAACTCAGCGAACACAATATGTGAATAAACACCTAGATGCTTTTGAGAATTTGTCTGCATATTTAATAATGATTTTTTTTTACTGATATAATATATCTCCTCCTATTATAATTAGTAGTTAAATTAAACAAAATCTAACACTTTTTTAAAAAAAAATTTGATTATAGTGAAAAAGTAGGTAGTTTTGTTATTGACTGTACAATTATCTTTTGAAACATCACTTCAAAGGCAAATCTCGGCTTGTGATCTTATTGTACGAAACGGTGAATAATATTACGAAATTGATTGGTATGATTATTCGTAAATACTATAAAGGGCTTAGTTAGACAAAACGAAATATTTTGATAATTATCTTCTAACTCTTTTTATACACTCGCTATTACTTCACCGTTCTAAGTATACTAACCAAAAAACTGTACATTTTTCTAATATCCACGTGTTGAACGTCCCCGTGTTGGTTCCGGACTCTTTTGAAGAATAGACCAACTGCCGTGCTGCCAGGCAGGTCGTAAAAGGCGACCGATTGGCTATGTGAGTCAGGTGGTAGAGTTCTGCATTGTCTCGCCCGGGTCCGGTACCACCTCCTTACTATATATTATTCCTGCCGCAATAGCGTCAGTGCTTGTCGCTGTCGTGTTCCGGTTTGGAGGGTAAGGTAGCCGTAAACTTATGCAAGTGGCATTAGACCTTGTCACAAGATAGCAACGCACCATTAACATCTTTGGTGTCTATAGGCGATGGTTGACTCCTTCCATCAGGAGACCCATCTGCTTGTTTGCTATCTTATCACATCACATCCAACTGGTTTCGCTTATTAAAGCATCATCAGGGATGTTTTACACATATTTTATAATATCTTTAACATATTTTTACAATTTAAGTTACATTATTCATGTAACTTAAAATGCAGTTTCACCAAGTGCCGACGACGGAAACTATCCAATTTTACTTTTTTTAGCCCAGGTTTGGTAACACCGCCTTACATCTTTCTGCCGCAATAGCGTCGATGCTTTTTGATATTGTATTTTGATTTTAAGGATAAAGTAGCCAGTTAATTTGTTTAATTTGGGTATGTGGCACTTCTTCCTCGCCACACACACAGCAACGCACCATTTAGTGTCTTTAGGTGATGGTTATATCTTTCCATTTGGAGAACTTTCTGATTGTTTGCTATCGTACAATACGGAAAAAGAATCGAGTTTGAGCTTACGTGCAGAAGAAGTGAAACTTTATATTCTGGTTAGTTTGTAAGAGGATGAAAGGAATATTCTATGGAGGTGGTTAACACACGCACACACACACACACACACACAAAAAGAGAAAGGGAGAGAGAGAGAAATAGCGATTGATCGTTGAGCGTATTTATTGGATTAAGAAAGAACAAAGGAGAGACTCGGAGGGACAGAAAAATGAATTGGAGGAAAAGCAACCATGGTATTTAATTTGCAAAATTTTCGCAAAATATTATGTGGGACTGCCTTACTTTCGTCACACTTTCTTCCACGTCAGAAGGCAGTAACACACAAATTATATACTCAACGCACGTTTCACTTCGCAATCTTTAGGAGAGCCGAATAGCACTTCACTCTATGAAGGGTATAGCATTAATGATCATCTTCTCTAATTTCATACCTTGGATAAGTTTGTCCCATTCCTTACACTACTCCTTCTGTTGCATCACAGCAGTTCTTTATAACATTTCGCAAAAAAATTGCAAATTAAATACCATAGTTACTTCTTTAAATTGTGGATTTCCGCAAAGTAACGCCTGAATCTATTAAATAGTCCCGAAAAAACTTTTTCTTATTTTTTTTTGTATTTTCGAAGTAAAAATTTTCAGCTAAATCACTTTAGTTGCACTATATGTGTCTGGCTGGTTTTGGAACCATCAAATAGATCAATATTTTGGAGATATTTTGGAGAAATAGACCTACTTTGGAGATATTGACATATTTCATTTAACTAAGCATGTATTCAAAAATAGAATTGTACAAAAATGTATCAATCACACTTTCTTTTTCTTTTCCTTTGTTTGTTTTGTTTATTTTTCATACTCCAAATAAACATTTCAAAACCCTCAAATCTGCATCTGCAATCTGCAAAATCTGCAGTCGTTCCAGTTTCCCACGGATGCAATGTAAGCGCACCAAAATATGTTTTACGACAAATCTTTGATATTCTCGGCTTTTTTCTGCTATAAAATTCACGTATTATTATCTATATATTGATACGTTAAGGTAAAGCCGTGGACCACTTTTTAAGAAAATTTTCGAACGGTGGAGTATGAAATTTGACACAGTTAAAGTTTATTTTACGAAGGACTGCAGAAGCCTAATATTAAAAAAACATTAGAACTACATTAAATTAATAAAAAAAACTTACGCAAACTACATTCTTGTAACTTACGTGATAATATACACATATGTCTACTATTTGCTTAACGCTCGCTTTTCTTGCTTATAGGTATCCATAATAGATAGTGCGAAGTCATTTAAAACTTGAGGAATCTCCGTTTCCTCTAAATTTTTGAAGCGCAAGCGTTCTATATTCTAATAATTTTAAATAGAAAGTGAAGATGTGCTAAACTTAGTTGAATTTTTAAAACTATATTATTAAACGATCGAAAAGTTTTGCTGGGTGAACTGAGAAAGCAAAATAGATATCTAAGACATTATTGAGCTGTAAATTCGAAGAGGATACTACAAGAGTAAGTGAAGTATGTAAGTGATCCAGTGAAGATGAATTGGAAGCCACTTGTGTTGGAACGAAATTCTGAGATGTGATCATATTTGCGCAACCTTATATCAAGTTATCAAGAATAATAAGTTATAGATATTTTAGAAGAATAAGTTATAGATATTTATCTGCATACGATTCGTATTTACCTAGCTTAAGCAGAATTATATGTCTGATTTAATTAATGTTCAATATTGTATATAAATTTTCTTGTGTTTTACCGCTATACTCGTATTTTGTGCGAATGCTAAAACCATCTTTTATACGTTCGCAAGAAATATTATTACATATACCTCGAGAAAACACAAAATAATTTGTTACATTTACACGCTCGCCGAGACTTGACAAACGTCTACAAGCTCCAAACCCTCACAAATGCGAATGCGTTATTGGGTTTCGGATAGGCAAGCATGATGAACGTACATGCTATGTCGGTTATTGCTTTAGCTTGATATAGTTGCGTTTTGTTTGACAAATTTTTATTCAAAGTACTATTGGCGCAGCTTCGCCCGCGAGTAAATTAACATGTTATCCCAATGGTTTTTCATACAAACTTTCATCTTCTATTTCAGCCTATTAAGGGTAGATTTAAAAAAAACTTAACCTTTCTTGGAGCCTGAATCTTCAACTATATATCCAATTTCATCGAAATTGGTTCAGTAGTTTAACCGTGAAAGCATAACAGATAAAGCATAACAGACAAACAGACTTTCGCATTTATAATATTAACTAGCTAACCAGGCAAACGTTGTTTTGCCATACAAATTACTTGTATTGAATATTTTGGTGGGGTACTTGAGAAGGGGGATTTAATTCTAAGTTAGACGAAATAGTAGATATCTACATTTTATTAAAATCGGTTTAGTAGTTTCGGAGTCCATCGCGGACAAACAACGTGACAATTTATACATATTAAGATATAGTATGTAAAGAGAGGTTGAAATTGTAAGTCAGTGTCAGTGTAAAAATGAAAAAGCCATGCTCCATTGATTTGGACATGTTGAAAGAATGGCCGATTAATGATTAACAAAACAAATATACAATGCCAATGTGATCCACATTGGATGTTGGTATTGCTGGAGTCCAAGACTGACGTACCCTGATCAAATTGGTCGGATGCTATACGAAAGTGGTGTCAAGAATCCCTGAAACTGACGTGTTTTTATGAAGAGAATTTTGAATGTAGAGAAAGCATGACAAGTCTGTCTGGATCGTGATATAGGCACTCAATCCTCTGCCTAAGGGAGGATTTAGTGTGAAGATATGTGTGTCTGTTTGCTAATGGTATAATAGAGAGATCGTTTGTTATTTTCATAACTTTTCACAAAATTTACTTTTCATCCCTCGTCACAAAAACAATACCGCATAGTTCATCAACAATGGCGCTATGGAACCGTCTTTTCATTTAATTTGCCCCGAGATTTTGACACATTTTGTGAAATTACTTAATTTAGACTCCGCACCCTTGTAAGACCCGAAATAATTAATCACCCGCGTAATGAATCGATGTTGCCGCCCTGGATTCCAGTTTTTACCAAGTTTGTCTCTTATGATAAATTATACCGGATCAAAAATTTTAACATTTTAAACTAAATTCTAAAATTGAAGAGGATCCGAAACAAGACCGAGTTTCACCCATCAGCCTACTGAAAAAAATATGTTTAAAAAAATATCTTTACACCCGTATCTCCGTAGAGGCAGGCAGAGATACAGCCGGTACACCCACAATTAGCCCAATATACTTAGTTCCACAGTATGATAAATGGCAAGCCTATAGCCTACCGGGAACTTATCTAATCGCGGACAACATTGTTTTTATCAAAAAACTAAAAAACACATTTTTGGAATTGCCCAATCCATAATGCTGAAGAATCGAATCCAGGCCCTCATGTGTCCAACACCGACACCGGACCAAACCAAAGGGGTTATTAGTTTTACATTATTATTAGGTTTTTATTATTATGATATTTTATTAATTTATGTTTTATCAATTAAAATATTGTGTTTCTGAACACACACAGAGCGGGTTGCTGTAAAAAAGGTGTTCATGGCTATAATTAATTAACTGATTTGACCATGACATAAAATATTGAAAGGAGTATTAATATTGAAAGGAGTATTAATAAGTTAGAAAGATATTAATGGTGCTTGACTATCTGTGTGGCGAAGTTGGAATGCTACATGGATAGTTTACCGGCTACTTACCTTCTGAACTGGAACACGATAACCAAAGGCATCGAAGTTACTGCAGCTGGTATAGATAAGGCGGTGGTACAAAAGCCCGGTCGAGACTTCGCACAGCTTTACCATATAGTATTGACAATGCTAGTGAAGGTTTTATGTCCTTTTTTGCTTTTTACAATACGCCTAATAAGTCAGTTGATCTATTCTTTAAAAAGGGGCTTGGATTAATATAGGGGAAGTCATTTTATGATAAAGGAATGTGTTAGAGGTTTTTTAAAGTTTTCGAAATTTGCCATCAAAATAATGCGGGATAAAGAGAGGGTTTTTATTGTTTCATACTATGAACATTTAGGCTATTTAACGTCAATGACGGATATTTTCGCACTACAGGTTGACCGCCTATAAAAATTTCTTTACATTTTATAAGGTGGTCAACTATTACTCAAAAAATTGTAAAGAAGCCGTGACGTTTTTTTTAAATTTCTATATATTTAATACTACCGTGATTTTTTCCCACCCGCAAAACCAATCATTTAGCTAGCAGAGGGGACGAGATACTTGACTTTAACAAAAATTAACACTTTAAAGCTTGATATTTCACAAACAAGTCCCATAATCGAAAAATCGTTTTGACAAACATACAATATTTTTTATGTTTTTAAAAGTTTTTCAAAAACCTATCCAACGATCTCTTTACATATAGAGGAGCTAACCTAAAAGAAATATTTTTAAAAATTTTATATTACCATTTTGTTGCCGTGACTAATCTCTATATTGAAGCCAAATTACAGTTTTCTAGTACCAAGGATCTCTGAGCTAGACCACGGCCCGATATAACGAAACTATAAGGGTTTCTAGTTCACTTTGGAACCTTAAATATGATACCGTCGCAAAATATTCAAATTACAGTGTTCTAGTACTAAGGATCTCTTATCTAGACTACGGCCTATATAACGAAACTATAAGGGTTTCTAGTTCACTTTGGAACCCTAAATATGATATCGTCGAAAACTCTTCAAATTACAGTGTTCTAGTACTAAGGATCTCTGATCTAGACTACGGCCTATATAACGAAACTATAAGGGTTTCTAGTTCACTTTGGAACCCTAAATATGATATCGTCGAAAACTCTTCAAATTACAGTGTTCTAGTACTAAGGATCTCTGATCTAGACTACGGCCTATATAACGAAACTATAAGGGCTTCTAGTTCAATTTGGAACCCTAAATATGATACCGTCGCAAAATCTTAAATTTACAGTGTTCTAGTACTAATGATCTCTGAGCTAGACTACGGCCCGATATAACGAAACTGTAAGGGTTTCTAGTTCAATTTAGAACCCTAAATATGATACCGTCGCAAAATATTCAAATTACAGTTGTCGAGTTCTAAGGATTTCTGAGCTAGACTACGGCTAATATCATGCTATAGTATGTTGGTAAGCTTAAATTAGTTTTTTATAACTTATAATATCCATCCATATTCTTGCAAATAAATATTTTCCATTTCATTTTATTTCATTTTATTTCAGTGTCATAGGTCTTAGATATTACATAATTTAGAATACCTACACTATTGGTGAAGAATGTACATACATGTAAATCAAAATTTGCTCAAAGCCTACAAACTGAATAACTCAAACACAAAATTAGTTTGACTTTGCGGTAAACCATTTAAAACGAGCTCAGCAATAAACCTATTCGTTTTTTCATGATTACAGGAATATCTCGTTTCGTCTCCGGGAATATAATGTTCGAAATTCATTTTAATAATCTTGAGAAATTACTCCAGGAGCACCTAATTCCGTAGTAAATTGGATGGTTTGTTGATTCCTTCGTTTTATATTTCCATATTATGTAAAGCGGTGCTTTTCCCTTACCAAATTGTTTTTAAGGATTCACCTATTTTGAAATATAGCAAGCTTAATTGGTTACTTCTCATCTTAAAAGAAGTTTATCTATATATTAATACGCAGAGAGGAAACTTTGTACGCCTTTTCAAGATAATTATGCAAAAGGGGGACTATGAAAATTGGCACATTTCAAGTTCACATTGCAGAAAACTAATATTTTTATATAATGTTATTAGATGCAGCTTGCAGCCCGCTGTATTATAAAAGTTTTTGGCGAATTCCACGGAATTAACAAAATTTTTCGGGATAAATCTAGCCTATATGCTTTTCCAGGTCATCATCTACCTGAGTGCAAAAATTTATTCAAGTGATTGAGTAATCTATCCATCCAAACATATATCCATCCAAACATCCAAACTTTTGCATTTATAATATTAATAAAGATATGCTTGACGTGTTTTCTTGTGTGATAAAATACCACTTACATCAAAATCGTGTTTATTTACCACTAAGTGTCTGACACACTTGGTGTTAAATAAACACGATTTTGATGTAAAGTTCAATAAAAATCGTATAATTAAATACGTGCTTTGAATCACATTCTCAACAAAAATAGTTACTACATTCACGCTAACTTTCACTAAAACTAACCGAATAAACTAAATCATTACGTTGCTATACTGTTTGTATGCAAACCAATTTGGTACCTATATCATTTTATAGCAATCGCATTGATCTATTCGAATCACTTTACTAAACTAGGAAACTTCGAAAATATTGAAAAATGAAAATAAAAAAATTAATACCACAATCATACGTACACAATAACCACAGTACGTAAACATTATAAACGTAAACAAGTCATAGTACACGCTAATTTTAACCTTATGCTATATGCGAGAAAGTCCAATATGGCATCATTTGTTTATGTGACAAATACCTTTTTTTTTCTGACAAAAGCAACCGTATCTCTCTTTTATCTAGATCATTCTGCAACATTATTATTTTCCGATAAAATTAATTGTCTCTTTTATCTAGATCATTCTGCAATATTATTGTTTTATATATAATTGTTTAATATATAATATCAAGATATATAATGATACAGGTTAGTTGGTAAGACCACGGATTAAACTGGAAACGCCTTTTGAGGCAATTTCTTAGGATATCAATATCGCTTGCATTTATACCCAGAAATAAAGAGTTATAATACTTACCCATGACATAAAATCATTCCAGAGGTATTCCTTAGGTCTTGCACAAAATGGCATATTTTTATTTTACGATATATTTACAAGCATTTGATATTTACATACATTTGCTCATATGAACGGCTACGCATTTTATGCCCAACACCGTATTAGTTGTGTGATTAATACTAATAGACACGGTTTTTTCCCCGTGTGGTCCCGGGCTTCTTTGAAGAATAGGCCAACTGCCGTTCTGCCAGGCAGGTCGTAAAAGGCGACTGAGTGGCTATTTGCTTCACTTCCATTGTGACTACTAGGTGATAGATTTCTGCATCGGCTCGACCAGGTCTGGTACCACCGCCTTACCTATTCCTGCCGCAATAGCGTCCGTGCTGGTCACTGTCGTGTTCCGGTTTGGAGGGTAAGGTAGCCGGTAAACTTATGCATGTGGCATTAGATTTCGCCACAAGATAGCAACGCACCAATAATATCTTTGGTGTCTATAGGCGATGGTTGACTCTTTCCATCAGGAGACCCATCTGCTTGTTTGCTATCTTATGATATATATAAAAAAATGATTTATGGGTAAGACTGTACATATTGTAGGATACGGTAATAGTTAATGGTCATATGTTACCAATAAAAATATTATAGAAAGAGAATATTGCTTGACTACAAAGTAAACCTCAACGTATATAATTATGTAATAACGAATACAAAATGTAATATCTATTCAAAAAGTATGGTCACCATGCGGATGAATGGCTCGCGCCTTGACTAACACGTGCCGTGGCGGATAATCGCTTTTTATAAATAAGAACTTTGTTTTACGTGCACGGGTGCATGCACTTTGTGTTTAAATTGAATGATAAGGTCAAAATTTAAATACCAATGTTTTTGCATATTCGGTATCAGAATCGGTTATTGAACACCCTCCTTCAGTATATACAAACTTTTAACAGTCAGTCTGTATAAAGTCGCCCTAACACAACATGCACTTAACACTCACCCATTTACACACAACCCTTGAATGCGCATATATACGCAAAACAAACATAGACACATTCCTATAGAGACTCGTACAAAGACATATATTACACATACATACAATAATTTAGAAGAGTTTTAAACATACCTTATGACGTGTCATGGTAAGAGGCCTGGAGGCCTGAAAACAAGTTAACCCTAGTTTAAGTTCCAGTCTGTCAATTTGGTGAGGGAGCCCGCGACATTAAACCTAGTCCCATAAGACTAGATGGTAAATAACATAGTTAGATTCTTCGTTAATTGGAGAATACGAAATGGCTATGCTGCAATGCCTGTTAAAAAAAAGAATGAAAAAAAATCGATTTCTACTACGATACGACTTCCGAATTTCGTTTGTTCCTCGATATAGGGGTAGGGTAGGACTATACGAAAATGCGGTGCTGCATGTCCCCATGACTGGCCTTATCAGTGGCAGCAGCATTATAAGTGGTGCCTTGTACCTAGGTATCTAGTACCATCGGAATACCGAACGAACCAACGATCATCTGGAAGATCATCACGTTTTGTGTAAGAAAAACCACTGCTGCATCTTTGAAACAGTGAATGAGGTGATTGCTGCAGCGATTCAAGGTCGCCCACTGTACAGCTGAATTCATCCATCATTCCATCTTAGGCCGCATCTTAGCTCACCATCAGGCGAAATCGTGGTCCAGCGCTTCCCTATCGACAGTAAAAAAACGCATATTGTTAGATTTTTCAACCGTTTTCATTAGGTTGGTTTAATTTTATGTACTAGTTAGGGATTTACAAGGTTCTGTAATCAACAAGGAACCTTTATAGTTTCACATATCCATCCATTCGTCTGACTGTCCGTTCGTCCGCAGCTTAGTTCAGAGATTCTTAGTAATAGAAAACTGCTTCCATTAATTGTTTTAACTTTATGTACTGCTTAGGGAATTATAGAGTTCTGAAAAAACAAGAAACCCTTATAGTTTCTTATAATCGTCCATCCGTCAGTCCTTTTCGTCCGTTCCCAGCTTAGCACAGAGATTCTTAGTACTAGAAAGCTGTAATTTGGCATTTATACATACTCTCCCATATATCGAGGAGCAAACGAAATTCGGTAGTCTTATCGTACTAGAAATCGACTTTTTTTTCATTCTTTTTGCTTTTTTCAATAGTGCCACCAGGTTTTTCGCATTGCAGAATAGCTATTTCGTATTCTCCAATTATCGACGAATCTAACTATGTATATACCATCCGGTAGTTTTATTATCCGAACGAACGAATCTAACTATGTATATATTATCCGTGGGCTCTTAAACCAATCATAATTCAAGTTGAAATTGTACTTTTATTATTGAAAATTGGGTATAAATAAACTATTTATTATTATTATATTATTTTTAGCCAATAATGATCTGAATGCTTTTCGTTTCTTTCTATATCTTTGGAGATATGTAAGTTATAAGAAATAGCTTATAATTTTTTTCTGTTTGTCTGTATGTACATGGGACACACTAAAAGTTTTGCACTTCTAGCTAATCGGAACAATTTGAATTTCGAATTTTATGTTTTTAAAACGTTACAACCTTCTTAGTAATTAAAAAAATAATTGGCGGGAAATGATTTGTCGTTTTTTTTTTATCACACTTCAAACTTCTACGTATGCAACGAAAATGGAATTAAGTCGAAAAGATTTTAGAGCAATGATGTTTTATGATTTTAAAAGTTCTCTTTCTCCGCAATACTGTGCCGCTCGTCTTCAAAATGCTTTTGGGAGAGAAGCGCCTTGTTTAAGCACCGTGAGGCGATGGTTTGCTGAATTTGAGAGAGGTCGAGTTTCTTTACATGACAAATTTCGTGAAGGGCGGCCTTCAACTGCCGTCAACGAAAATAGTGTGGCTAGTGTTAAGCGGTTAATTGAAGAAAACCCCCGGATTACCTATGAGACAATTCGAGGAATATTGGGGATTGGTATGAGCCAAATTCAAAAAATTTTACACGAAGAATTGAAAGTTCGGAAACTTTGTTGTCGTTGGATCCCACATGAACTGACAGCGGAGTAGAAGCGGGCTCGTATGGAATGGTGCTCACAGATGCTACTGAAGTACGACCACGGATATTCTAATGCTGTTTATGACATTGTCACAGGAGACGAAACGTGGATTTATTATAACCCGAAAAAAGACAGCAAAAGACAGCAACAATCAAGGTTCCAGGTCCAAGAAAAGCTCCGTTCCCAAGATATGGGTATGTGAAAAACCGAGCCAAGCTCGGTCAACCAGTACAGAAAAAAAAATTATATATTCTTTAGGAATCGATTTATCAAGTTTCAAGGTCCAAGAAAAGATCGGTTACAAAAAAATGTGTATATCGTTGGATACCAAATAAGCAGATAGCTCTCCTGATGAAAAGGGACACCATCGCCTATAGACACCAAAGACGTTAATGGTGCTTTGCTATCAATGTGGCTGGGTAGTCTACCAGCTACCTAATATTTTAAATTGGAACACGACAATGACAAGCAATTAACGCTATTGCGGGAGGAATAGATAAGGCGGTGGTATCAAACACCTGGGCGAGAATTTGAGAAACTCTACCACCTAGTAGTCACATGTTAGTGACACGCATAGCTAACCTTTAACGATCTTTCTGGCAGACCGGCAGTTGGTATGTTCTTAAAAGGACTGTGCTTAAATCTAAACTATGTTTAGATATGTATAAGCTAATATCGAGTACAATTTTACAATATTAATAAAATCTCGGAATACAAGTTTTTAACAAACACTGTTAAATATTAAATTCAAATGTACGTTTCACATGAACGTACGTTTCAACAGGTTAATTTAAATTTGTATTACACGGGAAGTTGGAGAAACAAGCTTTTACACCGGAGATGCTAATTGAGACACTGTCCTAAAAATGCTCTTAATGAAAATATTTTCTAATACTAAATAAGTTTCTAGTATCAAGATTTTTTGAAATTTCGATTATTTAATATTCTTTATAATATAGAATATTTTATTATTGTTTATGAGGAGCCTGGAATTGACATGAACGTGTGGCGCCGCTGGTCCGTACCGCTGAAGGGTTATAGTACTGGAACCAGCGGGCCAGCTATTGTCAGTATGACGTTATTACTGTGGAGGTTGATAACGTCACACAAGGACAAGGGGAAAAGGAAGATCTTCCCAGCCAGGCAAGGTGTACTGCCTGGGGACCGAAGTCCGTTTGAGAAACGTTGAAACTTGTATATAGTGTTACAAGATAAATAATTGTAATATCGCGATTCAGGATTTTATTTTTAATTTTATTTTTTTCATTTGTTATTGATTTTTGTCCATCTTTTTTTTATTATTTTTTCTTGTAGCGTTTTTTGATTGTTTGAGCCGCTACAGTACTCTCCCCCAAGACCGAAGGTCGATCTGGATGTGCCAGTGAAGCGTATGTGCCTCGAGTGCTCGAGTCTGCGGTGCATCGAGACGAGCCGAATATGCGCGGTCCTCGGTGAGTCGGGACGAGTGCGCCTCCGCTGTGGTTTGCAATGAGTCGGAACGAGCGGGATAGGGTTGCTGCGTGGAGATCCAGTGAACGTGTGCAGTTCGAAATGGATTCCGGAAAGCGTAGATGAGGCGTAGCTTGTGAAGCTGGCTGATGCTGTTGGAAGCAGAGGGGGGTATCAGTAGTCGCTGATGGTCAGAAGGCTGAAGCGTGTTGTTTTGCCGAGGGTCACCACTGTGGCATGTTGATAGCTGTTAGTGGTGATGATCACGTCGGGATAACCACTGACGCCACTGGTCCGTACCGCTGAAGGGTTATTATTATAGTACTGGAACCAGCGGGCCAGCTTCTTGTCAGACTGTTGCGGCTCAAACAATCAAAAAACGCTACAAACGAAAAGAATGTTTTTATTCTTAAAAGGTCGAAAATGCTACTGCACAATCTCGATCGACACGGGCACTGATGACCATATCTTATCCGGTTAGCCTTTTGACAGTTTACACTCTCAGTTACTTATAAATGAAAATTTGTATATTTTATCTCCCCATATATATCCGGGGCCGTTTTAAGAATATGCCGATTCACAAGGCAGTTCGTTAAAAGACGAACGATTGGCTAATCAGGCAGTGAATTCATGTTGGACTTGTATTTTTCACAATGGCAGTGGTATTAGTGTAAGTCAATGAAACAAATACATATTATGTAAAAACAAATAAATTTAATAAATATCCAAACCCAGAATTACAAACATTCATGTCATCCAAAAATTAGAAAGCATCGTCATTCGTTTATAAAATGAGCTTAGTTACAAATCTCAGAATAATTGATTTTATCAATATTAGCATAGTAATGAATTCGATTATACCAATCATTCATAATAATCGCCCTCCAGACTAATGACGACCGTAACGTAGACCACAATTTAATAAAACGCCATCTTGATATATCGCGTCATTTCGCAACATGTCGCATCACGTCGCACTTCCGCATTTGTCGTTCATCTAAAGTCTAAACAAACGTGTACCCATGAAGTATTAGGTAAAGATGGAGATAGCATTCGAATGAATCATTTGAAACATAAACCTGCGTTGTATTTCATTCCATGACGTCTCACCATCTCTTTTTATACAGCTGTGTTAGAAAGGGAGGATGAGACTTCAGAAGATGACAGCAGTAGGTATTTAAAGTTGTGTTTCAAGTAGAAGTGTTGCCTCCAGATGTAATACGGCTTCATGTAATTACCTAAAAAATAATCTAACCAGTATACAAATATGACAGTAATATCACGTAAAATATTGAGAACAATAACCTAATAGGTAAATTCGTTTAATATCACCATCATAGATATTTATATCTTAAATATTACATTATGAAGTAATATACGTACAAATAACGTCGGGAAAGCGTATTCGCAAAAAATATATGAGCTCTAAGTACACACTTAAGTAATTTACTGTTATGGGTGTTGGTGTTCATTTATCTCTTCTGTTTTACTATAATAGATAACATTATTTTGTTCATTTCTAAGACATGAATTACTCTGTATATTTATGAAGTGTAGATGTGTATTGTATCGTCAGCAACTATAGATTCTATTTCTCGTATATTTTGATAACAATGTCCTAAAGTGTTTATAAATGCTAAAGTATTGATTCTCTAAACATGAACTCTTGTACTGTTTTACAAATATAATTTATATTTTTTATACATGGGGCACACTTAAAGTTTTGCACTTCTAGCTAATCGGAACTATTTGAATTTCGAATGTTATATTTTTAAAACGTTGCAACCTTCTTAGAAATAAAAAAAACAATTTGCGGGAAAAGATTTGTCAATTGTTTTTTTATCACACATCAAAGTTCTACGTACGCAACGAAAATGGAATTAAGTCGAAAAGATTTTAGAGCGACGATTTTTTATGATTTTAAAAGTTCTCTTTCTCCGCAAGACTGTGCTAATTAAACTTCATAATTAAGTTCAATAATTAATACTTATATGTAAAATATTTTATGAATTTTTTTCTTAAAGATATAGTTTTATTTTATACACTTATATATATATATATATATATATATATATATATATATATATATATATATATATATATATACACTTATATATATATATATATATATATATATATATATATATATATATATTAGTTGGATAAAAAAATCTATGTTAAGTTATAGTTTTGTTTCTTTGAGCTTAATATACCTCAATTTAATGGAATTTCATTTTCTTTAAATAAATTTAACTTATTAAATAGTTACCGCTTTTGATTTGGTTTTGCTGTTAAATTTTTACTTTTTGCCAATATAATGGAACCACACAACAATGTATTTTTGGATTACAGTTAAAATGGGTTACAATTAATAAGTGATACAATTTTTCAGATCGCTACAATCTACCGACAATGCCTGTGTGCAAATATATATATATATATATATATATATATGTATATATATATATATATGTATATATATATATATATATATATATATATATATATATATATATATATATATATATATATTAGTTGGATTATAGTTTAAATCCAGCATATAACTCAATGTAACCAAACATTTTATAAAGTGACTGTCTTGATTAATACACCTGTTAACTACAACAATTATATTTTTTGTAATTAAAAAAATAACTAATACGCCGTTAAATTGCAGCGACTTGTGCATATCTGAAACATCGAAGTACATGATATCCAAATATAAATTACCCGATAAAAATAAAAAAATAATTTAAAAAATTAAGAAGATGTGAACAATCAGACATAATGAATCAAACATCTACGATGAATTTGTCAAGAGCTCTGTAGCTAATATAGCATATTGAAAAAGCTCATAAATTTTTTACGTAATCCATCCATTGTATTTACAGGTAACACTATAAGTTTTGCGTAACGTAAAAAAACAACATGTTATAACCAAAATATTATGTTTATTGCTTTTTAAAATAATCTCCTTTACATTTTAAACGTTTTTTTAAGCGATCAAACCATTTTTTAAAACAGGAGGACCACAGATCTGAAGGCATGTTTTCTACGTGCTGATTGAACGCTATCACTGCCTCTTCGGAGTTGGTAAAAGTAAAACCTCTCATCAAATCTTTGATTTTGGGGACAATACAGAAATCACAGGGTGCTAGTTTGAGGCTATGCGCAGGATGAGTGACGAGATGTACTTTTTCGGAAGCTAAAAATGACTTTGTTTTGTTGGCCGTGTGTAAAGAAGCGTTGTCATGGTGTAGGAGAATGCGGCTTTTAGGTCGTCTTTCGCGAACTTTTTCTAACACCCTGGGTAAACAAATGGTAGGATACCATTTGGCATTAACACTCTTTTGATCTTCAATGTGGGATTGTACAGATGGTACCCGTAGCTGAGAAAAAAAACGTGATCATTTTTTTACCAACGTTACTCGCCTGTCTCATTTTTTGGTGATCCAACGACAACAAAGTTTCCGAACTTTCAATTCTTCGTGTAAAATTTTATGAATTTGGCTCATACCAATTCCCAATAGCCCTCGAATTGTCTCATAGCTTCAATTAACCGCTTAACAGTAGCCACATTATTTTCGTTGACGGCAGTTGAAGGCCGCCCTTCACGAAATTCGTCATGTAAAGAAACTCGACCTCTCTCAAATTCAGAAAACCATCGCCTCACGGTGCTCAAACAAGGTGCTTCTCTCCCAAAAGCATTTTGAAGACGACCGGCACAGTCTTGCGGAGAAAAAGAATTTTTAAAATCATAAAAAATCATCGCTCTTAAATCTTTTCGACTTAATTCCATTTTCGTTACGTACGTAGAACTTTGATGTGTGATAAAAAAAACAATTGACAAATCATTTCCCGCCAATTGTTTTTTTTTGTTACTAAGAAGGTTGCAACGTTTTAAAAATATAACATACGAAATTCAAATAGTTCCGATATATTACTAGAAGTGCAAAAATTTTAGTGTGCCTCATGTATAACCACAAAGTATTTTATGTGATGAGGAGACATAATCTCTAATCACAAAGAATATTATGTCATAAGACTGGTGTGGCTTTGATACTCATATTTGCTCGTGTAAACGTAACTACTATAAAACAGCATATATATTCAATTGTTAAAAAAATATCATCACACCACTTCCTTAAGAGTAAGGCAGAGTGAACTATACTTTCAAACAAATCTAGAATTTATATTAAAGTCCTCACAGGCAAAAATAAATATGTGTCTTTTTAAGGCATTGACTTCCTATTGGGTCTTATAGTAAAATCACGAAAAAAATGTACAAATTATACATCACAGAATTAGAAATGTTAACACAGTATTTTAAACATTAAATTTATTATTTTACGATTTAATTTCGATTGTTTCGATCAGAAAGGAAAAATTGCTCGTAAATTTTAGTAACTTACGTAATGGGCTCATAGAAAATTCAACATTAAGTCCATAACTTTAACATGTAAAATTGCAAGATATGCTACTCATAAAAAGAATCCCTGTTCTATCAAATTCTTTATTTGAATTTTCATATAGAGAATTCAAATAAAGAATATGATAGAACAAGGAATGCATGAAGTCGCTTTGTTGACAAAATTTGTTAGTCATTTAACTCTATGAACTAGATTACGGAGGATAAAAACAGGAATGTTGACTAAAAGTTTTGTTACGCTCTTTTTTAGTCTGGTTTTTCAAAAACTAAAAAAATTTTGAATACTATTTCCTTCTTTTCTCTTGTAAACAAAAAATGGCGATAATACGTTGCGTTATTGCGATAATAAATTGAACATTTTTATGACAATATTTTTCAATATCTAAAAACTGAACAATTTTTTTTGAGTCAGTCAGTCTTATGGAATGCACTAAAAATAAGAAGTATTTTTATTACAAGTTTAAAAATATTTATCTACTAAACGACCATTTTGATTTTGACGTTAAATGGTTGATTATACTAAACTAGATGTTAGACCTGAAAAAATCTATGTTAAGTTATAGTTTTGTTTCTTTGAGCTTAATATACCTCAATTTAATGGAATTTCATTTTCTTCAAATAAATTTAACTTATTAAATAGTTACCTCTTTTGATTTGGTTTTGCTGTTAAATGTTTACTTTTTGCCAATATAATGGAACCACACAACAATGTATTTTTGGATTACAGCTAAAATGGGTTACGATTAATAAGTGATACAATTTTTCAGATCGCCACAATCTACCGACAATGCCTGTGTGCAAATACATAATATAAATCTACTAATTACTAATAATATTTTATAAAATTCAACTAATGAACTATGTTTACAATTAATTAATGCAATCATTACATAGTACACAGTCGCTTTCCGCTGTCTGTTCCTAGATGTTTAAAACTACGCAACGGATTTTGATGCGGTTTTTTTAATAGATGAGAGTGATTCAAAAGGAAGGTTTATATGTATAATAACATTTTATGGCAAAGCAACGTTTGCCGGGTCATCTAGTTATTATATAATACATAAATTAAATTAAATCTACCTACTTGCAAATTAGGTATAGCTGTTTTTTAGTCTTTTTAATCCTTTCTGTGTTATTTATATACATGTCGCCATCTGTAAACTGATTTGAACAAACAAGACTTGATAGTTTCGGAAAAAAATATTCCTCATAATGTGAACGGTCTATTATAATACTTGTCCATGTTGCGCAATGTATTGGATCTTTTGGAAAACTGCAATAAATATATGCTATATCTTATATGATTAACTCAATTATAGATAAACTAATAATTATTATTAAAAAATAAAATTATTGAAATATTATAATAAGTAAAATATAATAAATACCTACTATGGAAGCGACTCTATTTCTTTTGCGAATAATTGTGTAGCTATTCGCAAACGTGTGACATATTTGAATTTACATATAGCCATCTTCTTTCTACGCATATCTAAGCATATGTGGGATAAGAACAAAGACATATTGTCAATATGATTAATTGGTTTTTGAATCAGTAGCTAATAAACAATTCGAAATTAAATAAAATATTGTGTTCAGAGGCCAAATATATACCATAATAGGTTGAACTATTATTATACTTGCAAGAAATATAATATTCCAAATTTTTTTCCCCTTTGGCCGCGTAATTTTTACAATTTTTCACTAAACAATACGGCATTATTAGTGTCTTGTCAGACTTAATGGTAAATGACGACTAACGCGAAATTGTTTCTCATTTTAAGTTTTGTTTCTCTTTTAATTGGTACACTTTTAGAGCGCGGACCCGATGTCCATATATTAGTAAGTCAATGTTTTAAGGCTTTAAATTTATCCTCCTCCATCTTGTTTTCAAATTCACCATAATATCACGGAAGTATTTATTTGTTTTGTGCATTGTGTGCGTTGCTATCTTGTGGCAAGGTTTAATGTCACATGCATAAGTTTACCGGCTACCTTACCCTCCAAACAGGAACACGACAGTGACAAGCACTGATGCTATTGCGGCAGGAATAGGCAAGGCGGTGTTAACAGACCCGGGCGAGACGTAGTAGTCTCGATGGTAGTGACTCATATAGCCAATCGGTCGCCTTTTACGACCTGCCTGGCAGAACGGCAGTTGGCCTATTTTTCAAAGGAAGGGACCAACACGGGAAAAAGCGGCGGCAGAGTTAAGTAAGGCATTGAATTTTATTTTTAAAGCTATATGGAGATTATCTATTCTTCAAAGGGAGCCCGAACCAACACGGGGTATACTTAACTTTTAGGTTTTGTTCATTGATATAAAAAACCCTAGATGCACAGTCCCGATAAAAACTGACACTCAAAAGTGTCCCTAATTTCATTTAAGTAGTTATAGATATGGCAAAAACATATGTCTTTACATATTCAACCTTAAGTGCAAGACTTACATGTAGTTGTTTTTACAAAGCAATGTATGAAAAGAAATAAAATTGACAGTGACGCGATTCTGTTTAAATGAGCGCACAATTTAAAATTGTGCGCTCATTTTTGGAGAGCGTTTTTGATACACTGCTTGTGTATCTTGGGTATTTTATATCAATGGTTTTGTTTATGGCAATTAAATATTTAAGTCCATATATTTCGCTCAAATTGAATTTAAATTTCTCATATCATGATATTTATGAAAACCAATTTCTTGAGGCGTGCGTTTTTGGATTTTCCAAACTATTTCTATATATTGTTCTTTTCAGTGTAGGAACATAGTAATATTGATATTGAAGATTTGGAATAATTTAAAGAGATTTTCTGAATTATCTTCGATATCAAAAATGTCACGTCTCAGAGTTATTGTATAAGCCTTCCCTTTACCCCACTTGAAACACCCGTATCATTATTATTATACTCGAATCGGCAAAAAAAGATTGATTCTTGAATCCGGTATGTTGCTAGGTAACATTTTTACTATTATAAATCTAAAGTATGATTTGTCGACATGGTTCTTGGTTATATTTAGTGAAAATAGAAATGTCTGTCTTCAGGGTATTAAGCTTTATAGCACTAGTATCAGGATCTCAGTAAATATTTAAGCTAATATTAGGTTTTCAGTATTAATACTGGATGAAGAATAGTTTAATGTGCGAACTTCGGCGAAGTTTGTAAATTAAATTGTTTCAATCGTTGAGTTATGGTTTGCCGTAAAGTGAAATTAAAATTGGATATATTTACTAAAATTAGACGGATTCTCGTTCAAACTGTTGGTATTACTTTGAAATTTGTGAATTTGTAAAATTATTCTGGCAATACGTGGGACTAAATATAGAGGGAGGTTTTGACCAGTCACGATCTGGCATTCTGTTTTGCGCTGCAAGGACGTTGTTTTCAAGTTACGAATATGAATGTTGTTAACAATGTAAGTGAATTTAAATGGTGTACAATTTTTCCATGAATTTAATACAAAACTAGCTGCAGCGTGCAGCCCGCTGATTTATAAAAGTTTTTGGTGAATCCCGCGGGATCATCTAATTTTTCTGGGATTAAAAGTAGCATATGTGCTATTCCAGTTCATCATCTATATGCACACAAAATTTCATTCAAATTTATTTAGCGGTTTTTGCGTGATTGAGTAACAAATATCCATCCAAACATCCAAACTTTCTCATTTATAATATTAACTAGCTGACCCTAAAAACGTTGTTCTGCCTTTTTAACTACTGTTATTTTTTTAAATATTTTCTCACCTTTTAAACCTTTCCTGGACTTCAACATTTAATTCAAAACCAAAATTAGCCAAATCGGTTCAGTGGTTCTCGAGTTTTAGCGAGACTAACGAACAGCAATTGATTTATATATATATATATATATATATATATATATATATATATATATATATATATATATATATATATATATATATATATATTTATACTAGCTTAGCCGGCAAACGTTGTTCTGCCTTTTTAGCTACTCTTATTTATTTCGCCTTTCTCGAGTTTTAGCGAGACTAACGAACAGCAATTGATTTTTATTATAAAGATATAGACAATATAAATTTCCAAATTTCGATAAATTTAGTTAGCATATGCTACACTATACCTTAAATTAAGTTCTCATAAAGACCAGCTACTTATAGAAAGATCCCAGTCAATACGGTCCTAGTTATGTTTTACCTTTCGGGGTTTTTAAATTTCAAAGTAGCTATTATTATAAGCTGATGTATACTCGTACATTGTTAAATAGTTACATCAATAATGAATAAATAAATATCACGATACAAATTAAAATGTGTTTGCAATTAATTTATGTATGTAATACGATGTAATTTTCTTTGTGGTTTGCGGCGGATTTTGCTTTGCGGTTACTACCATGAAGTTTATAATAGTTTCAATAATATTAAATATATACATTTTGAACGCTCTGTAGGGAAGCTCAAGTGTGGATTTTGGGATTTACTCAAGCATGGAAAATTAACATAACATACCTCGCGTACTGTTGAGGCGACCACACAGCCCATAGACACCTAATAATAGGCGAATGACTTGTGTCAACACATCTGACTTATAGTTCCGATGTAAATGTCCACGCGCCAATGAGTAGTGATTGGGTAATCAGTGTCGACCAATCAGATGCTCTGTACATTACTATCTTTCACTGTGGCCTTGAGTTAGCCAATTACGGCGTTGCAACCCCACTTCGTCTTACCCCAGCTAGTTGCCAGAATGCATTCAATACGGAAAATCAAACATTAGCTGTCTATAGGCTGTGTGGTCGGTGTGTTGAGGCTTTCCACCAAATATAATTTTATATTTACCTATATATAGAGCATCTAAGGTGGTAAGAAAACCAATAACTTTGACGCATGGATCTATATTTATATATGTATGTGTATAATTATTTATTTATTACGAACCACCAACAAAATTACATGTGATTTATGGCAATTGCAAATTTGAGTATTAGGTACTAAGATAACATATAATTTCACTTATATGTAGTTACAATATGCATTATAGATGTAACAAGTCGTATTAGAAATTAATTTACTATAATTTTATTGATAATATGTGAAAGCTCAATTTTTTAACCATAAATTTACTTGACATCTAGTGAGGAGTTAAGTGACTTAATGAGTTTATCTTTGAATTTTCTTAATTTGTCATTAAATACATCGATGGACACGTCCCGATCTGTAAACTGCCCGTATAGCCTACTTAGCCTTGGTATGAGGGTCTCATGACCGAGATTTGTTTTATAAATTCGGTGAGTGAAAATGGATACCGGATGGCGCGGTAGCCGAGATGGAATTTTAGAGATATTTGGCTTAGTAATTCCGAGTAATCTATTGTACCATTTATGAGTTTGTGTAAAAAAAACATGTCGTGTATTGTGCGTCTGTCAGAAAGGGGAAGAGATTGAAAATTTTTAGCCGGAAATCATACTATAGTTTTAATTTGACCTAATGGAGTAAATATAAGTGAAACGCTTCTGTATGCTTTCTAAGCGGTCTTGGTGTATTTTGTAATAAATACTCCATATCATTATAGAATGCAGAAATGTATACATATATATATATATATATATATATATATATATATATATATATATATATATATATATATATATATATATATATATATATATATATATATATATATATATATATATATATATATATATATATATATACACACGACTATTTTTAAAATAACTTTCAGTCTAATAATATCATGTCAAGTAACGTTGATTGAATCAAAATCAGTTTATTTATTTGGAATTTATCAATGACTAACATTTTTGAATAAAATGTTTTTTGATATTTAGATGTATGTACTCTGAAAAAAATCTATGTTTAGGTACAGTTTTTGTTTTTTGAGCTTAAAATGCCTCAATTTAGTGGAAATTTTCAGGAATGATCTGCAGTGTCAAGTGGTTTACAGATATATTTTTTTAAATATTTGGTGTCTATGAATGTTGGTCTTTTCCATCAAGAGGGCCATCTGCTGCATCTTGTAATGAAATGATATAAAAAGCATTCAATAAGTTGCATTTTCAATTAAAATCCACAGAATCAACTTAATAAATTAAACTTCAAGTAAGTACAAAGTTTACATGCACTAACTAACGCAGATGTCGTAAGTTTGAAGGTAGTTTTAGATGAGGTTTCAAGTCTTGGTTATATTCAGTTTAGACTAAGTTCTATTGCGTGTTTCAAGACGAAACAATCTCTTGCTTCATTAATATTCATGAATCCTTTCATGCAAACATTCTTTTTCGAAGTTTCTTTGACACCAACCTGAAAACATTTGTTCTATATAAGTAGGATGTATGATTAAAACAATACATACTTGCTAATGTTACAAATACTCTTCTTTTCACATTATAAGATAGCAAACAAGAAGATACCTCTCCTGATGGAAACAGAAACTATCGCCTATAGACACAAAAGATGTTAATGGTACGTTGCTATCCGTGTGGTGGGATGGCAACGCACATGCACAAATTTACCAGCTACCTTACCCTCCAAACCGGAACACGGTAATTTCAAGCATTAACGCTATTGCGGCAGGAATATCTGTCTATATATTACACTTTAATTACTTAACCGCAAAATCAATTTTAATAAAAAAATAACGGAGATAGGTTTCAAGATTCTATGTATGTAAGAATTGATTTTTTTCAAAAACAATTTTAAAAACAGAGCTCCTATTGGGATTGAAATTTGATAAAGACGACTTATAAATCTTCTCACGGAGCTGCGCGGGTCAGCTAGGATATACATACTTACACACATAAGTATATGCATCCATACATACACACTTTCATACATATATGTATATACATACATATAATATACATAAATATGCCACTGTCCTAAAAGGTGGATAGCGAAGCACTTGTAGCGGTCGTAGCGGTGATGGCCTGAAGGTGCCACTAGTGGTCGTAGCGGCAGGACGGCACGGCCGCTAGCAATTGACTCCTGTAAGTAGTTTTCAGAAGGTCTCACCAGTTGCAGACGATGCAGAGTGGATGGAGGCTCGGCGAAGATTCAACGGCAGCTGGCACGGGTGTACTTTGAGTTTAAATAAAACGCAGGGTTCTTATTTACAGTAGAAAATATGAAGTGAAGTGATCACTTGTCATCTTTTGCGACTTGCCCGGGTTTGGTTCTACGAGTTGGCTGCAGTTGGGCGTCTCGTCATTCATCTTGCTGTGGCTTCACCTGGTCCTGGCCAATGCATCTGCGGGCTGGTACGGCTGCGCCTCTTCAGTGAAACAAAGTGAAGTGCAAGTTAAAGTGATACGGTGTCTGCCGCCACCGTTTTTCCTTTGTGTTAAAGTGCGTTATATGACTTACGTATTCAAAGACATTTATGCGTCATATGACTTACGTATTCAAAGACAGAAATGTAAAAATTTTATGCAGCGTAACTTCAGCAAAATGGATGAATCTAAATTAGTTTCTGATACTCTTGACATAGACTGGTCAAAACTTAGTTTATGTAACAATTTAGATGGTAAAGTATTATTATTCACCGATTTAATTGTTAAGTTATATGACAGGCATGCTCCGTTGCGACCAGTTCGTATGAAACATCCACCAGCTACCTGAATAACTAATCATATCCGTACTTTAATGACGCGACGCGATCGCCTTAAGCGTAAATTTATAAAATATCGCTCACCAGAACGTTGAGAAGCTTTTAAAATTACCAGAAACAGATGCAACCAAATGGTAAGAAATGCGAAACGGCGCCACATATTATCGAATATAGAATGTTCCTCGTCCACAAAAATCTGGAAATTTCTTCGATCCCTTGGAGTTGGAAAGCAATATTTTGAACTACCGTCCCACTTAAAAATTGACGCTCTCAACACAGCATTTTCAATACAATCTCAAACAATGAATCCTCAAATCAAACTAAAAATGCTTCACAATTTAAGTTTGGCTCCTATTAAAAATATTACTGCTTTTAAATTTGAACCAGTTACAGAATGTCTTGTAAAAAAGATCGTACTCGCCACATCCACTACAGCTGTCGGCTGCGATGGCTTAGGTAGAATAATGATTTTACCAATACTGGACATAATATTACCCCATCTAACTGACATTATTAATTCTTCTTTAACTACCAGTATTTTCCCTTCTTCATGGACTAAAGCTTTCATTACTCCGTTACCTAAGAGAAATGATCCCACAGACCCCTCTCATTTCAGACCCATTTCTACCCTACCTTTCAAAGATTTTAGAACGCATTGCATACATCCAATTTTCTAATTTCTTATCAACACACAATTTGTTGAATATCTTTCAATCGGGCTTTCATCCATGTCACAGCACATCAACTGCTCTTGTAAAAATAACTGACGACATACGGTGGGCAATGGATGAAAGAAAAGTCACTCTTCTCACTCTTCTCGATTTCAGCAATGCGTTTAACTGTGTGGATCATGATATCCTTATAGCTGTTTTTTCGCTCATTAAAATTATCTGACTCAGCAACCGCATGGTTTAAATCTTACCTTAATGGGCGCCGACAACAAACCCGAAGTAATGACTTGCAGTCAAACTGGTGCGACGTTATTAATGGTGTACCACAGGGTGGTGTACTATCTCCTCTGCTGTTATCCGTATTCATTAATGTAGCCGTTTCGTCTATTTACTTTTGTTCGCATCATTTGTATGCTGACGATCTACAGCTCTATATATCTTTTAAACCGGATGATCTAGAACGTGGTATCGGTAATATGAATAGCGATCTGGATGCAATTATCACTTGGGCGAACGACTATGGACTTATATTAAATCCGGACAAGACACAGGTGATGTTGATAGGACTCAATAGATTTTTATCGCAAATTAATTTACAGAGTATACCCCAAGTAATCCTCAATGGTAAAAGTATTCCTTACCTTACGTGTGTCAAAAATTTGGGAATCCATATAAGTAATAATCTTTCATGGTCTCAACACGTAGGTTAAATTAGTTGTAAGATTTTTGCATCTATGCACGCATTAAAACGATTAAAAAACTTTATACCTGTCAAAACTAAATTGACCTTGGTTAATGCGTTGCTGTTACCCATTTTAGATTACGCTAACGTATGTTATACTGACTTGACTGAAGAACTGTTGAATAATCTTGATCGTCTACTCAACTTATGCATTCGATACGTTTTCGGATTGCGTAAGTATGACCATGTTTCCCAATTTCATTCACAATTGAAGTGGTTGAATGTCCGATTTCGGCGGGATGCACATGTTCTTTCATGCCTATATAACATACTCTACAATCCACTTTTCCCAGCTTATCTGAGAGAACGCTTTGAACTGACGTAGGACAGCTGACGTAGGTCTCAGGGCTCTTGTCATCTTAGTATGCTGATATTCCCGGACCATAATACTGCTACATATTTTAATTCATTTACTGTTACTGCAATTCGTTTATGGAACGCTCTTCCATCCGATCTCCGTGATGCTCCTTCCCTCTCTATCTTCAAGTCTCGAGTATATGATTATTTCTTGAAACGACAAAATTCTTAATTATCCTGTTGTTTTTCTGTTATAGGCACTGCTGTATGTTTATTTATGTTGTTATATTGTGTGTATGTATGTATATGTGTATGTGTGTATATATATGTATTTATGTATATATGTGTGTGTATGTGTATATATATATATATATATATATATATATATATATATACATATACATATTTGGGATATGTATAATACAGTATTTAGTTGTTTCCTTATGCAATGATATAAATGTAAATAAGTATCTAGTTAATTGTGATTAGATTTTATACTTCAATTCGCAATAATATGCTCTTACGCACTACCCAAGTTTTTTCTCAGCATAACCAAGGTAAACTGTGAGAAAATGCTTAATAGCATTAAGTTACGCCTTTTGTACTGATTTGTGCAATAAAGTGTTTAAATAAATAAATAAATATGACAAAAAGTGAAAGATATGTTACAAGATTTTTGGTATCGGAGGTAAAAAAATAATGTATAAATAGAGGAAAGAAAAGAATTTTCTAATTAAATGATGGTAACTATAAAAATTAGAGTAGGCCCAATTGACAGGTTTATTTAACGTCACCGTCATTATGGCGAACCTTATCAGGCCCAAACACCGGACTACCCGATATGTTAAGATCGTTTTTATAAGGAAACTATCTGCAGCATGCAGCCCGCTGCATTATAAAAGTTTTTGGTGAATCCCGCGGGATCACCTAACTTTTCCAGGATACAAATCGCTTATGTGTTATTCTGGATCTTCAGCTATCTACATACCAAATTTTATCGTAATCGGTTCAGTAGTATTTGCGTGAAAGAGTAACAAACATCTATACATATATACTCACAAACTTTCACATTTATAATATTAGTAGGATACTGAAGTACAAACAATTCAAACTAAAAGTAAAATCCTTTTAAAATGTCGAGGAAACAACGAATGAAAATTAAATGGAATTGTGAACTCCAATGGTTTTACTCTTGTTAGCGAGGTCGGAACCGTAACACCAATTAAATACTCCACATTCTTTTTCAATTCGTTCGTGCGGTCTCATTAATTTGGCTTTCAACTCCTAGACTATACAGGATTGAACTAGCGGAATAAGAGTTAGGTATTACCTAACTTTTATTTCGCTAGTGACATGTAAAGAGTAGATACTCAAGAAAACTACAAAGAATAAATGAGTGAAGTGCGTGTGCCACGCGCAATGTAGGGTTCTGAAGTTGCCCATCACAACAATGCGGACTAAGAAGAAGTTTGACCGCCCCGTTGGTCGAGTGGTTAGCGACCCTGACTACGCAATCGACGGGGCTCGGGTTCGATCCCCGACGGGGATAAGCATTTATGTGATGAGCAAAAATGTTTGTATTTCCGGGTTTGGGTGTTTATTATGTATGTAAAAGTATTTATATTTGTATTTCTATGTATTAGTATAATTGACTAACACCCATAACACAAGCAAATAATTTGCTTACTTTAAGGTTAGATCATTAAGTGTAATTTGTCCCGTGAATTTTTATATTTATTCATTCCATATACATTTAAGCTAGTCAACGTTAATGCCAAATATACAAGATTAACTCTGAAACACCAGCAACCTCGCAGGACTAGATACCTAATATTATAAATAACAACATTTGTTCTATGACTTTTGACATAACTCAATACATTAAATAAAAATGATTTTTTAAGTTTTCATTGTCCTGTCGTGACAATTCTAACTCTTCATTCGGATGCGTGCTGCTAGTAGTAATAATAGTAACACTTGCGATGCACGTAGAGTTAAGAACGTCCAAGCGAAAAATTTAATTCATATTAATTTTTATATGAAAGTAAAATCCAACAAATTATCAAAAGTCGTAGAACAAATGTTGTTGTATATGATGTTAGCTACCTAGGTTGCTGGTGTTTTAGAGGTAACCCTGTATATCCACAACCGCAGTTTCACTACCTCATAAAATTTCTTTAAGTACATTTTATAAGTTGGTCGACTATTACTCAAAAACTTGTAAAGCCTTCTAAGCCGTGATAGTACCTTTTAATTTCCTTTTCCTTTTAACATCATTATATTTACTACTACCATGATTTTTTCCCATCCCCAAAACCAACCGTTTAGCCTGCAGAGAAGGGAGGGGACACTTGACTCTAACAAGAGTTAGAACTTAAAAGCTTTATATTTTACAAACGAGTCCTTAATGGAACGAAAACTTGTTTTCACAAACCTACATTTTAAGCTATTGCATAGCTTCTATCGCGGGCCTTGAGCGTGGAGACCGAATCCAGAAATTCCGTAACAAAAAAACCTAACACCCCCCACTTCGACCGGCACAGCGGTGATACTTTTCAGTTTTTCCATCTATCGATAAATACCAGAACTTTTAATGACTTTTTGAAATATCACGCTTGTCTCTCTTGAATTAATATGAAAGAAAAAAACAAAGAAAAAAAAATACTGCATAAATAAAATAAATATATAATTGTAATTGCATAAGTTGATAAAAAATGCTATGCAATAGCTTTACCGCGGCAGTCTCCGAGTGCCACACGTCTTTTTTTTTTTAAATCTATCCAACGATGTGTAGGATACACAATGGGGTACGCGAGACAAATATTAACTTCCCACTTTACATGTAGGGGAGCTACCCTGAAAAAAAATACTTTTCAAGATTTTATGTTACCACTTTGTTGATGTAACTAATAATAAATTCGTGCCAAATACGTAACAGCTTTCTAGTAATAAGAATCTCTGAGCTATCGTGCAGATAGACGGGCGGACGGACGGACGGACGGACGGACGGACATAGCGAAAATATCAGGGTTCATAGGGTTCGGAACCCTAACTCCAACAGTGGAATGACATTTCAAAATGTTGACTGTAGTTTTAATTTTGTCTACTGAACAGATAAGTTGGTGGCACTTATTATATTATTACATAAGATTATTTTACGCAGATAAGGTAAAAATGATTTAATATTTAATATACTTGTACCTAACAGACGAAGAACATTTAGACCGTAGGATTTTGGACTCTTCTAAGTACCAATTCACTAAGAAGAGATCCATTGTTACTTGACCTACACAAACAGCGAAATTGATATAGCAGCGATACAAACAATAATAATAATAAATAATAATAATAGAATATAATGATAATAATAAAAAACATTTATTTACGTTTTGGAATGAATTTCCTTATCGCACGTTGTCATTCGCGGACTGAGGGGTACCAAAAAATGTGTAAAATTTTTTAACACCCAATTACATACATAACATGATTTTGGAGTTATAAATCACCCAGGAAACTAACAAATTTTTAATCAATTCAGCTTGCTGTCAAATTTGAGAAACTGCAAATATATTATATATTTTTTAAATTTAAGGGCATTAGCATTTATAGTCAATGTTTGACCCCGAGTCTTCACCTACTGCCTTGTCAAATTTCATCAAAATTGTTTCAGAATCTTTACTGTAAAGCATATTGGACAGATATAATTTCGCATATATACCTAATGTTAGTATGAATTATTATTGCAAGATACGTTGCTTGTTTATAAATATGTCTTTTCATCTTTGAGCTTGTTGAGTTATTTTTATTATGAATCGATCAAAATTAAACAAATTCAAGATCACGGTCTAATAACCTTTAACCTAATAAACTTTTAATATAATAATGAAACAAAAGCGCGAATAAATGTGTGGTCTTATTTCGTCCAATCGCAGCCAACTTTCACTATAACTCATAATGAGTAGCATGTGATTTGCAATTTTAAAGGTTAAAGTTATAAAGTTAATTTCCAAATTTTAGGAGCTCTTGTCGGTAAGGCGGAGAAATAGTCAAAACTAAACCATAAAGTTGATTGTTATTAAGATACTTTGATCATTTATGACGTGATATGTTTGTGTCTGTAATCTGTATACTCGTATATCATTCACAAGACATTTTCTTGCGCTGAGTTTGTAGGCAACATAGAATCTTGTTTCTGATCAGTCACGTTGACATGACGTTTTATTTAATTCAAATGGCAGTGATAAAATCACACAATAAATACAGCAGTCTACTGCAAAAATAAATTCGTCTACGGAAATTATTGAAGTGAAAACTTCTTTAGGCGCGTTGAGCGTTTTGGTAGAGGGTAAAATCCTCGGTTCGCGTCACCGACATGCTAATGATAATAGTATATCTATAGCTATGTTTTGCATATAGTTTTAATTACTCTCAACTTAATAGTTCCGTTTTCACTTCTATCGGCAGTCCCACGACTGCTACTGTTTTTTTTTTTTAATGAGGTATACTTGTCTAAGCACAATATTCTTTTTATAGCATCTATATTCTGAACAATTGGCTTGAGTTTTATGGCATCGTATCTGCCAGTAACGTTCGCTCACGAGTGCTGTGTAATAATAAATCCGTGAACTTTAGCACATTGGGATAGTCTACTATTCCTTTGATGAATAGAAAATGGCAGCAAATGTCACTATTATCATTTAAATGTATTTAACTCGATTTATCTGACAAAAATATGGATGTCACAAGTTATTAAAAATAAATCAAAAGTTACCAACAGATTCTTCCATGATATGGGTGTGAAAAATTTAAAAATTGTCGTACTCTTATGGTATGGAATTTAAAATTTTTGTGAGCCGATTTCTTTAAAACGGACGAAACGCGGCCATATACTAAAAAGATACACGATATAAAACTCAGTTGCTTCGTTTTTTTCTATTTTATGTACTTATTACAAATCTACAAGAATTATTTCACATCACCAAAGTATTGTTTTGAGTTACAAAATTATTTTTTTTATTTAACCAAAATGTTTACAATTTATAAAAAAATATTTTACTATTTACAAAATTTAAATATTCAGTTTTTATTATATTTAAATTTTAAGATGAATTTAGCAAACTTATATTTCAGTTTATTAAAAAATTACCTTATTTTATCGGCAAACATTCTCTGACATAGTTATAATAGCATGTTTTGTCTAATAGCAAATTAACCTTTTTTTTTTTTGCGAAATTTATTTATAGGTAATGGTTTAAGACTATGCGGAATCTATATTTCTATATTAATATTATAAATGCGAAAGTTTGGTTGTTGGATGGATATTTGTTACTCAATCACGCAAAACTTCTCGATTTAATTAATGTATTTTAAGCGCAAAGGAATAAAAACTATAAAAAAAAATTCCAGTTCAAACAACTATTTTGTTAAAAATGGCAGTTTATTGATTTTTGAAAAGCTGTGTATTTTGGAAACAATGATCGTTTTGATCTTTATAAAAATACTTATGAAATCTTCTTGATCTTTCTTTTAAGTACTTACCCAAAACTCGATACAGGCTTGCCTAGTAAGGCAACTTGAGGTTTGAATACAGTTTGTTACAAAATATGGAATATTTCTTTAACTCTCTTGTCGGCAATGTCAGAGACCCTGTTGAAGATTAGCCCATTTGCATTCTTGTTGCGTAGCTGGGGTTTAAGCTAGGGTAAAAATTGTACAAACCACATATGAGAAGTGATTAAAAGCTACTAAGATTAATAATTCGTAATGGGCACGCATCAATTTACCAAAATATTTACAAAAAAGCATACATTTACCACGCACCAGTCCTCAGTGAAATCAATCACCGGCAGGGGTGCTTTCGAACGGATTCAATTTAGGGAAGATCCATAAGAAAAGAGCTTACTCATTCTTAAAAGGCCAGAAACGCAGCTGAAAGATCTATGATGCTATGGCTGTCCATGTGCGGTGACGATCATTTACTATCAAGTGAATCTCCTGCTCGTTTGCTCCTTTTTTCAATAAAAAGGCAGAGTATTGGCCAGACAATGAGAATAAAAGTTTATATTGTTCGAAGTCAAACTTATCTATCTAATAACTTCTGAGCGGTGCGATAAATGATTATTAAACAGAAAAAATAGAAATATCGTTATGTTCTGTAAACAAACTCTTATCATTCAGAACAGATACCTTTTTTTTGACCGATGACGATCTTTATTCTACAGTTTTACAGTGTAAACGTGTATTGAGCTTATGCACAAACACTGCCTGTGACTATATTAAGTATATTATATAAGTTTGATGTTTAGGGGTCATTGGCCAGAAGCGTGCTCGTCGCGACCTCTGCCAGTCCACTGGACTGCAATTCTGGCCCGAATAAGTACCGCAGTGCGGATTAGGGCGTCCCCTGGAGGCGACGCGTACCGATCCGCCCCCGTCGGTACGAAAAGCGGCGGATGCGGCGATGGGGGCCGCCACCCATCACGCCAGGCCCGAATAGGCGAGTCGAGGGGAGCAGAGTGCCAAATAGGCACGTGGAATGTAAGAGGTGGGTTGGAAGATAAGATGCATGAATTGATAGATGTAATGAATGAGAGATGCCTGGATGTTTTGTGTGTAACAGAGACTAAACGTAAAGGTAGTGAAACCACTGATCTCCCCGGTGGCATGATGGCTCTATGGTCTGGTGTGCCACAGAGCGATCATGCTGGCGCCGGAGTAGGTATTCTTCTATCGTCACGCTTAGTCTCTGGTCTGAAAGATTATGGGATGGCTGGCTCCAGACTTCTCTGGGTCCGGATCAAACTGGGAATCACGAGAGTCTTTTTGGTCGCATTATATGCGCCGGTAAGCTCTTCGTCGCCCAGTGACCTGGAAAAGTTTTGGGATTCTGTAAGGGATGTTCTGGATATGGTTGATGACAATGAAAGAGTCATTTTGTGTGGTGATTTGAATGGATGGGTCGGGACTAAGCGGCCTGGTTTCGATGCCGTACTTGGTCCGTATGGTGACAGTAGAGTGAACGACGCCGGTAAGCACATTGTGGATTTATGCATGGAAAGGAATCTTCTTGTGGCTAACACAATATTCCCTCATAAGGACATACATTTGTATACATGGAGAAGGAATGACCAAAAGAGTGTGATAGATCTGATTTTGATTGATAGTAGACTCCGCAGTTGTTTAATGGATACGCGAGCCTACAGAGGTCCCAATCTGGAAACGGACCACTATTTGGTAATAAGCCGATATAGGGGTCTGTTTAAGAAGTGGCGACATTGGCGACAGCGTGTTCCATTCGGAGAGCTTGAAAGGATAAAGAGCGAAAAGTTGCAAGACCCGAGTATAAGGAGTATGTATGAGATTCAGGTTCGAGATAGGTTGGCGAAAGTGAACCTACCGGACTTGGATGTAGACGAATGTTGGAAAGTTTTGAAAGATAGTATGATAGTAGCCGCGAAAGAAGTATGTGGTAGTGCAAAACTGTGCAAGTCAATGGAAGGAGATGCATGGTGGGATGATGAAGTGAAAGCTGCGATTGAGAGAAAGAAGAAAGCATGGCTAGACTATGTATCATGTTTGCAAGCGAATGATGGTATGAAAGACAAGAAGAAAGAATTGTATCGTTGTTGTAAGAATGCCACCAAAACCTTAGTGAAAGAAAAGCGTGAAAGAGAATGTTTGAAAGTGGAAGAGAGACTGGCGAGCAACTTCGAGGCAAACACCAAACTTTTTTGGAGGGAGGTGAAGAAGTCTAGGAGTTGTTCGGCAGCCTCCAGAATGAATAGGATTAAATCTAAGGATGGTAACATTCTTACAAGCACAGAAAGCGTGTTAAAACGATGGAGTGAATATTTTGGAGATATGTATGATGCTGTTCGGGACGCTGCCTCCGTCTCTGACTCAGTAAGTGACTCGGAGACGGTGGAAGCGTGCCAGGACATTACTATGCAAGAGATCGTATGGGCGACAAGAAGTATGAAAAACGGAAAGGCTGCGGGAATAGATAAGGTGACTGCTAAGATGATCAAATACGGTGGTCCTACCGTCTGGGACTCTTTTTGGGTCCTCTGCAATACATGTTGGAGGACCGGTAGAGTACCCGAAGACTGGCGGCGCGCGGTCATCGTGCCCTTGTATAAAGGCAAGGGCTCACGTATAGACTGCAATAGCTATAGGGCCATCAATTTGATCAGCTTAGCATCGAAGGTGTATGGTAAGATCATTGAAAGGAGAATGCAAGGGAAGTCCGAGGGAATGTTGTGGGAGGCACAAGGGGGTTTCAGATCTGGAAGAGGATGTATGGATCAAGTTTTCTCACTCCGCAACATCGTAGAGAAGCATCTGGCTGTCGGCCAGAAGGTTTTCTGCGGTTTTGTGGATTTGGAGAAAGCGTTTGATAGAGTTGTGCGAAAGAAACTTTGGGACATTTTACCCAGTTATGGGATAGATGGGCGTCTGCTGCGTGCTTTGCAATCCATTTACTGGGATTGCAAAGCATGTGTGCGGGTGGACGGCAACATATCGCCCTGGTTCGATGTCAATATCGGCGTCAAGCAGGGTTGTGTGTTGTCAGCTCGTCTATTTATTCTATATCTGGATAAGTGTCTCCAAAGATTGAGGTCATTGAATGTGGGAATGCGCATGAGTGATCTAGTGGTGAACTGCCTGCTTTATGCAGATGACGCTGTACTTTTAGGCTCAACTCCATCTGAGCTGCAAACACTGGTCACAGTTATGAATGAGGATTGTAAGAGTATGGGCTTACATTTGAATGCGAAGAAAACTAAAGTTTTGGTATTTGAAAGAGAAGCAACCAGAACGGATGTAAGAGTTGTGGTCGATGATGTAGTGCTGGAACAAGTGGATGAGTTTGTATATCTTGGATGTGCTTTTAGCAGGGATGGAAGGTACACCGCTGATGTTGAAAGAAGAGTGTGTGCAGGGAACAGAGTGAATGGAGCGTTAGGGAGATTACTTAATAGCACAATTTTAAGTCAGGGTGCCCGTCTAGCCCTGCATAATCATGTGCTTATCCCAACGCTATTGTATGGAAGTGAGAGTTGGGTATGTCAGAAAGGGCATGAAAGTAGAATCAACGCGGTTGAGATGAGGTCGCTAAGAAAAATATGTGGTGTGACACTCGCGGACCGGGTTCGTAATATCGAAGTGAGAGAGAGGTTAGGTTTGAAAGAAAGTGTCGGTGTAAAGATGAGAAAGGGCATGCTCCGTTGGTTCGGACATGTAGAAAGAATGGTAGATGAAAGGTTAACAAAACAGATATACAACGCGAATGTGGAAGGATATAGGTACCGGGGAAGACCAAGACTGACATTCCACGATCAGATTGATCGAGTACTGTCCGAAGGTGGTGTCAAGAGTCTTCGCAACCGGCGTGTGTGTATGAAGAGAGTGATGAATGTGGAAGAAGCGAGACAAGCCTGCAAGGATCGTGATGTATGGCACTCGGTTCTCTCTGCCTACCCCGTAAGGGATCTGGCGTGAAGATATGTATGTATGTTGATGTTTAGGTAAAACTGCGATAAAATATAAACGAGATTAAAGATAAATTTCTAATGCAATGTAACTGGAAATAACACAGTTTCATCGGTAATTTATTCTAGTAGCGTGTATTTGGTATTTGGTGATTTTCGTTCAAACGGAATATGTAGTATGAATTAGGCTAATTTTCGAGTTCAACGTTTCACCCGCGTTGAAAATACCACAGATTATAAATGAAACGTAACTATAGTTCATGACGTATGGGTATTGGGGCATCGCGATGCCTTCAATAATGTACCCAGCCCACGCCTACATTTTGATGTAAATTATTGTATAGTTGTTTGATTTACTAACAAAAAATTATAATATCTAATAATTATAATGACTTTTTTGCTGTTATATTAAAATATTTGTTTTATATCACTAGATAGCAAACAAGCAGATGGCTCTCTTGATTTAAAGAGAAACTATCGTCTATAAACACCAAAGATGTTAATGATGCATTGCTATCCGTGTGGCAAGATGGCAATGTCACGTGCATAAATCTACCGGCCACATTACCCTTCTTACCAGAACACGACAATGACAGGCATTGGCGCTATGTGGTAGGAATAGGCAAGGCGGTGGTACCAAATAACTGGGTGAGACGTTGCGGAATTCTACCGACTATAGTAGTGAAACGAATAGCAAATCTTAAAAGGTCACCTTTTACGGTCGTAAAAAGGTAGGTCTACCTGGCAGAACGGCAATTGGTCTTTTCTTCAAAGAAGCCCGTACCAACACGGGGGTAAAATGTTAAACTAAGAAAACTCTTGTGTAATGTAACAAAGTCGTAAATACAGTTTTAATATAGAATTTTCATTAGCTCTAATATTGTTATAATTTAATTTAATATCCTAATAAAAAAAAAACTATATTGATTCAGTCCGCTCGTGATCACGGTCAATGTAACTTGGCCGAAACGTCGAGTTTTACAAGTATAGTTCTATATATGTATGTACGCGTTTTTAACACTGTACATTGAATATTTTTTTAAAAGAATAATTATCTACAATCGATATCGAAGCAAAAAATATAGTTTTTAGAATTTTTGTCTGTTTGTCTGTATGTACGTCCGAGGTAAACTCAAAAAGTACTGCATGGATGTACTTCAAATTTTGCATGAATAATACTAACAGGTCAGGTCAACATATACGCTACATATTATCACGCTATCACATACGGGGGAGTAAACGAAGTCCACGCGGACGCAGTCGCTGGCAACAGCCAGTATATTTTTAAAAATGATAGTAGAACGCTTTAGTTTAAAAGTTTATTTAT
The DNA here is from genome assembly GCA_036924255.1 of Apodemia mormo. Classification (NCBI taxonomy): domain Eukaryota; kingdom Metazoa; phylum Arthropoda; class Insecta; order Lepidoptera; family Riodinidae; genus Apodemia; species Apodemia mormo. The sequence goes on along the minus strand of JAUPFN010000001.1, from coordinate 42,097,644 downwards.
TGATTGCTACTAATATTTATTTTATAAAATACATATATTTTATTATAATTTTATTTGTTTGTTAATTTATGATTTTTTTCCTTCATATTATCGGTCAGACGAATCAGCCATTATATTCTAAGCAAGAATGGTTAAAAAGGGTGATCCAGAATAAGAACAAAAAAATCGCTTTATTTCCTTTGGTATTAGACAAATAATAATCCATTGGTTTGGCGATTTGTAACTCGTTCAATTTCTTATTCAGAAACTTTTTTCTCTATTCATGTACCAGAAACAAAAAAAATTAATAATTGACGTTTAGTTTTTTCTTTTTATAAAAAAAATTACCTTTTATAGAAAATTTAGAAATGCAATAAATATTTTGAGTGTGGTCTATTTCTATTCTGTCAAGATTTGCTTATTTTTATTAACTGATCAGAAAAATGCCTATAAATGGTAACTCATGTCTTTGCATGCACATGAATTTTACAAAAAAAATTGTTAAATGCGTATCGGGCCCCGCGCAATATAGGGTTCCGAAGTTATCCATCAATCACGATAATCAATAATGGGGTACGTGAGAAAAAAAATTAACATCCCCACTTTACATGTGAGGGAGCTACCCTGAAAAAATATTTTTCAAGATTTTATGTTACCACTCCGTTAACGTGACTAAAGTGTATATTCGTGCTAAATTATAGCTTTCTACTAATAAGGATCTCTGAGCTATCGTGTGGACGGATGGACGAGCGGACGGACGGAAGGACGGGCGGACGGACGAACGGACGGACAGACGGAAATAGCGTAACTGTAAGGATTCCTAGTTTACTTCGAAACCCTAAAGAAAAGGAAACGAACATAAAAAAAGAAATTGAACAATTTAAAGATAGCCCTGCCGTTGAATTACTATTTTTCTAATGTCCAAAAACCAGTAAAATACTTTTTGTTTTTCTTCTGACCCTTATATGTATTAGGTATACCCTTTTGACTGTTCCCTCTTGGATTATTACAATCATCTCTAACAATAAATCAACGTAATCACGTGTCTTTTGACACACTCCCGGGTATTAATCAATGTCGGAATAAGGTTTGACATTTTAGGATTAAGCTTTATGTAACTCGAGCAAATCGGGAACAAAAATCTGAAAATGTAATTTAATTTCGATTTGTAAAATATTGCATCCTCAGTCTTGTGGTTAACCTATTCGGTTCACATTAGGAATTCCCGGGTTTGATTTCCAAATACGTTTATTTATAAAAAAAATTTTCGCAGACAATAAATAAGATATATTTACTAAAAGCTGCATACACACTGAAATAAGTTCAGAAAATACTTTAAAAAATGCCTTATACTTATCTTCAAAAACCGACCAAATGCGAATCGGATTTACATTCTCATAACTCGGTAAAATATTTAATATTTTGTCTATTTAAAAACAATATTTTTGTTGTCTTATATTCACATTATTAAAGGCCCTAACTCACCGGGACGCCATGGCGAGGTCGCCGGCCGCCGTATCGAACAGTTTGTATTGAAATATTTGGCGGCTAACTCACTTTGCAACGTAGCTTTTAAAGTTCAATACAAATTATTTGGATACGTGGCCGGCGACGTTGCCATGGAGTCCCGGTGAGCTAGGACCCTTGCACGCACGTAAGACGTGTAGATGTATATTATTATTATCAAGCATAAAATCTCGAAAAAACAGATTTCTAGCATAGAGATTCCTTAATTTTTAAGCATAATTTATAAATTATGTTTCATGTTAAAGGATAAATGAATTTACGAAAATACTTCCTACCTGAAATATAAGTTTTCCTTATATTGTATGCACTTTTTTCTTTACATTATTTTTAAATATCATTAGTATATGTTAATTTAGTTTTATAGTTTATATTATTTGTTACCTTTAGTACACTAGGTCTATTCATTTTTTAATTTTCATTATTTTATTCTCCTTTGACGGGTTGGCTGGAAGATATTATCTTTAAGTAGAGATGAGCTCGCCCATTGTACTTATGTTATGTTAGCGCGCGGAACTAGTTGGCCGCGCCTTATGTGGTGACAGGGGTAAGGGGGCGGGTTGTCAACTGCTCGCAATGCACATGAGCTTAGACAGTGATGACCAATCTGAAGATATCGTGAACAATATTTTTTCATTTATTGAAAAGAATAAATATTTGCCCTGTTCAGAACAAGTTTCTTGGACGAAAGCTTTGCTTTTGCCTCCAAATGACCACGAAACGAGATAATGATGAGTTATGGATGTATATTAAATATGTGTATTATATAATAAAAATCAGAATTATTCAAATCGGTTTAGTAGTTTTTGGGATTACCACGTTCAAACAAACAAACAAACTCAATTCTCAGAATCACTTGATTCTGAACTCTCTGAACTTGATTCAGAATCATCTTGTAAACTTATAATGATTTGGTCCATCATAGTATCAAATTTCATATCATGATTTTTCTTTTTTATTTCTTTTGGTCTACGTGGAGAACTAAATCTTGCTTCCCCTGTATTTTGCAACGATTTTTTACTTTCAGCAATCACTCTCCTAACACTTCGTTCTGATATCCCTGTTGCTTCTGCTACTAGTTTATGTATATTCGCATCAGTTTTATATTCTAAACTATTGACATCGGCTTTCCGTTTATTAAAAAATGTATGCACTTTAAATATTATTTCCTTAGATTGTCTTTTTATCGGCGGACTCATCTTTTGTGCTCATTATGTGCGTTTTGTCTAAACTAGCTGGAACTTTCAACGCGTGTTGCCGTCGCAAAGTACGGCGCCGCACTGAGTAATGACAGCAAGCGCCCCTGCCTCTCCGCCCCACCGTTCACATACCTAACGCGCGGCCAACTAGTTCCGTGCGCACTATAATATTGTCTTTTTTAACCCCTGACGCAAAACGAGGGGTGTTATAAATTTCAGGTGTATATTTCTGTATCTGTGTCTCTGTCCGTGGTATCGTACCGCCCTAGCGGATGCATGGTCCGATTTTTTTAAATTGAAAGTCCTGTTTTGCGGGATGGTTCTTAGCTATGATTCAATAGCATCTATTCAACCATTTCAAGATCACCAGCTATTTTCAAATTAATGAAAGCATTTACCTTGTACAGGCTTTATCAATACTAAATTTAGCATCCTGTTACTTTATGGATTTAATAATTACATGTTAACCTTGACCTGATACTTTAAGATCCTGATTCGAAGATCGCCAGCATCTATTTAACTGGCAATTTTCGTATTTACATAACAGATTCTTCCAAATATTGCAAGCCACAATTTAACGACATTCCGATATCCGTTTGTACAAAAATTTGGCAGACTTGTGAAAGCTCAGTGATAATGCAATACCATCCAACTGTCCATCATGCTGTAGCCTGGATGTAGAGACTGGAACTCTCTGCTGCAGAGTTTTAACAAGACAACCTTGTATAGACTAAGTCTTGTTGCTATAAGTATTAAGTGTGTTTAGTGCTCATGATGACGAGGATCTAAAGATGGAGCATCAGCTCCAAAAGTGCTACCGAAACTCACGCGTAGAATGTACAAAGAGATAATATAGTCAAGTTCGGACTCCATGGATTTTTGAGAATGTGTACTTTACATTACATATATATAAGAACTGAAGATAGAGCCGTAAGACTGCAATTGAAACTCACAGATAGAAATTGCTTATATAGTGGAGTTTGGGGTCATTTTATTTGTTACAGTAAGATTTTTCTCGTGATTATAATGCTCTGAAGATTGAGCCGAAAAAGTGACATTAGAACTTCAAGAATCCAGATTCGAAATGCAACTACAATAAACTCCTAAACTAAACGAGGTAATGTTTTTGAATTAGCACTCACTTGTTCTGTTTGGACAAACACTCTAGTGCTTGACGATTTCTAGAGTCTCATAATAGAGCTGGAAGTACGTTATGGGGACTTTGGAATAAAATAAAGCAACACCGTCGACTTTGGGGTCATCTGTATCGTTATTATAAGGCTTCAAATATCTGATGATAGAGCTGGAAGACCTACGAGAACTTCTAAATTAAACCAAGTTAACCCATCAAGTGGGGATTAATTTGGTTTGTTTTTGCAAATAATTTGGTGCTGGACAATTTCTAGTATCTGGTTATGGAATTGGAAGGTAGACATGGAACTAAGCAAGATAATCCTATCAAATTTGGGATCTTTTGTTGTGTTTTAACAAACATCCTGGTGTTAGACGAATTCCGGGGTCTTATAATAGAGTTGACGATGGCAGTCATGGGAACTTTAAAATATAATGGAGTAATTTTTACTAGGATTTTGAAGCGCGATGGTTATCAGTGCCTGATGATAGAACTGGAAAAATTGACTGGATCTGATGATGAAACTAGAAGGTGGCCATGATAATTTTTAAAATAAACAAGATAAAACCATTGAGTTTAGATTCCTTTGTTTTGTTTTGACAAATACTCTAATGCTAGATGATTTCCAGGGTCGTATAATGAAGCAGGAGGGCGATAGTCTTTCGCTTCCGGTGTCAGATGATGGAGTAGGAAGATGTCCATGAGAAATCCTGAGTTAACCCAGATAAAATCATTGAGTGTGGTGGGCTACTTCGGCTTTTTTTGTCATATTTTTTAGTGTTAGATGTTTTTTTTTAATACAATAATGAACATTGAAGGTGGCTATGAGAACCTTCGAACTAAACAAGATACACCCATCGAGTTTGGACTCATTTCTTCTGTTTTGAGAGTTACCCGATGCTAGATAATTTCTATGATCCTATGATGAAGCAGAAAGGAGGTTATGGGAACTTTAAATTTAAATTGGGCAGTGTCACGATTTGGGGCTCATTTATTTCGTTCTAAGGAGTACTTTGGAACAGAATAACTTCCAGTTTCTGAAAATAAAACAGGAGGAAGTCCATGAAATTTCGCTAAACGTGATAAACCCATTCAGTATGGACTAATTGATTTTGTTTTGGTATAGTGCTTGGTGCTGGCAGATTTTAAGAATCTGTTGATGTAACTGGAAGGTAGCTACAGGATATTTTAAACTAAATGAGATAAACTCTTCGCGTTTGGACTTATTTGTTCTGTTTTGACAAATAATCTGGTGTTAGATGTTTTCCAGATTCTTACGATAAAGTGAGAGAAGGTCATGGGAATGAAACAAATGATTGAATGAAAGTTGAGCAGCACCATCGATTTTGGTCTCGTTTGATTCGTTATTTTTTATAGTATTTTGGAACAGGATGTTTTCCAGTGTCCGATGCTAGAGCTAAAACAAGTCCATTAGAATTTTTAAACTAATCTAGACAAACCCATTGAATGTTGGCTAATTTGGTGTATTTTGGCAAATACTGGATATTTTTTAAGATATAATAATGATGGAACTGAAAGGTGGCCGTCGGAGATTCAGTTAATATCATGGCTGGCTTTTGTTACTAGGAGATTCCCAGGGTTTCATAATAAAACTAGAAAGTGGCCATGGAAGTCATGCACTAAACAAAATAAGCCCATTCAGTATGGATTCATTTGTTATATTTAAGTTTTAGTTTTAGTACATAAATTCTGAATCAAAATGATTTCCAGGATTGCATAGTGGAACTGAAGGCCATGGGAGCTTTGCAATAAAACAACTCAAGCTCATTGAGTAAGGAACCGTGGTAGCCTTGACCTAATGCTGCAAGATCCTTTATCGTACATCATCAAGAAAAAATAGACATGAAGTCACGGGATAATAAACGCAAATCAGGCGTGTTATGTTACACTGTGGTAAAACCTTAGATGAAGGAAACTTATCTTTCTCTTGTCAAAGGGTAAAACGCCGTATTATTTTTGATATTTTTAAAGAAACCAGAGAGTATGTATATATGACTACAACATGATGTCATTGAGGACTCCACGACAGTCCAGAGCGTTTTTGCGGTAAATTTTAATTTAATTTTTAAAACGTGAAATTTTTAATATAAATATACGATCGATGGAATCGATCGTTATGCTAAAGAAAAGTTTCATCACGTCGAGCCTGTCAACACTAACTCAGTGGTGAAACATTCCGGCTTAAGGGAATGGGTCGCAGATTCAATTCCAGCATGTTGATATATTTCTTTGTTGTTTTTAAAATTTATTATAAATATTCGATATTTCAAATAAAAAAACTTGAATGACAGAATTTTTTGTGATAAAAACGACGTTTTCTAAAAATGAAACCTAGCTAGATCAATTTATGTCCCCCTCACATATACAGAGGGATGTATACCAAATTTCATGAAAATCGTTAAAGCCGTTTCTGAGATTCTGAATATATATTTATATATACATACACAAGTATAAGATAGATTGATATACCTAATAAATTAAAGTACTAAACAGTTTTTAAAATTCAGCCAACTAGCCTGTATTCTTGTTTTAGTGGCCATTCGTACACTTTACTAACATTTTTACTAACTACTTAGACTAAATTAATTAAAAAAACCACAATTAATGTACGTCTAACCTTGTTTCCCTTAGTTAAAGGAAGAACCATTTAATTTATTAAATTTGTTGTATATTGTTACAGGGATTATGGCAATAAAATCCAAAAATTCTCCAAAAAAATACCACAATCTCTTACGATTTAAAACGATTGTGAAACTTTTAGCTATATCCAATAAGATCTTGGATTATTGTACTTAATCCTATAAAATGCGTGGGATAGGAGAATTCGCATTAAACACAGTTCTTTGTAAACACGGAACTAAAAGAGTGGCAGGATTACACGGAATTTTCCTTGGCACTCTAAATTTAATTTGCAGAGTAGTACTGGAAAATCCATTTTATTTTTAAGTTAAATAAGAATTCTGTATTAAACCAGACACGTTAAATCGCTTATATGATAATAATAATAAGCTTAATAGTTTTCAAACCAGTCGCTTACTTAAAAACTTGTTTTCGAAATGCTAGAAAATTTTTAAAAAATCTATCCAACGATATCTAACACAATGAGGTACGTGAGAAAAAAGTTAACATCCCCACTTTATATGTAGGCGAGTCACGCCACGCCACGGAAAAAATATATTTTTCAAGATTTTATGTTACCACTTTTTTGACGGAACTAATATGTATATTCGTGCAAAATTACAGCTTTCTTAGAATCTCTGAGCTATAGTGCGGACAGACAAACGGACGGACATAGCGAAACTACAAGGTTTCCTAGTTTTTTCAGAACTCTAAAAAACCCTGTACGGTCGTCAAAGCTATAGCTTGGTAGCTTAATATAATCATTAATATGTTATTATTTTATGGGCGTATTTAAATAAGTTTTGTCGATCAAAATAATACTAAATGCTGTTTCAAATATTAGTATGGCATCACAAAATGTCGGTCGGATTAGCCAGTATTTGGATTTTTATAATTATCGACAAAATAATCAGTACGGTTAAAATATTGTTGCTCATTATTACATATAATAAAATCGTAGGAAAGTCAATGTATGTCCGGGGTAAACTCAAAAAGTACTGCATGGATTTACTTCAAATTTTGCACGAATATTACTACTAACAGATTGGGTCAACATATAGACTACATATTACCACGCTATCACCTACGGGGGAGGAGTTGTTCGGAGTAAACGAAGTAAGCGTGGATGAAGTCGTGGGCAACAGGTAATAAATAATAAATAAATTAATAAAAAATAAAAATTATGATGGAGTTTCATTCCATCATACTGATTATTTTAATTTAGACATTTGTACTACTTTACAATTTACGCATTATACATATAGATTGACTGGTAAAATACAGTACATACCGAAGAAGGGTGTTCAGTATTCGATTCTGTTAGCGAATGTGTGAAAAAATAGGTGTTTAAATTTGGACCTAATAATGTAATAAAAAATGATTATGTCCAAATATTCTTACGTACGTACTGAAGTTTATTGTTTATAAAAAGCGATTTGCCAAGCTCACAATTAGAATCGTTAGTGCGCCGCTATAGCCCATGTAGTGGCCATATTTTCTGAATAATAATACATGAATACACGTTGATGTATACTATGTCGTTAAGAAGTTTCCTCTTTTTATTATATTTTTATTAGTTACATTTTAGACCAAATAAGCTAAATGTGGATAAGAATGAATACATGGCTTGCGATACAAGAGATTCAACGACTGTTCGCATAGGAGATGACGTTGCCCGGAGTACAGATGGGTTTAAATACCTAGGAACTATATTTTTTCATACATTTAGTGATATCGGCTTTGATATGGAGGCCCGAATATCAGTAGCTTGAGCAAAGTAGCGAGAAGTAACAGCAGTAATATGTGATGCCAGTTAAGTGGGAAGGATAGATCTATAGAACCATTACTAGGCCTGTACTTTTATATGGCAGCGAGACGTGGCTCTTACTAGAATAGAAATAGGTAGACATAGTGGAAGAACCGTAGAATTAGGTAGGAAAAAGTGCCAATACTTTAAAATAAAATACCGGTGCCGATAAAACACGATAAAACCACTAAGTACTGGTATTAGAGGATGATCTAAGAAACGCTATAGTTAGATATTATGGTTCAAGATATGCATGTTAATGGACTTATTGTCAAGGATGTCGAATATCGTGCAAAGTGGAAAAGTAAATGTAGGAAAGCAGACCCTGGATTCCTACGTCCTAACGTGAGGAATAACCGGAACTAACGCTAAGATGATGATGAAGACATATAACTTTCGTGTCATTAACTTTCATGTCCTTCAATATGTGTATTTGTTATTAATTAAAGTTTATAACGTCAAATAGCTAGAACCTAAACTGTATATTTAAGGCCTAGAGCTGATGATGCAAAGCAAACTGCTTGGCTATAATATATTTTAATAAAAAATTAAACCGACGACAAATGAGTGAACCATCAATTATCCCTTGTTTTCGTAACTTTTTAGAGTGTTTTTTTTTTTCAAAAGTTATACAAGACAACCCTTGGAGTATATTTTATCCAATAAAAGAAGAATAATCATAATTGGATTGCTCTGTGAAAATTTATGCTTGGTCATACATTAAAATCAGTAGTGAACAATCAATCATTCTTATTTACGTACCCTTATGATTAAAATTTTAAAAATAAATTAAACGAGACCACCTTCTGGGTATATATACAATTCCAATAAGAAAAGAATTATCAAAATCGGACCATCCCGTAAAAATTTATGCGTGGTCTAACATATACATAAAAAGTATACGTCAAATTGAAAACCTTCTCCATTTTTTCGTCAATGGAAAAAATCAATACAAATAAATATAGTAATCGCCTCTGTGGTGTAGTGATCCAGTATCGGAGTTGACCACATGAGGCCTCGGAGTTAAATTTCAGGTCAGACAATTAAAAAAAAATATTTTTTTATTTTTTCTGACAAAAACAACGTTACCGGGGTTTGAAAAAAGTGCCCGATTGGCGGTAGGCTGGCCAGTGGCCACCTATTACACTGTGAGGCTAATTATCTTCAGCTAATCGCATTTGTTGTGTACCTCTGACTACTTCTCCGGGGGATACAGGCGTGAAGATACTTACATACATAGTATGTGAATTTTGAAAAAGTGTCTAAGTTACCTGTTAATTAAATATTTGCTTTCATTTAGTACTGAAATAAAAGTATTTTTGAAAATAGTACTGCTATAAAATTTTATGCTAGGTGTTTTGTACTATTTCTGAAACGGAAATTCCAAGCAAGAATTACGAAAACTCAGCAAACAAACTCAGTAAATTAGACTAAACAATATATCGAAATTGAAATAGTACAACCTTTCTAAGTATCCCTCTTGACCCTAAGTAAATATACACGAAACTCCCAAAGAGTGCTCTTCATGTCTGGGCTCGAGTGTTCATCAAAATAAAGACAATTGTTCCGTCTTACGAACGAAAGACCCTAAATATTTAAACGAATTTACTCTATCACTTTACTAAATTAAGTTTTTTTAGTAATTTCACTTCGGTGAATTTACACGAAGCAGAAATAAAATACAGTGCTGATTCATTAAAATGTAAAAAGCTTAGCAATTTGTAGCGCTATTTTTTTAACTAACAAATTACATTATAAAAATATTTAGTACAATTTTAAAGGTAAAAAATTAAACTGTATATTTATGCTACCATTTTATGAGAAGACGGTGCATAAAGTAGGTTCAACAACAACCAGCGAAATACGTACGTCATCAGTATCCTTACATAATAGATATATGAATATGAAGCTTAAAATGTGTTAGCAACTGCGCTTATCAACAAGACGTGCGGCTAGGTGTGGCATACCTGTGTGATTTATGCACCTGTTATTGTGAGACATTGACGTCATTATTAACAATACTCGACAAATATAAACAAGGATAGTATAAATAGCCTGTGATAATATGTTTTTGAGGGCCTCTGCTAAAAACTACTGTAATACTGTTTGTATAAAAGTGATCCAGCCAAACTACTTCTCGGTTATAAATGTTACAAACAAAGCCCTAAACTAATAATACAGCGTGTAAGGGACGGTGTATCGAGAATTTAAGAAAACATACCATTTTTAAGTGCTAGTCATGATAGCAATTCCTCTTTTTTAGGAAGAAGTTTCTGATTTGCCCCGATTTTCGAAAATCAAATTTTCAAAAGAACTTCAGGTTTGAGGTCCTAGGAACCTTTTCTGACTATTTTCATGACGACGTCAGTATGTCTTTTATTTTATCAATGTTCATAAAATCTTTTTTGCAACAAAATGATCATTCTACACAATGGACTTAAAGTTTCTCAATCTTCGATGAGCTAAGCTGCGATACCAAAAAATATATATAAAATTTTGATTTCCGATATTAATTCTTACAGTGAAGGTATTTAGGTGCTTTTTATTTAACCGTAGTCTCTTAAACTAATAGCATATTTGATTCAGGTGGCGTGCTCCAAACTTGAAATTAAAGAAGCGGATTAAAAGACGAAGATTACATAACGCTGTAATTTTAAAACGAAGATGAATTTTCTGTTAGCTTTGATACTTTGTTGTTATTACCGATCTATAAAATTAGGAGAGTAATTTTGAGTGTTTGTTCGAAATTACTATTTTACAACTTACGGTAATATTAAATTATTGTGGTAACAAAATTTAGAGGCGAGTAAAGTTCTTAACCAGAGTTTTTTGAGTCCTTAAATCGTATCCGTTCGAGAACACCACAATCAATATTGTGTTGCTTTCATTAAATATAAAGAGTTAAGCTTCTTATGCATTGTATCAATTACTAGTAGTAAAAGAGGATGAAATTCCGGGACACAGTAGAGCAGTATACAACAAATCTAAGAACAGTTTAGATCAGTACAGAATAAAATCTCAAATCACAGTAGAACAGTATAGAATAAAATCTCATGGGAAAAGCTGCTGACAGAGTTTTCACTTTAATTTACCGATACTACTTAAGAACATTCATCAGACCACTTTAGAGCAATACAGAATAAAATCTCAAATCAGAGTGGAGCATTACGGGATAAAATTTCGTGGAACAAGTTGCTGGAGAAAGTTTCATCTCACCTGACCGATACCACTTAAGAACAAACAAGCAGATGACTACTCTGATGGAAACACTGTCAATGCCTATAACTACCAAAGATATGTATGGTACTGCACCGTATGGGGGGTTCAAATGCTACTTGCATAAATTTACCGGCTTTCTCAAACTACGTCCATACAGGCAGGTGGCTTGTGTAGCACCTAGAGCCTAGCAAACTACCTAGCCAGTAGCTTAGTAGGCGCTAAGCAAGCCACTTGCCTGTGCGTACATACCTTATCTATCAAACCGGAGCATGATATTGACAAACACTAGTGCAAGAATCTGGTAATGAGCTTTGGCCTTTTACGAACAAGCTAGTAGGAACAAGGTGAAAAAGTAGAATAAAACAGAAAAATATTCTTTAGAACCAGCTTCTAACGCGGCTTTTTTGACATTATACAACTAGAACATTTTCCGTCCGTAGATGCAAACATTTTTATACTACAGCTATCCACAAATACCTAGTTATGATCATGTGAGCTTCCTACACGTTTGTCTTCTTTATATACGAGTACGTTTCCTTTTTAAGGTCAGACAGAAACGGACTGCAATGGAATATAATATAAAAATTAGGTGTCGTCATCTCAAGCATTGCTAAAGATGAGCTTCTTCCTCCTTTTCTATGAAATATGCTTTTTCAAAATTTTGTAACTGCAATTATCCTTACTATAACTGAATATAATGCATAACTTTGGATACATATTAACAAAACATTTCTGTCGTAAATTGGAATGAAGTATATCATTTTTATGTTTGTAAAAGTATCTTTAAGAGAATTTGAACTGTTTTGTTGCATTTGTTAGGAGACTACAAAGAAAAGTATTCTATACAAAAGAAACGTCAATAAATGGAAAACTTCGACCATTCATTTTGTAACACTCGTCGCGTTATTCTTTTAGAAAGTTTTTCTGTCGATGTGAACAAGATACAAAGTCCGATACAATGAAATAAGCTTTTGCAACTTTGTTTTGAATTGAAGAAAAGAGAAATGTTCGGGACGATAACTTTACACAATAATATAAACGTATGTGATAGTCATGCCTTTAACATTTTACTATAGACATTTGAATTAATTTATTAGAGTCTTATCAATAAATATCATCAGATAATTTCTGCTTTACAGTGAGTGTTAGAGTGTTAATGTATGACTATTACTTAAGTTACTACTTAATTTACTTTTAACACTTAATCATCGATATTTAAATTAATTTCTTTGAGTTTTATAAATATATATAATCAGATAATTTCTGCTTTACATTGAGTTTTAGAGTGTTAATGTAAAGGCTATCACATAATGTATGACGTTTTAAAAGTAAAAATCTCCTGGTCTGAATCCGTTCAGAATTTCAGAAAATCTAAGTTTGGCGAAACCTAATCCAAAGCATTCAACCACGTTGTAATCGGTCAAACCATTCAAAAATTGAGTTGTTTACACATACACACAAATATGTACATACAGACATACTGACTTCATCGTGACAATGATTGGAAAAAATTTCTACGACCTAAAAATTTGAAGATCTGGTAAAAACTTGATTTCTGAAAATTGGGGTATACTTAATTTAGAAAATTTATTTTATTACTAATGCAATGGGTAAGTTTAAAAATATTGATTTGTATTTCAATAACACTAAAAATGTTTAAATACTTTTTTAAACTCAATGGCATTTAACTAATAGATAGGTCATACGCCAATATACTGTGATATAAAACAAGTTAAACTTTACCATAGCTAGTAGAGCTACCGAAAGTCTTGGCAATGATACATATATACACAATATAAATACTCGAAGCAAGGGTGATAATTTTTTAACGCAGTAAAACTGCAGCAACTGACTTCCCATTTCCTGTATCTCCATAAATCTGGATTTGATCTTTACCAAATTAAAATAGGACTACAAAGAAATTTAAAATTAGTTCATAAATGACTGAGTTCTGATGTAACAAACGTAAAAAACAAATTCGAATTAATAATTTTCTCCTTACGGAAATTCGGTTAAAATGAACGCTACCATGCGGAATATTTAACGTTAGAAAGAGATAAGTAGATATATTACTGGTTGAGCACTCTTCTCGTTCACTAATCTGGTGTCGCTGTTACAGACCTTTAGCACCTATAGCTCGCGACAACGCGGCTTTGCAAATCAGTCGGGGCCGCCCCGTGCCTGTGAGTACACGCGTTACCGCAAGACGGCTGTCGATCATCGTCGCAACGTAAGGTTTATTATTTTAGGTACTCTTATAAAATGGGAAACGTAATACAAATAATTGCTGTGTAGATGACTGTCGCAATAAACAGAAGGATTCAAAGTTTTCCTTTTTTACTTTACCGAAATATTTGTTTTGCGTAATTTTTATAAGTAGGTTTTAAGTCCTATAGGTAAATATTCCGTAGATTTATCATGCCGCGGTATTGCAACTTGAAATGCGCTACAAATTACATTTTAACATTAATTAATTATTAACAAAATTCTTTTTCTCCGTGATGCCTGCTGCGTGCCGCTACGCAAGGCAAGTTGTAAAAGGCGACCCATTGGCTATACGTGTCACTACCACCGTGATACTAGGTATTAGAGTTCCGCATCGTCTCACCTGGGTGTATGGTACCTACCACTGCCTTACCTATTTCTGCCGCAATAGCGTCAATGCTTGTCATTATCGTGTTCCGTTTTGGGGGCTAAAGTTGGGTGATAGACTTATGTATATAGCATTGCCATCCTGCTGCACAGATAGCACCGCATCATTAACATCTTTGGTGTCTATAGGCGATAGAGTATCTTTGAAACAACCCTGATTACATGAAATGATAAGAGAGAGAGAAATGATAAGAGTTACGCGATAGAAAGAGATGCAAGTTCTAGGTAAGTACAACGGTAGGTAATCAAGCGTTGCGCGATCTGAATTCGACTTAATTGTATCGTGGAAAGAGTCCCTATTTCTTTAAACGATTCGCCCGAGTGTTTCTTCTGTACTTGTACTATTATGTATTCTATGCCTTTAGGCTATTAGCTATTAAAAATCATGATTAATTATATGACATTATAGGTCATTAATAAATTACGTCACACGTTAGGGAAATGGGGCATTGTGTAACAAGAGGTATGGGGGTCAAAAGATTTGTGACGTTACATTTGAAACTAAAATTTCGATATAATATATAAACTAAAAGCCTGAAAGTATCTCTATAATTTCTGATCGAAGATATTACATCATAATTTATAAGACTTATACAGGTTTTAAGTAGTACGCGAGTGAAATTTGGAGACACTACAGCACTAATTTAATAACTTATATATAAATATTTTGTGACGTCACACTAGGGGAGCGAGATTCACAAGTGTGAGAATTTATGACAATGAATGGGGGGAATGAAAAACAACACAGGGGGAATGGGTCAAAAAACCATTTCATTTGTGTGACACCCAAAATTTGTTGCTGTTGTTAATGACTGAAAATGTATGGATGGTCACTCAGATGCTGTATAGAAGCAGTCTTGCGAGAACGTGAATGTCTGGGCTTGATTTTACGTTGCCGTTTTTAAATGCATCCAACGCATCTTAACTTTATTCACATCATCAGAAAAAGTCAAATTTACAGACGTGTAAATACATTTGAAGTTTATTTTATCTCTTCTTAAGTGATGAACCAGAATAAACAATTTGAGTAACACTTAGCGAAGGATAAAATATTATATTTTAGAGACAATAGACCTAATTTTCCCCTAAATTCGAATCCACTGGTTGTTTACCCATTAACTATTATCAATCATCCTTTCTGTTTCACTTGGCAAGCACGCCAATTGGTAGTTTGAAAGCATTGAATATAATGGCTGACCAGAAAAACTGTTCATGAATTGTTTTGTCATTATTTGTCGCTAGTACGTGATGTTCCGTGATTGTTACTTGTTTCAGAGCAATACAGGAATATTTTTTTGGAAAAACAAGGCACATAGAATGAAATCAATTTTAAAAGAAGATTAAATGCGCATGTTAAAACTTTTGCAGCTTTCTACATATTAATTTACATTTAGAAGTAAATATAGCAAATAATGCATTAATTGTTCCTTGGTTTTACTGCTCACATACATAGTTTATTAAATTATGCAACCAGTTTTGCTTTTTAAAGCTATTTTATCACTTAAGTACTTAAGCCTATTTTATTACAAGTTAGTCTTTATAGAAATATAATGCGGATTAGAATGTAATAACAGACATTATTAAATATGTAATTTCCTTTTATCATTTTCACTGTAATTATTATTATTACTTTTCTTAAGTTTTAAATTCCCAGTTTTGTGACTTTCCGCTAATATCAATAATTCTTTACTACCTAATTAACTACATCAATACATATGATCAGAAAACAGAAAAATCCGTAATTGGCTAATGTTCAATATATAGTATTGTAAGTATTTAAGCTGTGGATTTTTGTTTATGTAAAATAAAAAATTAGTGATGGTCCGGGCTCCTTTAAAGAATAGGCCGACTGCCTTTCTGCCAGGCAGGTCGTAAAAAGCGACCGATTGGCTATATGTGTCACTACCATCAAGGCTACTAGGTGGTAGTGTTCTGCATTGTCTCGCCCAGGTCTGGTTCCAACGCCTTATCTATTCCTGCCGCTATAGCATCAGTGCTTGTCACTGTCGTATTCCAGTTCGGAGGGAAGGGTTAACAAAACAGATATACAATACAAATGTAGAAGGATGTAGGAAGACCAAGATTGACATACCATGATCAGATTGATCGAGTACTGTCCGAAGGGTCTTCGCAACCGGCATGTGTGTATGAAGAGAGTGATGAATTGGGGGTAGCGAGACAAGCCTGCAATTCTCGTGATCTATGGCACTCGGTTCTCTCTACCCACTAATAGGTACTGTCATCTAGTATAAGCAAATTAATAAAAATATTTAAAAATAACATAATTAGAATCTGTCTATGGTTTTATGGAAAAACTGTTTAATTTATTTTTGAAGGATACGATAGTTATTGGTCATAAATCTATATATCAAAATTTTTTTTAAATACAATTACATTAAATACAATTGCACGAACGGTGGAGTATGCAATTTGACGGAGTTAAAATTTACATTGCAGAGGGCTGCAGACACCTAATATTTTTAAATAAAATCAGTAGAAATACATTAAATAAATAAAAAATAAACATTACACATACTATATTCATGTGACATATATGATAATATACACACATACATACTATTTTCTTTACGGCTTAAGTCAGTTGTCAACTTTAAAAGATATTTTATTGTGTCTATGGTCGAATTTTAGTCTCATGCGATCGCTAGTTAACAATATAAATGTGACGGAAAAAGAATAATGCTTAATTACGTAGCCTACTTAACCTCAATAAATAAATAAATAAATATTCACGGAACAAATGACACTTGACTGACGGTATTGACATCGAACCAGGGCGATGTGTTGTCGTCTACCCGCACACATGCTTTGTAATCCCAGTACATGGATTGCAAAGCACGCAGCAGACGCCCATCTATTAATTCCATTACTGAGTAACGTGTCCCAAAGTTCAATTCACACAACTCTTTCAAACGCTTTCTCCAAATCCACAAAACCGCAGAAAACCCTCTGGCCGACTGCCAAATGCTTTATTACAATGTTGCGGAGTGAGAAAACTTGATCCATATATCCTCTTTCAGACCTAAAACCTGCTTGTGCCTTCTACAACATTCCCTCGGACTTCCTTCTTTGCTCCCCTCCTCTAGCGTGATGGATAGATGCCCCCAACGCCGCATCAGCCGCTTTTCGTACCGACGGAGACGGATCAGTACGCGTCGCCTCCAGGGAACGCCCTTATCCGCACTGCGGTACTTATTCGGGCCAGAATTGCAGTCCAGTGGACTGGCAGGGATCGTAATGAGCACGCTTCTAACCAATGATCTCCTAGCAAAATATCAAAACTGCAAAAACATCTTTTACATTTATTACGTGCCAGACATTTTAACAAGTTTAGTTTAAACTATATTTGACAGAGATTTTTTTCGCGTCAGTAAAAAAGTTACTTACTTTTCGTTAGTTAAGTAAAAAAGCAGCTTATATACTGCAGAACTTGTACTTGATAGCTTTACATAGATAAAAGAAACTTTCAAATCAGTTAAGGTATTTTTAAGATTATCCATTAGAAACAATCAAATTACTCCGATTTGTGTCAAGTAAATAAGTTTAATTTCTTCCGAAGATGCTTCGGTTCCGAAGTGAAACTTGTCAATGCAGGTTCCAATTCACAAGCGATATACACTTTGCGCTATGGTTTTTGCTATCAAATTACTCCGATTTGTGTCAAGTAAATAAGTTTAATTTCTTCCGAAGATGCTTCAGTTGCGAAGTGAAATTTGTCAATGCAGGTTCCAATTCATAAGCGATATACACTTTGCGCTATGGTTTTTGCTACTGGTATGGTAGGAAGTATGGTATAATTGTGCCCAGCGGCACAATTATACCATACTTCCATTATCATCTTCTTTATTTTTTGGATCTTCAGTGAGTTTATTCCATTTCTAATATTGTTTTTCCTTTCAGTAGTATCGCTGAAGTCTGACGTCTGCGTTAGGTTACAAAGTAAATTTTGAGTTATATTTTTTTCAATAGTAACGCATGAACCTTTTAAATTAAAAAAAAACATTCTCTCTGTGATATCAAACATTTCCTTTAAAGATTAAGAAAGCTTTCATCGTAAAATCAAACCAGTTAAGAACGAGTTCTCATTCATTACGCTCTGTTTCTGACGTCTGCGAAATTGAAGTTCTGCTAGCAGATAGTTTCACTAACAAGTACCCGGTTAAACAGTGTGTTAATTAACTTAAGTAATTAATCATTCCACATAACTTTACAAGATAAGCGACAAAGGCTTGATGTTAAATTTATTTACGAATTGAATTTAAAGATAAATGATAATCATGGATTAATTTAGTACATAGGCAGTTACATTTAAATAGATAAATTTAGCACATAGTTACGTTTTTACGTACAGTTTATAAGTACTCTTGTAACTGCCACGCCTGCCACGCGGCGTGAAGGGTAAGACCACCACCGATTCCGAGATCAACAAAGCTAACAGTAATGCCGTGGTTTTCCCGTTGTTAAAAGAGCAAGTCGCAGGAGACCACTTGCCATTATACGACAACGGAGGCGAGAAGATACCCGCTAGGCGAGCACTCGCGCTTCCTGTCCGCTCCAAAATGTAACGTGGCCTACACAAGTTACACACCTTGGAGCTTATTAAACTATTAGCTATATAAAGTTACCACGTTCCTCCCGGACACAGTATTGCAGAGACACACAAAGAAATCTAAGCAACATGTACTAATTGGCTTGCACTAAAAATAGATTAGATTAATGTACGAAAACAAAATTAAATTTCTAAACAAAATTAATTAATTGTTAATGAATTGGATAATTTAATTTAAAATATGGCCTCCATTGTTGTTCACAAATTGTAGGTACCGATTATTCATGTAATCGATAAGTTAGGTAATACTATCTGTATATGAACGCACATTGTCATGCATTCGCATGAATGAGCTTTTGCAAACGGACGAACATAAGTCAACAAGCGTGATTCTTATGACGGGTAGGTGACCTGATTGGACGTCTTGCTCTTAGGCTTTACTTTTGCAACCGATTTTGCAAGTTTTAGAGGATGACAACAACACCACATGAGTTCTTTAGCCTATCACTCGGGAGGTTAGCAACGGCTGACTTCTTGCAGTTACTTGTATGTATCGGTTTTATAATGCTGCCACAGTCGTTTAATAACGCTCCTGTTCACAACGAGATCGCGAGATATGTACATTAGATTGTTTTCTTCCTATTTGCAACATCTTTAGAGCTTTTGCGTTTCATCTGCGGTCAAATGACGTTTCTCCATCACGTAAAACCATTTCTCACAATTCAATTTTGTCCACAAGTCTTAATTAAAAAAAAACTTTGTTAAAATTATGAAATTTAAACAATATCACATTTTAATTATCAAAGAAAACTGCATATTTAAATTTGATCAAACGTATTCGCTTTTAATTTTACAAAAAAACAAAACAAAGTCAATTTTTTTTCTAACCATCTAATACGTAATCTGGAATAGACAAGAATACCTAACTACCTACTTTTGGTAAGAAAATATAAAATAATTGACCGTATATAATTTGTAGAATTTATAGCATAATGCATGTTACTTAGATTTTTTGATCTTTTATTTTCGATGTCCGATGGTCGAATTCGGCGGCAGCAATTAATCTAAATAGTTCCTCGAAATACTATTCACGATAGATCTGATGCAATATCTCTACATAATGCTAAAGAATCAAGCCGGTCATAAGTAGTCTTGTCGTCGACGATTCGAACCGCTCTACGTTGATACGCTTTGACGTTTTACCAACAATCATAATGGGTAACGTATTCCAGTTTCAACAGTTAAGTACACAAATTGACTTCTTTACCGTTAAGTAAATAAAGTAATATCGAAGAGTTTAGTATTATTTTCGAGTTTGTAGTTTCCAATGGATATAATTGAAATTTAGTTACAAAATTTAAACGAAAGAAAATTAAATGATAGTACAATTATTTTATGCGGTTTTACCTTAAAGAAATCTTTATATATTGACTAAACTACGATTATTTTGGTCGAAAACCAGAAAATGTAGATTAATTTTAAGACGTTGTAGTGTCAAAGTTGCAATCAAAACATAAAATTCTTTTCGAAACATATTACGCAAGGGACAAAAGACAAAAACAACGTCTTACTGGGTCTGTTACTACCGCCTGCCTTTTATCATATATATATATATATATATATATATATATATATATATATATATATATATATATATATATATATATATATATATATATATATATATATATTAATAAGTTTATTATATATGTTATAAAACTTATACATTATATACTAGCTGAACTGGCAAACGTTGTTCCGCATTTTAAGCTATTGCATAGCTTCTATCGCGGGCCTTGAAAAAAACGAAAAAACCTAACACCCCCCACTCCGACCAGCACAGCGGTGATACTTTTTAGTTTTTCCATCTATCGATAAATACCAGAACTTTTAATGACTTTTTGAAATATCACGCATGTCCCTTTAGTTCAACAATCCGCCTTTAGGTGGCATTGGTTGTATTGGAAAACTACCGTAATCAGCTGTTTGTGAGAAAGTATATAGGTGTATAGGTATTTATCATCTACGTGCAACAGTGAATATCTGTACTCGTATAATTTGTGTACAAAGTGTTTTTTAAAATATGAATATTTTTTATCGGTCACCACGCTCAAAGTGTAACTTGAATTAATATCAAAGAAAAAAAAAAAACAAAAAAAAATACTGCATAAATAAAATAAATATATAAGTGTAATTGCATAAGTTGATAAAAAATGCTATGCAATAGCTTTACTGCGGCAGTCTCCGAGTGCCACACGTCTTTTTTAACTATTCTTATTTTTTTATATATTTTCTCACCTTTTAAACCTTCCCTGTACTTCAACAATATATTACGATACGTGTGGCTTATGTCACGGCGCTTAGAATTTAGGCGCTTACTTCACGCTATGCGTACATGCTACATGTACATATATGAATACAGTCAGACGTATCGTCTATTATTTTACATTTCTTGTGATTAATCCCGCACTTTAGCCACGCTTTTTGGTACAAAAATGATTATTAAGTTCATGGGTAAGCGTGGCTAAAGTTATGGTTTAGGTAACACAGGAGTGTAAAATAATTTTAAACACAACCGAAGCCTAAGTAAAATAGATAGAATAGATAAACAAGGCAATGATTTTATAAGTACAAGAGCACTTTTGTGTTAAAGTTGGCAAAAGTTACTTTATAGATCAGTAGCCGACCTAACTAATCAATCGTGATGAACCGGTATATCTAATAACATTATACTGATTCTATTTAACTAGTATGTTAAGCAACTACTGTCATCTAAGGTAGTGTTAGCTGATTATCCTAACGAGGCTCTAAACATTCCAACTCAAAACTTATTTTCTCATCACTCCAGTAATTTTATTATTTATCGTTACAAATTGTCATTAGCATAAAATTTACAGCATTCACAAGTTTTCAGTTGAAAAAGTTGAGATACAAATTTCTTTAGGGAAGTTAAAGGTTTTAATTTCTGTTTTTACTGTAATTTAATCGCATAAGTTGGATCTGAACAAAAGGTACTTTTTAATTAAGGACCGGCTAAAATGCTGAATCATCGAAAATAATTAAATGAATATTGAGTTTTATTTATTTATGACATGACAAAGCAGAACTGTTGATAGATTATTATGAATATACTTAATAACGTAATGGAATTATATTAACAAACACTTATCACAATTTGATGATGAATTTATAATGGATACCGTCATGAAGCTGTATTATATCTGGAGGCAATACCTACTTGAAAACAAATTTCAAATACTGCTGTCATCTTCTGAGGTCTAACCCTCTCTTTCTAATACAGCTGTATAAATAGAGATGGGGAGACCTCATAGACAGAGATATAACGTAAATATTTGTTTCAATTGATTAATACGAGTGCTAGCTCCACCTATACCTAATACTTTATGGATACCGCAAAAGATTAAAACTTACGACATGATTAAATTGATTTGATGATGTCAAGAATTAAGTCTCTGACTCTTGATGAAAGAAAACGATCATCGCCAACAGATACCAGAGCTGTTAACTTTGCGGTAAAATCCTTGTTGTGGGTTGGAACGCTTCAAGTAAAGGGGTAAATTAGAAAAGTATCAAGGCATAGAAAAGTGTTAGGTATTTCCTTTTTCATTTAACTTTAACCTTGTAAAGGGATAGTGTTAGTACCATTGATATAAAAAGGGAAGGTACGTTACCTAGTCACAGCGCCTGGTCCTACAAAACTAGGTCCGTGGAACCAGTGATAATTAGTAACAATCAATCACGCGCGGGACCTCATATGATACACTTATATTTTCCGACTGTTTTTACTATTAAAAACACATCAAAATACCTTCTTGTATATTCAGCCAGTGTAGTAATTAATTAATCACTCAAGGAAAAAATAAGACACACGGGTTTACTTTCCATTCGTAAGTACCTACGGCTAAAACAATTTGTTTGAAAATAAGATTAAATTATTGTTTAGTTCGCCATGTTTGTGAGAGTGAGATAGTACAATACAAAATTAAGCGAGAAAAACATAGTCTGCTACGTTCGTCGCATTACTTTGCGTTCGACTGACATAGCTTAGGTTTAGCAATTGCTATGTTAGAGCGTCTTCCCTTTTTATATCAATGGTTAGTACTGCTTTAATCTGCAAAACGATGTGCGGAATTTTTCGCTCTAAATGCTAGTTTCTAAGATTAGAACTTGTGGCGCCATGATCGCCCCTGCTGTTAAAATATTTTTTTATTTGTCAAACATAAACCTACACGTAGCATAGCAAAGTAGCGGCATTTTACAAGGCTTTATTTCAAATTGTACTGAGATATACCTAAATAATTATAACATTTTATGTGGCGGTTTTGTCATACGTAATCTATAAAAATATTTTTAACACTTACTGTTTGAATTAGGAAAAATTTATAAATCAGTGTATAGTATTATGCCACCATTTTTATGCAGGCTGTTTTTGTAGCCATGGGACTGAATCAAACCCGTGAAAACTCACGTTTATACATATAGAACAATGTTCAGAAAAAGTTTAATAACCCAGAAAACAGTAATTGAAACATTGTTAAAAGTATTCATGGTTACCCTTAGCTAGTCGTCACGGTCCACGAGTCATCATAAAAATATCAGTAGGTAGGTAGATAATATTTATTTACTCATACAACAAAATCCAGAACGCTGACAACAAAATACGAAACGTAGCTTGGGCTTACTGCGCCTTAATCTACCTCCGCGTTTAAAACTAGTGTAAATTGTGATTCGTTTTCGCTTTATACTCTTTTTCTGGTTTAGTTAGGAAGGATAGGCCAAAATATCTAGGCAATAAATAATAAATTTTAAGGTGTATTTTAATTTAAAAAAGAAACAAAATATGAATAAAAGTGTAAGACACAGCTAATATATACCTTAATATTTTTGACGTAAATGGAATCATCTACTTCACAACGATCGAACTTGATTAATTAGTAAACATTTTATAATAACCTCAATTGCTAAATTATTGTTCTATATTTGGCGATTTGGGACACGATTACGTAACGCACAGGCACGTACTATATCCTAATATTTTTCATTGGAATACTGACTGTTATTATTAGTCAAATACTTTCATAAAAATACGTGAGGCGGTTAATTGTATTACGCAGAAACACATATGGACATCGTGATGCACTAGAACAACTGAAGGCGCATGGGCTCCGCGACCGTAGTACTGGCGCTGGCCACAGTAACTATTATGTAATATTTGTGCTAGTATAGCATAGTTCATTGACTCACGGTGCGTGTACGTACATTTAAAGATATGATATAACTATTTTATGTGATAATTAGGTCAAAACTAAGGTGATATATTTTATAGATATATTAGGCTCAGAATCGAATACTAACTACACTCCTTGAAATAGGTCCCACGGCTAAAAAACAGCTTGTATAATAAGATAACAAATAAACAGTGTTGTCAATATTTTACACATTCGTATTTAAAATGAGTATATGCGGCCATCAATTTCTAAACTGTTATGTCAAGATAAAGGTAAAGTGTTAATTTTTACTTATTATTAAAATATCTAGTGGAATATTAAGATTTGTTAATTATTTAACATATTTAAAATTAATATGATTTTTGAGCTGAAATTAAGTCAACTATTTGATTAAGGTAATAATTAAGTAAATAAACTATTAGAATAAAATGTTATAAAAGGCCTGACAGATATGTTTTCCAGGCATTCGTTTTTGTGAAACTGAGAAGTGAAATGTCGTAACATACAATAAAGTGTCATCTGACGTGTATTTTGTATTTAATATTTAATAATTAATTAATATAATTCAATATTCCGTCAGTTGTTGTTTAAATTAATAAATCTTTTACCCTTTTACCAAGTGGAGCGAACATCTCAGAAGTGGGATCGAACAAAATCAAGGTACCTGTATTTTTTTCCTTTTTTTTTACACATATTTTAAATTATTATACGTTGGTATGGTTATATCCAAGCACTATATTAATCAATTCATAACCACTAATAACTGCATAAACGTTACAGAAAATAGACTAATAAATTTAGATTACTTTCCTCTCTACGAAGTATTTAAAAAGTGTGGCTAGTGACATCGACTTTATCGTCGTGACATGCTATAACTATATCCGTAATTCTTTGGTTGTTTTATCGACACTTTTTTTATGTTATTCTGACAATATAGCTTGAAAAAGGATTTGTAACATAAGAAAATAAGTTATAAAATATATACATATCACCATAATAAATATTTTTAAATAATAGACGTTATGCAAATTACACAAACGTTTGTTTGCAATAGAATAGAATATTGGTTGTCTTATTTTAAAATAACGTATTTTTTGTACAGTTTATTACAGTCCCTTTTTAAATCAACGATAAAATTTACTTTACTTGTAAATTTTGCTATCGAGAAATAAATACTCGTCTATTTTTATTATCTTATTTTACCTCTTTTTTAAGACCATGATACCCACAAAGATTTTTATGATTTTAGGACCATGGAATCTGCAATTGAAAACCGCCGTATTGTGTATGCTTGCTGACAAAATACCGTATCAAAATCCAAAGCCACGAAACTCGCAAAAGTCGCAAGCGTTGGACTTAATTGCAATGCCGGGATTGAGGAACAACTTCAATACGCTAATGTATTCGCATCAATTTAACAATACAGATGCTGGTAAGAAGGAGATTTTATCAAAATAGTGAAGGAATTATTTTAAGTGGTGTTGCAAATAAATTAGCAGTCAATAATTGTCACCGTTAGTCGATTAAGGCCTCATTCCCTAGAAACTGCTAAATCGAGTGTTGCGGTTTTTAAAATTCCTTAATATACGGAATAGCTTTCTAAAAAAAATCGATGATAATTTAAATGAAACTGTTAACAGCTTCACCGAGAGAAATTTTCAAAATATTTCTTAGTTTTGTAGAAAAAAAAATCGTAAACTTCACCCAAAACCTAAAAATCGACCTTTTCCGTTTGCAAAAATTACAGTATTTCTTGGACAACAATTTAAAAATTTTTTACGATTATTTTTTAATAAAGAACTATATTACACTTTCACCGTCTTAGTTTTTTATGAAACGACCTTATAATAAAGTAATTTTAATACAAATATGCTATACAAATATTTTTGTCCACCATCTTCCATACAATTTTATATGAAGAATTTAATCGGTAAAATGTCAACATGATTTTTTAAAAACGTCCATCAAACATTTCAGTATCCCCCCGGAATCAAAGGCGACAGCACGTCAGTTTGAAATTAATTTTCTGACGTAAATATTCCATCAGGGTGGGTTGCGAGTGTAGTCAATCGCTTATGTTTGCTTAAACTCTGATTACAGTATTATTATGAAAATATTTTTAATTATTATGAAAAAAAAAAAATAATATAGGTGGCGTTTTCTTACAATTACGAACCCGGTGCACGTAACAGTATAAATGGAAATTGGTGATCATAGAAGCCTTTTAAATTTACTAAAATGCTTGATTTTGACGAATCGGAAGTGAAACACTACTTCAAACGCTTTGAGTTAAGAGGCGTGCAAAATATTTATAGTATTTTAGAGTCATATATCATATTCAAATTCCTATATTCATAAAAATCTGTAAATTGGTTAACTCTACAGGCCATCCCTGAAACTTTCTACTAAATTGAGGTTTTAGGCTCGAAGAGTCAAAAAAAATAACAGTTTGTATAATTGACAGTATTTCAATTTTTTAAAAGCTGGTTATTTTCAAAATGATGGTCGATTTTTATCTTTTGAACGCCATTGAATACAATTTAGAGCCTAAAATGTTTTACTGACTACAAAATAAATTGGCTGAAAAACGAAGAAATATAAAAACAATAAAGAAATATAAAAAAATTTTTTGTTAAAAAATTTTTGCTATTGATGAATCCCGAACGAATTAGTCGACAAGTTATAGTTTTAGACAGTTTTTTAAGTAAAAGAGCTGTTTAGGTCTAGAAATTAGTCTGTAATTTATTTTACAAATATGAAATGATGTTCTTGTAAACAACAAAAACTTAATATTTGTAAAGAAGTAACTTTGGGAAACTTGGTTCGATATTTGAAATGGTATTTGACGTAGTTTTTTAACTACTAAATTATTGTAAAAGGTCCAAAAATTATTAGTTCAATTTATGGAAGGGATGCAGTTTTTTGAGAAAAAGAGCTGATTAGATTTTGTATACAGTCGGTATATTAACCTAGAAGTTATTTTAAAAAAATGTTATTTCGTCAAATTTTTTTTTGAGATTTATTCCAAATTTCTCAAAATTTCCTAAATCAAATTGGTTCAAATTTTCAGAAAGTCTAAGTTGATTGAAGTCCAATTGAATGCCATCAACTTCGTTTCGATAGGTCAAGGTCAGGTTACACACACATACATACATAGACATACATACTGACGTCATCTTAAACCGTGAAGATCTAGTGAAAACTCGATTTTTGAAAACTGAGCAAAATGAGTGATTTTTTATTTATATACGTAGTGGGAATTAAAAAATATTTTTAAAATTTTCTACTATGTCACTGTATTATATTAGCAAATTATTTTTTTATTTTCTTCACATACCCTTGTATATAAAAGAAAAATTTTAAAATTTGCTTAAGAAAGTGAATCAAAAATATGCATTCACTACACTTATATGACTTCATCCAATTTTCCCCTACATATTCGTGCAAGCGTAACAGTAGCATAATATTGAATAATAATGATGCTTCAAAATTTATCCGCTAGTACTTAGAAAAATTGCAATGTTAATCGAGATTTAATACATTTACAAATCCACAGCATTTTTTGAAGAATCTTGTTCAAAATATTGTTAATAATTTGAAATGGTGTAAATAATGAAAGCATGAGTTCCGCATTAATCTACTAGTTACACTGTTCAACTCAGAGCATGGTCTCCCTTGTTTGATTAAGTCAAATTTTCAATTATAGACCTATTAAAGTTGGGAAATGGGGTGATGACAGAAAACACCTGTTATACTGAATGACTAAATGGTGAGTTCTAGTAAACATAAGAATTGATCAACATTCCGAGGTAAATTTTATTTTATTTCAATTCTGAAATACTTATAAGCATAGGTGCCACTTGGATGGATTATTTAATTACAAACAAACTTTATATCAGAATAATAAAAATAATATCGGTATATAAATTACACCAATTGACCTAACTCCAAAGTAAGCAATTTATTTGCTAATTGTGCGAGTGTTACTCAATGATATGAATACATAGAAATACATATATAAACACTCAAATATGTTTATTAAACACCCAAACCCAGAAATTCAAATCCTATGCTCAATATATGAATGCCTGACCCTGTGGGAAATCAAACCTGAGCCCCAATGATTGCGTAGTCAGGGTTATTAACTATGTGAATAACAGAGCGGTCACCAATGGCTTCATTCGCATTAAATAAAAACTTAAATTTAACCACAAATAAGTCGTGTTGTAAGACTGTGTACTTTTATGTTACTACTGAATGTATGTACATATATAGATACGTAAATTACTATGATCCTTGAGAGGATCGGTTCCGATTTGATTAATTTTGTGATACATTAAAAAAAATTGAATACCTTTGATCGCTTTTAATATACATTTAATTTACGTACCATGACCCTGTATTATATTCTGAAGTATTAATTAAGTAATTAAGTATTAGTAATTAATCGCAGTTTAATCAAAATTATACGTTATCAATCAGTTGTCAAGAACAATCTATTACTACACGTAGAACGCGTTCACTATGGCTCCACCTTGACTTTTACCAAATTAATGAAAAATAGAGACATTGTGGGTTTTGTGTCATTACATATGTCGCAGAAGAAAATCCCCAATGAATACTCAATTTTTAGGCCTAGTGCGGGCCTTAGTGTGACGCTTGGTCGACGTGTATGATTAGTGAAATATATGGGTGTGTGTGTTCAATTTTAAATTCCCACGGTCGGGGACTAGCCTCTTAAGTGTTTTACCGGAGCTATGAACAAGTAATACTAGTAATATAAAGATAACTAGTAAAATAAAGTAACCAGTAATATAAAGATAAGCAGGTCAGGGTAACAAAGAAAATTAAGTGTTTCTTTGTTAAGAAAACTAGGGAATACCGTTAACTAGAATGGTTCATAAATAGCCAAAATTTGGGGAAAACTTCAAAGAATACTATTGTATTAAAAAAATACTTTACTTAACTACAATTTTTTTAGGTCTATATTTAATAGTGCAAAATCTGTTTAGTTATCAGAATAGTCTCAACTTTGTATTTTTAAGAAATAAAACGCTCACTAATTTTTTGAAATATTATATAAAGAATATTTTATATTACATTTAAGGACAATAATTTTCTAACTGTTATAAAAACAAGGGGCAGCCTCTTTAGTAGTTACACCTTCAAGGCATGTATAGATAGATTTAAGAAACATATGTTCAATTATAAGATTTTCAAGTGCGAATCTAATATTTACAAAAAAGTCATATCTTACCTATTTGTGCGTGAAAAGTTAACTTATGTATCATCCATGGTACAAATAAACAGGAGGTATATTTAGAACCAGCCTAGCATGGAGAATTGTCCACTAAAATTTCACATTTTAAACATCACCTAAGAAACACTTTTGACAAAATATTACGTTGACTTCGTGAATTTCACAATAAATGATTGTTTTAAACGTAATAATTAATTAAGATTATACAATTTCCTCGTGTCTAGCACAAAAAAAAGGTTAGTTAACTTGAGGTAGGCAGAAAAATAGTTTTTGAATAATATTCGTTTAGGAAGGTGGCTTAAATGAATTGGTACGTTACACTAATAACATTAAACGGAAGTAATTTACATTATTACGTTATACGTATTTTTTTACTGAAAGTAATTTACGTCAATCCATCTATCGGTAATATTAGTCTCAAGAGTTAAGCATATTCTTTTGACGCACGGGATTTTTGTTAATATGTTTTAGCGACGGGAATTATAGCTACTTTTATTTCAGTACTAGCTGTTGCCCGCGACTTCGTCTGCGCGGACTTATTTACTCCGCTTCTACTAGTCGTAGCAAGATGTTATATAGCCTATAACCTTCCTCGATAAACAGGCTATCTAACTCAAAAAGAATTATTCAAATCGGTTCAGCAGTTTTTGAGGTTACCGTGTACAAACAAACAAACTACAATTTTATAATATTAGTATAGATCACGTCATAAAGTAATTTTTTTGTCACTGTTATATCACGGGTGATAGACCATGCTCATTAGTGACTATTAATGTCACAGTATGTGCATTTTATACCTTATTATATCGCCGCGCAGTGATTACTATTACTAAATGATTAGTAAAGTGAAATAAAATATTAAACATATTCTCTGTTCTAGCTGGTGGCATAGTGCTGCCCTGATTTTGTGTTGCCTTTTTCGCGCAATAAATTTTTGTGAATTATAAGCATAAGTAGTAACTTCGCCTGAGTGAAATTAAATCACGCTCGTGTTATATATAACGGACGGCTTCAATGCATATAATTGCTGTGACACGTGAATTATTTTATGAGTGATATAACCAGTGATGCGTGAAATGTGCCATGTCTCATCTGTATTGACAACAACAGAGTGCTAAGTGTGAGTTTTTTTTTTCGCATTCGATCGTGAGCGCGTTTGGAGTTTACTAGGAATTTGTATGTGATTTGTACAGCGCCATTTAGTGGTAAACGTGAGAAACCAGTTTACCACTAGGTGGCGCTATACAAATCACATACAAATTCCTAGTAAACTCCAAACGCGCTCACGATCGAATGCGAAAAAAAAAAACTCACACTTAGCACTCAGATAGCTCTCCCGATGGAAAAATAAACCATCGCCTACAGATACCAAAGATGTTAATGGTACGTTGCGGGTTGGCAATGCTATGCATAAATTTACCGCCTACCTTACTTTTCAAACTTGATCACGACAGTGACAAGCACTGACGCTATTGCAGTAGGAATAGACGAGTCGTTGCAGAACTCTATTACTATTAGTCACAAGTTTAGGCAATCGTTCGCCTTTAACAAACTGCCTGCTGAAATGGCAGATCTATACTTCAAAGAAGGCTCCGACTAATATGGAGGATAAAACAAACACGGTATATGTATCAAAAATACCTTATTTTTGTGCAAAACAAGTACATATTGTCTAAATGCTTAAGGCAATCAAATTGAATTGGATTATAAATTTGTTATATATGTTGACATATAAAACTAATATGACATCAGCAGTACTGTGATAAGTACTTAAATATTATAAAAAATAATAATAATATATAATAATAATAATAAATAATCTATGTAAATATTATATAAAACTACCAAATTACTCGCTGCAGCGAAAGCTTTCAAATGCACCAATTAGATATTATGTCGTTAGCATCTACCTATCGGTTTTTTGGTACATTTCTCCTACCAACAGTTAAACTATGAAATAACCTGCCTAACTCGATTTTCTGCCTGTAATTTTATGACTTAATTGATTTTAAAAAGAATTTATACGGACACTTCAGAAAGTATTATATCATTAGAAACAACTACATATTTTCTCATTACTCCAATAATTTCTTTTTCTTTCTTAAATACGTTGCATCTGCTTTTCCTACTCGTATCTGCTGCTGCCTGCTATCCGCGAGACGTTACAAAGTAAATTGATAGCATCTATGAATTTTGTAACTTATTTTATAGAGTCTGGCTTTACGGAAGCCCATAACTCAAAGAAGGAATGTTTACTTTAGGAAATGCCATCAAAAACGTAATTTTTTATAATAAAGTTTTTCATATTTATGTAGTAGGTATACCCGTCTTATCATCTGCGTAACGGCCTGGCCACGGGAAATTCGCGCCCGGGATTTTTCGCGCGGCGCGAATGGCGAAGGGTCTAGCGTCTGAAATAAATGTATGGGAAAGTACTAAAAATGCTACGCGGCGTGGCGGTCGGCGGGAGGGTGATCGACGAATTTTCGCCGCCGCCGCCGCCGCTGGTTCGCGTAGCCGAGCGGTGAGTTAGGCTTTTATCTGTTTCGCTCAACATCACGTATTGCTATATTATAAGCGCTAATATACACGCATACTCAAATAGGTCATTAATAGCATCATTAAAACTGTGAAATGAAGAAGTTACTTTAATGTTTCGTATGAATAAATAAATAAAATATAGAGATTACTATATCTCTCTATACTATACATAAAATTTGCATAATATTTTAACTTGAATAAAATTTCTTCATAATTCTTGTGGTTCAAATTTAATCAAATATATTAACTCGCAAAATGCCAGACGGTTGTGTCGATATTAAAATATTTCAAGAAATAAATGCT
Source organism: Apodemia mormo (assembly GCA_036924255.1). NCBI lineage: Eukaryota > Metazoa > Arthropoda > Insecta > Lepidoptera > Riodinidae > Apodemia > Apodemia mormo. The sequence goes on along the minus strand of JAUPFN010000001.1, from coordinate 42,065,572 downwards.
TACCAACAATTTTAATAAGAGCTTAACATTTTATAGTAACTCTCCTGTGGAATATTTCAAGTTAAATAAAACGCCGTATAAAATTTGAAGCTCTGCTTTATACAGGTTGATTGGTAAAAGATTGTACATATTATTGTACATATTATTGTAGTATTGTAGGGTTAAGGTGTAATAAGAAGAAAGCATTGCTTAAAATCATAGTAAACCTCAACGAGATTAGTGTAGTATTATTCAAAAAATATGCTGCTGCTGGTGATGGGCGCGTGCCTTAACTTACTCCCATGGTGGCAAATCGCTGTTTGCAAAAAATGAACTTCGATATCTATGCACGGGTGTACGGACACCTCAATGTTTCTATAGGATAATTAGGTCAAATTTTAAGTACCTATTTTAATTACTAACCGCGACGTATGTAGATAAGGACTTTACTGTATTTGCTCCGATTTTTGAAAAACGAGTTTTCACCAGATCTCGATGTGAGAAGTCCTAGGAACCTTTCCGACTATTTTCAGTATGATGTCAGTATGTCTGTATGTATGTATGTATGTGTATGTGTGTATGAAAATATGACATAACTTTTAAACGGCTTGAGCTTGACCGATGTAACACGGTTGACAACATTTGGTTGGATTGCGCTCAGCTTAGATTTTCTGAAAATTTGAACCAATTTAGTCAAGGAGATTTTGAGAAATTTTGAAAAAACTTCAAGAAATGTTGACGAAACAGTATTTTTTTACTATAACTTCCAAATTAATGTACAACAATGATGTACGAGTACAACAACTAATCAGCTTTTTTCCTCAAAAGACTGCGTCTAATGCATAAACTGTATAAAAATCTGTTTATCCGTTCGGGAAATATCGTTAACAAAAAATGTTTAATAAGTGTTATTTCGACATATTTAGAGGTTTCTCTCATAACCAATATTTTTATGAACTCCTATAATATTTTAGTACTTAAAAAACTACATTTAATGCAGTTCAAAAATCAAAATCGAACGAAGTTTTCAAAAGTTACAGATTTTAAAACATTTATATTTTGTTGTTTACAGCAAACTCAATACCTAATTCTGTAATAACTTTCAGGCTAACATACTGATTTTATTTCTAAAAAACTGCGTCTAATATTGTAAATTGTACCAAAATCGATTGATTTATTTGGGATTTATCAGTGACGAAAATTTTTGAAAATATATGTTTTTTGACATTACTTCGAAATTTTTCAACCTAAAGATTATATAGCTAAAACAATTTTACAGCTCATAAATTGAATTGAATGCCACTGGAAAGATTAAAATCGACCATCGTTTTCAAACTCAAATTATTTTTCACAAAATTTAGATTTTCCAACTCTGAACAAATCTATCGGCATATATTTTTGTTCCTTGGGGCTTAAAATACCTTAATTTTCTTCCCCGTGTTCCGTATTGGTCCGGGTTCTTTTGAAGATTAGGCAAACTGCCGTTTTGCCAGGCAGGTCGCAAGAGGCGACCGATTGGCTATGCGAGTCACTACCATCGTGACTACTAGGTGGTAGAGTTCTGCATTGTCTCGCCCCGGTCTGGTACTACCGTCTTACCTGTTCCTGCCGCAATAGCGTCAGTGCTTGTCTCTGTCGTGTCCCGGTTTGGAGAGTTCGGGAGAGATGTTTGCTATCTTATAATATAAACAACGAAAATTTTCCGGAATGGCCTGCAGGGTCAACCGTTTTACAGATTTTTTTCTATATATCCGATATCAGAATTATGTACAAGTTAAAAGTTATCCATTAATTTCCGTAAAGTAAATACGACACAACATGGAGTTTTACCATGTTCCAAAGGTTATTCAGGAAAACCTTTATATTAATTGATTATTAATTAGAACGTGTTTACTCTTAATTCTTGTTCCACAGAATGTCTACATCAAAATATAACACAGCAATATAGCAATGTTATTACTGTTTTTGTACGGGTTTTAGAAAACATTATTAGAATTGCCGTTTTTCTGACTTGTAAATAAAATAAGTTTTGCTAACGGAATCAATTCATTCGTTACTTGAAAAAGTCTTAAAATAATTTGTAAGCAATTTATATTACTTATCGTAGGAATTTCTCGCAAGTGATGTCCAAATGTTTAGTTTTTCTATACATACAACATCAGTATCAACCTAATAAAATACACATTGTAATGATAACAAAAAATCTCATTTGTTATACAGAATTTCATTTGGCAGTATTTTTGTACCGAACAAACTAAATTTACTTTGGTATTTTTTCATATATAAACAACACAAAAAATATAAAGCGTTATTGTTTAGTTATATGAACAGAATTTATTATCGGATGGCACAGATGGGCTAGGCGAAAAAAAGTCTAAGATCTTTCTGCTTACGAGTCTTCCTTTAGTGTACACGATTTTAAAAAAATCTCGTAAGAAAGAAAAAACGAGACCGAGACGGGAAGGAGGAAGTAGGGAAGAGTGAGGAAGAGGGAGAAGAGGAGAAAAGAGACGGAAAGAGGGGGAAAGCAGGCGAAAAAGAGCAAAAGATGATGAGGGGATTTTTTGTTAAGAGCCGATATAGAAGTCATTTGATGTCGTAGACAATTATGATGATACTAGTAGATTAGCATGCCATCAATATGAAAAGTTTGATATAGTCATTATTCCGGCCACAGGTTAAAAAAAAAAATATATAGCCTGTGTTTAATTCTGTGTCCTTAATATTCTTAGCTATAACAAACAGACAGTCTGAGTTTCAGGTTTATAATATTAATAAGCAAATGAATAATGATGTTAGCTATAAGAAGTAATCAGGAAAATATTGCTTTTTATCCTTTTTCCCGCTTTTTCCCCATTTACTTACAATGGATCTCAGTTATCATAAATTATTATTATTACAGTTATTATAACTATTTCGTAAAAATTGACAAATATGACAATAGCGGTCTAGTACATCCGTCTTTCAAGTAGATTAATCGATAATTCATACCAAAAAAAAGGTAAAATACGTATCGGGCCAAAAACAATGTAGAGTTCATCACAATATTGCGGACTAAGAAGAGGGCTTTTTTTATTACATAGGTACTACATACATACAACAGTTAACCTATTTAACGTCAATGACGGATATGTCCACACCACACCTATAAAAACTTCAACTACATATTATAAGTTAATCGACTATTACTTAAGCACTTTTAAAGCGTTCTAAGCCCTGATAGTTTTTCTTTTTATTTTATTATATTTACTAATACTGTGAATATTTTCCCACTCTCAAAACCACCCGTTTAACTAAAAAAGGGGGAGGACACTTGACTCTAATGAAAAATAGCCCTTTAAAGTTTAATATTTCACAAACAAGTCCCTTACTCAAAAAATTGTTTTCGCAAACCTACTATTTTTTTAAAACCTATCCAACGATATCCCACAATATGGGGTACACAAGAAAAAAGAATAACTTCACATGTAAGGCAAGTAATATCTTCACGCCCATATCCCCGAAGGGGTAGGCAGAGGTACAACAAGTGCACCCACGATTAGCCGAAGATACTTGGTCCCACAAACGTGATAGGTGGCAAGCCTATCGCCAACCGGACACTTTCCAATCCCGGGCAACTTTGTGTTTCTCAGTAAACTGAAAAAAACACATTTTTTTTGTGCCCGACCCGGGAATCGAACCCAGAACCTCATGTGGTCAACGCCAACGCTGGACCGCTAGACCACAGAGGCGATAATGTAAGACGGTGGTACTAAATAGACGGGCGGGACGTTGCAGACCTCTACTACGTAATAGTCTCAATATTATTGACTTGTTTATCCAATCGGTCGCTTTTTACGACCTACCTTGCAGAACGGCAATTGGTCTATTCTGACCAACACGGAACAAAGCGTTGTCGCAAAGCATTAGTGCTTGTTACTGTCGTGTTCCGGTTTGGAGGGTAAGTAGCCGGTAAACTTATGGAAGTGGCAATAACACTTTGTCTGTCCATGCATTATATGTAATGCACTGAATACCTTGCTTGATAAGTCCGTTCATTACATATAATGCACTACTGTAGTTATCATCCTGTAAATAATACCTCAACGAGATAAATAGATGTCGTAAGAAACTAAATTAGAACGTATAGACGGATTAAAATGATGAAAAGGATAAAATATTTTCGTGACCTAGTAATAACTTAAAATGTGTTTTAACGTGTTTATCCCCGTGTTGGTCCCGGGCTCCTTTGTAGGATAGGCCAACTGCCGTTCTGCCAGGCAGGTCGTAAAAAGGCAGCGATTGGTTATGCGAGTCACTATCATCGAGACTACTATGTGGTAGAGTTCTGCACTGTCTCGCCCGGGTCTGGTACCACCGCCTTACCTATTTCTGCCGCAATAACGTCAGTGCTTGTCGCTGTCATGTTCAGGTTTGGAGGGTAAAGTAGCCGACAAACTCATGCATGTGGCATTAGACCTCGCCACAAGATAGCAACGCACCATTAACATCTTTCGTGTCTATATGCGACGGTTGTCTCTTTCTCTATAAAAAAGAATGTAATATAATTATTGGACATTTTGGTGATGGGGACGGAAATATGCTTGGGATAGTTAAAATGTTAAGACCCCACCACAAGTATAGCGACGTACCATTAAGATCTTTGGTGTCTAAAGGCGGCGGTTATCTCTTTCCTTCTCCTTGTTTGCTATCTTATTATATAAAAAATATGAAATAAATAAAAATTTATTGCAATTATTATGCAAACGTAACAAATAGATTATACGTTTAATTTTTTAGAGTTCCGTACCTCATAAGGAAAAACCGAAAACCTTATATGATCACTTCGATGTCTATCTGTCCGTTTGTGTGTCCGTTTGTCCACCTGTTCGTCTGTCCGTTTGTCAAGACCCATTTTTTTGGAACGCGTATAGGTCTCAAGTTGAAATTTATATCCAATATTTGGGTCTATAGTCCCTCTCAGCTGTAAAATTATTAAAATTGTGCGTCAACGCGATTAAAATATATGACCATTTATGTCGCACGTTTTGCGATTTTTCGCGACTTCAACCGCCCGTTCTGACCACCCCGTTGGTCGAATTGTTAGCGACACTAACTAGGCAATCGACGGGGCTCGGGTTCGATCCCCGACAGGGACAAGCATTTGTGTGATGAGCATAAATGATTTTTTTTCGGGCTTTTGATTAACATCCATAACACAAGCAAATAATTTGGGGTTAGATCAGTAATTTGTCCCGTGAATATTTATTTATTTACTTATTCAAAAGGGAATAAAAACCACTGGGTTTTCCCACTAACTTAGAACTATAAAAATTGGTATAAAACAATGTGTTACAGATGCACATGTGAAGAAAAAAATCCGGAAACCGTAAATTTTTTGTTACATCGCGAAAAAATAGGATCACAAGATAAAACGGTTAATTTGCATATATTGCGTTTTCATAACGGAATCAAAATATATAGGATGCTTTCCATTGACCTAGAATCATGAAATTTATGTGTATCAAAAATTACCTACAAGTTCCTACGGAACCTTCAGCATGCGAGTCCTACTCGCTCTCGACCGATTTTTTTTATAAATAGCAACATTACAGTTCTCTCCTTATCTTTTTTAACCATGTCGTGAAAATAAAAAAAAAAATATTTAACAACAACAAAAATATAAGAAGAAAGTCGAAGTTTCTTAGATATGAATAATCTATACTAATATTATCTATACATATAATAAAATCGTAGGAAAGTCAAAACTGTACATTGAATATTTTTTATAAAGAACTAGCAACCTGCTCGCGGTTTCACCCGCGTAGCTATTGTTCACGTAGAAATATCGGAAAAGTTTATACACTAAAACCTTCCTCAAAAATCAATCTATCTATTAAAAAAAACCGCATCAAAATCCGTTGCGTAGTTTTAAAGATTTAAACATACATAAGGGCAGACAGAGAAAGCGACTTTTTTTTATACTATGTAGTGATACTTGGAGCGTGATCTACAATCGATTTCAAAGTCAAAAATATAGTTTTTAGAATTTTTGTCTGTTTGTTTGTATGTATGTCCGGGGTAAACCCAAAAAGTACTGCATGGATTTACTTCAAATTTTGCTTGAATATTACTAACAGGTCGGGTCAACTATAGGCTACATAAAGTAAACGAAGTCCGCGCGGACGAAGTCGCTGGCTCTTTCTTCTTCACACACTGAAATAATTTGGATAAAATATGGCACGACTCAAAAATAGTTTGAGACCCGAGACAGGACATAGGATAATTTTTATCCCGGATATTCCACGGGAACGGAAACTACTGGGGTAAAATTCCGGAAAAAATCTTTTCCACGCAGACGAAGTCGCGGCATACTTAATAAAAATAATTATTATAAAAACATAAAACCTGACTATGAACCGAATCAAAAAAAACATAACCGTCCTTATAATACAGTCGGGTAAAAATTATATAGCCTTATATTACATAAACTTATGCGTTTGGCATTAGACTTCGCCACAAGATAGCAACGCACCATTAACACCTTTGGTGTCTATAGGCGATGGTTGACTCTTTCCATCAGGAGACCCATCTCCTTGTTTGCTATCTTATGATAGAAAAAAAATATATAGCCTATTATTATCAATCTTACAATTAATTTATATGCCACCTCTCGAGCTTAAGTGTATAAAGCTTTTTGGACTACAGAGTGTAGTAAAGAAATTTATGTACCCATATACATACATATGTATAAATAGCATAACTCTCCTTTTGAAATAGTCAGGTAAAATGGCTTTGATTTTGATGGCAAATATTTCCGCACAGTGTGATTGAGCCTTTTTTTATCAAAATTATATTTGAAATCTTTGTGGGCGTTACATGTGGGTGTTTATTGTTGAATAATATTTTTAAATGGGCAACCATACCAATGTTTTTTATGTAAGCCTGAATCAACATTAAATTGAATAAATATTGACTTATTTCATCTCGCGTGTCGCCTACGCAAAAAGTCCTAAATTAGGTTTAATTTTAAATGAATTGGATGGTTAATACAAAATTTATAGAATAATTAGCACGTTATGGTCCCTGTGTTAGTCCCGGGCTCCTTTGAAGGATAGGCCAACTGCCGTTCTGCCAGGCAGGTCCTAAAAGGCGACCGATTGGCTATACGAGTCACTACAATCATGGCTACTGTTTGGTAGAGTTTGGCATTGTCTCGCCCGGGTCTGGTACCACCGCCTTACTTATTCCTTTCGCAATAGCGTCAGTGCTTATCACTCTCGTGTTCCGGTTTGGAAGGTAAGGTAGCTGGGAAACTTATGCACGTGGCATTAGATCTCACCACAAGATAGCAACGCACCAATAACATCTTTGGTGTCTATAGGCGATGGTTGAATCTTTCCATCAGGAGTCCCATCTGCTTGTTTGCTATCTTATGATATAAAAAAAAGTTATTTATAAATTTAGCTCAGCTTATTATTTATATGTTCATTTATTCAGCTTCTAGTGTATTTTTTATATTATAAGATATCAAGCAATCAAATGGCTCTCCTGATAATAAAAGTCAACGATCGCCTATAGACATCAAAATTGTTATGTTGAGTTCCTATCCATGTGGCGAGATTGTGATAAGTTTACCGGCTACCTTACCCTCCAAACTGGAACACGGCAGTGACGAGCACTGAGAGAGTAAATAAAGCGGTGGTACCAGACCCAGCCGACATGTTGTAGAACCTCCGCCTCCTAAGATTAACTCAGTCTGTTGGTAGTAACCTATAGCTTATGAACTGCTTGGCAGTACGGCTGACTATTCTTAAAAGATTGATTTGATTGATATTCTTTAAAGAGACCCGAGATGACCATGGGAGAAATCTTAACTGTTATTATTGTCGGGGAGAAACCTAGTCTTATATGGCATGTGGCATGAAACTACATCTCTGCGTAATGCATAGAGTCAAGCTGATTCGAAATGGCCTGGTCGTCAACGGTTGGAACTGTTCTACGCTAAATTCGATCAAGAAGAAGAAGTTGGTCGTCAACGATTCGAACCGTTCTACGCTGAATGCGTTCAAGAGGAAGAAGCTGGTACTGAGGAGTTCCGGCCCTGAAATGAGAACAGTACTCCATGTGAGGCTGAATTTGTGCCTTATAAAGTTAAAGGCGATAGGCCGGCAAGAATTACTATCTGTCTCTGCTGAACATACCGAGCTTTTTGGAGGCTAGTTTAACTTTAAAAACGAGTCACTACTGTCGTTGATCGTGATTACTAAGTTGATAGAGTTCTGCAATGTTATTTTCGTATTTCTTACCATTACATTATTTATTTCTGGCGAATTAACAACAGTTTCTGTTGAGTTTCGGTAAAAGATCGAGTTTCATAGTAAAGTAACTGTTCAACTAGTTTGTGTGGCATTAATAATACGAATCTATATTAATAATTCAGTCGAGAAGTACGCTACACTAAATTGAAACTTTACCTGTATAACAAAAAAAAAATAAGAAAATATAACGATTTCGAATCGACAACATATATCCGCAAAATTTTGACTGCCGAGTATTTGCAAATCACGTTGCAAATGGCAGTCGCCATATTGGCCACCCAGATGCCATCTTGAGTTCGTTCAGGCCGATTCCCATATGTCAGTGAAGTCACAGTTCCGTTCGATTAGTTTGTTTTGAAAGTTGATTTTAAATAAAAATATTTAAGATAACTTTTGTAGTTTTATTGTGTTATAATTATGAAACACAATAAACAATGATATACGAGTCTATGCCTTGCCTAATATTCCTTGAAAACCAATCAGAAATCAGAAGTACTTTATTCAATAAAACTTTCTACAATTTATTGTGACACGTCAACATATTCTTTAAAAATTACTAACGGATCGGAAACGCGGCCACACACTGAGAAGATCCGGCGAAAAAACTCAGTGGGCTTGTCTTTTTTTCATATCATCTGTTTTTTTTTTTTACAATATCAAAATATTACAAAAAATATATATGAGATCGATATGAGGGGCAATTAAACCCAGGCTTTTTTGTCTTCTTAATAATCTGCGTTTTTATATTCCTTTTTACACAGTTTTGTTTTAACATATTTTTTAAATTTATTGACAGATAGATCTTTTATAGTTTCAGAAAGTTTATTGTAAAATTGTATACATTGCCCCATAAAAGAGTTACTTATTTTGTGGAGACAAGATGCATGCACAGAAAGATTGTTTTTGTTCCTTGTATTTTAGTGAGTGTACGTACCAATTTTTTTAATAAGCAAATATTTTTACAAACATCGAGTTCTTAAATATATTATTGGGATATAACAGTTAGAATATTGATTTCTTTGAATTTTTCTCTCAGAGAATCCCTCGGGCTAAGATAGCAAATTGCCCTAATAGCTCTTTTCTGCAATACAAACATAGTATTTATTTCAGCAGAACTTTTCCCGAGAAGAATTCCATATGACATAATGCTGTGGAATTAACTAAAGTATACTATTCTTGCTGTGTCGACATCAGTTAACTGTCATTTTTTTAACTGCATAAGCTGCTGAACTAAGTCTATTTGCTAAATTATTAACATGCGGTCCCAATTGTAATTTCTTATCTAAAGTAATACCTGAAAACACAGTGGAATCCACCAGATCCTGTTTTTTCCATCCAGTTGTACAGTGGTATCTACATGCCTTACACTAGGCAATGAAAATTCAACACGCTTAGTTTCGTTACCATGTAATAAAAGATTGTTCGCACTGAATCAGCGTACAACTTTTTAATGTCGCATTATTTACTTTGTCATATTTACCAATTCGTCTTTTCACTGTGAATAAAAGTGAAGTGTCAACCGCAAACGGTACGATTCCATGCTTATTCCCTACGTAGTAAGACAAATCATTTATGTATATCCGAAACAAAAATGGACCAAGTGATGGAGCGCTGCAGGACACCCATGGTTCTCATTGTGCTGCTGTAGCACCAGCGAATCTTTTCCCATTAATATTAACCCTTTGAATTCTTTCATTTAAGTAAGAAATCAGAAGATCTAGAGCTTTATTTCGAACGCCATTATGGTGTAACTTACTGATTAAAATGTTATGATCGACACAGTCAAATGCCTTAGACAAATCACACTCCAAGTGCATCCTGTGAATTTTCGCAGGCTTCATAAACGTTTTTGAGTAATTTGACACCAGCATCTATCGTGTTGAGCGACCTTTTGTAAAACCGTTAGAGCCAGCCTTGAAAATTGGAATAACTTTACTAAATTTCATTAAGTCAGGCAAAACACCATGTGTTACAAATAATTAAATATTACAAATAAATTCTAACACAATGTCCCCATAAATCTAAGGTTTTTCCGGTTCCTATGTTTTAAAAGATATCTTTGGTATCAATGAATGAAAATTCAAAAGGTTTATCGCACTTGGTCACACATTGCTTCAGTTATTATTCAGCAGTACTAATTGATGAACTGAGGTATTGAGTTATTAAAATCATTGGAGCATTGGAGAAATTTTTCTCAAACTCCATTGCAATCTCCAAATCTCCCTCTATGTTGACTCCATCAGATATCAGTTGGGAGACATCATTGAAATTTTTGGTTTTACCAGTTTCACTATTAATAATATTCCAAGTAGATTTTATTTTGCTTGTGGATGGTTTAATAATATTTTTATGTGTAGGGCTTTTGCTGTATTACATGCCCTTTTAAAAATTTTGGGATACTTTTTTACATATTCTTGAAATTCCACACTGTGGTTATAAGATTTTTCATAGTATAGGTCAAATATATTATATGTTTTCTGTGGGTCACATAATTGTTTTCTTCTTTTAAAATTCCTACACTTGCCCATTTACTAAAATCTCGTCGGTTACTTAATGATCATATTTTTGGAGTGAATACCCGATTATATTCTGTATCAATTAAATTAAACAAATTATTCATCAACCATTATTAAATCATTCAGGTTATCATGATAGGGTAGCTTTGGTAATTATTCGGTTAAGTTAGCCTTAAAATATTCATCATATTGTAACTACAAAAATATCTATCTACCTACATTTTGTGAAAAGTTTCTAAGTCACATTTCACCTGAGCGAAGCCGGATTTTCATCTAGCATCGGCATATCAATAACGTTTTTGGTTATATTGTTAACTTCTACAAGCGACATTTGCTTTTCCTATCAGGCATTTGCATTTTTTCTGTGAAGAGATAGGAAAATAATCATTTATTGCATGTTTGTATTTGTTTCATACTGTATTTGTTTGTATTGTGCAATAAAATACCACTTATATTAAAACCGTGTATTTACCACACAAATATAATAAATGTAATTTGCAGCACAATACAATACGCAAATACGCACTGCTTACCACTGAATCATTGTCGCTATATTCACATTAAAACTAACCGACTAAACCGAATCACTTAATCAAAACTCTTTACGCATCACTTTGCACTGTTTCGTCTTTTTCCTTTCGCTTTAGATCGATTTATAAAACTAACTTTTCGTCGACACGCCCTTATACATACAGACGGTATACAGACGGTAAAGTTCGACAAAATTCTCGAAAGTTCTAAAAATGATTCGTAAACAACTTAGACGTAAACAAGTCAGTATAAGCTATTTTTACCCTTATACCCTATGCGAGAAGGTCCATTATGGTATAGCTATTTGGATAACAGCAGTCTTCTTCATTTATTTCTAGATTTTTCATTTCAGTTTTCTAGAATATTTGCAGCAATACCATAAACCCGTGTTGGTCAGGGTCCTTTTGAAGAATTAACCATTTGCCATTCTGCCAGCTTGTTCGTATAAGACGAACGAATAGCTATACGTGTCACTACTATTGTGACTACTAGGTAGTAGTCGATACTAGTATCGACTTATTGCCTTGATGATGGGTTAAAACGTGAAACCGGTTGGTGTTTATTAATAAAAACTAGGTAGTAGAGTTCTGCAACGTCTCACCTAGATATTTGGTACCACCGCATTACTCACTCTTGTCACTTTACCGTCAATGCTTCTCATTGTCGTGTTCCAATTTGGAGGGTTAGGTAGCTGGTAGACTTATAATGTGACATACATCCCGCTACGCAGATCAAGCAGAGCAATGCATCATCAACAAATTTGGTATCTAATAGGCAATAGTTTCTCTTTTCCTTCTGACGGATAAAGAAAACTAAAGAGAAAATTGTATTATTAGATAGCAAACAAGCCATCTATTTCTTTTGTATGTTATAAAAAAAAATCGTTAAAAAAGTCAGATACATAAAGTACCATATAATTATTTGAGAACGCGGTAAAATAAACTCAATTTACGACTCAAAAATAATAAAGGAAATGGCCGTTATTTATGATAACAAGGAAAATAGAATCAAAACGAAATCAATTAGGACGCGTAATGGCATTTTGCATTTATTTACGAGTAAACCAAGCGGAAATAAGATATTTTAACTTGGTTTGACAGTACACTTATATATAACTACCTGTGTCCGTGACTTCGTCCACGTGGAATTTCTAAAAAATAAAAGTAGCCTAAGTTACGCCTTATTACATTAGCTATCTTACAGTGCAATTACTGTTAAAATCGATCCAGCCGAATTATTATTAGCCGAAAAAAGAAACAGGCATAAATTAGAAAAATGTTATTTTGTTATATGTACCGTGTATGTACGTGTATGTATGCATACATCCATATGCATTTGGTAAAAAGTGGTTATTTTAATATTACACATATACACTCCAATTTATTTATTTGTTCTACACTTTTTATCGTCGGCACTTGGTGAAACTCCATTTTAACACAATATTTGCTAGCATATAATTATTGTAAATACCCTGAGGATGCTTGTGTAAGCGAAACCGGTCGAAATTAAATATAATTATCTTATTGTGAAACAGTTCAAGTGTTATATGCTTTGTTTGGATGTCAGATAGATGGATGTTTATTACTCAATCACGCCAAAATTATTGAACGGTTTTAGACGAAATTTGGCACATCGTTAGATGATGATCTAGAATAGTCCATAGGCTACTTTTTATCCCAGAAAAATAAGTGGTTCCCGGGAGATTTATCAAAAACTTTTTTAATGGAGATGGCTGCACGCTGCAGATAATTTATCTGTTTACCAATATGTGAAGCAAGTTCTGTACCTTTTTTGAAGACAATTACGGAAACAACGGCGTATGAAATTCGGTACAGTCAAAATTTACGTTGTGGAGGACTACAGAAACCAAATATTTTGTCTGTATGTTTGTTCACGAATTTCTCGGAAATAAAATGACATATTTATATGTTTTTTTAAATTTATAATATGTCAACTTAGGTAACAATCTAAGCTTCATCAAAATTAGTTTAGTAGTTTTTGTAGGTATAGTTGACTTTTTTATAGGTATAGTTGACAGATACTAAAGTCGTTTTTTTAATTACCTTTATTGATGACTATAGTTTCTAATTTGATATAATGTAGATATAAAACTTAAAGTATTCTTAAAGGCTCAGGTCTGTTTTACAGTAGCTACCAGCAGAGGGCACCTTGAGATAACAAACCTCAAGGTAAAAACACTTGTAGCTGCCGCTTTGTATTAGTTGAAAGAGCGATCGATATTCTCCAATGCTGGAACAATCCGGCGTTTGTACATCTACATGTATAAATATACAAGTTGTCTTTTAATTAATACGAAAGCCGAAACTAGTTTATTCAAAATCAGCAGTAGAAACGATTGCAATAGTTTTTGAAGTGTGTTATATTTTATTACAAATATCTATAAAATAATTGTTAATGTGGACACTTTAGTTTGTTAGTGAAATTTCGTTTATTTACTTAATTATTCTTTACTTGAATCACCTAAATTTTTACCACTAATCCCTTCTGATACTCAAAAGCCTGTAAGTATGATGGGCAATGTTATGTTTAATAGTACCTACCGGGTGTGGGCTATCGGTCTGGTTCATTTACGTATAGAGTGACCTTACATATGGGTCGTCAATGATACAACTAAGTTTATTGATAACTCAAGGAGTATTTGTTATTTCCGTTTTATTTAATGTTTTAATAATTGTTCATATAAAAATACAGTTGGCGTATTGCGGCTTTTGTATCGAGTAAAAGACATCGCCAACAATAACTTTTTTTTATATCATAAGATAGCAAAAAAACGAATGGCTCTCCTAATAGAAAGAGAAAGCATCGCCTATAAATACCAAAGATATTGAAGATGCGCTGCTATCCGTGTGGCGGGATAGCAATTCGCATGCATAAGTCTACTGGCATCTTTACTCTCCAAACCGGAACAACATGACAATGGCAAACATTGACGCTATTGCGGCAGGAATAGGTAAGACTGTGGCACCAAATACCCGAATGAGTCGTTGCGGAACTCTATCATCTAGTAGTCGCGATAGTAGTGACACGCGTAGCCAATTGGTCGCCTTTTACGACCTGCCTGACAGAACAGCAGTTGATCTATTCTTCAAAGGAGCCAGGACCATCACGGGGAAAAACTGAGGTGTCGTCGCTCGTAACATTGTGCAATTTGGTAATCAACGCGACAAAAATATTTACAGACATCTAAATGGCGAGGGTGGAATTTAGAATTTTGGCGTATATATATATATATATATATATATATATATATATATATATATATATATATATATATATATATATATATGACGGCGTCCGCGTCATCAAATGCAAGAATATTGTAAACAACAGGTGTACGCCTGAGCCGGCGGGCGCATCGTTCGATATCCCTACTACTCAACTTGTTTTGCTACCTGTATAAAAGGCTCGGAGCGCCCGCCGATAGGGCAGTCTAGGCTCTGGCGTGGCTCGGTACACTTGTTGTATCTTGCTAGTAGCTTATCCTTGACTCTCGGATAATTAATTTGTGCAAACAAGTTAATTATTATTGTCAACTATAAATTAGTCGCAGTACAATTTATAATTGATTATCTATTGCTTAAATTATGACTTATTTGTAATAAGGAATAATTAAGTTACTTGGAATTGTTAAACCAGAACTAGTCATTAGTGGTGGAAAGCTTTAATAGTGATTTTATGATATTTATTTGATACAAGTTGAACAAAATATAAAGAGTTGTTATATTACCACATTCTCATTTTATTTATCGTATCTGACCCACTTCCTACATCAGAATTGGGATCGGATTCACTCCCACTTCAGCATCAAACTATTTCGGTTAATTATGTAGAACAGTAAATGTCTCTTTTCGCTTGTGGTATGGAAACTATTCTTTGAAAAATAGCAGAAAATATTAATTCACGTTCTGTAAATGCATCTACTCCCCTTAAGTTGATATACTTTGATTCTGATGAAGCAGACGATATGACTAACTGGTGTCCACTTCCTAGCTTCGTATTCTTCATTACTGAGGGTCGTAACCTCCTCATTAGATTGTTCTTGATAGCACAATATTATCCCATTGGACTCTATCTTCAGCGTCGTGCAGAGCATCATAAAACATTTTAGACATAAGATTGGTGCAAACCTGGTCTGACCATCGCATAGGAGTACGACCACGTGGTCTTTTATCTTCTACTTTTCCGGTCACGATTAGCTTTTCGAGATTGTCTCCTTGCTTTCTAGAGATGTGGCCGAAGTATTATAGAATTCTTTGAAGGCACGTAGCAGACAGTCTGGTCTTTACTCCAAGTTATTTTAGTATGAAGGCGTTGGTCCTGTGTGCTGTCCAAGGGACACGTAACATTTTCCTCCAGCACCACATTTCAAACGCATCAATGCGACGTCTGTCTGCAGCTCTTAGTGTCCATGACTCTGCGTCTGAACCAGCCTCTTATTTGTTTTTAATGAGATGCTTCTGTCGTTCCAAAGACATTTCATCTGTCTGTTAGCATTTTTGTGGTGTACCTTAAGTAAAATTATTATAGAAAGGAAACAATTAGACGGGGTAGATCAAATCATTGTACCTACTCACTCACTCAAGAGTCATGCCGTCACCTACTTCACAAACTGCTGTCTTGGCAAACTATATTCTTTTAGACGTAGATATGAACCGATTTAAGAGCACCACTGTATTTCGAGGAAGTTGAAATTTTTGTGATAGAATCGTCGTGACATCATCGTGACAACGATTGTCGTGATAAACAGAAACTTATCTCAAATAATTTTTGCTTGCAGCGAAAGCAGGTCATCTACCACTATCTCTGGTGACGTGTCCAGTGGCCGACCACCAGTGGTCTGCTATGTATGTTGTGACCCCGGCCCAGCCACATAGCTTCCATTTGTCCGAAGCGCTACAAGAAGAAAGAAGTTGCCACATCGAGTTCCGAAAACAGGAAACCAGTCAACGTCTGTTCCAGAGCGTCACATGGTGTATTACACTAAGTGAAATTTAATTATTTTTTATATTTGATTTTGGTTCAGAAGGCCATATCTAACAAATATCTTGTGATTCCTTTGTAAGAGAACGGTTTTATGAACAAGAATCTAAGTAGGCGCTTGTCCTAATGTAGTTTCCACTCAACAGATCAAATGTTTAACCACAGGGCAAAATTTAAATTTAGAGGTTATATTTCACGTTTGAGCTGATGAGTCTTAATAAAAAATTTTCGTTAGGTGGCAAAATTTTGGAGCAAGGTAGAATAGGAACTAAGCAACAACAGGTTAATGCTTAGCAATACTTAAACACTTAATCCTGCTCAATTTCAAAATCTGTTAGCAAGGGTGTGGTAAACACTGACCTTGTAGGTAAAGACGGAGATCGCTTAGTAGATATTTTTAAAAACAATTGACAACCAATTGAATTAAATCCAGCGAGATTAAATTGATTTAGTGGACCATTTGAAGACCGTTAATAACGATCTTAAAGTTTATTACCAACTGAACTCAAATTAATATTTAAAAAAGAAAACAATACAGATTTACATCTTCTTGCGACAGGCACATATAGAGCTAACAGTCGGTCCGAATATGTGATGCGAATCTTGTAGGGTTTAATAATGATAGCGCAGTATAATTCTCTGACAAATCATGGCAAGAGCGGTTAGGTAATATTTAACACGCGCTCAGCAGCATTATTAGGTTTGACATTCGGCAACTAACAAAAACTCGCAAAAGTTTTGAAGATCCAGTGTATCCAATAGAATCAAAAAATCAGCCCAACCGGACATTTTACGGTTGAGTAGAGGTAATAAAAAGTTAAACCTTTTAGTGTAGGTGACTTTGTCTTTGTTAGCAATGAAGAACGACACTAAACGAAACTTGATTCAAAATATAAGGGCTCCTTAAAAGTTACCACAATTTTAGAAAACAAATGCGCCCATGATAGCCTCTGCGAAGTTCCCCATATTCCTGTAGGGTTTCTTGAGGTACCTATATGAAAATTATAACAAGGATGACGTGACGGCGTATACTCATGATAATGATCTTGTTCATAAAACTGGTCCAAACAATATTGATAGAAATGCAGTGTATATTGTAAATAGTTAAACAGTCAGAGTTTTTAATATCTTCGAACTACCTGCGAAGGAGATTCTCTAATCTTGTAATAACTAATGCCACTGTTCATAAGGCTGCATCATCAGCAAAAAAATACGATATAAAGTAAACGAAAAAATGTAGTAAAATGATGATAAAAAAATATCACTAAAAATGTAAGTAAAGAAAAGCAAAAAAAAAAATAAAGGAAATGGGAGTCTTATAAAACTATGAAAAGAAATCAATGTAAAATAAACAAAAAAGTAAAAGTAATGTAACAAAAGATGCAGGATTGACAAAAAGGAAAAAATTGTAGGAAGATTAGTCATTGAAGGGAGTTTCCGGTCCAATGACTCAGCTAAGGGGTTCATTCCGGTCTAGCCTTCTGGCTATAGGGATTGCAAACCGGTCTAGTTATAGCTACAGGGATTTCCGGTCTAGCACTGTCAGCTAAAGGGATTTCCGGTCTAGCACTGTTTGCTAAAGGGATTTCCGGTCTAGCACTCTCAGCTAAAGGGATCTCCGGTCTAGCATTAGCTACAGGGATTTCCGGTCTAGCACTCTCAGTTAAAGGGATTTCCGGTCTAGCACATTAGCTAAAGGGATTTCCGGCCTAGCACACTCCAGTCTCCGGTTTTAAACTGATGAGAGGGAGCTTAGTACACTCCAGTCTCCGGTTTTAACTGATGAGAGGGAGCTTAGTGCACTCCAGTCTCCGGTTATTAACTGATGAGAGGGAGCTTAATACACTCCAGTCTCCGGTTTTTAACTGATGAGAGGGAGCTTAGTACAATCCAGTCTCCGGTTTTTTTTAATTGACGAGAGAGCTTAGTAGAATGCAGTCTCCGGTTTCAAAACTGACGAGAGTTTAATAGTTGTAGTTGCTGAAGGGGTTGCCGGACCAGCACACTATTGTACCATTTCGCTAAAGGTCACGCTAATTATAGAGTTGTAAAAAAAAAATAAGATTACGTTTAGTTTTCTAAAAGATATGTCAGGATGAACGAGGCGTTCCTTGGCCTCAGATGTATAAAGATGCGCACACGAGGACGTGTGCATGTCAGTATGGCCGTGACGGCGTCCGCGTCATCAAATGCAAGAATATTGTAAACAACAGGTGTACGCCTGAGCCGGCGGGCGCATCGTTCGATATCCCTACTACTCAACTTGTTTTGCTACCTGTATAAAAGGCTCGGAGCGCCCGCCGATAGGGCAGTCTAGGCTCTGGCGTGGCTCGGTACACTTGTTGTATCTTGCTAGTAGCTTATCCTTGACTCTCGGATAATTAATTTGTGCAAACAAGTTAATTATTATTGTCAACTATAAATTAGTCGCAGTACAATTTATAATTGATTATCTATTGCTTAAATTATGACTTATTTGTAATAAGGAATAATTAAGTTACTTGGAATTGTTAAACCAGAACTAGTCATTAGTGGTGGAAAGCTTTAATAGTGATTTTATGATATTTATTTGATACAAGTTGAACAAAATATAAAGAGTTGTTATATTACCACATTCTCATTTTATTTATCGTATCTGACCCACTTCCTACATATATATAAAACATATTCACGGGACAAATTACACTGACTGATCTAACCCCAAAGTAAGCAAATTATTTTGCTTGAGTTATGTGCGTTAGTCAATGTTATTAATACATATGAATACATATATAAATACAGAAATAGATTAAATAAACACCCAAATCCGGAAATACAAACATTTATGCTCATCACACAAATGCTTGTCCCCGCCGGGGATGGAACCCGGGCTCCGTCGACTGCGTAGTCAGGGTCGCTAACGCCGCAGATAGAGTCGCTGGCTCACACTAGTCTTAATTTGATCATCAACTGGGGCTTGAGAAATCGTTCAAGCTTTGCGCCCCATAAAACGTTTTACTTAATAATATTAAAAGGTTCGCTTGTATCATCTCCTAGTATAAAAATAAATAATAGAGAAAAAAATCGGTAACATATTTAGGTTTGGTCATAGAAAAAAATTTGTACTTTTATAAATCATATGAACTAAATCGGTGAAAAGCCTAAACGGAATTTCTTATCCTTTGCGGACATATCTACCTCGACATGGGGCTTAACGTTTAATACTTTAAAGATAATTTATAACGCAACGTATTTAGATTGTATTTGTTATGCTTGTTCAGCGTGGGCTGATAAAGTTACGAGTGGTGCGATCCGGCGCAAACTACTTCAAAATCAGCGTCTAGCACTAATATTTCTGTGCAAAGCGTATCGCACTGTAAGCTCCGAAGCCTTACCCGTTTTATTAGGCGTCTTACCATTAGATTTAGAAATTCAGCGTCGGGCTTCAATGTATTACAATTCTAGGAATTTTACCAACTGCTAAAAAGGGAGGGAAACAGGATGTATTTTCCTACTCCTCCTATATACTTCTGATTGATTTCGTTGCGGGATCCAAGACAGCTTAGCTTTTCCTCAAGGCACCCTGTGCTTGCAACTCAGAGGTTAGGACGGTTGCCGCTACGTTACAGTGGTGGGAACGAGAGGCGGGCCCATTGCCCTTAGTTAATATATATATATATATATATATATATATATATATATATATATATATATATATATATATATATATATATATATATATGTGATGAGCATAAATGTTTGTATATATATGTATTGCTATGTATTAATATCGTTGACTAACACCCGTAACATAAGCATATAATTTGCTTACTTTAAAGTTAGATCAGTAAGCGTAATTTGTCCCGTGTCTCGTATCACGTACCCTTATTTTTTTTTCCTATATTTTCTCACCTTTTAAACCTTCCTGGACTTCAACAATTAATTCAAAACCAAAATTAGCCAAATCGGTTCATCCGTTCTCGAGTTTTAGCGAGACTAACGAACAGCAATTGATTTTTATATATAAGAAGATTTATTTACAAACAGAAAAGCACGTGGGTCACGGTGCCACATAGAACCAGTTATTAGTGATTTTATGTTTTAGTTGACGTGGAGACGTGTTGAAAAATTAAAGCGGTTCGACTCAACATTCTTCATTCGAACCGCAAAGGACTGAAACATGCTTCCTGAGTCTGTGTTCCCGGACGAGTACAATCTGGGGATTTTCAAGAGTGAACAGGTACCTTCTAGGGAAGCGCGATCCATCTTAGGCCTCATCTTAGCTTACCATCAGATGAGATCGCGGTCAAGCGCTTACCTATCGATAATGAAAAAAAAAAAACGGAGAAATCATCCAGTTTGTTGACAAATTTTACAGATCTTATAAGAAAGCCATTATTTCTATATTTTGTTGAACAGTAGGGAATTTTAAGATATTCATGGATACGCCTAACAGACGTATGAGGTACATTCAATTCAAAGTTATTTAGGAGATCCGGGGAGTCAAGTTGGTTCTGCGCTATTTTTACCAAAAGAGTGACATCGGGAATTCTTCGTCTCTCATAAATGATATCTTTTACATCTTTGTTCGTAAGTGTCGTTGAACTTATTGCATTTATATTGAAGGTGTTTTACTAATTTACGTTGAACAGGTTCCAATCTATTAATATAAAGCATGTATTGAGGGTTTCAGTTTTGCGAACAATATTCGAGAACACTACGCACGTATGAACAATAAAGGATTTTGATGAGCTTAATAATATTAAATTGCGAACTTTGTGTGTGCAAACCTTTTGACTATATTATCTATGTATTTCTGGTACGTCAGTTTTGAATCATGAAGTACCCCCAAGTCTTTAATTTCATCCACTGATTTACATCTTGTCCTACTATTGTATATTTAAATGTGGTTAGTTTAGGTTTACCCGTGAAAATAATGGTATAGCATTTTGAAATATTAAGATCTAATTTGTTATGTAAAGAATATTTAACAAATTTAGATAAGTCTTGCTGCAGGAGACGACAATCATTAATGCTAAGTTGAATGTTTTCATGTCGTCTACATATGAGAGGAACTCAGAGTGTTTAAAACCAGTTTTAATATCGTTTATAAAGAGGTTAAATATCCATGAAGGACAACAGCTTGGGATCTATTCTCAATGTAAGATTAAAACCACCTACACAAGTTACTATGGATTCGCGCAAACAAGAGCTTTTGCAAAAGTATCGTGTGGTCACTACGGTCCAAGCATTTACTGTAATCAGTAAATATAGCGTCAACTTGTCCACCTGAATGCATACTAGACGTTGAATAGTCGGTGAACAGTAACAAGTTAGATGTTGTTAAACGTTTTTTAAGGAAACCATGTTGTTCCGGCATAAAAAATCACGAGAGACAGCTATAGACTGGGGTATGGATAATTCGTTCAAGTATTTTTGCAAAAACGCACAGTTTTGAAATCGGTCTATAATTTTTAACCTCGTTCTTAGACCTTTTTTATAAATGGAGGAAATGAAAGCAGATTTCAAAATTCATGGAACAATGGCTTCTTTCACAGAGCATGTAAACAGTACAGTTAGTGGTTCAGTTAGGCTATCTACACAATTTATGATAAATAATGGCCGTACATGATTCAATCCTGCACCTTTTGTGACATGTAGGTTCTTACGTAAGTTATTTATCGTTTCAGGATCGATTTCTATGTGACAAATGCTTTACTATTGCTAGCATATGGTAAAGGATCATAAGAACGAGTATCCGTAGTGGTGATGGTTAGAAGAAACGTAGTTTGAAAGTATTACCCAAATAGGCGACAAATATCTTACCCAGAGTCAGCTGACTCCTTCATATGAAACGAATGAGGGGATATTATGAGAACTCTGTTTGTAAGCCTTAATAAAAGACTAAAACATCTTTGGGTTTTTTAGGATTGAGTCTTCGAATTTCTTTATATAAGCTGTGTAACTATCTGAATCTTGTAGTTTTGCTCGGTGTCGGAGTAATGAAAAAGTATCATAGTCAGCAATGTTGCCGTATCTACGATATTTTTGAAGATACTTATATTTTTCTTTGAGAACCTTTTTTAAATATGTAATACACAACGTTAGAAAGTTCGCAACAGTTTTGAGCTTATGCGATATGTACATATATATAGCTATATTTAAGTAGTCATAAAAATACCTACAACCTCATCAAGCGAATTTGATTGCAACTTCTTACCCGAATTTACACAAGTCATATACTGTCTTAATTTGTCGTAGTTGCCCGATTCAAAAAGATATTTTAATCTCGGTATGATGTATTTATGATGTATATCAAAAGAATATAGTGTGTGTAATGTTTATTTTATTAATT
The DNA here is from genome assembly GCA_036924255.1 of Apodemia mormo. Lineage (NCBI taxonomy): Eukaryota > Metazoa > Arthropoda > Insecta > Lepidoptera > Riodinidae > Apodemia > Apodemia mormo. The sequence continues at coordinate 42,042,911 of JAUPFN010000001.1, read as the reverse complement.
AGCTATCACCCATTGCTGAAATTTTACCATTTACTATGCATTAAAATCTATTTTAAGTTTCACAACTGACTTTAGCCGCAAAGAAAATGTTAGACTTGTTTATGTATAATATCATGTACTTCACATAAATATAGTATGTGTATTATTTACCTATTTTTATTAATATCATGTATTTCTAGTGCATATTATTTGAAAACATTAAGTTTCTGCAGTCTTCCACAATGTAAAACTTTAACCGAGTCTTTTATACCCTGCCGTTCGAATTTATTTTTTCTCAACGCATTAATATATAGACAGATAAATTATATAAAAAATATTAAACTACACTCATTAAATAAATATTTCAAAAGTTAAACTACCGAATTCATTACATCTAAGTTATTTACTACAACATATTAATACTCACCTTTTTTACTTAACATATCGCTTAATGCAAGCATTAAAAATATACAAAGTATTAAAACTTATTAAGTGCAAAAATTTATTTCTTTTTCGTAAGCGACGAGAATTTATGTCTATTTGATCATATAAAATATTTTTTGTTTATTTATTTCCAGGGTTTTTGAATTTAGAGCATTAAACCCTTTTCCCTTGTACCTAGCATGGTCAACGGAAAACCTACGTTCATCGATCTAGCACGAATGTGGATTTTTTTATTTCCATTCATATTTGTCGTAAGATTACAACCGTATTGAAATGTTAATATAGAATATAAATTGATATTAACGGAGCGTCAGGATGTTTGCTATCAAAATATTGATATGGCAGAATCATATGTGTATGTTATCAGTTATTTTATATGTAGATGGAATATATTTAAACTGAAACTTCCATTCAATTTATATTCATGACGCTTGTTGTTGAGAGGATTCGTCGTATTAATGTGTGGGTAGTAAGAGAGGGCTTTTTGCTATTTCTTTGACAAAAGTTTGCTTTAAGTGAGACAAAGTTTTTCAAAAGTACTGTTTTAGTCTAAGCGGGGACCATAAAATGGTGATAGGATTGAAGATGGACTTTTTGGTATTAGACAAATAATAATCCATCTGTGTGGCAATATGTAACTTGTCCAATGTTTTTCGAAACCTTTTGTTTTCCTCTCTCTATTAATACTTCTCCCGTGTTGCTTTGGGCTCTTTTGAAAAAAAGCCTACTGCCGTTCTGCCAGGCAAGTCATAAAAGGTGTACGATTAGCTACATGGGGTACACTAAAAGTTTTGCACTTCTAGCTAATCGGAACTATTTGAATTTCGAATGTTATATTTTTAAAACGTTGCAACCTTCTTAGTAATAAAAAAAAAACAATTGGCGGGAAATGATTTGTCAATTGTTTTTTATCACACATCAAAGTTCTACGTACGCAACGAAAATGGAATTAAGTTGAAAAGATTTTAGAGCGATGATGATGAAATGAGTGAAATGAAATGATAATTATTTATTTACAAGAGTATGGGTGTTACAAGTTATTAAAATTAATTAAAAGTACCAGCATATTCTGCCTAATATGGGGTGTAAATATTTAAAATATATTATATATTCCAATTATTTAACACCATATGTATAGTAAAGTAATTTCTTTATAATTACTACCGGGTCGGAACGCGGCCACACACTGAGAATATCCGGCGGAAGAAATTCAGCGGGCTTGTCTTGAAAGAAAGAAAGAAATCTTCTTTTATTTTACGTATTATAATTTTATGTATACAATTTTTCTTATATTTAACAAACACATTTTATAATAATAAAGTGGTAATATTCAAAATATTAAAGAGTCTAGTCGCGAGTTCGATAAATCGCTGTTGTAAGTGATGAAGAATGAAGTACTGAACACCTTCCTTCAGAATGTACCAGTCTTTGACCAATCAGCATGTATTTATCTTACTAACGAACCCAACAAACGATTATCTGTCATATAAATTATTTGCAGGAATATTTTGGTAAGGTGGGGATTAATGAGAGGGAGGAGTAGATGGGTAAAAATTGGGGGTTATATAAGATTCTAGTAAATAAAAAAATAAAAACATGGTCAAATAATAAAAAAAAATTGGATAAAAACACCCGAGTTATCTAGCGGTGAAATATACTTTAAGTCATATTCTTATACCTATTAAATACATATAAAAAACATGAAATTTGGTCGAGACATTTCGGAGAAGTACAGTTTTTTTTTGTAAATTATTTGTTGAAACTAGTTTACACTTGTACTTTTATCCTACTATAAGTATCCACTAAATTATTTAAATTTATCGACCAGACCTGACTTAAGTCAGTACAGAATATTACGTCCTGTAGGCTTAGGATAAGCAGCGCGATAAAATTTTATATATAAGTCGTCCAAATAGATTTTAATAAAAATTTCATCTCCTATTTCAGCCCTCCTGGGACTGATTTTTTTAAAAAAATTTAGCCTATGTTTGACCCCGGATCTTCAACTATATCCATGCCATTTCATGAAAATCGGTTCATCAGTTTAGCCGTGAAAGCGTAACGGACAGACAGACAGACAGACAGACTTTCGCATTTACGATATTAGTATGGAAGTATGGATTATTTTAAAAGCATAATTATTGAACAATCTGAAATGTAACATTGTAACAACACATGTAACAAATAAAATATTTTAGTTATTGCCTTTGTGTGTGTATAGAAATTACGTTTTTAAAATGATATAATATAAACTAAAAGTCCTAATAATGCTTTAATAGGCAAAACCGGTTAACTTTAAATTGTATAAATGAAAGTGTTTGCTTTATTTTATCTTTTAATTTATTATTTAATTTAATTTTTTAAATTTTATTTTATTTCTTTTAGTTTTATTAAATTATATTTGTGAAATAGTGCAAACGGTTATGGTAAAAAAAAAACAATATGAAGATTCACTAAGCGCCGATGATGTAAAGTATAAATTATATAAATATTGTGTTGGTTTACTGGTAAAATTTTTATATTGTTGGAAAGCTTTAGTAGAACGTAGAAATTGCCTTTTGAAAGGCTTTTACTGATTCAATGGAGACGAGATGCATGCACAGTAAGATGGTGAACTGAAAGCATCTTAAAATATTCGTTAACTCAGTCTACATGTGATATAAAAACTAGTCTATATTATAATGGATTTTTGCTCAAAATACGAGTAAACTCTGTAACTCGAAGATTTTAACTATATGAACAAGGCACTCGTGTTCCTCGGATGTCACGTACAGTATTTCATAATCTTGTGGTTTACATTACAAAGTATCATTAACATCTTTGGTGTCGGCCATAGCCGATGGTCATTTATTTCCATCAGGAGAGGCATCTACTTGTTTGTTATCTTATGATATAACCTATTTCGCCTATTATAGCAATATCAGGGCTTTTAATTTATATTATCTTATTTTAAAAACATAATAACTGTACACACATAAAGACAATAACTAAAATATTACATTTGTTACACGTGCAATGTTAGATATGCTATATTTTACTTGTTTTCTTTGTATATATTCCGTAATTAAGTTTTTAAAATAATAAAGTATAAAATAAAAGCCCTTGTGATGCTCTAAAAAGCGTATTCTGTTAGCTTTTAATTATATAAAGTGAATGTGAAATAAATCTATACTAAAATTACAAGGAGGAAAGATTTGATTGGTTGTAACGATTTAACAAAAACTACTCGACCGATTTTAAAAATTCTTTCACCTTTAGAAAGCTACATTATCCAGGAGTAACATAGGCTACTTTTTACTCGACTATGCAAACGAAAGTAATGATTTTTGGTTACGCGAAAGAAGTCGCGAGTGACTGCTGGTAAATTATATTTGTAAAATAGTTCGTGACGTTATAATAAGAATTTTTTTATATCATAAGATAGCAAACAAGCAGATGCGTCTCCTGATGGAATGAACCAACCGTCGCCTATAGACACCAAAGACTTTAATGATGCGTTGCTATCTTGTGGTCTAATGCCACCGGCTGACCGGCTGCCTTACCCTCCAAACTGGAACATGACAGTGACAAGCACTGAGGCTATTGCTGCAGGTATAGGTAAGGCGATGGTACCAAACCCGGGCAAGGCAATGCAGATCTCTACCACCTAGTACCCACGATGGAAGTGACACGCATAGCCAATCGGTCGCCTTTTACGGCTTGCCTGGCAGTACTGCAGTTGGCCTCAAAGGATCCCGGACTAACAAGAGGGAATATTATAATGTTAGATTGATGTTAATTATTAAATGAATTATTAAGTTTTCATCTTATCATAGCTTCTAAGTTTTAAGATATTATGTCGTCATCTTGTTCCCGCACAGACTATTTTCAACAGAATTATTTTCCCACGCAACTCCTACATTCTCAGAGAGTTTTAACCGTGTTATTTATTTTTCAAAGGTCAAGTACAGTAATAATGTGATGCTAACCTTTTAGAAATTACGTGGTCCAGTAATACAAATAAAATTAAAAAATCGTTCTTAAAGTAAATTGTAATAAACAACAGAGCAAAATGAGATCACAGAATAAAAGTTTTATTCTTTTAGCGCGCTCTGTGTCTAATGAATCAAACAGATTCTTTGTAGTATCAACATTTATTTCATTATTCTGAAAGCAATAATTAATGCTGAAATGTTGAATGTAATGGTTATATAAAAAGAACCTTTTTAAGTTGAATTTTTTTACGTTGTTAAAGGGTTTTGTTTTTTAAGGTTAATAAAAATTCTGTCTTTAAACGACGGTAATAATATATTTGTGATTAATAATGTTGAAAATTTAAATTCATAAATATATTTATGTTTGTAATTTCACGACTATATAAAAAAAGGAATAAATAGAGGTGCATCGTACCCACGATTATGGTATTAAGTTACATGCATAAACTTTATTTTTTATACTATAGATGCTCCCAAACATACCATAACTGTTTCAAAGAGTTTGTAACAGTTCTGTTACGTTTTGTTCAAAAATGTACATATTATTGTCGATAAAATTAGCAAATATTTTGCAACAGTTTGTAATTATTTGAATAGTTACAAATTGTTTCGAACAGTTACAAACTGTTAATAAGTGTTTAAAACGATTTGAAATCCTCATATTTGTGCCGGACTAGCGGGAGGGAATGTAGGTATTAATGTTGAAGGATGTTACATAACGTTATAAAAATCCAAAAATAGATACCAATGTTATTATTTGTACCATAAAAGTTAATTAATGTTAGCTAACGTTTTTAAAATATTTTATTTTCTACACCCACACCACACACATTGAACGATAAATATTCGTTTTATGACTCAATGAATATAATTTTACCATTTTGATTTTTTTACCCATGTATATTTTCCGTTATAATTTACGAAAAGCTTGACCGATCTAGATAATAATAGGTATAATAAGTACACGAAAATACATGAATGCGTAAATTTTAAGCGATAACAATTAATTCAATGTAAATGTAAGTCATGCACACTATAAACTTCAAATGCTGTTAACTTCACGGACACAATGTTTATTATGACCAAAAATGCAAAAAATTGAGTGTTTGTGTAAACGGATGGATGTTTATTATTAAATCACGCAAAAACGGCTGAGCCGACTTGAAGGAAACTCAGCGCATATACAAATGATGACCTGGAATAACACATAGGATTTTTATACCGGAAAAATACGTTATTCCTGAGGGATTCATCAAAAGATATTATGATGCAGCAGGCTGCAGACTGCAGCAAAAACAATATATTCCATAATGGTCCAGATCTCTTTTTATAAATCTTATATAACAAAAAATTGAGACAGATGAACGTATTACATATACCGTCGTGACTACTAAGTAATTGATAAAGTTTGCAACGCCTTGACCGAGTTTTAGAACCACCACTTTCATCGGTGCTTGTAGCGGTCATGTTTCATTTGGATGGTAAAATGTCCAGTAAACATAATGCACGTGACATCCCCATCATATGAACATCCGCGTATGATATAAATGTTGGTTATTTCTTTCTATCAGATTAACTACATGTTTGTCTGCTAGCCATCATCTTGAATATTATTTGTTGTACTGAAAAAAGATTGCTTATATTTTGGCTTATAGTTTGTGGTATTACTATTTCCAATTCCTTACATCTGATTTTGTATGTAAAAAAAAATTTATATTTGAAATATTTATTAAATCAATGTTATGGTTTTAATCAATATTTTATTTATTGAAGATGGGGCAAACAGAGGTGCAAATATTTGATAAGTGGTCACCGCCGCCCATGGATATTCGAAATACCAATTGTTTTGCAGTAGCGTTAACAGCCTTTAGACAATAAATACATGCTCTTTTCTTCAAAGTTCCCAAGTCATATCCGCTCGGAAACATACCCGCTGGTAATTGATTTCACAAAGGAGCAGTGTGAAGCAAAAAGTGCTGAGAAAAACGCATGGTTATAGAATTCCAGACATTTAGATGGTGAACACACTTACCATCTCGATGATGACTTGACATTTTGACGCGATGTCTTTTATCCAAACAATTTGTTGGAAGGCTCTTCGTGATAGATGTAATAGAAGATGTAGAGCAAATCTAGATCCTGCATCATGTCAAAGAGTCAAGCCGTTTAGAAATAGCCCAATCGTCAACAATTCGAACCTCTCTACGTTGAAGAAGCGGGGAGTGGAGAGCTTCGGCTCAAATAAGAAAATAATACTCCATGTGAGGGTGCATTTGTGCCTTATAAAGTTGGAGGCATTAGGCAGGCAACGCAGTGATGTTTAGCTTTGCTGAGCACATCGACCTTTTTGTAAGATAGTTTAGTCTTACATTCCAAATATATGACGACTCCTAAAATTCTGATATACACTAAGGCTATTAGGATAGTTTCCCAAATATACATTTAATCGTAATAAGTAAGTCTGGATTGAGCTTCAAATAGTTTAACGTAGCAGAATATAACTGACAACAGACAACTTTAAAAATACAATAGAATACATTTTAAATATGCGATAGAATACAAGAAAGTAGCTCTTTGCGCAGCAAAATTACTCCAACTTTTCTATATCCATTAAATTTTGGAATGACGGAAGTGAGATTTCGCTTGTCATTTCTTGTTTCTATTTATGGTGCACTAACTTTTCATAGATTTCATGAATTATTACCACAAAAACTGACCTAATTTATTATTGAATATTTTAACATTGTTATGCAGCAACTGAGAAATAAAATGTAATTATCACTCCGTGTTGGTTCGGGCTCTCTTTGAAGAAGAGATCACCTGCTTTATGTCAAATAGTTCATATGAGGTAAACAATTGGCTATGCAAGTGATTACCATTGTAGCTACTAGGTGGTAGAGTTTTGCATTGTCTTCACCGGGTATGTTTTACCGCTTTAGATATTCCTACGGAAATGATAGTACTGCTTGTCACTGTCGTATTCTGGATTGGAGGGTTAAGTAGCTGGTAAACTTATGCATGTGGCATTGTTTTTGTTAGCTTGTTACTGTTCAGTTATTATTCCATAAAAATTTCAACAAATTTATATTTAAAAGCTAAGAAATTTTCCCTTTAACTCTAGCAAAAATTTAAAAAACCTAGGCGCATTATTATTTTAAAATACCACTTCGTAAAACCATTTACATTACGCACAAAATTTAATCTAAAACATATTAAAATACATTCAAGATTATATGATTCAACAAGGGAGGTCGAATTACATTACCTGTAATACGAGAATATAATATAGCTATATATTATTTAAGCTCTAGTATATTTTGCATACCAAATAATATGTATATGTATATATATATTTATATATATATATATATATATATATATATATATATATATATATATATATAATATGTATATATATATATATATATATATATATATATATATATATATATATATATATATATATATATATATATATATATATATACACACACATATTTATCTAGTGAAGGTGGTGGTACAGGGAGGAAGATTTATAAAAATAAGAATATCAGATTATTTCTTATTTTATAGGATAGTAAATAAGCAGACACCTCTCTGAAGGAAAGAGTCAACCATCGCCTTTCGGTGTCAAAGATGTTAATGGTGAGTTGATATCCTTGTGGTGCAGATGACTACGTTTACCAGTCTGGAACCGGAACACGACAATGACAAGTACTAACGCTATTGCGGGAGGAATAGGTTAAGCAGTGGTACGAACCCAGGCGAGACAATATTTACTACCACGTAGTAGCCACGATGGTAGGGACTTCCATCATAGCCATTCTTTCGCCTCTTATGAACTACCTTACAGAACAGAATATGATCTATTCTTTAAAGGGAGCCCGAGCGAATACGGGGTGATAATTACAGGCAATCCGTAAGAGGTGGACGATTGGCTATAGTCACTACTATCGTGAATACTAGGCGATAGAGTTCTGAGAGTTTCGCCCAAGTTTTGGTTCTACCGCCTTATCTATTTTTGCTGCAATATCCTCAATCATTGTTACTATCGTATTCCGATTTCCAGTTAGAGGGTAAGGTAGTCGGTAAGCTTATACATGTGGCAGTACAGTAACACTTATTTGGTGTTGTAATTTCTTACAGACGCTGGCCATTTGTTTTATTTTTGACAAGATATTCGATGTACAATGTCTAGAATACTTCTGAACATTGGTTTGAACAGAATTGAAATGTCGTAGGGTACACACCACGTCTGTGTCTTATACGTTTGAACCACTGACCACATAAATACTTATGGACATGCCATTGGGAAGAAAACGTATCGCCGCGCATATGAGCAAACGCTCCTATTGTGTCAAAAATTTCATACATTTGTAGGTTATATTATACCTATAGTGTAAAATAGAAATAAACTACGTTGTACTGTTTTATCGTACCAAATAAGATGGAAAGGCTTAAAAATTAAACCTGAAATGATTTTATTTCATTATTAAATTGTATAACTCTGTATTTCTGTACATAATTGAAAACTACACTGATAAACTAAGAAATTATCTTGAAAGGCGTATCCATTTAATTGCGGTTTGAACTTTTGGAAATAAACCTGAATACAACAGCTTTTAATTTTAAATAATAAATAGTAGAAGCTAGCACCAGTTCTTCGGGTAGTCGCATTGCAAGTCCCCGGAAGTTCATACAGCCAGCACAGTACCATACCACCACACGAATAGCAACACACCGTTAGCATCTTCGGTCATATCATCCTATATATGACGGTTTTTTCCGTCAGAACTCAGGAAAGTCATCTGCTTATTTGCTATCTAATGATTAGAAAAAACTTAAAAACTTTTGTTAAACAAAGTAACAGTCATGTCAAAATTTGTTTTCTTTATTTAAAAATGCTTTTAACTTTTTTCTAATTTATAAATGTATTCTTCTAATTTATAGCCAGTTGTCAGGAAATATTGATTCTCTGATATTAAATATAAAAACAAAACCTTAATTCAATTAGGGACCTTCTTCCCTTTACACTTGTTTAAAAATAACTTGACTGTTACCATAAAAGCTAAAGATACTACATTGAGGACGTAGGAAATAAGACGCCGGTTACCGGTAAATGTGAAGATGTCAGATTGAATCCTATCGATCGGTAGTACCTTGAAATCCCACTATGAAATATTGTACGCACTTTTATGTCATGGTTTCTGTTTATTTTTTTAACCGACGAAAAATCATCAGTTTGACGTGTTATATGTGTAATATTATTAGAATTGAAATATGTTTGAGTATTAACTTTTGCCCGCGGTTTCGCTTGCATGCTCCATACAAACTTCCACTCCTCAATTTATTGAAGTGGGGGGTTACAAAGAGACAAAATGTAGCCTATGTCACTCTCAATCCCATCAACTATCTCCACATAAAAAATCACGACAATTCGTTGCTCCGTTTTGCCGCGAAAGACGGACAAACAAACACACACACACACATACACTTTCCCATGCATAATATTAGTATGGATGATGATCTATTACCAGGCAAAACCGATTTTAAGGCAAACTAATTTGTCTTCTGGTAAATCAGTTCGTCATAAGCTTAAGTATCTTCACGCCCATACCCCCGGAGGGGTATGCAGAGGTACAACAAGTGCACCCACGATTAGCTGAAGATACTTGGTCCCACAAATGTGGTAGGTGGCCAGCCTATCGCCAACCGGGCACTTTTCAATCCCGGGCAACTTTGTGTTTCTCAGAAAACTGAAAAAACACTTTTTTTTCTAATATGCCCGACCCGAGAATCGAACCCGGGACCACGTGTGGTCATCGCCAACACTGGACACTGGACCACTAGACCACAGAGGAGTCGTAAGCTTATCAGGATATAATAGTATAGCCCAGGTCTATCTGGCTTGGCTTAAATACTTTTGGCTAAGCCAGTTAAGCTCGGCCAAGCCAGTTAAGGCCAGAGGTCGGCAACCTTTTGAGTTTAAAGAGACAAAAATTACAATTTATAAAATTTCAAAATTTTTAAATAGGCACCATAAATAAACAGTACTTCAAGAAATAAAGAGAGATTCCGATGGACTGACGACAGTATCGACGCGTGTCATGGGGAGAGGGTGAAAAGCGATGAAAAGAAATGTTTCTTTTTTTAAATAAAATAACTGATATTTGTGTATGAAACTATAGAGCCGCAGTATCACATCTAAAGAGTCGCATGTGGGTCACGGACCGCAGGTTACCGACCCCTGGCCTAGGCCAGACTGCTTTTAAATTATATTTTAATAAGTTATGGCTATGTGCAAGCCAATGCGTCATTACACTCGTAGGGTGCATTTGCCTGAGTGTTCATTTCCTAACATTATTTTAATTTCAAATCATATAATAATAACAGGTTTCATTTTTCTCCGTATATCATCTATCGGTTTTTATTAAATATTTTTGTTCATAAAATATCTCGTTCCAAACACAAAAAACGGGGTAAACGGACAGGAGGCTCACTTGATGGTAAGTGATCACCACCGCTCGTGGACAACCACACTATCAGAAGATTTGCAGTTGCGTTGCCGGCCTTTTAGGAAAGAGTAGGCTCTTTTCTTGAAGGTCCCTAAGTCGTATCCGTTTGAAAAAGCCCTGCCAGTAATTGGTTTCACAGAGGAATAGTGCGGGGAAATAAGTGCTCCGAGAATCGCACAGTTAAAGTTCAGCATCAATTCAGACATCGAGATGGTGAGGAAATTTTCAATTTTGTCACGATGTCCGATGGTGAAATTCTGCGGCAAGAATTAATCCAAACATTAAACAAATTAGTGACAAACAACAAGAACTAAGAATATACCTTATATATTTTATTCTTGTGAAATGGATATAATTATAGTCTCTGGCCATAAACTAAATTGAAATATCTTTTAAGTTTGACTAGAGACTTTAACCGTAAATAAAATAGTAGTAATCTATACATCTATATACATATAATAAAATAGTAGTAATCTATACATCTATATACATATAATAAAATAGTAGTAATCTATACATCTATATACGTATAATAAAATAGTAGTAATCTATACATCTATATACATATAATAAAATCGTAGGAAAGTCAAAACTGTACATTGAATATTTTTTTAAAAGAATACTTAGGGTGTGATCTACAATCGATTTCAAAGCCAAAAATATAGTTTTTAGAATTTTTGTCTGTTTGTCTGTATGTATGTCCGGGGTAAATTCAAAAAGTACTGCATGGATTACTTCAAATTTTGCATGAATATTACTAACAGGTCGGTTCAATATATAGGCTACATATTATCACGCTATCATCTACGGGGGAGGAGCTGTGCGGAGTAAACGAATTTCGCGCGGACGAAGTTACGGGCAACAGCTAGTCCATACTAATATTATAAATGCGAAAGTCTGTCTGTCTGTCTGTCTGTCTGTCTATCTGTTTCGCTTTCACGGCTAAACCGCTGGACCAATTTTCATGAAATTTGGCATGGAAGTAGTTGAAGAGCCCGAAAGAGTGCCCGTTTTTGGCCTCGTTATCGCCTCGGCATTCGATACTTGGTATCGGGTTTATTATCTTATTCTTTCTACAAAAACATTTACAAAAGTCTGAGACTGTTGCATGTTTTGCTTAGTCTGGTGATTAACTTAAGATTTATCTTTTTATCTTTATAATTTTTACCTTTATATAGTTGAACGGTCTTTCCCCGTGTTGGTTCCGGGCTTCTTTGAAGAATAGACTAACTGCCGTTCTACCAGGCAGGTCGTAAAAGGCGACTGATTGTCCATGAGAGTCACTACCATCGTGACTACCCGGACGAGACAATGCAGAACTCTACCACCTAGGTAGAGTTCTGCATTGTGTCGCCCAGGTCTAGTACCATCGCCATACCTATTCCTGCCGCAAAAGCATCAGTGATTGTCACTGTTGTGTTCCAGTTTGAAGGATAAGGTAGCTGGTAAACTTATGCATGTCGCATTAGATCTTGCCACAAGATATCAATGCACCTGTAACATCATTGGTGTTTATAGGCGATGGTTGACTCTGTCCATCAGGAGACCCATCTGCTTGTTTGCTATTTTATGATATAAAAAAAAACAGGCTGAATGCCTGTTTAACTATCAAAAAGTAGGATAGACATAAACTTATTTTAATTTAAATTACTACGTATAACTTTTCTCATAATATTCAAAGGAACTGATGAATCCAGGCTACCCACAAAGTTAGCCCGCTCGGAAATGGGTAAACTAATTCAAACTTTAATTTCTTATTAGCCTTACATCAAAAAGTAATTCAGGTCCAATGAAGGCCAGACATGCTTTATTTCCTAAATTATCATCACTTATACTAAAATTAACACAATAGTTTCTGTTCAGTGCTAGAGTTCTGCATTGTCTCGCCCGGGTCTGGTACCACCGCCTTACCTATTCCTGCCGCAATAGCGTCAGTGTTTGTCACTGTGATGTTCCGGTTTGGAGGGTTAGGTAGCCGGTAAACTTATGCATGTGGCATTAGACTTTGCCACAAGATAGCAACGCACCATTAACACCTTTGGTGTCTATAGGCGATTGTTGATTTTTTCCATCAGGAGACCCATCTGCTTGTTTGCTATCTTATATAAAAAAAAGATTGTTATTTCGGAGAGCGGGGGTTGTTTTCTACCAGGCAGTTTGTAAGAGGTTAATGAGTGGCTAAACGTGTCATTGCCGCCGTAACAACAAGACTATTTTAGCTATTCCTATATATATTATACATGCGGCATTACGAACCCGGCAAACGAATGACAATGCATTATTAACATCCTTGGTGACTAAAGACCATAGTTATCTCTTTTAAACTAGTAAAACAACCAATATTTTGCTATCGCCTATTATCAAAAAAAAAAACTAACAGATTGGCAGCGAGTAACTCTTACTCGTACTTAATTTTATTCATACCTTAGGATTCATTAATTTAAAGTGTGTGAATTCTCAATCCATCATAACGCTTTTACTTAAATGAAAAGAGATGCAGGTTCAATAAATATTAGAAACTGATTTTTCAGGCCGCCAATGTTGGCCAGTGGTTAGGTGGATTAGATATGTTCGCGATGCTCATGAGAAGTCTAGATTTGCGTTTTTGATGTGGTTACTATATGGCAAACCTACAAGATGTCATGTACTTGAAGAAATGCAGAGAAGCAGGAGTCTCTTTAAATCTCAGCTAAAGTGGTACTAAAATCATAGTGAGCAAATAAGGTTGGTTATTTTAGCTTTAATCAAAGTGTAACTTTCTTTAAGTATATTCACTTGAAATCACAAAAGCCAATCTAAGATTACATTTAATCAGATTAGTGTATTCTAAGATATCGTTATATTTATCGAATAATCCGATTTCGTTGTATTATTTTTTCTCATATCACACAGTAATAAAAGTAGAATAAGGCAAGAAACTGTTACATACCTTCTGAAAGTGTTAGCAGGGGAGCCCAAGAGGGGATTTTTGCCTTTACTCGAGATAGATTATCATAAATGAAAAACATTACATAACAAACTGAAAAATTTATTTGAATAAATTTTTCAGTTTTTGTAAATTAAATTTGAATAAATTTTTCAAAACTGAAAAAACACTTTTTATATGCCCGACCCGGGAATTGAACCTGGGACCTCGTGTGGTCAACGCCAACGCTGGACCACTAGATCACAGAGGCGAAGTTATATAAATTCTAATATAATCCAAATTATGTTTATATTTTTTTTATCTAGGCATTTGACAGTGCGCTAGATCTAGCTCCGGCCTGCACCACCCACTGCATAAATTACACGAAATGTAATGGCATGTCGGGAAACACACCATTATTCCCCCATTCCCTATCATAACTTTGTTATTGTTTGACAGTTTGAAATGAGGGTTTGTATGTAAATTCAAATAAATATTTATTTAATATTACGCCAAGTGTTTTCTGTGATATTCGAAAATCACCCATTTATGACTGACTAACTTATTTCACTTATACTACACTACTATACGCATTTAAAGTACGGGGCAATGCCTGCAGCAGTAGAACATAAAATTAAGTGTAAGGAAAAACTGGACTTAAAAGGTCTAAAATAAGCTCGGTAATATCGTATATTTTTGGAATTTTAGAAGTTGACAAACCACTTGACCCAAGTTTACATGTTTTAATTAACATGAAATTTAAATGAAATAGCCACTTTATATTTAACTCTGAAAAATGAGATAAGATCAAACCAAAAACACCAATAAAGAAAAAATCCCACATTTGTTAAAGTGCTGCGATCTATTATCAGATTTATTTCAGGTCACAATTTTATTGTAAGCTACGTGTTACACGATTTTGTATGTGTAACGCAAAAACATCGCTTCAGTATGCTCAGTTGTATGTTACTACTAAATGGTATAGCTTACTAATGGTGAAATATTATTAAAATCAAATATTTAAAAATCCAAATATCCAAATTAATTAATGTGTTTGATTGATTATATAATATAAACACTTGTACTGTTTCACAAATATAGTTTAAATTTTATATGTTACACAATCACTTTTAAACTTACAGCCAACCGGTTTCGCCTATTAAAGCATCATCAGGGCTTTCACATTTTTTTTTATAGAAGATGGGGCAAACGAGCAGGAGGTGCACCTGATGGCAAGTGATCACCGCCGCCCATGGACATCCACAATACCAGAGGTCTTGCAGTTGCGTTGCCAGCTTTTTAAGAATAAGTAAGCTCTTTTCTTGAAGGCCCCCAAGTCGTATCCGTTTGGAAACACCCCTGCCGGTAATTGGTTCCACAACAAAGTAGTGCGAGGCAAAAAGAGTCGAGAGACACGCACAGTTGTGGATTTCCAGACATCGAGATGGTGAGAATGGAATTTCAAATTTTGGTGCGATGTCCGATGATGGAATTCGGCGGCAGGAATTAATCCAAATAACTCGTCGGAACACTCCCCATGAAAGATACGATAGAAGACACAGAGTGAACCAACATCTCTGCGCAATGCCAAAGAGTCGAGCCGTTTCGAAATAGCCAGGTCGTCAACGATTCGAACCGCTCTACGCTGAATGCGATAAGAGGAAGGAGCTGGTACTGAGGAGCTCCGGCCCAGAGATGAGAACAGTACTCCATGTGGGGCCCAATTTGAGCCTTATAACGTTGAAGGCGATGGGCCGGCAAGAAGTACTGTCTCGCTCTGCTGAGCACACCGAGCTTTTTGGAGGCTAGTTTAGCCTTACCTTCCAAATGACCGCGAAACTGAACGTAATTCGATATGTCGACTCTCAAAATCCCGATCCTGAGGCTGGATTTTTATATTTCGTATATGTTTAAGCAAATCCCGTAATCCTTACAAGGGCCGGATGAGACAAGTTAAAGCTAATGGACCATTTATCTGTTACATCTAAAGCGTCTTGTACTTGTGCCCACGCACGTTGACTCCCTCGTTATCTAACGGCTTATTGGGTTCCTAATACCTATACTCGCTATAAACAGAGGTGGATTTTATCAGTATAATAAAGTTAGGGTTAGAAATTTACTAGATTTGTTTAATGCTTTTTTGTCTTTTTATCATAGTATGTGTGTGATTTTTGGAGTGTTTATTTAAGTTGGTCGCTAGTTATATTTTCTTCGATTAAGTGGACTGTATAAATATATAAGAGAGTATGTCAATTCCCAAGACAAATCGGGGATAATTGAATTCCAACTTTGATTGACACTGCCACACTTGACAGTCTACATCTTCTCCTGGTCGCACGGCGCTCCGAGGATCTTGCTGGTTGTCTTACGAGATGGCTACGCGTTTTAGCACGGCTAAGAACACGCGAGGGAGTACGTGAAACGTTAACGAATATTTTTAACTGATTCGCACCCAATTCGCACGGCGATCGTAGGCAGAATGCCGTCACCCGTCTCGCATTGACGGATGACAGAGTATGGGTGGCAGAATATTTTCAATTACCCACCAACAATTGTGATGAGAACCGAACAGTATGACGTCATAGAATAGAAAAAACACCTGGTCTCCTTATGGAAAAACATAACCATCGCCTTTAGATACCATATATGTTAATGGTGCGTTGATATCCGTGTTGCAAGGTTGAAATCTAACATACATAAGTTTACCTGCTAACCTATCCTCAAAACCGGAACACGACCGTGACAAACATTGAGGATATTGCGGCTGGAATAGGTAAGGCGTTGGTACCAGATCCGGTGAGACAAATCCGGTATCCGTATGAGGAGAGTATCCCCAAATCAAGGTGACACGACAAAGGGTGTCTTTTTAGCGGAAAATACGCAAAGCTGTGTCTTCTTGGGGTTAAAAGTTACCAGGTTTTGACGACCCCATTCCGAGAGATCGGTTAGTAGATTCTCAACTTCGGACACAAGCTTGTTTCGGCTCTCTTCGACGTGTTCCTGAGAAATACCGCTTCAGCCGGAGTATGTAGCATCACCAGTACTGTCATCTGCATAACAATGTATATTGCGAATTCGCATCATGTTATTGATATGCAGAAGGAACAGTGTCGGTGATAGCACGCAGCCTTGTAGAGCACCAGCATTGATAGATTTAAGGTCAAAGCGCGCACCGTCAACTACGACCTAGATGCTCCGATCAGCCAAAAAACTGGTGATCCACTTGCATAACTTCTCGGGAAGTCCATAAGAAGCAGCTTCGCCAGAAGCGCTTTGTGCCATACCCTATCAAAGGCCTTCGCTATGCCTAAACTAACTTAACATTTTTACATTTTCACATTAACATTTTTACATTATACAAATGTACATTTGTTTTCTTTTGTGACAATAATAAATAAAAAATAAATATTGGTTAGCCTTCGAAAAGACCCAAATTATCACAAGGAAAAGATGATTGTTGGCAATTTTACGATGTAAAAACTGGACAAATGCAAGTTGGACTTGCCCACAGAGAGTTTTGTACAAATTTCTGTGTACATTTTATAAATAGTATAGGAACTGAGTCTAGCGGCTTTTTCCGAGCATCTGCCAAAATTCAGTTTCCAAAACCTATAATATACTTTTAACAATAACTATATTTTTACGATTTAATTACAAATGTATAGTTTTCATATTTTCCCGGTACTTGTAGTATAAGACGATATAACTCGCCAAAGAGCAAACATCTCATACATCGCAATATCTGACTAGCCTCTTTAAATGAGAAATATATAATAAAATGCAGCATCTATTTTTGAGAATTAATAAACGAAGGTTTTCTCCCTTGATACCCTGAAAATAAAGAATTTTTATTTTAAATGTCTTCGAGGTTGCCTTGTGTGAAGGCAGTAATTAAAATGATAATTTAAGTACTTATTTCCAAAACAGAGTATCTGTGAATAATATTGACAAACATATTGTAGCTTGCGAACAAAATCTGCGTGGGTTTTACATTCATTGCGATTGAAGCACTATATATAAATACAAATAGCAGCAGAAATTAAGCAAATAAGTTAAACATTTTAAACGATGTCTATGCCGCGTGTCTAAAAAAAACTTTATAATATTATCTAAACGAGTGTCTTACCATCGTACAATACAAATCAGTGTTGTCAGCATGGATTTTTTAAAATATTAAGTCAGTCCAATTGATTTATAGACAAGCGGGGATAGTGGGGTAAAATACATTCATTGCGATTGAAACAATATATATAAATACAAAAAGCAGCAGAAATTAAGCAAATAAGGTAAAAATTTTAAACGATGTCTACGCCGCGTGTCTACAAAATACTTTATAATATTATCTAAACGAGTGTCTTACCATCGTACAATACAAATCAGTGTTGTCAGCATGGATTTTTTAAAATACTAAGTTAGTCCAATTGATTTATAGACAAGCGGGGATAGCGGGGTAAAATACTAATCTCCTGTACCTAACGCCAATTTTACCCTTTATTATAAGAAATATGTTTAAATATAATGATTATAAATATATTTTTTAATATAGCTAGTACGTTTTTTAAAAACGTACTTATATTAAAATAATTTTATTTAGAAAAATGAATACTTAGAATACAAAAATATTCTACTAATCTTAGTGAAAATATAGAATGGCAACATTTATTTCACTGCATAAAACAGAATATTCTTTGATTGTAGTCAGTTTACTTCGCTTTAAAATAATATTTTAATCTGGGAGATAAGCCGACAGTTTATAATTTTAAAATATGAAACATAAAAAAATAATCGCATTAATGAAATTTATATTTCATGACGATACAGAAAACAAAGATACATTTTTCCGACCTTCTTTCATAGTTCCTAGTATTTGAGAGTGTTGAAATATACGTCCTTTGCGGAAGAAACGGTCGTATATTTTAACGTTATTTAGAAGTTAGATTTTTTACTATTTTAAGGGATTATAGATTTGAGTTTATTTATATACAACATTCGACGGTAACAATGAGAATTATAACCTACAGAAAGCTTGTTGTACCTGCACATAATTAATCTCTATGGAAAACGTACTTCACGATATTTAATTCCACATCAAATTAATATTTATCCCGCGAAATATGTAACACGTTAAAGCCATTCAATATTAAATGAATTTCACAACAATTTTACATAGGCGAGTGACATTAACAATGAAACATCCTGAATATTGCTATCACAAAACGAGTTTTGTTCGCGAAATCAGCTCGCAACACGAGGGCTTACCTTGACGTGATGATAGTTTTAAGCTCATCACAGATGGTTAAGATAATATTTGATCTTAAGATGCCTTAATATAATATATCTTAAAGCAAATTTCAGAAATCGCTCACCATACAAATCGTATGAACTATCACATTCGACTAAGATAATATATATTTTACCTCTAGTATCTCAAGATACCGAATGACATAGAAACATATTTCATGCGAAGAAATATATATTTCATATCTTAAGATATCAGCTTACGATACGAAATATATATATATATATATATATATATATATATATATATATATATATATATATATATATATATATATATATATATATATATATATATGTATATATATATATATATATATATATATAACATATAGATATAACAGCTAGATTGATTTTTTTTACATTTTTTTATTGATGAAAATGATATTATTAAAAAGTTAAATAAGTTTGTTCTTCAATCAATCAGCAATATGTTTTTAACAAATATTTTTTTGCTGACATTACTAATTTCAAATACATCAGTCGGGATAGTAATTTTACACCTTATTTTAATTCATGGTAACATGATCTGATGGGAATCTAAATAAAAAAATATACCGATTAGAATGAAAATTATTCATATTAAAATATTTCTTTGTTAATATGTTTTTGCACACCTTACTCATAATGTCAGCAAAAAAACATTGTTCAAAAAATATTACTGATTTATTAAAGAACATATAAAGTTTTAATATTTTCATCAATACAAAAATTGTAAAAAAATGATGTGGTGTCGCGGGACACCAGGTAGGAACGAACTTCCTTCGGCTAAACGGCACTACTCGCTTGTGTACGCGACTGTCGCGCCTGCGCACGTCTCATTTAACGCTTTTATTCCACGCATTTTTCTTACGATTTTACTATCACATTTTTTTCAGTTCGGTCGCGCAGCAAAATCCCTATCCCCTCCAAGCCTGCCGTAAGGAACTTCGTTCCAAAAACATCAATATATTATATAAAAAAGTCGTGTTAGTTACACCACTTATAAGTGAAGAAGGATATTTCATATTATTTATTCTATATAAAAATCGTTGTCTGAGGAGCTGTCTAACAAATCAAGAAGTAAGGCCGTATCACTCATGGCTAATCAACCTGTATATAGACCTCCAACGACGCAGACTAATGTTATTCTATCTTAGCCGTGCGTGATACGTTAAGATACTGTAATATTTTATATTATAGTAGGGGAGCCCAAGAGGGGATTTTGGTATTTACTCGAGCGCGTCAGATTAACATAGGAGGGGGTACCTCGCATACTGTTAAGGCTCCCCACCAAATATAAGCCCTTTCTGTAGAGGGGGGTAACTATGGCAGAAAAAAACAAAATTAAGATAACTTTGGCTTGTGGAAATTGTCAGATTATATTTTTTTCGTTATTCTTACATCATTTCCTATATAATAGAAGAGAATTCACACGCGCTCGAGAATGTCAATACAACGTTTTCTCTGCAAATTTGTGACCCTCCCACTCCCTTACGCTACACTTGAATCGGCAGATTTTCTAAATTTTAGGTGGAAATTAATCCGCCATACCTTAATCTGACGCGATTTAGTGTTACTATGGCACACATTTTTTTTAAACATTTTTTTATCTGTAGTTTTTTCCCCACCATTAAAATGAAAAACTTTATATAACCTTTTATTTTTCCTATAATTTAATCTACAAAATCCAATAGGTTCCAACGACGCTCGAGTAACTACCCATTTAGCATCGTGGGCTCCCCTACTATTAGGGCATCTTAAGATCAAATACTATAGTATCTTAACAGTCTGTGATGAGCTTTATTCATATACCTTAAATGTATTGTAAATTTGCAATTGTTTAATTTAACCGTTTACTAGTTATTGTTATTAATTTTATTATTTACATTGTTTACTTATTCCTTTTTTTCTGTGTTAGATTTAAGTGTAGAGAATCTAACACCAAGACAAACCTTTACAAGGTTTATTGGTGTTACTGATATGCATATTGTGTGTTCTTTTGTGATAACAATAAATAAATAAATAAAAAATACATAAAATATGTCGTTTTGATTTCCCAGGCGTTTCTGAGATATAGGGTCTTGACAGAGAGATGGACAACAAAATGATTTTACAAGGATTCCGTTTTTGAGTCCAACACTAAAAATATTATTGCGCAAAGGTTTTTTAACATGGAAACTTAAAAAATATTAGGGCGCAAAAGTAGTTACTATTCACCTTTTATCTTAGTTTTTCTGTAGTGTATAATGCTGATAGTTGACATGTGTGCATCACATTATTGCAATGTTATTAATAATATTGACTAATGGATACATTCGCCATAATTACTTCGCTATCTGTTTGATAATCGCTTCAAATCAATTAATTAATGGATATTGCATTTGTAAACAGCGTAACCTTTGAGTGGTATAACCTAAAATGAACGGACTAATATGTTGAAAACTATTCATCTATATATTAATACGTAAAACAAAGCTTTACACCAATTCTTACGAGAATTACGGCAACAGAGAAGTTTGAAATTTGACACAGTTTATCTAAGCTTACATTACGGAAAACCATAAAAACCCTATAATTTTTACAAACATGTATACTATTTTCTTTGCGGCTAAAATCTGTTATCAAACTGTTTATTGTTTTTTGTTAGGTTGTTTGTACATGTATACATATGCAAAATAACATCAGTCGCCAAAAAAGGTTAGTCATATCCTATCCTCCACATTATAAATTCTGCACACAGACCCCACTACGTACATAAATTCACTATACAGTCAATCAAATATACTCAATCATTTATTGCATTATATGTTACAAACAATGTTAGGTATTACACTAATAATAATTAGTAGATAGTGAACATATATACTCTATTAGGGTATTGCAATGAAGGACTGGACCGATCCATTTCATGAAAGATTTATGTGATCGTTAACAGTGTAGTAACATTTTTCTATCAGGAGATTTTTCACAAGTTTTATAAATATACGGTCATTTTCTTCTGATTATTTTTATCTGGTAATTTGATATATATTTTTACACACATTGTATTTGGTCCGGAACTATGCATTCTTAATTTTGATTGTGGCAATTCTAAATTATACTTAAATCTACTTTCGAAGCGTCGTGGAATATCCATTTGATTTTTAAAAAATTGAGGATATTTTCTTATAAATTTAATTGCTTCCATAATGTACATTGATATATTATGTATTGTTTCATAATATATTAGGTATTGTTTATATATCTATGTTTATGTATCTATAGTAACTGTAATTTAATATACTGTAATTTATATATTATCGTGCAGTTTGTGCACCAACTTGCATGTTTTCACATCGTTCACAAGAAATCCTTAACCTGCTGGTTGTCTGGTAGAGATCGCTTTAGGTGATAAGACCGCCAAATTGTATAAAATCTAAAAGTTATTTGTTTTCTTTTGTACGTGTCCTTTTTGATGTATAATAAAGTATTTATATTATTATTATAATAGCTTCAATGTTTGTAACAGTTATATCTTGGTTTAGAGCATAAGGTAGCAAATAAACTTATACATGGTACTGTAGGACAAATAGTGGTAACGCTATTGCAGCAGGAAAAGGTAAGACGACGACCTTTTCCTGCTGCAATAGCGTTAAGCCTAGAATATACATGCTACTAAAAGAGCATGCTTGTTTGCTTCTAGGTAGTACGCTCATATTTTATAGCATGCTCTCAAAGTGCTAGTTTGCAATGCATTTGCTAATGAAAGCACAGGCCACAGAAGCATACTTCTAAGCAGCACACTTCTTTCTAGCACGTATGAAATACAGATGCTAATTAGAGAATTTAAAATAGACGTTTCTATGCGAAATCGTGTATGGAATGAATTATCACTTTTAACACTTTTAATAAAGAAACTGTTAATGAAAACGAACAATAGACGAAGGAATCCCCTATGTTGGTCCGGGTTCCTTTGAAGAATAGGCCAACAGCTATTCTGCCACGTAGGTCGTAAAAGGCGACCGATTAGCTATGCGAGTAACTACCATCGCGGCTACTAGGTGGTAGAGTTCTGCTTTGCATCGGCTGGTTCTGGTACCACCACCTTACCTATTCCTGTCGCAATAGTAGTTGTCACTGTCGTGTTCCGGTTTGGATGTTATGGTAGCCGATAAACTTATGAATGTGGTATTAGACCTTGCCTCTAGATAGCAACGCACCATTAATATCTTTAGTGTCTATAGGCGATTGTTGACTCTTTTCATCACAAGATCCGTCAGCTTTTCGCTATCTTGTAATATAAAAAAAAGGAAAAGAATTTAGTTGTGGAATTAAATTACCAATAGTTAAGTTTTGGAAGCAAGTGATAGTTTACTTAATCTAATGAGGCAGGAAGATATTGGTGGTTTCAAGAACCATTTGCGAATACAACCAGTAAAATTTGAACTTTTGAAGAAATTGAACCATTCATAACAAAAAGTGATGCCTATTTGTGAAATGCTATGGTATGCATTTTCTCTTGAGATTTTGTTTTTATATTGTGATGAACTTACGTTCTACAAACATTCACAATTTTGTTAAACAAATATATATTTTGTTTTTTCACTGCCCCATCAAACCATTATAACACAAATTATAACTTGTTCTTGTAAGCAAACCAAGTAGCATAGAATACGTTCAGACTTGCTTTGAAGCCACCCCCTTCGCCCCCGCAACTTACACTGTGTGCTAATTAGCATGAAAAATAGACCGACTTCCGATTAAGTAGCGTGCTTATTCACATGGTTTGATTTATTCACAAGCATGCTCTCTCGTATACACGTGCTACTTATATGCTACTAAGTAGCATTTACTCGAAATTGGCATCCTTTCGTTCTACTACGTAGCATGTGTATTTCCGCCCTTTAGCCGAAAAATAGCCGGTCTTGCGATTAAGTAGCGTGCTTATTCACAAGCATGCTCTTTTCGTATACACGTGCTACGTATGTATTTGCTACTAAGTAGCATTTGCTAGGAGAGTGCTATAACACAAAAATACCAATCATTATCGAAACAAAATATAATTTTTACGTATTACAAATTATGTTTATATAATTTCGAGGCTGTCCCTAAGTAACAAAATTAATAATACAGACCGGTATCTAATAAAAGAGAAAATCCTAGTTTGGGTTTGATCAATCCCCTATAATGCGATATTATATTTTTCTAACTTACGTCAATAGAATTGGATTGTATTATATGACTCATAAAGGTGCCTTTACATTCTACAATAATATACATTTATTGGTTTTGTTCTACTTCTGGTAATACAATATGTTGCCAAAAACATCACCAAGAAGCGGCTCTGCTGATAGTCGGCTATAGTCACGAAATAAAGAAAACAAGGGGAAGTGAAGAGTGGGCGTGCCGCGTGCGTCACTATTATGCGCTTTTACTCTAAATTGCCTTAGTGATACTTACCATATCATTAGGAGATAGTCGTCGTGCGAAAATCTAGTATACACTGAATTATGCCGTATTGTGCCATCCTTGAATGCAGAAATGATAGTAGAATACAGATGATTAAAAATGGAGATATTTCATATCGTTCGAAAGTACAATTTTCATTTTATTTTAATTAAATTCCTGATTTAATATAATCTCTAATGATATAATAGAAAGTCAAACTAAAATCAGCCGTACACCTTACATATAAAGTTCATTTTAGGTTGACCTAATTTTTCTAGAAAGATATACGTAATGACAGTTATTACGTTATCGTTCTAGAAAGTTCTCTACTCAAATATGATCGACTGAAAACTACGGAAAATCAATGCTGCCATCTATTGTAGAATAGCGAAACTATTACGATCTTAAGTTTCACTATTGTACAAATAGATGAGTCTATTTTGAATAGACTACAAAAGGACGTAAATACTCTTTTTTTTTTGTAGCAAAATAAAATTAATTGTAACGCAGTTTGGTATATTTTTAAATTTTCTTTTTGTGTGTTTCGGATTATTGCTGTTTAAAATGAAAACGACCAATGAAACAATGTTTGCATTAGTAGTTTATATGCAATAATGCTTATTTTATGTGTGAGTGTGGCGATCGCGGTCCTGATACAAATGTTTGTACTTGCCATTTCCGCTTGTTTTCTTTATTTCGTGGCTATAGTCTATAGATATATATAATAATAATATAATAATAATAACTTTATTTTTTCATAACACAACACGGATACACAATAACATTTATAAAAAACAAAATTTTGCGGGTAGCGTTTAAACAAGATCACTGTAACTAGAATATTGTAAAGTTATACCACTAAGTCTAATGACCTAAATTTCTTGAACAATTTTTACAACATATAATAATTTAAAATTTTAATTTAATGTTTACAATTGGTCTTAATTGTATACTATTTGTGCGTATTAAAAACTATGCGTTTTGGTACCTAAACTAGGCCTAGCCTGTATTTTAGGCACCATATTCTCCCTATATTGCAAGTCTATGATGTGGTACACACTATTCAAGTTCTAGTAGGCCAATGAGTTATGCTGTTAAATAACCAAGATAATTACACACACTAAAATATATAACCAGCTTACTTAATTACTAATTACTTATATAATATATATATATATATATATATATATATATATATATATATATATATATATATATATATATATATATATATATATATATATATATATATATATATATATATATATAGATATAAAAGATATTACTGATAGTTTATTATCCTCATAGTTTTGTGCGCATTGTCAAAACGGCTTTTTATATGCAACATATAACAAGTTGACCCCGAACTGCTACTGAGATCTTTTCAGGCAAAATTCACCTAAACTTGACTCTAGACTTTGACAACTTTACACACCCAGAGATTGAATTCGGTATTTCATGATAAGAATCGAGCAAGTTAAACAATATATATATATATATATATATATATATATATATATATATATATATATATATTGGGTCTGTTATACAAACATCTATTTTTATATCATAGAATATAAAAAAAGTAGACAGTTCCCCTGATAGAAAGAGCTAATCAGCGCATTTACCTAAACATCAAAGATGTAAATAGTGCCTTCCCTATCGCGTGGCACGGATGAAATGCAACAAGAATTTACTGGCTACCTTACCCTCAAACCGGAACAAGACATTGATAAGTACTCAGAGTATAGTAACAGGAATATGTAAACGAGTGGTATCAAACCTGATTATGACGTTACTGTAGTCTACCGTCTAGTGGTAGTAGTAATTACATGTTTAGCCAATCTTCTAACTTTTACAAACTGCCTGGCAATTATACTGGTTGCCAATTCTTCAAAAGAGGACCAGGTTAACACGTGGTATTAAGTTTAAGTTACTTTATATCTACTTTACAATTTTATTTTTTATTCTTAATGATTTTAATATTTTGATGTGATTTATTTATGTAAGTATATATGTATTCATTTTTTATAAAAATTACATCTATACCTATTAATATTATAAGTGCGAAAGTTTGGATGTTTGGATGGATGGATGGTTCAATCACGCAAAAACTACTGAACGGATTTGAATGAAATTTGGTACACATGTAGATAATGACCTGGTATAGCACATAGGCTACTTTTTATCAAGAAAACATTAGGTGATTCCGCGGGATTCACCAAAATATTTTACAATGCAGCGGGCTGCACGCTATAGCCAATGTATAATAATTACTTTTAAGTTATTGCTTTTGAAACTTGTTTTAACATAATTTTGGAATATCACATATATATTGATAATTAATTGCGAAGTTCTTCAAATCTGTCTTGTTTGCGTATACTGAATACTGTAAACAACACAAATTAATCACCAGTAATTAATGACCTGTCGGCTGCGTGTACGTGTATCAATATCCGGTGGTTATTGTATTCGGTGATATTGCACTGCCGCTAAACAGCTTAAGTGTGGATAACTATATTGTCATTGCCTAAATGTTACATACCAGTGAAATGGTTTGATTTGTAGACATGTATGATTTAATTATTATATTTATAGACATGATAAGATTCTCATGGAACATTTCCATTATTTTTATGTCAAACGAAAGATTAACATTATTGTTAATGTATTATTAAATTCGTTTTAATGTGATGTAATATGATAAACTTGTACTAGAGGCAAATTTGGGAATGGCAGATATTTTTAAAATTTTGATTATTACAAAAGTCTGGATTAAATAGAAGTCTACTATAAAGGCTTTTT
Organism: Apodemia mormo; assembly: GCA_036924255.1. Taxonomy (NCBI): domain Eukaryota; kingdom Metazoa; phylum Arthropoda; class Insecta; order Lepidoptera; family Riodinidae; genus Apodemia; species Apodemia mormo. The sequence goes on along the minus strand of JAUPFN010000001.1, from coordinate 42,015,582 downwards.
TTAAATTTCACGTTTTTATAACACGAAATTAGCCAACAACAAACAAACTCCCTTATTCTATTACTAATCAGTTACTCATTATTTTCTATCCGGGAGATCTGTGATTTACTGGTTTATATCAAGTAAGCGAGTTCCGTTACGTCTCACCCGAGAATGGGTAGTTTAAAAAATACCACTGAGAGTACCGAGCTCAGATAGCTATTAGCTTTTGAACGATAGTTGCTAATCAGAAAAAAGCAATGTTAAATTACCAGTTGAATACTAGCTGATACAGGAAATTGTTAATAAAATCTGTTTAAAATAGAAGCTATATATTGGAATAAGTATAAGTCGAGCTGTATAAACAGCATTGGGGAAAAGCGATAGTAAGAATAAAGAACATGACGGTTTTTTGTTTCATTAACATATAATTCCTATTAAGTGAGAACATACTATCAAATATTTCGTATAGTGTAAAAGGCTCTTAAAATTTGTGTAAATATCCTCCAATTTGCTTTTTGCATGAGAAAAGGAATAAGCTGCTTCATTCGGTACAAATAATAAGTTAACAAGATAACAAACATAAAAATAGTATTTTATTACGCAAAATTATATAACAAGTAAGTATTCTTTCTGGATTATTATTTAGATATATTTCTTTGTACCTGTAGCGGTTCAAGCAATCTATAAACTCTACCAGAAAAAATAATAAAAAATAGAAAAAAATAAATTTAAAAATTTAATCCTGAACCGCGAAATAATTGTGATATCACAATTATTTATCTTGTACACACTGTATACAAGGTTTAACACTTCTTAAATGGACTTCGGTCCCCAGGCGTACTGCCTGAGGACCTTGCCTGGCTGGGAAAATCTTCCTTTTCTCCTTCCTTGTCCTTGTGGGACGTCATCAACTTACACAGCTATGATGTCACCTGACAATAAGTTGTCCCGCTAGTTCCATCACTATGACTCTTCAGCGGTACGAACCAGCGGCGTCACAGTTCCCAATTTTAGAAATGAAATCTGTTATCAATCGTAGCAATCGAGACTGATAAAATATATTAATACTGATTTAAAATTCAATGACTGATGAAGACAAATCTGATCAGACAACTTATGTGAGATAGCTAGTAAGGATTTTTAGCAAAAAAAAAGAAAAAATACGTCAAGGATAATAAATAAGACTGCGTGAAGTTAACTAACTTGCCACTTTTTTGTAAATTATGGTAATGTATTTTTGGCGTCTTTAATAGATATAGAATAAATTGTTAGAAATTAAAAATAAAAGCATTCACGCTATTGCGACAGGAATAGGGACGGCAATGGTATCAAATACCCGGGCGAGATGTTGCAGAACTATACCACCTAGCAGTCATGATGGTAGTGTGTCTGGCGACACACTACCATTATGACTAGTCGTGGGCGTTTAAACGATATAGGCTTAAAAAATTAGGCTTTTCAAAATAAGCCCATAAGCGCGCTTACGGATTTAAGCTGTTTTCGTTTAAACGTTGTTTAAGATACAAAAATTTAAATACTATATTAGCATGATTGAATTTTGGTTGGTTAGTACTTTTTACAACGAATTGACAACTTACGTTTTTTCAAGTTCTGAGTTCCAGTACGCTTTTCGTTGTTGAAGCGATTCGACGAGCTCATCAATTGTTTATTTTATTTAGCGCGACAAATTTCCAAAGTAATTTTGTTTATATTAATTATTGAAATTACGTGATGGATAAAAAAGTATATATTGTGTTACTATTCATTTCAGACAGTCCTAAGTCTGAAAAGTACGAAAGGAAGTTGATTGATTGAGAAAGTACCTTATATATAAAATTCTCGTGTTACAATATTATTTACCATACTCCTGCGAAACGGCTTTACCGATTTTCATGAAATTTTATATGCTTATTCAGTAGGTCTGAAAATCGGCTACTGTTTATTTTTTTATACCCCTAAGTGATAAGGGTTGTCCATCCCTAACATTATTTTTTAATTTTTAAGACAATTTTTTTTATTTTTATTGGAACAAAGTTCCTTATCGCGCGTTGTGAAAGGGGGCTAGACGGAAAAAATTCTTACGAAAAGTTGTCACGACACTTTTTGCTATAGTAAGGTATTCTAAGCACAGAAATATCCAGCCACTTCCCTTTAGCTCGTGCATTGAAAGTGAAAGAGTCTATCTACTATTTGATTGAGTTTACTTTTTTTTCTAGTGCCAAATGTTCGACATTTATACAGAATTTCGGTCGAATGTCGAATTTCGACCAAAAGTTGAATTTCGACGGACAGTTGAATTTCGAACGAGTGTCGAAATTCGACCGAGTGTCGAATTTCGATCGGTTGCCGAGTTTCAACCGCCGGTCGAATTTCGACCGGGTACCAAAATTCGACCGCGGGTCGAAATTCGACTGGGTGCCGAAATTCGACCGCGGGTCGAAATTCGACCGGGTGCCGAAATTCGACCGTGGGTCGAAATTCGACCGGATTCCTAAATTCGACCGTGGGTCGAAATTCGACCGGATGCCGAAATTCAACCGTGGGTCGAAATTCGACCGTGGGTCGAAATTCGACTGGGTGCCGAAATTAGACCGTGGGCCGAAATTCGACCGGGTGCCGAAATTTGACTGTGGGTCGAAATTAGACCGGGTTCCAATATTCGACTGGGTGCCGAAATTCGACCGTGGGTCGAAATTCGACCGGGTGCCGAAATTCGACCGTGGGTCGAAATTCGATCGGGTGCCGAAATTCGACCTTGGGTCGAAATTCGACGGGGTGCCGAAATTCGACTGTGGGTCGAAATTCGACCCGGTGCCGAAATTCGACCATGGGTCGAAATTCGACCGGGTTCCGAATATCGACCGGGTGCGGAAATTCGACCGCGGGTCGAAATTCGACCGGGTGTCGAAATTCGACTGGGATCCGAAATTCGACCAGGTGCCGAAATTCTATTTCGCATTGAACAGTGTGGTGTCGCGACGATTATTTTTGTTGAGTGTATACAGGTTTTTTGTAAATAATAAAAGGAACTTCGTTCCATTCTGGTGTCCCTTGACACCTCTCAAGTTTTTTTTTTAAATTGTGGGTTTAAAAATACATACAACCCTCATATTCACCCTTCTATCATCAAGCCCTATTTTTTAATTCAATAATTTATATGACGAAACAACGTTTGCCGGGTCAGCTAGTATTGTATAATAATTTGTATTGTATTTGATAACACGTCATTTCTATAAGCTAGTAATAAGTAATAACACTAACAAAACCACAAAACATTAAACGCTTTTTTCAGCTCTCAGCTTTATCGGTCGCTACTAATTCACTTAAATCTTCGTTTTATAATTGACCTTCTCAACGATCAACAACTTTTGTTTAAAAAAGCGTTTAAACGAAAAGCGCTTTTTTAAGCACGCTTAAAAGTATAAGCAAAACGTTTAAACGTGTTAATAATTAGAAGCCGTTTATCACATCTCTAATCATGACTGCTAGGTGGTGGTACCGATTGGCTATACAGTGACACGTATAGCCAATCGGTCGCCTTTTACGACCTTTCTGGTAGAACGGCAGTCGGTCTATTTTTAACACAGGGGAAACTTTAATCAAACGTTTATTACTGTGAATATATTACTATTTAAACTCCATTTTATTATTGATTTCAAAACAAATTCTGAGAAAAATAATGTCTTATCCTGGGTACTTACAGTTAATGGCTACGCTTGCAAATCGGACAGAAATAAGCAGTTTTCTGCGGTAATTTTCTACAAAACCAAATCCAACGTAATTTATGATCATCTGAGAAAGAACGCTTTTGATATTTTAATGGTGCTATTAATAAAAAATTATGCAAAAAATAAATTTAAGTAGTTTAATTTTTTCTTAAAATTATGGATTTGCGTGAAGACTAAATGCGTAAATTGGCTATATTTTACTTTACACATACACATACAAACACAAACATACTTATATCTTCACGCCAAATCCCTTACGAGGTAGCTAGAGAGAATTGAGTTCCATACATCACGATCTAAACAGATTTGCCTCGCTTTCTCCACATTTATAACTCTTCATACGGGTACGCCGGTTGCCGATATGCCGGCAACAACATATTAATATTGAGAAAATTTATCTATCTATAGCGTAAAAACCTCTCCCTCCATGAGAGTCGAGGAAGAGGATTCCTGTTACAAAATAAGCTATCACCAGATTCCATGAGAATCCAGAAATCTGATGACACAAAGGGTAAGTTAAATTAAATACTTCACAAACCTTTATTACCACTTAACACGAAGCACCGAAAAAAAACTGGTTTGCTTAGAATAAGAATAAAATTGTTATTTTACAATCAATACATAAAAATGCGTTTTATGTATTGATTGTAAAATAACAATTTTCCAAAAATTACACGATATGCTTGAATATATTATCTAAGGAATGTACTAACTTATTACATGATAGAATGTACTTTACTCGATCATATGAAATTCCGAAAACAGGCTAAAAAAATCTCTAAAACAAATAATTTGTTCACAATATTTATAATTTTCCATACGATTTTTATATGGTGATATTTAGTTTTAAATAGAAAAAAGAATGTACTAAATTTTGTTTATCGGCTGAAGTCATATATTTATTTATCCGAAAACTAAACGTTTCCCAGCGGTTTCAGAACATACCACGCCGCCCACTTTCTATAGTATTACACACCATAACACAATCAAATAATTTGCTTAGTTTGGGGTTAGATCAGTAAGTGTAATTTATCCCTTGAATATTTATTTATTACTTATTTATGGGTATAATTCAGCCTTCTAAGTATTGACACAATACTATGCCTAATATATTACACGCGGTGGACACACTCCAGCCAAGTTCAACGAAAAGGAACTGCCGGCGTTCCGGCAAAGGAAAGGAACAACTCAAAAACTATTAATCCTATACAAAGTTTTGTAAATGTAACTCAAAAATTTATTGAAATATAAACAAAAAAATTCGGCGCTGAGGATCAAGACTCATCTTACCAACTGACAAATTGGTGAACCGTGGTGGATAGGAAAGTCTATAGACGTTCTTCTTATATTACCTACCCCGCGAGGGAAGCGATGATGATAAAGCATCCAACTGTATATTTATCAATACTTCCACTAACAAGATGACAGCAATACGTACCTATCTAAAAGTAAATAGTTTAATATATAGGGTTACTTTTAAAAGTCCGCCCAAATTTTCAGAGGCTGTTCAGAATCGATATTATGTCCGAATTATCATCATTGCATCATAAAACTCAACAGAAGTGAAGTGACCTGAGAAAAGTTGTGGGCACTATAACAGGGCATTGCCATATTAACCGACATCTATTCAACAGAGGTGTAACAGACAGTCCTTTGTGCCGCGGCTGCATGGAAGAACAAGAAGTAACCACTCACGTTCTTCTGGAATGCATGAGCGTGACTGAATAATGGACACGCATCCTGAAAAACTCAAATACTCCGAAAGAAGCTTGCGACAACATCAGCCGTCTTATAAGTTTCTGGAAGAGAATGGCTGGAATAGATATAGCCAGCTATGTACAAAGACCCAAGTGGCTAAGTGCGAAAATAAAATGGCTTAAAAAATGTTCGGTTTATGAAAAAAAATTCAAAATTTAACTTTTATCCTACACTAAAAAACAAAACGCATGGATATAATTTCAATTACACAATATTCGGACCAAAATATTTTAGTGCCTTCAACCAAATTAAAAGTAATCGAGAAAAATGTACTTAGAGCGACTGATTACATTTATTACTATTGTAATTATTAGTAAATGTAAAATGACACACTGCCAGCTTTACAGAATTCATTCACAAGACTCGGTGCATGCAATTTATGAATTTATTAGGCAATTTTTAAACAAGTATTTTTATATTAACTTGCAATAATTTTACAATAATAATAAAAAGGCACTTTCAATTCAATATTTAGTTCCTAATTTTAAAATTTTGGCCGGGCCTTTAAAAGTAATCTTGTATACAACAGCATTTCAAGCAGCAGCAGTCATAAAAATATTATATTCTTATTATTATAATAATATAGATAGGATATAATAATATAGGTAATGGCAGAAACAGAAATACTTTTGGTACACGCGTTCTACGTTCCTAGTTCAGGTAATGGATTTTAATATTTTATAGTATTAGTAGTCTGTGGAACTGGGATTATATCGAAGCTGTAGAACGGTAATATAATATTTTTGTATAAGGTATTACCTAATTTTGTGAAATACCTAATCTCTGTACCTAATCCAATATATACGCTTCACCTGTAGTCAGAAATTATTACAGGTGGTAAATCTGTGCTGCAGATATATCGCTCATGACTTTAAATAGGTTAAATGTTTATAGTATGCAACAATAAAAGCACTTTTCTTAATCCGCATCATAGTGGTGGGCATCTTCGGAACCCTAAATTGCGTGTGGCCCGACACGCAATTTACCATTTTTTTTATATTTTTTAAGTATCACTGTTTGCCTTCCAAATAAAATAAAATAAAAAAATGAAATAAAATAAATATATGTTTGCAATAAGTTACCAGACAATGCCTTTGACTATTGGTTAATGTTTTTGTCACTCGCTGTGTATTTCTAATAAGATTTATTTTGAGAAGTAATCTTTGAAATATTTGAATTGCAGAATAATTCTGAAGAACTTAAATTTGTTTGTAAATAACTTTGAACAAACCTCAAAGTGATCTGCTTGCAAGCTTTGTTACAAGCAAATCTTATCTGATTTAGTCTTTTAATTAAATATTTGTCGGTTTTAATATTATGGATATTTATTGTAGAATAATTAGAAAATCTTATAGGTTTCTTTGATATGTAATTTAATATTATAAGGTAATAATTTAATAATAAGGATCGTGATATTCCTGTAACGAGTCATCACAATTTCATATTCGATTTATATATATATATATATATATATATATATATATATATATATATATATATATATATATATATATATATATATATATATATATATATATATATATATATATATATATATATATATATATATATATATATTAGTGTGATTCATTTGCGACAAACATTTTTTTTTTAGGTGCTCAAGCAAAATTTTGTTCTACATATTGAAAAAAAAATTTCCACCAAGTTAGAGCTCTTAATTCGAGTATGAAGTGCTTGCCGTTTTAATTTGATTTTTTCCCATTAGAAATGCATGTAAATATTTTTATTTTTTTTCAAATTTCTAATGCTTGGACACATTTAATGATATTGGCATTCTGATTGCTGAAATATATCCAGGATTCCACGCTCTTTAAATGACTTTTCGTCAATTTTAATGTCGCCTGCTTTGGTCCACTGGTACCATCTGTCAATGTTATATTTTCGAATAAAATGCACATTTTTTTATTTTTACAGCGAAAATTGATTGATAGATGGAAAAAATAATACATATTTTTATAAAAAATTTGATTCTCTTCAAAAAAGGTCGTAACTTAAGTCTCTCAGACTCATAGTTTTTAACTTGCAGTAACTTTTGTAACTAAAAATGTAGAAAAATGATAAAAAAATTACAAATTATGATGTTTAAATTCAAGTTTTTGTTTCAAATTTATTTTTTTCATTACATTGTCAATTTTACTTTTTTTACTTTTATACCTGAAATTTTACACATACTGACATACAGACACACATACACACACAAATAAATAAATAACACAATAAGCGGGAAACAAAAAAGTTAATACAAAATTTTAATAAATTTGTAATTTATCATAGTTTATATTTTTATTAGAAATACAACCGAAAGAAAATGAATTGTTATTTTATAAACTTTAAATGAAAGCTCTGTAAAAGTTGTAAACGACACAGCCGAGCGATGTGTTGCGCTCATTATATATATATATATATATATATATATATATATGTATATATATATATATATATATATATATATATATATATATATATATATATATATATATATATATATATATATATATATATATATATATATATATATATATATATATATATATATATATATATATATATATATATATAAATTGGTTAGCGCTCAGCACTTATATTTTTATTTGTTATTATTATTTTTTTGTAAGACGAGCACCAATGCCCGCGATAATTTTTCGTCCGGGTCTGGTACCAGCACCTTACCCGTTCCTGCCGCAATAGCGTCAGTACTTATCATTGTCGTGTTCTGGTTTGAAGGGTAAGGTAGCCAGTAAATGTTTGCATGTGATGTTCATTTATGGTGTCTATAAGCGTTGTAACTCTCTTTTTGCTAAAAAAAAGAAAAATCTGCTAGTTTGCTATCCTACGAAATAAAAAAAAAACATGTACTATATTATCTAATATTAATTGAAAATAGTTTATAACGCACTTGTATTTTACTTTTATTTCACTGCAGGTATAGACTATAAATTATTTTAATTTAATCAACTGGTTCTGATTTTTAAAGCATCTTTAGGGTAAAGAATATTACGTCCTGAAGATACTTCCTGAAGAATGCGAAACCGGACGATTAATTTAAAATAGTATCTTCACGGCCGTATCCCCAAAGGGATAGGCGGAGGTACAACAAGTGCACCTACGATTAGCCAAAGATACTTGGTCCCACAAATGTGATAGGTGGCAAGCCTATCGCCAACCGGGCACTTTCTAATCCCGGGTAACTTTGTGTTTATCAGAAAACTGCAAAAACACTTTTATGTACCCGACCCGGGAATCGAACCCGGGACCTTATGTGGTCAACGCCAACGCTGGACCACTAGACCACAGAGGCGACCGACGAGAGGAGAGTAATTTAAAATAATTTATAAAGTGTCAATATCTATGCATAATAGTACATTTATTAATTTTAATTTAAAAAGCGAATCCGTTACAAATTACTTCATTTTACCAGACGGCCTATATGTGTCACCATCATCGTGACTACTATGTAGTTTGGTTCCACAACGTTTCACCCTGATCTGGTACTACCGCCTTGCCTTTTACTTTGAGGTAAAAAAAGTAAATAAGAAAAATGTGTAGAAAATTTCTTGTGAGAACTATAATCACACAAAAATTTCTACTTGAGCGATCATCAAATTGAAGTAAGGTTCTAAATTGTCCATAAAAAGACGGCCGCAATAAAATGAAGGTCTCTGCAATCGGACGTGGCATTAATTTAATAGTAATTCAACTAAAACTTTTAGGTGCCTCAAGTACGACCAGACAATCTACGAAGAAATAATTCATCCGCTTTGTTTTAGGCCTTAAACTAGATTTGATTTTGCTTAAATTTTTATCAACGGTTCTGCTCGAATTATTTTAATTTTTATTCAAAATTTGAACCTCGAATATTTTTTTTTAATAACAGCTATATTATGTAAATCATCATGACGCGTGCAGTGGTTTGAAAACGCGCTTATAGATCAGACAGTCAGGTGTATAACGAGAAAATCTAATGACTACCACAAACGAAGTGACCTATATGCCTTTACAGTGTGTAAAGAAAACCCTGTCCGATAATTAAAGGTATTATTTGGTACCGCAATACGGTTACAAATGTGTTATTATTTTATGGATATTAATTAATTAGATTTTCCAATAAAACAAGTAATCTTAAATGGTATTTTCATACATTAAGTATGAAAACATCGAATAATTTTTTTTAATAACAGCTATATTATGTAAATCATCATGATGCGTGCAGTGGTTTGAAAACGCGCTTATAGATCAGACAGCCAGGTGTATAACGAGAAAATCTAGTGACTACCTCAAACAAAGTGACCTATATGCCTTTACGGTGTGTAAAGAAAACCCTGTCCGATAATTAAATGTATTATTTGGTACCGCAATACGGTTACAAATGTGTTATTATTTTATGGATATTAATTAATTAGATTTTCCAACAAGTAATCTTAAATGGTATTTTCATACATTAAGTATGAAAACACCTACAAATAAGTAAATTCCTTTTTTAAAAGAATGCCGCGTAAGTCGGATGCTACCGAAGGACACGCGGTGCGTGTGCGGCACGTTTAAAGTTCCTTTGTAAAAAGCCGAAAACGAACACCGCGCCCATGCGCGGTGTTTGTGCGAAAGCCGCCATGAAGCGAAACAATGAAACAACAGCTCCAAGGTGTTGTCATTTTTAAAATATTTGCTTAACTCTAGGCAGACATGTAAAAATACGAATATTAAAAAAGCGATATCTTTTTTATTTTCAGAAATAAAGTCATTTTAATATCCTTAACCTATATGCCTCTTTGGAATCGGACAGGGTTTTTTTTTACACACTGTATATACTACAACGACGCCCCCTAAAACGCTTCTTAATATATCTTCTTAATTATGTGATAAAATGTAGGAGTTTAGAAATAAAGAGGAAAATTATTTGGATAAGCGCGAGAACGTAAGTTAATGTAGGCAATCTATTGTTTTTAAGGTTAGATACTGCAGCAATGGGCATTACCATTCATCTCGTTTAAATAATAATAGCCAAAACAAAACAAATGGAATTCTTTTTAATTCAACAAGTAAATGATCGATCGATCGAGACTCAAACCTCATGAAACCAAATTAATAACTTGCACAGCTTTGAGGACGTGTAATATATCTATGGTGCACAGGTTCCCTCCTGTAGGGGCTTGTCTACGTAGCAGCTGACTCTATTTGTTATTTTTTATCACTGGAATTATGACGGCTAGAAACTGATGGTACCAACTTGGGCGAGATATAAAATAAAATAAAGATGATAAACATTAGATAAAATAGATTCATAAATGTGAGCAGAAAAAAACAAACGTAAGAGTATTTGAAAATTACAATTAGTAACTTAATAACTACAATTAATAAAATAAAATAATAAATTATTTTTTTTCGCCGTGTTGTTCCCGGCCTCCTTTGTAGAATAGGCCAACTGCCGTTCTGCCAGGCAGGTCGTAAAAGACGACCGATTGGCTATCGAGTCACTACCATCGTGGCTACTAGGTGGTGAGTTCTGCATTGTCTCGCCCGGGTCTGGTACCACCGCCTTACCTATTCCTGCCGCAATAGCGTCAGCGCTTGTCGCTGTCGTGTTCTGGTTTGGAGGGTAAGGTAGCCGGTAAAGTTATGCATGTGGCATTAGACCTCGCCACAAGATAGCAACGCACCATTAACATTTTTCTGTCTATAGGCGATGGTTGACTCTTTCCATCAGGAGACCCATCTGCTTGTTTGCTATCTTATGATATAAAAAAAATAATTATATAATACGTCATACACCTCACATCTTTCACAATCACGAGACTTTTCTAAATGGGTGTATCTATTATTAAATGTTTTTAAGTTTGCTGTGGTTATGTTTAATATAAGAGGTGTATCTATTGATTACGGTTTTTACTTTTTGATGTGCTACAAATACTATGGCCACCCTAACATCATTTTACGAATTTTATTTTTCATTTTATTAATTATTAATTATTCTAAATACGAATGAAACCCAACGCGGTTTTGGTATGTTGAATCTACAAATTTGCCTATTATCCAGTAACTTTGAAAACTTAATTTCCTATTATACTATTTCCATATATATTTATTTTCTCGATGACAGTTCTAACTGTGTTGTATATAGTTCTGATAGTTGTAGTATTGTGACCAAATAAGTAATGATATCGATCGCATACATTATATTTTGAACAAAGAATATATATATATATATATATATAATATATATATATATATATATATATATATATATATATATATATATATATATATATATATATATATATATATATATATATATATATATATATATATATATATATATATATATATATATATATATATATATATATATATATATATATATATATATATATATATATATATATATATAATATATATATATATATAATAATATATAATGAAAAAAATATATAAATATATAGATAAGCACAAAGATTATAATAAACATCATATAATATAATCCAAAGGTATGAGAAATGACCTCTAAATAAGAAATATAACAAAAACATTCAGATATATTTTTTCGAGGTTGGAACACTCATTGGCCCAGCGCTACAACAACACGGTCTAGTCACGGATGCTAGTCACTACATTTTTGTTCGCTCATTTTTAACATTATCGTTACGTTACGTTGTGTTTTTTATGTTCCTCGTGCGCCGAGGAAAAAACGCCAACCACGACATATGACATCGGTTGACAACTTCGACGTTGATGTTATTCGCCGTCATATATATGACTATTACTAGAGCAAAACAATTCCAACACTTAAAAAAAATGTTGTTTTTTCACATGAATGGTTTGTTTCATGGCCAAAAATAGTCATTATGCTTGGTTTTTAAAAAAATTGGTTTTTCTTATAAAAAATCGGACAAACGTAAAATATTGATGGAGCGTCACGATGTTGCTATGGCTCGCTGCGAATTTTTGAATGAAGCCAAAAATATATCAAGATTGGTCAAATGTTATTTTTACTTGGTTAAATGCAAATCACACAGTATCTAAGAACTGGACTGACGACACCACCGCTTCCACTAGTTCAGCGCCAATGGAAAAAGGTGAATGCCTTATCATATGCCATGCAGGGTCTATAATATGTGGATTCGTGTCAGATCCTTTACTGGCCTTTAAATTCAAGAAAACAGTGGACTATCACGAAGAAATGAATGAACGCGGAGATTTATGGAGGATGGTTTAAAGAAATGGTGCAATCTCTGGAAGAACCTAGATCCTAGAACATATCACTCCAGACAAATTGATAAAATGCTGATGCAGGCCAACAAAAAACAAGAGATAATTGACTGGCTCCAACGTTATAGCGAAAACGTGGATATTACTTTATTAAAAGTACAATTAGTGAGTATTTTAAAATCGAAAAAAAACGTCTCTAAAAGATATCGACGAAATAGCTGTCAAATGTGGTCATTCGGTTCTTCGACTTCCGCCGCATCATTGCCAGTACAATGCCGTACAACTAATATGGGCACAAATCAAAGGACACGCCACTCGAAACCCGTCCCCCTTTTACGGCAAACAAGATGTAAAGTTTATTAAAAAATACTTGTGCGGAAGTAACTGCTGAAAACTGGGAAAAAGTTGTGAAAAGAACCGAAAACATTATAGCGTCGGATTGGGAAATTCATGTGGCATAATACAATATATACAACAACAGGAACCTATAATAAATGTTGGGAAGAGCTCATCGAGTGACAATGACGATTCATCAGACTTTAATTAAAATAAATAAATAAAGATTAGGTACCTGTCGTTATAATTATTTCGTTTCATTATTGAGTACCTACCTATACCTACTTATTTTACACCCCTCCGAAAATTTTAAAGAAGTAGGCATTATCAATCAAGAATTTATACGTGTATCATCTTGTAATGAAATATAATATTATACTTATTTATAATATAATATATTTGTACAAATAAATTATTATGTTCATAAATTTGTACAAAAGTATCCGGCAGTTTAGTTTCTTGCATTTTGTAAAAAAAATGGGTCTGTTATCAAGTTAAGTTAATCGAAATAGCTCCTATAGTAATCATTACGTGTAGCATGTTACTACCTATCCATGAAGTACAGTATTATTTGTAAGACATTTTAATGTAAACAACACAAAATTACATGGGCGTCGATCTGTCATCGAAAAAATAAAGAAATGGAAATAGTATAGTTAAAATACTAGCGAAACGCACAGTCTTTGTTTGCACTTTACAAATTTCCTGGTAGAAAGACGGATAGTCTATTCTTCAAAACGGGCCCGATCAACATAGTGACATAATAATTAGTATCATGAGATTTGAAAAATAATTAAAATAGTCGCCTCTGTGGTCTAGTGGTCCAGCGTTGTCGTTGACTACATGAGGTCCCGGGTGCGATTCCTGAGTTGGGCGCTTAAAAAAAGTGTTTTTTTCAATTTTCTGATAAACACAAAGTTCCCCGGGATTGAAAAGTGCCCGGTTGGCGATAGGCTTGCCACCTATCACATTTCTGGGACCAAGTATCTTCGGCTAATCGTGGGTGCACTTGTTATACCTCTGCCTACACCTTCGGGGAAACGGGCGTGAAGATACTATTAAAATAATACATAACCAATATTTTACAAACAATCCTCTAATAATCGCTTAGGTATTATAAGTAATACGTATACTACTATAATGTAAAGATTTATTATGTTACAGAACTAATAAAAGAAATTTGCTTTTGATCAATCTAAGTTAAATTTTGTGAGTTTCGTGTATTGAATATTTTAATATTTGCTGATTTAATCTGACTTTTGAAGTTGATTTTCTCAACAAGATTTTACTTGGCTTCGTACTTGATTTTGTGAACGTGACTATATTGAAAATAGACTTGGATTTTGTGGTGTTCGGCTTGTCTCGAGTTTTTCAGATTACTCCAACTTAATTCCACAAAAATGCAAAGTAAATATTAGTAGAAGGTAAATTAAAAAGTCTGCTCCATCTAGATTAATTTATTTTGCGTACATTGTTATGTACTTACATTAAAAAAAATATTGGAAAATCTTCTATGACATAAAAGTAATTGAATAAGTTTTGATAATGTGTAGTTAGATTGTCTGGTTTAGTTATTTCAATTTTCAACAATTAAATTTCAACATTCTAATTAAACAGATAAGTAGCTAATAAAACTATACACAAAGCTATATCTCCTTGTCGTCTTGTCTGTATGTTATTTCGGTGCTTAACTACGTTAATTTGGTGTATTTAGGGTATACCTATCATGTTCTAACACCATATGATAGTTCCCATTTATCTTCTGATTCTTGGAACATATATAACTTTCAACTGGACCTACGATATTAAATTTCAAGAAAAATATATAAATAAACTGTCTTCGCTTGAATCTTATTAGCTATCCGACAGAAAAGATAAACACGTGGAGTTATGGTTTTATGAGTATAAAAGATGTTTCATAGAATTTCTATTAATTTTTGTATTACAGAAAACCAAATAAACAGAAGAGCTTCCCGTAACATACGGGGAACATAGTGTCGCTCAGTAGAAAGAACCTGAGGTCGGTGGAATTCAATCCAGTGATCAGTGCTGGTGTCCAAAATATGTTCAGCTATAGACTTATTAATCTGCCTGTTTTTTACAGCCGTGATATGCTCTTTGAGTCTATCTGCAATAGTACGTTTAATTTGACCTATATAAGCACTACAACAGCTACAGTTCACTTTATATACCCCTGGCGTCTGAAAGAGTATGACATCCTTAGGCGTGCCCATATGCCCAACTACCTTTAGCTTGGCGTATAGATAGTAGGTATGGTAATATTTTTTCAGTAGCGTGCCGATCTTATCGGCAATCCCTTAAATATATGTCATGAATGCCGGCTGCCTTTTGATTATAGGATACCTAACCTTTTTATTATAATGCTTATTGCTCTACCTTTCTTTAAGACAGAACATTAAGGACGTGATAGTTGGCGATCATATATGATGAGAAAAATAACATTAAAAATAAATATTAAAATACTTCTTAGTAAATTTAGTAAACAGTATACCGAGAATTCTATATTTACCTGCGCCATTATTGGACACCTCGCAGACACACGTGTCGCATAACACGCTATTAACACAGAATAGCGGGGGGTGGCAGCAACGTGTCCTTGATGTCAACTAGCGCGTACTATAGAGTATAATATCCACATTTCACTTACTTTTAGAGAAATATTGGTCAGAATTAAGCCACTAATTTTATTATTTCATTTTAATGAGGATCGAGTACCGAGTACTCTCCAAAAGTATCGAAGGTAACTCACCAGTCAGTCTGTATAAACGGTATCGTCATTTTGTAAACGTAATCACCTAATATAAATCGCCGAAGGCAGATTATTGAAGAATTTAATTGCATCAATGCATAAGGCAAGTGGAAAATTTATCGACCACGCGTAGTAGGACTCCTCTAGGTGGAGTGGGTTGGGTGGTACCCAAAGACAATATAACACGCCTACTTAATATTTATGCAACAAGTGGGAAAGGGTTCAAGTTCCAAATCAACAACCCATTTATATAACAAGTAATTTGAACAACATGTCGCAGCAAGTTGTTGACGGAGCCATTAAAACCACGGAGAGTATTATAAAGCTAGCTGAGCCGTGCAAATTCGGCTTCGAATAAATTATCGCCCATATTATTTTTTTAACAAGTTTTTATCCCTTATGGCAGCACTTTAGGGGTTGATTTTTGAAAACAAGGAAGTTTACGTTTGACTAAGGATCTCCTTATCAAATTTCATCAAAATTGGGTAAGCAGTTTAGCCTTGAAAGAATATCAGGCAGGCAAACTGACCGCGCCCTTCAGCCCGCTGCATTATAACAGTTGTTAGTGAATTCCATTTTTTTTTCGAATTTATTTTTTCGATATAAAAAGTACCCGATATGCTAATTCCAGGTCATCTATATGTATGCCTAATTTCATCTAAATCGGTTCAGCCGTCTCTGCGTGAAAGAGTGACAAACATCCATTCATCCATCCACCCAAACATACTTTACTATATTAAGAAGGTTTTATTTATTTAATATAACTACTTCAGTACTACAATTCACAATAAAATAATAAAACCCGTTTACTTTATGTTTCCTTTCAATGACTTTATGTCCGTACTCCGTAGACGTAATTTTTGGCTGTTTTATTGGGAACGTCGCAATCATACAAGATCGTCACGTAGCAAAGTCGTAGCAGTGTTATAAAACATTTTCTTTACTTGATTGGCCATTGCTGCTACACTGCTACGAGTACGTGTAGCTTATATCAGTTACCATTAATAGGCCAAGAATGGGCTACGAATTTTTACCAAAAATAAATTTCAAATTATCTAACGAGAATCATTAAACCTACAAATATTTTCCAGAAATATTTACAGGTTACGGTTCTATAAACCCCTTCTATAAGTCCTAAGTTCTATAAGTCCGTCAGTCCGCAGCTTAGCTTAGAGATTGTTAGTACTAAAAAGCTATTATTTGGCTTGAAAATACATATTAACATTAGTCACGCCAACAAAGTGGCATAATAAAATCTGGAAAATATTTTTTAGGTTCCTCTACACGTAAAGTGAAAATGTTTATTTTTTCTCGCGTATCCCAGTGTGGGGTACCGTTGGATAAGCTTTTAAAAATATAGAGGGTTTGTCAAAACATCTTTTTGATTCGAAGGAATCCGTTTGTGAAATATTAAGCTATAAAGTGCTAATTTTTTGAGAGCCGCTTCTCGCCGTGTTGGTCCCGGCCTCCTTTGTAGAATAGGCCAACTGCGGTTCTGCCAGGCAGGTCGTAAAAGGCGACCGATTGGCTATCGAGTCACTACCATCGGGGCTACTAGGTGGTAGAGTTCTGCATTGTCTCGCCCGGGTCTGGTACCACCGCCTTACCTACTCCTGCCGCAATAGCGTCAGCGCTTGTCGCTGTCGGGTTCCGGTTTGGAGGGTAAGGTAGCCGGTAAACTTATGCAAGTGGCATTAGACCTCGCCACAAGATAGCAACGCACCATTAACATCTTTGGTGTCTATAGGCGATGGTTGACTCTTTCCATCAGGAGACCCATCTGCTTGTTTGCTATCTTATAAAAAAAGCCAAGTTTTTTCCCGCTCCTTCTTGTGCCAGCCGGTTATTTTTGGGTATGTGAAAAAATCACGGTATTAGGGTATATTATGAAATTAAAAGGAAAACTATCATAGCTAAGACCTAGACCTTACAAGTTTACGATCACTAGTCCACCAAGTTATAAAATATACTCGTACTTCGAGACATTTTTATTGACGGTAAAGTTGTGGTACGGATATATCTATATTAATATTATAAATGCGAAAGTTTGGATGTTTGGATAGATGTTTGGATGGATGTTTGTTACTCAATCACGCAAACACTACTGAACGGATTTGAATAAAATTTGGCACACAAGTAGATGATAACCTGGAATAGCACATAGGATATTTATCCCGGAAAAGTAGGTGATCCCGCGGGATTCTAAGCTAGTTTTGTAATAATTATAAGATAAGCGTTGTCCTTAGTCTGCGTTATTATGATAAGCATTTACAGAACCCTATAATATGCGTAGCTCGATACGCAATTTGACCAGTTTTTATTTTTAATGTTTATACTGCATTGAATATATGTGCTTATCAATATGGACGCGATGGTATGCTTGCAAACCGCTTTTATTGCAACGGTATTTGAACAATATATACACAATTGTGGCTTTTGTTTTTATGACAATACTAGCTGCGCCCGTGACTTTGCCCGCTTGGAAAAATGAAAAAGTAGCCTAAGTTACTCCCTGTCACATCAGTTATCTGCCAGTGAAAGTCCCGTCAAAATCGGTCCAGTCGATCCAGAGATTAGCCGGAAGAAACAAACAAACAGACAGACAGACAGACAAAAATTGTAAAAAATGTCATTTTGGTATATGTATCGTGTATACATCCATATGCATTTAGTAAAAAGCGGTTATTTTAATATTACAAACAGACACTCCAATTTTATTTATTTGTATATTTGTATAGATTATACAGTTTAGGTAAATAAATTATGAACACCTTAAATCTTTTCACAACATCGTTTCTAGTGAATTATTTCGTTTTAACTTTGTTGCGTTAATGCTTTTCTTATGTATTTACTAACAATAATATGTAATAACATATCTTATAATTTATTCACAGACCACACAAATATTAATGGACGCGGTGTTGGACGCAACATGCGTAGCCGCTAATATGAGCCAATGTATGTAAATATCAAACGCCTGTAGATATATTATATCGTAAAAAGAAAAAAATATACCATATTGTGTTAATTTATGATGTCTAATAAAAAGCTAAGGACTTAAGGCGAGGTCTTTTGACGCGCGTCAATTCTATAGAAAGTTAGCGGCGCGGTATGTTCTGAAACCGCTGGGAAACGGTTTAGTTTTCGGATAAATAAATATAGGACTACAACTGAAAGCCAAAATTTAGTACATTCTTTTTTGTATTTAAAACTACATATCACCATATAAAAATTGTGTGGGAAATTAAAAATATTATGAACAAATTACTCATTTTAGAGATTTTTAGCCTGTTTACGGAATTTTATATGATCGAGTAAAGTACATAGTGTACATGTTATCAGTTAGTACATTACTTAGATAATATATTCAGTTATATCGTGTAATTTTTGTAAAACCGATATTTAGCAATCAATATATAAAAATGTGATTAAGCAAACCAGTTTTTTCCGTTTATCTCCGGTGCGTCGCCTTAAGAAATATATCTGGAGCGATTTTATTTTATCGGTATTATAACTCTGTATTTCTTTGTGTAAATGCAAGTCACACTGATAGGTAAACGAAGAAATTACCTTGAAAGGCGTATCCAATCTAATCCATAATTTTATTCACATTAAGTTAAATAAATTCTTTTTTTGCACGAAATACGCAAGTTATACACAATATTTGCTAGCTGATAATACTTGTACTATTTCACAATAAGATAATTATATTTAATTTCCGACCGGTTTCGCTTACACAAGCATCGTCAGGGTATTTACAATAATTAATAATAATTATTAATTATTGTAAATACACTAATAATAAATAATACCCTGTAATAAGCATCTTCAGGTTATTTACAATAATTAATAATAATTATTAATTATTAATTATTGTAAATACTCTAATAATAAATAATACCCTGTAATAAGTATCCTCAGGGTATTTACAATAATTAATAATAATTATTAATTATTGTAAATACCCTGAGGATGCTTGTGTAAGCAAAACCGGTCGGAAATTAAATATAATTATCTTATTGTGAAATAGTACAAGTGTTATCAGCTAGCAAATATTGTGTTAAAATAGAGTTTCGCCAAGTGCCGACGATAAAAAAGTGTAGAATATACGCAAGTTATAGACTATGCGCAATAGCAATTGAATGGTAGAATACTACCATTCAATTTGTAAAAGACGAACGATTGGCTTACGGCGGTCATTACCATCATGTCTGCTAGGTGCATCTATCTATCTATTGCATTGTCTCGCTCGGGTATAGTACCAGCACTGTAGCTTTTCTTGCCACTATAGCGTCAATGTTTGTCTTTGTCGTATTTTGGTTTGGAGGGTAAGGTATACCCGAGAAGCAGTTTAGGCGAATAAAACACTTAAGTCACTTTTATACGCACATTATAATTTTTGGGCAGAGCAACGCCCTCTACAAGCGTCAGAATTACAATGAATCGAAAAATTGTTATCCTCGCCTATTTATACCATTATTCGTTATATATTTTTACTATTGTTGTTGTGACATCATTATCTCCAAATAACAGGTGCATAACACAGGTGCGCCACACATCTGGCTGGCTAGTACCTGTCGTTAAGTGCGGTTGCTAACAGTAGCCTGTAAACTGTTCGCTCCACTTGGTAAAAGGTATAAGATGTATTATTTTAAACAACAACTTAATATCGAATTATATTAAATACAAAATACAAAACTTTTTGTTGATTAGATTTGTTTTATTTACTTTTGATTATACTATTGTATATAACCACACTTTACTTCTCAATTTCAAAAACACGAATGCCTCGAAAACATAATATTTGCCATGCCTTTTATATTATTTTATTCTAGTAGATTATTGACTCAATTATTAGATTAATCAAATAGTTGACTTTATTTCAGCCCAAAAATAATATTATTTTAAAATATGTTAAATAATTAATAATTCGTAGGTACACAATAAGTAAAGAATTAATATTTATTTTGACATAACAATTTAAAAATTGATACATACATATCTTCACGCCAGATCCCTTGCGGGGTTGGCAGAGAGAACCGTGTGCCATACATCAGATCCTTGCAGTATTAATATACTCATTTTAAATATGTTTGCGTACAATATTAACATCAAAACTTACATATATGGTATTACAATCCCATCATAAAGGTAGTAACATACCATTAACATATTTGGTGTCTATAGGCAATTGTTATCTCTTTCCATCAGGGGAGCCATCTGCTTGTTTATTACCTTATAATAAAAAAATAAATGATTTGCAGTAATCGACTTCCCATTTCCTGTATTTACGGAACTCTGCATCAGATTTTCAACAAATTAAAATGGAACTATTACGTTGATTAAATAACAGTCACACATCGGTTGATAAATGTGTTTATTAAACTGTAGTTTTACTGGGATTTTCCTTAACCTTATATACTAATAATTCATGTGCATGGCTGCGTGATAGATTGTGATGCGATAACATATCTGAGCACGAACGTGTTCTATCGTGCCCGTTACAGAATCACAAAGAAAGTTTCCCTCTCAAATAAAATAAGAATTTTTAAAATTAGTTCATAAATGACTGAGTTCTGAGGTAAGAAAAAAACCATTTATTTGTTTGCTAACTTATAGTATAAACAAGTGCTTTTGTAATGTCAGTGGAAACCCTGAATTCAATGAAAATGATTTATCAACTGTAAAATATAAGAAAATGAGTGAGGTTGGTAATGACTTCAACTGCACCCAAAATCATCGATTTTACCAGAAAGCAAATTCTGTACCAGAAAGCAAAAAAATCTGTGGGTATTGTATATTTTCCATCGTTGGTACTTCGTGAAATGGTATCTTATTGATTTTTTAACATAAGTTTTTGTACTGTGTAACAAATTTAATTTATTTATATCACAACCACTTTGATTTACACATTTTAAAGGCAACAGGTTTCACCTATTAGAGTATCATCAGGGTTTGTGTTTACAGTTTTTTTTTTTTTTTAATTCTTTTAAAGTTATCGTCTCTGTGGTCTAGTGGTCCGGTGTAGATGTTGACCGCAGGAGGTTTGGAGTTCGATACCCGGATCTGACAGTTCAAAAATGTGTTTTTTTTTCAGTTTTCTGATGACAACGTGACCTGGGACTTGATAAGTACAAGGTTGTCGATACGCTTGCCACCTACTATATTGTCAGACTAAATATATTCGGCTCATCGTGGCTAACTGGTTGTACCTCTGCATTTCTCTTCGAGGATATAGGCATGAAGATACTTTTCTTAAGATATAACCAATGTCTACACACAAACAAAACAATTTGAATGCATATAATGTAGACAAACAAATGAAATCGCTTGTGATATTAATCTTACTTATATTATAAATGCGAAAGTTTGTATGTATGTATGGATGTTTGTTACTCTTTCACGCAAATGCTACTGAACCGATTACGATGAAATTTGGTATAGAAGACCTAGAATAACACATTTTTATCCCGGAAAAGTTAGGTGATCCCGCGGGATTCACTTAAAACTTTTATAATGCAGCGGGCTGCACGTTGCAGCTAGTAATTTATACGTGAAACAGTACAAGAGTCTATATTAAGAAAATCAACTTATGACAGAATTTTTGAAGATTTCAAGGACACTTCCGAAAAAGCTTCACATAAATTAGGAGCCGTAAATAAAAATGCTTCTTTATCAAAATGTAGTCAAATTTATTCCAAGAGTATATATTAATTAATAGTTAACATCTTGTCAATATAACACTTATAACCAGCCTTTTAATGGAATGTCATTAGAGCCAAACCAAAGATAATATTTTAATTACTATACTTTCAAAGGGATGTCGTAATAACCATATTTTCTAAAGTCAATATAATATTAACAACTATTCATTCAAAAGAGTGCCGTAATATGCTACGTGATTAAAGAAGAAATCCGGAAAATATCTCGCAACTTGAAATATTCTTAGCAAAGACGTTAAAGTTAAAAATTTAAATAGAAATAAATAAATGTGTTTTTTTTAAGTTTTTATATATAAGATCTGTTTTTAAACTATATTAATTCAAAAGGAGATCGATGATATTTGGTTACAGTCCAATAATAATTTAACCTTACTTGTGTTGGTCCCGGGCTCCTTTGAAGAATAGGCCAACTGCCGTTCAGCCAGATTGTAAAAGGCGAACAATCGGCTATACGTGTCACTACCATCGTGACTATTAGGTAGGGTTACGCAACTTCTCGTCTGGGTATATCCTGCCCCAATAGCGTTAATACTTGTCATTGTTATGTTCCGGTTTGAAGGGTAAGGTAGCCTATAGACTTATATATGTGTCATTGCCATCCCGCCACATGGATATCACCGCACCATTATCATTTTTGGTGTCTATAGGCGATGGTTTGAGTTTCCATCGGGAGAGCCATCTGCTTGTTTTGCTATCTTATGATAAGAAAAAAATGGTAGTTTGATTAAAATGTCGCCTCTGTGGTCTAGTGGTACAGCGTTGGCGTTGACCACATGAGGCCCCGGGTTCGATTCCCGAGTCGGGCACATAAGAAAAGTATTTTTTCAGTTGTCTGAGAAACACAAAGTTGCCCGGGATTGGAAAGTGCCCGATTGGCGATAGGTTTGCCACCTATCACATTTGTGGGACCAAGTATCTTCGGCTAATCGTGGGTGCACTTGTCGTACCTCTGCCTACCCCTTCGGGGATATGGGCGTGAAGATACTTTTTGATTAAAATGTAAATTGCATCACGGACAATTTAATTTCTAAATAAAAATAACAAATAATAAAAAACTTACAGGGTTTGTATTTACTTGGCCAAATGACAGTTATTATAAACGATATTTGACTATTCACATCGTAATATTTCAGCAACATACATTCAATTTATATTTTTGTACAAGACACCAAAGGTGTTAATGGTGCGTTGCTATCTTGTGACGAGGTCTAATGCCACATGCATAAGTTTTCCGGCTACCTTATCCTCCAAACCAGAACATGACATTGACAAGCACTGACGCTATTGCGGCAGGAATAGGTAAGGCGGTGGTACCAGACCCGGGTGAGACAATGCAGAACTCTACCACCTACCACCTAGTAGCCACGATGTTAGTGACTCGTATAGCCAATCGGTCGCCTTTTACGACCTGCCTAGCAGAACGGCAGTTGGTCTATTCTTCAAAGAAGCCTGGAACCAACACGGGAAAATACCAGAGATATTAATGCTCTGTAGTAGTCTTTGGAAATCTAAATTAATATTATAAATGCGAATCCTTAGATTTGGGTGGACAAACATTTAACAACAACCGTTAGTATATCAAAGAATTTCAATGATCTTATTCACCAGACATAGCATGCGTCACGCTTCATTTGTTCTACTAAAATTATATATTATACTCTATTATACGCTGCAGCGCTGCTTAATTTTGACTTTGGTTGGATGATTTATTATTATAGCAAGGGTTAACGAAATTGAACACGACTTTTACTCAGCATAGTTTCTCTAGTACGTAGAACATTAAACTCTCTGATTATATTATCTGATGGCATCAAAGTAAATAAAACTGGTCAATCTATAGAAGAAAATCACGTTTGTTGTATATATACTTAAATTTTTATTTTATGTATTAGGTATTTATCTTTATAGTTAATATATTTCCAAATATATTAACTATAAAGATACAAGAAGTAAATACTTTTTCGAAAGTACTAAGAACAAAAAGGAGTAATTTTTCGAAAGTACTAAGAACAAAAAGTATGTGCTTTTTCGAAAATATTTAAGTTTCTACCCATTTATCACGATCGTGTTAAAAATTACGCTTGTTGCATGGGAGCCCCCCTTTAGAATTTACTTTATTTTTATTTAATTATTTATTTTTAAAGATAAATACCAATTAAATATTCTGTGAAAATTTTAAGCATCTACTTGATACCGTTATTAATATTAAGTAAAAAATACGAAAAATTTTTTTATATCTATACCACCCCCCAACAAATTTATTTTTAATATTTATTGTTATAGGGCCAACGAAAATACATAATTTAATTTTCAGCTTTCTAGCTATCATGGTTTAGGAGATTAAGCCTGGTGACAGAGAGACAGACGGACAGGCAGACAGCAGAGGCTTAGCAATAGAGTTCCGTTTAACCTTTTAGGTAGGGAACCCTAAAAACGAATAACTTTATTACCGAATATGATCTTTATGAGACAAACTTAACACAGAATATTTTGTCAAGTTATTTGTAATTATAGCTTGGTATTATCAAATGAAATATATTGTAAGTTTTTTTTAAATATTTTGTGATAGCAGAGAAGCAGAAAGTTCTACTGATTAGAAGAGAAAATCATCACCTATAGACGTCAAAGATGTTAACGTATCGTTGTTGTTAGAGTGATGGGCTGGTAATGCCACATGAATAATTTTTAGTTTTTATTTAGTTTTTTTTTTAGTTTTTTTATCGATCGTCGAGGCGGACAGATTCTAGGCATCGCCATATGGTGGATGTTCCACGTACCCGGACAAAGCGGTACAACTCAACATTCTTCATTCGAACTGCAAAGGACTAGAACATGCTTTCTGAATCTGTGTTTCCCGACGAGTAAAATCTGGGGATCTTAAAGAGAAGAGTGAATAGGTACCTTCTAGGGAAGCGCGTTCCAACTTAGGCCGCTTCTTAGCTCACCATCAGGCGAGATCGTGGTCAAGCGCTTCCCTATCTATAATTTAAAAAAAAAAACCTTCAAGACCGGAGTACTACAGTAAAAGCAATCACGCTCCCAAGAATTTTAAGATCCATTTTCAATTTTTAATTAACAACATTTTCAATTGTAATACTTACAATTCTTTGAAAAAGTATCACGCTTTAATTATGAAATAAATTCTAAGTACGCCACTTTCTTACTTTATGAATACTAGTAGCAGAACTTCCAAGCTTTTCCGTTGCATTTATAAAAATCCAAAGTATGCGTTTCATGAAACTTTCTCTCTTATAAAATATGTAACTGTAACTGACTGTAACTCTAGTATGTTTTTAGGGTTCCGTACTTAAAATGTAAAACGAGACCTTATTACTAAGCCTCCGCTCTCTGTCTGTCTGTTTGTCTCTCACCAGGCTGTATCTTATAAACTGTGATAGCTAGAAAGCTGAAATTTTCACAAATTATGCTAAACCAACCTCTATCCTACTGCCGGACTGTAACCCTAAAAGACATCTTCACCAATATTGGGTGTGGGATCAAATATAAAATATATTTTTTATTTATTAAATACTTTATTGTACACTTAGAAGTCATATTACATTTTTATTTGTGAACATTTACAAACGAACATTTACGAGCTTATCGCTGCTAGAGATTTCTTCCAGCAAACCCAACAGAATGAGAATGCGTAACAGAAATGTAGAATATACGGTGTACAAAATATTAATTTGGAAACATATAACTTTAAAAAAATACTACAAATTCTTATTTTAATTAAGTTAATACTATGAATGATAAATAATATGTTACTGTGCCCTTTTATTCAAAAATTACGCAGACAGGTAAAATTTCTTAAAGTTTTTAAAAATTGCTATTTACTGACTACTCCTCATATGAAAAGAAAGTGAATTCCAAAGTTTCACAGAGTTGATAGTGAAAGAATTACCATAAAATATTGAGGAATATGATGGATATTATATGAATGACAATTTGAATCAAAATTCTTTTAATTTTCTAATTTTTATGATTTTAAACCCAATTATATCCCAAAGGGGCGGTCGAATAATGTACCTTTACGCTCATTTGTTGATAATGAATTAATAACACACACATCGGGTGGTTATTAACCATGCAATCGATAGACCTCAACGCGCAATAGATGGAGCTTGGGTTCGATTCCCGACAGGGACAAGCACACGGAGGAAGTCGAGGCGAGTAATACTAGGGTTTTATAATTTCAAGTAGTCTCAATATTATTATATTTTGTCACGTGTATGAATTATATCGAATGAATGATTTGCTGATGAAACTGGACATAATTAATGTCCAGTTTCCAGACAGTGTTTCGCAAAGTGAAAGGGATTTTTATTTTTTAGTGGATATATTATTATGTTTCGTATAACTTTACTCAAACCTGCATCTTGTTTGACCAATATATTAGTTGTTGCAATCAAAACATTGTAGCTTTTAACACCATATTATTTTTTTATTAGTTTTCAAATCAGAAATTAATTGTGTTTTAAATACAACAGAGACATTATTATTTCGCAAATTCTTCTCTATAATGCGGTTTCTCTATAAATAAGTTAAACTAGAATTATATATTATCTTTTTTGGGTAGCACGAAGCAAAACAGCCGTGGTATTGTTTGCGTTTAAATAAGAAAATAAATTCTTTTTAATTGCCTTATCACCAACTATAATGAGCCCTTGTTGTTTGTAACTTTCTTTACTAACTTGCAGTGTTAATCTGTGTACAAAACTATGGGAAATGGCTATTTTATGTAGCCCAAGATGTTAGCACGATACAGGGAAAGTAATATCTGTGCGGTAGGCAAAGTGGTGCCCATTGAATACTCTAGTGATTGTTAAATCTTATTTTACTCCTCCATTAAAAATTGTATTTATGAGTGTTTTTACAAAATTTTCTACAAAACAAGAAGTGTCGTTATTATGTCATCTATATACCAAGAGTAGTATGTGTTAAAAATCAATAATAATATTAAATTTTATCATATATATAAATCATCCATCATCAAACCAATAACGGTTTAAGCCCATAGCTAGATCATCTTATTGAAAATATAAAATGACTAAATAAAATTGTTGTTGATCAGCTTACTATCAAAGTTAACAAAATAACCCGCTATTCTTATCTGAATATTGCCTTAAAATTAATCAAATTCATTCCAGCAATATGCTATTCACAGGAAACATACATACATATATTTATAGCTGATATAGACTAATTTTATATATGTCGCAGTGAAATTGTCAATAGTCGTTAGATTATAATCTACCTAGGTATTTTGTAATTTGGTTAGGTTAGGTTAGCAGTTAAATTATAATACCACTTAGTTAAATTATAATTTAACGGTATTGACAATTTCACTGCGACATATATATGATCACCTGCAGGATTTTTTTGTTATAAGATAGCAAACAAGCGGATGGGTCTCCTGATGGAAACAGTCAACCATCGCCTATAGATACCTAAGGTGTTGATGGTACGTTGCTATCTTGTGGCGAGGTCTAAAATCACATATGCATCAATGCAATCACACATCGGAACACGGCAGTGACAAGCACTGACACTATTGGAACATTGCGAAACTACCACCTAGTAGTCACGATGGTAGTGACACTTATAGCCAATCGTTCGTCTTTTATTAATTGCCTGGAAGACAGGCAGATGGCATATTCTTCAACGGGAGTTCGAACTAACTTAAAACAAAACAAGTGCTACTGCAGCTAGCGTAGATTACAGGATTATCTCTATTTTCCGTAACGACTCGTCCGGGTTAATACCTGGAAATCGGAACTCGGGTTGGTACTCTACCACCTAGTAGTAATCAGCAGTATCCTCTTTCTTGTGTTCGTTATCTATCAAATTTTTACCAAATGCCTATTAGTAAAGCAATTGATCTACTACAAAACAAACCCGCATCGATTTCAAAGTTTATTAAATTGCATGTATACCAATCTTGGCTAATCTTTTGAAAAGGCATAAGCATGTGGGCAAAATTATAATCTAAGGTAAAAGCCCTTATGTGAATAATATTAAATTATTTATTGCTAGCAAAGATATAGCATTTCTGAACATAGTGTTTCACTATTCAATTACGATGAAAGGCGACAGTGAGTTATGTTCTCTGTGAGCTTGTATCTAAATTATTTACGTCGCCGTGTCATGTGTATGATAAAATAAATAGTGAAAATCTACTAATAAAAAAACACCTTCATGGCACTTCGTTAAATGAATTTGAGGAGAAATTTCTAATACCTTTAAAAGTAAATTGTAAACTTCATTGTCAATCGCGTTATACACTCATTACATTCTTATACCTATGTATGTTGATTTGGGGACTTGTGATAATCAAACATGATATGAAAAATACTATCTTCTTAACTGACAGGCAACTTATAAAAATCGAAACTCTGAATATGTTAAGGCGAGGCATCGCGACAAACGGGAAAAACTGGTTTTTTAAATCACATTTTTTTGTATTAATTATTAAATAACAATTTTACAAAAATTACACGATATACCTGAAGATATTATCTAAAGAATGTGCTTACGCATTACATGATAGAATGTACTTTACTCGATCATATAAAATTCCGAAAACAGGCTAAAAAATCTCTAAAACAAATAATTTGTTAATAATATTTCTAATCTTCCACATGATTTTTATATGGTGATATTTAGTTGTAAATACAAAAAAGAATGTTCTAAATTTTAGTTGTCCTATATTTATTTATCCGAAAATTAACACGTTTCCCAGCGGATTCAGTACATACCGCGCCACCCATTTTCTATAGAATTGACGCGCGTCGAAATACCTCGCCTTAATAATATTGTGATAATTAGGTGTAGTTACAGCTTACTAGTGTTACTGGTATTTCTTTTTTTTCTATTAATATTATTTTTAGCTGTTTGTTTTATTTTATGAAGTCTTGTTTGTTGTGATTTTTCTGTTATAAATGATTTTTATTCTATCAATGTTCTTTAATTTTGAACTTAACCCCTCGTATATAAGATCACGTGTATTTATGTTTTAACTTTATAAATTTCAAAACATCTATAGAAATCTGATCTTCTGGCGATCTTCAAATTTTTTCCCCGTATTGGTCCCGGGCTCCTTTGAAGAATAGACAAACTGCCGTTTTGCCAGGCAAGTCGTAAAAGGCAACCAATTGATTTTACGAGTCACTACTGTAACACCTTTATGGTGTTACATACAACTGGCAGCTTTGTCGACTTTCAAATGTAGAACTGTTTAGTTGGTAGAGAAAAAAATGTAATAGAATAGAGGGTCTTGTTTGTAATTTGACAAGGGATAGACGTCCCTCAAAAATAAACGAAGATATATTACGAAAGTCTATTTATTAGAGAATCCCGAAAAATCTTGCTTCTCATCAGTACCTCGAGCAGCCAAGCGAGTATAAAGAAAGATTCCCTAGGAAAAGGGGATATCATTGGCAAAGTAACACGTCCGGCTGATAGTCGCCGGGCGCCGTTACAAGTTGGCGGAGGCGCCGTGCAGTCGCTGCGTGTAGTCGCTGTGGGAAGTCGCTGTGTGAAGTCGCTGTGTGAAGTCGCTGCGGGAAGTCGCTGTGTGAAGTGGCTACGGGAAGTCACCACGTTCAGGCGCTAAGCGCAATCACCACGCTAGAAAAAACCAGGAAAGCTAAGTATTGTGGTCAGAAGGTAAGAGTTAAGATGGAGGCCATCAAGCGCTTCAACGGAACGCAGAATTTGGCGTTCGCGGAGTTTATTAAAGATTTCAAAACGGTCGCGGCAATAAATAAATGGGACATAGAGAGCTTGCCTTTACTTCTGGGACTATATCTTGATGGTCCGGCGTTAGCATTTTACAAAATGATATATACCGACACGGCCAATTTCGATGAATTATGTATAAAAATTGAAAACGAATTCCCTATTTCGATAAATTATATGGAACGATTTTATGTATCCAAACAGGGCCGCGATGAAGAACTACTAACCTATTTTTACAGACTCAGCGACATCGCAGCCAAAGCTGAAATTTCAGACGTCATTTTCATAAAACAATTCATCAAAACGATGTTACCCTCGCTAAAAGAAAAACTAGGAATGAGAGTGTATTCGTCGCGAGAAGAATTACGAAACACAATCATTCAATACAACGAGGTCTTTGGGGGTCAATTGAGAGCGAGTAACCTTCCTTTACAACCGCCAATGGGGGTACAACAGAAGGTGAAATTCAGGGAGGAACCAGACATCCTGCCCAGTACGCCCATACGCTCGCAGGCAGAACGTCCACAACCGTCGGAAGTTTTTCACACGCCCCGGTATAATTTAAGGCCGAGACGTTATGAAAGAACGGCCTCAAACACACGTAATGATTTCAGACGCAGCCCGATGACACCACAACACCCAAACGTGCAGGGACGCCGCCAATGAATGAAACGCGGGAGATGAGAGCTGCGTCCCAGACAGAGGAAGATCTCCCGACGGAAAGCAAAGGTTTGTCCAGTCCATTTATACAGGTCATAATTAAGGGTCGTTCGTGTTCAGCGTTAATCGATACGGGAGCAGATATATCGTGCATGTCAAATAATCTCGCGGAACATCTAAAAATAACATTCAAAGATGATGCACCCAATAGGCATTTTGTAAAATCGCTAGGAGGATCGTTACTAAATGTGATAGGAAATACGTGTGTAAATTTAATGATAAATAACAGTATTTTTGCGAATGAAATGTTAATAATAGAGAATATTAAAACTAAACTTATATTAGGTCGAGATTTTCTGAAAAAATATGATGCTGTAATAGACTTTTCAAAGAATTACATATGTCTTAAACAGCGTTGCTATGTAGATTTCATTAATACCTCATTGCTACGAAATAATGATGATCTTTCCAGTATGGACGACTACCATGGAAACATTGTAAATAGTAATGTCACTGATGTAAATAAATCATATAATTTGTTAAAAACGGATTACATGTATTACGTGAATTATGTAGAGAAAAACGAGGATAAATTATATCCGCACGTAAATTCTAGCAATGAGTGCGAAATGGATGAAATTAACATTAATCCGGAGTTATGTAAAAAGCAAAAGATTATGTTACGAAATCTGTTTAGTAAGTATAGGAAATGTTTCGCATTTAGGCCCACAGAATTAGGTCGGTGTAAACTAACAGAAATAGGAATAAAAACGGTAGACCAGGTAGCAGTACACCACCCGCCATATCGTGTATCTCCTAAACAACTAGAAATAATCAATACACAAGTGAGAGAAATGTTGGACAACGGTGTCATTCGCGAATCAAAAAGCTCTTATGCTTCCCCAGTAGTGTTGGTGCGGAAGAATGATAACACATGGAGATTCTGTGTGGACTATCGTAAGTTGAATAAAAAAGTGGTGACAGATAGCTATCCATTGCCTATTATAGAGGACATTTTAATATATCTTTCAGGTGCCCACTATTTCGCTGATTTAGATTTAAATTCTGGTTATTGGCAACTTATGATTTCGGAAAGTGATAGGCATAAAACGGCATTTATCACACCGTCAGGATTGTATGAGTTTAACGTGTTACCTTTTGGCTTAAAAACAAGTCAAGCAGTATTTCAGCGTACAATGGATAAGGTGTTAGGGGATATTAAATACAAGAATGCCATCTGTTATGTTGATAATATATTAATATGGGGGAAAACTTTCACAGAATTTAAGGAAGCATTAGAAAAGGTGTTAATGCGCCTTAAGGAAGCGAACCTTACGCTTAAACCAAATAAATGTAGTTTTGGGTATGGAAAAATAAGTGTGTTAGGGCATGAGATTTCGGGGGATGGTATTCGACCAGATAGCAGGAAATTAAAGGCGATAAAAAAAATGCCTGCACCAACAAATGCAAAACAGGTAAAATCGGTACTTGGAGTATTCTCCTATTACCGTAAGTTCATCAATAATTTTGCCAAAATTGCTCTACCCTTAACAAAATTACTAAAGAAGGGGTCGAAGTTTTGTTGGTCCTCGGAACATCAAAACGCGTTTTCCATTATCATAGATCGAATGTGTAACCCACCTATTTTGTCATTATTCTAGTGATAAGGATATTTTAACTAGGTTGTATATAGATGCTAGTGGAGAAGCTCTGGGATGTTGTTTAATGCAAGGAAAAGTAGAAATGCATCCGATATCGTATGCATCGAGGAAGTTGAGTGAGGCAGAAAAAAAATATTCCACTACTGAGAAAGAATGTTTAGGTCTAGTATGGGCGTTAAATTATTTTAAGCATTTTTATGGGGATTGAAATTCCAAGTCGTAACCGATCACAAGGCGTTGTGTTGGCTTAGAGATAGGAAGGATATGAATGGAAGGTTGGCGAGATGGTCACTGAGCATACAAGCATATGATTTCGATATCGTGCATTGTGCAGGCAGAGAGAATGTAGTTGCCGATTTTTTAACTAGAAACCCGTTGAATGTGGAGAGTACAGTCGAGAACGCTCAGAAAGAACAAGAGGATGGTTTGGAAGTGTATAAATTAGAGGTAGTTAAGGTCCAAGAAGAACAAGGGATGGATGAGTCATGTAGGCGTTGGTTATCCCCAG
This sequence comes from Apodemia mormo, assembly GCA_036924255.1. NCBI lineage: Eukaryota > Metazoa > Arthropoda > Insecta > Lepidoptera > Riodinidae > Apodemia > Apodemia mormo. The sequence goes on along the minus strand of JAUPFN010000001.1, from coordinate 41,982,493 downwards.
TAAGGATAAGCGATACCGGAATATATAAGGGGTATATTTTGAAAGAAGGGATATTGTGTAAGAGAGTAAAGCGTGGACATGTTATGAAAGATCTTGTAGTTATACCAAAGGGTTTGTTATGTGAGATCTTACAGGAACTGCATGACGACCCATGGTCAGGGGGTCACTTGGGTTTGGCAAAAACGTTATGTAAATTCAGAGATAGTTATTATTGCGAGAATGCTGAGAAGGAGATCGAGAAGTATGTAAAAACGTGTAGGTTGTGTCAAGAAAGAAAAAAGGTCAAACAAGTAGCGGAACTACAACCTATAACTGTGACCCATATGATGCAAAAGGTAGGAATCGATATTTTAGGGCCTTTTAGAAAATCTTTAAACGGGAATAAATATATTATAGTATGTGTTGAATATGTGTCGAAGTATGCGATATGTAAACCGGTACAAAGAGTTACAGCAGAGAAAGTGAGTGAATTTCTGATTGAGGAGGTGTTTTGTAGATACGGAGGTGTTAAGGAAGTAATTTCTGATAGGGGAGCAGTGTTCACGTCACACCTAGTAAAAGAGACTGTGAATCGATTTGGGGCAAAGTCGCGATTTAGTACGGCGTTTAGGCCAGAAACGAACGGGTTAGTAGAGCGGTTCAATAAAACGCTGGTTCAAATGTTATCGATGTATGTTGCCAGGGACCAACGAGACTGGTGTAGATTTGTGCCACTAGTATGTCATGCATATAACACTAGCAAACAATCAACCACTAAAGTTTCACCATATATGATGATGTACGCTAGGGAACCGATATTCCAAAGCGACATGGGGGTAAATAGGGATAGTCAAAGCCGAGAAGTAAATTATGCCGAGAGACATAATTTACAAGGTGCGTTAGTTCGGAAGGCAGTACAAAACATTAGGAGGGCACAAGTTAGGCAAAAGAGATATTTTGACAAAAGGGCTAAAGTAAAGGACTTTTCACCGGGACAATTAGTATTAGTTTATACACCAAGACGGGTGGACAATAGGAGTTTGAAATTATGTAGGTTATATAAAGGGCCGTACAGAATAGTGGAAAGAATATCTAATGTAAATTATGTAATTATGAAGTTAAGCAATAGGAGATATAGAGATATTGTACATATAAATAGGTTGAAGGCATTTCATGTACGTATGTAAAAAAATATATAGTGTACTTATAGTCATTCATTGTAATAAATAATTGTTACATGTTAGAGCATTACTTTTGTTTGGGCTTATATATGAGAATACTAATACTTGTATTTGTTTCATGTAATATGACGGGGCTCAACCAATGCTGTGATGATGGACCGAAGCTAAAAAGAAAAAAGATGACCAAAAGAATATTAAATGAAGAAATGTCATATTTCCAATAGCAATGTATTCCTCTCAAGTTCTTCCATTCAATAATAAAGTCTTATGGGGGTATAATGTATACTAGGGACAGAGCCGCCTTAGTATGAAATCGAAAGAGTCAGTATAGGTTAAGGGTTGAAAGTCTTTTGAAGGGGAGTTCAACTTTGTAGTACGACATAGTCGACACAAAGGATATCTGTATAGGATATACATGAACTCGGATAGTTTTGGGAGACGTCATAATGATGGTATTGATATGGTTCAGAGTAAGGAATATTTATGATCGTGATCTATATATTGGGGCGAGCTCGATGTTAAGAGGAAGTAATACTTCAATCTTTTTTCTTTTGGTCCACCAAAGAAAAGAAGTTTGAATTGTTATGCCTTTCCATCTCTTATTATCTCTTATACAGCTAGAGCCCTTCAGGCTAAAGTGTAATAAAATAAAAAAAATGTTTGCGGTAGGATAGGTTAGGTGAGGGGACTGTGGTCTGTCTTTTAGAGGGGTTTTGGGAGACCAAAGTTTGTGCCATGGTGTGATGGTAATGAACAGAACCACACATGGGGCAAACTATCTTTTAGGAAAAGACAGTCCCACCAAAATGTACCTTCCCCTCGTAGGTAGGGCAATCAGGATAGGGATAGGTAGGCCATATGAAGGGAGACAAATGCCCCACCAGTTTCAGCTGCTCCCACCTTGGGGGGTAGCTGATGTAACACCTTTATGGTGTTACATACTACTGGCAGCTTTGTCGACTTTCAAATGTAGAACTGTTTAGTTGGTAGAGAAAAAAATGTAATAGAATAGAGGGTCTTGTTTGTAATTTGACAAGGGATAGACGTCCCTCAAAAATAAACGAAGATATATTACGAAAGTCTATTTATTAGAGAATCCCGAAAAATCTTGCTTCTCATCAGTACCTCGAGCAGCCAAGCGAGTATAAAGAAAGATTCCCTAGGAAAAGGGGATATCATTGGCAAAGTAACACGTCCGGCTGATAGTCGCCGGGCGCCGTTACACTACCATCGTGGCTCCTATGTGGTAGATTTCTGCATTGTCTCGCCCGGGTCTGGTTCCACCGCTTTACCTATTCCTGCCCCAATAGCGTCAGTGCTTGTCACTGTCGTGTTCCGGTGTGTGATTGCATTGATGCATATGTGATTTTAGACCTCGCCACAAGATAGCAACGTACCATCAACACCTTTGGTGTCTATAAGCGATGGTTGACTGTTTCCATCAGGAGACCCATCCGCTTGTTTGCTATCTTATAACAAAAAAATCCTGCAGGTGATCATATATATAAAACTAGTCTATATCAGCTATAAATATATGTATGTATGTTTCCTGTGGATAGCATATTGCTGGAATGAGTTTGATTAATTTTAAGGCAATATTCAGATAAGAATGGCGGGTTATATTATTAACTTTGGTAGTGAGCTGATCAACAACAATTTTATTTAGTCATTTTATATTTTCAAAAAGATGATCTAGCTATGGGCTTAAATCGTTATTAGTTTGATGATGGATGATTTATATATATGATAAAATTTAATATTATTATTGGTTTTTAACACATACTGCTCTTGGTATATAGATGACTTAAATGACACTTCTCGTTTTGTAGAAAATTTTGTAAAAACACTCATAAATACAATTTTAAATGGAGGAGTAAAATAAGATTTAACAATCACTAGAGTATTCAATAGGCACCACTTTGCCTACCGCACAGATATTACTTTCCCTGTATCGTGCTAACATCTTGGGCTACATAAAATAGCCGTTTCCCATAGTTTTGTACACAGATTAACACTGCAACTTAGTAAAGAAAGTTACAACAAGGGCTCAGTATAGTTGGTGATAAAGCAATCATAAAGAATTTATTTTCTTATTTAAACGCAAACAATACCACGGCTGTTTTGCGTCGTGCTACCCAAAAAAAAGATAATATATAATTCTAGTTTAACTTATTTATAGAGAAACCGCATTATAGAGAAGAATTTGCGAAATAATAATGTCTCTGTCGTATTTAAAACACAACTGATTTCTGATTTAAAAACTAATAAAACAATAATATGGTGTTAAAAACTACAATGTTTTGATTGCAACAACTTATATATTGGTCAAACAGGATGCAGGTTTGAGTAAAGTTATACGAAACATAATAATATATCCACTAAAAAAAAAAAATCCCTTTCACTTTGTGAAAAATTGTCTGGAAACTGGACATAAATTATGTCCAGTTTCATCAGCAAATCATTCATTCGGAATAATCCATACACGAGACAAATTAATTAAATATTGAGACTACTTGAAATGATAAAACACTAGGTATTACTCGCCTCGACCTCTTTCGTGTGCTTGTCCCTGTCGGGAATCGAACCCAAGTTCAATCTATTGCGCGTTGAGGTCCATTGATTGCATGGCCAATAACCACTCGATGTGTGTGTTTATTAATTCAGTATCAATAAATGAGAGTAAAGGTATATTATTCGACCGCCCCTTTTAGAGATAATTGAGTTTGAAATAATAAAAATTAGAAAAGTAAAAGAATCTATACACCATATACCATATCAATAGGTATGTACTTTTTTTATATCAAAAGATAGCAAACAAGCAGATGGCTCTTCTGGTGGAAAGAGAAACGGTCGCCTAAAGATACCAAAGATGTTAATGGTGCGTTGCTATCCGTATGGTGGAATAGCAATGTCACATGCATAAGATTACTGGCTACCTTACCTTCTAAACTGGAACACGACAGTGACAAGTATTAACGCTATTTCGGCAGGAACAGATAGGGCGATGGTACCAAATACCTGGAAAAGACATTGCGGAACTCTACCGCCACGGCAGTAGTGGCACAAATAACCAATCAGTCGCTTTTAGGTAAGGCGGTGGTACCCGACCCGGGCGAGACAATGCAGAACTCTACCACCTAGTTGCCACGATGGTAGTGACTCGATAGCCAATCGGTCGCCTTTTACGACCTGCCTGGCAGAACAGCAGTTGGCCTATTCTTCAAAGGAGGCCGGGACCAACACGGCGAAAATATATATATATATATATATATATATATATATATATATATATATATATAAATAAAAGTATAATATCGAATTTGTTGCATGTATTACAGAGACAAAAACAACTTGAGTGAATATCAGTCTAGATAAGGAAGACAGCAGGGATTATAAATGTGTTAGTAATGAAATTATCAGCTACAAGCTATATACTGAAGCGAAAGAAAAGACGCTATGAGTATTTTAGTATAAAGTTCCTTTATAAAATAATTAGGTATAATGCCAAACTAATATTTGTTTTTAATAAAGCAAACAGCCGTTACTATGAATCTAATTGTAAACCCCTGAATATAGCTTTTGAGGCTTTTAAGTAAATTCCTTTCAATGGTAATTCAGTCAATAGCAACATTAATTGAAAATGATATGTTATCAATAATCCGTTTCATTTCATTGAATTCAATAATAATAATTAAATTATAATGTAGATTAATTACTTTAAATCTATATATTACTACTTGAAGCGAAGAAATTGCGTGGACTGAGGAGTATGACGGCGTCCGCGTCATCAAATGCAAGAATATTGTAAACAACAGGTGCACCGCCTAAGCCACCGAGCGCATAGTTCGTTATCCCTACTACTAAACTTGTTTTGCCACCTGTATAAAAGGCTCTGAGTGCCCGCTGTTAAGGCAGTCTTGGCTACAGAACAATATTACTCTAGGGAGAAGATCACCGACTTCATACCAAAAAGGCGGTAATAAAATGTGCCCACTAGCGGCACTAGTGGGCCCCTTTGACAACTTTCTAAACGTTCAAAAATTTGAAAATCTAGGTACTTCCTTGCATGTATCTACCAAATTATTTTTATACCAAAGTAAATCACTAATTTCTCGGTATGCGAATAAATTTCAGGTTTAAGAACTTGAAATTAGTATTAGTGATTTATTTGGAATGTTTCTTTTGTATTATAGGATAGAATATAAGCAGAGGATTCTAATGAAAAATAACAAAAATCAGCTAAACACATTTAGTGTTAGTTGTGTGTTGCTATTAGTGTAGCGTAATCGTAGTGCGACATGCATACCGGAAAACGATAGTGTCACATCGACACTTACGGCAAGAATAGGTAAGAGTATTGCGTACCAAATTAGTGGACGAAACTTTGTAGAACTCCTAGTAATCTCGATTATACTATTTACGAATAAATATTAAAAATTAAGAGTATGCATGTATGTATGTGAAAAGATTTTACTCGACGCACTTTGTAATTAATAATGGAAAGCTTTAATAGTGATCTTATGTTATTTTGAATAAAAGTTGATCAAAATATAAAAACACCACATCCGCATTTTAGTCATTGTGTCTTACCCACTTCCTACACACACACACACACACACACACACACACACACATATATATATATATATATATGTATGTATATTCCTTATTTTCATGATATTGATATATTCGCCATTTTCATCCATTACCTTCAACATAGCCACTTATACCTTACGTATCAAATATTAAACCGTCCGAGTCGATCGCCAAATAAAGACAAAGCTTGACTAGCCTCCGCAAAACCGTTAGGTTAAAGCGGTATTCTAATCATGCCACCGACAAATAGGTGACTTTTAAACCGTTACAAGCTATGTCTTACAGATTTATTTACTTCATAGTAAACAATTATTATTATGTTTTTCTGTGCATCCTTAATACTTTTCTTATTTGAGAACGATGTGGAATAAGAATGCCATGTTGCATAAAATTGCCTCTGTACATGTTTGTGAATAAAGTAGAATGATGAAGGTCCATAAAAATTCGCACCAATGTACGATCACAGTATACTGGAAACTAACAGTAGTCAATCTACATACACGTGATATTCGAGCAAGGCACACATAGACACCTCTCACGGACGCGATATCTCGGAATGGTTCGGGACAGTTTGTTCCACAACTGTCCCGAACCATTTTGATGCAATGCTATGCTCGAATATTACATTGTACGATCGTATGGACGCATTAACGTACGAACGTTCAAACGTTCGAAAGCACGTCTCAACATACTAACATAGGAACATCCGAACATACAACATTCTTACCAACATAGGAACATACCAACGAATCAACGTTACAATATGCCAACATACCAATGTACCAACGTTCCAACGTACCTACGTACCACCGAACCAACATGCCAATGTACCAACGTACCAACGTACCAACGTACTAATTACCAACGTACCAACATACCAACGTGCCAACGCAGCAACGCATCAACGCCCTAACATACCAACGTACCAATGCACCCACATGTCAAACTGTAACCTCCGTTTTTTCGTCGATTTAAAATACCTTTGTGCTGACGTTTTCTTTGTAATGATAAACGTCTAAAAGTTAAAAATTTTAATTTAGGGCTTTTATAAATATTTGAAGCATTACATTAGTATTTGTCTAAACTAAAAAAACCCTATAAATGAACTATCCAAAAACGTAGAAAATGTTTTTATGGAATTGTATACTTAAATACCTAAAAGTAATAAATGTCATGTAAGAGCTATTACAACTAAAAATTAATTGATTAATTTTTAAGTAGTTGGGTACGTAAATAGCTATGATAAAGAAAATAAGGAACGAAAATTCAAATAAAAACTTTTAATTCACGAATGAAACCTCATCACACTGTAATGAGGTTTTATAACAAATGGGTTTTTATTATTGAAATGCAAACTGGCGCTGCGAATCCATTTGAGAATCCCTGAAATATTACTTCCTGAGGCTTTTAAGTAAATGCGTTTCAATAGGGCCTCTGTCAATGGACACCTGAATTGAAAACGAAATGTTATCAATAACTCATGGTTGAAATTTCTGCGCCTCGGGGAAAATACATCAGAAACATTTCTGTTTAAACATTATCTACGATTGTGTCACATATATTGCAGTCAAATATTATTTGTTGAATAGTCATTTTATGTTTAAGTTGAAGTGTAAATTTTTTTACTATTCTCCCAAAATAACCACTGTACATTTTATTAATTCTTACTACTGCTGCAGTGATAATCTTCTATTTTCTACTTTCGACGAACTATTTTTTATGTAACATTTTCAGAATTGAAGTTTTAAAGATCGCGGATTAGGGGTAAGCCTATGACTTTGATCATGAGATTCCGTGTTAAATCCCCAAGTCAGGTAAAAAAGTTGTACTCAGGTTTATTCTAGAAAATCCAATATCAGCAGCAGCCTCAAATTGCCTCTGTGGTGTAATGGTCCAGTGTCGGTGTTAACCGCATGAGGCCCTCGTATGTTTATCAAAAATATGCTTCAATAGTATAGACTGTACCTAAATTGCTGGTGATCACCGTGGCCGATCCAAAAAACATGTAGACATCGTCATGTTCTCACCTATTTTGATAACTCAGTAACTCTGGTCAGTGTAACGTACATTGACCGTAACATACACTCTAACGAAACCATCATCGCTAGTAATAATAAGGACTCCTATTTTTTCTGGTAGTGAACCGAAGCCATGACTAAGAATCAAATAAAGGGTAAAATGATATTAACTCTTCCATCGCAAACAATAAACTTTATCTAAGCCCGGTTTCGATGTTACAGAAAGCATCCTGCAGCCCGGCCCAAATTTCTACTCTTGATCTGCATTTTTGTGATGCGCCTAGTGAAGCTGTAAAAATCCATATGGCTAGCATTGGTTCAAATATTAAGAAAAAACATAATCTCATGAATAACGCATGAGGTTATATTTTTTTCTCTCAGGAGCTCACATCACGACTCCAACATTATATTTAAGCATTATCATTGCTAATATACATATAATATTAAAATTGTTGTTAATTTAACCAGATTAATATGATGTACTAATATATGCATATACAAAAAAACTCTCAATGTCTAGTACCTATTCGATTCTTATCTTATTGTTTCACTGTGTCTGGTATCACCGTCTTACCAATTCCTGCCACAACAGTGTCAGAGATTTTAACTGTCATGTTCCGGTTTGGTGAGTAAGGTAGCCGATAAACTTATAAATTTAAAGAATGTGTCATAAATACCCTGCCACAAAGATAGCAACGCACCATTGACATGGTTATTGTCTATAGGCGATGGTTGTCTCTTTCCAACAGAAGAGTCATCTGCTTATTTGTTATCTTATTATGATAATAAGAATTTCCTTACATATCACCACTCATCATGTATTTATTACGTAATATAATTACAGCTTCAAACGAATATCAAGATATGAATCGAATCTGAATAAACAAGATGAAAATAATATATCAAATGATTCAACGTAATCCTTTGAAAACATTTCTTATGGGATTTTTATTTAAACCAACGCATAAAATACACAAAGCATAAATATCTCTCATAGTAAGGATCTAAGCCCAATTTCGTCTCGAAGATCATTGAGCGTGTACAATTGTCACTCGACGGGTAGTAACAAGATGGACAGTAATATAAAATTATTTAGGTTTTGAAGAAGTTTACATGTTTATTATCCAAATACGTATCAGCAGCTGAAATTATTAGTAAGGGTAGTCTTTTTATACCTAAAAACCCAAGTTTACCACGTGCCACACAAACATTTTGCGATTTTGTTTTTTGATTATTGTAACGAGTTTGTCTCGTATTAGCTACAGCCATTGATATATAAATCCAAGATACACAATCAGTGTCTCACACTAAGGTAAGAAGTTTGCGTAAGGTTAGAAATACAAAGATATATATATTATATATATATATATATATATATATATATATATATATATATATATATATATATGTATGTATATATATATAATCATTGTGGCATCCATTTCCTACGGTCTAAGTTTGTACTCTGTAATCGCTATCTCCAACAACAAAGGATTAATTGTAGAATTCGATTCGAAGCATTCAGAATAAAATATTAGACCTAGTAAGTTTCTTTCACTGGAAGTTCGCTTGTTCATTTTAGTTCATTAAAATTTTAATGCCCTATTTCACACCCCGTTAGTCGAGTGGCTAGTGACCCTGACTGCAATGGATGGGGCTTGAGTTAGATTTCGGACGAAGAAAAGCGTTTAATGTATGATGTGCATAAAATATATTTGTATTTCTGAGCTTAGGTCAGTTTAAGTACTTACTAACTATAATTTCAGTATTTATATATGTATTTATAAATGTACTAGCTGTGCCCGCGACTTCGTTCGCGTGGAAAAAATTCTAAAATATCCTTTGTCCTTCTCCTGGCTCTAAACTACCTCCCTGCCAATTTTCAGCTAAATCGGTTCAGCCGTTCTTGAGTTATAAGTGAAGTAACTAACACGACTTTCTTTTATATATATAGATTAGTATCGTTGACTTAACTTCCTTATCAAAAGCAAATAATTTGCTTAATTAGATCAATTGGTGTTTATTATTATTGTTTATTATTAAATTACTAAAATATCGTATATGTATGTAATATATGTGTTTTAGCATTGATCTTATCACAGGCAAAACTGAAAACTTTTTTTAAACAAAACGATCAGAAAGCAAAGGAAAATTTCGTACATAGTTCAGATGGAGGAGCGTCTCCTCGAGCCTGGCCTCAATATAAGACGGTCTGAGTGTTTTGTTTGAAAAAGTTTTAGTCGTACATCTGTTAATAAAAAATTGTGTTATAAGAAACTAATGCCAACGAATACAACAAAAACTGCATTAATAAAAAAAGTTTAGATTTATTTTATTCAGAATACAGAGTACACGTAATTTTTGCAAAGAAGTAATTTACAATCTGTAGCATTGTATGATTTGGATTAAAATACATTTTAGCTCTATCTGGGCTAAAGCCCTATAAATGATGTTTTAGAGGTACATCTTAAAAGATCCCAGAAAGTGCAATCAGTAGATAGACTGATATCCCTTACGCAAAGACAACCTTTTAATCCAACTATCAACTTTTTACCGCAAAGTGGCAAGATCCACATCCCAATGACCTGGTTGTTTTCACGACCAGCGAGTGCAACCATTGTTAGGGGGCAACCCGCTCCGAAACCATTTTCCCATACCCTTTACAGGGCATGTGAGAGGACAAGAGAATTTTATTTATCGACGTTAACAAATACATAGGTAGTAATATATGGGGCACAATAAAAGTTTTGCACTTCTAGCTAATCGGAACTATTTGAATTTCGAATGTTATATTTTTAAAATGTTGCAACCTTCTTAGTAATAAAAAAAAAACAATTGGCGGGAAATAATTTGTCAATTGTTTTTTTATCACACATTAAAGCTCTACGAACGTAACGAAAATGGAATTAAGTCGAAAAGATTTTTGAGCGATGATTTTTTATGATTTTAAAAGATATCTTTCACCGCAAGACTGTGCCGCTCGTCTTCAAAATGCTTTTGGGAGAGAAGCACCTTGCTTAAGCACCGTGAGGCGATGGTTTGCTGAATTTGAGAGCGGTCAAGTTTTTTACGTGATGAATTTCGTGAAGGGCGGCCTTCACCTGCCGTCAACGAAAATAATGTGGCTATTGTTAAGCGGTTAATTGAAGAAAACCCCCAGATTACCTATGAGACAATTCAAGGACTATTGGGGATTGATATAAGCCAATTTTAGAAAATTTTACACGAAGAATTGAAAGTTCGAAAACTTTGTTGTCGTTGGATCCCTCATGCTGTTCTAATGCTACACATTCTAATGCTGTTTATGACATTGTTACAGGAGGCGAAACGTGGATTTATTGTTTTAAACCCGAAAAAAAACAGCAATCTTGTAAATGGGTGTTTAAAAAAGAGAACAGGCCAACAAACGTTGGTAAAAAAATAATCGCGTTTTTTTCTCAGCTACGGGTCCCATCTGTACTATTCTACTTCAAGATCAAAAGAGTATTAATGCTGAGTGGTATTCAACCATTTGTTTACCCAGGGTGTTAGAAAAAGTTTGCGAAAGACGACCCAAGAGCCGCATTCTCCTACACCATGATAACGCTTCTTCAAATGCAGCCAACAAAACAGTCATTTTTAGCTTCCGAGAAAGTACATCTCGTCACTCATCCTACGAATAGCCCCGACCTAGCACCCTGTGATTTCTGTATTTTCCCCAAAATCAAAGATTTGATGAGAGGTTTTACTTTTACCAACTCCGAAGTGGCATTGATAGCGTTCAATCAGCACGTAGAAAACATGCCTTCAGATCTGTGGTCCTCCTGTTTTAAAAAATGGTTCAATCGCATGAAAAAATATTTAAAATGTAAAGGGGATTATTTTGAAAAGCAATAAACATAATATTGTAATACCTTAATATAGAGGTGTTACATATTTACTGGCCTTTTTGTCTGCTTTTAAACGTACAACATTGTTTAGTTTTTTGATATAACATGTCAAATAGAATAGGAGACAGGATGTCTTTGATGGGCTAAGACGTATGCCCAAATAAATGAAGATTAGAAAAATATCTTTTATTATTTCAACATAATAATAATAGTTGTAGATCCGCATATTTCTCAGTACTTAATTGAGTAATAATGGCAGCAAGCAAGTTTAAAAGTCCCCTAGAACTCGAAGATCTCCACAAGTGGTGGAGCCGCCTGCGAAGAGTTTTACAATATTTTAGTTATAACATGTTTTTTTTGGTTACGCAAAACTTATAGTGTGACCTACGCATATCAGCTATAAATATTAGTTAAGCAATACGTAACATTGTATAGATTTTGTGGCCTTATTTCATTTGACCTGGATAGGTAAATAAATTTTGCATTCGTTCACAATTCTCTTTTCATTAAGTGTACTTTTCCATAATTGCTTCAGTAATACAAGTTGACAACAAAGGTTTTAAATGTAAATAGGGATAGTTTATGTTCTATTTGTAGAATTATTAAATGGCCGTAACTGTGTTTATTGTCATTCAGTGCAGACAAAGCAAGAAACTTACAAGACCTATGCATTTGCGACATTAATGGCCCTTTCTCCTCTTAATATAAGCAACATATTCTGTAAAGTCCCATTCAATCTTTACACAACTTTTAATTTCACACAAAATATATTTTTTAATCTAAAATAAGAAAATTACTTAAAAGAAAGAGCTTTTTAAAAAAACGACAATTGCTCTAGATATACGTTTGATATTATATATCAAATATAAATTTCAATTTTGCCGTTTTTGTAATTCTAATTTTTTTTAACTTCAATTTAAAATAAATTTGCGCACGTAAAGTAATTAACTCCGTAAATTACAGAATTTAGTTCGAGGCACCAGTTTTAAAGTTAATTTATGTGTATTTTATTCATTAAAAGCTATCAAGAAAGACTACCAAACAGTCCTAAAATATGTTTTAATAAACTACAGTGCTGAAATTTATATGGATATGGAGCTCCTATACTGAATATTTTTAATGATTAATGTATGAGTTACTGCTTTTATTTTTTATTATTATGTTTTTGTTTTTATTATAGTTATTACTTTTTTCTTTATATAATTTGAATTAATAATTGCGTATAATTGATATTTATAATCTGATGTAATACTAGAATTTTTGAATATTTATTTTATATTAATGTTATATGGGAAATGTATCACGACATTTATTTTAATATATATATATATATATATATATATATTGTAACGTTAGACCGTCAACCTCTACGGGGAGTAGAGGAAGAGGGTCCAAGTCACAAAATAAGCTGTCACCAGATTCCTAAGCTCGAGAAACCTGGTGGCACAAGGGGAAAGTGTAAATGAAATGCAGTATAAAATATTATGTATTATGTATTGTCAGAAGACAAAGTCCGGCACTATTTTATGCCCCCCCCCCGGGTCAAGTGTAGAAGAAGCCGAAGTCGCGCTGGTATAGATGCTCGTGGAGGAATGCGAGGAACTTGGCACGTAGTACTGGCACGGAGTACAGGCACGTAGTACAGGACGCAGTACTGTAGAGGACGCACTTCGAGGGGCGCACGCTCAACTGGCACGCACATAGAAAGGCGCGCGCTCAGTAGACAGCGTGCGTAGAAGGGCGCACGCAGTAGACACATCGTACGTAGAAGGGCGCACGCTCAGGCACGCGCTTAGCTGGGACGCACGCCGAGGGGGCGCATGCTCAGGCGCGTGAGTAGAAGATGTCTTGACGGCTTTGGCCTGAACTCCCGGCTCTGGACCAGCAGAGAAGGCTCCGGAGACTGCAACTTCAAGACTTTACTTCAAGACTTTACTTCAAGACTTTACTTCAAGACTTTACTTCAAGACTTTACTTCAAGACTTTACTTCAAGACTTTACTTCAAGACTTTACTTCAAGACTTTACTTCAAGACTTTACTTCAAGACTTTACTTCAAGACTTTACTTCAAGACTTTACTTCAAGACTTTACTTCAAAACTTTACTTCAAAACTTTACTTCAAGACTTTACTTCAAGACTTTACTTCAAGACTTTACTTCAAGACTTTTTCCTACTACCTTTAATTACAAGTTCCCGGCGATGACTGACTCGATGATGGCCGACTTGGGTATTTATAGGCCCAAGGATGGAACAATGTCGAAACTTAAAGATATTTGAATTATATTTTTTATATTAGGGGTACATTTATTAGGAACTCATTTCGAGCTTAAAAATTTGAAGTTAAGAAAATAATTTTGACATACATTGTGTCATGTCAAAATTATGAAAATCAAAATAATGGAAAATTCTACTACTATTAAAAAAACATTAATACAGCAAGAAATAGAAATTTATAACAAAACATTGTATATATTGTATATATATATATATATATATATATATATATATATATATATATATATATATATATATATATATATATATATATATATATATATATATATATATATATATATATATATATATATATATATATATATATATATACCACTCCGCCAGTTGCCGAGTTGCTACTGAGATTTTAGATTGTCGAGAAAACCCTCGAAAATATCTCAATAACATCTTTGACTTACCCGGGACCTCATGATCTGAGCTGAATAGGCTGTCCCTAGACCATAAGGCAGAGTAGTTTGTTATAATAATAAAAACCCTTGACTGCTTATTTTTCTTATTGAAAATTATACAAATTTACATTAAAAATATCTTTTAGAGAATTAAAATAATAAATTTAAGAAAAGTGCAACAAGATTTTTTTTGTTGCAAATTGTTTTCAATGAACAAGATAAGCTTCTTAGTCAAAGGCTATTTTTTTTTATTAATAACAATTGTGTTAATTAATTTATTTTTAACTTCCCGCTACGAAAATTGCCTTATATAAAAATTATTCGAAAAATAAACCTGAATAAATAACTTTTCATCTTTCTAATTAGGTATATATTTGTAACTTCCCGCTACGTATCTAGATAAGGAAGTTATTGATTTTGCCTCGAAAATCGAGTGTTCACCAGAGCCTCAAGCACGAAATTTAAGCGTTTTCGTATCGTTAACGTATCGAAGACTCGATACGTTAACGGAGTATGACAATAGTAGGAAGCACGAAGCACCTTCTGTCGACTCTCGAGACCTCGATACGATTACGCTAGTGACGTCATCCTAACGTAAGCAGGAAGGTACTAGTTTCGTTCAAAAACTTAATCGTATATTATCGGTTTCATTATATTCCATATAGAAATGTATTTATTGATAACTAAAATCATACTTAACTCAAGCATAATTAATAAAATACACAAAAATAAAGAAATGCATTCTCTACTCTAAGAAAAATCAAATTTATTTTGACGAAACCATTCTAACAACGATCTTACGTTGTTCTATGGTTTTTGAACGAGACGACCGCTTGGCACTTCACATAGGTATACGATACCAAACAAAGACAAGGTCAAGTTTGTTTATAATCGGGCGTACGGGCGTCGTACGGGCTCTCGAAAACATTACAATTAAATTGTTTCCTCGCATTAAATATAAATAAAATATTATAAAATGAAAACTAGACTAGCTTTATGCAGTACATAACTATGGTGAAGTTCATGGAAAAGTACGTCCTGGAAGTTTTATGTAACTTATTTATTATGTGCAGTTTTTTGTTTCGTGATGTGAAGTGAAGATTGGATCCTTTCTTCCAGAAACAAGATTCCTCTAAGGAAATAAGTTCTAGAGTTATCCTGGAACTTAGTCTTAATGAAGTTTTTCGGCGGAGTTGCTCACAGAGAAATGTAAGAGCCTCTTTGTTGAGGCGATATTTATTTTTAAATTCGGTATCATTTAAATCCATAGGATCAAATATTTTTCTCTGTTTAGTCCTACATCTAACTTCTCTGAAAAATAATCTATACATATAATAAAATCGTAGGAAAGTCAAAACTGTACATTGAATATTTTTTTAAAGAATACTTGGGGCGTTATCTACAATCGATATCCAAGCCAAAAATATAGTTTTTAGAATTTTTGTCTGTTTGTCTGTATGCCTGTTTGTCTGTATGTATGTCCGGGGTAAACTCAAAAAGTACTGCATGGATTTACTTCAAATTTTGCATGAATATTACTAACAGGTCGGGTCAACATATAGGCTACATATTATCACGCTATCACCTACGGGGGAGGAGCAGTGTGGAGTAAACGAAGTCCGCGCGGACAAAGTCACTGGCAACAGCCAGTATTGTAATATAAATGTAAACAGTGAAAAATTACCACAAATAAAAATGTGAGAATAAAAATTGCTTACATCGAATCTCGTCTATTATTTTCTTCATCTTGAAGTAAACTTCCAATGAGAATATAATAGAGAATTACGTTGAAATATAGGTGGTATTTGCATTTTTTAGCTTTCCGTTGATTGTATTAATATCCGGAAGTAACTAAAACTACTTAATTTTTAAAAAAACGAGCGTAATAAATAATTTTAAACAACTCGAAACTTTTTCCCCCTGCAAATTGTAAGTGAAAAAAGATTCGTCACCTCTCGATACCCAGCCTTCGAAATTTGCGATACGATACTTCAAAACGCCGTTCATGCTCGCAATTTTGTTACGTTTCACATTTTGAGGACCTAGGAACCTTTTCCGACTATTTCCATGATGACATATGTATGTATGTGTGTGTGTGTGTGTGTGTGTGCCCACTGTAGCCCACTCGTTTTTTAATAAATTAATGGATCAAATGGACTTATTCTAGCGAAAAAATTTTTTTTCCGTCAAAAATCGTGGAAAACATGAAAAAATAATTGCATATGATTTTTTTTTCACTTACCTTTTACTTTAATACAGATAAAAGGGCTGCTTAATTCTTTATTTTTCGCTTAAGTTACAAAAATAATAGGAAAAAATTTTTTTTGACTTCTGATTTCCATTTGGCTTTCAAAAAGACATTCCACAGATTCTAAAACATCGTTTAAATATTTTAAAATTTTTTCGCTAGAATAAGTCCATTTGGTCCATTATTTTATTAAAAAACGAGTGGGCTATCTCCAAATGTTGCGAAAAAAAATTTTTTTTTTTTTGAAAAATTTTCTTTTTTTATAAGCTACAAATTCTACCCCCATGCTAAGAAAAAAAAAAAATTTTTTTTCGATCCACCTTTATATATATATATATATGTATATATATATATATATATATATATATATTGCACGGCCTGGGCCGGCAAGCGCATCATTCGATATCCCTACTACTCAACTTGTTTTGCTACCTGTATAGAAGGCTCTGAGCGCCCGCCGATAAGGTAGTCTAGGCTCTGGCGTGGCTCGGTACACTTGTTGTATCTTGCTAGTAGCTTATCCATGACTCTCGGATAATTAATTTGTGCAAACAAGTTAATTATTATTGTCAACTATAAATTAGTCGCAGTACAAATTATAATTGACTATCTACTGCTTAAATTATGACTTATTTGTAATAAGGAATATTTAAGTTACTTGGAATTGTTAAACCAGAACTAGTCATTGGTGATGGAAAGCTTTAATAGTGATTTTATGATATTTATTTGATACAAGTTGAACAAAATATAAAGAGTTGTTATATTACCACATCCTCGTTTTATTTATCGTATCTGACCCACTTCCTACATCAGAAGTGGGATCGGATTCACTCCCACTTCAGCATCAAACTATTTCGGTTAATTAGGTAGAACAGTAAATGTCTCTTTTCGCTTGTGGTATGGAAACTATTCTTTGAAAAATAGCAGAAAATATTAATTCACATTCTGTAAATGCATCTACTCCCATTAAGTTGATAATTGATATACTTTGATTCTGATGAAGCAGACTCCGATATGAGTAACTGGTGTCCTCCTCCTTGCTTCGTATTCTTCATTACTGAGGGTCGTAACCTCCTCATTAGATCGTTCTTGATAGCACAATATTACGCCATTGGAATCTATCTTCAGCGGCTTGCAGAGAATCATAAAACATTTTAGACATAAGATTGGTGCAAACCTGGTCTGACCATCGCATAGGAGTATGACCACGTGGTATTTTGTCTTCTACTTTTCCGGTCACGATTAGCTTTTCGAGATTGTCTTCTTGCTTTCAAGAGATGTGGCCGAAGTATTATAGAATTCATTGAAGGCACGTAGCAGACAGTCTGGTCTTTACTCCAAGTTGTTTTAGTATGAAGGCGTTGGTCCTGTGTGCTGTCCAAGGGATACGTAACATTTTCTTCCAACACCACATTTCAAACGCATCAATGCGACATCTGCCTGCAGCTCTTAGTGTCCATGACTCTGCGCCGTACATAAATACGGAGAACACCAGCGTACGAACCAGCCTCTGCTTTATTTTTAATGAGATGCTTCTGTCGTTCCAAAGACCCTTCGTCTGACTCGTAGGATTTTTGTCGTGTAACTTACAAGTAAAATAAATATAGAAAAGAAAAAAATAGACGGGGTTGATCTGATCATTGTAGCTACTCACTCACTTAAGAGTCATGCCGTCACCTACTTCACAAGCTGCTGTCTTGGCAAGCTATATTATGACGTGAAGATCTCTTCCTTTTAGACTTAGATATGAATCGATTTAAGAGCACCACTGTATTTCGAGGAAGTTACAATTTTTGTGATATAATCGAACATCGTAACAACTATTGCCGTGATAAACAGAAACTTATCTCAAATAATTTTTGCTGGCTCGCGAAAGCAGGTCATCTACCACTATCTCTGGTGGCGTGTCCAGTGGCCGACCACCAGTGGTCTGCTATGTATGTTGTGACCCCGGCCCAGCCACATAGCTTCCATTTGTCCGAAGCGCTACAAGAAGAAAGAAGTTGCCACATCAAGTTCCGAAAACAGAAAACCAGTCAACATCTGTTCCAGAAGTGAAAATTAATTATTTTTTATATTTGACTCTGGTTCAGAAGGCCATATCTAACAAATATCTTGTGATTCCTTTGTAAGAGAACGGTTTTATGAACAAGAATCCAAGTAGTCGCTTGTCCTAATGTAATTTCCACTCAACAGATCAAATGTTTAACCACAGGGCAAAATTTAAATTTGGAGGTCATATTTCACGTTTGACCTAATGAGTCTTAATAAAAAATTTTCGTTAGGTCGCAAAATTTTGGAGCAAGGTAGAATAGGAACTAAGCAACTACAGGTTAATGCTTAGCAATACTTAAACACTTAATCGTGCTCAATTTCAAAATTTGCTAGCGAGAGTATGGTAAACACTGACCTTGTAGATAAAGATAGAGAGCGCTTGGTGGATATTTTTAAAAACAATTAACAACCAATTGAATTAAAACCGTCGGGCTTAAATTCGTCGAGCTGAAATCGAATTAGTTGACCCTTTGAAGATCATTAATAAGCAATCTTAAAGTTTATTACCAACTAAAACTCAAACTAATATTTAAAAAAAAAAAGAAAACAATACAGATTTACATCTTCTTGCGACAGGCACATATAGAGCTAACAGTCGGTCCGAATATTTGATGCGAATCTTGTAGGGTTTAGTAATGATAGCGCAGTATAATTCTCTGACAAATCATGGCAAGAGCGGTTAGGTAATATTTAACACGTGCTCAGCAGCTTTAGGTTTGACATTCGGCAACTAACAAAAACTCGCAAAAGTATCTACAAGCTTTGAAGATCCAGTGTATCCAATAAAATCAAAAAATCAGCCCAATCGGACATTTTACGGTTGAGTAGAGGTAATGAAAGGTTAAACCTTTTAGTGTAGGTGACTTTGTCTTTGTTAGGAATGAAGAACGACACTAAACGAAACTTGATTCAAAATATAAGGGCTCCTTAAAAGTTACCGCAATTTTAGAAAACAATAGGTACGAATTAAGACATATCAATGGATCTAATAGGACATGTAAGTGCGCCCATGATAGCCTCTGCGAAGCGAAGCCATATTCCTGTAGGTTTCTTGAGGTACCTATATGAAAATTATAACAAGGATGACGTGACGGCGTATACTCATGATAATGATCTTGTTCATAAAACTGGTCTAAACAATATTGATAGAAATGCAGTGTATATTGTAGATAGTTATAACAGTCAGAGTTTTCAATATCTTCGAACTACCTGCGAAGGAAATTCTCTAATCTTGTAATAACTAATGCCACTGTTCATGAGCCTGCATCATCGGCAAAAAAATACGATATAAAGTAAACGAAAAAAAAAATGTAGTAAAATGATGATAAAAAAATATCACTAAAAATGTAAGTAAAAAAAAAGCAAGAAAAATAATTATTACAGGAAATGTAAGTTTTATAAAACTATGAAAAGAAATCAATTGAAAAATAAAAAAATAATAAAGTAAATTACCAAAAAATGTAGGATTGACAAAAAATGTAGGAAGATGACTGCACACTCCAGTCTCCGGTTTTAAACTGACGAGAGGGAGCTTAGTACACTCCAGTCTCCGGTTTTAACTGATGAGAGGGAGCTTAGTGCACTCCAGTCTCCGGTTTTTAACTGATGAGAGGGAGCTTAATACACTCCAGTCTCCGGTTTTTAACTGATGAGAGGGAGCTTAGTACAATCCAGTCTCCGGTTTTTTTAATTGATGAGGGATTCCTAGCTTAGTAGGATCCAGTCTCCGGTTTCAAAACTGACGAGAAAGGTTTAATAGTTGTAATTGCTGAAGGGGTTACCGGACCAGCACACTATTGTAACATTTCGCTAAAATATGTTTAGTTTTCTAAAAGATATGTCAGGATGAACGAGGCGTTCCTTGTCCTCAGATGTATAAAGATGCGCACACGAGGACGTGTGCATGTCAGTATGGCCGTGACGGCGTCCGCGTCGTCAAATGCAAGAATATTGTAAAGTGTAAACAACAAATGCACGGCCTGGGCCGGCAAGCGCATCATTCGATATCCCTACTACTCAACTTGTTTTGCTACCTGTATAAAAGGCTCTGAGCGCCCGCCGATAAGGTAGTCTAGGCTCTGGCGTGGCTCGGTACACTTGTTGTATCTTGCTAGTAGCTTATCCATGACTCTCGGATAATTAATTTGTGCAAACAAGTTAATTATTATTGTCAACTATAAATTAGTCGCAGTACAAATTATAATTGACTATCTACTGCTTAAATTATGACTTATTTGTAATAAGGAATAATTAAGTTACTTGGAATTGTTAAACCAGAACTAGTCATTGGTGATGGAAAGCTTTAATAGTGATTTTATGATATTTATTTGATACAAGTTGAACAAAATATAAAGAGTTGTTATATTACCACATCCTCGTTTTATTTATCGTATCTGACCCACTTCCTACATATATATATATATATATATATATATATATATATATATATATATATATATATATATATATATATGTATATGTATATATATATATATATATATATATATATATATATATATATATATATATATGTGTATATATATATATATATATGTATATGATCATTGTGGCATCCATTTCCTACGGTCTAAGTTTGTACTCTGCAATCGCTATCTCCAACAACAAGGGATTAATTGTAGAATTCGATTCGAAGCATTCAGAATAAAATATTAGACCTAGTAAGTTTCTTTCACTGGAAGTTCGCTTGTTCATTTTAGTTCATTAAAATTTTAATGCCCTATTTCACGCCCCGTTAGTCGAGTGGCTAGTGACCCTGACTGCAATGGATGGGGCTTGAGTTAGATTTCGAACGAAGAAAAGCGTTTAATGTATGATGTGCATAAAATATATTTGTATTTCTGAGCTTAGGTCAGTTTAAATACTTACTAACTATAATTTCAGTATTTATACATGTATTTATAAATGTATTAGTATCGTTGAATTAACTTCCATATCAAAAGCAAATAATTTGCTTAATTAGATCAATTGGTGTTTATTATTATTGTTTATTATTAAATTACTAAAATATCGTATATGTATGTAATATATGTGTTTTAGCATTGATCTTATCACTGGAAAAACTGAAAACCTTTTTTAAACAAAACGATCAGAAAACAAAGGAAAATTTCGTACATAGTTCAGATGGAGGAGCGTCTCCTCGAGCCTGGCCTCAATATAAGACGGTCTGAGTGTTTTGTTTGAAAAAGTTTTAGTCGTACATCTGTTGATAAAAAATTGTGTTATAAGAAACTAATGCCAATGAATACAACAAAAACTGTTTAAAAAAAGTTTAGATTTATTTTATTCAGAATACAGAGTACACGTAATTTTTGCAAAGAGGTAATTTACAATCTGTAGCATTGTATAATTTGGATTAAAATACATTTTAGCTCTATCTGGGCTAAAGCCCTATATATGATGTTTTAGAGGTACATCTTAAAATATCCCAGAAAGTGCAATCAGTAGATAGACTGATATCTCTTACGCAAAGACAACCTTTTAATCCAACTATCAACTTTTTACCGCAAAGTGGCAAGATCCACATCCCGATGACCTGGTTGTTTTCACGACCAGCGAGTGCAACCATTGTTAGGGGGCAACCCGCTCCGAAACCATTTTCCCATACCCTTTACAGGGCATGTGAGAGGACAAGAGAATTTTATTTATCGACGTTAACAAATACATAGGTAGTAATATATGGGGCACAATAAAAGTTTTGCACTTCTAGCTAATCGGAACTATTTGAATTTCGAATGTTATATTTTTAAAATGTTGCAACATTCTTAGTAATAAAAAAAAAACAATTGGCGGGAAATAATTTGTCAATTGTTTTTTTATCACACATTAAAGCTCTACGAACGTAACGAAAATGGAATTCAGTCGAAAAGATTTTTGAGCGATGATTTTTTATGATTTTAAAAGATATCTTTCACCGCAAGACTGTGCCGCTCGTCTTCAAAATGCTTTTGGGAGAGAAGCACCTTGCTTAAGCACCGTGAGGCGATGGTTTGCTGAATTTGAGAGCGGTCAAGTTTTTTACGTGATGAATTTCGTGAAGGGCGGCCTTCACCTGCCGTCAACGAAAATAATGTGGCTATTGTTAAGCGGTTAATTAAAGAAAACCCCCAGATTACCTATGAGACAATTCAAGGACTATTGGGGATTGATATAAGCCAATTTTAGAAAATTTTACACGAAGAATTGAAAGTTCGAAAACTTTGTTGTCGTTGGATCCCTCATGCTGTTCTAATGCTACACATTCTAATGCTGTTTATGACATTGTTACAGGAAGCGAAACGTGGATTTATTGTTTTAAACCCGAAAAAAAACAGCAATCCTGTAAATGGGTGTTTAAAAAAGAGAACAGGCCAATAAACGTTGGTAAAAAAATAATCGCGTTTTTTTCTCAGCTACGGGTCCCATCTGTACTATTCTACTTCAAGATCAAAAGAGTATTAATGCTGAGTGGTATTCAACCATTTGTTTACCCAGGGTGTTAGAAAAAGTTTGCGAAAGACGACCCAAAAGCCGCATTCTCCTACATCATGATAAAGCTTCTTCAAATGCAGCCAACAAAACAGTCATTTTTAGCTTCCGAGAAAGTACATCTCGTCACTCATCCTACGAATAGCCCCGACCTAGCACCCTGTGATTTCTGTATTTTCCCCAAAATCAAAGATTTGATGAGAGGTTTTACTTTTACCAACTCCGAAGTGGCAGTGATAGCGTTCAATCAGCACGTAGAAAACATGCCTTCAGATCTGTGGTCCTCCTGTTTTAAAAAATGGTTCAATCGCATGAAAAAATATTTAAAATGTAAAGGGGATTATTTTGAAAAGCAATAAACATAATATTGTAATACCTTAATATAGAGGTGTTACATATTTACTGGCCTTTTTGTCTGCTTTTAAACGTAGAACATTGTTTAGTTTTTTGATATAACATGGCAAATAGAATAGGAGACAGGATAAGTCTTTCGATGGGCTAAGACGTATGCCCAAATAAATGAAGATTAGAAAAATATCTTTTATTATTTCAACATAATAATAATTAATAGTTGTAGATTCGCGTATTTCTCAGTACTTAATTAATTGAGTAATAATGGCAGCAAGCAAGTTTAAAAGTCCCCTAGAACTCGAAGATCTCCACAAGTGGTGGAGCCGCCTGCGAAGAGTTTTACAATATTTTAGTTATAACATGTTGTTTTTTTATATAT
The DNA here is from genome assembly GCA_036924255.1 of Apodemia mormo. Classification (NCBI taxonomy): domain Eukaryota; kingdom Metazoa; phylum Arthropoda; class Insecta; order Lepidoptera; family Riodinidae; genus Apodemia; species Apodemia mormo. The sequence goes on along the minus strand of JAUPFN010000001.1, from coordinate 41,958,647 downwards.
AATACATAACATTGTATAGATTTTGTGGCCTTATTTCATTTGACCTGGATAGGTAAATAAATTTTGCATTCGTTCACAATTCTCTTTTCATTAAGTGTACTTTTCCATAATTGCTTCAGGAATACAAGTTGACAACAAAGGTTTTAAATGTAAATAGGGATAGTTTATGTTCTATTTGTAGAATTATTAAATGGCCGTAACTGTGTTTATTGTCGTTCAGTGCAGACAAAGCAAGAAACTTACAAGACCTATGCATTTGCGACATTAATGGCCCTTTCTCCTCTTAATATAAGCAACATATTCTGTAAAGTCCCATTCAATCTTTACACAACTTTTAATTTCACACAAAATATATTTTCTAAATCTAAAATAAGAAAATTACTTAAAAGAAAGAGCTTTTCAAAAAAACGACAATTGCTCTAGATAAACGTTTGACATTATATATCAAATATAAATTTCAATTTTGCCGTTTTTGTAATTCTAAATTTTTTTAACTTCAATTTAAAACAAATTTGCGCACGTAAAGTAATTAACTCCGTAAATTACAGAATTTAGTTCGAGGCACCAGTTTTAAAGTTAATTTATGTATTTTATTCATTAAAAGCTATCAAGAAAGACTACCAAACAGTCCTAAAATATGTTTTAATAAACTACAGTGCTGAAATTTATATGGATATGGAGCTACTTTACTGAATATTTTTAATGACTAATGTATGAGTTACTGCTTTTATTATTATGTTTTTATTATTGTTATTACTTTTTTCTTTATATAATTTGAATTAATAATTGCGTATAATTGATATTTATAATAATAATTTAATACTAAAATTTTTGAATATTTATTTTATATTAATGTTATATGGGAAATGTATCACGACATTTATTTTAATTGACATTAGAATCTATATGACATTTATACACATTAATCAATTCAATTATACTATTTCTTTATATTGACATACTATTGAATTAATAATTTACTATACAAAATTCTCCCTGATTAAAGGAGTAAATATGTTGTGTGGGTATCACCGATATTGTTATATATAGTTTTAAATTTAAAATGTTCATACTACCTTCAATATATATAGTTAATTGTAAAATAGTCAATTGTACTAAACAATAATAAGTTTTGCTCTGATGAAGCGTTATATATATATATATATATATATATATATATATATATATATATATATATATGCGTTATATATATATATATATATATATATATATATATATATATATATATATATATATATATATGTATATATATATATATGTATATATATATATATATATATATATATATATATATATATATATATATATATATATATATATATATATATATATATATATATATATATATATATATATATATATATATATATATATATATATATATGACGGCGTTCACGTCAAACATCAGGTTGACACAATAGTCGACGTCAACCTAACGAAGCGTCATTGTCGATGGTAGTGCGGGCAGCCATCTTGACTTCACTTTTGAACGAGACGACGACCGCGCACCACGCTTTTGACGAATCGTTTGTGATCTTTACCATCGCGCTAGTAAAATATATAATTAAGTTTATTTTGTTTAGTGGTGATTGTTAATCAACTAATTACGTTGTGATTCTGGCGAACATCGATTAAAACACGTTGATTGTAATAGGGAGTAATTTATTTCTATTCACGCTCACCTTCCCACATAAACGAGATGAGTTCTGGTGAAGGCCCTCCAGGCCCTCCTGGCTCTTCATCAGAAGTGGGATATGACGTGGCCCAGGCTGAGGTCCAGCAGATCAAATCGGATGCCGAGAAATTAATTAACAGCATGGAGACGCTTTTATCTCGAGTTCTTGCGGTTCAGCAAATATCAACTATGAACAATAATCATCCTACGCAATTGCTACCTTTCAATCCAGATGACCCTGATGCCGACATTGATGGTTGGTGCAATATAACAGAAGCCATCATTCAAAAGAGGGGTTTGGATGGAATAGACTTACTCATGGCTCTTACAACCGCTTTGAAAGGACGAGCTGCATCTTGCATCACCAGATTGAACCTGCAAGAAATGACCTGGAGCGTAGTCAAACAGTCTCTTATAGCAAAGTTTTCCAAAACTAAGTTACTTCAAGACTATTTTGACGACATTCTGCGATTTCAAATTGGAGCCAAAGAAACAGCTTCAGAATCTGCACTTCGCCTGTGGAACTTAATAGAACGAATTCCAAAAATTGTAATGCCCGAAGAGGTGGTGACTGGATTTGTGATTTCAGTACTATGTCAAAAGGACAGCCTGATACGTCTTGAGTTAAACGCCCACAATATCACGACTCGCACTCAGTTATTCCGAATACTCGGAGGTGTATCTCTCAAGCGTCGGTCAGATGGTGGAGAAATCAATGAACCTGATATCAAGCGCTATCGTCCCACGGAAAGGTTCTCAGGCAGATGTAGCTTCTGTGGAATAGTAGGCCACCGCTTCGCAGAATGTAGGAAACGTCGTGACCATTCCGGACCAACGTCTCAAAACACACCGAGCTCATTACGCGCTTCAGAGAACACTATTTCTGTGACCTGCTATACGTGTGGACAAAAGGGACACGTGACAACTAACTGCCCTGACAAGAGGAATGGAAGCAAGGCTGCGGTCAAGGAGGTTCATCACTGCGAGCACCGCCCATCTAGGGGTACTTTGGAAACATCATCGGGTGAGCTTGTCCCTTTTTTATTTGATAGTGGATCGTCCTGTTCACTTATAAAGGAAAGTTTTCGCGATAAGCTTCTGGGTACTGAGCGTAAAGATATCGTTTATCTTAGTGGTATCGGTAGTAATGACATTCAATGCGCTACGCAAATTCAGAGCGAAGTTAAGATCGATGAACGTTTAATAAGTTTGCTGTTCCATGTGGTTCCCGATTGTAATATATCAGATCCTATAATAATTGGCAGGGATATTTTTGATTTAGGACTATGCGTGAAAATTGATAATGATAACTTAGTAATATACTCCAAAGAGCAATCTCATTTTTGTAATAAAACATTAGATATATCCGATTTAAATCGTATTGACACATATTTGAAGGGACAGGATAAAGAAATTTTGATTTCAATTTTAAGAAAATATTCAAATCATTTTATAGAAGGTATCCCTAATAAACGGGTTAAGACAGGGGTATGTGAACTTAGATTAGTAGATTCGCAAAAGGTTGTATATAGGCGTCCTACTAAACGCGCTCCCATAGAAAATCAAATAATCAGAGAACAGGTTCAAAAATTATTAGATGCAGGAGTGATTCAGGAGAGTTCTTCCCCTTTTGCAAGCCCCATTGTCCTTGTTAAAAAGAAGGACAATACAAATAGATTATGTGTCGATTACAGAGAGCTAAATTCCAATACTGTGCCCGAACGATTTCCCTTGCCTCGTATAGAGGAATAAATCGATCAGCTTGTTGGGGCCAATTTCTTCTCCTCATTAGATATGGCTGCTGGGTTCCACCAGATCCCTGTTCACCCCGATTCAGTGCAGAAAACAGCTTTTGTCACCAATGAAGGCCAATATGAATATCTTGCTATGCCTTTTGGCTTGAGAAATGCGCCATCAGTCTTTCAGAGATGTATCATGAAAGCCATTAGTCATTTAGAGAATAAACCATTAATCTATATGGACGATGTATTGTGCTACTCTGTAGACATCTCTGAGGGTCTACGGCGTCTCGACGATGTATTGGCCGCGTTGTCGGAAGCTGGTTTTTCATTAAATCTTAAAAAATGTAAGTTCATGAAGCAAGAGATAAATTATTTAGGATATTCCGTGCAATCTGGTGTTATCAGACCCAATTCGCGGAAAATTCAAGCATTAGTAGATGCCCCTGAACCGAAGTCAGCTACGAATGTCCGACAATTCCTGGGATTAGCGTCTTACTTTCGGAAATTTATCCCCGATTTCACCCGGGTCGTGGGTCCCTTATATCCTCTTGTAAAACTAAAAGGACGTATTAATCGGACTACTGAACATGAAAGAATACGCAAAAGGTTAATAGACATTCTTACATCTGAACCCGTACTTACCATATTTAACCCTGAACTCCCCGTAGAGTTACACACAGATGCTAGCTCGGACGGTTACGGAGCGATCCTTTTACAAAAGAAAGACAACCTCCCCCACGTTGTAGAATACTTTAGTCGTCGAACGTCAGATGCCGAATCTCGCTACCACTCTTATGAGCTGGAGACGTTAGCAGTCGTAAGAGCGATAGAACATTTCAGACACTATCTTTATGGTAGGAGTTTTATAGTTGTTACGGATTGCAATTCATTAAAGGCGTCAAAGTCTAAGAAGGATTTAACTCCCCGTGTATATCGGTGGTGGGCATATTTGCAGGCTTACGACTTTGATATCGTTTATCGCGAAGGCCGCAAAATGGAACACGCTGACTTTTTGTCTCGTAATCCTATACCAGTTTCGGATACGGTTACAGCCTTAGAATCTGAAAAGGCGCGAACTCAATCTGTCCAATTTGTTGAGCTCCACCAGGGTTGGTTATCAGTGGAACAAAAAAGGGACACTGAAATCCAAGACCTCATTACGAAATACAATAATAACAGTTTTCCCGAAACAGTAGCCCAAATATATGATGTCAGAGAGGGAATACTTTATAGGAAAATTATTCGTAATAAAGTAATTTCCTGGCTGCCAGTAGTTCCGCGATCACTTATTTGGACGCTCATAAATCATGTTCATAATGAATTGCAACATTTAGGTAGAGATAAAACCTTAGACAAGCTCTATGAGAAGTATTGGTTTCCGGATATGTCTAAATGTGTTCGAAAATTCATAGATTCGTGCATAGTTTGTAAGGCTTCTAAAGGCCCGTCGGGAGCTCAGCCCGTTCAGCTTCATCCGATCCCTAAAGTGTCTGTGCCTTGGCACACAGTTCATATTGACTTTTCAGGAAGGTTGAGTGGGAAGAGCGACCGGAAGGAGTATTGCTCAGTAATTATTGACGGTTTTACGAAGTACGTTTTACTCGAACATACTACGTCTGTTGATGCAAAGAGTGCAATACATGCACTGCAAAAAGCAGTTTACCTTTTTGGAGCGCCAAAAAGAATCATCGCAGATCAAGGGCGTTGCTACACCAGTTCCGATTTTAAAAGTTTTTGTGATGAGCATAAAATAGAACTTCACTTTATTGCGACAGGCGCAAGTAGAGCCAATGGTCAGGTTGAACGCGTGATGCGTACTTTAAAGAGCCTCTTAACTATAGTTGAAAACGATCCCAATAAGACGTGGCGGGATGAATTAGGACATATTCAGCTTGCCCTAAATAGTACAAAATCTACCGTAACTAAATATTCCCCTTTAGAGCTTATGTTCGGGATTCGTTCTGATTCCTTGGGTATGTCTAAAATAAACTGCACTGATAAAGAAAACGAAGTTCGCTTGGATATTGATTCGGTTAGGCAGGATGCATCAGCAAACATCCAGAAAGCTGCTAAATCCGAAACTGTAAGATTCAATCGTGGCCGCGCAAAAATTAAACCATTTTCTAAAGGTGACTACGTGTTCATCAAAAACTGTGAACGCAATCAAACTAAATTGGATAGGAAATTTAGGGGTCCATTCGTGATAACAGAAGTTCTAAATAATGACCGCTATAAACTTAAAAGCATAGTAGATACTTCCAATCGAACTCTTAAATATTCCCACGAGAATTTGCGCGCAGTACCTCGGGGGCATGATAAATTACTTGAAATCGCGTCTAGTCTTTTAAATGAAGTTGAGGCCGAGACGGCGTCTGATGATGAAGAAAATACTATGTGCTCAAAGGATGATAACGAGACATTAGACCGTCTCGACACCTTGACCGTATGCTCAGACACTGCATCAGCTGACTCGCACACTGTCACCGCAAACTCAGACACCCTGAGCGTACACTCAGACCCTGCAACATGGGAGGTCCTTCATGAAGTTGAAGCGCACACAGAACAGGACAATTCACTGTCTTAGGCAGGTATAGTACAAACTATCGTTACTGTACTGAACATTCTTATAACTATGATAAATCGTAAAAAAAAATGGTTGATACTGGACGGAGCTATGTCGTCCTCATTATTTCAGGGTTAGTGGTTAAATGGCATACTTCACTCGTCAGAACAAAAGGTAGACGAAATGTGTCGTCCAAGTCTGGTTGACTTGTTAGTGGTTTATTTAGCGCCATCTGACGAAATTTGTCGTCCGAGTCAGGTCTCTCAAAAAGGTTGACTTGTCATGGATGGTCGCTTGCTATTTGTGAGACGAACTGTGTCGTCCGGGTCACATCTCTTGTAAGGATTGGCTTGTTCAGATGTTACAAGCACGAAAATGTGCTGTTTGAGCTAAATTCTAGCATAATTTAGTATCTAATGCAGTTGTTGACTGGTCTTACTAAAGTGTAGTTCAAGTCACACCTCACGGTTGGCTAAGCAATACACTTGCCTGGTTAGTTCAAGTCATTAAGTGATTTTAGTGTTGTGTACTGATGAAAATGATTAAGTCAGGATGAGCGAACGGACTATGCAGTTATCTTTAATTGTTTCAGACAAATCGCCCAAGGACGGTCGCAAGTCAGTCCGGCCGTGACGGCGTTCACGTCAAACATCAGGTTGACACAATAGTCGACGTCAACCTAACGAAGCGTCATTGTCGATGGTAGTGCGGGCAGCCATCTTGACTTCACTTTTGAACGAGACGACGACCGCGCACCACGCTTTTGACGAATCGTTTGTGATCTTTACCATCGCGCTAGTAAAAGATATAATTAAGTTTATTTTGTTTAGTGGTGATTGTTAATCAACTAATTACGTTGTGATTCTGGCGAACATCGATTAAAACACGTTGATTGTAATAGGGAGTAATTTATTTCTGTTCACGCTCACCTTCCCACATAAACGAGATGAGTTCTGGTGAAGGCCTTCCAGGCCCTCCTGGCTCTTCATATATATATATATATATATATATATATATATATATATGTATATATATATATATATGTTATTATTTATTTATTATTATTATTATAGTTAGTAAGTACTTAAACTGACCTAAGCTCAGAAATACAAATATATTTTATGCACATCATACATTAAACGCTTTTCCTCGTCCGAAATCTAACTCAAGCCCCATCCATTGCAGTAGGGTCACTAGCCACTTGACTAACGGGGCGTGAAATAGGGCATTAAAATTTTATTGAACTAAAATGAACAAGTGAACTCCCAGTGAAAGAAACTTACTAGGTCTAATATTTTATTATGAATGCTTAATCGAATTCTACAATTAATCCCTTGTCGTTGGAGATAGCGATTGCAGAGTACAAACTTAGACCGTAGGAACCGTAGGACCTAGGGACCTAGGGACCGTAGGAAATGGATGCCACAATGATCATATATATATATATATATATATATATATATATATATATATATATATATATATATATATATATATATATATATATATATATATATATAGATATACCACTCCGCCAGTTTCCGAGTTGCTACTGAGATTTTAGATTGTCGAGAAAACCCTCGAAAATATCTCAATAACATCTTTGACCTACCCGGGAATCGAACCCGGGAACTCATGATCTGAGCTGTATAGGCTGTCCCTAGACCATAAGGCAGAGTAGTTTGTTATAATAATAAAAACTCTAAAAGATATTTACATTAAAATATCTTTTAGAGAATTAAAATAATAAATTTAAGAAAAGTGCAACAAGATTTTTTTATTGCAAATTGTTTTCAATGAACAAGCTTCTTAGTCAAAGGCTATATTGTGTTTTTTATTAATAACAAACTACATAGCCATGTGTTAATTAATTTATTTTTATCTTCCCGCTATGAAAATTGCCTTATATAAAAATTATTCGAAAAATAAACCTGAATAAATAACTTTTCATCTTTCTAATTAGGTATATATTTTTAACTTCCCGCTACGTATCTAGATAAGGAAGTTATTGATTTTGCCTCGAAAATCGAGTGTTCACCAGAGCCTCAAGCACGAAATTTAAGCGTTTTCGTATCGTTAACGTATCGAGGACTCGATACGTTAACGGAGTATGACGATAGTAGGAAGCACGAAGCACCTTCTATCGACTCTCGAGACTTCGATACGATTACGCTAGTGACGTCATTCTAACGTAAGCAGGAAGGTACTAGTCTCGTTCCAAAACTTAATCGTATATTATCGGTTTCATTATATTCCATATAGAAATATATTTATTGATAACTAAAATCATACCTAACTCAAGCATAATTAATAAAATACACAAAAATAAAGAAATACATTCTCTACTCTAAGAAAAATCAAATTTATTTTGACGAAACCATTCTAACAACGATCTTACGTTGTTCTACGGTTTTTGAACGAGACGACCGCTTGTTACTTGACGTACTATACGTCATACGATGCCAAACAAAGACAAGGTCAAGTTTGTTTACGTACAGGCTCTCGAAAACATTACATTTAAATTGTTTCCTCGCATTAAATATAAATAAAATATTATAAAATGAAAACTAGACTAGCTTTATGCAATACAAAACTATGGTGAAGTTCATGGAAAAGTACGTCCTGGAAGTTTTATGTAACTTATTTATTATGTGCAGTTTTTTGTTTCGTGATGTGAAGTGAAGATTGGATCCTTTCTTCCAGAAACAAGATTCCTCTAAGGAAATAAGCTCTAGAGTTATCCTGGAACTCAGTCTTAATGAAGTTTTTCGGCGGAGTTGCTCACAGAGAAATGTAAGAGCCTCTTTATTGAGGCGATATTTATTTTTAAATTCGGTATCATTTAAATCCATAGGATCAAATATTTTTCTCTGTTTAGTCCTACATCTAACTTCTCTGAAAAATAATCTATACATATAATAAAATCGTAGGAAAGTCAAAACTGTACATTGAATATTTTTTTAAAGAATACTTGGGGCGTTATCTACAATCGATATCCAAGCCAAAAATATAGTTTTTAGAATTTTTGTCTGTTTGTCTGTATGCCTGTTTGTCTGTATGTATGTCCGGGGTAAACTCAAAAAGTACTGCATGGATTTACTTCAAATTTTGCATGAATATTACTAACAGGTCGGGTCAACATATAGGCTACATATTATCACGCTATCACCTACGGGGGAGGAGCAGTGTGGAGTAAACAAAGTCCGCGCGGACGAAGTCACTGGCAACAGCCAGTATTGTAATATAAATGTAAACAGTGAAAAATTACCACAAATAAAAATGTGAGAATAAAAATTGCTTACATCGAATCTCGTCTATTATTTTCTTCATCTTGAAGTAAACTTCCAATGAGAATATAATAGAGAATTACGTTGAAATATAGGTGGTATTTGCATTTTTTAGCTTTCCGTTGATTGTATTAATATCCGGAAGTAACTAAAACTACTTAATTTTTATAAAAACGAGCGTAATAAATGATTTTAAACAACTCGAAACTTTTTTCACCGGCAAATTGTAAGTGAAAAAAGATTCGTCACCTCTCGATACCCAGCCTTCGAAATTTGCGATACGATACTTCAAAACGCCGTTCGTGCTGGCAATTTTGTTACGTTTCACGTATTTCTCGATACGTTTGCGATACGAAAGTTTAATAATTTGCTTGTGCTTCGAAATTTAGTTCCATTTACGTACGATAGGGGCGCTGATCATTTTTCATACGTTTATTTCTCGATGACGATACGAATACTTTTTCGCAAGGAGTTCGTGCTTGAGGCACAGAACTCCATGTTTTGAGGACCTAGGAACCTTTTCTGACTATTTCCATGATGACATATGTATGTATGTATGTATGTGTGTGTGTGTGTGTGTGTGTGTGTGTGTGTGAGAGAGAGAGAGAGAGAGAGAGAGAGAGTATCTATGTCTGTATGTAAACATCTCATAACTTTGAACGGCTTGACTTGATTCGATTGGATTCCACTCAACTTAGACTTCCTAAAAATTTTAACTAATTCAGTCAAGGAGATTTTGAGAATTTTTTATTTATCCGTTTGGGAGTTATAGTTGACGAAAAATTTTGCAAAAGTGTTTTGACATAACTTCGAATTTTTTTAACTAATAATTTTTAATCTTCTGCAATACTTAATACTTACTCAAAAAACTACATTGAATTTCAAAAATCAAAATCGAGTCAAATTTTCAAAAGATACAGCTTTTCAAACATTAAAATTCTTTTTTCTAAAATCGGGGTAAAATCAGTAACTTCCTTATTAACATACGTAGTGGGAAGTTAAAAAAATTCCACGCGGACGAAGTCGCGGGCACAGCTAGTGTATACTGTAAATATATATATATATATATATACATATATATATATATATATATATATATATATATATATATATATATATATATATATATATATATACATATATATATATATATGTGTATATATATATATATATATATATATATATATATATATATATATATATATACATATATATATATATATATATATATATATATATATATATATATATATATATATATATATATATATATACGCTGCAAGACTACAACAAGACTATAACGCTAACTTTACTTAGGTAAAGTTGTCAATAGGGAATTCCACAAGTTTCTCGAAACTCGAGATCATTTTCAATACATTGTTTAGCATCTTGAAAGTACTTATAAAATATTAAATTCTCAATATGTTCCCGACATTATGAAATATGCGATGTTCAGGAATACCTCATAATAATCCAGTGTGTAGGCTGCTTACATAAATTCCGTAAGCTTTTGCCACCGTGGAATTGGTGATTTTTATACGTAGTAAAATACAATATAAGAACACAATATTCATTTAGTTTTGGTGCATTTAATGTTTAACTTAAGGAATTAAATTGAATGGTAAAAAGTTGAATGAAATAGAATGGAACAGAACGGCAATGAACGATACGGAAGGAAACACAACGCAATTGAACAGAACGGAACGGAGTAGAATCAAAATTAAAAATTCCGATTTTAATTTAATGTAATTTACAGTGAGTCATCTCAAAGTTATTTATGTTTACAAAATTGTCATTTTTGGAGCTAAGGGCAATTATTTTTAAACAAAAGGTGAAATTTTATAAAAATAAGTTTATGTATATTCTTTCTCTTTTGTGCAAAAATGAATATTAAAAGGGGCTATGTATTTAGTGTTTTAAAATATTTAATACATTTTTAGTTTACTGTTTATTTTAGTGTACTGTACGTAGGGAAATTCGCTAATAGAATAGAATATAATAGCTAGTGTTGTAGTTTTGTGGGTTCCTCAAATCAATAAACCGTAATTCGTAGCAGTAGCCATTAGTGACCAATTTAACAATAACGAGGAATTCTACAAAATATTTGGACATTTGGTAAATTGACATTTATACGAAAAGTTTTAGTTTTACACCTCATAAAATATGTTACTACTCGTAACTAAGACCAGTATTACTTACAATCGCGTAATGTGAGGTAGTGTTCGTTTCTCCTGAAGATGCTTCGGTTTCGAAGTAAAACGTACGTTGAGTACATACATAAATTGTGTGCTTTTGTGCTTGGTGCCGGCGTGGACGTGGGACGTGCCGCTGTTATCTTCTTTTTGTAAGGAATTTCGGTGGTCTTATGCATTTACGACGAGTCCGACGTCTTTCTTTTTGGTCCCATCACGGAAGATACATAGAACAGTTCGCGGATAATAGCAAAGTTAATTAATTTCGTCCTTTTTAAAACCAGTCGTTTTACAATTATAGAAACCGGGCATTATTTATAATCTTTCTCCGTGTTGGTCCCGGGCTCCTTTGAAGAATAGGCCAACTGCCGTTCTGCCAGACATGTCGTAAAAGGCGACCGATTGGCTATACGAGTCACTACCATCGTGGCTACTAGGTGGTAGGTGGTAGAGTTCTGCATTGTCTCGCCCGGGTCTGGTAGCACCACCTTACCTATTCCTGCCACAATAGCATCAGTGCTTGTCACTGTCGTGTTCCGGTTTGGAGAATATGGTAGCCGGTAAATTTATGCACGTGGTATTAGACCTCGCCACAAGATAGCAACGTACCATTAACACCTTTGCTGTCTATAGGCGATCGTTGATTCTCCATCAAGAAACCCATCTGCTTGTTCGCTTTCTTATGATATAAAAAAAACCAGCAGCTTAATATTTTCTAAAAATTTTGATTTTTTAAATTATGTAGTTATAATAATATAATTTTAATTTCATTCGTTTCCTAAAGTTATAATAAATGAGAAAATAAATATTCACTGGAAAAACTCTGATTATCTAATATCAAATAATAATATAAAAATATAATATCGCCAGACATCTTACAAGAATTGATCTAATCTCAAAGCACATAAATTAATTGCTTGCAACATGGGTGTTCACTGTTTACTGTTCAGCAACCACTGGAACCACTACATAATATACAAAAAAGTCGTTTTCCGCTGTCTGTTCCTATGTACACTTAGATTTTTAAAAGTACGTAACGGATATTTCTGCGTTTTTTTTAAATAGATAGAGTGATTTAAGGTTTATATGTGTAATAACTGTTCGTGGCAAAACAACGTTTCCCGGGTCAGCTAGTGCATATATAAATACTCAAACGAAAAGCATTTGAAATTATAACAAATATTTTTATTTTGGGTACTAAATGACCTTTCAATAGCGCATGCTGTGCAGCGTTGGGTGAGTGAAATATAAAGAGTTTGTTTTGTGGCGTGGTAGAACAGTTGTGTTTCTAATTGCCTTACTGCCAGGCCGTTTCTAAAAAGCGAATGATTGACCTAATGTCTCAACATTATATTTTGTGGTAAAGTTACTATACGCTACATTATTTTTCACACTTGTTTTTTTTTTTAAATTTCAGCATAAAATGAATATTTTTTCTACTTTAGCTATTTAAATTTTTAACTTTGATTCGTGGATAGGTTTTTTTTTATTTGCAGATGGGTCTCCTGATGGAGACAACCATCGCCTATAGACACCAAAGATGTTAATGGTGCGTTGCTATCTTGTGGGGAGGTCTAATGCCACATGCATATATTTACCGGCTACTTTACCCTCTAAACCCGAACTAGTGACAAGCACTGACACTATTGCGGCAAAAGGGTTTGGGTTGGGGGAATAGGGTTGGGAATACGGCTCAGTCAGTTGTCAAATATTATTTTAAGACGACGGGAGATAATTACTTTATTACCAATGACTAAATATTAGATAATAGTTTTTTTATATATTATTAGATAGCAAACAAGCAGATGTCTCTTTTGATGGTAAGAGAAACCATCGCCTATAGATACTAAAGATGTTAATGGTGCGTTGCTATCCGTATGGCAAGATGGCAATGCCAGCGCATAAGTCTATCGGCTACATTATTCTCCAAACCAAAATACGAAAATGACAATGACAAGCTATGAATATTACTCGGGTGGAAAGTTGCGGAACTCTACCACCTAGTAGGAATAATAGCTGTAGTCACACTTATAGCCAATCGGTCGCCTTTTACGATCTGTCTGGCTGAACGTCAGTTGGTCTTTTCTTCAAAGGAGCCCAGATCAACACGGGGAATAGTTATTAAGAATTGATATGATATTATTAACTTTATAAGAAGTAAGTATGTTAAGTACGTTTCGTTTTATAATTATAATAATAAATATAATAATATACTTCATTGTTAAAAAGATAATTTGTAATTATAAGAAATAAAAATACTAATAATATATACTAATTATTAAAAAAATGTGTAAAAGCGAAATTTATGTACAAGTGGAAAAGTAGTGTCTTATAATTTTTGTTAAGGTCAAGTGTCACTTCCACCCCCCCTCGCTCTACCAACTAAACCATTGGTTCTCGGGGCGTGAGTAATAAATGTAATGAATTTAAAAAGAAAACTATCATTGCTAATTGGGCTTTACAAGTTTTATAAATGACTAGCTGTTGCCCGTGACTTCGTCCGCGCGGACTTTGTTTACTCCGCTCCTGCTCGTCGCAGCAAGATGTTACATAGCCTATAACCTTCCTCGATAAACACCCTACCCAACTCAAAAAGAATTATTCAAATCGGTTCAGCAGTTTTCGAGATTAGTGCGTACAACCAAACAAACAAACTACAATTTTATAATATTAGTATAGATTGTCGACCAACTGATAAAATGTATTTGTCTCCAAATACAGTTTAACAGTTTTTATAGGCGGTGACACGTTGCGGAACTTTACCACTAAGTAGTCGCAACGGTAGTGATAGGTATATCCAATCGTTCGACGTTTATAAACTACCCATCACTGAACATAAGGCACCATTTCTTCTCTCAGCCAATTGTACTCGCTTTTCACCCTCCCCCCCTCCCACGAGTGACGCGCAACGCATTTCTGGAAGTACTGTTTATTGCTGGCAAGAAAATAAATATTTTGTGGCCCTTGAAAACTTTGAAATTTTATTTTTGGCTTTTCCGTTTTAAAAGGTTGCCTACCCCTGAACTAACACAATGGCAGATGGTTTATTCTTCAAAGGAGGCCCGGACCAACATGAGGGAAAATAGTTTTAATTCATTTGAAAAAGAAAATTAAATCTACGTCTTGAATTTATTTTTCTTAACTGAATAAATTGTATTGTAATGTCCAGAGCAAGTTCCAATTTTCTGTTCCTTGCCAACAGTATAGCCTAAAGGCATTTGGAATGAATCTTGCAATAATGGTCTAGTTTCGCTGGCTATGTATACAAAGAGTGAATCTTATGACAGTTGATGGATAAAGTACGATGATGATACTATAACAGATTTTGTTCAAGTCTCAATTACGAGGTAATATATTATAAAATATTATTGCTATCATAAATAGTCACTCACGATAAAAGGTTTAAACTATAACAGAAGACAAAATAATTTAGTTTTTGAGGGTCTTTTAAGGGTTTCGAGGTCAACTAGGAAGTATTATAGTTCGTCGCCATGTCCGTTCGTCCGTCCGTCCGCAGCTTAGCTCAGATGTTCTCAGTACTAGAAATAAATATTAGTTTAAAGTAGTTGAATAAAATCTGGCCAAATATTTTCTTAGGGATACCTCCCTATGTAAAGTGGGGATGCTTTTTTTTTCTTGCGTTCCCGATATTATGGGGTATCGTTAGATTGTTGTAAATATTACTAGTTTATTAAATTAATTTTTTGATTTACGGAACATGACAGTGACAATAATTATCGCTATTGCAGCAGAAATAGCTAAATTCGGGTGAGTGGAACTTTATCACCAAATAGTCACAGTAGCAGATATACTTGGTTAACCAACACAAACCAAACCATCTCCTTTTACGTACTTGTAGCACTTCAAGCAATCTTCAAACGCTACCAGAAAAAATAATAAAAAATGGAAAATAAATCAAATTTAAAATAAAATCTTGAATCGCGATATCACAATTTTTTATCTTGTACACACTATTTACACGTTTCAACGCTTCTCTAATGGACTTCGGTCCCCAGGCAGTACATCTTACCTGGCTGGTAAGATCTTTATTTTCCCCTTCCTTGTCCTTGTGTGACGTCATCAACCTCCACAGTTATGACGTCACCTGATAATAACGCGTCGCGTTGGTTCAATCACAATATGACCCTTCAGCGGTTCAGACCAGCGGCGCCACAAAGATTATGGCAGAATGCCAAATGTTCTAAAGTTGTATAAGGGCTCGGACTAAAATAAAAGAAATTGAACTTAGAACGGCAACAATCTTAATTGAAAGGGCTAACCACGAGTCTGAATAAGCAGTAATAGGATGTTAACTTGAATTGAACTTGAAAGTGGTGGTTTTTTTCTTTCATAAAAGGAAAAAACCACCACTTTCTTTTACGATTGTCAGTTGTAAGGAAATTCATTTAAAAATTTAAGAAGATAGAGGAACTTTTAATTAAAAATAATTCACTTTATATTCACTAACACCTCTCTTTGCTTAATTTAGATCATTCACAAACAATGATTTAAAAATTTCTTCAATTATCTACTAATTAAGTAATACCACGGTATTAAATTAAACATGATCTTATCACGTGTACATGTAAATATGTGATCTACTATACATAATATAGTGTGTCTAAAATCAATGCATTAGCATGAACCTTTGTGGTTTTCTCTTTTTATTTGAACTTTGCGTAATAAAAAACATGTTCAAAATGTAAATATCTACATAAATAAAAAATAAAGCAATTTTAAACTTGTTTAATCTGTAATATTGTAAAACTGCCCTAACTATCTGCGTATGCTTAAAATAATTAAATTTTCCTTACATTGTATCTATTTTTTTCTCTACAACATTTCTTTTTTTAAATACTTAAGTATATGTTAATTTAGTTTCATAGTTTATATTTGTTTTTTTTTTTATACACTAGGTCTACTCAATTCTTTATTTTAATTTTTTTTATTCTCCTTTAACGGGTTGGCTGGAAGAAATCTCTTTAAGTAGAGATAAGCTCGCCCATTGTACTTATGTTACCTTAATATTGTCTTTTTTATATTGTATTCTGTGTACAATAAAGTATTAAATAAATAAATAAATAAATAACTGATTAAATTCGGTGAAAAATTTATTTCTTATCCATGTTGTTCCAGACTCCTTTGCAAAATATGTACACTAATATAGTAGACAAAAGCAACCATTTGACCATTGTAAAAGTTGAAACATACCTCGCATTAGTTAAAAATCTGACATAAATATTTTTAAGGTTTTTATGATGGTATTCTAATCATGAAACCTAGAATTATTTTTAAATGGGGCTTACTTAATTACAAAATATGACATTTTGTATTTGTACCTTTCTGAAAATACACTTACCATCTCTTGAAAAGGGGAGGCGTGTTAGTTTTCGACAAACTACAAAAGAACGAGACAATTCACTTTATTGTTAGATAGAAGTAACTAAGTTACGATACAAATTTGAATTTTTTCTCATACATTCTATATACGAACTAATGAATTTCGTAGCACATATGCTGACTTTTGAAAATAAATTTAATAACATATGAGTTTAATTTATTAGATAAAATACAATTTAAAAAAATAGTAAAATGAAATTTTCTGGAAATTCCTTCAGTTAATTTATATTGCCTTTGTAGCAAGAACTCCGCATAAAGTCTTATTAGTAAATATAAATATCGCCTACGTTGATTTTTTTTATAAATGAGCAGATGTCACACAGAAAAGAAAATAAGAATAAAAAATAGTAGCTCTCAATATAAGTGCCATTATTTGCCTATAAAATATTTCTTGAACACACATGTGGTTAATTGATTCACGTGTAAATATATTTTGCTAAGGATAGACGTAACCTTTTTTTTATTTATACAAAAGGCGGACTTGGACTGGAGGAGAATGTAAATAGGCAGCAGCCTATTCACATTATCCTCTATTCAACCTTTGGGCAAACAGAAATATATAAACGGTGCCTCAGAAAATATGTCATATAAGAACAATTTAGATATATACTACTTATATTATACCTTGAGGTTATATTGCATGGGTCATATGTTTCTGTCTAGTCTTTTGCATTATTCTTAATGCCTGAACATTGTTACTGTATCCTTAATAATTTTAAGCAATGTAAATTTTTACTTGTAGGGATTTATGGATTTTCAAAATATGGGAGTTTTAAATGATAAATACCGACTTACAATTTATAGAAAAGGGGCCTCTCTACTATAAAAAGAAATTAAACCGAGCATGAGATGCAAATGATGGTGATAACTTATCACCGCCTCTCATGAATATCCTAAACGTCAGAGGTCTCTCAGTTGCGTTGCCGACCTATTGCCGGCTGCCGGAGAAAGCGTAAGCTCTTTTCTTGAAGGTCAATCGTATCCGTTTGGATACACCTCCACTGATAATTGTTCCACAAAAATGGAGTTTAAGGCAAAAAATTCGAAGAAAACGCATGAGTGGATGTTCGATCGAGATGATCGAGATCGAGGTGGATGGAATTTCGAATTTCAATACGATGTTCCATGATGAAATTCAGCAACAAGAATTAATCCAAACAATTCGTCAGAATACTCTCCAGTATAAATGTGATAGAAGATGCAGAGCGAACCTTTATCTCTTCGAAATGCTAAAAAGTCGAGCCGATTAGAAATAACTACGTCGACGTTTCGAACCGCTCTACGCTGGATGCGATCAATAGAAAGAAGCTGGTACTGGGGAGTTCCGGCCCATAGATGAGAACATGACTCCATGCGAGGTCAAATTTATGCCTTTTAAAGTTGATGGCGAGGGGCTGATAAGGACAACTACTTCGCTTTGCTGAGCACATCAATATTTTTGGAGGCTAGTTCAGCCTTTCCCTCCAAATGACCGCGGAACTGAACATTGTTCGCCTTGTAGGCTTCAAGAATTCCAATACTAGCTGAGATTATCAGGAGAGTATCTCCAAAACTTTTGAAATATCTGTGAGTAACGGAATGACGCCTGTGGCCGACATTCGACCATAGACTAAACAATAAAATCTTTTTAGTATGGAAGTTGACTTAAGCCGTAAAGAAAATAATATACATGTGTATATATTATTATGTATGTTATATGAATGTAGTGTTGTAATGTTTATTTTTAATTAATTATTATATTTTTAATGCATTTTATTACATTGTGATACATATTATACAATGTGATAGGTGGCAAGCCTATCACCAACCGGGCACTTTCTAATCTCGGGTAACGTTGTTTTTATCAGAAAACTGAAAAAAACACATTTTTGAATTGCCCTACCCAGGAATCGATCCCGGGACCTCACGTGTTCAACTCCAACATCGGATCACTAGACCACAGAGGCGACCATATGCTGCAACATCATAAAATTAAATGATATAAGAGTTTTCGAAAATGGCCTCTTCTCAAAAAGTAGACCTGACTTAGAGGTAGTAACGGCAATTTAAGGATGAAAATGACACTATTATTGCGACTACTACTACTAGATGGTTTGAGTTAACAGATACCTGTAACGTCCCGCCAAAGCTAAGTATCACTTACCATTCTCAACCTTACCATTCTCAACAAAATACTTCTGCATTTGTCGCTGTTTCTTTTCAAAGATCTATGGAGGAGAATATTTAACGAAAAAGTAAATTCCGTCTAAAATATATCTCAGATATAATGTGAGTAAAGTACCTACATATATTATGTAGGTACCCCTATGTTGGTCCCAGCTAGCCAAGCTATTATTATTATTAGGAGAAATGAACACTACCTCACTCAAAGTGAGTGTAAGTAATACTTGAAGTGAAACGTGCGTTGAGTGAGTTAATTGTGTGCTTTTATGCTTACTGCCGACGTAGGTGAAAATGTGATGAATAATTGTGCCACTGGTGTCTTTTATGTCCGAACCATCGGTGAGTTTTACCCATTTATTAAACCGACGTATTTCTTTTCGGTGGCATTTTAATTAAATTTTATTAATTTCACCTTTTAATTATGGTAGTAGTAGTATTTTTACGCCCGTGTCCTCGAAGGGGTAGGCAGAGGTTCAACCAGTGCACTCACGATTAACCGAAGATACTTAGTCCCACAATGTGATAGATGGCCAGCTTACCGTCAACCGGACACTTTTTATAGACCCGGACAACGTTGTTTTTGTCAGAAGACTGAAAAACACATTTTTGATTTGCCCGACTTGGGAATAAAACCCAGGACGTCATGTGGTCAACTCAGACATCGGACCACTAGACCATAGAGGCGATTATTTTAAGTAGGGATTTCCGTAAAGTAGCGCCTGAACCCGTAAAAAACTTAGTATTTATCACATAGATACCTGTCTGTCCAGAATCGAAGCCAAGATCAATCGATTGTTTAGGTTAGGGTCGCTAACTATTTGTCCAATGTAGTGGCGGACTGCTGCCACCACGTGTTAATAACATAACGATAGATAAAGCGCCCGAAATAACACGAGAAAATTAGTCTTTTAATTCCTAAATATCGGTATAATACGTTTATTCAATTTATTATTCATTCATTCATACATCTGTAAGCGACCTCACAATAATATAACAAAGTGAACATTTCCATTCAAAAAGCAAACTTCATCACTGATACAATATTTTTTCCGAATTTAATAAAGCTTTATTGGGTCGAGAAAATTACTTATAAGGGCAGAATGGAAGCTTTTGATCGAAATTTCAATTCTAGCTGCCTTTGGGATCGTAAAATCCGTTCCGACTTCGATGGAAAGCCGAAGGGCACGATTATGTAAAACTTTATTCGTATTCTAGATATGACATTTAGGTAATATAAAACATTATTGTAGATTTGTTTAGGTTATAAATGTCGCAGTGAAATTGTCAATACCGTTAGAATATCATCTACCTAAATGATATTATAATTTTACTGCTAACCTAATCTAACCAGATTATAAACTCCCTAGATAGATTATAATGTAACGGCTATTGACAATTTCACTGCACATAAACAATGTTATGAGTATTATTTTTGTATAACAAAGAGGTACCTGTTTCTTTTCATTTATTAAGTTATATAATTTAACTAATATTAACAAAAAGCATTGTAAAAATCGTACCCTGTTTTGTCTGCAAGCTCGTTTGTCACGCATTTAAACATACAACTTATTAAATAAACTATCTTTATAAACTTGCTAAGATATATCAAAAGTAATTCGAAATAATATATAAACAAAGATTTATAAACATCTATAAACAATAACTCACAAGATAAAATTAAAAGTTTCATAAACCCCCGACACATCCTCAGACCGCTATTCTGCTTCATATGCATCATTTTAAGAACAAATCGTGAAAGGACCAGCTGAAGACCTTCGAAAGTGGATCTTGCAGCATCAGGTTAAGTTTACCATGGTATCTTCTTCAATGAGCTTGAGTTGTTTTATTGTAAAGCTCCCATTGTCTCTAGCTCCACTGGTATGTAACCCTGGAAATCATTTTGATTCAGAATGTATGTAAAAATATAACAAATGAGACCATACTCAATGGGCTTATTTGGTTTAGTATTGTTTTGTTTAGAATTGTTTTATTGTAAAGCTTCCATTGCCTCTAGCCCCACTGGTATGTAACCCTAGGAATCATTTTGATTCAGAATGTATGAAAAAAAAAAACAAATGAAACCATACTCAATGGGCTTATTTTGTGTAGTACAGGAGTTCCACTTTTTAATTCCATTATCAAACCCTGCAACTAGGAGATAGTAATAAAGGCCAACTATATCAGCCCAATCTCCGATGGCCATCTTCCAGTTCCATCATTATTATATCTTATAAAACATCCAGCTTCTAAGTATTTGCCAAAATAAACCAAATTAGCCTACATACGATGGGTTTATTTAGATTAGCTTCTTATAGAATTCTTCCTGCAATATCATCCGTCACGGGAAGCCGTACTGCTCTAAAAACTTAAAAAGAAAAAATTAGAAGAGTTGTTAAATTTTAGTTCGAAGTTCTGATAACCTCCTTCCTGTTTCATTACAAGACTCTGTAAACCATCTAGCATTAGAGTATTTGCCAAAACAGAATAAATGAATCTAAGCTCCGTAGTTTTCCTTTGTTTGGTTTAAAAATTATCATGGGCACCTTCTACTTTCAGAAATTATCTAGCACTAAAGTGTGTGTCAAAGCACGGGTATGCTTCATTATAAGCCCACATTCAATGAATTTACCTGGATTTGTTTAGAAGTTCTTATAGATTTTTTCTAGTTGTATCATCAGGCACTGACAACCATTGTACTTCAAAATCCTTGTAAAAATTCACTTCATTTTATTCCAAAGTTTTCATTACCTCCATCATCAGCTCTATTATAAGACCCCGGAAATCGTCTAGCACCAGGATATTTGTTAAAACAGAACAAAGGATCCCAAACTCGATAGGTTTATCTTGTTAAGTTTAGAGATTCCCATGACTATCTTCTAATTCCATCATCAAATTCTAGAAATTCAGCACCAAATTGTTTGCCAAAATAAACCGGATTAGGCCCACTTGATAGGCTAACCTGGTTTAGCTTAGGAGTTCTCGGGTATATTTTCCAGCTAAATCATCAGACACTGAAAGCCATTCCGCTCCAAAGTCCTTGTAATAACGAATCCAAATCACCCCAAAGTCGATGGTGTTACTCTATTTTATTACAAAGTTCTCATAAGTTACTTCCAGCTCTGCCATGAGACTCTGGAAAACTACTAGCCCTAGTATTTTCCAAACAGAACAAATGAGTCCAATTTCACAGATACACAGATACACATATATACAGAAACACAGATACATAGATACACAGATACATAGATACACAGATAACCAGATACACAGATGTACAAATACACAGATAACCAGATACACAGGTACACATATACACAGATACACAAATGCACACCTGAAACTTATAACGTTTTTCTTGCGTCTATCTAATATTTACATTTTTCAAACTACTGAAAACATCAAAAGCAAACTCTATATTATTCTATATAATTACTAGGTTAAGAATAGCTAAAGCAATGTTAAAAGACTATTGTATAGACAATCAATAGTCACATATCTTTAGTTTTATTTTATATCATAAGATATCAAACAAGGAGATGGGTCTCCTGATGGAATGAGTCAACTATCGCCTATAGACACCAAAGATGTTAATGGTGCGTTGCTCTCTTGCGGCGAGGTCTAATACCACATGCATAAGTTATCGGCTACCTCCCTTCAAACCAGAACACGACAGTGACAAGCACTGACGCTATGGCGGCAAGAATAGGTAAGGCAGTGGTACCAAACCCGGGTGAGACAATGCATAGCTCTACGACCTAGTAGCCACGATGGTCATGGGTCGCATAGCCAATCGGTCGCCTTTTACGACCTGCCTGGGAGAACGGCAGTTGGCCTATTCTTTAAAGGAGCCCGGACTAACACGGGGTACATTTTAAGAAATTTAGTATGCAGCGTGAAAAAAAACCGTATCCGACCCGAAGAGATCGTATAAGTATGTCTATGATAGTATCAGAAAACGCTATAAAATTATTGTATTTAAAAAAAATATTAAGGTATTTTCAAATCTTTGCATTTAACCTTTTACTTAAATAAAATCAGCTAATATTTCAAACAGACTCAACCGAGTAAGCGGGCATGGCCTCAAAGTCGCATCTGTGTTTGTCGCCATTTTGGCAGAACTTAATAGTTGAAATATATCATTTACGATGACCGCCCCGTTGGTTGAGTAGTTAGCGACCCTGTCTACGCAATCGACGGGGCTCGGGTTTGATCCCCGACGAGGACAAGCATTTATGTAATGAGCATATAATATTTGAACTGATTTACTTTTTCCCGTATAGTAGAGCGCCATTCCAATCTGAAAAGTACTAGCTTCTCAAAGCCATCATATGGTATGTTACAAGCAGTAAGATTTTAAGACGTCCCTGTAACACAGATATTGGCCGCCTGACTTCCGCTTTTCGCATGAATTCAGAATAGAACACTGCTTTTGGCAACCGACTTTCACTTGTGTGCTTAGCGACCCTGACTACGCAATCAATGGGGTCCGGGTTCGATTCCCAGCAGGGACAGGCATTTGTGTCATGAGCACAGATGTTTGTATTTCCGGGTTTGGGTGTTTATTAAATATATTCTAGTATTTATATATGTATTTCTTTTTATTAGTATCGTTGACTAACATCCAAAACACAAGCAAATAATTTGCTTACTTAGGGGTTAGATCAGTGAGTAATTTGTCCTGTGAATATTTATTTATTATAATTATTTTGATCGGCGAACATTTATTTATCTAAAAAATTCATAGCATATAATATACCATTGTAGCTACCAAACGGGTTTTTTACAAACTTTTACACAATTTCCTTTGAAATCGATTAGATATAGGGTCGTAATACTTTTTATGTCATTAGATAGCAAACAAGCAGATGGTTCTTCTGATACAAAGCGTAAACCATCGTCGATAGACACCAAAGATGTTGATGGTGCATTGCGGCGGCACCGCACCATCCTTGAGGCAAGATGACAATGCCACATTCATACGTCTACCAGCTGCCTTTCCCTCTAAATTGAAACATGACAATGACAAGTATTGATTTTATTGCGGCAGGAATAGGTAAGGCGGTGGTGATATATTCCTGAACGAGCCATTGCAAAACTCTACATAGTAATACAAATATTAACAATTTTAACAGAGACTGTGACTAATAAAGAAAATGTAAAAGGCACTTAAGAGTATAAAATATTGCTTATATAATATTTAAGAGTACAAACAGATTTCTCACCTTTATTAAACGTCAGTAAAAATTTTCAGTACATAAAAAGAACATTTTATTTCTTTATATCCGTGGAGGTCGCGGTTTACGACGACAATAAATCAGGGAAGCACCAAGTCCCGGGTGAAATATTTGACCCAGACCACTTGGCTATCGTTTTTTTTATTTGATATAAGTAACTTAAAATTTTACAGTTCAACAAAAATTTTATTTCCGTTTAAAGATTTTGTTAGTCCCAGATTTAAAGGGTTAAAATATTTGACTTCTTTAAAATACAAGAATGTTTATGTCCTCTAAAATTATAAATCCATACTTCCATACTAATATTATAAATGCGAAAGTAACTCTGTCTGTCTGTCTGTTACGCTTTCACGGCTAAACCGCTGAACCGATTTGGATAAAATTTGGTACAAATATAGTTTGAGACCCAAGAAAGGACATAGGGTAAGTCTTATCCCGGAAATCCCACGGGAACGGGAATATGCGGGTTTTTATTTTAGATTTTTTTTCACACGAACGAAGTCGCGGGCACAGCTAGTAGTATATATTTCTGTCTGTGCTCTAGTGGTCCGATGTCGGTGTTGTCCACGTGAGCTCCCGGGCTCGATTCCCGGATCAAGCAATTAAATAAAACGTGTTTTTTTTTTCAGTTTTATTAACAAAAATAACATTGTCCGAGATTCAATAAATGCCCGCGCGCGATAGGCTTGACACCTACGAGTATTACATTGTGGGACTAAATATAATACTTTCGTTTATTGGTCCTTCTAAAATTAATAGTTAATATATTTTTAATGTCTGGATATTTCAGCTTATTATGTATATAGTCGCCTCTGTGGTCTAGTGGTCCAGCGTTGGCGTTGACACATGAGGTTCCGGGCTCGATTCCCGGGTCGGGCACTTTAAAAAAAAAGTGTTTTTTCAGTTTTCTGAAAAATACAAAGTTGCCCGGGATTGGAAAGTGCCCGGTTGGCGATAGGCTTGCCACCTATCACATTTGTGGGACCAAGTATCTTCGGCTAATCGTGGGTGCACTTGTTGTACCTCTGCCTACCCCTTCGGGGATATGAGCGTGAAGATACTTTTTTTATGTATAAATGATATACTCGTACCATGCATATGTACCTATATGTTATGGACCAAGTAAAAAATAAGGGCATTTAATGCCCGCACGCTATATGTAATGACAAGTTACTTAGCGCAAAATAAACAATTATAATTAGAACTTCCTTATAATTATCACATATTTTTATATCACAAAGTTTCTTCCGCCAGATCTTCTTAGTGTCCAATTTAGTAGTAGTTTTAATTTTGCATTTTTGACTGCCTCGACATTATGAATACTACCATGTAGTTTCCGGGCAATATGATATATATTTAATACACATGTATATTACATAGGTTGCTGGCTTCTAAGTTTCAGCAAATTACCGAAGGAGGCCAAACTGTTCGTTATTTAATTGACATCAATGTCAGTTATAAAACTCGACGTCGACGAAGCGCTAAAGAGGCTCCTTTTCCAAGTGTGGAATTTAATGGCAACCTAACGAACCTGCTTTATACTTATGTGAGTCATTGGGTAGGATTTGAAGTATAAATAAACTATCCATTTACACAACAAATAATTTGTACGATATGCCCCCGCCCCATTGGTGACGAGCCTTATAAATAATGCCCGGTCAATTTGATTATTTCTGTAGTTATTATCACTCTGCTCTCTCATATTGGGCATATTCCAAATAACGCAGGTATAATACTACACAGGTTGCTGGGTTCTAAGTGTAAGCAAATCACCGAAGAAAGTAAGGCCAAGTTGTTGATTATTTAATTGTTATTAATGTCACTTATAAAATTTGACCTCGGCGACGGTCGACGTAGTTCCGGTAAGCGGGGCTGCTCTTTTCAAGTGTGGAATTTAAAGGCAACCTAAAAAACTGCTTCATGCACATAAATATGTGTCGTAATAAGTCAGATAGGGTTCTAATTCTAAATAAACAAACCATTTACTTAACAAATAATTTGAACAATATTCTCTGCCTGGGTTACGAGTGTTATAAGTAAAGCCCGGTCAATTTAATTATTTCTGTAGTTATTATCTTACTGCCCTCACGTATTAGGCATATTCTAAACTGCGCGGAAATTTTATAATAATTACTTTGCCACTTGGTCCATGACAAATACCATGTATGCCGATCAAGTAACTTGATATAAGATAGTAATAAAAACCTTATCATTAGAATCTATATTGATTTTATAAATGCTAAAGTTTGGATGTTTAGATGGATGTTTGTTACTCAATCACGCAAAAACTACTGTACGGATTTGAACGAATTTTGGCACACAGATAGATGCTGACCTAAAATAGTATATAGGCTACTTTTTATTCCAAGAAAATCAGGTAACCCCGCGGGATTTGAAAACAAACTTTTATAATGCGGCGGGCCGCACGCTGCAGCTAGTTAGCTTTAAAATAATGCCTTTTATAATCGGAGAGGGTTGTTAGTAACAACTCACTGTATATGGTAATATATACAGTATCATTAACAGTAGTAATGTACAAAAGATTATGTACACTGTGACTTCATGTCCATTGTAGATTTTTATAAAATAAATCAATTTTATTTGCGGGAAGTTGCAATTTTATTTGCGGACACATATTTTTGTTTGCGCGGACAATTGAGAAAAGTATTACAAAAATGGAGTGACAACACTTAGTATTTACAAAAAGGTGCTTTATGACACCCATGGGCGCACTGAGCGGGGGGCAGGGAGGACAGCTGCCGTTCATTCAAATCCGTTCTGTAGTTTTTGCGTGATTGAGTAACAAACATCCATCCAAACATCCATAAATGCGAATTTATAATATTAATAATAATAATATAGATTACCATTACATAAATTTAACTTCTTATAAAGTTTTTGATCCAGTTTTTATTTGGGTGGGTTTTTTTTTACAGTTGTAATCAATCGTATATCCATCAACTTTTCTATAAATGATAGAATCAAATTTATGTTTATGTTTTTTACCTCCATGAAACACATCTTGTTAAGTATACAATTTTAATACCTCTGTAGAAATAAAGTTTTAATCATATTTTTGAATTATTTTCCTTCTCTCATGCGACGATAACTAATTGCTCATAATGCGTTCCGTACTCATACATATGTCAAATACATCATTTTTAAGCGAAAAATAAGCCACCCATATTTCTTACGTCTATTAGTTTATGACACCATATTTTTATATTTCAATAAATTTTATGTTAAATAAATTTCAGATCACCATAATCTGACAACCGACAATGCATGTGTGCAAATACATAATATAAATCTACTAAATACTAATTACTAATCATATTTAATTAAATTAAACTCATGAACTATGTTTACAATTAATACAATTATTATATAATACGTAAATTAAATAACATATACCTACTTGCAAATTAGGTGTAGCCGTTTTTTAATCTTCATAATACTTTCTGTGTTATATACATACACGTCGCTTTCTGTAAATGATTTGAACAAACAAGACTTGATAGTTTCGGAAAAAAGTATTGCTCATAATGTGAACGGTCTATTATAATACTCGTCCATGTTGCGCAACGTATTGAATCTCATGAAAAAATGCAATAAATATATGCCATAATATATTTTGTGATTAATTAATAATTATTTAAAAAAAATAGAATTATCAAAGTATTATAATAAATAAAATATAATAAATAATATGGAAGCAACTCCATTTCTTTTGCGAACAATTGTGTAGCAAGTCGCAAACGTGTGACATATTTGATTTTATATATAGCCATCTTCTTTCTACGTATATCTAAGCGTGTGTGGGACAAGAACAAAGAGATATTGTCAATATAATTAATTGGTTTTTCAATCAGTATCTAATAAATAATTCCAAATTAAACGAGATATCGTGTTCAGAGGCCAAATACATACTATAATATGTCAAATAATTATTATACTTACAAAGAAATATAAAATTCTATCCTTTTTATCCCTTTGGCCGCGTAATTTTTACAGTTTTTCACTATACAATACGGTATTCTTAGTGTCTTGTCAGTCGCACTGGAAAATGATGACTGACGCGAGATTGTTTCTCTTTTTACGTTTTGTTTCTCTTTTGATTGGTACACTTTTAGAGCGCGGACCCGATGTCCATATATTTGTAAGTCAATGACTCTTGTAGATAAAAATATAGTCTAAGAAAGTTACGGTTGCCCCCAGAAGTTGGTTACGCCCATGATGACACCAATTTATATTACATAAATACATTGAAAGCAATTTAATATTTATTCATAGTGGATTCATGAACATCGTAATCCTTTAGCTAAAACGTACAGTAGAATTGGCTTTCCCTAAATTAACCTTATCCCTGCGACATTCCAATTATAATTGCGGGTCTTTGAATACACTTAGTAGTGAGCAATGTGGTTACTAAAGATTACTCCCAGTCAGTATCCCAGATACACAATCCCGAACAAAATTGACACCCAAAACTGTCGCTAATTAGTCTAATAAGTTTATAGTTATGCAAAAAACTATGTTTTTGCATATTCAACCTTAAGCGAAAGATTTATAGTTGTCTTTAAAAAGCAATGTACAAAAAATAATAAAATTGTATTTATTTGTTTTAAAAATAATATAATTGTTGTGTAAGTGTCGCAACTGACGCGATTCTATTTGAAATGAACGTACAATTTAAAATTGTGCGCTCATTTTTATTGGACGTTTTTGAAACAATGATTGTGTAACTTGGGTTTTTTATATCAATGGTTTTAAGATATTTTAATTATTCAGGCGTTAAAATGCCGGCATCCAAAATTCAAAGACAAAATGAAGTTAACTTGAAATAAATATATCAATGAAAGAATTTTACAAATTTCCGGAAAAAATTAAATTAAATTAATTATAAGCAATAAATGGTGACAGTAAACGGCAATTAAATTCACACCATGCAATAATACACAACCTAAGTTACACGTATAGCAATTAACTATTATATTACAAAATGGCGTATAAGCAAGTAGCGTTCCTAATAGAAAGAAGTAATCAACACGTAAAAACAACAAAGACGTTAATGCTGCATTGCTATCTATCTAGTAATGTTTTATAGATTCAGGCGTTACTTGGCTAAAATCCATAACTCAAATATAATAGCGATTTACTTTGCAACGTTCACGTTTTACTTCGCAACCGAAACATCTTCAGGAGAAGCGTGTCCTCAAAACGCTTCGGTTGCCAAGTAAATTATCGATCATAATTTTACTTTTGTGCAAATTATAACAGAAACATATCCTGACGAAAAACTACCTAGAGTAAGAGTCTGCATTGGCCAGACTTTAGCCATCTTATAAAACCTGAAAGTTTCTCAGCATGTAGTCCCCAACCTACATAAGAACGATCATGGATTATAAAATTTGAAATGTAAGATGGTGGTACCAAATCTGAGCGAAAAATTTGCTGAACTTAGTTGCAAACAATAGTCATGGTTGAAGTCACATGTAAAGTTTTTGTTCTCTGATTGTTTTTTTCAAAAGAAGTTCCGGCTCGCACGAGGAAAGAATCAAGCTATATTTTAAGGCTATAAAAAAGCTAATAATAAAATAAATAATAACTTAAAAAACTAAAAAACACGCTTTAATAAAACCAAACTAAAAAATAAAAATTAAATTTTAATTAAGAATAGTGTAAAAAATATATAAATTTTAATTAAAAGTGGTGTAAATAGGAAAAAAAAATTGCATTGTATGTAAAGCGTGGGGTGCATGGTATCAATAGATATCTTAAAAAGCACCCCACGCTTTTTATGCAATGCAATATTTTTTCCTATTGACACTACACTTAATATAAATTTATATAATTTTTTTACACTATTCTTAATAAAATTTTTTAATTTCATATTTTGGTTTGGTTTTTATTAAAGCGTGTTTTTCAGTTTTTTTAAACTATTATCTATGTTACATTTTTTAGCTCGATTTTCTACAAAAGCATGTTTTTAGTTTTTTAAACTATTACTTATTATTTGTTTTTTAGTTTGATTTTCCATAAAAACCTATTTTTTTGGTGTTTTCAAACTATTTTTTATTTAGTTCGACTTTCTGCAAAATAATGTTTGCTTACAGAGAGTTTAATGTACTCCGTACTAGGGAAACTACGCTAAGTAGAGATCGTGTTCCGTTTTGTTAACAGTCGCTGCAACGCTATAAATCGTCCAACGAAAATCAAAATTAAGTAGCGCTGTAGCGTATAATTGAGTATAACATACATTCGCAACCAAAACGCCTTAACCACCATGAATTTCACGGTACTCACGCATTACAGTCAACGAGCTATAACGCAGATCCGGTCCGTGGACCGCACTTTTTGGAGCACATATGACATGATGCATGCCTTGTCTAGTACGTTAGTACACAGAAGTCTTTGTTAGTTTTTAGTTTTTTTCATACTACTATTTATTATCTCAGAAATCATGAAACGTAAGAATGTTTCTAGGTACTTTTACGAGTAATTTGTGCTTGTTTCAAAGGTCGAACAATTGACGTCTCTCATTTGGCTAATTTTTTTTATTTAATACATCTAATTACATCACTTTAATAAAGAAGTTAATTCTAATTAGGTTTTGGCTGCATCTAAAATGTATACAATGGAGCGTGTCGAATAAGTATAGTATAAAATATGTTTAATGTTTAATTCTAAAAATTAATTATTTTCATAAAATTAGGAAATCATTGGTGTTTATTCTAAGTCGATAACTAGTTATCCAAGAAATGAGTAATTTGCACGCCTGCTGCCTTCTTTGAATGAGAGAGGCAGGACTCAGACTCCTTATTCGAATATTTAATTTTACTCAAGGTCAGTAACTAGTAAGTAACTTATCCGTGAAATAAATAATTTTTGCTCCTACTGCCTTTCTCGGAAGAAATAGCCGGTTTTCAGAATCACTCTCTAACAATTTCAGTTATTCGACGTCGGTAACATATCCGCGAAATAAGAAATTTGAGTTCCTACTACCTTCCTCGGATGAAATTGCCGGTTTTCGGATTCCCTCTTAAATGCGAAAAATACTAAAATTCTTGCATTTCAAAGAGAAGCTTTCAAAACGGATGTAAGAGTTGTGGTCGATGACGTAGTGCTGGAACAATCAATGGATTTGTATATCTTGGATGTGCTTAGCAGGGGTGGAAGGTACACCACTGATATCACCACTGATAAAGCATCTGTGCGTAGAACAGAGTGAATGGAGCGTTAGAGAGATAACTTAAAAGCACAGTATTAAGTCATTGCTTTGCATAATTATGTACTTATCCCAACGCTATTGAATGGAAGTAAGAGTTTTGCGAATGCCAGAAAGGGTATAAAAGTAGAATCAACGCGGTCGCTACAAGAGAGTGTGGCGTAACACTCGCAGACCGGGTTTGTAATGATGAAGGGAGAGAGAAAACTTAGGCTTGAAAGAAATTGTCGATGTAGAGATAAGAAAGAGCATGTTCCGTTGATCATGTACCGTTATTTCTACATGTCCAACATGTAGAAATAACGGTAGATGAAAGGTTAACAAACAGATATACAAGGTGAATGTGACAGAATGTAGGTACTGGGGAAGACCAAGACTAACATATCATGATCAAACTGATCAAGTACTGTCCGAAGGTGGTGTCAAGAGTCTTCGCAACCGGCATGTTTGTATGAAGAGAGTAA
This sequence comes from Apodemia mormo, assembly GCA_036924255.1. Lineage (NCBI taxonomy): Eukaryota > Metazoa > Arthropoda > Insecta > Lepidoptera > Riodinidae > Apodemia > Apodemia mormo. Next base: position 41,926,678 of record JAUPFN010000001.1, on the reverse strand, counting down.
TGAATGTAGAGGAAGTCAGATAAGTTTTTTTTATATATCATAAGATAGCAAACAAACAGATGGGCCTCCTGATGGAAAGTGTCAACCATCGCTTATAGACACCAAACATGTTAATGGTGCGTTGCTATCTTATAGCGAGGTCTAATGTTACATTCATAAGTTTACCGGCTACCATACTCTCCAAACCGGAACACAGTGACCAGCATTGACGCTATTGCGGAGTCTGCAAGGATCATGATGAACTCGGTATTCTCTGCTTACCCCGTAAGATTACTAGCGTGAAGATATGTATGTATGCATTGTCATTGGTCTTTTTTTTATAAAAGAGGAGGCAAACGAGCAAGAGGTGCACCTAATGGTAAGTGATCACCGCCGCCCATGGACATCTGCAATACCAGAAGTCTTGCAGTTGCGTTGCCGGCCTTTTAAGAATGAGTAAGCTCTTTTCTTGAAGGTTCCTATGTCGTATCCGTTCGGAAATACCCCTGCCGGTAATTGGTTCCACAACAGAGTAGTGGTCCTTGATAAGACTGCAAACTTTAAAATTAATCCGACGTTTTTAAGTACGTCAAAACCATGTTCAAAGTTTCCGTTACATACTCTACCCCGTAAAGGAACTGGCGTGAAGATATGTATGTATGTATGCATTATCATCGGTCCTTAATAAGATCGCAAAATTTCAAATTAATCCGACGTTCTAAAGTACGTTAAATCCATGTTCAAAGAGTCCGTTACATACTTACATACCAAGATAGCAGAATACTAATATATTAACATACTAACATACGACCGAAATTAATAAAAGTGTGTTAAATCTTGAATGTAAGTACGTATAAAGCTAGGTATCAACTTGACCAGCCTCGTGACGAGCTGCCTTATCCTGTGCGTGCCGCAGGCTGCGGAAAACTGCACAAGTGGATACCCAGATACAAAACAATTATAGCCGCGTACCAAGCAGACACCAACGTGTCTACTCATCGCACAGCTCACACTGAGGCGTCTTTGACCATGGCCATTTACTGACATAATTGAGCTCGCTGCACCGCCGCTGGCTCGTTTAGTTCAAGTCGCGGGAGCTTGACTCGCGGCAGATCTCCACTGCGGCAGTGGAGATCTGCCGCGAGTCAAGCTCGGGCCGAGGCTGCCTTAAATGGATACTCAGCTTAAAAATATGCTAGCGAACTGGATTAAAGAGCACAGAATATTTAATACTCAAAGAACCCTCACTGAAGGTTCTTCAAACGTGAATTGCTCATAAAAAAGAACTCATAAATAAAAGTACGTAAATGTTCCTTTGGGCCAAGTTTTGTTTATCAATCTTCTCGTACATGGAATATACAATTTATTAGCAACATCTTCAACATTAGGATTTGATATTTTATTAAGAAAATAGAGTCGAGAATTTATAATATACATAATTAATTATTATCAAGCAGTCCAATCTAATAATATAAAAAATTACTCTAATCTACCAATTCCATACTTAATTTTTCTATAATCTATACTTAATATTATAAAATTGTAGAGTTTGTTTATTTGTTTGGTTGATCGCGCTATTCTTGAAAACTGCTGAACCGATTTGAATAATTATTTTTGAGTTGGATAGCCTATTTATCGAGAAAAGTTATTGTAGGCCATATAACATCATGTTACAAACAACACTATTGGAGTATCAACGAAAAACGTGGTCTAAACGAGGATTTTTTCTTCCTTTTGAAAGCTTTCCTGGCGTGCGCTGCGTTAACGGTTAAAGTTACGCAAAAATCATGTATGATCGAATTGTTCATCTTAAAAAGTACACGATAGTGTGTACATCTATTTATAAAGGTTTACATTTTATGACCCTTTTTATGGTACCTAATCAAAATTATTCTAAAATAATGCATTATTTGCGACGGTGTTTTAATAAACATGGTATTAATTATTATTTAAGTAAATTAGTTATTCATCACAAGTATTTAATTTTAAATGAAATCGCTCTTTACTTCATTTAATTTTAACCAATAACTTAGGAGATATGATAGTTTTAAGATATGATATCATTAAAGCACCGCGTGAAGCATGCATACGTGGGTAGAATGCGTAGTAGCGAGATTAGAGTGCTAAGTGTGAGTTTTTCTTTTCGCATTCGATCGTGAGCGCGTTTCGAGTTTACTAGGAATTTGTATGTGATTTGTACAGCGCTACCTAGTGGTAAACATGAGAAACCAGTTTTCTACTAGGTGGCGCTGTACAAATCACATACAAATTCCTAGTAAACTCGAAACGCGTTCACGATCGAATACGAAAAGAAAAACTCACACTTACCACTCAGTTGATAATTCTGCGAGATAGCATGCTGCATATAGTCGAAATAGAAAACAAAGACTGTCTTTGGATGTGTCAAAAGGCATTAGTGGTTGCTAGAAATTGTAGTGTTAACGAAATTAATGACAGAGCACTGAGTAAACTTCCAGGAGATAGCGTAAACTATACATCGATTGACACCCTAGTAGTGTTACCCAACGTTCCTTTATTATGTTCCCGTGCCATTTTTTTCCATAGTTTCAGTCTTACTGATCAAGATCATAGTGGAATGACTTTATAATAGACTTTGTTATACCTTTAAGGTAGATATTAAAAAAACCAAATTAAGCTTCAAATTAATGTATGTACACGGCACAAACATAGCAGACAGGTACAAACTCTCCTGGTTTTAATAAGCACTGTAGATATGATTGTTTGTTTCAATGGATTTCAAGTGGTTCGTGGATTAATTAGACATTTACAGTTCTTCTAGAACGGAATTATAGGTCACATTGTCCCACTCCCTCTTTTGTGATAGACGAAGTTGCGCGGGTCAGCTAGTTATATACACCCCGCCCCGTTTTGACCGCACCGTTGGTCGAAGTGGTTAGCGACCCAGACTAGTAGTGGGCGTTAAATGTTATAACTGTTTTATTAACATGTTAAAACTCAATTAACATTAAACACTGTTAGACGTTAAAGATTAAAAGCGTTATAACATTTTGTTAAATCTACAATTTGTTACGTCACTAACGCAAATTCCGTAAACTTTCATCATTCAAGTTTAAAAACAATCCGATAGATGGCTGCACTGGGCATGTCACGTGACACATCGACCGATCGTAGTTTGTTATATTGGAGCTAATGCTTCATATTTCAATGTGACGCTTGACAGTCAAATGATAAAGTCTATTTTTGTCTGAGATAAAAAAATAACATTTAAGCTAGTGCATCAAACTTTAATTTGACCCTTGACTGTCAAATGATAAAGTCTATTTTTGACTGAGTGGAATAATAACATTTAATGATTAGAGAAAATAAATGTAAAATATCAGTGTTGTTTATGTTGTTATTTTATTAGTTACGTTGTTTATGTTTGATTTTCGGTTATTGTGTTAATATTATTTAGTATTTACTCGTTCATGACTCACGTCTCCCGCGCTCAGCTCGATGTTACGGAATAGAAATTGCGATAATTAATACGTTTGTTTGTTTTGTTTTATTTCTTCTTATTTTGAGATTTTATTTTTGAGTTTAGTTAGTAGGTAGGTGGTAAGGGTAACTGATTTCTTTATTCCAGTTGTAAAACCAGTGTTAATAGGAAAAACAATTGTATATGTTAGCCTGGTACATCCATGTATTTTAGGTAATATGTGTTTTAGTATAAATAATCTATACATATAACAAAACAGTAACGAAACCAAATCTGTACATAAAATACCTATTTCTTTGAAAAAAAAAATGCTGCGTACTTTGTACAGGTAAACCCCAGAACGATAGAAATTGAATTTTTGTCTGTTTGTTTGACTGTTCAAAACTACTGAACGGATTTTTACTAAATTGTGTATAGTAGGTAATAGCTAATTACCTGGGTTAACATTTAGGATAATTTTTACTGCGGGAAAATCTTTCGTTCCCACAGGAAAATACAATTAATGTTAGTTCAGCAAGTTCTAATTCAAATCCTAATTCGAAAGTCACTACAACGTGCGTACGAAGTCGCGGGCAACAGCTAGTACAGTTTAAAACTTTAAACAGTTTAATACTTGAGTCATCAGTCAAAATGGCTAGGTGTGCTGGACGTAGACGGAGTATGGTTGCAATTTGAGATTACATTGAAAACAGTAATAATAGTCACCATGGGCGCACCGAGGGGGGGGGGGGGGCAGGGAGGGGCAGCTGCCCCCCCCCCCGGAATTTGTTTACCTCTCTACAATCTATTGTTGTAGATAAAAATATAATAACATCAAAATATAGTCTTAAAATGTTACGGTTGTCCCCCCCTGGCCCAGAACCTGGGGCTTAAAATGTTACGGTTGCCCCTCCCCCCCGGCCCAGAACCTGGGTATGCCCATGGTAGTAACAAAAGTGCAATGTGCAAGTTTTGTCAAAAAAAAATCGTATAATCGTATACTTCTCTACAACCAATTTAAAAACTCATCTTAGGTTGAAACATATCGCAGCATACACCAATTTGACTTTACCTGTAAGTACGCATGAAAAACTTGGTGATAGGATTACATACATTATAAAACACACAAATAACATTACTAACCAAATCTGTAGTTATTAACTTACTATTTATTTTAACGGGCCATACTTGCTTATTGTTGTTAAAATTATCCATCCTGTGTTTAGTTGAAAGTGTTATAACAATTAACGTTTAACATAACATGTTATTCTTTTTTAACATTAACGTTTAACACATTAACAAAAACTAACATTTAATCCCACTACTAACCCAGACTACGCAATCGACGGAGCTCGGGTTCAATTCCCGACGGGGACAAGCATTTGTGTGATGAGCGTAAATGTTTGTATTTCTGGGTTTTGTTGTTTATTAAATATATTCTAGTATTTATACTATGTATTATTAGAAATTCTAATAACAATGGAATTTCACCAAGTGCCGACGATGGAAAGTATAGAATATATACTATGTATTTCTATGAATTAGTTCGTTGGTTAACACCCATAACACAAGAAAATAATTTGCTATTTTGGGGTTAGATCAGTAAGTGTAAGTTCTGTGAATATGTATTTATGTTTCACCGTGTTGGTCCGGGCCTACTTTTAACAATGATGGTCTGACTGTCATTCTGCCAGGCAGTTCGTAAGAGATGAATGATTGGCTATACGAGTCACTTCCATCGTGGCTACTAGGTGATAGAGTTGGTACCACCGCCTTATATATTCCCGCCGTAATAGCGTAAGTGCTCGTTACTGTAGCATTCCGGTTTGAAAGGATAAATATCCGGTGAACTTTTTTAAAACTTCCCGCTACGTATATAGATAGGAAGTAACTGATTTTGCGCTGATTTTTTTTCAGCAGCATAATCTGTTTATTTGCTGTTCTATAATATAAAATAAATAATAAAAAACATTACACCATAGGCAAATTCTGGATTGCAACTGGGACTATTCAGAGAAAAACCCTAAAGCAAATTTTATCCGACCGACGCAGCCGCATCCTGGACTCATGTGCGCAATAGTTTTAAGATCAACGAAGCAGTCAAATGATAATATCTAATAATAAAATCTTTATAGTATATGTATAGTATGTGTAGTTAAGTCCCATTTGTCGAGTGGTTAGCGACCCTGACTAGGCAATCGACGGGGCTCGGGTTCGATCCCCGACGGGGACAAGCATTTCTGTGATGAGCATAAATGTTTGTGTTTCCGGGTTTGGGTGTTTATTTTGTATGTAAAAGAATTTATATATGTATTTCTATGTATTAGTATCGTAACACTCATAATACAAGCAAATAATTTGCTTACTTTGGGGTTAGATCAACAAGTGTAATTTGTTCCGTGAATATTTATTTATTATTTATTTATTCTTATTCTTAATACAACCGCTTCATTTAGTCCAGTAAAAAGTTTAATGAAACCATGATCTGACCAGTTTTGGCGCAATGAGTAAAAATGTGTTCATGAATACTTAAATAATGATATTATGAAAGAAATTTTGATTTAAATTTAGGGGAAAGGGATGAAAAAAATAAAAAAAGGGTTGAAAAAATGCCTTTTTTTAAATAACTTAATAACGGTAGGAAAAAGAAAAAAAAATCAAGTAAAAGTTGTAGAGAAAAAAATTCTACACAAAAAAGTTTCTCTTCATTTTTTTGTTATCTGCTTTAGTTTAGCTACAAAAAATAAAAATTAAATTTGCTTTGTAATTAATTATAAAAACTTACCAGAATTATTACGTAAAAGTAGCCTATGTCTCTCTACATCCCTTCAACCATCTCTACTTAAAAATCACGTCAATTCGTTGCTCCGTTTTGCCGTAAAAGACGTACAAATGAACATATGTTCGTTTGTCCGTCACTTACATACACAAGTCACATACACTTTCCCATTTATTATATTAGTATGGATAAATAAATCATCAATAAAAAAATAAAGGAAAATCTTTGTTTTAATAACTTGGCACCGCCATTGCCGTGAAATCGCTTTTAGCCGTTCGCGAGGTACCATTCAGTCACAAAATCCGTGCCTGCAATCTGCATGTGACCACTCAAAGACTAATTAAATTATCCATTGTAATATTTAACATTAAAAATAAAATTGCCTGTGGTCTAATAGTCCAGTATTGGTGTTGACTACATGAGATGCCGGATTGATTCCTGAGTCTGGCAATTCAAAAAAGGTTTTTTTTTCAGTTTTTTGACAAAAACGACGTTTCCCGGGCTTATATATATATATATATATATATATATATATATATATATATATATATATATATATATATATATATATACTGAATCTATCTATACAAAATACCTCCTGCAGTTAGTCCAGGAAAACTTCCTGTATTACGTGTATTGTCTTTTAAGCTTTCATGCCTAAAAGAGCGAGAAGTTATAGTTGAGGGGCAGAGTTTAAACATAGGTTCCTTTTTTCCATAAAGGGACTGGAATAGGAAATAAAAGAGTGAAATATTAAACTAATAATAACACTATTTAGAAATAAATAAATAAACTACATTCATTGCATAGTATTTTTATTTATGTACATTTATTCATTTTTATTAAACATTCCATAATAGACATTTTTAAATTTGTACATATTTATTTACATAACATATACATATAGTTTTAAATATACTAGCTACACATAATTTTGTCGGATATCAAATTCATATATTTATTGCTGTTCTTTTTATGCCTGCCTGCAGTCATTGTCTTCTTACACTATCTCATGTTTAAGAAAATAGGCGGCGTAGAAGTAAGAAACAGAATTTGTCCATACAGATTGACGGGTAAAAAATTGTACATATTGAATAAGGGTGTTCGGTAATCCATTCTGATTACGAATGTTAAAAATAGGTACTTAAACTTTATACTAATTATTCGAAAATATGCTTATGTATGGACACCCGCGCATTTAGATATCCAACTTCAATGTTTAAAACAGCGATTTGCTGAACTTGTGACTAGGTCATTTGTACGCCACACGGTTACCATACTTTTTGTATTACTACACAAATTTCGTAGAGGTAAACTATTTAGTTAAACTATTTACTGCATAGTATTTATTAAATAGTAAACTTATTGGTATTAAACTTTGGTATTAGTGTATAAGTATGACTTAAAACATTTTAAACAAAAAAATTGTTCGACACGACTGAGATTGCATCAGCTATCATCTTACCTTTAGGCTTGCAAGGCTTTTCCAGCCAAGCTCTACATATTGATTGTTCAATGTGGCGAATTTTTGTCCTGTATTTTTTACATGCAGATGGCTATCCTGGCTATGAAAAAAGACATCCATCGCCAATTGACACCAAAGATGCTAATGGTGCGTTGCTACATGTGTGGCTGGGTAGTAATGCTACATGCATAAGTCTATCTTAGCCTCCAAACTGGAACACGTCAGAGACAAGCATATAGGTACGATATAGAGGCGGGAATAGGTAAGGAATAGGTAATCACACAGTAGTTAAAGATGTTGGTGATACGTATCACTATATCTCTTTTACGAACTGCCTGGCAGAATAGCAGGTGGTCTATTCTTCTAAATTGACCTTCTTCGTACCAACACGAAGCAAAATTAGTTCTGTCAATCATACTGATCGCTAGTTTATTTATTTTTTTATTTAATATTTTATTATTGAGCATAATTAATTTATAAAAAAACATTACATAAATACAATGAGCGAGTAGGTTGAGAGAAAAATATAATACATAACATTTCTCTAAATACTTCATAACGGGTTCATCGTTGCAGATGAAATTCACACGTATTATTAATATTGGTCAATGCTTTCATGTTTCAAATTAAATATGAAAACCCCTCGTGAATATGTTTTTGATAAGAAAAGTTTTTAAGTTGCTAGTGTGAGATTAGTGCTAAAATATATATTTAGTTTAATATCTAAATTGTTTAAAACATGTAAACATATTCCACAATTGGTACATTAAGGTGTAGTAGAATATTTCTTCCATTCGAAAATAACATGCCAAAGCTTGCGGAATACTGACATTTTTAAACATAAAATTCTCTCAACGTATAAATTCCAACAGTGAAATTATGCGTTGACAACATAATCTCCTTTTTTATGTTTCAAAAGGAGGATTCGATTGAAACAAACATAAAAGGCTTAGGGAATAGGAAAAGATAGGATCTAACTTTACATTCTAATGAAATATTATTTTATTCTTTGATGTTCAACTCATTTTACAGTCACAAGTAAAACATTTTTATCGTTAAAATGAATTAGAATTTTACAACCTGTCCTGTGCAAAAATGTCGTACAATATTATTATGGCTATCATATTTGTTACAAAAAATATTTATAAATGGTGTCCCATGTACTACCTACTGTATGTGTAGCTAAATATAATATAGTCAACAGTTGGCGTTCTTGTTGTTATTGATAAAAATATTTTTTAAATTCTTTTTTATAATTTTGGTCACAAGTAATATACATAAGTTTTAAAATGGTACGTGTATAAAGATATAATATTATACAAGGTTACTTTTAAAGATCGGGTCAAATTTTCAGAGGCTGTTCAGAATCTATATGATTTATGTTATAAAAAATATTTAAAAATTAAAAAAATAACTTTTATCCAACACAGAAACAAAACGCATGAATATAATTTTGATTAAGTACGCATAATTCGAACTAAAATATTGGAGTGCCTTCAACCAAATTAAAAGTGATCGGGAGAATGTTCTTAGAGCAAGAGATTACATAATAATTACTATCGTAATTATACATGTATAATGTAAAATGACACACTGCTAGCATTACAGATGTCGTTCACAAGCCTCGGTGAATTGAATTCATGAATTTAATGGGATATTTTTGTTATTTTGTAATAAATTTACAATAATAACTAAAACGCACTTTCAATTTAATATTTAGTTCCTAATTTTAAAATTTTGCCGGACTTTTAAAAGTAACCCTGCATTATTATGCTAATTTTTTGATTGTAATAATGTTAATCTGTAGCGGTATTTATTATTTTATTTACGTAATTTTGATCAAAGTTCAGTTATCAAATTTTTCAAAGTGGCGCAATATTGATCAATGTTTTTAGGATGTGAATAAATAAATAATAATATATAATTAAATTTTATTTTAGACATTTCATCTATCTAATGTTAGCATCGTTTCTTAATATTAGTAAGTTACATAATTTTTACCAATGTGTGATCAATGTCACTTATTAGTAAAACTTGGTAGGAATTAACAAATTTCATTTCTCATTTTTGTGTGTAGTGAAACATGCAAATGTATCCAATGTTTCATATTTTTACATATTTCTACGTGACAGAATAAATACAAGAAGCTTAATTAAATCTTTATAGAGTGCAAAATATTGGTTAGTATAGTTATTCGAAATCTAGTTTAAAGCGAAATGGTAAATCGAAATATACGACATCTCTTTTGGGACATGTGGCTGATGCCCATCATTATTATACATGGATAGAAAAGCTGAGAGAAGTTTCAAAATAAAACCTTGACGGGAGCTTAGTCACAGGAGTTCTTAAGGGTAAGTTCGTTTAGCTTTTGTTTCATTATATTTAAATATTGTGTGCAGTAAAGCTCTTTGCAGGAATTCACTGCGTAAACTAATACGAGATCCCAAAATATTACGCTTTCAACTCTAAAGTCTTTAGCTTAATCGGTGGGAATCGTCGAGACCACTTGATTTGAAAGTCAAATTTGATGCAAAAAAGTAGTCTATTTGTTCTACCTTTGGCAAAAAGATAGAACCTTTTCTTCTACGAAATGGGTAGATAATATTATGTAAAAATAAAAGAGCAGGCTTAGATTAGTTACCTAAAACAGCTTGACTAGTTTATTGATAACTTTCTTGAAGAATCTTGTGACAGAATTGAACTTTTGTCATGATATGCATTTCGGATTTGTGTGAATATAAAAGTTTTGCGAAAATTTTAGTACACTTTTAAATTTTTATCTGTTTTTTTTTAGAAACTTAATGAAAAGAAAATGCGTCACGTTAAAGAAACAAACACGTAAAATAGAGTTAAGCCGGCGAAGCAATAAGAAAGAAAACATTACACAATATTTTATATTTAAAATAGCATCTATGTAATGATTCCAAAACCAGCAAGATACAAACGAAGAGATTGTTCTCCAACTTTTTACTTTAAAAATACGGGAAACCTTTTTTCTTGACTTTTTCGGTTTATTTCTCTCTCCTATTCTCTTTCGTTCTTTAATACTTCAATAAATAAAAAATATTAGTATAGGCGTTACTTTGCAAAAATCATTTATAAAAGCGGTGAAATTTATTAAATTTGCTATTATTAGCAAATTTAATTAATTTCACCTTTTTAATAACAAACTTGACAATCTATTTCTATTTCTACCTGTCTCTCTTTCTGTCTGGTAACTATCGTCATAGAGAATAAATATTGAGTCATGGATGTAAAATTCTGATAAATAAATAATTGCTTTTTTTCTACTAAGTTGCAAATGATGAAGGATTGTTTTATGTATTTCATTTAAATTGATTTATTTGTCATAAAACAAAGCAAACCCGTGATTTTGGCAAGAACTTTATCATAAACCCAAACTAGTTTAGGTTTTTGATAAAAAATCTGGATTGTTACAGGTTTTTGATGAAATTGAGATAAAAATGTGTCATCTTCCGGGTTTTCATCAAAAACCTAATTTTATGAAAAACCTGCGACATATATACCTCATTCTTATACAAATTGATCAGAATACAAAGATTCACTTCTACCTTGTGTAAACTAATTTTTTTCTAGAAATATAATAATAAATGATTGGAATGATTTTGAAAAGTCCTAAAACGTAAAATATTGACTTCTAAATTATAATAACCAATAAAAATAATAATTTAAAATACTTACGTCGTAGAAACAATCAGTAACAATATTAAATAAAAATGCAAAAACAATCTTTCTCCAGCACCATTCTCGCTCGGAAAACAAAGGTTTATACAACAAAATACTAAACGGAGTAAATTTATAATCAAGCGTATCCTTGCGAATATCCATTATTCATAATACATGGAATATTTTGTTACCCTGTAATGTTGATTCCTTCAGCTTAAATAATAACACAAATAAACATTTCGTAAAATTATACGAAAATCTATTTTTGGGTTAAGACCGAGTTAACCTATTGTAAGAATGTAAATATAAAAACAGGAAAGTCTTGACTCATTGACTGACATATCAACGCTCAGCCTAAGTTCTCGGGCCAAGAAGGCTGAAATATTTTCTTTAGAAATTTGAGTACTATTAATATTTCAAAACTAAGTACTATTTCACCATATTACCAGGTACAGGGTTACTTTTCAAATTCCGGCCAAATTTTAAAATTAGAACTAAATATTGAATTGAAGGTACGTTTTAATTATTATTGTGAAACTATTACTTACAAGATAATATAAAAGTATTTATTTAAAAATGTCCCACTAAATTCGTGAATTGGATGCACCGAGTCTTGTGAATAAACTATGTAATGCTGGCAGTGGGTCATTTACATTTACGTATAATTACAATAATCATTATTATGTAAGCTGTCGCTCTAAGTAAATTTTTCCTGGTCACTTTTAATTTGGTTGAAGTCATTAAAATATATTAGTTCGAATATTGCATAATTGAAATTATATCCATGCGTTTTGTTTTTTGTGCCGGATAAGAATGAAATTTTGATTTTTTTAATTTTTTACCGGTGGGAGGTATGCGCTGTGCCGGGCTCCCGGCTGCGTGGGCACCATGGGATTTTACCAAGTGCCAACGATATTCAGTGTTCAATTACATATAATGTTGAAGAACTAAGGATGGGGTCGTAAGAGTGCAATTGTAACTCACAGATAAAAATTGCTAATATAGTGGAGTTTGGAGTCATTTCATTTGTTACAGTAAGATCTTTCTTATGATGATAAGGCTATAAAGATTGAGCCGAAAAAGTAACATTGGAACTTCAAGAATGCAGATTCAAAATGGAACTACAATGAACTCCTAAACTAAACGAGATAATGTCTTTAAATTAGCACTAAATTTTCTTGTAATGGCAAACACCTTAGTGCTTGATGATTTTCACGATTTGATGATGGAAATGGAAGGTAACCATGAGAACTCTTAAACTAAATAAGATAAAGTGCTAGTGCTAAAAGTACTAGTGCTACACGATTTTCAAAGTCTCATGATAGAGCTGGAAGTACGTTATGAGAACTTTGGAATAAAATAAAGCAATACTATCGTCTTTGGGGTCGTTTGTATCGTTATTATAAGGACTTTGGAGCGGAATGGCTTCCAGTGACTAATGATAGAGCTGAAAAATGTATACGAGAACTCCTAAGCTAAACCAGGTTAACTCATCAAATAGGGAACAAATTCGGTTTGTTTTTGCAAACAATTTGGTGCTGGATGATTCATAATATCTGATGATGGAATTGGAACGTAGTCACTAAACAAGGTAAATTTATCAAGTTTGTGATCCTTTGTTGTGTTTTAACAAACATCCTGGTGCTAGAAAATTTTCCAGAGTCTTACAATAGAGCTGATGATGGAGGTCATGGGAATTTCAAAATAAAATGGGGTCAATGTTTACTAGATGAAACTGGAAGGGGAGCACGGGTTTTGACGAATATTCTCAAGTGAGTTGATTTCCAAGTTCCAAGTCTAAAGTGAAAGAAGGCCATGGGAACGAAACGAATGAATGAATGAAAGGGCAGCACCATCGATTTTGGTCTCATTTGATTCGCTATTTTAAGGACTTCAAGACAGGATGTTTTCCAGTGTGTGATGAAAGTACTTGAACAAGTCTATTAGAACTTTTAAACTAATCGAGATAAACCCATCGAATGTTGGTTAATTCAGTTTATATCGGCAAATACTTAGGTACTGGATATTTCCTAAGCTATAATAATGATGGAACTTAAAGGTGGCCATCGGAGATTGGGCTGATATTGGTGGCTTTTATTACTAGGAGATTCTCAGGGTTCGATAATGGAACTAGAAAATGGCCATGGCCTCCTGCACTAAACAAAATAAGCCCATTGAGTGTGGTCTCATATGTTATATTTTTACATACACTCTGAATCAACATGATTTTCAGGATTATTTAGTGGAGCTGGAGGCCATGGGAGCTTTGCGATAAAACAAATCAAGCTCATCGAGTAGTAAACCGTGGCAACCTTAACCTGATGCTGCAAGATCCCCTTTCGTAGATCATCAGGTCCTTTCACGGTTTGCACTTAAAATGATGCATATATAGGATAACCTCCGACATGAGGATGTGTCGGAGATTCTTGAAATTTTTAATTTTATCTTGTTTTATACATGTATTTAACAGTTTCTGTCATTTTTTCTTTCTAACAATTTAATAACGTCTTAACTATTTCCAACGGATGTCTACGGATTTTTATAACTGCCGTCACAAGAGATAACAATGTTAAAAAATTACCCTTGAAGTAACTTTCTTTCAGCGGTAAGTAGTATAACTCTTTATTTCTGTATGTAAATGCGTATTCATTAATCCGTGGTGGAGGAGTTTGCGTTTCTGACTACGCATTTTTTTGTGATGAGCACAATGTTTGTATTTCTAGGTTTAGGTGTTGATTAAATACTGGGTGATCATAATCGGCTTTTTAAAAATTGAGCATATTTAGTAAGTGAATAGAAGCCATTTTATTGCCTATTTTGAGTTTTAATTTTGCTCCTACGACGCTTACTAATATTGTGGAAAATTATTGTAGTGGCCGTTGCTTTATTAAAACTCTTATTTTTCTTTTTATTATGAGGTAGCAAAAAAGTAGACGGCTTTCTATGGCATCTTCTTATGGTGCTATCTTTGTGGCGGAGTCTTAGTGCCACATGCATTAGTTTACCGGTTACTTTACTTTTCAAATCGGAACATGACAGTGACATGCACTGACGCTATTGCAGCAGGAGTGGATGAAGCGGTGGTACCAGACCCGGGTGAAACTCTGCCACCTATTAGCCATGATGGAAGTAACTTGAATAGCTAATCGTTCACCTCTTACAAACTCCCTGGTAGAACGGCAGACGGTCTATTCGTCAAGGGGGCCCGGATTACTACGGGTTAAAATAATAGAAAAGGCATGTATTTCACTCATTGTATACTAGATGTGTCCGTATGGAAAATTTTCTAAAATAAAAGTAGCCTAAGTAACTCTTTGTTACCGTATTTTAAAAGATAATCGTAGCCAGGCCCAGGGTTTTACCCACATAGTTTCTGTTTCTGGGATTTTTTTATTATTACCGATAGGTAAGCGCTTGACCACGATCTCACCTGATGGTAAGATAAGATGAGGCCTAAGATGGAACGCGCTTCCCTGTGGGGTACTTGTTCACTCTTCTCTTGAAGATCCCTAGATTGTACTCGTCAGGGAAGATCTGTCTTCCCCTCTGCTCAGGAAGCATGTTCTAGTCATTTGCGGTTCGAATGAAGAATGTCGTGTCGAACCGCTTTATTCGGGTACGTCGAACGTCCACCATATGCACCTCGACGATCGATAGAAAAACGAGGGTGGCGAAATTAAGTCGCGCAGTTCCGCAGCGCACTCTCCAAAGTGCATCTGATAAAAAGCCGATAAACTAGCCACTCTGCGTCAATGAGCGAGGCTCTGAAGTTTTTTGCCTACCAGATCATCGACGTTTATAGCCTCTTGGCATGCCTCTCTATCGCCTCAAGTGTCTCCAGCTGGATCTATCTCATAGGTGAGAACAGTATGCCATATACGAACAAACTTGTGCTTGATAAAGTTTGAGCAACTCTTCCGGAAAAAAAGCTATACTATTTTCCTTCTCAATCTATCCGGTCTCAATCTATCTTTGTACCAAATTTCATTCAAATCAGTCCAGTGGTTTAAGCCTTAAAAACAGACAGACAGACAGAGTTACTTTCGTATTTATAATATTAATATGGATGCTCATTCTTTTTCTTAAAGTGTTTTATAATCACACAGTATATTTCAATATCAATTTATGTGTCAGTAAAATCACAAGTCAATACTTTGCTTACTTTATGTTAAATCAGTTAACGTAATAAGTCCAGCGTTATTTCTATACTACTAGCTGCGGACGTTATTTATATATTAGACTTTTGGGGTAAAAACTATTTTATGTCCTTTTTCGGGTCTCATACTATCTTTGTACCAAATTTCATTCAAATCAGTTCAGTGGTTTAGACTTTAAGAAGAGACAGACAGACAGAGTTACTTTCGCATTTATAATATCAGTATACTATGGGTATATTATACATAATATATGTAAACTTTATTACATTATAATTTTATCATTAGATTTTTTCCCCTAATGTAATGTTAAAATTATGCCATCACGAGAAAGGTTAGATAAAATGCTGTTTCAACGTAATAAACTGTATTCAATAAATAAGAACAGCTTATTCACAAGTTATAATTTAATGTCATTCTTTCAAAAACACGTTGTGTACGATTTACTAGACACATTTATTTACACAAAATAATATACGAGTATTTACACAATATATATACATAGTTAAGAATTCATAATTCACCGCGACTCATTATTCCGTATATTTATTTATACAAATTATGAGAACAAAACTCTTCCATTTTGAATAATACATGCACTAATAAACACGACACTAAACACATTTAATTATTCCTCTTATTGCATAATTTTGTTAGAATACAGAAATTCTATTTTGTATAGAAAAAATATTAGTATAAATTCGTAATTTTTAGTTTGTGCTATTTGATTTTTATTCTTACAAATAAGAGTACCGGAGACTGTAAACAAGGGCTATTACTTTAATCTGGCTAAGAATATTATTTAAAGGAACAATTGTAGAGGAAATTTCGCCGCGTTGAAGCAGCGACGTAATAAATTTGTTTCATAACAATATTTATAATAAGCATTGGTCGTTATACCAAGCTTCAAAATTTTCTCAAATTGATATAACGTTCTAAGACTGATCTCCATAAATCATATAAAAAAAGGAAAATTTTTCGTCACATATTCAAGTCGTTACGTAAACGTGTCAGACTACGATATTATTAAATATATTAAGAAAGTATTTTAAAGGTATATTTGCCAATCTTAAATATTGTACCTGTGTTAATTATATATTTTATGTATTATTATAAAATGTGTTCGGAAAAATATTTAAAATAATTTGGAAGTGAAATTGATATCTGTTCATTTATTTTGAGTTATTTGCTCCATGAGAATCAACTGAAATTAATTACGAAACGGCACCACACGAAATTAGAGACCGTCCTACTCATATACTGTTTCAGGTCACTTTTAAAGATTAGAGTATTTGTCATTATGCCATGTGGTTTATAAAAAATAAGCGATTGGCTAAACATCTTACTACCTTATCCTCCAAACAGGAATTAAGTTAGGTTAAATATAAGAAACAAAACAAAAAAATATAAGACAGAGGTAAAAAACTCCGACGAGACATTTAAGAACTTTAACGTGTATTAGTTACGATTGTAGTGACAGATTATACCAATCGTTTACTTTTACGAACTGCCTGGTAGGAAGACTAATTATTTTTCAAAAGGGCCTGAAATCTGGCCCTACACGAGCAATGTTGCAAATTGCAAATGTAGCAAATAGGCTAATTATATTTTTGACATTTACAGATAATGGTCAGATGACTTTTTGATATCTTAAGATGTAAAAACGTATGATACTACAATTAATATAACTTTTTGGCTAAATATATTCATAAAAGAAGTAAAATAGTTTTTCGTGGCGTTTATCCTTCAGGTATGGCAAGGTTTATAACAATAATGCTACAAAGTGAAGATTTGAAAAAAAAGACCTACAGATTTATCTAACACGGATAAAGCCAGTAACATCATTATATAACATTTTGTTTACCTAAGTTTTTATAAATTGCAACCCATAACACATCTGTTTGTACGTTTGCTTGGAATAAAAAAACCTGATTTTTACTATTTTTTTCTTAAATTAAATTTTCTTTTTAAATTAAATTTATACATTAACAAAATTAGTTCATTTATTATTTTTTTCTAAATTGATTACAAACAAACGAATCAAAACTAAATTTTTACGATTAAAACTTTTAATTTTAATTATAAAAACACCTATATACCTACTGATTCGCGATATTTTGTATTAAAGTTTACTAATTTTACATAATAACTGTTGACTTATGTAGCTTTAGCTTGTTTAGCTAAACAAGATTGACAGTAATTTTGTACTAATTGACACAATTATATTACTTATTATCTAGTGGGTATATTTACGTAAAAACCAAAGAAAAGATATATAAGAAATATGAAAAATCTGTTTCCCAATACAGTGAATTACTGATGTTATTATTAGAACTGTTAAAATGAGATTATATATCTCATATAATTTGTCATGTTTTACATTACCCATAAATCCATATTTTTCCATACTAATATTATAAATGCGAAAGTCTGTCTGTCTGTCTGTCTGTCTGTTACGTTTTCACGGCTAAGCCGCTGGACCGATTTTCATGAAATTTGGCATGCATATAGTTGAAGATCTGGGGTCAAACATAGACTATTTTTTTTCAAAAATCAGTCCCTGGAGGGCTGAAATCGGGGATGAAATTTTTATTAAAAACTATTTGGACGACTTATTAATATATTCGCGGGCGAAGCTCTGCGGGTCAGCTAGTATATTATAATATTATTTATGGTCAATGTAAAACATGTCAAATTATATGAGATACTAATACATGTAAGTAGGTACCACTAGAGAATAAGTATTACTAGCAATCAATCTGTGGTTGAAATCCGACCATGAACTAAACAATAAAAACTCTTTTACATTTGATAATAGACTAAACGTTAATAGCCTTAAAGAAAATAGTATAAAATAATATGTATAATATATATTATCATGTATGTCATATGAATGTATTATGTCTGATGTTTGTCGATTTAATATATTTCTAATGCATATTATTATTAAAAAGTATTAGATTTCTGCAGTCCTCCGCAATACAAACTTTAACTGTACTAAATGTTATACACCACCGTTCAAGTAATTGTGTTAAAAAGGGCTACAAAGATTTTCTTTGACGTATTGATATGTAGATACTTAGATACAACTAAATAATAAGCACAACGATACTGACAATCTAATTTATCTACAAGTTCTGATGACGCATTATTACGCGAAATGGGTAGACTTGAAGCAATTAATAAATGTAGTTAAAAAAATTTAAATCGACAGAAAATGTCTATTTAACTTTTATTAAACAGACATTTGCAGAAAACCCATATGTCAAAAACTACTGAACTAATTTTAATAAAACTTAAACTGTTCTTTAAGTTGGAATGTATCTGATTTAAATCAAAAATAATTATCTCGATGTGGCTTTTAGTTCTCGAGAAATTTGTGCATGAACATACATAATATTTACGATTTTTTTTATTACGAAATCGAAATTACGAAATCGCTTAATTTTTGATAAAAACTTAGCGATTTCTAGATTAGACTAATTTTATATTAGTCCTTCTTTACGTATGTAAAATTATACCAGCGTATCTTATCGTTTTTTAAACTAATTTACATATTTATTTCTTTCTAATTAAATATATATATATACATAAAACAACATAATAAATATGTATATTCATAGTTTTTGTAGATAGAAATAAAAAGTTTAATGGAAAATTGTAAACTAAGCTAAAAGCGTAGTAGTTTAAAGCTCTTTATTCTGTTTAAACTAATTGAGATCTGACATTTTTATTAACTGAGAGCGCTCCGAGTCCAGGGTCGGACGCGGGCCGGACACGCTCCCAGGGTGCTGGCTACCTTTTCGATTTACAATATTGACATAATAGAACCTTTTTAAAAGCCTGCCGGAATACCTTATTAAATATCGTATAGAAAATTGGATTTACCATTGAGCTCGCGTATCCCAACCACAAAACACAATCAAATACCCAACTTGCAATCTTTTTCTCACAATCAGGACAAACTGCGGGAACCATATTTAAAATAAAAAATGGCGCCCAAAGTACTACAAAAGTGAAAAATACCACTCCAAGCACTTTAGTCGCTTTTTGCTCTAAGCGCAGTATGCGACCGTGACGTGATGAGTTTCGGGAAATGACGCTCGAATTTCTCGAGTGGTGTGTTCTTGGCACTTGTCGTTGAGGACTTGGATTGATTGTAGGTTGTGGACGGGCGTTTATAGATCTACGGACGTTTCTTACTGGCGTCGATAATGTTGTTTTTGCGCCACCAAAACTAGAACCCCGTCTAAAGCGACGTGCCTCATCCCATGTAACCATAGACGAGGCACCACGGCTAGAGCGCCTAAAAAACGGCGTTGATTGCTCTTCATTTCTAAAATTACCATTACGTGGATAGCCATTGCAGTTTTTTATATCACCTCCTGGAACTATTATGACTTCTGTTGTTCGTCTAGGTGGAGTGGAATCAGAACCAAAGTAGGGACAAGTACAAGGAGGTGGTAAAAGTAAACCGTCTTCGGAACTTCTTGATTTAGCTGTTAATGTAACTGGTGCTAAAAGACCATCGTTGACTTCGTCATCTGAAGCACTTCTGGGTCTATTTAATGGTACATTTGTGTCTGTAGCTGATGATGGTCTTCTTCTTTCAGGAAGCATCGATGATGGAGAACTTGATGAAACGCTCACAGAACCCGGCGTAAGCATACCGCCGCGTTCAGATACATTTGTTCTGGAAACATTAATATATGTTAATATACATAATTAATAATTGTTCAAAGAAAAATATCAATCGCGAATTATTAAAAATTTAGAACAGTCTTTACGAAGACAAATAACCACTAAACACTTGTACTAAAATTACAGGATTATCTATACATATAATAAAATCGTAGGGAAGTCAAAACTGTACATTGAACATATTTTAAAAGAATACTTGGGACTTGATCTACAATCGATACCGAGGCCAAAAATATAGTTTTTGGAATTTTTGTCTGTTTGTCTGTTTATCTGTTTGTCTGTTTGTCTGTTTGTCTGTTTGTCTGTTTGTCTGTTTGTCTGTTTATATGTATGTATATCCGGGGTAAACTCAAAAAGTACTGCATAGATTTACTTCAAATTTTGCATGAATATTACTAACAGGTCGGCTCAACATATAGACTACATATTATCACGCTATCACCTAAAGGGGAGGAGCAGTGCGGAATAAACGAAGTCCGCGCGGACGAAGTCGCAGGCAACAGCTAGTATTTCATAAAAAGCCTTTGCCATTCCTACAAATGAGACAGTTGTTGGATTCCTCATATGTTTAAATCCATCAAGTATGGCCTGCAAGACATGATAAAGACAAACACAACGTTAAATAGTTTCATTATGTATAAAACTAAATATGCTTGAAAAATATTAGCATATACTTGTTGGTTAATTAATAACTACTAAAATTACTTAATATTGTACATTCAGGTGATATGTTACTTTATAAAATAGCTTTGAATTTTAATGAAGCAGTATTCAGTAAAAGTATCATCATAAGCACTAACATGGAATTATGTACTACCGATGAAAATGTATCTTTTAAATATGCATTCATATTAATATTGTTAATGTAGCATTTTCTTCATATATTTTTTATTAATAACGACATTTTTGTATATAGGTTTGTAATAAAAGCAAATAATGTAAAAATATTGCAAAGAAACAATTTATTAACCAGAATTATCATACGTCATCTGCGATTTAACAAAAATAACATTATAAAATACAACCATATTTATTTTAAGCCAAAAGCATTGAAAATATTACAAATATCATTTTATTATTACAATTGTTCCTAGCAAATACGATTTGCAAAGGTAAATTGAATATCTGTTTGTACAAGGGAACATTATTTGTGAACAATTAAAGGGTTTTTCATGCTTCGTGGCTTAGCCCAACATTTAAAGGCACATAAATTCCGATCGGTGTACCGCTTTGGCAGTGTCTAATTGCTTTTACGATACAATAAAACATTGACAAAGGGCACATTCTGCGTGTAATTAAATAATGCTTCCAAGATTAGAAAAAAGCGACTAATTATTTTCAGTTTTTATTGTCCTGTTTAAAGATTTTATAACAATAAAAATACTCTCAATTTAAAAATCTCCATTTAGATATGTTGCAGTGAAATTGTCAATAGTCGTTAGATTATAATCTACCTAGTGAATTTATATTTTGGTTAGGTTAGGTTAGCAGTTAAATTATAATATCACTTAGATTATAATCTAACGGTATTGACAATTTCACAGGGATATATACAAAATGAAGCAATTTTTACTTTAAATCAAGCAAATATTAAAAAATATATAAATAAATCTAATCCATGAAATAATGACACATATAGCAACGTATCACTGCCTAAATATAACCCAAAGTATAAATACTTTTCAATAGTTAAAAAACTGCCATCGGATAAGATCTGTAGCAAAAAATTAAAGAAATAACTGGTAAGCAGGCAAAAAAGAACGTAATAACCGGCAATCAGCAAATCGTAGTAAGAATAAAATAGTGAAATCTAGTTTAAATATTAATCTTCTATAATAATAATAATAACTCACGGGACAAATTACACTTACTGATCTAACACCAAAGTAAGCAAATTATTTGCTTGTGTTATGGGTGTTAGTCAACGATACTAATACATAGAAATACATATATAAATACTAGAATATATATCATAAACACCCAAACCCGGAAATACAAACATTTATGCTCATCACACAAATGCTTGTCCCCGTCGGGGATTGAACCCGAGCCTCGTTGATTGCGTAGTCAGGGTCTCTAACCACTCGACCAACGGGCGGTCAAACAAAACGGGCGGTCGGTCTATGTTATGGATTTATATTTTTTATCAGAAATCAAATATCAGAAGTGCTTTATTCAATAAAAAAAAAGTTATGATGTATCAATAATATTTAGAAGCTGCTACCGGATCGGAAACACGGCAACAAGACTATTCTTTTATTTGTCGAAGATAAAGATATCGTTGTTCGGTTTCAATTTGGGTTTTCCGAGTTTAAATAATAAATTATAAGTAGTAATGACTTCCAATATAATGATAATTCAAATAATGAATGAAAGAAGAACGTCACTTACAATTTCTTATTTCATACTTATATAATATTAATATTCTAATATAAATTAGGTCAAACCGATATTCAACATTGCAGATATCGGTTGCGTTCTCAGATAAGCTTACATCCCACGTGTAACGACACGTTGTATCTGAAGTCACGTTGTTAGATGGTAGGAAAATAAATTAACAAAATAGGACAGTCACATGGTGCGTTATATTATTGAGATGAATAAATCACGTGGCCATTTCTTAAGGGAGAAATTTGTTACAATTTTAGAAGACTTCACCTATTTGGAATTAATCAATGATACGGCACGGGCTTGTACATATAGCAGGTTGATAAAATTAGAAGTAGAAGAAGTATCTTTACGCCCATATCCCCGAAGGGATAAGCAGAGGTACAACAAGTGCACCCATGATTAGCCGAAGATACTTGGTCCCACAAATGTGACAGGTGGCAAGCCTATCGTCAACCGGGCACTTTCCAATCCCGGGCAACTTTTTGTTTCTCAGAAAACTGAAAAAACACATTTTTTAATATGCCTGAACCGGGAATCGAACCCGGGACCTCGTGTGGTCAACGCCAACACTGGACCACTAGACCACAGAGACCAGTTTTTTTGATAAAATTATCAAAAAAATAATGAAATGATTCTATTTATAAAACTAAAAAATACTATGAAATTTCAATATGCTTGTTTTTACCCTTCAATTTCTCTTAAATTTAGGAAATATTTTAAACACACAACACAATTACAAGTGAATCAGGGAGCTATAAAATTAAACGGGCCGCTCTTTGATGTAGTCGCCCGTTGTCTTTTAACATTTTTGGTCATTTTTTAAATGCCAATATTTGAAATATTATTAAATATTAATTATTTTAATCGGGGAAACTTTATCAATCTATATTCACAAAATAATAACATATAAGTATGCTATATTCACAAAATAAAAACATATAAGTAAATAATAAATCGCATGATTTGGACTCGTATACCGCGGGTTCTGTACAAACTTGTAGTTAATCTTAGCTGCACACAAATTTGATGATTCTAGGTCAACAAGAAGTACCATATAGCTTTTGGTTCCCTTGTGAAATCGCAAAATGTGCGACATAAACGGCGATATCTTTCGATCTCGTTGACTTACAAGTTTTTTATAATATATAATACCTACTAATTATCCAATAAAATATTTAGTAGGAAACCTGTGCGTAGATATCAAAGTTCATTGTTTACAAACGGCAATTTTTTCTACATTTTTAAAGTTTCGGACCACATAAGGAAAAAACGGAACCCTTCCGTCTGTCCGTCTGTTAAGGCGATAAAATATGTTTATATCGCATATTTCAAAAGGGAACTGTAACCTATAAGGTACGTCACGTTGATCTAGAATTATGAAATTTGGCAAGAAGCAATATCTTACAGCACATGTAAGTAAAAAAATCCGGAAACCTTAAATTTCAATTACCTCACAAAAAAAGTGATCAAAAGATATGACCATTTATTTCGCATATTTTGCGAATTCACAAGGAAATCAAAACCTATAGGAGTACTTCCCGGTGACCTAGAATTATAAAATTTATGTGTAGCTAAGGTTATTAAAAAGTTAAGGGTCTTCAAGAAAGCTAAAGCTAAAGCTTACTCATTTTTAAAAGGCCGGCAACGCAACTGCATGATGTATTGCGGATGTCCATGGGCGGCGGTGATCACTTATCATCAGGTGCAACTCCTGTTCGTTTGCTCGCTCTTCTATAAAAAAAAAAAGTTTTAATGCGAGTCCGACTGGCACTTGACCGGTTTTTGTTTAAACCAAAACGAAACTTTTTAGACTGTGGAAAAAAATATATTTTAATCACCCTAAATTACATATGAGCAATAATTTGAGCACGTGATCAAATTTATTTATTAATAAGACCGTAAATAGATTATTAAGTTCATAACTTTCAATTTCATGAAATAGTAACAGAATTTTACTATCGTGCAAAAGCAAAGAATTTTTTACCGAGAAAATTAACAAGAAATAATGTACTTATATAATACATACACATATAAGCTCAGAGGAGTTTTCTAAAAAATAAAGTCACTTTTTTCACATCTTGGGCTCTTTGATATAATTATTAAGCAAACAAATATACCCTTTGCAGGATGGCTTGGTCGCAGCAGAAGCTTCCAAGCCCCGAGAGAGGCGCAACATCTCTGCACCAAAATGATGAAGTGCACTCATGGCGGACGGAGCAGGCTCGCTGTGCAATACAACACATGGACATGATAAAAACTGATTTACAGATAAAAGCTGTCTTTCATCACTTTGCTGGAAAGTTAATTTACTTTTTTTAAATTTAATTTAATCATTTCTCGTCATTGTAATTTGATAAAATTTCAATTTTTCTTAATAAATGTAAATAATATCTATAAATGTGTATATAAAGTCTTAAACTTTATAAAATATTTGATATTTTTTTAAATTTTTGCACAACATATCATGGATATGCTGATAATTTTAGTTAGTGTAGATAATTCAAAACACCCATATTATTGCAAATAAAAATTTTCTTCTAAAATAAAAGATAAATTTGTCAGTTCTGTTAAACTTTTACCGAGTCAAATTTTATAACAATCAGACTAGATTATTGTGAATTGAAACCATTACAATTATTACGTATTCATAAATGTATTTCAAATAGATTGTTCTAATTTATTTGATTTTTACTACAAGAAAGCAAAATGCAAATATTATTTCAATTATTTCTGAAAATTTTACTTTAAAATGCAAAATTTTATTGATATTTCTTTAAAAATGTAATTTAGTTGAAAACGTAACTTTCACAGATATGTCAAGTAAATTTGTATTACAATGTAAAACAGTTTTTATTACATACGTAATGACACACTTAAGGCCGTACCGCGACAATAAAGTTTCTCACATAAATGTTGCACTTGGCAGTCCCTTGCGTAAGTTTCGCAAAGAATATGGCATGGGTTTAAAAGCACAATTAATACAGACAAAAAGGTAAGCTATCCACAGGCAACTACATTTAATTAGGTCATACTTTTGTAGTAGCAAAATAAAAGCTAATTCTTTTTTTGCTTTTATTTTACCACGAGATATAAATGCATGGCATACTGTTAATATGTGTGCACACTGTATACATACTCAACACATGAACAAAGCGTCATTAAATTAAGTTGACGTAACATGTAGGGTAGCCTTTAACAAGCGTACGTCCATTTTGTTAATTCATTCTCGCGGTATCTCAGCAATAAATGACGAGCGCTCACATCTTTTCATTCTTCGATGTTTATCTTTGGGCGACCTAGTATGACAAAATGGGTTATTTCCCACGGGTTATGGCTAATAAATCTTTAAAAGAAAATTGTCTATTCTTACTCTGGACGAAGAATTTTTATTAAGCTGCCTTTCGTACATACCTGAAATATCGATGACGTGTAGGAGCTCGTAGTATTCAATAAACTAATAAGGATTAAGTTGTAGTACATTTATTCTTAATTATCTTATGTTATAAAATTATCTATCTAAAATTATGCACATCACTACAAACATGCAAACGTAGCGACTACATTTTTTTTCCAGTAAAAGTAGCGAAATAATTAAGATAACTTCTAGAGTTGATATTTAAAAGTAAATTTATTTTTAAAACAAAACGCACTATACCAATCATTTTATACATCAATTAGTACGTTCGCGTTAAGAATTATCGTTATCCATTGACCAATCAAATCGCTAATAATTATATTTCAAGTGATTTGATTAGTTAATGGACTAGCAGATAACGATGACTCACTGCATTTTTAACGCGAACGTAGCAGTTTAAATTGAAGAGAAATGATGTTTGAAATAAGAAAGGAAGTGATCTTAGATTAAGTTTCACATTGCTACACACTTTTTCATCAGATTCTCAACGAATTGAATCACATTAGTGGCTCTGACCCACAGACCACATATATAATATTAGACACGGTGTTGGGCGCAAAACTCGTAGCAGCTCATATGAGTAAATGTATGTAAATGTCAAACGCTTATAGATATATTATATCGTGAAAAAATAGAAATATGCCATATTGTGCTATTTTATCGTGTCAAATAAAAAGCTAAGGCTTAAGGAATATATCCGGAGTGATTTTATTTCATCGGTAAGTATTATATCTCTGTATTTGTCTGTGTAAATGCAAGTGTCTGTGTAAATTTAAAGGCCGGCAACGCAGCTGCAATACCCCCCGGTATTGCGGATGTCCATGGGCGGCGGTGATCACTTACCATCAGGTGCACCATCTGCTCGTTTGCCCCCTCTACTATAAAAAAAAAAAAAAAAGTGACATTGATAACCTAAGAAATTGCATTGAAAGGTGTATCCAGATTAATCCGTGCACTGACCGCATATTTATTTACCTCCTTGCCAGAATAACTTAGGCTAAACGCACCTAATACTAATGTAGTAAGTACAAGGTGGTGGTATTCTACGATGACTTGGAAAAACTTTAAAAGCAACAAAGAAAAATGTCGATATGCGAGACTCGAACCCGCGACCATCTCCCTCAAGCCGGGACGCTCTGCCACTGAGCTAGTGTCAACGGGCTCAATGCGGCGAAATTTTTCTTTGCTATATGATCGATTACGTCGATTGTACTGATCGCTAGATATACATACATATGACTAGTTAACTACGATGTCTACGAAGTCTACAATGACTTGCCCAAATAATGTATAATCCGTGTAAATTTTTAGGCTCCTTTGAAGAATAGACCCACTGGCGTTCTGCTAGGGTCATGAAAAACGACTGATTGGCTATATGTATCACTACCATCGTGACTACTAGGTGGTAGCGTTCCGTAACTTCTCGCCCGGGTATTTCCTAACACTTACCACTTACATTTAGCATGTGGCACTGCCATCCCGCCACACGTATAGCAACTCACCAATAACATCTTAGGTGTCTATAGGCGAATGATTGTCTTTCCTTCACGAGAACCGGGCGAGAACTGGGCGAGACAATGCAGAACTCTACCACCTAGTAGCCACGATGGTAGTGACTCGTATAGCTAATCGGTCGCCTTTTACAACCTGCCTTGCAGAATGGCAGTTTGCCTATTCTTCAAAGGAGCCCGGGATCAACACGGGGAATACAACATATGTACCTGAAATTCTAAGAATATTATAGTATAGATAAAAATATCTTATTTATCGTGTATTTAAAAAAAATATAAAAGTAAATATATATTACATTATTTATTAAGAAAATCAATATTGTACCGTGCAGTCCGCTACATTATAAAAGTTTTTGGTGAATCTCGTGGAAACAACTCATTTCTCTGGGATAACAAGATATCATCTACCTGAGTGTCAAATTTCATTCAAACCCATTTAGTAGTTTTTGCGTGATTGAAACTTTCACATTTAAAATATTATACTTACTCTGCAGCCCGCTGCATTATAAAAGTTTTTGGTAAATCCCACGGGAACAATTAATTTTTCCGGGAAAAAAAGTAGGATGTGTGCGATTTCAGGTGAATTGTCTACCTGCGTGGCAAATTTTACCCAAATCTGTCTAGTAGTTTTGGAGTAATTTAGTAACAAACATCCATCCATCCATCCAAACATACTTTTGCATTAAAAACATTAGTAGGATGTAGATTAATATAGAATGACCTTATTAAGTCAGATCGTAGTTCATGGATTTTTACGAAAAGAAATTTGAGTAATTTAGATTTAAAAATTTTGAGAATACATATCACTTGCATTGCAATATTTTATATAAAAAACACTTGTACTGTTTCACAATAAATTAATACATATATTATCCAACCGGTTTCGCTTTTATAAGCATCATCAGGACAATCACAACTTATAAATAAAAACAAAACAAAATCTAGCCGTCATGATTAAAAATTTCATAGCCTGTTGGATATGGAAATATATGTATTAATTTATTGTGAAACAGTAAAATTGTTTTTATATAAAATATTGCAATCTAATCGGAGTTTCATCAAGTGCCGTCGGCAATAAGTGTAGAATACAAACAATAAACTTCGATATCTATACGCAGGTGTCCGTACACTAATGTTTTTTGTGGATTATTAGGTAAAATATTTAAGTACCCATTTTCAAGTAATTATTCGGTATCAAAATTAACTACTGAACACCCTCCTTCAGTATGTACAGTCTTTACCAGTCTACCTGAATAAACGGCCCAGCATTTATGCCCATACGATTTTCATATATTCACGGTATAAAAATGGAACTTCATAACAACAGAGCTTCCAAACAAGTGTACAAAATGATAATACAGATTATCATAATATGGTATTACTGAAACCATGTGAGGCTTTTATTAACTTAACATTAATACAAGGTTGTTATTATAATATTATACTACAATACAAATCGAATATCATTTCAGATATTATGATTATCAATGTTAGATATTGAATAAAATTACATTAGATATTAAATTATAATTCAAGCAGAATAATATTAAACTAGCGACTGCCCTGTAGTCGAAATTTGACCATTTATAAAATTAGTAGGATATATGTAGATTAATATAGATTGAGTGGGATCGTAGTTAATGGATTTTTATGAAAAGAATTTGGGTAATTTAGATTCAAAAATTCTGAGAAGACATAATATCACTGAATTGCAATATTTTATATAAAAAACACTTGTACTGTTTCACAGTAAATTAATACATATTATTATTCAACCAGTTTCGCTTTTAAAAGCATCACTAGGGCAATCATATCTTAAAAATAATAACAAAAAAATCTAACCGTCATGAAATTTTATAACCAATAAAATTTTATAACCGGTTGGATAATATGTATATGTATTAATTTATTGTGAATCAGTAAAAGTGTTTTTAATATAAAATATTGCGATGAAAGTAGAGTTTTAGACCGGGGCCGATCCTTCTGAAATTAATCAAAAACAAAAGAAAGTTATAGTAGGATGAAACCCATTGCAAATGGAAGAAAATAAATCCAAAATAAGAAGAAAAATAAATTACGGGCGATTTGAGTTCGGGAAGTATGAGGAAGGGAGGGAATTTAAGGGGGAAAAACGGTTTATCACGATTTTCGGCAAAACTACGAATCCTATCGAAAAAAGTTGAATGGCAAAGTTATCGGCAATAAGAAGATCTACAACTTTTGTATATGGGACACACTAAAAGTTTTGCACTTCTAGCTAATCGGAACTATTTGAATTTCGAATGTTATATTTTTAAAATGTTGCAACCTTCCTAGTAATAAAAAAAACAATTGGCTGGAAAT
The DNA here is from genome assembly GCA_036924255.1 of Apodemia mormo. NCBI lineage: Eukaryota > Metazoa > Arthropoda > Insecta > Lepidoptera > Riodinidae > Apodemia > Apodemia mormo. The sequence continues at coordinate 41,896,814 of JAUPFN010000001.1, read as the reverse complement.
AATTTGTCAATTGTTTTTTTATCACACGTCAAATTTCTACGTACGCAACGAAAATGGCATTAAATCGAAAAGATTTCAGAGCGATGATTTTTTTATGATTTTAAAAGTTCTCTTTCAAGAAATGGATCTTTCGAGGGTCGAGAAATGGACTGCAACGAGATTAGAATGTAAACCCCTGATGTTGGTCAGGTCTACTTTCATCGGGAGGGAGTGCTGCCGCTGTACAACGTTATTTCTGTACCTTGCCCTTTTCATTTAATAGAGTGAGCGAAGTAGGTGTGAAGACGGCAGTGAATCGAGGCGCTATACATCCGGACCTGAGCCACACACCCCAAAGTTACATTGTTGGAGACTAGTCTGGAGACTGCGGGGACGCCCGAGCCCCCACAAGAATGTCCATAGGGCCCTCTCATCCGGTCGCCAACCAGCACTATGGCGCCAACCAGCAATACGACTAGCGCTCGGCCAGCGGTTCACCGTGCCTCGGATCCCGCTACCCTCCATGCCATGACTAGTCTCCAGATGCATCAACGTCAGTGTGTATCAGATCGTCCAGATTGTATAGGCGCAACTGATTCGACCCGTCTTCACTAAAGCTACATCAGCGTTAACGTGAGGGAAAACGGACGCTTGGCGCCACGAATTCAGCTGATGGGTGGTCCTTATAGCCGCCACATATGTCTCCCACCATATCACCCGTTTAGCACCACCCAGGGGCCACGTGTAGGGATATAGAATTCCGGGTGTTCTCCTACTTACGAAAGTGATTCAGCCCCCAAAAATCTTCTTAAAATCTTATGTTTGATACTTTAAAAATTAACAATTTTTGCATGTATTTCGCGATTTCTGTGTTTCATGGATTTCATTTTTTTTAAATTTATTAATATAACATGAGAGCTTACAATTTTCGAGTAATTAAAGTGAACATTTTAATAAATAGCTTAAAATTTTACATTATGATGAACAAACAATTTTCAAATCCGAGTTCTTTCATTATTTTCCATTTTCTGTGAAAATTTTGCACAGGGTTGTATATTTTTTAAACCGTCAGAAAGTAGTGATTCCAAAGAAAAAAAATTAATACCGATTTTTTAAAAAGATCAGATATTTTAACGTGAGAATTTTCGATTGAAAATGATGATGTTTTCTTAATATTAAGTCAAAATAAGTAGAAACAATTAATATTTTAAATAAAAAAATTACAGTGTATTCGGGATATAAAAAAGCAACTTTTTACCGAGTTTCGTTAAAAAAATCTATTTTTGTAGGAGACAGAAATAAAACACTAAAAAGTCAGTTTTTCAAATTTTTCGCATAATTTTGAGGTTACATGAAAAAATACGAAAGTTGTAGATCTCCTTATAGTTTTGCCGAAAATCGTGATAAACCGTTTTTCCCCCTTCAAATCCCGCCCCCCCCCCCTCACAATTCCCGAACTCAAATCACCCGTAATTTATTTTTCCTTTTATTTTGGCTTTATTTTCTTCTATTTGCAATGGGTTTCATGCCACTATAATTTTCTTTCACATTCATAACACTCTTTATACAAACGCGCCGGTTTCAAAGACACATTCGCATTGTATATCTGTTTTGTTAACTGTTCATTTGCCATTCTTTCAGCGTGTCTGAACCAACGGAGCATGCCCTTTCTCATTTTTACACCTATACTTTCTTTCAATCCCAATTTCCAACGTCCCTCTCATTTCAGTATTACGAACGCGATCCGCGAGTGTTACACCACAGATTTTTCGTAACGCTCTCATTTCAACCGCGTTAATTTTACTTTCATGCTCTTTCTTACATACCTGACTTCCATGCAATACAATAGTGTTGGAGCAAGCACAAAATTATGCACGACAATGAGGGAACCTCGACTAAGGAGAAAAAGGGAAAATTTTTACCCATTTTTATTTTACATATTAGTCTATAGTCTACCGATAGCCCTGTGGTTGAAATTCGACCATAGACTAAACAATGTTTTTATTTTTATTTTTGACAACAGACTATAGCTGTAAAGAAAATAGTACGCACGTGTATGTATGTGAAAGTAGTGTGTTTATTTTTGTTGATGTAATGTATTTCTAATATATATATATATATATATATATATATATATATATATATATATATATATATATATATATATATATTTATATATATATATATATGTGCTGACCCGACATACTTCGTACCACCTTAGAACAGATTTAAAACGTCAAATATTTGGCAGTTTATTATTTTCTACATATATTATCGTGTATGTATGTGGATGTAATGTTTTTATTTTTGTTGTTTTAATGTGTTTCTAATGAATATAATTTAAAAATAGTAGCTTTTTGCTCTATGCCAAAGTTCATGCTCCCACCGTTCGCCTAACTGCCTATAAAAAGGTATTTTAAAAATTATCTCCACGCCCGTATCAGTCGAATTTTTTACTCAGTCGAATAAAATATGAAGCTTTATAAAAGTGAAAAAAAATCATGATAGATTTGGTCGTTTTTCAGTTTATTTGTTACAAACAAACACATCTAAAGTAAAATAATATTTGTATACAATGGTGTAGATTTGACAGCCCTGGAAGATCGCTTGTAGTTCGATAGAAAATTCAACAATAATCCAATAACGAAAATTCGTTTTCAATTTGATAGCTCTAGATTAATTCCTTCAAACTTTTGGTTTAAAATTGTTTTCGCAAAATTTTATTCTGGATTTTGTAATGCTACAAAAATGCTTCACATTTTCGATATGAAATCACAACAAAATATTTTTTCTGTATTTGACAACCTTAAAATATGCTACGAAATCTCGATACAAAACCATCATTAAGGAATGTTAAAGGATTTTTTGCAACCAATAATTTATTTTTAGCGTGACGTTCATTTGCCTGTATGTGAACCTTTTTACATTATTAAAATATGCTTTAGGATAAAATACCGTTAAAAAGTCTACAGTATTCTGTTTAAAATAAAAGTCGTTTCATGTAATGTGGTTTTCTTAATTCTTGGACTGAGTTTATTAATCATATTTCAATATCTGGGTTACGTATTCTTATGAGTTCCTATCGTATTTTTTATTTAGTTTCCATCCAATGATACCCCACACAGTGGACCACATGAGGAAAAAAATTAGCATCCCCACTTTAAATATTATTACCCTGAAAAATACAGCTTTCTAGTACTAAGGATCTCTGAGCTATCGTGCGAACGGACGGACGGACATAGCGAAATCATAAGTTCCTAGTTTACTTCGGAACTCTAAAAAGCTATTCAAGGCACAAACGTTAGGATAATGAAAATAGATGTCTTTTATGATGTTACTAGCTGAAGAGGTCCACAGCTGCTTTACTCTTCCTTAGTTTGCCTAACGCACAAACGAACCGGCGTAAAGTACTTAGTAGAATAGTACCCGAAGTCTTTATAATATGAAAGCTCGAAGCCTTTATTTGTCTAAAGTCGGACACCTCTATCATAGCGGTTTCAGACGTGACGACGCTTTTAGTGCCTTTTGTTATACATAATGGATGTTCCATTTATACAATGACGTGTAAAAGTTTTGTCAATAATAGGCATGATTTTTCAGAATTTGTAATTTCACACACTGAAAATTTCACGACTATTTCTTAACGACTTAGTTCTATTATGTAGATAATTAAGATGATTCATACGAGTACACTACGATTCATAGCAGTGTTTCTTAAACTGTACTATGAAAACATGTATATGGGTACCGCCATCTTATCTATAAACGTTTAAATTATTAAATAAATGCCTGTTTTTTTATTAAGGGGGTCCTTGAAGTTGTGGTTGATTTTCAAAGCAGTCCGCGGTTTGAAAAAGATTAAGAAACACTGATTCATAGGAATTGTTTAATGCATAACCGGACAAGTAGATGTCGAGCCAGGTTCAATGTAAGGTTTCGTAGTTGCCCGTCATAATAATGCCAACTAATAAGAGGGTTTTTTTATTATTTCATGCTATTACATTGTACCCTATTTAATGCCAATGACGAATATTATATCTGCACTATAGATTTACTGTCTGTATGAACTTCTCTATGTAAATTTAATAAGTTTATAAACTTGTAATACTAATTAGCTGTCATAGTTTTCTTTTTAAATTAATTACACGCAAAACCAACCTTTTAGCTGGCAGAAGGAATTTTATGAAATTGAATTATTAATTTATTTTGGGATCAAGTAACCACTTGACTCACAAAAATTTGCAATATAATGCTTAATAATTCACAAACGGATCCCTTAATCGAAACACTGTTTTTACAAACCCGCATTTTTTTAAAATATCTTGCTATGTATACCCCAGACTTTAAGGTATGCGAGAAAAAAATAAACATCCCCACTTTACGTGTAAGGTATTCTAAAAAATTATAAACCGATTTTGATGAAATTAGAAAATAAAATAGTTGAAGACTTTCTATCTTTTATAAGAGAAGGAAACATAGGGTTTTTCAAAAATCAACCCCTAAGAGGCTGAAATAGAGGATGAAACAGTAATGAAACAGATTATACTCGGGTATTAAGCTGCGTGGGTCAGCCAGTACTACAATATATTTAATAAACATCCAAACCAAACACAAACATCTATGCTCGTCACATAAATCTTAGCTCCTTTTGAAAATTTATCTCGGGCCCCATCGATCCCACTCGATTAATGGACAGTATAATATCTTAGAAAGCCTTAAAATTACCATCAGTTCCCTTGAGGAGTATGCAGAGTAAACCATACATCTATAGATATTCTGGTGATCCCTATCACTGCATTTTACCGATATGATAACGCCCGTTGTCTAATACTAATAATAGCCAGGACCAACAGTTTTACGTGTTCATTCGAGGCATAAGAGTGGTAGCACACCACCCGACAGACACCGAGCTGCTACTGAGATTTTAAATTTTCGAGAAAAACTTCGAAAAACCTCAATAACATTTTCGCCTTACCCACGAACCGAACCCGGGACCTCATGGTCTAAGTTGAATAGGCTATCTCCTAAAGCACGAGGCAGTCAAAATAGCCTTAGTGAAAAGTACGTAAGTATTTCTTGACATTATGGAAATTTTCTTACCTTTAGATTTGAATTATTTTTGAGCAAGAAGCTAGTTTTCAAAGAGTCATACATTCGTACCACATTATTCTGTTAAGAGAATATTATTTTTACCATAGTAACGCTATTATATAAAATGTAAAAACAGTTTTAATTAAAGCAAGGCAGCAATTTTATTCGAATTATAATGCAGATTTTAATATAAAATTTTCACTCTCATATTTATTACAGGTAGGTTTTATAATACACAATAGCAAACAAGCACACAAGATCTGTTGATGCAACTTGATTAAAGCGATATCGTTGTTGTAATATAAAAAGTATAAAATATCACACAAATGAGTTTTATTGGAATATTCTTGGTGATATAGTTTTCTAATAAACTGGAAAAAGGGTATATAGATCTTTGTGTGACATTGTATGCAGTATTTACATTATATGCATATTTACATTACATACATACATATGTATGTATGTATATCTTGTTCAGAGTTTATCTAAACTAATAAAGAAAAAAGATTTGATAACAAAGAGGAAAAAATTGTTTGGTTTTTCTTGTCCAGCTATGACTTATATATCCCAAAAATAAAGGTATGAATACATGAAGGAAAATCTTTGGATCCCTTCTTAAGACAATTGCGCAAACGGTGGAGTATAAAATTAGCACAATTAAATTTTACATTGCAAAGGACTGCAGAAACCTAGAAAAATAGAAAATAGAAAACCTAGAAAAGTAATTATTATACACACTATATTCATATGACATACATGATAATACACACACATACGTATACTATTTATTTACGACTAAAGTCAGGTTTCAAACTTTAAAGAGATTTTATTGTTTAGTCTATGGTTGAATTTCGGCCACAGGCAATCATTGGTAAATATAAAAAATGTGCAAACGGTTGACCCTACGGGCCATCCCTGAAACTTCCCACTAAATTAAGGTATTTTAAGCTCAAAAGAGTAAAAATTATAAGCATAGATTTTTCAGTTCAAAAATCTATTTTGTTCAAAATGGCAGTATATTAATTTTTGAAAAGCGATATTTTGCAAACGATGATGGCATTCAACTCAAATTTTGAGATCTAAAATATTGCTTAAGCTAAATAATCGGTAGGTTGAAAAATTTCGACGCAATGTCAAAAAACATTTTATTTTTAATTTTCTTCATTGATAAATCCCAAACAAGTTGACCGATTTTGATTAAATTAACGGTATTTGAGGCGGTTTTTAAAATATAAAAGCTGGTAAGATTTTTAAATCAATCGGTGAATTAACTTGAAATTAAGTAAGTTTAAAGTAGAAAAAAAATTAAGTAAGTTTGCTAAAAACAACGTAATTTTAAAATTTGAAAAGCTATAAGTTTTAAGAAATAGATACAATTTTAATTTTTAAAACGGCATTTCACGTAGTTTTTTTAGGATTAAAATATCGTAAAATACCAAAAAATGAATGAAAAATTTCGAAGCTATGTCAAAAAAACACTTTTAAAAAAAAATTCGTCAACGATTACTTCCAAACGGATAAATTGATTTTGATGCAACGTATGTATTAGACGTAGTTTTTTGAGGAATAGAGCTGATTAGTTTTTGTACTCAATCGGTACATAAATCTGGAAGTTATATTAAAAAATACTGTTTCACCAATTTAAGTGTTTTTTCAAAATTTCTCAAAACCGAACCGGTTCGAATTTCGAATGCCATCAATCGCGTTTCGATCAGTCCAGCCGTTCAAATGTTATGAGATGTTTACATACACACATACATACACACATATACATACATACACATACATAAACACATATATACATACTGACGCCATCATGAAAATAGTCGAAAAAGGTTCCTAAGACCTCAAAACATGGACATCTGGTAAAAACCTGATTTTCGAAAATCGGTGTAAAACCAGTAACTTCCTTATTTACATACGTAGTGGGAAGTTAAAACCCCCAAATTTGACATAAGCAAATCACTAAAAATGTACTCTTTGGACTTGTAGATTTTATCCAATGGTTTTTGTTTCAATTTTATTACTGAGTAAGTGTGGGTGGGTTAAAAATATATGCAACATTTACTGTAAGTTTTAAATATGTTTTGTTTATATTCATAAGGCTACGTGTTGTCAATACGCAAAATTTAAAAATGAATCAATTACGAATATTTCAATTTCTTAGTTCAAAGACAAATATCTTAATACTTTAACTGTAAAATCTACGAGTATATTATAATTTATGAATCGCATGAGATCTATTAATCTCATTAATACCTAATCTCTTTCTCATATCTACAGATGCATATTATAATATTAAAATTATTGTACATTATGCCCGGTTCCTATATCTTAATAATAATAAACGTGTGTGACGTATGAATGTGTATGGATGTAATGTCACATGTGCTATACTGGCTGCTTTATGCTACAAGATTGTTATTATTGTGCAGTATGACCGGTTCCTATTTCTTAATAATAATAAATGTGTGTGACGTATGAATGTGTATGGATGTAATGTCACATGTGCTACACTGGCTGCTTTATGCTACAAGATTGTTATTATTGTGCAGTATGACCGGTTCCTATTTCTTAATAATAATAAACGTGTGTGACGTATGAATGTGTATGGATGTAATGTCACATGTGCTACACTGGCTGCTTGATGCTACAAGATTGTTATTATGTGCAGTATGACCGGTTCCTATTTCTTAATAATAATAAATGAGTGTGACGTATGAATTGGTATGGATGTAATGTCATATGTGGTACAATGACTGCTTTATGCTACAAGATTAATACTATTGTACATTATGCCCGGTTCATATATATCTACAATAACTCGTTATAGTTACGAGTAGTATCATTTTCTACGAGGCGAAAGATAGGGGTAACTGTTCCTAAAAATGTCAAATTATCAAATCTTTCGGCTCGTTATTATTAAAATGGTTGCTATTGGTTACGAATACTGTAAATAGGAATTACGAATGACGGATCGTTGATTATAGGAACCAGACGAAAAACTACACTAAGGTTCGCTTGCAACAAGCTAAAAATAGATTATACTACAACCTATAACTATAAATAGATTATAGATTATACTATGATTAAATTGATTTAAGAAATACTTGAAAGAACTTTTTAAATCAATTTAATAATAGTAATAATATTTTTTTTTTCATGTAGTTTGTTGCAAAATGACCTAAGAATCATTCAAATAATAAGTGAAACAATAATTATGTATCTACTCTATATAATATAAACAACTAGTGTTATTTTGTTAACCTTACTAATTACAGTTGTTTATGATCGCACGCCGTGAAGTTGCCATCCGAGCGCAATAAGATGCTAAGAAATGAGTGCATGATAATTGCAACTTCAGTCAGAAATATTTTATATTATTTTATAGCTCAGGTGATATAAACTTGTACTTTAGTCACGCTATCCGGTGTAAAAAAAAAAACAATTCAAGTCATTGAAAATCAGATCACACAGTTTTAAAAAATATTTATTCATGCATGATACTTAGTACAAGTATTAAAGTTTGTGATTGACAGTAGTTATGGGTTTTACCTTGAATCCTGTATCCACAAGTCTCTAGTATCTATAGGTGGAAGTTCCGTTTCCGTGGATGCTGCCGAGTGTTGTGGTGTACCTCCTCTTGGACTGAGAAATCTTCTCCACGTGCATCGTCGTTCTGATGAAAAGAAATATTTTGTTAGTTGGATTATTTTATACGTTCCTTTAAAAACATTAAATTTAACGACGTATGTATTTTTAACAAAATACCCTTGGAACCATTTACAATACAATAAAATAACTCCTTATTGACCACCAAAAACATAGGTCAATATATAAATTACAAAATAATATCCATACACGTAATATACACAATGGCGGTCTTATCACTAAAAAGTGAGTCTTTCTAGAGAAAGAATCCTTAGATATAGAATATTAAATACATGACTGTCTCGTGTTGTAGGGATTAGTCTTTATTATTAAAAAGTATTGTTGAGGTTTCTTTTGAAGTTATGCTCGAAAATGCAAAATCTCAGTAGCAGCTCGGAGTCGGCGGGGTCACACAACACTGAAACCTCAAAGAAATCAATGTTCCATACAAGTAATATTCGAGCATAGCATACATAGACAACTCTCACGGTTCGGGACAGTTTGTTCCGCACCAGTCCGAGATATCGCGTCATATCTCGGACTGGTGCGGAACAAACTGTCCCGAACCACTCCGAATATCACGTCCGTGAGAGTTGTCTATGTGTGCATTGCTTGAATGTTACTTGTGTGTAGAGTGACTGCTGTTAGTCTCGAGTTTTCTGTGGCGGAGTATTGTGTCACCACTCCCGTGCCTAGCATGAGCACGTAAAACCGTCGGTCCTGATTATCCTTAAAAATAGACAATAATCGTTATCAAGTCGGTAAAACACGTCGATGTGGATCACCACTCATCTCGCTAACCGACAAACCGATGAATCGTGGGGAACCAGAAAGTCACTAGAAGTTCGGCTTACTCTGTCTATCCCATAAGGGAAACAGGAGTGATAATATATTAATACATTCTAGAAGTGGTGCTAACCACGAGTAAATTTAAAGTTTATGCTCTTAAAGAGAACAAAACCAACAATCCAATTATGAAAAAAAAAATCACAAAATAAATCACTGGTAAAACGTAAACTACTTAAAAATATTACTACTCGTATTAACTAAAGAAAAATTCACATTTAATTAAACTTTTATAAGAATTTAGACTAGAGATTTCCTAATATATTCAAGAAGAGAGTTTCAAAGCATAACAGCGTGTGAGGTGAAGAAACGATTGTATTGATTAGTTTTTGCGTTGGCACTATGAGAGACATTATGGAAATAATCAAACTTTGTTAATCTATTTCACTTCTGCTTTCCAAAACCAATCAGTAGTATTTCATAATAAAATATTTGTTTTCACTTCTTATTTGAGAAAAGACTATCTTTAAACTTTTAATACTATGGCTCTCAATTAATAACTGAATAATTCTAGTCTTATGAGTAAATTTATTTTAAATATACAACGTAATTAATACGATGGCATGTAAGTGTTAAATTTGTGTTTTCTCAAAAAGCAATTCGTTAAAATCGATTACGATTAATGATTCATTTAAAAGGGTTATTGGGCCGTAATAAATTATTCAAGCACATTTACTATCGATAAATATATTATGCTTTTCTGAATTTTCTCGCACTCCTATAGATGATGCTTGACAAATTTTTAAATTTGAAAATTGTTTAGTGTTAATATTAGACTAACTTCTATCTAAAATTTGTTCTTTTACTTTCAGCGCAAATTTATATTTTTTTAGGGTTCTGTACCTCGTAAAAAAACGGAACCCTTATAGAATGACTTCGTTGTCCGTATGTCTGTCAATCAAGACCTTTTACTCAGGAACGGTATCGAGTTGCAATTATTTAATATCACATACTAGGGTCTATAGTCCCTCTTAGCTATGAAAAAATGAAACTTGTAAGTCAACGCGATTAAAATAAATGACCATCACTACATAGTATAAAACAAAGTCGCTATCGATAGGGAAACGCTTGACCATGATCTCGCCTGATGGTAAGCTAAGATACGGCCTATCTTAGTTTAGATAAGTCAGATAAGAATAGTCGGTGGCGGTAAGCTAAGAAGAGTGAACAGGTACCAAGATTGCAGGTGCCACGTTCAAGATGGAACGCGCTCCCCTAGAATGTACCTGTTCACTCTTCTCTTGAAGATCCTTAGATAGTACAATCTAACGTCTAACGTTGGGGAACACAGACTCAGGAAGCATGTTCCAGCCCCAAACTATCCCCCTATCCCTATGTATGTATCTCTATGTGTCCCTATGTATGCTTAAATCTTTAAAACTACGCAACTGATTCTGATGCGGGTTTTTTAATAGACAGATTGATACTTGAGGAAAGTTTTAATGTATAAACCTTTTCGATATTCCCACGGAAACAAAAGCTACGCGGGTGAAACCGCGGACAGGTCGCTAGTTTATGTATATTTTGCGATTTTTTGGGAGTTCAAAAGAAACTCAATACCTATAGGGTACATCCCGTTGACCTAGAATCATGAAAGAACACTGGCCACGCTTCATACTTAGACTCGTAAATTGTATATCATGTCTTATAAAGAAATTCGTGTCAAAATTATTGTTTTATTAGTTAACAAGTTTCATATTTTATAAAGGTCTGTAAAGAAGCATAATTAAAACAACATTTTGACTTTTTATAAATTACTGACATTTTGCAATACGAGTTGTCAGTTTTGTCGTATTTAGATTTATCACCATAGTATTTAAATGGACAAATGAGCTAAAATATTCTATATTTATTTTGATAAATAAAATTAAATAACAATATATAATTACCTTTACTATTTCCTGTCTAAAAATTATTTTAAAATTATTTTACAGCGGTGACGAGGCCACTGTTTGATGCTTTTTGGTGGACATTTCTATTCACAGAGTTGGTCCTCCTTTCTTTATACTCCATGTGTAAACAAAGAACATTCAACATGGCGAATTGTTTTTTTGAAGTGAAAACTTCTTTAGGCGCGTTGAGCGTTTTGGTAGAGGGTAAAATCCTCGGTTCGCGTCACCGACATGCTAATGATAATAGTATATCTATAGCTATGTTTTGCATATAGTTTTAATTACTCTCAACTTAATAGTTCCGTTTTCACTTCTATCGGCAGTACCACGACTGCTAATGTTTTTTTTTTTTTGTAATTACTACGTCAAACTTCTCACTATAGAGACTTACAAAAAAATGTATTAAATTTTTTTAATTAAAATTAAAACCCGCACGGGCTTACAAAACCTTGCATATATATATCTTTCTCAAAACGCAGGTGTGTCACTGTCACATTCCTGCTTGATCGCACACTTAATAAAATTTGTCATTATATTAGATGTTTTTTAAAAATCTTTAACACACATTTTTGTATACCTAAAAATTCTTAAAGCTTCGTTCTTGCATAATTTTATGGAAGAACTTGAAGTCTGGTTCCAAAGCATAATACATAATAGCAATGAACTCTGGCATCAGTTATCCGTTTGCCTTTCTGTCTTGCGAGTCTTACGTATTGTCTGGAAAACCCATATTTCTTAAAACTTAGCGTATTACATATTTTAATATGATTTTGAAAACGTAAACCAGCCTCTATACAATTATTTAAATAAAAATGCAAAATATAAATTCCAAAATGTCATCAAAGCGTTTATATAATTCCCTTTTTCTTAAATGCGTACGTTTATCTAAGGTCTAGTCAAAGGTGGATTTGAAATTGAGTTTGCATATTTCATGATTACATTTCAAATAAAATATGATTATGTTTTCCGAGCTAAAAGAAAATGAAACCTCATCTTGAAGATAAGCATGTTGAAGACGAAATATCTTGATTAATTTTTATAAATTATTTAAAGTTGCGTTGACTAAATCAACCGAGGCTTTGAGACGCCTAATATTCCGAGAGTTCGTGTTCTAAAATCTATCCAGCATTTATTTCAACTTGCAATATTCGTACTTCTAGGTTCCTGGGACTTTTTAATTCTTTTGGAGACTGTATAATTAGTTTTTCTGCTAACACTTACTAACACTAGACAAAACTATACATATAAATAATATTTGTACCGTTTGTTCGTTGTTGCATAGATCAAAGGTCATTGACCTGGCCGAGTTTTGGCATATAAAAAGCTATTATAAGCAGAGTTTTTTCATATTATCATAAGATAACAAACAAGGTATCATAAGATACGAATATGACAGTGATAAGCACTGACGCTATTGCGGCAGGAATAGGTAAGGCGGTGGTACCAGAACCGGACTAGACAATGCAGAAATCTACCACCTAGTAGCCACGATGGTGGTGACTCGCGTAAGGCGATCGATTGGTAAATAAAATATTTAGGTGTAGTTATACTATTTATAATTGTTGCAAATAATAAAAATAAAATATTTTAAAAATCCCTAAAGAAGCGTATTTTTTGGCATTTTATAGTTGATTTGGTTTTTGTTTTAATACTATTTATTAATTTATAATTTTGAATTTTTGAATTTATCTAGGTATAAATGTAAAAATAAGTTTAAATAAAACTTGAATAAAAATATATTCTGTACACAGTATGTAGCAGTAATCTGTAGTCATAAATTTGCGTACCATTTATCTGGCAAAATAGGTTTAAGAACATCGATATATGTTGAAAATCTTTTCCTACCCTATTTTGTGCAAATAAAGTATTTGTATTTGTATAAAGATTTAAAAAAAATGTTTATTTCTAAGCCAATGGGCCAAAAAGTTTTTGAGTGTAAAACATGTTGGTTCGGGCCCATATTGAAGACTAGACCATCTGTCATCCTATCAGGCAATTTATAAAAGGAAAATTATTGGTTTAAAGTATCACTTTCATTGTAAATATTAGTTAAGAGTTCTAAAATATTTCGACCGGGTTATTGCCACCGATTTACCAATTTCTTCTGTAATAGTGTCAATGCTTGTCACTGACGTGTTTTGGTTTGGATAATTTTAGAAATATGTAAAAATATATGATATTTCGTTCCTAAAGTGGTGTAATTAGACTCAAAATAAACAAAGCCTCAAGAGACAGCTACTGTATAAATGTATACGAATATTGCATATTTTGCAGAAATAACTTTGAAAACACTATCAAAGAACTTCCATCTCACGTATATTGCTTTTGTTACAATATTTTGCAAGAGCTCGCTTATAAAGAGCAGCTTATCTAGAGCAACGGAAAACTTGGACGGATGTCAGTTCTACAAACATAACACGAAAACATTCATTACTGAAAAGTAGTACGTCTTATGAAATTTTCGAAAGCCACACATAACAGCAAATGTTTATTTTATAACTATCCATTTCTGAAATATTATATCAAATATTATAAAACATCTTGTGATATTTTAGTCGTAATGAAAGAGACAATATAAATACTAGTTTATGAACAGAATTAAATTTCCTTATCATCCTACAGGTTGATTTTTCGACTCGTAGGTTGACGAAATGCGAGGTGGTCCCTATCGCCGCATTTTACGAACCTGATAACGATTAGTGCTTATTTCTAGTGAGAACCGGGACTAACAACTGTACATGCTCATCAAAGGCTTGGGAGTATCAACACATCACCACCAAACACCGTACTGCTACAAAGATTTAAAATTTCGAGCAAAAGATTGAATTAGTTAATAACTTTTGTTTAACCTGGAAATTGAGTCTGGGACGATGAGGTCTAAGCAGAATGATACTTCTGAAATGAACCACTTAACAACGAGACAAAACAGAAAGTTATCTTTCATATTTAAGACCCTTTATTGCCAATTTTTGACGTATAACATTATCTTTCCGCCATTAAAATTTTCCAGTGAGTATTAAAGCTTAAATCAGAAGTCTCAAAGCAAAACAATATTATATATTATTTGTGTTGATTTTATATTTTACTATCAAATGAATCATCTCTCGATTGAAAAAAAATTAATAATTTATAACAACAATTGTACTTTCAAAATTTAAAACAAACCCTATAGGTCCATAATTCATTTAAATGCATCTGCGAGTATAACACACAGATGCATTTAAAACTGAGCAGAAGATCATTAATCTTTATTTTAAATGTATTAGGCAGAATTACTCTACGTTTTAATCAAAAATTTTATTTGAATTCGACTTCAGAAAATGTTACTTCAATAATCATTTTGCAATTTGTTTTACCAAAGTAATCTTGCGTGCTTTAGACTAAATAAACAAAATGCCGTGCTTTGTCAGTATATACTAAGAAGTAATAGGAATTCCTAAAGTGGTATATGATAACAAACAATAATTATTATTGTATTAATTCTCGTTTCAATTCGGGGCCCTTTTACTGTCACAGTATACCCGAACGATATGTTTAAGAACTCTACCTCGTTGTTAAAACATTGACGTAATGACATGGTAGTGGTAAATTAAATTTACCCTTATATCGCCTACAAGAAGTTGGTAAAATGTACCACCAGAATGCAATCTGATTCTGAGATTTAGATTTTAGAAGAAAGCTGTTAAAAGTCTCAATAACATCCCCCACGTTCATACGGGCTCCTTTGAAGGATATACCATCTGCCATTCTGCCAGGCAGTTTGTAAGAGGCGAACAATTGGCTATGCAATTCACTTGGTGTTGGTATGCTTGTAGCTATGCTCCCCGTGTTGGTTCCGGGCTCCTTTGAAGAATAGACCAACTGCCGTTCTGCCAGGCAGGTCGTAAAAAGTCGTGTTAAGTGCGGGTACTTCAACGGTATAATATAAAAAAATGGATTCAGGACCTCATAACTAAGCTAATAAATAGGCTAATTATTAGAAGATATGGCGATGGCAATACCACATTTTATATTTGTATTATTTTCTTGAGCTGTTTAGTATGGCCTATTTTTCGAAACGGGACTGCTCATTACTAAAGGAATCCACTTTAATTAATAAACGCTGGAATCTGATAAACAGAAAAAGCATAATACACAAATAAAGTGGGCATTGGAGGCAGTTATATGACGGTCGTCAACTCAAATTATAACTTTTAAAAAGTTATACAAAATTCGTTCCCGAGTTTGTTAGATGAACTTTTATTACATTACAGATACAAATAAAATAAAAGTTTCAATGACCTGTACCATATATTTGTGATATTTGTATCTATATCCCCCCGTTGGTCGAGTGGTTAGCGGCCCTGACTACGCAATCGACGGGGCTCGGGTTCGATTCCCGACGGGGACAAGTATTTGAGGGATGAGCATAAATGTTTGTATTTCCGGGTTTGGGTGTTTATTAAATATATTCCAGTATTTATATATTATGTATTTCTATGTATTAGTATCGTTGACTAACACCCATTACACAAGCAAATAATTTGCTTACTTTGGGGTTAGATCAGTAAGTGTAATTTGTCCCGTGAATATTATATTATATTATATATTATAAATGCGAAAAAAATCATTTATAATGAACAATGATCGATGAGATCCAGGATGGATGTTTGTTACTCAATCACGCAAAACTACTGATTGGATTTAAATGAAATTTAACACACAGGTGGATGATGACTTGGAATAACACATATAACACATGGACTACCTTAAATGCCGGAAAAACTAGGTGATCTCGTGATATTTGTCAAATACTTTTATATTATATGTATATATATATATATATATATATATGTATATGTATATGTATATGTATATGTATATGTATATATATATATATATATATATATATATATATATATATATATATATATATATATATATATATATAATGCAGCGGGCTACACGCTATAGCTGGTAAATAATAAGTGATCTAACTTTTTGCTAGGCAATTTAAAAAGTATAAGGTGTAACTACTACGATGACTACTTTGGTAAAATACTACAAGGTTTTGCCTGACTTTGGTGAGATTAACTTCACTTTTCTTGCCTCAATATCGTCAGGTTTTGTCGCTGTCGTGTTCCAGTTTAGAAAACAAGCAGATAATATGCATGTATTATAAACATGAGCGTATATAAGGGAAGAGGGGAAAATATGTACACGTGGAATAGATATTTACAATTCATAATTTTTGAAACTGTATATTTTGAAAACGATGATGGCATCCAACTTAATTTTTGATATATAAAACATTGCTTTAGCTAGATAATCGATAGGTTGAAAAATTTCGATGCAATGTCAAAAACATTTTATTTTTAAATTTCTTCATTGATAAATCCAAAACAAATTGACCGATTTTGATAAAATTAACGGCATTTGACGTAGTTTTTAAAGGAGAAAAGCTGATAAGATTTTTAAGTCAATCAGTTAATTAATTTGAAAGTAATTTAAAATAAATTAAGTAAGTTTACTAAAAACAACGGAACTTTAATATTTGAAAAGCTATAAGTTTTGAGAATAAGATTCGATTTTGATATTAGAAACGGCATTTGACGTAGTTTTTTTAGTAACCCAAAAATGATTGGTCGAAAAATTTCGAAGGTATGTCGGAAAAACACTTTTTCGAAATTTTTCATCAACGATTACTCCCAAACGGATGAACCGATTTTGATGCAATTTATGTATTAGACGTAGTTTATTGAGCAATAGAGCTGATTAGTTTTTGTAATCAATCGGTACATAAATTTGGAAGATATATTAAAAAAATACTGTACCGACAAAATTTTTTGGTGTTTTTTTCAAAATTTCTCAAAATCTCCTGGACCGAATCGGTTCAAGTTTTCAGGAAGTCTAAGTTGAGTGGAATCTAATCGAATGCCATCAACCGCGCTTCGATCGGTCCATCCGTTCAAAAGTTATGAGATGTTTACATACACCCACACACACACACACACATACATACATACATACATACATACATACATACTGACGTCATCGTGAAAATAATCAGTGGCGTCATAGTGTAAAGGTTCCTAGAACCTCAAAACGTGGACATCTGGTGAAAACTCGATTTTCGAAAATCGGGGAAAATCAGTAACTTATCTATCTACATGCCGGCCCCGTCGTGTTGGTCCCGGCCTCCTTTGAAGAATAGGCCAACTGCCGTTCTGCCAGGCAGGTCGTAAAAGGCGACCGATTGGCTATCGAGTCACTACCATCGTGGCTACTAGGTGGTAGAGGTCTGCATTGTCTCGCCCGGGTCTGGTACCACCGCCTTACCTATTCCTGCCGCAATAGCGTTAGTGCTTGTTGCTGTCGTGTTCCGGTTTGGAGGGTAAGCTAGCCGGTAAACTTATACATATGGCATTAGACCTCGCCACAAGATAGCAACGCACCATTAACATCTTTGGTGTCTATAGGCGATGGTTGACTCTTTCCATCAGGAGACCCATCTGCTTGTTTGCTATCTTATGATATAAAAAAATACGTACGTAGTGGGAAGTTAAAAAAATATATTTATTATCATAAGATACATTTATTATCATAAGATAGCAAATAAAAATGCGTACATAAATTGTGTGCTTTTGTGCTTGGTGCCGGCATGGGACGTGGGTGCAAAAGTTTGGTGGATGTGGGTGGATAATTTTGCCGCTGGGGTATTTTCTTCTGGACCATCGGTGAGTCTTATCCATTTAAAAAAAAATACATACGTAGTGGGAAGTTAAAAAGATATTTATTGTCATAAGATACGACATTTATTATCATAAGATAGCAAATAAGTAGATAGCTCTTCTGATGAAAAAATACAACTGTCGCTTATAAACACCAAAGACACAAAGACACACAAAGATTATGAGACATGTAGCTTGATCTAGTACGTCCTATTTGTGTAGCTAGATCTAATACCACATACATAAGATTACTGGCTACCTTATACTCCAAATACTGTGACAAACATTAACGCTATTATAAGAGCTTATTTTATAATAGGATAGCTAACAAGCTGATGATTTTTCTTATACATAGAGATAACCATCAACACCAGCGATGTTGATGGTGTGTTGTAATCAGAGTAGCATGGATAGAATGCCAAATACATAAATCCACCGGCTACCTTACCTTCAAAACTTTAACACGGCAATAACAAGCACTCACGCTATAAAGGAATATATAAGGCGCTAGTATCAAAACACAGGCGACATGATGCAGATCACTGACACCTAAGCAACAGTCACTATGTCAAGGCGAGGTATTTTGACGCGCGTCAATTCTGTAGGAAATGGGCGGCGTGGTATGTTCTGAAACCGCTGGGAAACGTTTTAATTTTCGGATAAATAAATATAGGACTTCAGCTGAAAACCAATATTCAGTACATTTTTTTTAATAAATATTCACGGGACAAATTACACTGACTGATCTAACCCCAAAGTAAGCAAATTATTTGCTTGTGTTATGGGTGTTAGTCAACGATACTAATACATAGAAATACATATATAAATACAAGAATATATTAAATAACCACCAAAACCCGGAAATACTGATATTTATGCTCATCACACAAATGCTTGTCCCCGTCGTTGATCGAACCCGAACCCCGTTGGTCGCGTAGTCAGGGTCGCTAACCACTCGACCAACGGGGCGAGTGGTTTGTCTTTTTTGTGTATTATTAACAAATTGTTTTAGAGATTTTTTTAGCCTGTTTTCGGAATTTTATATGATCGAGTAAAGTACATTCTATTATGTAATAAGCTAGTACATTCCTTAGATAATATCTTCAGGTATATCGTGTAATTTTTGTAAGATCGATATTTTACTATCAATTTTACAAAGATTGAGGTCATTGAATGTGGGAATGCGCATGAGTGATTTAGTGGTGAACTGCCTGCTTTATGCAGATGACGCTGTACTTCTAGGCTCAACTCCATCTGAACTGCAAACACTGATCACAATTATGAATGAGGATTGTAAGAGTATGGGCTTACATTTGAATGTGAAGAAAACTAAAGTTTTAGTATTTGAAAGAGAAGCAACCAGAACGGACGTAAGGGTTGTGGTAGATGATATAGTGCTAGAACAAGTGGATGAGTTTGTATATCTTGGATGTGCTTTTAGCAGGGATGGAAGGTACACCGCTGATGTTGAAAGAAGAGTGTGTGCAGGGAACAGAGTGAATGGAGCATTAGGGAGATTACTTAATAGCATAATTTTAAGTCAGGGTGCCCGTCTAGCTTTGCATAATCATGTGCTTATCCCAACGCTATTGTATGGAAGTGAGAGCTGGGTATGTCAGAAAGGGCATGAAAGTAGAATCAACGCGGTTGAGATGAGGTCGCTAAGAAAAATATGTGGTGTGACACTCGCGGACCGGGTTCGTAATGTCGAAGTGAGAGAGAGGTTAGGTTTGAAAGAAAGTGTCGGTGTAAAGATGAGAAAGGGCATGCTCCGTTGGTTCGGACATGTAGAAAGAATGGTAGATGAAAGGTTAACAAAACAGATATACAATGCGAATGTGGAAGGATGTAGGTACCGGGGAAGACCAAGACTGACATACCACGATCAGATTAATCGAGTACTGTCCGAAGGTGGTGTCAAGAGTCTTCGCAACCGGCGTTTGTGTATGAAGAGAGTGATGAATGTGGAGGAAGCGAGACAAGCCTGCAAGGATCGTGATGTATGGCACTCGGTTCTCTCTGCCTACCCCGTAAGGGACCTGGCGTGAAGATATGTATGTATGTATGTACAAAAAAAACGTGATTTAGTAAACCAGTTTTTTTCCCGTTTGTCCCGATTCCTCGACTTAATGACACGTACAAGTCATTTCTCGCCTTTTACGATATGCCTAGCAATAAGGAGGTCAATCTTTTTTGCGAATGGGGTCCGGATTAATATGGAATTAGGTAAAGCGATACCAAATCTGGGCGAGATATTGCGGAATTTTACTACCACATTTGATCAGTCGTTACCCTTTTACAAAATGCCTGGAAGGGAGGGAGACACATGATGTCTTGAAAAGTATGTGATCTAGCATCTTAAATACTAAATAAAAGGATTGGCATGCATATTATACATAAATACCCATAGGAACCGCACCAAGCCATCCAGCTGCCCAGCCTTGTCCCAAGCCTTTCCTTTGTCGCGCCAGAAGTTGTACTGTCAATGCGTAAGTTAACAGCATCACGCCTAGCGGAATGTAGAAGGAAATGACTGATCCTATCGCTTTGTATAGAGGATCAGGTATTTGGCAGGAACCACCGATTAGAACAGATTCTTCATTCTGTGAACAAACAGTATTATTAATATAATCTGTAGAAATAAAAATGAATAGTTAAATGTGATGCTAAGCGCAAAAATCGGGAATGACTGAATCAATTCACCTAATTTTATTTTGAGATATTTATTTAAGTTTGAGGAAGGTTTTTATAAAGAGAAAAAATGGACAAATTGTGTGGAAAATATTTAAAAAAATATATATTTAATTTCCTAGAGAAAAAATCCTATCCATCAAACATTTAATGATTTTAAATCTGTTCTAACTTCTAAGGCGGTACGAAGTTCACCGGTTCAGCTAGTTATTGTAATGATTCTTATATTTGATATATTTTGTGTGTGTGAAATTAGATTAAGTTGTGAAAAATAGCAACACTAAGGCGTCACCTTCCTATTGGCTAAAGTTGTGAAATCAAAATGGCGGAAATAAAGCGGGAATTTGGCGCGTGGTGGGGCTTATAATATGAGAAACCTCATTTTCAACGACAGACGGTTCTTAGCCATTGACTCGAAAACATGTCTACACCTAAATCTATACTTATAATGTAAAAAGAGTCTGCAAGAAGTACATTAAAGAAATATCAAACTTGTATTATATTTTATTCTCAAAATTATACACAAAATTTATGAAGTAGAGTATTTTTACACCCACATCTCCGTAGAGGCAGGCAGATGTACAACAGTCAGCTGAAGATACTTATTCCCACACAATATGATAGGTGGCATGCCCCTGGCAACTTTGTTTTTATCAGAAAACTAAAAAAAAAAACATAATTTGGTTTGCCCGACCCGGGACCTCGTGTGATCAGCATCGACGCCCGTCCACTAGACCACAGAGGCGATGTAAAATTTATGACTGTATCAAATCGCTATTTCTAAGAAGACCATCTGTTATGTCATTCTACTGGTCATTTCACAAAAAGCGAAAGATTGTTTCAATTTGTCACTACTAAGTGGAGTTCCGCAACGTACATAAGTAGAAGTACTTTTATACTCGGGGTATATAAGTAGAAGTAGAAGATATTTTTTTATTAGATAAAATTTTCAGTGCCTATTTATAAATTTCAGTAAGTACCTATTATTTTGCATATTCAGTATCAGAATCAAGTACTGAACAGTTCTTCGGTATGTACATACTTGTACCAGTCAAGTACAAATAGGAAAATTTATGTCAAAATTAATAAACAAATAAGTAAAGTCTCTGATAGCCAAGGAATTGCGCAGGGATCCATAATCGGTCCTACTGAGTATCTACTTTATGTAAATTACATGACCAACATATTCAGTGGTTGTTCTGTATACCAGTTTGCGCACGATACTTGTATTTTAGTTGCAAATAAATCAGTACAAGAAGCACAAACTATTTTACAATACAATTTCGATCAATTGTGCAAATGGGCATATGACGTTGGTTTAGTCATTAATATACAAAAAACCAAATTCATGCATATACATTCTTCGCACAACCATTGTGTTATTCAACCGCATATTACAGTACATGACCATAGTTGTTTACACTCCTTAAACATATCTAGCTCGTGTCCTTGTTTAGACAAAGTAAAAACGCATATGTATATTAGCTTAATAATTGACGATAGATTCTCATAGAGGCACCACATTGACCATAATTCCTCTAAATAAGTGCTAAAATACAAATTGCCCTATAAAATTCTTCGTACAATAGGTATTTCTCGCTCTAGCAGAATCTATCTTTTTTTTTTTTTTTTATAGAAGAGGGGGCAAACGAGCATGAGGTGCACCTGATGGTAAGTGATCACCGCCGCCCATGGACATCTGCAATACCAGAGGACTTGCAGTTGCGTTGCCGGCCTTTTAAGAATGAGTAAGCTCTTTTCTTGAAGGTCCCTATGTCGTATCCGTTCGGAAATACCCCTGCCGGTAATTGATTCCACAACAGAGTAGTGCGAGGCAAAAATTGTCGGGAAAAACGCACAGTTGTGGATTTCCAGACATCGAGATGGTGAGGATGGAACTTTGAATTTTGACGCGATGCCCGATGGTGGAATTCGGCGGCAGGAATTATTCCAAACAACTCGTCGGAGCACTCCCCATGATAAAGACGATAGAAGACGCAGAGTGAACCTACATCTCTGCGTAATGCCAAAGAGTCGAGCTGTTCCGAAATAGCCTGGTCGTCAACGATTCGAACCGCTCTACGCTGTATGCGATCAAGAGGAAGAAGCTGGTATTGGGGAGCTCCGGCCCAGAGATGAGAACAGTACTCCATGTGAGGCCGAATCTGTGCCTTATAAAGTTGAAGGCGATGGGCCGGCAAAAAGTACTGTCTCGCTCTGCTGAGTACACCGAGCTTTTTAGAGGCTAATTTAGCCTTGCCTTCCAAATGACCGCGAAATTGAACGTAATTCGATATGTCGACTCCCAGGATTCCGACACTAGCTGAGGCTGTCAGGAGAGTATCCCCAAATCGAGGTGATACGACAAAGGGTGTCTTTTTTGCGGTGAACACGCAAAGCTGTGTCTTCTTGGGGTTAAAAGTGACCAGGTTTTGACGATCCCATTCAGAGACATCGGTAAGTCGATTCTCGACTTCAGACACAAGCTTGTTTCGGCACTCTTCGACGTGTTCCCGAGAAATACCGCTTCGGCCGGAGTATGTAGCATCACCAGTACTGTCATCCGCATAGCAATGTATGTTGCGAATTCGCATCATGTCATTGATATGCAGAAGAAACAGAGTCGGTGATAGCACGCAGCCTTGGGGAACACCAGCATTGACAGATTTAAGGTCGGAGCACGCACCGTCGACAACGACCTTGATGCTCCGATCAGCCAAAAAACTGGTGATCCACTTGCATAATTTCTCGGGAAGCCCATAGGAAGGCAGCTTCGCGAGAAGCGCTTTGTGCCATACCCGATCAAAGGCCTTCGCTATGTCCAAACTAACTGCCAACGCCTCCCCCTTGGACTCAACTGCTTCCGCCCACCGATGAGTTAGGTATACTAGAAGGTCACCAGCTGAACGGCCGCGACGGAAACCGTACTGACGGTCGCTAATCAGCTGGTGCTCTTCTAAATACTTGAGGAGCTGAGAGTTGATGATCGTCTCCATAATTTTGAGCACAAGGAGGTTATGGCTATGGGCCGATAGTTAGACGGATTAGAGCGATCTCCTTTTTTAGAGATGGGATGAACCAAAGCTGTCTTCCATGAATTCGGTACCACGCCGAGTGAGTAGGAGAGCCGGAATAGGCGTGTTAATACTGGCGCCAACTCTGGAGCACACACTTTTAGCACGATCGGAGGGATGCTATCCGGCCCACTCGACTTGTGGATGTCCAAGGAAAGTAGTGCTTTACGCACAGATGACTGCCGAAATTGTAGTTCTGGCATAGAATTATCACACTGCGGGATGGTAGGCGGTGCGTTCCCTTGGTCATCCAGAGTCGAGTTGGCCGCAAAGAAGGAGCCCAGAAGGTCGGCCTTCTCCTTTGCGGTATGGGCCAAAGAGTCATCGTCTCCGTGCAAAGATGGAAGAGAGGGCTGTGAGAAACTCCCTAAGACAGCCTTGGCGAGAGACCAGAACGCACGGGTCCCTGAAGGAAGGCGAACTAATTTCTCGCCAATTCTGCCTATGTGTTCAGATTTTGCCTTGGCGATAGCTCTTTTGAAGTACCTCGAGGCGGAGTTGTACTCCTTACGTAATATGCTGGTTTTTTCATCACAAGATGCGGACGCAGCAGCCCAAGCCCGGTAACACTCCTGCTTTCGGCGTGAAGCCGTTTTACAAGAGCGACCAAACCAAGGCTGAGACTTACCACCAATTGGTACCGTAGAAAATGGAATGAAAAGTTCCATGCCCTGCAGCACCACATCGGCAATAGAGTCAGCGACTACACTCGGATCATCCAGCGGGAAGCACAACCACCCCCATGGGTAGGACGCAAAAAAAGACCGCATCCCATCCCAATCTGCCGACCTATAGTGCCAAACGCGACGACAGCCTGCTAAAGAAGGCCGTGATAGGCGCGAAACCGGCACTTTACTCCGGATCAGGCAGTGGTCTGACGAACCAAGTGGGACGTCCACAGATACCTGGTAATGGTCCGGATGAGAGGTCAGCAGAAGGTCCAACAGTGAAGGCGTATGGTCATCCACATCGGGAACTCGCGTGGGCGAAGTTACCAGTTGTGTAAGACCATACGCCAAGGCAAAATCGTGAACAGACCTCCCCGCATGATCGGTGGTGCGCGAACAAAGCCATTCGGCGTGGTGGGCATTAAAATCGCCCAAGATCACGATCTCTGCGGAGGGGGTCTGCTCTAACACGGAATCTACAGCGGTTTGTAAATGCTCAACGAGCCGGTCAACTTCAGTATTCCCGCTATAGGACCTGTATAGGCACGCGTAGCTGCGTGGATGGTCGTCGCAAGCTACGCGTAACCAGAGGATGGATAGGTCCTGACCTTCAAGTCTGCCGAGGCGCCGGTAACAGATATCTTCTCTGACGTATGCGCACACACCAGCCCGCGGTACAAAGGAATGTTCCAGTTTGTACCCCGGGTAGGAGAGGTAAGAAGTATCAGCCGGAGAAGATATCTGTGTCTCGGTCAAGAAGAGCAAAGCTGGCTTCGCCGTCTCGAGATGGTAGTGGACGGCGTTCAAGTTGGAATGAAGCCCCCTAATATTACAGAAATCCACAGTAAGCGTGGTAGGGGGTGTCATGGCCTTCTTGCTTTGTCTGTCCCGGACAGGATTGTTTGTGAGCGCAATTTTGCCCCCCCCCCAGAATATGCAGGGCAGCCTGAGCATCCGTGATCTGGCTGAAATCCAGAGCACGGATGCCCAGAGGGGGATTCTCCACCGCTGGTGCAAGTGGTACCCCCCTGGGGTAGATTCTGTTTTAATTGCGCATTCATAGTGTACGTGGGGGGGGGGGGGGTAGGCCTCCGGGACTCTCACAAACCGAACGAAACGCAGCAACAGGGCTGCTACTTTACGTCGGTGTTAAGTGAGAGAGTGGTATCTCCCCGGGCGTGCCGGCCTATTCAGTTGCAAATGCAGTATGGCACTACCACTAATTTGGTTGACTGACTGCACCGGTGTTAAATAATTTTTGTACAAAAATTATCCCACCAGTGGGTGATGGGGTCGTCACGTCCCTACGCCGAAAAACTATGGACTCAGTTGCTATGGCAACACTTTTAAAACTTATACAGAGGATATTTGTGAATTACAAATAAAACTATTAAAGACAATATTTACCACAAAATATTTTAAGAAAATCAAAAAACAATCCCAATTTTCTTTTCAAATATTGCTAAGTTCCATTACCATTATTACCATTATATGATAAAATTAAATACTCAATTATTTATAAAACTTTTACCGGATATGTTAAATATTAAAGAACGACCAAAGTTTTTACGCAATATTGAAATGGATAAATCCATCTTCTGCCTAGAGTAAAAGGATGCTACAATACACTTTACTCTTGTATCTGAATGAATTATCAACTGAGTTGCAATCGCTCTATTTGCAAAAAAAAAAAAAAAAAAAACATTAAAATATAAATTTAAAAAATACTATATTAATAACATTATCCATTAAAACGTAATGATTATAATATACTTTTTGTAATTCATTGATAATACATTAACCACAGCTGCTGCCACATAAACTTTAAAAGTTTTAGTGCATAGCTGTTTTTATCAATATATGTAATATGTAAAAGTTTTGGACAATAAATTTAAAAAAAAAACTTATATATGTATAGCCTGAGTTCGCTTTGAAGATCCATTTTTGTATAAACATCGAAAAACTCATCATGACGTAAAATTTAATGCTTATTGTACTTATGCATATGGCTAACGATTTTTATTCACATAGGGTTCATTTGTTGGAAAATATAGGGTAAAGATCGATGAAAAATACTTACATTATTATAAGGTGAAAATTTTGCGAAACTATTTTATATGAAATAAACTCTAAAAGATATTTCCGACACTAAATATATTTCTTTTTTAAATCTGATCCCAATCCGATTTGGATGGTCTGAATCCGTATCAAAATGATTAATACCTTCTAAACTCCTAAGATATATTAAATGATTGACAAGGTTATCTGTTTTTAACTTATATAACACAATTCAACGTTTTTGAAACCCGTTCTATATCAAAAAGGCGTAATCAATCAAACCTGCTATCACCCGCGAACCGCTCCAAGTATTACTTACACTCGCGTAGAGTAAGGTAGTGTTCGTTTCTCCAGAAGCTTCGGTTTCGAAGTGAAGCGTGCGTTGAGTGCGTACATAAATTGTGTTCTTTTGTGCTTGGTGCCGGCATGGTACGTGGGTGCAAAAGTTTGGTGGATGTGGGTGGATAATTGTGCCGCTGGGGTATTTTCTTCTGGACCATCGGTGAGTCTTATCAATTTATTAAACTCTTTTCGGTACCATCGCGAAACATTCTTTTCGGTACCATCGCGGAGGATGCATGGAGCGATTCGCGGTTGATAGCAGGTTTGATTGAGCGAAAGACGAGAAAAGGCGAAACCTTTTTGATAATGGATTTCCGCAAGGTAACGCCTGAATCAATAAAATACCCGTTTTATATATTTATGTTCGTAATCCGTGTTCGTCTATAGTAGAGAAGTGGAAGTACCGTATTACCGTATTATACGTGTATTTGTAAAAAAACATCAACATTTGTTTAAAACAAATGCTCAATTATTAGGGAACTCATATTTTAGAAACAGTGAGAAGCTTAGACTAAATATTTATAAAAAAAATGCATATTGTATGGCAATCAATATATACATTTATATTCCTGATAGTCTAAAATTATTACCTATAAATAAATTTCACAAAAAATTGTTCGATTTACTGTTAAATAAAACATACTATGATATTAGAGAATTTTTAGCAGATAAGATTAAATGTTAATAAACAGAAATATAAGCTTGTACAATTTACCTTAAAATTTAAATGTAATAAAAATGGTAATTGATTCTTTTTTATAATTGTAAAAATTTGGATTGAGCATAAGATGATATTTTGTAAATTGTAAAAATAACTTTTTGATGTGAAATAATTCTAAAAAATTGTAATACATATAATTCTAATACATGAAATAGAAAAAAAGAAGCCCGCTGAATTTCTTCCGCCGGGTCTTCTCAGTGTGTGGCCGTGTTCCGATCTGGTAGTAATTATAAAGAAATCGACCTAAATTAAAATGTTTGCACGCCATATTATGGTTGAATATGATGGTAATTTAATTTATTTTAATAACTTGTAACACCATATTCTCGCAAATAAATATTTTTTCATTTTCATTTTCATTTAAATACGTTAGTAGTGACACATATAGCCGTTTGCCTGTTATGATAAGCCTGGTAGAATGGTGGGTGTTCTATTCCTCAAAAGGAGACCGGACCAACATAGGGATAACTTGTGTTAACGTGGTTTATTTCAATTTCTAGACTTCTATACTGTATCAAGTAACTTGAATAACTGCTTAAAGCACGTAGATTGATGCTAACTCTGATAGCCATAGATAACGTATTTTAAACCAAGTAATCGTTACATACAAACGTTTTTATTTCTTTTGTTTTATATATATATATATATATATATATATATATATATATATATATATATATATATATATATATATATGTAACGATTACTTGGTTTAAATAATTTCGTTTTTAATTAAAATTAAGTTGCTGCGTTAACAATAGCAGAACTGCTGGGCAGAACGGTAGATGGTGTATTGTTCAAAGGGGACTCGGACAAATACGGGGACTTGGCCACCTGCCATATAGTTTTATTCATGGGTATATTCCACTCCTCTATAATTCTTTTTTCTGAATATGGGCGTGATGGTATATTTTTTTATATCATAAGAGAGCAAACAAGCAGATGGGTATCCTGATGGAAAGAGTCAACCATCGCCTATAGACACCAAAGATGTTAATGGTGCGTTGCTACCTTGTGGCGAGGTCTAATGCCACATGCATAAGGTTACCGGCTACCTTAACCTCCAAATCGGAACGCGACAGTGACCAGCACGGACGCTATTGCGGCAGGAATAGGTAAGGCGGTGGTACCAGACCCGGTCGAGCCGATGCAAAACTCTACCACCTAGTAGTCACGATGGTAGTGACACAAATAGCCACTCAGTCGCCTTTTACGACCTGCCTGTCAGAACGGCAGTTGGTTTATTCTTCAAAGGAGCCCAGGACCAACACGGGGAGAAGAGAGGTAATTTTTTATAATTATTTGTTGTGACGTTCACAATTTGATAAATATGTTTTTCTTAGTTTTTATCTTCTATTTGCTTCTAGTTTGATTAGACATCTAAAACTAATTAGCAAAGGTAAACAAGATAAGCAATCACTAAAGTTTGTAATTAACAAAGCATCAGAGGTTCAAGTTTAAGAAATATTAATTCTGACGATATCTTACAACAGCAGTTAATTGAAGAATTTTCTCAACAAATAAAGTCATAAAATGAAAAACTTTATTTGATTTAAAAAAAATTGGTTTGTTATATCAACAAAAGTACTATCACGATTAGCCGAAGATACTTGGTCCCACAATGTGATAGGTGGCAAGTCCATCACCAACCGGGCACTTTTACAATCCCGGGCATCGTTGTTTTTATCAGAAAATTTTAAAAAAATATTTTTAATTGCCCGATAAGGGAATCGAACTCGGGACCTCGTGTGCTCAAAGCTGATACACACCAGACCACATAGGTGATAGATTTAATAATGATACAATTTTTTAGTTAGTAATAATATGTATATTATATGACAAAGGCTTTACTCGTTGAGTTCCGTAAGTTCCTAAGAAATGACGTCGTAAGTTAGTTTGTCGACGTAATGCTACTACACTTAAGTAAGTAAGTATCGTGGGTAAGTAAGTATAATGTACATAAAATATCCACGCATACATTGGCATCCCCCGTGTTGGTCTGGGCCCCTTTGAAAAATACACCAAATGCTGTTCTGCCAGGCAAGTCGTAAAAGGCGACCAATTGGCTATACGAGTCAGTAACATCATGACTACTAGGTGGTAGAGATCTATGTTGTCTCGCCCAGGTCTGGCACCTAGGGCGGAGGTACCAGTCCTGGACGAGACAATGCAGACCTATTCCTATAAGTGCGTCAGTGGTTGTCACTGTCGTGTTCTAGTTTGAAGGGTAAGGTAACCGGTAAACTTGTGTATGTGGTAATAGACGTCACCACAAGATAGCAACGCACCATTAACATCTTTGGTGTCTCTAGGCGATGGTTGACTCTTTCCATCAGGAGACCAATTTTCTTGTTTGCTATCACAAAATATAAAAAACAGAGTAAGACATGTTTGATTAATCATACACCTCATACGAAGTGCTTAGCATACATTCTTCAAAAGTTCTCCGTTCAAACAAGAGGAAAAACTATTCGCTTATTTTTTTTCATAGTATAAGATAGTAAACAAGCAGATGGGTCTCCTGATGGAAAGACTCAACCATCGCCTATAACACCAAAGGTGTTAGTGGTGCGTTGCTACCTAGTGGCGAGGTCTTATACCACAAGTATAAGGTTACCGGCTACCTTACCCTCCAAACCGGAACACGACAGTGACAAGCACTGACGCTATTGCGGCTGGAATAGGTAAGGCAGTGGTACCAGACCCAGACGAGACAATGCAGAACTCTACCACCTAGTATCCACGATGTTAGTGACTCGTATAGCCAATCGGTCGCCTTTTACGACCTATCTGGCAGAACGGCAATTGGCCTATTCTTCAAAAGAGCCCGGGACCAACACAGGGTAAACCTTAGAAACTTAATCTGAAAAAAAAACTGTAATTTTTAAAATCTAGTAACTTTTAACTCACCATCGAACTAACAAATCTATCAAAGTTCCCAACTACTGAAAACTATATTTAGTTCAGCGAATATCACGTTCATTAAAGTAATGGACATTGCTTCTAAATGCAATAAAGGCTTAGCTGTAATCGATTGAGCTTACAAAGTGTCTGCTCCATTTATATTAAACTTGAGGTTTGTACGTTGTACGGTGTGATATGACAGGTTATTTTACCCGGTACAAGCCTATTTTACGTTAATTAATATGACAGCCTCTTACGGCTAGTAGACTTGCTTTTAAATTCTATTTTACACGTAAAATGTTTTTGCTCTAGGAAACTCTAACCTGCTAGTTTGCTATCATATTATATTAAGCTATTGCATAGCTTCTATCGCGGGCCTTGAGCGTGGAGACCGAATCCAGAAATTCCGTAACGAAAAAAATCTAACACCCCCCACTCCGACCGGCACAGCGGCGAAACTTTTTAGTTTTTCCATCTATCGATAAATACCAGAACTTTTAATGACTTTTTGAAATATCACGCTTGTCTCTTTAGTTCAGCAACCCGCCTTTAGGTGGCATTGATTGTATTGGAAAACAACCGTTTATCGCCTCTGTTGTCTAGCGGTCCAGCGCTGGCGTTGACCACATGAGGTCCCGGGTTTGATTCCCGGGTCGGGCACAAAAAAAAGTGTTTTTTCAGTTTTCCGAGAAACACAAAGTTGCCCGGGATTGGAAAGTGCGGGCACTTATAATAAGCTTGCCACCTATCACATTTGTGAGACCAAGTATCTTCGGCTAATCGTGGGTGCACTTGTTGTACCTCTGCCTACCCCTTCAGGAATATGGGCGTGAAGATACCGTAATCAGCTGTTTGTGAGAAAGTATATAGGTGTATAGGTATTTATCATCTACGTACAACAGTGAATATCTGTACTCGTATAATTTGTGTACAAAGTGTTTTAAATATGAATAAACAAAGAAAAAAAATACTGCATAAATAGATAAATATATAATTGTAATTGCATAAGTTGATAAAAAATGCTATGCAATAGCTTTACCGCGGCAGTCTCCGAGTGCCACGCGTCTTTTTTCTTAAGTTATTAGATTTTTTTATATTATCAGATAGCAAACAAGCAGATGGGTCTCCTGATGGAAAGAGTCAACCATTGGCTATAAACACCAAAGGTGTTAATGGTGCGCTGCAATCTTGTGGCGTGGTCTAATGCCACATGTTTAAGTTTACCGGCAACCTTGCTCCAAAACGGAACACGAAGTGACAAACACTGACACTATTGCGGCAGGAATAGGTAAGACAGTGGTACCAGACATGGGCGAGAAAATGTAGAACTCTACCACCTATTAGCCACGATCTTAGTGACTCGTATAGCCAATCGGTCGCCTTTTAGGACCTGCCTGGTAGAACGGCAGTTAGTCTATTCTTCAAAGGAGCCCGGGATCAACACGGGGAAATAAAATATATAGCAAACAAGCGGATATTTTTTTCTGATAGAAAGATAAACTATTGTCTATATTGACCAAACCAAAGATTCAGCTGCCCTCTCTGGAATTTGTTTGCCTCCCTACTATCTACTGTTGTCGATAAAATATAATAAGATAAAAATATTGTCTTAAAATGTTGCAGTTGCGGTTTCGGCCGGAACTGAAACATAAGCTGAAGTTTTGATTTCAGTTTCGGCTGAAAATCCAGTTTCGATCAATCACTATTTACTATTTGATTTTCTTCTCCTGGCTCAGAACCTGGGTAGGCCCATGCATATTGTCAATTTAAGCTTTCGTTACATATTTAAGAATCGATTTTTGATAAAAAGTCAAAAATCGATTCTTAAGGGTCCGGGTCTTCGACTATGAAATTCTGTCTATCTGTATGCCAGTTACGCTTTCACAGCTTAGCTGCTGAATTGAATTTGATGTTTCACACAATGATTTAGGTGTGAAAACGTAATCGACAAACAGATGGAATGTCGCATTTATAATAATAAATGTAAAGATGTAACTATTTCGTCTCAATATAAACTCTACAAAAATTTAGCTTGTGTTTGTGCGATTGTGCACAACGTGCATACACAATGCGAGTAACTACCATCGTAACTACTGCAGATAGAGTTCTGCATTGTCTGGCCTGCCGCAATATCGTTAATGCTTGTCACTTCCGGTTTGGAGAGTAAAATAGCCGCTAAGCTTGTGAAAGTGGCATTAACACCTTGCTACTCCGATGGCATCATACAATTAACATCTTTGATTGCTATAAGTGATGGATGTCCGTTTCCATGAGGAGAACCATCTGCTTGTTTTCTATCTTATAATATATATTAATATCTTCACGTCCATATCCCCGTAGACATAGGCAGAATTACAAAAAGTGTAACCACGATTAGCCAAAGATACTTAAGTTCCATAATGTGATACGTGGCAAGCCATCGTCAAGCGTGCACTTATCTAATCCCAGGCAACGTTGTTATGCGGTCAATACCAAAAAGAGACTACTGAACCACAGAGATGAAAATAATATATACAAAAAAAAGACGTGTGGCACTCGGAGACTGCCGTGGTAAAGCTATTGCATAGCATTTTTATCAACTTATGCAATTATAATTATATATTTGTTTTATTTATGCAGTATTTTTTCTTTATTTATTCATATTTAAAACACTTTGTACACAAATTATACGAGTACAGATATTCACTGTTGTACGTAGATGATAAATACCTATACACCTATATACTTTCTCACAAACAGCTGATTACGGTAGTTTTCTAATACAACCAATGCCACCTAAAGGCGGGTTGCTAAACTAAAGAGACTAGCGTGATATTTCAAAAAGTCATTAAAAGTTCTGGTATTTATCGATAGATGGAAAAACTAAAAAGTATCACCGCTGTGCCGGTCGGAGTGGGGGGTGTTAGGTTTTTTCGTTACGGAATTTCTGGATTCGGTCTCCACGCTCAAGGCCCGCGATAGAAGCTATGCAATAGCTTAAAAATGAGTTTTATTGCTTACAACTATATAAAATTTGGTAAACCAATTCAAAGTACTATTATCGTGTATTCAATAACAAACGCACAATTTCGGTACAAAGTGGGCTCGATCAATCAATTAACAGGCCCAACCCAACTTGATAACTCAATTAATTAAGCTTATTATAATTCCTCTGACACAAACAAAGGACTGGCTTTGAGCTTTTCAAATTATTACTATTATCTGTTATCTATCTATCTAATATGTCTTCATTCACTTACACTTTTTTATCTCGTGGTCAAAAAGTCAATTTATTCGGCTAAGATCATGAGGTCCTGGCTTTGGTCCTTGGGTCGGAGAATCGTTTTATTAAGATTTTTTCAAGGTTTTTCTCAATAATTCAAAATATCAGTAGCAGCTCGATGTCTGGACGATGGTGGAGGTGGTAGAGGCATAGGAGTCACCGCTCCTATATTATTTTCGTCTCTTTGGTCCAGTAGTCTCTTACTGGTATTGATCGCATAACAACGTTGCCTGGGATTGGAAAAGTGTACGAATGTGTATTTTAAGCCGTTGGTCCTGGCTATCGTTAGAAATTAGCGATAATCTTTATCAGATCATTAAAGTGCGGCGATGGGGATCACTACTCATCTCTCCAACCGAAAAACCTGGAAATCGTGGTGAACCACCTACTCATTCTTAAAAGGCGGGCAACGCAACTACAAGACCCCTGGTAGTGTAGTTGTATATGAGCGACGGTAATCGCTTACCATCAGGTGAGCGGACAAGACCGTTTGCTCCCTTTTCTATAAAAAAAGAACCGGGAAGTCTATAGACTTAGTTTTATTACGATTTGCACCGGACCGAACCGGACCGAAATGTGTATAGATAGTCTATAGGTTTACTCTGCTGGAAGGAAACCGAATGTGATGACATTTTTAGCTATTATTAAAGTATTTGTTGTATGCACTTCGCTTACAATTCACAAAATTATATTTATTCTTTTTTCTGTATTTCTTCCTTTCCTCTTTTATTAGTTAAAACTAGATTATGATCACTTGTACTTTAATTTCGCTACAAATATAGACAATTAATTTTAAATTAAACGACCGGATTCGCTTTTTAAAGTATCTTGAGGGCGAGATATTCTTTACAGTAAAGAATATTACGTCCTCAAAATGTTTTAAAAAACGAAACCGGTCGATTAATTTAAAGTTATTTGTCTCATCATCATAACCTAGTTTTAACTAATAACAATGGAATTTCACCAAGGGCCGCCGATTTAAAGTGTAAAATATTTCCTCTTTCTTTTGATGTCGCTGGATGGATCTATATATAAATAAAGGTGCTACATATTTTCATTTAAGGAAAATATCCCTAATGCATTGTTAGTTTAGAAAACCTTTATTGCCACTTAAGAATTAAAGAAAATTTTTATTCCCGGATAAAATGTTTATACGCGACATGAAAAATATTTGCTAGACAATTCTGTCAAAATTTTATTATGTTGTCTAACAAAACTTATTAAGTTAGCTTGAAGAGGTTTACTTTTTATCTTCCGAAATTTATTTTTTCCTCTCATGTTGTGTCTATTATGACATCATATTCAGCTAATGAAGGTGAGACGTTATTCTTACATATTATTTGCTTGCTTTTTTATGAAAGTTTACACGCGCGATTTTCTTATGAAAAATATTATAACTTTAACACCGGTGTTACATACGAGTAATTATTTTCTTATTTAAATATATTTTGATGTAGAATTTTCATACTCTCTATTGATTGTTACTTTGCTTAATTTAACAAACTTGTAATCGCCCTCAGGTTAAATTCAACCGTTAATGTATTAATATTCTTTCTCATGTATTTGTACGAAATATTATAAAAATTGTTAGCGTTTTGAACTTTTTTCGGTATAAACCTTCGCAAATCTCGAACTCCTAAGTACATGCAATTTTCTTTGATCAAATTTTTTAATTTATATATGTTTTATGTATATACGATTATCTATTCATCTCTATTCTCTTCTGCCCGCATGTATGTCATGTTGCTTGGGTAAAGTTTCTGCTTTATAGACCGTTAAGATGTTGCTACTATTACGAAAATGTTGGCCCTGAAACAATGTTTTTACAGCAGAAGGTTGTTACATATATATGAGTTCCTTAACAGCATTAGAGAACATGCTATATAAACAATATTTTTTTAAAACCATTGCGATGTTGGTCACTTGACATAATGTAAAGCCACATTCACAATAAAAATTGTGCAGCACAGACATATTCGATGTGAATATTTAATGTAAATAGATATTAAGGCAGGATAAATTGTATATTTCGTTTAGTTCGTAAGTTTTTTGTAATAAATAATGTTCGTTTTCGTCTTTTATTCGCCCTAAGACCTACATACAGCTTTGTTGTACAGAGATAATAAAGCTTTATGTAGTTAAGTTGTTTGCCTAAAGGCATATTACGAACAGAAAGGGGTTCCACGCAGTCGACAAATTACAAGTCAACTCTTGCGAGATTGTATTTATATGCGGGAATCCACAATTACGAAAATCCGAAAAGTGCAAAATTCTTTATGAAAACAAATGTTTATCGATTGTAAATAGTATGTATAATGTAAGTATAAGCCTTAGGCATATGTTTAGACACTTTTCGGTAATATAAAGATAGTTAACAGGATAGTACGACCTGAAAAGGCGTACAACTCTGTAATTGTAAGAGTTTCCGAGGTCCTGTAAGAACGTATAATGTATATAATACTCTTGTTTGTTATTATATAAGTTTATTTGTGTTAGATCCTTGTATATAGATAAGAAATAACACATTGTAATTAGTTTTCGGTAGGTCTTAGGGCATTATGCACTTTGTTTTGCATATATTTGTAAAAAGGTAGTACCGTTGCACTTGCTAGAGGGCCACACTAGGTAATTAGAGGTAGGAGATACCTAAGATAAAATTATTAAGATTAGATTACGAAAAGTAGAATTTTAACAAATCCCAGACATTGTGGCGCCACACCTGGCGCCACACCTGGCGCCATTTGTCTTTGTCGATTTACGCCGCCCGTCTGGCCGCGCGCTATAAATATCGGAGAGCGCGGCCATACAATCAGTTCCGTTCCGATCAAGTTACAGTTTCGTTACGACTCAATAAGTTTCCCAGACAAGTTCCTGGGCTTTAGTATATATCCATAGGGTACCGGCTTTAGAGTAAGGCAGTATTAGGGAAAGTACTGGCTCTTCCATAGAATAGGAACATTTTGCAACGGTGCTAGCTTTATTGCTATTTATTTCGTTACAATAAAGCACCTTTGCAACGAAAAGTTGTGGTCTCGATTATTTCTCCGGCTTATTCGGCCCAACCAAAAAGCACTACGGCTGGTGGGGCGTCGAAGAAGAAGTACGAGATCTACAGTCCGCTGGCTCCCCCGGCTGTAGTGCAGAAAAATGGTAGCTCAAAGACTATGGGCAAGACTTCATACATAATTATTTTTAGTTATTTTCTTAAAGTTTAATATATTCTGTAAAATTTTATATCAACTCCTTAACTTATCCGCACTTAATAAATATTTTTTAAACTAGGGGAATAGTAGCTAAATAAAGCTGGAATTTAGGTAAGGTTAACGTAAACAATCAGATCTCTCCTTAGTAGTCTGTGGTTAGGAAATTTTCCTGTCATTGGTGTCTTCAGTAAAACAGCTCTTATTAATTAATCTCAGAAATCTAAGTTAGACTGACACAATACTGAGCTAAGGTTTTGTGAAGACGTTTTATAGATACTTTTAGAACAAACAATAAATTACCATTAAACTATTCTTTAATACAAAAACAGGGATAGCCTTTAATTGATACTTATAATAAAAAATATGATATATAAACTTTTTTCTGTTTTAATACAAATGTAATTAAAGTTTTATACAATAATAACACTTAAATATGACGATAGAAGTCAATCAAATAAAAGTCTCAATTTTTTTATATGATTGTTCCTTGCGATAAATATTATTTAATTAATTTAAAAAACCTAGAAAATTATTTTAGTTTATCTAATATTCGTCACTCCGAAAGACATGAAAGGGATCTACAAAACCAAAATCGCCTGTGTTCTTTAGAGCTATAAAAAAGCAGAGTCAATAATGAAATCAAGGCAATTAAGTTGCAAATTGCGATGTTGTTTACTTGACATAATGTAAAGCCACATTCACAATAAAAACGGTAGCTCAACTTTAGAACTATTAAAAAGCAGAGTCAACAATGAATAAGGACTAAATCAAGGCAATTAATTTGCAAATGCGATGTTGTTCACTTGACATAATGTACCTAAAGCCACATTCACAATAAAAACGGTAGCTCAACTTTAGAGCTATAAAAAAACAGAGTCGACAATGAATAAGGACAAAATCAAGGCAATTACTATGCAAATCTCAACAATGGGTGATATGGCGACATGAATAGATAAGATGGCGATTAACACAAACAATTCAGCGCAGAAGTACAAAATAACACAAATACAGTTATTTCAGATAAAACGTTAGCTCCGTTAGGCAAACATTTTTCTTCCTGCTCTTTTCTGAATTTTGACAATTCTACCATGATTCATTCAGTTTCAAAAACTGATTTTTTTTCAAGTACTAATATATTATATAAGATTCTTTTAAATGATACAATACAACAAAAACCATTTTTATTTCTTCGAATATTCGATGTTGCGTCTGAAGTAATACTTCAGGCAAATAAAAAAAGTTAACTAAACTCGTTAAAACAAACAGAAGAATCAAGTTATGATAGAAAGATGACTGTCTTACTTTTTTTTAATTTGTTGAGAGTGATACATAGATTCATTTATAATTTAGCAGATTCATATTATAACAAAAAGTTAGTGTCATATTCATTTTCCCATTTTGAGTGATACATAAGGAGCCTTTTTCGTTACTATTAGTGGAATCAAATTGTAACATAAAGTTGAGTGTCATGTTCATTTTTCAATTTGTTGAGAGTGATAAATGAATAAACACGTTAGTTATTTAGTGAAAGCAAGTTGTAACAGAAAGTTTAGTGTCATTCTTATATTTCCATTTATTGGGAGTGACATATAAAGATACTCGGCCATTAGTAGAATCAAGTTGAAATAGAATGTTGAGTGTCATTCTCATTTTTTCATTCGTTGAGACACATAAAAATAAATAAAATTATTTTTTTCAAGGCAATGCTCTGATTTACACTCGCCTTCAAAGTAAATACTTGAACAGAAAAATATTAGAACCATGATGAATTATTGAAAGAGATTGTTATATTTCAATTGATGATATTCTGTCTGAATGTACTAATAATAGCTACAAAAATCTTAAGATGATTCCGTATTTAAATGTTTGCAATGTTTTATATGCTTGAAACAATTTGAGTCCTTGTTCTAGTAGGTCTATTCATCTCGGATCATGAGGCTCATTGGTTTGATTCCCGGATCGGGTAACAATTGGTATTAATATTTTTTTCAGGAAAAATCTCAATTGCAGCTCAGAATCTAATAGCCAGTGCCAAAATTCTCGTGACCGATAGATTGGATAAGTACATAAAAATATCGATCCAAGTTATCCCAAGAAATTAGTGATATTCGTGTCACGACGATAAATAGCATTAATTAATATTAATGTTATCTGGTGAGGTACTTTATCTAGTAAAAAAGTCGACGCACGATATCCATTTATTTATTTCGTTTCTTTTCATTCCGTTTTCTCCGTCTCGTTTCATTCTTTTAATTGTGATCTGGTTAATTTTATTTTATTTTACGTTATTTTATTTCATTTTATTTTACTCCTACAATATAGATAAATCTAGTAAGAGAATATTATAATCAGTGACGCCATTTGCACTAATACACATCCTTTATATACAAACACCGTTTCCAATGAAAGAGAAAGCGTTGAGGCTAGACATCAAAATTTATTCAACTGTTGAAGCTTATTAAATAATATGTACAGATAAAAAATAAAAAGATAGATACATTATATCTTAAACAAAAATTAAAAAAACCTAACAAACTTTCACATTTGATATATTAAAAAAACTATCAATTCTATTTAATCTATATCTATATATGAATATGAGAAATGAAAACTTTGCACTTCTTTTTATGACAATCACGCAAACAGAAGAGTATGTTTGTCACAGTTAAAGAGTTGAGTAAGCTAATATTCTTATACAATATGCATTAAAAACAAATTGAATTAATATAAACAGACAGTATACACACCATCATTAATTTGATACACATCATGATATACACATATTTACCATTTTGTTTACGGTTAAAGTCTATTGCCAAATGGAGAGATTTTATTCTTGTCAATTGTCGAATTTCAATCAGAGGTCAATCGTTAGTTTGATTTTAATATTTAAAAGTTTGGTATTACACAAATGCATAAAAAAACATTTTAAAATGTACTTAAATACTAACAGTCATTCGGTGCAAATTAAATTTGAGTTGCCTTCGTTAAATTAATTTGATTACCTAATAGTACAGCACTCGACGGAGCGCACTTTGAGTAGTTCTGCGCTTCCAAATGTTTTAATAGCGAGAGAAAATATAACAAAGTTTCTGAAACAGAACTAATGCAACCGATTTTTTAATATCATCGCGTAGCGAATAGGTTCTTCTAGTAATAAGTATCTTCACGCCCATATCCCCGAAGGGGTAGGCAGAGGTACAACAAGTGCACCCACGATTAGCCGAAGATACTTAGTCCCACAAGTGGCAATAGGTGGCAAGCCTATCGCCAACCGGGCACTTTCCAATCCCGAGCACCTTTGTGTTTCTCAGAAAACTGAAAAAACACCTTTTTTTAATGTGCCCGACCCGGGAATCGAACCCGGGACCTCATGTGGTCAACGCCAACGCTGGACCACTAGACCACAGAAGTTCTTCTAGTCAATAAACATAAATATAATTGAAAATGATGATTTTGAAATAGAACGTATAATATAACTACTCAGTATGTGGTTGCGTTTTTTAGTAATTCTAAAAATTTCAACTCGTTAAAGTTTTTTTATTATATCACAAAAAAGCAAACAAACAGATGGCTCTCCTGGTGGAGAGAGTAACCGTCGCCTATAGACACCAAAGATATCAATGTTGCGTTGCTATCCATGTAGCGAGATGAAAATGCCACGAGCATAAGTCTAGTGGCTACCTTACCCTCCAAACTAGAACATGACAATGACAAGCATTGACGTGATTGTGGTAGGAATAGGCAAGGCAGTGGTACCCAGGCGAGTCGTTGCGGAACTCTACCACCTAGGAGTCACGAATATAGTGACATTTATAGTTAATAGTTCGCCTTTACGAAATTCCTGGCAGAAATGCAGAGATGGTCAAATGGGTCCTGTAAATATGTAGAAAAATGGTTTTTCTTTATTTTAATTTCAATTTAACTAATAGAAAAAAGTATCTTCCTTTGACCGCCCCGATGGTCGAGTGGTTAGAGACCCTGACTACGCAATCAACGAGGCTCGGGTTCGATTCCCGACGGGGACAAGCATTTGTGTGATGAGCATAAATGTTTGTATTTCCGGGTTTGGGTGTTTATTATATATATTCTAGTATTTATATATGTATTTCTATGTATTAGTATCATTGACTAACATCCATAACACAAGCAAATAATTTGCTTACTTTGGGGTTAGATCAGTAAGTGTAATTTGTCCCGTGAATTATTATCTTCACCCTCGTCTCTCCGAACAGGTAGGCAGAGGTACAACCAGTGCGTCCACGATTAGTCAAAGAGATAATTAGTCCCGCAATGTGACAGGTGGCAAGCCTATCGCCAAACGGGCACTTATCTAATCTCAGGCAACGTTGTTTTTATAACAAAACTGACGAAAAGAATCTTAGATTTGCCCAACCCGGGAATCGATCCCGGAACCTCGTGTGGTCATCACTGACACCAGACCACTAGACTACGAAGACCACGAAAACATTAACTAATATAACAAAATAATCCTTTTTCTATTTAAAGAAACATAAAAACATCCCACGCCATATTTATTAATTTCCCTGTAATTAATTGAAATCATTAAATTATGCAAATATAAAATCGATAACGCACTTATCCATAACACAATCATTTTAATTAAATGCAAATCATTGTGAAATGCCGCATTTTAATTTACGAAATGACAAAATCATTGTAAATATTTCATTTGTATGGCTTAGATCCGTTACTTTTATTTTTCTACCACAATAGCACAAAATACTGGAGACTCACAGAAGTCGATGCACATTTAAGTAATATTCGAGACACACAAGGGCAGGGACGGGACAGTTTCTTGCGAACCATTCCGAGATATCGCGTCCGTGAGAGGAGTATAATATGTGTGCGTTGCTCAAATATTACACGTATGTCATATGTAATACTAGCTGTTGCCCACGACTTCGTCCTTACTCCGCACAGCACCTCCCCCGTAGGTGATAGCGTGATAATATGTAGCCTATATGTTGACCCGACCTATTAGTAATATTCATGCAAAATTTGAAGTAAATCCATGCAGTACTTTTTGAGTTTACCCCGGACATACATACAGACAAACAAACATACAGAATACAGACAAACAAACAAACAGACAAAAATTCTAAAAACTAAATTTTTGGCTTTGATATCGGTTGTAGATCACACCCCAAGTATTCTTTTAAAAAAATATTCAATGTACAGTTGTGATTTTCCTACGATTTTATTATATGTATAGATCTATCCGAGATATAGGCACCTATATCACGGATTGGTTCGTGGCAGTTTGTTCTGAACCATTCTGAGATATCCCGAAATATGTGTGCGTTGATCGAATATTATATTATGTACATTGACTTCTGTTAGTCTTTAGTATTCTTTGGCAATAGCGTCAGTGCTTATTACACATATTGGGTTGCAGTTTGGAGTAAGAGAACTATTAAAATATACAGCATGTTGAGAATGATCTACTGAAAGTTGAAAACATGGATTTGGGCCATGATTCTGAGACGAAACCCGTTGGAAAAAACACAAGCGATTTTGAGTTTTTTTGACTTTTGCGTATCTTTAACGGTGATAAATCTATATATTAGTATGTGAAGGAAAAACTTTGGAACCCTTTTTAAGACAAATGCGCAAACGGGCAAGTATGAAAGGCACACTTAAAGTTTACATTGCGGAGGACTACAGAAACCGAATATGTTTAAATAAAATGTATTAAAAATAAAGATAAATATTACACACACTATAATCATGTGATATACAAGACAATATATACACAAATATGCTATTTTCTTTACGGCTAAAGTGAATTTTAAAATTTAAAAGGGATTTTATTATTTAGTCTATGGTCGAATTTCGGCCACAGGCGATCGCTAGTATTAGAAAAACTAGTGTTAACAGTCACTTTCCACCAGAAAAACAAACGCCATCGTTCCCCCGTGTTGGTCCCGGGCTGTTTTGAAGAATAGGACAACTGTTGTTCTGCCAGGCAAGTCGTAAAAGGCGACCGATTGGCTGTATGAGTCACTACCATCGTGGCTAGTAGTTGGTAGAGTTCTGCATTGTCTCGCCCGGGTCTAGTACCACCGCATTACCTATTCCTGCCGCAATAGTGTTTACTAACTAATTGCGGATGCACTGGTTGCACCTCTGCCTACCTCTTCGAGAATACGAGAGTAAAGGTACTTTTTTCTGTTAGTTAAATTGAAATTGTCGTATTCCGGTTTGGGGGGTAAGGTATCCGGTAAACTTATGCATGTTGCATTAGACCTCGCCACAAGATAGCAACGCACAACTAACACCTTTGGTGTCTATAGGCGATGGTTGACTCTTACCACCTGGAGAGCCATCTGCTTGTTTGCTATATTATGATTTAAAAAAAATCTATAAAAGACGTTGACCTTTGTGCGTTGTGCTCGTGCAAATGTGGCTAGCGGTTAATGCAAATAAAACTCATGCGATGGCATTGAAGATCCGCAACTTGGCCCAAGAATACCAAAGTTGAAATTACAAGGAGAAGTCATTTGGCAGAAACAC
Source organism: Apodemia mormo (assembly GCA_036924255.1). Classification (NCBI taxonomy): domain Eukaryota; kingdom Metazoa; phylum Arthropoda; class Insecta; order Lepidoptera; family Riodinidae; genus Apodemia; species Apodemia mormo. The sequence continues at coordinate 41,853,185 of JAUPFN010000001.1, read as the reverse complement.
TGCAAATACCTAGGCGTCATTATAGATGACCAATTTACCATGAAACCACATGTTTCCCTAAGAGCTAACCAAACCTGGGTAGCTATCTCTCTCCTACATCCCATACTCTCCTCCAAAATGCCAATTGCTCAAAATGGCAATCTTTAAAATTTATATCTGTCCTCGTCTTATCTATACCGCACCAGCATAGTACCAGCTTCTGAGCAAACTTAATAAAAAGCTATTAGAATGTTTACAGAATAAGTGCCTGAGGAAAATAGTTGACGCCCCTCGCTATGTGAAGAACTTCATAATCATCCGGGATCTTCACATGACGACGATAGAGGAGTTTGTTATTCAACTCGCACGAAAGTCCTACGAGAGAACAGACATCCAAAAATGAGCACATTCGAGGCCTTGCCCCCTGGACAGCTTCACCCTGGGATAAGAAGCTGTATCCAAGGGATATATTCCTACCAGAACCAGGGGATATAACCTGACAAAATCTCCGCTTTCGCTGCTGGTCGCTTGCCGGGCTTCCCCAACGGGTTCCACCCAGAGCGGTTGACCTGCGCGGAGCGGCGTGAAGTATCGGTAAATACCCCCCACTCAAGATGAAGACCAGAATTAACCAAGAGGTTACATCCCAACGACTGGCTGGTATTTACCAGCTGCGATGATACCACGGTCGGGGGCAATGCCCCGAAACCTTTTCCCCACTTTCCGAAGAGGATAGTGAGAAGACCACGACGAAACGTAACGGCGTACTCATTTTCGCATTGGTGCTCGAGGCATTCACACGTGCCTAATCTATATTTAATATTATAAATGCGAAAGTTTGAATGTTTGGATGGATGTTTGAACGGATGTTTGGATGGATGTTTGTTACTCAATCACGCAAAAACTACTGAACAGATCCGAATGAAATTTGGCATACAGGTAGCTGATGACCTGGAATAGCACATAGGCTACTTTTTATTCCGAAAAAATTAGGTAATCTCGCGGGATTCACCAAAAACTTTTATAATGCAGCGGGCTGCACGATGCAGCCAGTACTCATATATTTCACGCTACGCTCACTACGCGAACGCGACGCTACGAACGCTACGTTCACAAGCAAAGTAATTGATACGCATTTTTATTCTAATCGTTAATTTACTTTTTAGGTTATATTTTACCAGTTAAAACTAGAATTTTTTTACGGTTTTTAAATAAAAAGTATCTTCACGCCCATATCCCCGAAGGGGTAGGCAGAGGTACAACAAGTGCACCCACGATTAGCCGAAGATACTTGGTCCCACAAATATGATAGGTGGCAAGCTTATCGCCAACCGGGCACATTCCAATCCCGGGCAACTTTGTGTTTCTCAGAAAACTGAAAAAACACTTTTTTTTGTGCCCGACCCGGGAATCGAACCCGGGACCTCATGTAGTCAACGCCAACGCTGGATCGCTTGACCACAGAGACGATAGATTCCTAGCAATATAAATAAATAAAATATATTGCTAGGAATAATCATATAAAAATATTCATACTTTGATCAATCAAAGACTTCTTGTATCATATTTAAGTTTCACCATTGTGCAAAGCCTTAATTATATTTACATTATAAAATAGTAATAAATATATAAATTCATAATTTTCTATAAAACGTTTTGGCAAAATCTTTTCTCAGAATCCTATAAATTTAAATAAGATTTCTGACATTAGCAGTTGTACTAAAGACACCCAATGACAAGATAAATACACCAATATAGACTACTAAGGAGAGAACTGAATGTTTACGTTAACTTTGCTGAATTCCAACTTTATTTAGCTACTACCAATATCATTGGCTCCTCAAGCCCCCAAGCTTAAAAAATATTTATTAAATGCAGATAAGTTAACTAGTTGATATAATATAATCTTCTGGAATATATGAAACTTTTAGGTAACAACTAAAGAAAACGAGGTATGAAGTCTCGCTCGTGTTCTGTGTGGGAAATTTTTTTTTTTTTTTGTTAATTTATTTTACCTTAACTTTGCATTTATTGATTTATTTTAATAATCTAGAGCTAATTCTAAAAAAATTGTAAAATTTAAGGAAATACACAAAATAAGCAATGTATTATACCTCATATGCCACACAAAATAAACGACTGGTTCAAGAGTTTTGCGAGCACTATGAGGCGGAGCAATGTACGCTTTACATTGCGTGACGTGAACATGAGCAAAAATCATAAGCAGCAAATTTTGCATTTCCCATAAAAAAAAAAGAAATTGCCATCATGACTAGAACGTATAAATGGCATGTTTTCTTATTTTTTACTAGACCATTCCTTACACGCCGCAGTAGTAGTTGCAATAATTATGCATATGCGTGTATATCCGAAACGTTACCATTAGCACCTAATTATTTTATATCAGCCTTACCCATCTAGCTTTTAATGACCCGTGGCTGGGCTCAGCTAATTCTTATCTAGTCTTCTGAATATCCTATATTTTTAAATTATTTAATCAATAAAATAAAATAGAATAAATTAAAATAAAACAAAACAAAACGGAATGGAATGGAATGGAATAATTACTGTTAAAATTAATTAATGGAATATTTATTAAAATAAACTAAAAACGTATTTACTGACCCAACACTTTCACAAACGCGTTAAAAGAATCTGAATCTCATCTATCTACAATAAATTGCTCTTTTGTATTCCACCGATTCGCTTTACAAATAATTGATTTTTTACATTAGTACATAATTTTTTTAACGAAGTAAAACTGCAACGACTGTCTTTCTATTTACTCAACCCTGTATAAAATCTTCACCGGATTAAAATGAGACCGCACGATGAGCATAAGCTACCGAACAAAAAAAAATCGGTTCATAAATGACCGAAGGTATAAACAGGCACACTTATCTTAAAACGTGTCACTAGAATTATAAAATTTGTTTTTGAGGGTATAATATAGATGGCGATGTTCGATTTTTTAATTGCGGTGATAATTGTTTTTTTGTAAATTGTATATATATTTTAGGACCTACTTTCAAATTTAGCAGGTTTATTTTAGTGTAGTGTATAAATTTTATGTGAATAGTCCCTTTATGTAAGTAAAATACAAACGCGTTTGGAGGAAAATTTATTCTCCCCACATTAATCTTTTAACTTCCCGAATTCGCAAGTTAATATATATTTTTAAAAACCTTCGTCACATTGCAGACAGTAAAACACTAAAAACTACTTACTTTGCCCTATGTCAATCACTCTTAACATATTGTATAACCATCTGGGGAGGTGCTTCTAAAACCACATTGCTTAGACTGGAACGAGCACAAAGATCTGTTCTTAAAGTCATGAACTGTCTCCCTTTCTTCTATTCAACAAAAGATCTTTATAAAAACTGCAAAGTACTTACAGTACGTCAGCTTTTTCTATTACATACCATACTAAAAAAACATTCTACTTTAACTTATGTACCCTACCTAATAAGCAAACGTAAGAAAAGTAGAATTTTGTCTTTGCCCTCCTACAGTACTTTCTTTTCCCATAAATTCTTTTGTTTTCTCGGCACTTATCTGTATAATAAAATTAATTCTAAAATTTCTATTTATAATCTTACCAAATATAAGTACAAGCAAATCGTGTCACTTTGGCTCCTTGATTTATCTTATGATGAAACGGAAGAATTGATAAAAGTGATAAAATAATATGATCCTATATCTTGTACCATTTTACACAATTATATCCTAATATACTTAGTAACATTTATAACGTGTGGAATGTAAATTATATATTATGTATTATATAAGTATACATGTATGTGTATGTATGTATATTAATGTGTTAGATAGATTTATATGTAATACATGAACACTCACATTAACAAAGATTTCACTGTGTCTGTATATTACACGCACACCCCTTTTCATTGATATTCTGTATAACCGTATTCACTTAATATATTCCGAAAGTATTTGATTGATATGTTCCGATAGCACATTTCATTGTATGTACTTCTGGATATATAATTCCATCTCGAGGTGAGGGCCTGGTGATCTGTCATCACAGGGCATCCTAGTGCAGACACCAGTCTCTTACAATTCATTGTTTTAGTCTATTATACTAGTAAAATAAAACTTATTGTACCTAACGATTGTGAGAGAAATAAATAAATATATTATATTATGATATATTATACTATATTCTAAAAAGCATAATCGTACATGTAGCGCCTTCTATATTTGCAAAATATCTTGCAAATGCAAGAAGAAAACATTTATTATCATGTAGCATGTACCCATTTTATGCCTTGGATATGCCTCTATTTAGGTGTATTACAAAGAACTTTGTGGTAACCAACATTAAAAAAATGAAGCCAAATTGATTGATGGGTTGATGAAAGCAGGTTCCTTTTGGGAGTTCTGTTGAAAACATCTTAAATTGGACAGAAATTTGGAACAAGATTGATATTGGTGAATACTGGTATATAGCTACATCATACGACTTTTTACTGCGCCGTGCTGCTTATTAACTAATTGTAGATTAAAACTAAGTAAAAAAGTAAAATACATAAATGTTATTTACAAAACCAAGTAAACATATTTATTTTATATGCTAACAAATTCGACAAAACTCATTCCTATTCTGTATTGCAACAGCTTTGGCTGGCGCATGCAAATTTTCGGGAAAGTATTAATGTTTAGCAACTACTTTATCGATATTCGCTTGGCTTAATTCCAATTTCACTGAACTTTGAAATTAATGACGTGGAACTGTTATGAGTTCATTATTACGTGATTCGAAGTTTCGAAGCTATGATATTTTAGGCAATAATTTAACTCGAATTTTTATATGTTTCTGAGGTTCCATTTCAAGACTATAAATTATTTGCTTCCATGTTGATTATAAATTTTGCGAGACTTGTTTTAATTCCAATATATTTAATTAATTTTCTGTTCAACTGTTCTTTAAAATCAATCACTTGAGTTTGAAGAATTCAACCTGTTTTTATATTTGAAATAATTTGATCCTCATAGTTGAACTGCAGTTTTGATACCATTTATAATCTGAAATGATTTATAAATTTACAAAAGTATCTCATGCGTCTATATTAAAGCCGCAAGACCATTTATGATGTTTGTCTGAACTACAGTATCGTTTGAAAAACGTGACTGACTAATTTATTTACAATTAGATCATCTTTCGTTTATAGATCACTATCGTCTATAGTCCAATATGTTATTGATGCATTCATTTCTATGTACCTATAAGGTAATTAATCGAATTCAAATCAAATTGTAAAAAAAACGCTGATGTAACGTTACCCATATAGGAAAATGTTACGTTCGCTTTTAAGCATTTTATAAAAAAAGAGGCGAGAGATTTGTGTGTATGTGACATTGTTAAAATTGGATAATATTTGAGTATGATGATCTATTTAGGCTTCCAAATATCATAATAATAATATCATAATAATAATGATCAATAATTTCTCAGAAACTAATAGTCATATTCAGATGATCTTTTTTACTTTGATGTAAGTCAGGTATATTCCAACAGAGAACAGTCTAAATTTCAGCTAAATCGTTTGCGTAGATTTTGAGGTATGGGTTTAGTTGACAAACATTTGAAGGCGGTTTAATAATTTTTTAATTAATTTTAAAATTTCTTTTTTAGCTGTGTATTTAGGTTGTGTTTGCGCATATTTATTTATTTATTTATTTTAACTTTATTGTACACCAAAAACATACATTTTCGTACAAAAGGCGAACTTAATGCCTATTGGCATTATCCACCAGTCAACCTTTGGGCCAACAGAATGAAGGTGTGAAGGTGCCATTGAACTTTATATATTTTATTATTGTCATCATACACATACATACATATTTAAATATTCATACACATATATAGATAGATACACATACATACATAAGCACATGCATATACATACATATACATATATAAGATACACATACATACATAAGCATATGCATATACATATAAAATCATGTCAAATTTGCATATACTAGATTATAATACTTCAGTTATTGGAATTAAAAATAAAATAGAATGCGTATAAACCATATTACGTACGTAACATGAAATTATTTGCGATTCAGCATGTGAGCTTTGAGTTGCTATTTAAACTGGAACTTGTTATCAGCCTGTCGCAACGACAGTGGTAAATTGTTCCACAGCCGCGAGGCGTGCACTGTAAATGATGTTGATACAAAATTAGAGCGATGTAGGGGAATGGCTAAAGTCAGCGTATCGGTAGATCGAAGATTTAAATTATGCGTGTTGGAGATAACTTAAGTGAAACCTAATTCAAATAAATGCTAGTTAATTGATAGTTTTACAACTTCACGGTAATCCGAACCTTTTCTTAAAAACCTTAAATCTGTCTGCTAGGCAGATCGTAAAACGATTGGCCGAATGTGTCACTACTACTATTGTGAAAACTTGGCGGTAGAATTATCTAACGTTTCGCCTGGGTTTAAAAGTTATACCTATTTTTGCTTTCATCAGGGTTTGACATTATCGTGTTTCAGTTTAGAGGGGAAGCAACCTGGTAAACTTATGCATGTGGTATTTTATTTCGTCACTCGGAAAGCGATGCACAATCTTCCTATAAACAGTGGTTATCTCCATCAGAAGAACCATTTGCTTGTTTGGTATCGTATTATAAAATAAAAAATGTGTAAGCCGATTGAACCTGTAGGCTTTCCCTGAAACTTTCCGCTAAATTATAGTATTTTATGCTCAAAGAAACAAAAATCATTCCTATGCACACTACAGATTTTTTTCAGAAATCAAAAATCTAAATTGTGTTGTGGAAACGATGATCGTTTTTATTTTTCGAATGGCATTCAACGCAATGTTTGAGCTCTAAAATGTTTACTTAGCTACATAATATATAGGCTTAAAAATGAAGATTTATTTTTCAAAAATTTTCATATGGTTAAATCCCGAATAAATCAACTGATTTTGATCCAATTAACGGTATTTGCGCATTTTTTAGAGAGATAAGCTGATCAAATTTTTAAATCAATGGGCCTGAAAATTAGCCTGAAAGTTATTTTAAAAATATTAAATAAGTTTGCTGTAAAAAACAAAACTTGTTTTTTTTTATGTCTCCTGGTGGAAAGAGTCAAGCATCGTCTATAAACACCAAATATGTTAAAGGTGCGTTGCTATCTTGTGGCGAGGTCTAATGCCACGTGCATAAGTTTACCGACTACCTTAGTTAACTTAGTTGAAATCTCAGTTGACATACACACACACACACACAACCACACACATACACACATACAAACATACTGACATCGTCGTAAAAATAATCGGTAAAAGGTCCTAGGACCTCAAAACGTGAAGAACTGGTGAAAACTCGATTTTAGAAATTCGGGGTAAAATCAGTAACTTCCTTTTTTTCACTTAAAGATAGAGGTGTTTAAAGGACAGGATATTGGCTACTTTTGTCACGAATGAGCAAAAGAAAGTAATGTTTTTGAATCAAGCAAACGAACTCGCGAGTAATAACTAGTGATTAATAAAAGTGATAAATAAAATTAAACCGACTTCTCACCTAGATACTTATATTATGCACGTCCTTCCAGAAATACGTCGACACCAATATCTCAAAAACTACAAAACCGATTTTGAGAAAACTTACACTATTGCCATAGTTTGAATATACCTCACTAAAATTAAATACCAGCCAAGTTTGTGTCAGACTCGAGCACGAACGGTTTTGTACCATCATCTATAAAAATGGCCAACAATCACGTTTGTTGTATGGGAGCCCCCCTTAAATATTTATTTTATTGTAATTTAAATATGTGTTATTTTTGAAGTGAATACATAACTTAATAAGTGTGAATATTTCAAGCATCTACCAGTAGTCTACCAGTAGTTATTAAGGTCGAGGTAGCAAAAAAATCACGTATGTGGTATGATTTCATACCACAAACGTGAAGCGCTCCTTAATATTTAATTTATTCTGTTTTTAGTATTTGTTTTTATAGCGGCAATAGAAATAACCTGTGAAATCTGTGAAAATTTTAACTGTCAAACTATCACGGTTAATGAGATACACTGACAGACGGACAGAGAATGGAGCTTTTGTAATATGATCACTTTTTAACCAGTGAGTTCGGAACCCTAAAAAGAATCTCTTATATGAGTTTTAGTTTTCGAGGAATTCGTGGACAAATTTACGATCATACACACACTTATAAAATTTAGCACGCGTGCTAAAATATGAACTTTTAATATAACGCGTTCTACCTACTACAAGTTTTAAAATATAAACGGATTAAAAACGCGTACACATGTAGAACTTACTTGTAAAGCTCGACGTTTCGGTCAAGTTACATTGACCGTGGTTATGATCAGACCACGCACGCTTTCATTCTATATAATATGTACGCATTTTTGACCCATTTATATTTCAAAAATACTTAAATTTTATCCAATTCTATTAATATTACATGTATACGCTCGAACGAACGTGGTCCGTTTGTAGCCACGGTTAATGTAACTTAGTCACAACTTTACGAGTAAGTTTTATATATGTACGCATTATTGACCCGTTTATATTTACAAAAATTATCCAATTATAACTGTATTAAATATATTATATTATAATTCCATCCAATTCCAACTATATAAATATATTAAATAAGTTCAAGTTTTGAAGTCCGTTAAACATATCTTAATAGTATTTTATAAGAATAAAAACATATTTACCTTAGAATACATAAGACTGAGTGGTAGACTCATAGCAGTAGAGAGGATCCAAACAAACACGATCTTGATGGTCACTCGTTTTCTAGTTTTGTTTCTTCCAAACCTCATTGGGTAGCGAAGTGAGAGATACCTAAAAAAAATCCGATAAATATCAAATGTAACAAAAATATTAATTTATTTATTTACTAGCTAACCAGCGTACTCGGCCGTGAGTAGATTTACACGTTGTCAATATAGTTTTTAATAAAAACTTTCATCCCCATTTTAGCTCCCTAGTGGTTGATTTTCGAAAAAAATAGCGCTTGTTTGGCACAAAATCTTTAATCTATACAAATAATAAAATCGTAGGGAAGTCAAAACTGTACATTTAAAAAAATTAAAAGAATACTTGGGACGTGATCTACAATCGATATCGAAGCCAAAAATATAGTTTTTAGAATTTTTGTCTGTTTGTATGTACGTCCGGGGTAAACTCAAAAATTACTGCATGGATTTAGTTCAAATTTTGTATGAATATTACTAATAGGTCGGGACAACATATAGGCTACATATTATCACGCTATCACCTACGGGGGAGGTGCTGTGCGAAGTAAACGAAGTCCGCGCGGACGAAGTCGCTGGCAACAGCTAGTTATCAATAATATGCCAAATATCATCGTAATCGATTTAGTGGTTTACCCGTGAATGAGTCACAAACATAGATGATAGACAGTCAGACTTCCGCATTTATAATATACTAAGCTGTTGCCCACGACTTCGTCCGCGCGGACTTCGTTTACTCCGCACAGCACCCCCACGTAGGTGATAGCGTGATAATATGTAGCCTACATGTTGACCCGACCTATTAGTAATATTCATACAAAATTTGAAGTAAATCCATGCAGTACTTTTTGAGTTTACCCCGGACATACATACAGACATACAGACAAACAGACAAACAGAAAAACAGACAAACAAACAGACAAAAATTCTAAAAACTATATTTTTGGCTTAGATATCGATTGTAGATCACCCCCCAAGTATTCTTTTAAAAAAATGTTCAATGTACAGTTTTGACTTTCCTACGATTTTATTATATGTATACATTATGGATTATTATTTCGCTGGATGGAAAGATATTACCATCGCCTATAGACAATAAAAGTTTGGAAAATCCAAAAGATCACGCCGCAACTTTTTTTTTTTAATAAACTGTACAAAGTATAGAATAGAATATCTTTATTTAAAAATTAGAGGTGGTGAATTATTTTCCTTTTCCTTTAAATTATTGATTATTAGAAAAAAAAACACATCCGAATGAAGTGATTTTCAATAGGGATCTATTTTGAGTGGATTAAATAATATTGATAATAAAATAAATTCATAAAGCCAATCAACCTATTTCCTGTTTACAGGCATAAAATATTCAACTGACGGCCATCAAATTGTTTTTCCACGATTTTTTTTGAGTAATTAACTCTCTTCAAAGGTTTAAAGTTATACATAATTTAAAGAATTAAGGTTTCTCTTTATAATCATATACTTTTTATATCAAATTAGTATATGAATTTAATACGGAATGGAAAGTAGGTTGAGCCATTTTCTTTCAACTAATAATAATGCACAGCCGCAAAAATGTAAGCGGTGTGTTACTATACGTATGATGGGGCTCGAATGCAACATCAATCTATCATCAAAGCAAGCCATACCAATCTTAGCCACACTATTGATGTCTGATTGTGTGCAAAAAGTATGATAGCTATTTTTGCTGCATTATAGCTTAAGCAAGCTGCTTATATAGCTCCTTGTACTTTTCACTCTGTTTAAAGAAGTAAGATATTAAATTTTCTCGTATTCAAAAAGCACGTGGTGAAGGGTTTCATTATGATGTATGCACTACCTAGTGCCTACATAGGGATCTATCTATTAGCCATATCTCTATATATTTCACATGCATAAGTTACAATGGCTACCTTGCTCTCCAAATCGAAATACGACAACGGGAAGCACCGACGCTATTGCGATAGATTAGTGAAAAGTATTAGTCTTCTTCTGAATTTATAATGTGCCTATCAGTAACGCAGTTGATGTTATTCTTCTGAAACGGGCTCTTATCAACACGGGAAAGAAAGACAGTTAACTATTTTTTCTGCTTTCTTAGCTGGAATTTATTAAAAGGCGAACATTTGGCCAAACATGTCAATTCATTTTTCCTGTGTTTTGAAAGCTCGAAGACGGTGTTGACGGCGGTTTAAAATACCAGAATCGATCAAATAGTTCAAAAGTTACATACTTGTAAAATTTAAATAGTGTTGCTATGAATAATAAACTATCTGATTGTGCCAGGCAGTTCGTAAGAGGCTGAGGATGTATTTATATGTCACTACCATCGTGGCTACGTGGTAGGATTCCGCAACGTTCACCTGATATTTGGCACTGCGAATGCTATTCTGCCAGATAGGTCGTAAAACTCGACCGATTGGCTATGCGAGTCACAACCATCATGCCTACTAGGTGGTAAAACTCTGCATTGTTTCACCCGAGTCTGGTACCACGCCTTACTTATTCCTGCTACAATAGCGTCAATGTCATTGTCGTGTTCCGGTTTGGACGATAAGGTAACCGGTAGACTTATGCATCTGGCATTAACATTACACCATACAAATAGCAACGTACCATAACCATATTTGGTGTATATAGGCAATTGTTGACTTAATGTTTTAGAAGAGCTATTTGCTTGTTTTCTATTCAATAATATAAAAATGCAATGTAAGTGTACGAAAAACACAGAGAAGCGTCTTTTTGAATTGATCAATGAACGTGGGGTTAGAGTTGGCCATTAGATTGAACTAATTTAATCATTTAGATGTCAGATGCCGCTCTGCTATAAGGCTCTGTTATACGACTGCTATAAGGCTCGCTCGCTTTCTTCTTTGTCATTGTCTGTAGTTCTAATAAAGGCTTTGTTTCATAAGCTAAGTGGATTGTACAAAGAAAGTTCGTAATAATTTATACATGCTCACTTTTGCGTGGAATCAGCTTTTCAGGTAACTAGTGCTTTGAAACAGCAATTAAGCTAAGCTGTTTGTAATTTTGAAAGCAACTGGTGTAATTAGCGTGTCGAGCTTCAATTGTAAGCATTTGTGCAAAAGGCATTAATTAAATAAGCCTTTTTATATTAATGGTATATTAATAAATATACATATAAACATATCTGTCATTATACGTATAGACCGGGAGATGATGACACAAAATATTAGATCATTTGTACCAGTATGGCGGTTCTTAAGGGGTCTAATTACGTAATGACAAAAAAATAAGATGTCATAGCGCTGGTACCGGCGATTCAATCCCGTGGACGTTAATCGAACATGTCGGATAAATTACGGATGTCGAACGATTTGTTCCACGAAAATTCTCATATTTTCCGATAGTCGATAAAAAGAAGTAGGCGGTAGCATAGTGCCAGTGTGAATTACAGCCCGTCATACCGACGCCAACACATTATATTTAAAAAACAATTGAACCAAAGCTAATTTTTGCTCAGGTAATCATTATCGAGTAGCACATTCACGAAAATTACCATAATTTTCCGACTTTCTTAATGGCCACTATACCGCCGTAAAGGAATAAAATTTTACTTTTTGCAAAATGATTTGTACCACCTTAAAACTTTTTTAAATAGTTCTCTCTATGATCATAAATAGAAGTCCGATAATGCTATACCTGTTGAAGGTGGCGAGCGAGTACAATATTTTTTTATTGTAAGGTTTATTCGTATTTCGAACGATTTCGACTAGTGTGGTACTAATTTTTTTCTAAGTTTAAGGTTTAACAAATATGAATATAAAATTTCAAACACCTAGCTGGCGGCAATCTTGTCTTATAACCATATTTTATGTTGTATAATATTGTACGATTCCTTTCTTTAACCACTCGAACGATTCTTCGAAATGAAGAGTCTTGGCTCATGCCGTACTGTAACAAAATATGATTTTATGTCTTGTGCCTTGAAAATGTGTCGAAAAAATCAAGTTTTTCAAGAATAGCGCCACTTTTTTCGCCTACTAGAATTATAGCAAATATAATAATGGTCACATTGTATCATATAATATCCTAGAATTCAAATACTGGTACAAATATTCCCATGGTTACAATCTGGGATATTTTTTTAGGTACAATTGTATCCAAACGAACAGAATACAATAACGCCACGCTGTGAAAATATATTTTACATTGTACAGTAAACGTATTGTTCAGTCATATTTTTAAAACGTGACGATAAAATAAGTTTTCCAAGTATGGCAGGATTTTTCCTCTACTAAAAGTATGACAAATATAACGGTCACATTTTATCCATGATTTTCGTAATTGGACCCCTGAATAACCGCTATACTGGTAAAAATAACCCAATATTTTGTGTCATCATCGGTCTAGTACCTTCGCACAATATTATTGAAAATAAATAATCATAAGGTGTTTAAAAAATGCAAATAAATTTTGTTTATCACATTTATTTCTATACATACCTGTCTACGCTTATCGTACAAAGATGCATGATCGATGCTGTACAAAGCAACACGTCGAGGCAAATCCAGGTCAGACAATATACTGCAGGTAGAGGGAAATATCCTGTAACAATAGAAAAAAAATCATAAAACGAAAGCCTTGGACATAATTTTATTTATTTATTTTATTTCTTACACTAGGAAACAAATGACTGGCAATGATATACATATCACTGCTCTCTGATATTTTCAGATACGAGTATAACCCTCACCTATAAACACCAAAGATGTTACTACATTGCTATTCATGTGGCGGGATGGTAACGTAACGTGAGCAAATTCACCAGTTACCTTTTCTTCCGAATCCTATGTAATGCAAACACGGGCGCAACGAAAAAACTCTATCAATGTGATTACGAGAGTAGAGAGTATTTTTTTTAATTAGGGTCGAGACCAACATTAGGGATTTCTAAATTTAACCGCATTATTTATAATGCTATATCATGCACTTATTGTAAGTTAGGTGCTGTAGAGTGACGTGAACACTGCATTATGCTTTAGTATGTAAAATGTATGCCGTGAGTATTGGCGGCAAAATAATAAATTGAAATGATCTGTCCTCCCTTCCTGCTTCATTGCGCGTTATCTTATGCAGTAGCATTTGTAGACAAACCATGTAGGCCCTAAGCTTGAAGCATTCTTATACCAGTTCTTATCGTCATCTCTTGACCAACAAAGAAATGAAAAATTGAATATATTTTCATCTATAGGTACCTACACTAATTAAAGCTGATCAGACGAATGTTGTTCAGCCAAAATTAAGTTACTTGCTGGAGAGGCTGAGCTTCGCTTTAATGATATCGTTTCATGAGTAAACGGAGGCATTTTGGTTTTGAATTAATCGTTGAAGTCCAGGGAAGGTTTAAAAGGTGAGAAAATAAGAGTAGTTAAAACGGCAGAACAACGTTTGCCGGGTCAGCTAGTAATATATATTTGTAAAATAAATGTTTAAACGCAATTTTATGAAAATATCAAATTACGTTTGCATATCAAATAAATTTATCAGGTGGTTAATTAAACACGAGTCAATAACATTGAACCAGTTATACATGAAATGGCAAATGCAAATTGAATTGAAATTAATTGATAAATATAACGCTAAGATTATTATTGCCGTGTTTCGGCTTGGTGGACCGGTAAACTTATTCATACCATCTCGCCACACAGAGAGCAACGTACGATTTACACCTTTGGTTTCTCTTTCCATCAAGAAACTATAATTAAGTTTATTGAAGTTTATCAGGCAATGATAAAATTGTAAATGACTTTTTCTACTCTGTGGTCCCTCCTGGAAACAATATGCTGTTACTACTGGTATTGAGAAAAAATAATAACACATGTGTTAAAGTGACTTAGGTGTTAGGTTAGGACTAGTGATAAATAGTTTGTCTGAAGAGCAACATTGTAGTTCTCTTTCATGAATAACTGCGTTGAACAGTCAGTAAGTTGTACGTGCGTTGTGTGTGCGTACGTTGTGCTGAGCAGTACCACGTAAGTGTACTCCGAAGTTCAACAAAGCTTTTCTACTATAAAGGAGTCTTTACAGCAAAAATATAATCTTTCATCTATTTCTTTAAAATAGTCACAAGACTGTGTACGTAGAGAACCTAACAAGTAAAGATCATTTCGTCATATATAAATATAAATAAATAAATATATTTATATATGACGATTTAAATATTCACGGAACAAATTACACTGACTGATCTAACCCCAAATTAAGCAAATTATTTGCTTGTATTATGGGTGTTAGTCAACGATACTAATACATAGAAATACATATATAAATACTTTTACATACATAATAAACACCCAAACCTGGAAATTCAAACATTTGTGCTCATCACACAAATGCTTGTCTCCGTCGGGGATCGAACCCGAGCCCCGTTGCTTGCGTAGTCATGGTCGCTGACCACTCGACCAACGAAACGGTCATATGGATATAACTATAAAACTAAATAATTATGTTACACGTGTACATTGTAATTATATTGTACGTTGCTATCAAAAATTGTCGAGAATAACTCTAACTCTTCATATATCCCACTTTAACTTCAGCATCAAGTGCATTTCATAAACTTTCGCCTCAAAATAACGAGGTTAGTTGATTGTTCAAAGAGAATTTCCAGTATTTTGAGATATATGAATTAAACAATTAGGAATTTAGATGAATACTAGATGAAAACCTGGCTTCGCTCGGAAGTCTCATTATACGCAATCTTACATACTAACTCAAATAATGTACATTAAAAAATAGCAACACTGTAGTGATGTGTTCTTTCAACTATTACATTGGAAATGTGTACGTAAAGACAACACTATAGTGTTTTTATTTTCTATTGCTACTTTTCCATGAACAAAGAGAAAATAAGTTTCACGATAATCTGCGCTCCATTCTACGATACTTTAATAAATGCTCAAGCCATCTACACCACATATTTGTAACCTTTAAAGAAAAATGGCCGATTGGTCTGTCAGCACCGTTAGAATTTTAATCACGATTTTAACAAAATACTCGATAATCCGAATTTTGCGGATATAAGTTGTCGACTTAAAATTATTATTTTTTTACGCTTTATAATTCAGGTAAGGTTTCAATCGTGTCTACCGTACCCCTTGACGAAATTATTAATATAGAAGATCAACTAAAGGCACTTGTAAACAACAAGTATTTTTATTTTAAATGATCCGTTTCCTTCAGTGTTTCCCACGTAGGTGGCAATCTCGCAAGAAAACTCAAATAAAATATGGCCTTCGTGTACCCGAAATAATGTGGCTTTCTACGAGGAAAAGGATTTTTAAAATCGGTTCAGTTATTCTACACATTATTATTTCGTACAAACAAACTCAAAAACTTATAAACATGTCTATAATATTAGTACTGGTATTAGTGTAGATTAATAATACTGAACTGTCAATACAATATGAAAAATAATAATATGATAACGATTGAATGAACAATAATGATGAAAAAGTATGAATGTTGCAAACTTACCAATTGATAAAATGTGAAATTGTACAAACATCTATAAGTAAACAGATTATTAATCTATATTAATATCATAAATGTGAAAGTTTGGATGTTTGGATGGATGTTTGTTATTCATTCACGCAAAAACCACTGAACGGATTTGATTGTAATTTTGCACAGAGATAGATGATAACCTGGAATAGCACATAGGCTACTTTTTATTCCGATATAATTAGGTAATCCCGCGGGATTTGCAAAAAACTTGTATAATGCAGCAGGCTGCACGCGGCAGCTAGTGTAATATAATATGAGCTACCTATTGAACAAAGTCCCATCTGTTATATAAATAATACTAAACAAGAGGCACAATGAATTTTACCCGCCTTCGTTTTGAATTTTGAACAATAAAATGGCTGTCTGCCAAACAATAGAACTCGAAATTTTCTTATCGGACAGTTTGTAAAATGGCAAACGGAAGACAGAGTATCTACCATTGTGACTTCTAGTTGATAGAGTTTGCACAGTTTATGCCAAGTTTGGTGCCTATCAACATTTTCGCTTTTCTCGTCATAACAGTGTCACTATCGTATTCCGGTTCGGGAAGTCAAATAGCTTGTAAACTTATACACGAGGCATCACATACATAACACATAGATAGCAAAGTACGTTTAACATCTTTGACGTCTATACGAGTAAATTATATCTTTTAGAAATCTACCTCTTAAGGAGAGCTAAATGCTTGTTTGCTATTTTCCAATATTAAAGCTATGCGAAAAAACCGTGCGAGGTTAGAAGCTGTTCGTATATCATATAGTGTAGCCGTATATTATATATATATACATCAGAATTAAATATTGAACAATTAAATATTGAACACACTCTTACAGAATACGGTTTTTGCAATGCTTTTTGTTAATATGTGTGTATTTATTGAAACATATACTTTATATGTTTCAATAAATAAATTTAAAAAAAAACCAGTCGACCTGTATATAACTATAGATATTAAAAGCGTTTTCTCACTTTTTTTTATATCATAGCTGGCATTTAGTTACGATGGAAAAAGAACCACAGCCAATAGATAAGAAATATGGTGATAATAAGTTACCATCCGTGTGGCAGGGTGTAATGACACATGTAACCTTACCCTCCAAACCAGAACATGACAGTGACAAGCTACCACCAATTCGTCACGATGACAGTAACACGTATTGCCAATCGTATGCCTCTTACGAATCGATTTTCAGAATAGCAAGTCATCTATTCTTCGACAGGGACTAGACCAACAAGCCAATAGGCTTGAATTTAAAATAAATCTTTGTTAGCATACGTTGTAATAGCTATTTGTATTTTAGTTTCAGCTCAATTAAAATAGGTTGAGTTGAAATCATGACTGTCAAAGAGCAGCGTTAAGTCAAAAATAAAAATTAGAAGGGACAATTCGCCCCTTCAATATAACAAGATATATAATAGGAACATAAATAGAAGCACCTGTAGCTGGATAAGTGCATTCAATAAACTTTCCCTTCCAATAACAATGTTAGTTGATCGTTCAAAGGGAACTTCCAATGCTTTGAGATTTCTGAATGATTAAAATAACAACACTTAAAATCGCAATTTTAAATGAAAATTACTAATATTGACTGTATTATTTAACCCTTTTAATACTACAGGATAATAATCAAACTAACTGGAAAAACTTTTCTCAAGCACGAGGTGAGTGCTATAACACAAAAATAATTAGAAATACGAAAGTACTGATCAAATTTATAAATGTGAATGTCATATGTAACGATGAACTGAAGAGACTGAAGTCCGGGCGACTCGTTGCATAACTCCACCTCCTGGTAGTCACGATAGTAGTGACTCGTTTGTCGAATCGTTCGCCTTTTACGAACTGCCTGGCAGGAAAGCAGATGGTTTAATTCCTAAAAGTGAGCAAAATAAACCAGGGTAGTGAGAGAGAGAAAGAGAGAGAGATAAAACTTGCCTTGTGGCCAGCTATCTGAGAACTAGTACTATAATCACAAATCAGAAGTACTTTATTCAATAAAACTTTTTATAAGTTATTTTGACGCGTCAACATTTTTTTAAACTACTACCGGATCGGAAACACGGCCACACACTGAGAAGATCCAGCGAAAGAAACTTAGCGGGCTTGTCTTTTTTCCATAACTTCTTTAAATAAAATATTACATAATATTTAATTAGTAAGTATCTAATTGTTACATTAATAATAAGGATTACTGATATGAGGAGCAGTTAATCCCATGCTTTCCTGTCATCAAGGTATTCAGACATTTTATAGTAACGTTTATTACACAGTTTTGTTGTAACATTTTTTTTTTGAATTTGTTAACTGGTATATCTCCAATGGCATCAGGCAGCTTATTGTAGAAGCGTATACTTTGCCCCATAAAAGAGTTGCTTGTTCTGTGGAGATGAGACACATGCTCAGCAACATTGTTTTTGTTCCTTGTATTTAGGGAGTGAATATCACTATTCTTTTTAAATAAGCAAATGTTTTTACGAACGTACAGCAAGGTTTCGAATATATACTGAGAAATTATAGTTAAATATTGATTTCTTTGAATTTTTCTCTCAGGGAGGTCCTTGGACTAAGATTGTAAACTGCCCTTTATATTTGTATTTTAAAATAAATACAGTATTTGTATTTTTTTAATACAAATATTGTATTTATTTCAGTGGAATTGCCCCAGAGAAGAATTCCATATGACATAACGCTATGAATGTAACTAAAGTAAACAAGGCGTGTAGTGTTAACATCAGTAAGCTGTCTCATTTTTTCATTGCAAATGCTGCTGAACTAAGTCTACTGGCCAATTTCTCGATATTTGGTCCCCAATGTAATTTTTTATCTAAAGGGACCCCTAAAAATGTAGTAGAGTTCACAAGATCCATTTTTAAGTTGTACTTGGGTATCTACATACCTTACATTAGGCGTTGAAAATTTAATACACTTAGTTTTGTTGCCATTTAGAAGCAGATTATTAACACTGAACCAGTGTACAACTTTTGAAATCATATTGTTTACTTCGTCATACTTACTATTTTGTCTTTTCACTTTAAATAAAAGTGAAGTGTTATCCGCAAACAACACAATTCCATGGTTATCATCCACACAGTAATGTAAGTAATTTATATATATAAGAAACAGAAATGGACCAAGTATGGACCCTTGTGGAACACCCATTGTGACAGCAGCACCAGAGGATCTTATTTCGTTAACTTCAACCTTCTGAATTCTTCCATTTAAATAAGAAATCAAAAGGTCGAGAGCCTTATTTCTAATTCAATAATGTTGTAATTTCCTGATTAATATGCTATGATGAACACAGTCAAAAGCCTTTGATAAATCACAGAACATCCCAACCGCATCCCGTGACTCTTCCCAGGCTTCATAGATGTTCTTTAATAATTCTACACCAGCATCTGTAGTTGAGCGACCCTTTGTAAAAACAAACTGTTTATCGTGAAATAATTTAAATTTATTAAAATGTCAACATTTGATCGAGTATGATTTCCTCAAAAGACTATAACTATATACTATAATATCGATAGTTTTAGCTGTCTGCAATTGTAACACTGGTCGGTTAACAATAAAATTGTTACTTAAAAAAAGCTATTTATGTACCCTTAGAGAGTTGTTATATTGTGCAAGTTCTTAAGCGTAGAAATTAAACTTAATTAAAATTTAAGACTAAACAAAATTATTAAAGAACTGGATTTGTTATCCGCATTGAAAATTTGACAGGATAAAATAATGTTCTGACACATTAATTTTCATATTTTAATCTGGTTATCTATGTATTACTAATACGTAAAGTGAAATCTTTCTTTTGTGTTTACATAATTGTTCTTATGTTTACGAAAATTAAATAGACTGAAAAGTGTGAAACTTTAGCACACTTAATATTTATATGGAAAATAAATGCAATTTATCTTTTTCTAATGACTATTCTGTAAAAATATTCATATTTTTACAAAATATTTATTAGAAATAGATAAAAACAAATATTACACATTTAGTTTCCTTGGAAGACCCCAAAAAACCTCATTTACACTCAAGCCCAACTTGGAAGCGCTAGCCGAATTGAAAGCTGAATCAAATGTCTTGCGTTTATTCTCATGACATTAATCCTTATAGAGCTTGTTCAATTTTTATTACTTTTATACGAGTGTACCTATATTATTTAACTTACTGTAATTGAATACTTGTTAAAATTCAACCGTTATTCTAATTAATAATGTTTAGTTTGTTTATAAATATCGGCTACCTTACGATCCAAACTGGAACACGATAGTGACAAGCACTGGTGCTATTGCGGCAGGAATAAGTAAAGCGATAGTACCAGGCCCAGACGAGACAATTCAGTACTCTATACTTTTCCACAGGTGATGTTTTTACAATGTAGTCGAGAAAAATTAAGGATATTTTTAACTCGCCGATATTTTTAACTTTAATAATGCAGTTCAAAGTATGTAGCAAATCTGTAACAAATCTCTAAAATATCAATATACTAGTCTAAAATGATACAATGGCATACGAGATTAAGCTATTTCTAATCTTCGAAAGATAACAATGAATGAAACCATAAATATAAAGTTATTTTACACAAAAAAATCACAAAAACATTTTTTTCTTCGAAAATAAGTTTAACACTTGGGTTTTTGCCAATAAAACTTACAAAACTTGGCACGAAATTTGTTTATCCAAATCTGATACCCTTCAAATTTGCGTAGAGTTCAACTTAGTAAATTACTTAAGAATAACTTTTCCTTTTGAATATTTAGCGTGGACGCACCGCTTGTAACCTTCATATTTAGACAGCTGTGGTGTTGTTTGAAAACTTTATTTTAACGTCTAATCGACGCCTTGTGCTTAATTATGCGAAAAGTTATATAGTTATTAACCAAATGGTATTTTGCCATAAGATGCAAAAATAGCATTTAATGATTGCTTGTCTTTAGTCTTCGTTATGTCTTATTTGAGGTCTATATTAATTAAATTCGATTGTTTATTACTTTGCCAATAAAATATGAGTCCGCTTTATAGGTACATCTTAGCGTACTGATGGTACCGTACCGTAGCGTTCAAATACAGAATTATTACCGCAGTTTCCTTGTTAAGCAGAAAGAGTGAACCGAACGCCTACGGACTTTCTGGTTCAATATGATTCACTATATCGTTGTTTGGCAATATGGGTGGTGATCCCATCGTCACATTCACTTTTCGTTTCTTAATAATGACCAAAGACCAAAAAGGTCTACGTATTTTTCCCAAATACTGAGACTACCAGATTTGACGATACTATTAAGACTTTTCTGATTAGAAAATACGGAACACGACTTTCTTCGATTTTGGTATCGAATTTAGGACTTCATGAATATCATAAGCCCCGTTGGTTGAATGTCAAATTTAATATTTTTAGAAAGAGGTATAAAGTTTTCACTTCACGTATTAAGAAATAGATAAGGCATGTAATGTTTTACAAGAACGAAATTATGCGGCAGTTAATATTATTAGTTATACTTATTCGCAAAACAGCTAATTTTAGCGCTAATTAACTACAATGCGAGTTATTGAGGTGCGAGGGAATACGTAAATTGTGTACCCTGGGTGTGTTAGCGTGAAAGCACTTAACGGTCATTAGTATCGGATTTCTGGTGCCATTACTTAAATACATTTCAACAACCAATTCGGTGAATTTCATGAATTAATAAAAGTTTAAAGGGACCAAAGAACAATTAGACAAAATATAGTAAATAACCGGTATTTTTTATATATCATAAATAGCAAGTAAGCGAATGGTTTTCTTAAATATGAGACAACCATTATCTGTAGACACCAAAGAAATAATGATGCGTTACTATCCATATGTCGGGATGGTAATCGTACGTGCATAACTTAACCAGCTGTATCATCCTCCAAATCAAAATACCTACACAGTAACAAGCATTGACTCTGTTGTCACAGAAATAGGTAAAATTATGGCACTTAACTTGGACGAGACATTAGGCTAGTAGTCATGATAATAGTTACAGGTTTAGTCAATCGTTCACCTTTCACGGACCAGCTGACAGAAAGGCTTATATTTTAACGGAGACCTGGACTTATAGTTTTTTTTAAATAAATAAATATTCACGGGACAAATTACACTTACTGATCTAATCCCAAAGTAAGCAAATTGTTTGCTAGTGTTATGGGTGTTAGTGAACGATACAAATACATAGAAATACAGATATAAATACTAGAAACATTTAATAAACACCCAAACCCGGAAATACAAATATTTATGCTTATCACAAAAATGTTTGTCGCCGTCGGGAATCCAACCCGAGCCCCGTCGATTGCGTAGTCAGGGTTGCGTAGTTAGGGCTAACCTAACCACTCGACCGACGGGGCGGTCGAAGTTGTAATAGATTACAAATAAAAAATCTACATATAGGTTGGATATAAAGTTTGTAAAAATTCTGTAAATCGGTTGATCCTTTAGGCCAACCCTCAAACTTTCCGCTAAAGTGAGGCACTATAAGCTCAAACGAGCAGAAACTATACCTAATCAATAATTATAGATTTTTGAACTCAAAGAGCTCAAAAATCTATAGTCCGTTAAAACTGACAATATCTTAATTTTTATATTTTCAAACCGATATCGATTTTGATCTTTCGAATTGCTTTTAATGCAATTTTGAGCTTTTAAATATTGTCTTAACTACGGATAACTACCTACAGATACCAGGCTTTAGCAGATTATTAATGTGTAGTAGGGATAGAGTTGCAGAGAGAACTGATCCCTGAGGGACTCAGGCATTTATAGTTATTTGGTCGGACGAGCAGCCGTTGACGACTACTCTAATCGACCGGCCACCCAGAAAATCTGAGATCCAGGCGCAGAGATCACTTGGCAATCCAAACGATGGAAGCTTGCCAATAAGAATATCATGCCAGGCCCTATCAAAGGTCTTCGAGATATCAAGGGAGACAGCTACCGCTTCACCGTGATTCTCGATGCCACGCATAAGATATACGTGGCTCACGCTAGAAATTCCCCAACGGACCGATTTCGGTGAAACCTGTATCGGCAGTCACTGAATAGATCATTCGCTTCTAGGTATGCCGTTATCCTGCTGTTTAGTACACGCTCCACAGTCTTGCAGATTATGGACGTAACTGAAATTGGCCTATAGTTGGAGTGGTCAGCACGATTGCCTTTTTGGGCACAGACTGCACATATTCACCTCGCATTCAGGTAGACTGGGAAGTTTCGCGTTGGTGGGATCTAGACGCGAGTTTTCCGCGAATATAGTAGCGAATAGGTTCGCTTTCTCTACAGCAGTGTAAGTGTAAGCGTCACATCTGCACCTTTAAGCAGAGAAGGAAGTGGAATGGGGGCGGCAGAAATTCGATTCATCCGATTTTACCAAGGACCAAAAAGCTTTACTACCTGAGGGGTACTAAGCCAGTTTTTTCCTTGTTGTTGTTGAAGGCTTCCTTCTTCTCCGATATGTCCTTGGCCTTGCGGTGCCGAAAATCTGCCCTAGTCAGATATGCCTCATGCTTTAGCGCCTCAGCGCATCTATAATCGGCTCTGAACCAGGGTTGAGCTTTACTGGATGTGGCTACGTCGAAAAAAGAATAAATGACTCCATTCCCTGTCGCAGTACATCTGTCACTGCATCCACGCAGGCCAAGGAGTCTTCAGAAGAAAAGCAGACAGGTCGCCAGGGATAAGACGCAAAGAAGGAAAGCATCTCGTCCCAATCTGCTGACTTATTTCGCCACACGCGTCGAGAGACCCTGGGACTGGGATCGGGCAGCGAGTAAACAGATACAGATTTCACCAGACAGTGATCGGAGCTGCCAAACGGCTAGGAAATCGCGACCAAATAGCGGTCCGAAACCGTAGTCAGCCGAAGGTCCAAGCAATTGGCTGTATGGCTCTTAACATCAGAATTCACTACGCTTCTTGAACAAGCTGGGTGAGATTTAATACTAGAGCGAGATTACGCATCTCTCTCTCAGCGAGGTCTCAGCGAGGTATGGGTATAGCCACTCTTGGTGGTGGGCATTGAAATCGCAGGAAGCATTAGGCAGGAGAAGGTAGGAGCGAGGTAAGGACAAGTCAGAGGTAGATAGCAAGAAGCTAGTGGAAAGATATGGAGAAGGTAATAACAAAGTAAGGGAAGGTAAAGCCCTCCAAACCTAAGGAAAAGTAAGAGGAATATAGGAGAAGATAGCGGGACTTTAAAGAGAATGTAGTGGAAAGATATCGAGAAGGTAGCGGTAGTGAGAAAGTAGTAGAAAGGTGTTGGGGAAGTAGAGTAGGTAGGTAAGGAAGGAATAGGTAGAGGGAACGTAGCGGAAAGGAAACTGGAAGTTAGATGGAAAATAGTGGGAGGGTATGAGGTAGACAGAGGTAAAACAAGTGCAGTTGTTTTACCTCTGCCTACTTCATACCTTACCTCAGTATTGGCCGAAGATATTTATTCCCACAATGAGATTGGTGGCAAGGCTATCGCCAACCTGGCACTTATTCAATCCCGGACAACTTTGTTTCTATCAGAAAACTGAAAAAAATATGTTTTTAAATTTTCCGACCCGGGAAACGAATCCGAGACCTTAAGTGATCAACATCGGCACCGGCCTTTTTTTAAGTGTTGATAGAGAAGCGCTTGACCACGACCTCGCCTGATGGTGACATCAAATCATGAAGCTTACTAAAAATATATTCTTTATCACGTATTCAAAAAATTAAATCATGCAGCTAATTGAAAGTATATCTACAAAGTTTCCGGCTTTTTTTAAATTAATTTTCGCTTCAAAGGGTTTGGAATAAAATCCGATAATTTCCCGGGGATTACGATCATGCCCAATCTCAAATTCAATGTCAAGCTATGGCAGCGACAAATGATAAACGATCGCGCTCGCATTAAACAGCGCCACGGGAGTTTTTATAAAATTTTTGCGAAGTAATAACATTTCCGACAAGGCCCTATATCCGTTTTATAATAAATGCACCCGGAACGAGTTTTCATGTACCTAATTTAAACGCGTTGGTGAAATTCGTTGTTGTATAATAAACACATAAGTTCGGTTTATGAATGTTTTGACTACGTAATCGATGAGGACTGGGTTTGATTCCCGTCAGAATCAAGCGTTTGTGTGATGAAGTATCATTATCACTACATAGTATAAAACAAAGTCGGTTTCTCTGTCTGTCCCTATGTATGCTAAAATCTTTAACACTACGCAACGGATTTTGATGCGGTTTTTTTAATAGATAGATTGATTCTTGAGGAAGGTTTGAGTGTATAAATATTTCCAATATTCCCACAAGAACAAAAGCTACGCGGGTGAAACGGCGGGCAGGTCGCTAGTATAGTATAAAACAAAGTCGCTTTCTCTGAATCTCTCTATGTATGCTTAAATCTTTAAAACCACCCAACGGATTTTGATGCGGTTTCTTTTAATAGACAGATTGATTTTTGAGAAAGGTTTTGATGTATAAACCTTTTCGATATTCCCACGTGAACAAAAGGTACGTGGGTGAAACCGCGGGCAGGTCGTATAGGTCGTATAGATCGTATAGGCAGTATATAAATAACTAATTTATATAGGTACTATGTTTTTCTAAGTACGAGTATCAGTAGTTCTAAGTACGAATTGCCTAACATTCATATCTGTGCACTACAGCCGGGGGAGCCAGCGGACTGTAGATCTGTTCTTCTCTCTTCGATGCCCCACCAGCCGTAGTGCCTTTGGTCGTGAGCCGGGTGTCGCCGGGGGAAGAAATAGAGACCACAACTGTTCGTTGCAAAAGGTGCTTTATTGTAACGAAACGGAATTTATCAATAAAGCTAGCACCGTTGCAAATGTTCCTATTCTATGGGAGAGCCAGTACTTGCCCTAACACTGCCCTACTCTAAAGTCGGTACCCTATGGATATACTAAAGCCCAGGAACTTGTCTGGGAAACTTATTAGTCGTAACGAAACTGTAACTTGATAGAAACAGAACTGATTGTATGGCCGCGCTCTCCGGTATTTATAGCCCGCGGCCAGACGGGCGGCGTAAATCGACAAAGACGGATGGCGCCATGTGTGGCGCCACAATGTCTGGGATTTGTTAAAATCTTACTTTTCATAATCTAAACGTAATTATTTTGTCTTAGGTAGCTTCTCCTACCTCTAATTACCTAGTGTGGCCCTCTAGCGAGTGCAACGGTACTACCTTTTTACAAATATAAGCGAAACAAAGTACATAATGCCCTAAGACCTACCGAAAACTAATTACAATGTGTTATTTCTTATTTATATACAAGGATGTAACACAAATAAACTTATATAATAACAAACAAGAGTGTTATATACATTATATGTTCTTACAGGACCTCGGAAACTCTTACAATTACAGAGTTGTACGCCTTTTCAGGTCGTACTATCCTGTTATCTATCTTTATATCCCCGAAAAGTGCGTAAACATATGCCTAAGGCTTATATCTACATTGTACATACTATTTACAATAATATAAGATAAACATTCACTTTAACAAATAATTTTGCACTTTTCGGGGTTTTCGTAATTCTGGGTTCCCGCATAGAAATACAATCTCGCAAGAGTCGACTCGTAATTTTGTCGACTGTGTGGAACCCCTTTTGTTCTTAATATGCCTTTAGGCAAACAACTTAACTACATAAAGCTTTATTATTTCTGTACAACAAAGCTGTATGTAGGTCTTAGGGCGAATAAAAGACGAAAATGAACATTATTTATTACAAAAAACTTACGAACTAAACGAAATATACAATTTATCCTGCCTTAATATCTATTTACATTAAATATTTACATCGAATATGTCTGTGCTGCACAATTATCATACTGCCCTCTCGTATTAGGTATATTCCAAACTGCGCGGAAATTTTTAGTAATTACTTTGCCACTTTGTCCATGACAAATATCCAAAGCAGATTATTTACTTATTTCACGTTGGATTAACTTCGCCGGTATAATTGATTCCACAAGAGTCATGTGAGACATAAAGTGCAAGAAGACCATGTAAAGGTAGAGGTCATGCAACATGCAAATATTTCTCTTGATAAAAATGATAATCATCTCCATAAACGCCAAAAGTATAAGTGGTGCGTTGCTATTCGTGTGGCGGTTAGAATACCACCACATGCATAAGTGACCGGTTACTATACTCTTTAAACTGGCACATGAAAGCGACAACTACTAAAACTGTTGCAGCAATAATAGAAAAGGCAGTAATATAAAACCGGCAGGCGTAACACGTAAGGCAAGTGTTATGATGTGAAATAAGTTTGTAATTTGTGTTATGTAACTATAATTGTAAAAACAAAACACAAGTCCGCTGAGTTTCTTCCGCTGGATTTTTTCAGTGTGTGGCCGCGATCCGATCCGGTAGTAATTGTAAAAAAATCGACCCGCAGCATTTTAATTTAGTAATAAATAATTATAATTTTAAAAAATATGCACACTAAATGATAGTAGAATATGTTGGTAACTTAATCAAATTTTAATAACTTGTAACTCCCATATTCTGGCAAATAAATAATTTCTTTCTTTTTTTTCTTTTTCTTTCACTTAATTTTTGCGATCCGCCCATCAGCGATGACTTTTAAACGTAACGAAAAAATCCTCAAAAACGTCGCCAACTGCTTGCTGGTCACTAGATGCACTTTTGGCAATGTCACAGTACCAAAATTATTCAAGCAGCAATGACTGCCACTTATATATATAAGCTGTTATGTGTCTTGCAATTTCTAAACAAGCATGACAATTTCACATTGCGAGTTACGTGATAACCCCGCCGATCGACACGCTACAGTTTTTTTCCACGTGGGTTAAAACGTATTAGCTTTCTCTTGCCTTTGCGACAGGCTTAGCAATAAGGCGATTGATCATTGATATATAAAACCCAAGATGCACAGTCCCGAACAAAACTGACACTCAAAAGTGTCGCTAATTGGCAAAAACTGGCCTTTGCATATCCAAACTTAAGCGCAAGATTTATATCTAGTTGTTTTTACAAAGCAATTTATAAAAAGAAATAAAATTGACAATGTCGCGACTGACGCAATTCTATTTGAAATGAGCGCACAATTTAAAATTGTGCGCGCACA
Source organism: Apodemia mormo (assembly GCA_036924255.1). Taxonomy (NCBI): domain Eukaryota; kingdom Metazoa; phylum Arthropoda; class Insecta; order Lepidoptera; family Riodinidae; genus Apodemia; species Apodemia mormo. The sequence goes on along the minus strand of JAUPFN010000001.1, from coordinate 41,824,791 downwards.
ATTAATACTGTAGCACGGACCAACACGGGAAAAATACATAAACCATTTTTTACATTCATTATACAAGTGCTCCCAAGATATTGTAAGCATTAAATATCCGTCTAAAGTATTTTCAAGTCCCACATTCCCTAATTAAATAATAATTTCATTTCTTAAATAAATACTGCCTATTTTAAGAAAGGAGTTCATAAATTAAATAGTTGAATTTGGAAAATTAAATGTAAGTAATTCTTTTGAAATTATGTTATCGTCTTATGTGATTAAAATTTTCGACGATGAATTTACTTCTACAATGTTCTTTACTATAGAAGTTCTTTTGTATTTTAAAATAAGGTTTGTCATCTATTAAAATTGCATTACTAAAAGTATCAAACGTTAGATGATTATTGGAACTAGCGATCGCCTGTGGCCGAAATTCGACCAACTCTACTCTGACCAAACACTGTAATCTTTTTTCAGTTTGACAACTGACTAGAAGTAAAGAAAATATTATACATGTGTGTATGTTATCATATTTTGTCACATGAATGTAGTATGTGTAATGTTTCTTTTTATTAATTTAATGTATTTCTAATGCATTCTGTTTATAAATATTAGGTTTATACAGTCTTCCGCAATGTAAACTTTAAATGTGCCAAGTTTCACACTCTACTGTTCGCGCAATTGTGTTAAAAAGTGGTCCAATGTTTTTTCTTCACGTATTCATATATAAATAACTTTCCTCATCATGGGTGTGAAAAATTGTTGCACAGACAAGCACTTTTGCTATAGAATGAATTGGTTTTGTCCAGTTTTATTATATTATTCGAAAACATTGAATAAACCAACACAGCGTGGTGTTTAGCTAGCGCTCATGTTATTATAATAATTGAAATAATAGTAAAGTAATATATAAATTTAATTTGCTTATACATATTAGAATAGAAAAATCGAAGCACATACGATGACCATCACCTACTGTTGGTGTTATTTTCTAGATTTAACGTCAAAAGTTTCAAATATCATTAAAAAAATAAAACGCAGTGGATAAAGATGACGATTGAAAAAAATGGATCTATTAATAATATTTATCAATAGTTAACGTATTTTTGATAAAGTGAAAATCCTACAGAACGCCATTTAGTTTTTCAATAAATGTTTGTTTTAAATTATAATTTAGAGATATTTTTTTTGCAAATTATGCTACACATAATTGTTGACACATTTTTTGTTACGCATCTATATTTTTTTCTCGAACGAACTTTTTGAACGTGGTGAAACAAATGTTTCATTTCTGAGAAAATTCGCCTAAACTTCTCAGCCAACAGAAACAGTACTACGCTCGCACGTTCGTGCTAAAGTTAGATAAGAGAAAGCGAGAACAAAGCGTGTTGTGGAACACTTGGTTGGAATAAAGTATTTTCCAATTTTTATATTTCTCTTCCTCCCGCCGCTCCCCTCTTTCTTCCCCACTCTTTCTCTCCACTCTTTTTCCCATTTTCCTCGCTCCCTCTTCCCCTTTATAGCTTTTTACTTCTTCCACCTTTTCCTCCCTTTATTCCTGTTTCCCTTCTCGTCCTCTTTACTTTTCAATCCCCCTCTTTTTCCTTCTTACTACCTCTTCCCCGCTCTTCCATGCTTCACTCTGTCTTTCCCTACCCCTCTCCACGCTCCCCTCTCATCCCTTTCTATCTTGCTCTCTACCCTCTCTATCTTTCTTTCCTCCCTTCTCTCTCTCTGCCTGCTCCTTCTATTTTCAGCTCTTTCTGCCCCTATCTCACCCCTCATTGCAAATACATGTTTTTTTACATACATTTTATTTTCTTCAATTTTTATTACGAGTTTAAAAAGTTTTTTAACCGTCTCGTCTCCACTAAAGAAAGACTCATGACGAAAACTCGTAGCAGAAAATTCTTATACCTATTTTCGTTTAACCCCCATCCGCTAAGTCCGTACCGTGCAATAGCGAACTTCATTCCAAAACGATGTAATCGTCGTGCGACTTGCGATTATGAAGCAATCTAAGCGTGTCAAATATATTTTTTACTGCAAATATTTCATTATGTTCGCATTTAAACATAATATATAGCGACTTTATTTCTTTTGGTCGTCCCATGGACACTTCATGCCTTTTTTGCTAATACCTACTTCTAATAAAAACTTACAAATATTATGATCAGAGCTGTAATCAATCTTCCAAACGTCAACTGTCGTGATAGGATGAGAAGAAATTGCGGTGTTGTTCAAACAAGTTTATGCCAATAAGACATATTTGTAAGGATGTATTTCGTAGGCTTAATTATGTTTTCAATTATTTATTTCATCCTTAATAATAGTACAAAACAGGAAAATAAAAAACAATATCGTAAACTTAAAAAAGTAGTACATTTCATAGGAATGTAAACAAACAGCTGATGGTCTTCCAGATGGAACGAAATAACCATCGCCTATAGTAACAAATATGTTAATTGTGAGTTGCAATCTGCGGGGCGGGGTTTAAATGCCACATGTTTAAGATCGCCGGATACTTTACCTTCCAAATCGAAACACAACAAGCACTGACACTATTTCGGCATAAATAAGTAAGATGTTAGCACCAAATCTGGTGGATACGATGCAGAACCCCAACTCCTAGTTAGCAGTCACGATGTCTCTAACAATAGTATTAAAGCTTCTCTCACCTTTTCCTTAATAGACAAAAAAACATAGGCTAACTCTTTTTAGAGTTCCTAAGTAAACTAGAGACCCTTATAGTTTCGCTACATCCGTCCATCTGTCCATTCGCAGTTTATCTCACAGATCCTTTAGTACTAGAAAGCTGTAATTTGGTATGAATATACACATTAGTCACCCCAACAAATTGGTAACATAAAATCTTGAATAATATTTTTAGGATAGCTCCTTTGCATGGAAAGTGAAGATATTATTTTTTCCTGTATACTCAATAGTGTGAGGTATCATTGGATAGGTTTTTATTAAAAATATTGTTTAGGTTTGTGAAAATAATTTTTCGATTAAAGGACGCGTTTGCGGAATTTTTTTTTGTTAAAGTCAAGTCTCCCCCCCCCCCCCCTCTTCTGCCAGCAAAATGGTTGGTTTTAGGGTTGGAAAAAAATTACGGTACTCACGGCTTAGAAGACTTTACAAGTTTTTGAGTAATAATCGACCAGCTTATAAAATGTACTTGGAGTAGTTTTTATAGGCGGTGAACCAGTGGTTTGGATATATCCGCCTTTGGCGTTAAACAGGTTAAATAATCATAATATGAAACAACAAAAGCTCCCTTTTAGTCAGCATTATTGTGATGGGCATCTTCAGAACCCTACATTGCATGTGGCCTGATACGTACTTTACTATTTTTTCCGAAATCAAAGTGCTTAAATAGAGGATCTCTTCTCCTAATCACCTCTATGGTCTAATGTTCCAATATCGGTGTTGACCACATGAGGTCCTGACATCAATTACCGGGTCAGGCAATTTAAAAATATTTTATCAGTTTTCTCATAAAAACAACTTTGCCCGGAATTGGAAAACCCAATTCCGGGCAAAGTTGTTTTTATTGCCTGCCCAATTGGTGATAGGCTTGCCAGTTGCCACCTATTACATTGTGAGACTAAATATCTTAGGGTAATCGTGGGTGCAGTGGTTGTACATCTGATACAGGCGTGAAGATACTTTTTTGACTGATATCATTCTCATATCCGTCTAAACCTAACGAGAAAGGACTAAGAAAATTTCACACACACATACAATGCGTGATATGAGCACGAAGAGTTTCAAACATTTATACACATTGACGTTCATATCATGTTGAGAGATATTTAATGTTATTCAAGGCGAAATTTGAGTTCCGCCGTACCAGGATATTGTATAAAACATAAGATGCGGTAGAGGTATTGGTTTGCATCTCATTGCCTATTTTAGGGAAACAGAAACTTGTCTGCTTTGAGCATTGGGATAATATATTTTGTAAATTCGACTTCAAAAGATAGTTTAGGTTTTACTATTACAAAAGGAACTTATCAATTTATAGTTGTAACACAACTTCGAATAAATACTTGACACATACACAAACACGTACACACACACAAAAGTGTTGAAACTCATACTCCTCATATAAGTTTGGGTCCCTTCAAAAGTATTGACCAGTGTCTTTCCCGCCAGGAAGAGCAGAATGATTGGCCAAACTTATCATTCTAAGTGAAATTCAGAAATTTACTAGGTAGAAGAGTTCCGCAAAACTCATCAGGGCTTGACACAATCGCTGTTACTATTTTTGCCGTAATATTGTTGATCCTCGTCAATGTCGTGTTCCAATTTAAAGGATATGGTAGCCAGTTAACTTTTACATGTTGCATTGCAATCCCGCCACACGAATAGTAAAGCACCAGTAACATCTTTGATATCTGAAGACGGTGGATATATTTCCACAGCGTAATGGGCTGTCGCCCATCTGACAAGTACATGAAGTGCGAAACGCTTTGTCATATGCTAACGTGTTGAGTTTCGGCTTACGCCTGAACCAGCACAGGGGCTGGATGACCTATTGGTCTCTGGTTTCCCTCTTAGCTGACAAATCCCATACAACTTAGTCCGGCCTTAGCCGTGTCAAGCCGTAATGGCGATGCCATAATGGTATTTCACTGTTTCGTCTCCATTTCGACTCTTCAGATCTTGGATATATTTTTTCATTAAGAGAACTATTTTTGCAATTTTATGATAACGCCTCTGTGGTCTAGAGGTCCAGCGTTGGCGTTGACCACATGAGGTCCCGAGTTTGATTCCCGGGACGGGCACATAAAAAAAGTGTTTTTTCAGTTTTCTGAGAAACACAAAGTTACCCGGGATTGAAAAGTGCCCGGTTGGCGATAGGCTTGCCACCTGTTCACATCACATTTGTGGGACCAAGTATCTTCGGCCAATCGTGGGTGCACTTGTTGTACCTCTGCCTACCCCTTCGGGGATATGGGTGAGAAGATAGTTTTTGTGACATAAAATAAAATAATTTAATATCTGTGACATAACTTGAAGTTCGCACGTGGATATACACTCCCGTTTTATTTGCTGTTATAATGCAAGTGCTATCTCTGTCGTACTCCAATCTATAAAGATTAAGCTGATAAATTTCCGGGATTAAAATTAATATTTCTTTACTGTGCTACAAACCTTTTTCTATTTGATCCTTAAAAAATACACCAGTCATTCTTTAATAATAAATAAACGGTTAATATCTTGTCAATGATTGATATATTCCTAAGACCTGTAGATGAATTACGAGTAAGTACTCGGGTAAGATTAATAATTAGATCAGTGATAATGAGATAGGAAAGAACGAGTACAGATTTAAAGAATTGATCTGCCTTGCTCAGCATTTTGTAGGGATCTGCTCTGACGGCGACGTCCCAATTCGGTATTACATACATACATATCTTCACGCCAGATCCCTTACGGGGTGAGAGAACCGAGTGCCATACATCACGATCCTTGCAGGCTTGTCTCGATTTCTCCACATTCATCACTCTCTTCATACACACACGCCGGTTGCGAAAACTCTTAATAACACCTTCAGATAGTAACTATGGCAATATGTTTTGACTCGTAAGGTGAAAGATTGACTTTACGTGTCTGTAACATCGTGACTACTGCCTTACGTATTTCTTCCGCAATAGCGTTAATGCTTGTAAATGTCATGCTTTGGTTTGTAAAGTAAGGTAGCCGGTATACATCAGTATACCGGCTACCTTAATTCCGGATTCTCTCAAAAATTTTTGAAAAAGTTATGTATGATAGACTTCATAATTACTTACTGAAATGTAATATATTAAAAAATAATCAATATGGATTTAGAAAAGGTAGGTCGACAACCTTAGCATGTTTTGAACTGGTAAAGAGTATAACGGAATGCCTAAATACAAAAAGTTATCCACTTTGTGTATTTTTAGACATGAGTAAGGCATTCGACTTTGTTTCTCATAGAATTCTGTTGGCAAAACTTGAAAAATATGGTATAAGAGGGAAATCATTAGAGTGGATACAAAGTTATTTAGAAAATAGGAAACAGTGTGTAGAAATTTCAAAAATTTCTGGGACACATAAAAAAATATATACTTCAAATTATAGTTGTAGTGACTGTGGAATACCACAGGGAAGTGTTTTAGGACCCTTGCTCTTTTTAATTTACATTAATGATCTTCCAGAGACTATGCAACATGAGTCATTCTTATTTGCAGATGACACTACACTCCTCATTAAATGTAAAAATAAAAATCACCTAGTAAAAGAAACAACTGAAACCTTACTTAAAGTTTCGGAATGGTTAAAAAGTAATAATTTAAAAATTAACTTGACTAAAACAAAGATAGTTGAATTTCAAACATGTTATAGCAATAAAGTTCAAAAATCAAATATATTATTTAACAATATAAATATAGAAAATACTGAATACACTAAATTTCTAGGAATATTTATTGACAACCATTGCAATTGGAAAGCGCACATTGATTCTCTTTGCAAAAAAATTGACAGATTTATCTATGTTTTGAGAAGAATAAGAGAAGTAGCCAACTTAAATGCTGCATTGCTGGCATATCACGGATATGTCTCATCTGTATTGCAATATGGAATCTCTATTTGGGGAAACTCAGTTGATTTAATTAGGATTTTCAGAATTCAAAAGAAATGTATACGTGCAATATGTAATGTTAATCAACTACATTCATGTAAACCCCTATTTAAAACTCTTAAAATACTACCTTTACCTTGTCTTTACATACTGTCGGTATGCGTATTTGTAAAAAAACATCAACATTTGTTTAAAACAAATGCTCAAGTATTAGGGAACTCATATTTTAGAAACAGTGAGAAGCTACATGTGCCAAGCCAAAGACTAAATATTTATAAAAAAAATGCATATTGTATGGCAATTAATATATACAATCATATTCCTGATAGTCTAAAATTATTACCTATAAATATATTTCGCAAAAAATTGTTTGATTTACTGTTAAATAAAACATACTATGATATTAGAGAATTTTTAGCAGATAAGATTAAATGTTAATAAACAGAAATATAAGCTTGTACAATTTACCTTGAAATTTAAATGTAATAAAAACTGAACGGCAAATTTTGTAAAATGGTAAATTTTTTGTAAATTGTAAAAATTTGGATTGAGCATAAGATCATATTTTGTAAATTGTAAAAACAACTTTTGATGTGAAATAATTCTAGTAAATTGTAATACATACAATTGTAATACGTGAAATAGAAAAAAAGAAGCCCGCTGAGTTTCTTCCGCCGGATCTTCTCAGTGTGTGGCCGCGTTCCGATCCGGTAGTAATTATAAAGAAATCGACCTAAATTAAAATGTTTGCACGCCATATGATGGTAGAATATGATGGTAATTTAATTTATTTTAATAACTTGTGACACCCATATTCTTGCAAATAAATATTTTTCATTTCATTTTCATTTTCATAGTGTATTGCTATCGAATTACACAGATAGCAATGCATCATTAATATCGTTCGTGCCTATAGGCGATGGTTTTCCTTTTCATTGCAATAACTATCTGTGTGTTTGCTTTCTTATGATAATATATAATATAAAAGGACTATACTTTATCTCATTAAGATAAATTCAACTGATAAAAATATGTATATTTCATTTTTTGATGTTTGGACAAAACCTACAAATCGAATCAAAATTTAATTCAAATATAGCATCGCCCCGACAAAATTTAAAATTGTTACCATGAAATCTACAAAAATTTCAATAAAATATTTAAAATAACCTCAACACTTCTTCCCTGCAGCTTTTGTCATTTATCTGTATGCTATTTTTATTTTTACTTATTGAAATAATACAATGGGCTACTGTATAAAACTAGAACTTGAATAACAATTCTCAACAGCACTCAAAAACTAAATAACGATTTTTTTCCCTCTAGCGAAAACAGACACAAATAAATTAATAAAGGTTCACTAAGCCCGACGCGGACTAAATTGAAAATTTAATTCAATCATCTAAACTCTGAAGACAACAATTTATACTTCTAAAAAAGTTTGTAACGGCAACCTTTCTTACAGCTACTCCATAAACATTGTTTCATCAATTAAATTCTTTCTAGCGATTGAAGCGAAAACCATTTAGGGATCCGTGAGATGATATTCAATATCGATATGTAAAAAGATCGTTTACAAATGAAACACATAATATATATATAAATATATATACATATAAACAATAACACTCTTTTACATCTTACGAAAAAATAACTGAAGGTATGTAGAAATGAAGTTCATTGTTTATTTGGATCTTCTTTACGAAGTATACGAATATATTCCATGCAGCATATAATCTGTATTATCAGTTCTGAACTAAATTAAAAAATCCTTTGAAAGAATGCACTTTTAAAAAGGTTTACATTGTCTTCAAATTAGATTCTAATGATTGCATTGCAAGAAAATAGTTGGAAATCATCGTAATTTTAATTTCTTAGTAGTTCACGCACATACTTAGAATATAAAGGAGAGAGGACACACTCCATTGTTCAATTTTATCTGCATGCATAAGAGGGAGCAATTCAAACATGTGGAAAGAATTATGTATAAAATTAATGTGAAGAATCTAATCTGTGCTGAAGATGCAACAGAAATAAAAGGCAGTGTAAGGAATGGGGCAAACTTTAAACATCTCCATGAAATTAGAGAAAATCACAGCGACACAATAGTCCACTCACTTCCACCATACTTTCTTCCACTTCAGAAGCCAGTAACACACAAAGTTATGTACTCAACGCACGTTTCACTTCGCAACCGAAGCATCTTCAGGAAAGTCGAATAACACTTCACTTTATGAAAGGTGAAGCATTAATGGCGATCACCATTAGCGAGCAACGTAATTTAATTCTATTATAAAAACACCCCACACCCACAGTGGTGGGAAGTGAAAAGTTGTCGCTGGAATAACAATAGATGTTTATTATAATAAAGCTAGTAGGTTGTTTGTTTGTTACTTGTTTTTCTACTTATTTGTTACATATTTGTTGGTAATTTAAAAAATTAAGGCAACGTAGCCTTGTTAAGTAAATATAAGCTCACTGAATTAATTTGTCCTATAATTTATATAAAAGGTTCTTGTGTTTTATAATTTCGAGTTGTTCTAACTTTCGACTTGGCCCGAGCTCCCTTTGAAGAATAGACCATCTGCAGTTTTGCTAGGCAAATCGTAAAAGGACTCTACTCTACTTTGCCTACTTTTGGGCGGGTGGATTTTGACCGCCCGTGGCGGCCATTTTGTTTTGGTTACATCTGTCAAATCTTTTGTTTATTATTCAATTGCTTATGCCAAATCATCATGGCAAGTTACACGATTGAACAACACGTTCAAATGGTAGAACTATTATCAAAATGAGTGTTCGTTAAAGCGAACGTTGCGCGCATTGCGCACATTTTACGGTAGACGTGGTGGCCCTTCACAGTCGACTCTTCAACGTTTGGTGGCCAAATTTGAGACGACCGGTTCAGTGATCAATCAGCCAGCACTCGTACGCTCAAGGAATGTAAGATCGGTCTAGAACATCGCCGCGGTCCGTGAAAGTGTACAGCAGAACCCGAGGCAGTCGATTACTCGCCGTGCACAAGAACTCGGCCTTTCGCAGACTTCAACTTGGCGAATTTTGCGTCGGAACTTGGGCCTACATCCGTACAAGATCTAACTGACTCAGGAGCTCAAAGTTCATGACCATAGACAACGCAGTTTGTTCGCTAACTGGGCTTTAAATCGTTTGAAGAGGACCCCAATGTTGGCCGAAAATTCATCTTTAGTGACGAGGTGCATTTTTGGATGAATGGCTTTATTACCAAGTAAAATTGCCGTATATGGGACAACACCAACCCAAGTGAGTTTCACCAGGTGATAATGCATCCTCAAAAAGATACCGTTTGGTGTCGATTTTGGGCTGGCGGTGTCATTGGTCCGTACTTTTTGAAAACGACGTTGGTGAGGTGGTCGCCGTCAATGGTGAGCGCTACAGAACGATGATAACCAATTTCTTGTGGCCCAAATTGAACCATATCGACCTAGACGACATGCGGTTTCAGCAGGACGGCGCTGCGTGCCATACCGCGCACGGACGTCACGATTGACATTCTGCATGAACGATTGAGGGTTATTTCTAAATTTATTTATTAATTAACGGTTATCTCTCACAGGGGAAAGTGAATTGGCCACCAAGGTCATGATTTTTGTACCCCACTAGACTATTTCCTGTGGGTTTTCTTGAAGTCGCAGGTCTATGCAAATAAACCACAATCGACCGATGCCCTAAAGGTGAACATAACACAGGCAATCGCTTAAATTCCGCCGGATCTATGCAAAAGAGTAATTGAAAATTGGACCACTCGGATCCGTGCCACCGTTACAAGCCGAGATGGGCATTTGAATGATGTCATATTCCACACTTAAAGGCATATATGGGTCTTTCAAATAACAAAATAATTCTAAATCTACTCTACTCTGCCTACTTTCATAAAATGCAAGATGCCAAAAACACACATGTATATGAAATTATAAGAATTGGGGCACGTTTAAACCATTAAACAGCTTCACAGAGCACTTAAAAGTTACTACATCGCATGACCGCGTGAATAAGTCGAGTATTTTCAACCAATGAAAAAACCGACGTTTTCAGTTCGAAATGTATGAATGTAGTAATGTCGAAATTGGATAATATTTGAGTATAAGGATTTATTTAGGCATCCCAGCACATGTATTTAATTTCTTAGTGTATGTATGTTTTTATGGTTGTCCACGAATTTCTAAGTTAAAAGCTATATTGAGTTAATTCTTCTAAATTTAAATCAGGTTTGTTTCAACATAGTTTTCATCAAAACTAAATTAAAATAAACCTGACTCATGAAAATTGCTTTTGATGCAAAAAAAAAACAGTTCAATAGCTTCGAGCTATGGGTACACATATATTTGAAGTCAGTTTGATTTTTCTTTGAATTACTTTTATTATGAAGCTGTGTCACTGTAACAATTTTTAAAGGAGATGTGACAAAGCTACACACAGCTTACATGTTGGTAAATAATCATTTCTGACTCCGCATCAAATCTTAACCAAATTAATATGGGATCAAACGGAAAATATACTCTCCCAAACAAAAAAAATCAAAGTCGGTACATAAATAACGGATTCATTAAAAAGTACAACCGGATCGAAAATCTCCTCCTTTTAGGGAAGTAGTTTAAAAAGAGTAATTAATACATTAGAAAAAAATACTTCATTTTTTGCAGTCGTATTTTTATAGAGAGTAAGGTTTCCAGGGTGGAATTTAAGAAGTAATAAAATGTCGCATCTGTTTGAACGCATCTATAATATATAATATTATAAATGCGAAAGTTTGGATGTTTGAATGGATGTTTGGATGGATGTTTGTTACTCAATCACGCAAAAACTACTGAACGGATCTGAATGAAATTTGGCATATAAGTAGCTGATGACCTGGAATAGCACATAGGCTACTTTTTATCCCGGAAAAATAAGATGATCTCGCGGGATTCACCAAAAACTTTTACAATGCAGTGGGCTACACGCTGCAGCTAGTATAGTATAAACATTTTTTTTACATTATGTTACGCGATCGGATATAGGTATAATACTTCCACTTAGTCTTATATATACCAACAACAATATTATTATTTATTATTAACCAAAATACAAATATTATTGTAAAATTTAAGATAGTCAAGTATAGGTTGTCTTTATGCAAGCAAGGACTAAAAAACATATTATAGGGATTTTCTAACTTGGAAAGAGCTCTTCTTCATAAGAAACCATGGTGACGTCACCAGATACGTATCAAAGCAGTTAAGATTAAAATATGTAGCCGTCAAACCGTCGCTAAGTGAGTTAGGTACCATATATTCAAATATATTTAAATCCTTGGATAAGTAGCTGACGACGACGTTGCGATGGCGTCATAATGAGGCCTGGCTCTTAGTGTAACGAGTAACTTTGATTATATACTCATTTTATGTTATGTACTATATTTGTTATATTATGGTATATTATTTTATATTGTATAACATTCAGAAAGTGTGTGAACTAAGTACAAATTTATTAATGGTAGTGGGGACCACCAACTTGTGTCGTAAACGATTATTATATTATAAAAATAACCGACATAATTGCTTCAATGGAAGTTTACATATAATAAAAGATAAGGTTACTAGGGTGGAACCATCACCTATAGACAAAGTCTTCTCTTTAGTTTAACCGAACTTCAAATATTATTCCAAATTTTACGATAGGCAAGTGTAGTCTGCCTTTATACTAGCTATGAGATGCAAAGCAAATAGATACGCGCCTTTTCTGCGTTTGATTATTAGCATAACGTTCAGAAACAACGAAACTCAAACTATACATTTTAGGTCGAATAACTATACATAATATTTTGTTAGGAATGCTTGTACTCATAATCTTTTGTATACTTACAGTATATTCTTTTTATATTTATAGTATACTTAAAAATTATCTTTAAATTTTATAAGTTTAGTATTAAATAATTGCGAATCACGTTCGTGGTACCGATGTAAGATTGAGGTTGGGATTGTGAGACAGTATTGGTTTGGAAATGTGTACCGGAGGAAAGGACATACTTCGTTGGCTTAGACATGTTTAAATCATAGCAAATGAACGATTAACAAAACCGGTACATAAAAAATGTGAATGTGAATAAATGTAGGTACCGGGGAGTGCAAGACTGATATGACAAAATTGGTCGGGTGTAGTCCGAAAGTAATTTCAGGAGTCTCCAAAACCAGCTTGTTTTCATGAAGGAATGTATGAATGAAAAGAAGCAAGGCGAGTCTGTCTGGATCGTAATATACAGAATATCTACAAAATAAACATAATTTAAAAGTCGTGTTCCGGTTTGGAGGTTAAGGTAGCCAATAAACTTATGCATGTGGCATTAGACCCCCTCACAAGATTTGCAACGCACTATTAAGACCTTTGGTGTCTATAGGTGATGGTTGATTTTTTGCATAAGGAGACCCATCTCCTTGTTTGCTATCTTATGATATGAAAAAAGTCAATCGAGCGCCTTTGACGACTTGTCTGGCAAAACGGCAGTTGGTTTATTCTTTAAAGGAACCCGGACCAACATGGAGGAAAGCTGTTATTTTGAAATTACCAACAGACACTTAAATTTTATTTATATTAATAGACTAGCTGAGCCCGCGACTTCGTCCGCGTGGAAAAATTAAAAAGTAGCCTAAGTTACTCGCTATCACATCAGCTATAATATAAATAAATATATTATAAATAAATATATTATTATTAATATTATTAGCTATCTGCCAGTGAAAGTCCCGTCAAAATCGGTCCAGCCGTCCCAGAGATTAGCCGAAACAAACAGACAGACAGACAGACAGACAGACCGACAGACAGACAGACCAAAATTGTAAAAAAATGTAATTTTGGTATATGTACCGTGTATATATCAACAATATGCATTTAGTAAAAAGCGGTTATTTTATTATTACAAACAGACACTCTAATTTTATTTATTTGTATAGATATTGTGATTTGGCTATATTGTTTGAATTTGGTTTTATCCCCTTCGATCAGAAAGAAATTCATCCCAGAATAGATGTTAGAAATTTTCAAAATAATCTCATATTTTCACATAGTTTCAAAATATTTTTCTTGGATGGTACATTAAGATCTCCAAATTTTTTCGATCCCTCTATTATATTGTACGCAATCGACACGCTGTCGTTGATTAATACTCATATATTTCAAAAATCCCTTAGGAAGATAAACTAAAACCCACGCTTTGAAGTCGACGTTGAAATATATGAAAATAATTGCACGTCACGACCAGCATTTTTCGTTTAGTTTTGTCTTCGTACGTGTGGCTTGGAACGAAAATATATTTGAAGGAAAATTTCACATGTTCTTTAGGGTATTTAATTTTAATTATTACAATTTTTTAATTATTTTTTTAATTCTACTTTTAATTTTTTAAATTATAACTTTAAGTTAAGGCATATTCGGGCTTAATTACTGAATATGTCAAAGTCACGATCGTGATTTGTAATAGGTATTTAATTCAAAACAGTTAAGTAATTTTAACAAGAAAGGTATACAACAAAACAACTAAGGTACACACTTTTATATTTCCTGTATGTAATACATTAATGCGTCATTTAAAAACTACCTATTTTTTTCTTTCAATAATAACACGAACAGTGGAGTATGAATTTGGGACAGTTTAAGTGTACATTGCGAAGATCTGCATAATTTAAAATAATATTCGTTAAAATATATTACTTTATTAAAAATAATAATACACACACTACATGCATGTGACATACGTATATACACACATGTATACCTACTATTTTTTTACGGCTAAATTTTTTTTTCGGAATGTCTGAATTACTGCTGGCCTTTAGGTCCTTCACAGCGGTCGCGGGGTCGAGCAGAGTGCTCAGCCAGAGTTTAAGGATGAGGGTGGGCTGTACGCCTTTTGCCCTAAGGATGTCTCCTGTGAGACCGATTCTCGGCTACGGCTAAAGTCTGTCTTCAAACTTAAAACAGATTTTATTGTTTAATCTATGGTTGAATTTTGACTACAAGGCATCACTAGTAAAAAATAATTATACCACCGTTGTATGCTGCTGTAATAATTCAATGTTTGTCAATGTCTTATTCCAGTTTTGAAGGTAAAATAGCCGGTAAACCGTAAATCAGAGAGCACAGAATCGCAGCTGTGTGATTCTTTGCTCTGTGCGGTAAACTAATGCAAGTAGCTACATGTATAGCAACGCATCATTAACATCGTTTGTGTCTATGGATGATGTTTGTTTTTTTTTCTATCAGGAGAGCCATCTGCTTGCTTGTTAAGTCATAATATAAAAAAATCATCTAGATATAATATTTAAAATTCAGTTGCAAAGTAATTACAGTTATTACGTAGGACGGCTGGAACATTCGTGTGATTTTATGAGATTTACGTTCATTAATTTACCGTTTTAATATAACCAACACAATGGAGTTCTATTAATATGAAAATGAAAAACATACTTGTTTTCATGCAGCTTTATAAATAGAGAAAAATTTAATAGATTTAATATGGTTTAAATAAACTATAAGCCTGATATTTTTTTAATCTTATAGGTTAACAAACAAGCAAATGGTTCTCCTGGTTGAAAGACAAAATCTTTGCATATTGAAACGAGAAATGTTAATTGTGTATTTCTATTCGTATGGCAGAGTATAAATGTCACATGTATAAGTTTACCATCAGGGTTGGAATGCCATAATCTTGAAAACAACAGCAATAAGCTAAACTGCAATAAGCATCGTCGCTATTGCGGCAGAAATAGGTAAAGTTATTAGACACTTTTATTATTACACTTTAATTTCGCTTCGAAACATATATTTTTGGTTTTAAAAATAACAAAGAAAATATCGACATGCAGGATTTGAACCTGCAACCGTCTTTACCGTCGGCTTTAAGGAGACGGTCGCAGGTTCAATCCCTGCGTATCGATATTTTTCTTTGTTGTTTTTAAAGTTTTTCAAGTTTTTCCAAGCACGGGCTGATTGCTATAATACAAAAATAATATATTTTTAATATATTACTCAACCGGTTTCACATTTAAACTTGTATTGTTATATTATGTTATACATTACTACATATGTACTTTAATTTCAACATATTATTTTTTTTATAAAACATATATTTTTAATATGCTACCCAACCAGTTTCACTTTTTAGACATTTTTAGGATGTAATATACTTAAATATATAATTACACAGGATTATATACTTAAACAGGATGTAACATACTTAAGTACATACTTAAGTACATTACATCCTGAACTTGGTTTAAAAAAGTAATACCGGTTGAGATTGAAATAATAAAAATATATTTTTTGAAGTGATGTTAAAGTATAAGTGTAATAATAATAATAGTAGTAGTGTGTAATAACAATCAAATTTCACCAAATACCGACGATGGAAAGTATAGAATATAATATCGGTAAGGTGGTTGTACCAATACACTAAAATCAAACCATATTTTATAATGTAAAAAAAATTGTAAGTAAATATATTTTCTATGTGTAAAATGCTTGAAAAGTAAATAAAATTCATTACCTTAGTAATCGACATCCGCTAAACACAGCAACTACTGTAAATAGACACTACATAACATGGCACTTGAAAACGTCGATGTTCTAAAATATTAATCTTGTTTTATCATTTTGTAAATGTATTGACATCTTTTCTGTCTGTTGCTTTAAAAACGTAAAACCGGTTGAGTAATATATTAAAAATATATATTTCGAAGTGAAGTGAAAATACAAGTGTAATAATAATATACGTAATAGTGTCTACTAACAATGGAATTTTACCAAGTTCCGATAATGGAAAGTATAGAATATATAGGTAGTAGTGGTTGTACCAAAACACGGTCAAGTTGTTGCAGAAATCTACCACCTAGTTAGTAATCATGATGTTAATGACATATTTTAGCCTTCTTTCATATTTCACTTGTTGGTTAGCAATAAAGCATTTGTTGATATTTTCTTCTAATGGAGATCCGGATCAAGATGAGAAGAAAAATTAAAATTAAATTGAATTTTATCGTTGTTTTTGACCGCCTCGTTGGTTGAGTAGTTAGCGACCCTGACTACGCAATCAATGGGTCCGGGTTCGATTCCCGACAGGGACAGGCATTTGTGTGATGAGCACAGATGTTTGTGTTTCTGGGTTTGAATGTTTATTAAATATATTAGAGTATTTATATATGTATTTCTATATATTAGTATCGTTGTCTGGCATCCATACTACAAGCATATAATTTGCTTTCTTTGGGGTCACATCAATTCGTGTAATTTGTCTAGTGATATTTATTATTTAAAAAAATTATAAGCAGATATTATATTGTAAGAAATATAGTCATGTTGATCCATATTGCAACGCAACTGCAATACCTCTACACCCCATATTGTTCCAGGGCCCCTTTGTAGAAAATACCATCTGCCGGTCCGCAAGCAGATCAGAAAAGGTGAACAATTGTTATACGAATCACTACCATCGTGGTTACTGAGCGGTAGAGCTCTGTATTGTCTCAACCGGGTCTGGTACTGCCGCCACATTTACAAGTATTCTTGTCACCAAAACATCAGTACTTATCACTATCGTATTTCGGTTTGGAGGCTCAGGTAGCCGATAAACTTATGCATGTGCAATCAAGATCCCGTCAAAAGGATAGCATGATTAAAATCTTTGGTTTCTGTATACGATGGTTGTCTCTTTCTATTTGGAAGGTCATCTGCTCATTTGCTATCTTATGATATAGATAAAATAAATCTCTAGTACTGCGGATGTCTATGGGCGGCTGTGATCACTTGTCACCATGTCAGCTTCTCGCTCGTTTGACCGCTCTTTTTTAAAACAGCAGAGGTATAATATAGTTTATAAAATGTGACCTAAGAACAAATGCTTTATTACCATCTGGCAGCTAGATAGTTCTATAATATTTCGTCTGGGGTAGTACCTCTGCCTTACCTTTTCGGCCGCAGTGATAAATTGTAGCTACATAATGAAGGTTGTATTCTGGTTCAGAGGGTAAGTAAGTCAGTAAACTTATGAGTCTGGTAGTATATCACTGTCACATAGGGGCAACATTTTTGGTGTCTAAATGTGACATTTACCCTTTTCCACCATGTGATCCAAACGGTTGTTTACTGTCTAACGACTTTTACACTGACGATAGAAAACGACATGTTTCGATAAACTGAAATTACTTCATGAGCAATTTTGCGCAATTCTAATTCTTCTAAATAATGAGCACTTCAAAAGGAATATTTTTGAAATATTTAATCTACTCGTATGAGTAGATGTCTCCGGGGACTTCAGTTGCGTAAACCAAAAAACATTACTTTCCTATGTTTTGTCGTTACTAATAGTAGCTTATGTTACATGGTGAGGTATATTTCTTTTATTCGTGACTAGCTGACCTGGCAAACGGTGTTCTGCCTTTTTAACTACTCTTATTTTTTATTTTTTCTCAACTTTTAAACCTTCCCTGGAATTAAACAATTAATTCAAAACCAAAATTAGACAAATCGGTTCAGCCGTTCTCGAGTTTTAGCGAGACTAACGAACAGCAATTGATTTTTATATATATAGATTTTTTTTGGTTAATCCAGTAGTTTGAGTTTATCCATGACAAATTAACAAACAATCAAATCTTGCCTTATAATATTCGCTTGCTTGCTTGCTTTATTAGTGCAGGTAACAGATCTACCATTGGTTGCTCTTGATTGGTTGGATGATATTATTTACTTTCATGTACTATTTACTCGTCCAAACACAGTTTGTTTTAAATTTTGTAATTTATATTAATTTGGCAATATATTAATAAGCGAAGTAAAAACTTTGTACCCTTTTTACGATAATTACGCCAATTCTGTGCCAAATTTTATATTGCACCGATATGAAATTTGGCAGAGTGAAAGTTTATATTACGGAGGACTGCAGAATTCACTTACAGAATAATAAAATATGATTTTGGTTGCGTAGTGTCTATATAACCTGGTTGTTGTGTTAAGCGGCTTTTGAATACTTTGGTAATGTATTTTATGCGGCTTTACAGATAGAAAATATGCTGACCTATTATTATTTACAAATATTTGTTTACAGATATATTTATAATTACAGATATATTTATAGTTGTTTACAGAAATATTTATTTACAAATATTTGTTTACAGAATAATAAAATATGGTTTGGTTTTATTGTATTTACACTTTTCGCGCAACACAATACTCAACCCCAGACCCCCGAAACATGGTGCGCGGGGCGTTTTCAGACGGCTGAACCGATTTAGCTAATTTTGGTTTTAAATTAATCGTTGAAGTCCAGGGAAGGTTTAAAAGGTGAGAAATATAGAAAAAAAATAAGAGTAGTTAAAAGGCAGAACAACAAGTTGAAATTCTGTATGAAATTTGATAATGTTTACATATGTTACATATGTTTACATAATGTTTACATGGTGAAGCGTAAATAGCTGCAGAAAGGTAATATTTTAATATTATATGAATGGTAGTACGCGTTAGTTAGTAGTTATTAATTTAATATTAGAAAGCTATAAATAAATAAGCAATACGCACGCTATAAATAAATGTTTTATTTGACATAAATCGTAATATACACACATATACACTAATTTTATGCATCAACAAGTTAAATCGAATGCGTTAGTCAGCTCACCTTTTGTCTCGTTCGTTTTCACGTATTGCTATGCCGTAATTAACGCGATTATAAAGCATGATTCTACATGCATGCTCAAAAAGGTAAACTTATAAAACCAAATATGATAGGGTCACTAGCTGATCCGCGCAACTTCGCCCGCGAAAGTGCCCTCTTTATGAACGACATGTTAAATTAACATTTCCTTCAACCTCTTAGAGGTTAATTTAAAAAAAATAAGCCTTTGTTTGATTCCGGATGTTCAGCTACCTTCATGACAAGTTTCATTAAAATCGGTTCAATGGTTTAGCCGTGGAAGCGTAACAGATAGACAGCCTTTTACAATTATTAGTATGGATATTACGTAGAAAAATCTCTGGGATGTATAATTTGATCTACTTAATTCATGAAAATCTCTTTGTTTATTTTTGAAAGAAAGGTCATCTCTAGAGCTAAGAACAAAGTTTGAAAGTAAATGGTTCTGCGGCACATGATTTAATCAGTATTCTTAATTACTTATTTAAGTAGATTTTAATTAGTTTACTTAAAAGCAATTATGTAATTCAGGCAAGAGAAATGTGTTTTGAGGTAAGGTTTATTGGATCTAAAGTTAAAATTTTAATGTAAAATTATATAAAAAAATATTGTGTCCCATTGGTCGAGTGGTTAGAGGCCTTCACTACTCAATCGACGGGGTTCGATGAAGTTCGATTCCTATCAAATGTTGTGTGACGAATATTTGGGTGTTTATTAACACCCAAATATTCATGATCTAGTGGTCCAGCGTTGACCACATGAGGTCCCGGGTTCGATTCCCGGATCGGGCACTTATAAAAAGTGTTTTTTCAGTTTCCTGATAAACACAAAGTTGCCCTGGATTAGAAAGTGTCGGTTGGCGATAGGCTTGCCACCTATCACATTTGTGGGACCAAGTATCTTCGGCTAATCGTGGGTGCACTTGTTGTACCTCTGCCTAGCTCTTCGGTGATACGGGCGTGAAGATACTTATTAAATATATTCTAGTATTTATGTATATATTTCTCTGAACTAGTGTTATTACTCAATATTCATATCAAATATTACAGAGTACTCTGAAAAGGCCCCGCGCGCCGTGTTTCGGGGGTCTGGGGTCAAGTATTGTGTTGCGCGAAGTGTAAATATAATAAAACCAAACCATATTTTATTATTCTGTAAACAAATATTTGTAAATAAATATATTTTCTATCTGTAAAGCCGCATAAAATACATTACCTTAGTATTCAAAAGCCGCTTAACACAGCAACCAGGTTATATAGACACTACGCAACATAGCGTTTATAGCGTAGCGCATAGCGCAACAAAATCATATTTTATCATTCTGTAAGTGAATTCTGCAGTCCTCCGAAATATAAACTTTCGCCCTGCCAAATTTCATATCGGTTCAATAAAAAATTTGGCACAGAATTGGCGTAATTATTGTAAAAAGGGTACAAAGTTTTTGCTTCGCTTATTAATATATAGATACATATTGCCAAATTAATATAAATTACAAAATTTAAAACAAACTTTGTGTTTGGACGAGTAAATAGTACATGAAAGTAAATAATATCATCCAACCAATCAAGAGCAACCAATAGTAGATTTGTTACCTGCACTAATAAAGCAAGCAAGCAAGCGAATATTATAAGGCAAGATTTGATTGTTTGTTAGTTTGTCATGGATAAACTCAAACTACTGGATTAACTAAAAAACATCTATATATATAAAAATCAATTGCTGTTCGTTGGTCTCGCTAAAACTCGAGAACGGCTGAACCGATTTGGCTAATTTTGGTTTTGAATTAATTGTTTAACAATTTCTTCTGAGCAAACTAGTATCTAAGCAGGCTTTTAAACTTTATTGTAAGCGGTATTACTTAAAAAATAAGTTTTTTTATGTCACTAAGCTAGCAGAAAGTATTTCTTATGGAAAGATATATCAATCATCTATAGACATTAATGCTATCCGTGTAGCGGGTTAAGCATTTTTTGTAAGATAGCAAAAAAGCAGATTGCTCTACTAGTGGAATGAGACAACCATCGCCTATAGGCACGAAGAATGTTAATGATGCGTTGCTCTCTTAGTGGCAAAGTCTTAATGCCACATGCATAAGTTTACCTGCTACCTTACTCTGCAAATTGGAACACGACAGTGACAAGCGCTGACGTTGTTGTGGCAGGATTAAGTAAAGCGGCGAGACAATGCAGAACTCTAGTAGCTACGATGGAAGTGACACATATAGCCAATTGTAATTCTTACGAACTGCCTGGCATAACGGTAGATATTCTATTCTAATATTTCCTTTATAAATACGACTCTCTCTCTTTCTCTATGTGTGTGTGTTTGTAAGATAAATCGGACACACGCGAGCATGACGGCTAGTGAAACAAATGTACACACTACACCACATTAATGAAATGGTAGACTTTACCACCAAGTAGAGGAAGGAAAATACGTTACTAGTTAGCTACTTAGCGCGTTGCAAACTAGCCATAGGTAAGTACTAAATCTTAATGTAGATGCCAAATTTCCAAGTCTGGCACTTGGTCTCAGAAAAGTTGAGTTTTCAGAAAACTAAAAATATATGCAGAGTGCCAGAAATGGAATCCATTTAATTGGCACAGTCGCATGGAATATTTATTTAGACTGTATACAAAAAAGTAACTCAAGAAACGTAATGTCTTAGACACTGGATAATTTTTTAGATTTCATAATTTTTACACACGCTTTATATTCCGTTTACTGAATAATGACTGAATTAAAAGAACGCTTTTCGATATAACGTACTTAATGTACGTTACATGGAAAAGCGTTCTTTTAATACAAAACTAAAGTACTATGCCGAATGAGTCAATGATATTGTAATTGAACCACTAATAATCTAGTACAACGCGATCGCAGACAATGATTTCATCAACAATAACAAGTAATACGTGACGACACCTGCACTGATGTTAGTAAACAAATAAAGCAAAGAATGTTTTGAGTATTGTAGGATACAATTATGGATTAATTTGTTTGAAATTTGCTTTTTTTATTTTAAGTAATTTTACCATTACTAAATACTTATATGAACTAGTTAAAGCCGTGTATAAAATTAAATTGCTAGTGACAGCAGCACTTTGTATTATACGACACGACACAAAACTGGATTTGAATATAACTTTGTGTACTTGTTTTGACACCGCCATCTTATTTATAGATGTAATGAAATTGTAACAATGTCTGTCCATTGTAGATGTTAAAGAAAAAGGAGTATAGTAAATATAATTTTAGTAGAACAACAGAAGCATTGGCAATATTTTTTATATTTATTTGTCTGTATATAGTTTGTTTGTTCACGCATCACGCAAAAATTACTGAATGAATTCTCCGGAGGTCTAATTTAAAATAAAAAAAGACAAAATTATAATTAATTCCAAAATCCACGCGACGAAATCGTTGGTAAAAGATAGTAACGAAATAAAAATAAGTAAGTAAAAAATCCGTAAGACAGCAGATATATTGGTTACAAATACCTTACTCTTGAAACTTGTAAAAAATGTTGCTCAGTCAGCACTTGCTATCTGATTCAGCGCCGCACATGTTTTTGTCCTATTTTAGATGACTCAGCATTGGGGTGTAATGTTCTAACGTCCCATGGTATATTCACGTTCATTATGTCAAGTCAAGCGAGTCGTCTATTATTTTATCACACATCGTCTGAGATTATGTTAGTAAAAATCAATTAATTTCGAAACCTTCACTAAGTATTAAAACAAAATTTGTAATCAAATTCCAATGACTAACCCTAGATGTAACCCTGGAGGATAATAGACAGGGTTACTTTTAAAAGTCCGCTAAATTTTCAGAGGCTGTTCAGAATCGATATGTTTGATTTA
This sequence comes from Apodemia mormo, assembly GCA_036924255.1. Taxonomy (NCBI): domain Eukaryota; kingdom Metazoa; phylum Arthropoda; class Insecta; order Lepidoptera; family Riodinidae; genus Apodemia; species Apodemia mormo. Next base: position 41,801,633 of record JAUPFN010000001.1, on the reverse strand, counting down.
TGTAATAAAAACATAATTTAAAAATTAAAATTTTTAGTTTTATCCGACACATAAAAGCGAAACGCATGGACACAATTTGAAGTACGCAAAAACGAACTAAAATACGAGTAATAAGGCACTACCTTCAACCAAATTAAAAGTGATCGGGAAAAATGTACTTAGAGTGGCTAATTACATAACAGATACTATCGTAATTATAGATAAATGTAAAATGACACTCCGCCAGAATTACAGAGTTCATTCACAAGACTCGGTGCATCCAATTCCAGAACTTAGTGGGATATTTTATACTAATATTTTTATATTATATTGTAATATGATGTAATAATAATTAAAACGCACTTTCAATTCAACATTTTGTTCCTAACTTTAAGTTCCTTTAGATTAATTACTGAAGGAATTGTAATAAAATGTAAATCTGGCTTGCTTTCTATAAGAGAGAAAGAGAGAGAGAAAGAGAGAGAGCAGCACCGATTTTAATGCAGTTGACTTCATTAGATGCAGCTTTTTAAGTAATAGAGCTGATTTGATTTTTTACTCAATTGGCACATTTATCTTGAAGTTATTTAAAGAAAATAATGTTTCACAGAATTTTTTCAGGTTTTTTAAAATGTCTCAAAATTAGCTGTTTTGAATCGATTCAGATTTTCAGAAAGTCTAAGTTAAGCAAAACCCAATCGAATGCTACCAACCGCGTTTCGATCGGTCAAGCTGTTCAAAAGTTATGACATGTTTACTTACACATATACACACACATACTGATCTGGTGAAACTCGATTTTTGAAAATCGGGGCAAAATCAGTAACTTCCTTATCTATAATCTACATACGTAACGGTAAGTTAAAAAGAATTAACCAAATTGATAACTAAGTGAGTGATATAGACAAAGAGTATATAATCACTACGTTTTAATATAGATAGATAGATAACAAACATAAATATATATATACTAGCTGACCCGGCAAACGTTTTTCTGCCTTTTTAACTACTCTTACTTTTTTCTATATATTCTCACCTTTTAACCTTCCCTGGAATTCAACAATTAATTCAAAACAAAATCAGTTCAGCAGTTCTCGAGTTTTAGCGAGACTAACGAACAGCAGTTGATTTTATATATTTACTAGCTGACCCGGCAAACGTTGTTCTGCCTTTTTAATTACTCTTATGTTTTTTGTATATTTTCTAAAATATGTCGACTCTTCTCAGCGCGTGCAGTGCCATTCCGGTAGTAGCTGTAAAAATGTTGTACTCTCAAGTGTTTTTTTACATTAAAATGTCTCACAGTAGTTAAAAAAAAATCAAATATATTCGTATCAAAACGTAAGCGACTGTACATTTTAAGTTATTAAATTAAATGGCTCTGGTTTGCCGAATACTGCTTTAAAACATGTTAGGTATCCAAAAGTGGCATAATTTGACGTACCCTTAGAAGAAACGAAAAAATAAGAAGGATTCATATTAGTTACATTATTATCATTATCCTCTTCTTATCTACTGCTGAACATAGGCTTCTTTAATGGCACGTTACAATCTCTTCTGCTTTTAGTTTTTATCCCCTGCCAGCTATTTTGCGCATATCGCAACTCCACCAAGCTTAAAGAAGTCGTACGCTACGTTTACTGAAGTTAGATTTCTACTCTAAAACACGATTACTCCAACAGTTGTCGGTTCAGTGACATATGTAATCAAACTATTGCTTCTCTTTACACTGGTTCTCTGTTAGATCATCACATTTGGGATGATCCTTTAGAGAAGTTCTGAGCATAGCACTCTCCTTAGTTTGCATCGTAGTCTTATACTAACCTATTTAAGTTATACAAGCTTGCTTCTGAGTTTTATTTGAATTATAATTTTTTCTGAAAAGTGTGTATTTTACCCAAGAAACTTATTCTTTTGATATGTCGACGAAAAGTAATATTATAGTACTGCAAACTTGATAATGTCACAAAAAGAGCAACGCAATAAAGTTTTACCTATTTATTTTGTACTTATTCATTGGATACTTCCAACTTTGTAAAAGTACGCCAAACTTATTTAAAAGCAGCTGTTTGAAAGAGAATTCCAACTCTATTTTGAAACAAAAATGTGTGATAAGCATACCTTATATTTTCTTTTGAGGGTTCCGAAGTAAACTAGGAACCCTTATAGTTTCGCTGTATACGTCCGTTCGTTCGTCAGTTTGTCCGCATTCTAGCTCAGAGATCCTTATTACTAGAAAGCTGTAATTTAGCATGAATACACATATTTGTCACGACAACAAAATGGTAAGATAAAATCTTGAACAATATTTTTTTAGGGTAGCTCTTCTACATGTAAAGTACGGATGTTTATTGTTTTTCTCGTTTACCTCTTAGTGAGTTAGTCTATAAAAGAACCTACCCAATGCTACCCCTGCATTGGATAGGTTCTTTTATAAACAAAGAAAAATCAAAACGCAAACCGTAACTAAATAAATTGACCTACTATGCGTTCCAACTGAGAATAGGATCGCGCTTGTTATCAACTTCATATCACAAGTGTAAAATTAGTAATGTCAGCAAAAAATATTTTTGCTGTTCAAAAAATATTGCTGATTTATTGAAGAACAAATAACGTTTTAATTATATTATTTTCATCAATAAAAAATTAGTAAATTGCGATTTTTGTGGGTTTGGATTGTCTTTGTGCAGAATAGGCTAAAATATATCAGACTAGCCGTTCGTCTAATATACCTACCGTTCGTCATACGTATAACTAGTTAAATGAGTTCATCGTTACAGATGAAGTTCACATTTATAATTTTTATCAGAACTTTCGCATTTCTAATTATTTTTTGTGTTGTAGCACTCACCCCGTGCTTGGGAAACTAGAAAAACCTTAAAAACAACAACGACACGCGGGATTAGAACCTGCGACCATTTCCCTAAAGCCGGGACGCTCTTCCACTGAGCTAGTGTAATTCGAGGATGATCTCTATGTTCACAAAATCTTTATAATCTTTAATTTATCCAGTCGCTCGTATGTCCGTGTTCTTGACATGCGAGCTGAAAAGGAAAGGTCTATTATTATACATATGTAGAAACTGCCAAATGCCGCCCTTTAACTTAGTATTCACGGCACGGTGTCATGGCATAATTCCGATACTTTTTTCTTAGGTTCACTTAAAGATAGAAAGTGTGTCCTGAGTCCTGACCAAAACCGCACGCTCAATATAACATTGTACTTACTCGACTGTCTAATTCAGATTCGTGAGACTATAGTTTGGCTGAACACACCCTTAAACCTCAGATGCAATATTTGTTACAATATTTTGGACTACACTGATTTTTATTTATATTAAGAAAAATGATTACTTGTCCTTAATTTGTAAAAAAACCTTTAAAACTGTTGAACCTTTTTGTATTTTTTTAATTAATTTTCTTCATCTCAAAATATTTAAAGCATTTTAAAAAATCTAAACCCCTTGGATTATTAAAACGATTTATTTGAAATATTCTAGAATTTATTTTAATTTGAAACACCTTTAAGTTATTGAAGACATTACAAACTTCTTTCAGGTATTTTCTTGTGTGACAACTTGCCATTGTTCTTTGACAAAAAATGTACAAATAGACGATACATATTAATATAATAGTATAGATAAGTTTCTACAAAATAACATAAAACCGTTGTTATTATTTATTAAAACATATTTATTTTATATTTATTAAAACATATTTATTATATGTTTTTTTTAGATTTAACTAAATATAACTTTTATAAGCTGAGCCGGCAAACGTTGTTCTTTCTTTTTAACTAATCTTCTTTTTTCTATATTTTCTCACCTTTTAAACCTTCCCTGGACTTCAACAATTAATTCAAAACCAAAATTGGCCAAATCAGTTCACCCGTTCTCGAGTTTTAGCGAGACTAACGAACAGCAATTGATTTTATATATTAGATTTCCCGCTGCACAGAGACCAACGCATCATTAACATCTTCGGTGTCTATAGGCGACAGAGTATCATTGAAACAACCCTGATTTCATTAGAAAGGATAAGAGTTACGCGATAGAAAGGGATGCAACTTTTGGTAAATATAACCGTAGGCAATCATGCGCCGAGCGATCTGAATTAAACTTTCCGGAGTGTCTCTTCTGTACTTATACTATTATGTATTTAGTTACCCTACATTGGATAATACAATGAATATTTATTGATAGTAGGACATAACATTCGTAACATTTCGATTTTGTTTCTAGTTAGTAATTGTAAATACCTTGATGATACTTATTACTTATGTAAGCGGAATCTGTTGGAAATCTGTTAAAATTGCCTTATTGTGAAAGAGTACGCGTGTATTAAGTGACAAATATTGTATTAAATTCTCGGTTTACGTATTAAAATATATACGACAATTTAGTTTGAAAGATATAATGACACAGGTATAAAATTTTAAATTGAACACCACTTACCTCGTACTAATGTTAGTATCCCCAACGGCATCACCAGTATAGCTACCAGTAGATCCGTAATAGCTAAAGACATCAAAAAATAATTCGTCACGTTTTGCAGCCTTCTCTCCAAATAAATCGCGAGACACACCAACACATTACCAGCAGCTGTACACACTACTAACACCAACGCTATCAGCGCCCACCAATTATTAATCACTTTTTCTTCTACGACACTAGTATTATTCGCATAATATGTTCCATTAGTAATACCAAACAAATTATCATCTTCTACTGTATAATTGACAGTTTCCCAATTGTAATCCTGGTCGCTTATAAAAACATCCCTTGCATACGTGTTTTCAAATTCGTGTTCGTTCATTTTTGCACGTTACATTGCTTTCTTGTTTTCAATTTCATTTTTTGTTTGAAATTAATCATCTTATTTCATAAATGTGGTAAATTTCATTAGGTGGGTCCATTTTCTTGTTCATTCTCACAGTTTCATTCCAAATTCAGTTAGCATCTGTAAAGGAAGTAAAGTAAATTGAAAATGCTATTCAAGTGTCTCCATATTTCGTTCTAAAATTTAGTGCCATGTTCAGATAAGGTATTATTGTAAGAAAAAGGGTGCACTATTTGCACCTTTGTCGCTAAAGTAATAAAGTTGAAATTTGTCAATCACTGCTTTTTATGTTCGAATTAGTTAATAAGTCTCGTAATCTGTTAATTGGCTCATAGAACATGAGGTCATGGGTAAAATAACAAGATCTGGGGCGTGATGGTAATGCCACATGCGTAACTCTACCTATCTATCTTTCCTCCAAATCGGAATACGACAGTAAAACACATTAATGCGGTAGAAGAGTAAGGTGACTAATCAAATACCTAGGCGAGAAAGGAGGCCTACAACATCTACGAGGAACATATTTGTGCCTTAAATTATGCAGAAATTTGTCTCTCAGCAAACGAAAAACTGGCGAAACTACATACACTGTAACTATATTTTTTTAATTCTGGCTTTTGATTTTTTGGTACGGAGCCTTAAATCTTTTTTAAAATAAAATTAGCGTAATTTACCCCTTATACAGGTTGACTCATGGATTAAATGGATACGCCTTTCAAGACAATTTCTTAGGCCCTCAGTTTTACTTGCATTTACTCACAGAAATACAGAAATATAATACCAAAGAAATGTCATTTTTAAACATTATTATCTCATTTGACACGATAAAAAAGTACAACTTATTTCTACTTTTTCACGATATAATATTATATCTACAAAATATGTATGATATTTTTGATAATGATAGGAGCGTTTACTTATTTCCTCGGTGACACGCTCCGTGTGGCCTGTGGGTTGAATGGTAATAACATTAATAATATTCAAGGGACAAATTACACTTACTGATCTAACCACAAATGTTATGGGTGTTAGTCAACGATACTAATACATATATATACTGACTTGTATATTCCTAATTCACTATACGCATAATATGTATAGTGAATTAGGAAAGAAACCAATCTCAGGATGACAGATATTATGTCAAAATACACTCACACAAATATATATATATATACATATATATATATATATATATATATATATATATATATATATATATATATATATATATATATATATATATATATATATATATATATATCGGGGATCGAGCGTTGCGTATATATACGATTGATTGCAGTAGTGCGCAGCATGACTCGCAGACTCGCTCGAACCGAGTCCTCCCAAACGCATACATTGCACATGTCTATTCTGGGTATTGAAAACATTTTGTAGCGCGGGCATAACTTAAATAGCTAGAAAGATTGTAATTTAAGGTATCGTATTTTTACACATTTTTTGGGTAAGGCATTTTATGGTTTTTTTGGTGGTCATTATATTTCATCATTCAGTTCAGCGAGATATAAAATGGGATCTCGCTGAACTTAAAGGTCAGAGTATTTAGTTGCAATCACATCTTGTCTTTACTCCGTACTAGTTTTTGCCCGCGGCTTTGCTCGCGTAAAATAAGAAACTAAAGTGGCCTATGTCACTCTCAATCCCTTCAACTATCTCCACTAAAAAATCACGTCAATTCGTCATTTCGTTCGACAAACAAACACATACATACACTTTCCCATTTACAATATTGATATGGATATATGCAACCGTTCAAAAATTTAAAATGCCTTTATGTCGTAGGTATAATTTACACTTGAAATAAGTTCTGTAGTAGTCTGTAGTAACTGTTTATTATTTAGGTTATCGCATAATAAATGACTATAGACTAAAAAATAAATTTCAGAAATATCACACCTATGCGAGCGACGCGATGAATATAAAAGTCGTTGACCAAAATTGTGCGGCACAGACATATTTATTGTAAATATTGAATGTAAATAGTTTAAGTAAGGCAGGATAAATTGTATTTCGTTTAGTTTGTAAGTTTTTTGTAATAAATAATGTTTGTTTTCGCGTTTTATTCACCCTAAGACCTACATACAGCTTTGTTGTGTAGAAATAATAAGGCTTTATGTAGTTATGATCATTGCCTAAAACATATTACGAACAAAAAGGGTTGCTCGCTGTCGACAAACTTACGAGTCGACTCTTGCGAGATGGTATTTATATGCGGGATCTCAAACTTACAAAACCCCGATGGCCAGGAATGTACGCAAACTAAGACTCGCAGATCAGGACATAAACTGGCAGTTTAATTGTAAATATCTGGGAGTCAAGATAGACTATAATCTAACTATGACAGCTCACACCAAGACGATTGTGGGGAAGACACGGGCAGCCAGAGCCCTACTCTACCCAATATTATCATCAAAACTACCGCTGGCTCAAAAGCTGGCTATATACTATATATATACCGCCGTGTTGGTCCCGGCCTCCTTTGTAGAATAGGCCAACTGCCGTTCTGCCAGGCAGGTCGTAAAAGGCGACCGATTGGCTATCGAGTCACTACCATCGTGGCTACTAGGTGGTAAAGTTCTGCATTGTCTCGCCCGGGTCTGGTACCACCGCCTTACCTATTCCTGCCGCAATAGCGTCAGTGCTTGTCGCTGTCGTGTTCCGGTTTGGAGGGTAAGGTAGCCGGTAAACTTATGCGTGTGGCATTAGATCTCGCCACAAGATAGCAACGCACCATTAACATCTTTGGTGCCTATAGGCGATGGTTGACTCCATCAGGAGACCCATCTGCTTGTTTGCTATCTTATGATATAAAAAAAAAAAAATACAAAATGTATGTACGACCCCGCTTCACATACGCTGCCCCTGCTTGGCACCACCTGCTAAACAACCAAAACAAAAAGACCATAGAAGCTCAGCAGAACCAGACACTGAGGACGATAGTGGATGCTTCACGATACGTAAAGAACTCGGTCATCCTCAGGGATCTTCGAATAGAACCTGTCGAGGAATTCATCAAGACCCTGGCATTGAACATGTTTAGCAGAGCCGACATGTCAAGCCACGACCACATCAAAAACATCGGCCCATGGAGGTCCACCCCATTGGATAGAAGGTTATATCCAAGAGATGTAACCACTAAGACAGCTAAGGGTATTACGTGATGAAGTCGCCGCTTTCGCTGCTGGTCACCTGCCGGGCTTCCACCCAGAGCGGCAGACCTGCGCGGAGCGGCGTAAAGACTCGGGGAGTACCCTCGACCAAGCAGGATGACCACCAGACAGTCAAGACAACTCAATTCAACTCATACCTGAACGTGTGAAACCATTGCAGCACAAACGATCACCATTTCCATTACCACCCCTCCCTCCCGCTCAAGCCGCCACTGCGGGTTTGATTAAACCCGCAGTGGCGGCTTGAGCGGGAGAGAGAGAGAGAGGGAATCGTCAAAATAGCCATCAGACGTGTAAGAAAAAAGTATTTCCGTGTTTTTTTGTAAAATAATAAAGCAATTAAATTAAAAAACTACTTTGTTGTTAGTCATTATTTATATACAGAATCCCACGAATTTTTATATACGATATTTTTCGAGATGAATATATGCTATTTCAGGTTATCATCTATCTGTATGCCAAATTTCATTTAAATCAGTCTAACCGTTCTTACGTACACCAGTTTATAGCCTAGCAATATTATTATCATCGCATTTTACAATTTCTTATGCTGAAGCTGCACTTACGTCTATCGTCACAAAGCTTCATCACAGAATACTTAGAGACTATCAGAAGTCAATTTTACATACAAGTAATATTCGAGCATAGACACCTCTCACGGACTCCATATCTCGGACTGGTGAGGAACAAACTGTACTCGAATATCACATGTATGTAGATTGACTGAGACTGTTAGTCTACAGTATACTGTGGCTTCGTGCAATGAAACCATAAATCGATAAATGCAGATGTGACCGGCTACTATCAGTTATTTTCGCATACATTCCGGACTGCGTGTCTCTTAGCGCGCATATAGCTTTGGGACGATAGACGCAAGTGCAGCTCCAGCGTCAAAGACTATCGCTGCCTTTTTTTATCTCATAAGATCGCAAACAAGCAGATAAGTCTCCTGATGGAAAGAGTCAACCATCGCCTATAGACGCCAAAGATGTTAATGGCGCGTTGCTATCTTGTGGCAAGGTCTAATGCCACATGCATAAGTTTACCGGCTACCTTACCCTCCAAACCGGAACACGACAGTAACAAGCACTGACGCTATTGCGGCAGGGATAGGTAAGGCGGTGGTACCAGACCCGGGCGAGACAATGCTGAACTCTAACGCCTGTTTGCAATTACCCAATCTAACAATTTGACGGGCTTTTCTCAGATAATAAACACTTCAAAAACAGAGTACGGCTGCTGCTAAGATTTTTCTAGGTAAAAACTATTCAGTAACATTTTAAATTAACCGAGGATCAAATCTAGACCCTCATAATTTGAACTGAATAGGCTAAAAACAAGACCAACAACGCAGTTTAAAAATACCTTAAATTTATACACGGGTTCTATATACTTATATACATATTACTAGCGGATTTTATCAACACGCTTCCTGATTTAAACATTTTAAAATACTTTGGAATCTCTTTACATTTTTTAGGATTACAATTCAGAAATAATCGACCTGTATCAGTCAATGAGCTGTATACCCGTCCAGCTATTATGTTAACAACAACCTATGCAAACTTTTGCATTAATTATATTTATTATAACCATGTTTATGTTGAAATTGCTTACAAAACGACACTCAACAGTGAAGGATTTTAGAGATGGTTCACAAAACGTTCACTTGGAAATGCATTTCTTGTATTAAACCCGTATGTTCAGGTCTCATGGCTGCAGCTGCGAAAGCAATCTCTACTGAAGCGTTAGACTAAAATATTGGTCTCGTGGCACACGCTTATGTTTTAAATTTAAATTATCTACCTGGAAACGGTATCACATTTATTGGAAAGTGGAAACATGGATATTGCTTCGTAATTTGAGTGATATTGGAGTTTTCAGAAGCTTTAGGAATATTTTACTTGTACGATATGTTTTCTCCACAATTAGCATTATCTACTTTTAACATCATCTACTTCAAAATATATACAGTAAGATAAGCTACAATAATATTCTCATATACATTCACCTGATATAACAACAGAGTTTATTATTAAAATCCCATAATATGATGGGATAAATGTTTATAAATCTTGTAATAAGATTTTTTGAGTATTAACATCGCAAAGATTAAAATACAATCACATACAAAACTCATAGTACACTTCAAACATTTTCAATTTTCATTTCCTTTAAATCTTAACAAGGCTTTTGTTAAGATTTAAAGGAAATGTAACAAGCTACATGTCTACTCTAAAGATCAAGTTTCTTTGCTCGTTTTCCTTGTATTATGTACAATCAAAAACAACACTGGAACACAAAGAAGCATCCTCAAAAATACTCTTTACAGAATGTTGATGTAACTTTTAACAATCTAATTTTTTATTTGAGGTTTCTTATTTTTATCTGCTTTTAATTAAAAAAAAATACTGTAATACACTTTTTAGGGTTCCGAAGTAAACCAAAGATCCTTATAGTTACGCCATGTCCATCCGACCGTCCGCTGTCTAGTTTTGATATCCTTAGTACTAGAAATCTGTAATTTGGCATGAGTATCAGTCACAGCAACGAATCGGTAAAATAAAATTTTGAAAAATAATTTTTTAAGGGTAGCTTCTCTGCTTGTAAAATTGGTTTAAGTAACGTAAAATCAAATATCTTCGTCTCCCTCTGCTAGCTAAACGGTAAAAAATTAAAACTGAACTAAAACTAAAACGGTAAAAGTAAGAAAAAAATGTTTTGCTGGTATAGATTTTTAAATATAATTACACATCAAAGAGGTTATAATATGACTTTTTCTCCTCTAGTCAAAATTAATCGTTTTAGAGATGTTTTTAAGTTTAGGGGAAAAACGCAACTTAAAAAAAGATTACTTCATAAATATAAGCGATATTTTTTTGTTATTGTTAAAAAGTCTTAATGATATCTTTAATTTAGATTTTTGTTCTTTTTTTAGGGATACAATTTTTTCCTTAAACATGTAAAACCTCTGTAACTAAATTAATTAGAGAGGTTTTATAATTTAAGATACAGGCTTTAATTTTTAAATTAGAAATCTGTTTTTTTAATTTTAGGGATTTATCTCTTAAAATTGAATACCTCTCTAACATTTTTTCAAAAGCCCTTAGTACTTGAGCTTTAAATATACTTAAAAATACATTTACTCAAACATTGTTCACCTACAATCACTGATTACTGTTTTGAAGATGATTATAAAAACATGGGCTTACAATTGAAGCGAAGAAAACAAGGTTCCTACATTTGAAAGGAAAGTTACCAGAACGAATTTAAGAGTAAGCGTAGATGATTATATCATCCACGATATTTTGTATATCTTTGATGTACTTTAAGCAGGGATGGAAGCTACACCGCTGGTATAGAAAGATGAGTGTGTGTGGGGAACAGAGTGAATAGAGCGTTAGGGAAATTACTTCCAAACACTAGCCTTAGTTGGGGTTTCGTCTTGCCCTGCATAGTTCTGTGCTTACCCCAACGCTATTGCATTGAAGAGCGAGCTACGCATATAAAAAAGAGCATGAAAGTAGAATTAATGCGGTTGAAATCAGAGCGTTACAAAAAATATGTGGTGGAACATTCACGGATTGTATTTGTGAAACCGTGGTAAGAGAGAGTTTTGGATTAATAGACAATATCGAAGTAAAAATGAGAAATAGCATGCTCCGTTGGTTCGGACATGTTAAAAGAATGGCAGAGACCAAGACTGGCGTACCCTGATCAAATTGGTGGAGGTGGTATCAAGAGTCTTTGAAACTGGCGTATTGATATGAAGAAAGTTATGAATGTGCAGGAAGCTAGATAAACCTGTCCAGATCGTGCCATGTATCCGCCTATCCCGTAAGGGATTCTGCGTGACGATACTTCCGTATAAATAAATGTTATTCAATGACAAATACTCATAAATAAAAATGATTTAAACTCTGCATACGTGAATAGATATGAATATTTTCAACCGACGACTTCCCAAAACAGAAGGTTATCGTATGGGCTGTTTGTTTTTTTTATCATGTTTGTCACCTCTGAAGTCAACCATTTGTGAACCAATTTTGAAAATTTTTCATTTGCGAGGGCGTACTTCCCGCAAGGTGCCATTTTAATTTGACAAATATCTAATACAAAATTTTGGAGATATACAAAAAAGTCGGGTGCTGCAGTTTTATTGTGTTAAAAATATTCAGTAGCACAACATATTTGTCTTTTGATTTGTATGTATTTTATACTATTCTTATATGTGTGTAATATTTAGAAATATGTATTCAATTTTTTTATATATTACGTATTTATGTCTATTTTTATTTACGTAAGTAGTTAGTTTATGTGTATCTTGGTTGGTTGGTTGGTACCTATGTAAGTATATATATGTTATACAATTAATAGTTATTATTTTGTTATTTTAATTTAATCATATTTAGTTTAATCATAATATGAGGGTTATTTAAATATAGTTTAATCATTATATCGTAATATGTTGTTACGCACTACCCAAGCTTTTTGTCAGCAATACCAAAGGTAAACTGTGAGAAAATGCTTAATAGCATTAAGTTACGCCTTTGTACTTATTTGTGCAATAAATTATTTAATTAAAAATAAATAAATATCATATAATTAATTGTACAAAAAAAGGTATAAAATCTTTAACCCTCTAGCTTAAAAAATATAGATAAATACTTAAAGAACACATTTATTTAAATATTATTTAACTAAAAATTACAAATAAAATAGATTAAAGTTCATTGCATGCATTAATTATTGATATAAAATTATTTTGCTTTTCGTGTGCGTGTAGTTTAACACAATATCTTAGTATTTTGAATATTACTTATTTAATGATGTAATAATAGGAAAAACACATTCTAGCAGCATTAAATATCTTCAGCTTTCAAAGTATGTACTTTTTAAAAATACATATATTCAAACTTTGGTCAAGTACAATTTATTCGCAAATTAAATAGATTGAAATTTATTACTTAGCTATTTTCGGTATATATATGGCTACTTTTCTTTTAATACAACAATAATTAGTCTTATATTTGTCTTCGCTAGCATACCATATAATCAAATGAAATATATTAAAATTTATTGCATGGTTACTTTTGGCATAGATATGACTATCTTTCTATTAATACAGCAATTATTAGTCTTTTGGATACCATATATTAATAAGTATAAAACCTGCATGCCGAATGAAGTATTTTCTTAAAAGCCCATCTAGTCACGATAAAAGCAAGAAACGGGGCGATATCGGAAATGGCTGTCATGAATTATTTGAGTTATTCTGCTAACATGCAAATTCCCAAAATGTTGTTACACCGAAACAAAAGTGAAAATTTTGTTTATTATTTTGATACCAGCTAATCCGCGCAGTTTCGTCCGCGAGTAGATTAACACGTCGATTTAGCTTTTCTTTCAAACTTTCGTTCGTCATTTCGTAATATCAATCTTGATAATATTTTTTTATATCATAAGATAGCAAACAAGCTGATGGGTCTCCTGATGGAAATATAAAAGATGGAATACTAGGTGGTAGAGTTCTGCATTGTCTCGCCCGGGTCTGGTACCACCGTCTTACCTATGTTATGTATGTGTTAGTCACTGTCGTGTTCTGGTTTGGAGGGTAAGGCAGCCGGTAAATTTATGCATGTGGTATTAGACCTCGCCACAAGATAGCAACGTTCCATGACATCTTTGGTGTCTTTCCTTTCCATCAGGAGAGTCATCTGCTTGGTTGCTATCTTATGATATAAATATATCTAATATAATCTTTTTGCGGTATGCGGTAACACCAACATATATATATATATATATATATATATATATATATATATATATATACATACATAAATAATGGTAATATTATTATTGTAATATATAGTTAGTAAATGCTGTATACAATATAGTATTAAATAAATACATAAAAAAACAAACGAGTAATATTCATAATAATGTAATAGCAGAAAATATGTAGATATGTAAGCGGCATAAATTACGAACGAACGAAATAAATAAAACATATATAACATGTTTTCACAGTGAAAAAGTACAAGTGCATTCATGTAATATATTGCATTAAAATGCAATTCACCCGCCATTAGCCAACAGTATTGACTCCCATGGATGGTGTGACTCTGTCAGTTTGGTACCCTTGTCCTACATTTTCCTGCTGTAATTGGAAACACACAACAACAAGCAAGCGAGGCAAAGAAAACTGTATATGTTTATTGTTCTATAAGTTAAGTCCCGTTTTCACTTTGACTAGTGCGAGTGCGAGTGTCTAATGCAGGTGCTTAGTATTAAGCAAAAAATACGTGAAGACAGCCGTTGATTGGTGCAAGTGATTAGTATTCAGCGTAGTAAAAGTGAATAGATGCTGAATACTAATCACTCGCACTGATCAACGACTGGCTTCACGTATTTTTGCTTAATACTAAGCACCTGCATTAAACACACGCACTCGTACTAATCAAAGTGAAAACGGGGCTTTAAATGAAGTAATGCCACGTGCCAATAGTATATGAGTATTTCATGTCTATATGAGATGCTCGTCTCATTCCATTCCATCGGTACAAACATCTGATTGTTTGATATGTTGTGATATAAAAAGCTTCGCTAATTATTTACGTTACCGTCGTTGTTCTTAATCCAACATGGCGGAAGTTTCAATATCGCGAGCTATTATTGCCATAACAACGTTTACGATACCCATGTCAAATTATAGCGTTTTTATATTTGTGGTACATAGTAATAAAGCTTGTGTTTCAAATACAGTACACATTTTAAAGTCGAATATGAAAAAATTAAGCCATATTTTTACAACGTTTTTATCTCAAATCGTTACTGTGGTGTCGACTTATTTTTGCTCTTACTGTTAACGTTTGTTACTCAATCACGCAAAACTACTACACGGATTTGAATGAAATTTGTCACACCAGTAGATGATGACCTGGAATAGCACATAGGCTATTTTTGTCCCGGAAAAAATAGATGATCCCGCGGGATTTGCCATAAACTTTTATAATGCAGCGGGCTGCACGCTGCAGCTAGTAAAAATATGTTTATTTATAAATAATTGAGAATTGTTGCTGCGCTGTGACACATGTTCTATCTGGGCGACCTGACATTGCTCGTATGATATATTTTCAAGCACTACCTAAACCAATTTTAATAGTAAAAAAACTATCTAAATACCAAAATTAGTCAAAATCGTTAGAGCCATTTTGGAAAAATTAATTTCGGAGAATTATTTTAAGTATAGGATACGCAAAGACTTCTATATACTACACAAGGCATGCGCTACGCACTAAAGTGCAGTCCATAGATTGCACCTACGTCAGATAAGAGCTCATTGAATGAAACGCGTAAACGCTATGAAATTCACGGTAACAACGATAAATTAAATATTGCTTGTATTTATGAGTTATTATTATCCACTAATACATAAGAGTAGTATATACATAAGAGTAGTATGATATTGTAAAAAAATAGATGATATGAAAAAAAAATATAAGCCCGCTGAGTTTATTCCGCCGGATCTTCTCAGTGGGTGGCCGCGTTTCCGATCCGGTAGTAGTTTTTAAAAAAATATGTTGACGTGTCAAAATAACTTGTAAAAAGTTTTATTGAATACAGTATTTCTAATATCTAATTTATTAACGGTCCAATGCCATTGGCAATTAGCATGCCACCATTACCTTTCCGTTTAATAAGCTGCATGATGCGATCTACAAAAATCCAAAACATATACAAATAGTAGCTTTTATATAATTTGTACTTATGCCATAGTTTAGATCCCCTCAAATACGATAAGATATCATGTAATCTATCTTTGATTTATATTATTAGGTACTCGATTAATCTGACTGTAATGCGGATTTAATCAAAATATTAAACCCCTATAAATTTGGTCCGCAACATATTAAGCTTTGTCTTCGGCCAATCCCTATATCTGTCATTATTTCATGTTACCTACCACTGTTTTCTTAATTGTAGGCCTTTTCATCATCAGATGAGCGCATGCGTAGCCGCCATGTTGAAACGGCGGTAATTCAAAAAATTCGTACTGTTTTAATCAACAATGGCTGGACAAGGACTATTATCTCCACA
The DNA here is from genome assembly GCA_036924255.1 of Apodemia mormo. Lineage (NCBI taxonomy): Eukaryota > Metazoa > Arthropoda > Insecta > Lepidoptera > Riodinidae > Apodemia > Apodemia mormo. The sequence goes on along the minus strand of JAUPFN010000001.1, from coordinate 41,785,525 downwards.
AAGAAATAAATTATTGGAAAAAACCATCGATGGTGCTTCACTTATTTATGATTCAGTTGAAGCTCATAATTGTGAACAATTGAAAAGGTGGCTAAAATTTATTTTAGCCACCTTTTCAATTAATTGATTATTATTTGATTTGTTTGAAAAACAAAAAACCTTATTAATTGATTTATCAATATGTTGAAACTCTTGATAGCTTAAAGGATCAGGGTTTTGTTCAGTTGGACCACTTTCTCCAAGAAAATGTAGTGAGCAAATATAAGTATCCTTAGTAACATTATCAATAGATCTAAAACCTCGGTCACTTCTGCCACATTTTTTCACCCATAACTCACATTTCGCACATTTTACACATGCTTTAATGTGTAATTTGCTTGATGATTTGATTATTTTTTTTCGATATTCAAGACAAGGCTTTGGAAAATTTATAAAATAGAATCTATTGGTTTTAAATGATTTGTATCGTGTATCACTTTTACATACTCCATAACAACACCGTTTTGTTGTTCCTTTTCGTACAGACAACATAATTATAATGGAGTACAAAAATTTTTTTCCGATTATTTTGACTTACTACTTATTTTTTTTTTCACTTTTTTTACAATTAATCAACTTTGATTTATATTTTAATTTTTGATACACGGATAGCGGACAATTTAGCATGGTTGTTTACAAAAAACAGTACGAAAAAGATGGCTGATTCTGACGCATGCGCACAAAAAATTTTTGTGATGAAAAGGCCTATTAATGATTTATATCTCTCAAGATAAAAATAACAAATATTAAAAGGAATAAACTTTCACTCGATCTTGAAAACTTCAATTTAAAATCTATCTAAAATGTTTTTCCTAGATCCAAGCTATAAGTGTATGTAAAGACTATTTTTTAAGGCAAATTCACATAGAGGTGGCGTCCCAGTATCGTACGTAAATACTAGCAAACTTGGTCTGTTGGAATTTCCCACAAACTTAAGACTAAATTGTCACAAAGAACTTTATCTATTTACCATACAATAATATTTTCCAATATATATATATATATATATATATATATATATATATATATATATATATATATATATATATATATATATATATATATATATATATATATATATATATATATATATATATATATATATATATATATATATATATATATATATATATATATATATATATATATATATAAATTAACCATGTTTTACTGTTATCGTAGCAAATGAGATGACAAGGTTTAAAAATTACCCTCGAAATGATTTTATTTCGTTGGTAAGAAGTGTAACTAACTGTATTTCTCTATGTCATTGCAAGCTACGCTGCCAAACTAAGAAATTGTCTTGAAAAGTGTATCCATTTAATCCGTGCTTTCTAATGTCAAAAGAATTTTTAAGATCGGTCGAGTGCTTTTTCAGTTTAACCGTTATAAAAATGCAAATATTTTCTCTTTATCACATTTTTTTTAATATGTAAATAAATTTCCACGGGACAAATTACACTTACTGATCTAACCCCAAAGTAAGCATATTTGCTACGATAACATGGTTTATTTCTATTTTTTTTCAATATAATATAACCTACAAATGTATGAAATTTTTGGCAGTAATAGGAGCATTCACCGTTGCGAGCATTGCGAGCATCGCAACTATTCTAGTTTTTAAAGACATATTATTAGCCTATTAAATAATTTGAACACCTTAGCCATTGAGAGTAAAAAAATAAGTAAAATGTATAGTATTTATGTCATGTAATTTTTTAATAAATTTAACTTGTTTTGCAATTAATTCATTATACACTAAGTCGAGAATTATCTTTGTTTTCATTATTTCCTTGTTATGCGTTGTATGGCAGAAATATCTAGTACTAGAGATAAGCTCGCCCATTGTAGATATTTGGTTTCTATTACTGTTATTACGTTAGTGTTGCTGTATACAATAAAGAATTAAATAAATAGGTATATAAAAGACAAACAAGTAATATCCATAACAATATAATAGCACAAAACATGTATCAGCAATAATAGTTGTTTGACAGATGTCGCTTTACTCTGACATTGACATATCACACTACGCGTCAATCTAATGTGAATAGAGCCTTAGTATGTGAATACCATTTAAACTCGCTTCCACATGCTTTTCATTGACAAATAAAATCGTTCGATATTTCCATTCCATTACATTATTGACACTTTAATTACTTTACAGTGGGATTGGCACAGAATTCTACTTTTTAGCAAATACAGTGAAATGTTCGAATTGCTTGTGTACATTTACGATTTATATATTTCAAGAATATATTCCCTATGGAATAAATATGGAGAATCTAAAATATACATCAGCTGGAAAAGTACTGCCGTTGTTCTGGCGCAAATCAAAAAACACATTCATAACCACCATTTTTGCGGCAGAAATTGCTTTTAAAATTTTCATCCGTATAAGAGACCTTTTATTATAATGGACAATATCTCTAAGTATTATGATTAAAGACTATGTGGTAAATTATTGTGTAAAAAATTTGTTTCTTCTAAAATCTTATGATAGTAGCTGAAAGAGTTTGCAACGTCACGCCCTTGTTCGGTACCACTGTTTGATCTATTTCCGCCGCAATAGCGACGATGCTTGTCACTGTCACGTTTCGGATTAAACGGTAACATAGCCGTTAAACTTATGCATATGGTTTTAATATCTTGCGTCACAGGTGGCAACGCGTAATTATCATATTTTGTGTCTATAGGCATTTCCTTTTATCAGAAAATCCATTTGCTGCATTTATTTAATGATACTAAAAATATCATTTACCAAAGTCGAATCGCTTTTAAGTATTTTTGACTACTACATATCTACACTTTCATGTCAACATTAGATAAACTAAAAAGTAAACCCCTTTGTTTGTTACGATTTAACCGCTAAAACGCTGGCCTTGTAATACAATTAAGAGATTTGAAACTTACGAGAAAATATAGGCTAATACTTTTTAAAAATAAATACTTAGAAAAAGCGAGGTGAGTATAATGTAGATGATGTCCACGAAGGTCAAGTCGCGACTGTATACACATGATAGAGACATTTTATCATGTAAAGGGGGCCTCAGACAAAAAATAGTATATTTGGCCAGTGCCACGCAGTTTTTTGACTTCAAAACTTCTAACAATCAATATTTATGTTAGTTAACATCTTACAACAATCAATAATGAATTAAGTACATTAAAATCCTAAAAATCCTTGAAAAAGTAAAACCGGTTGAGTAATATGTTAAAAATAAAGCGAGACTAATGTACAAGTAATCATTTAATCGTGTAATAATAATGGAAATTCACCAAGTGCCGACGATGGAAAGTACAGAATATATCAAAATATGGTTTTATAGTTTCCAATATTGCCACAGATGCACAATGAAATTATCGCACTGTGCAAAGTGACGATTCTAAATGAACTGTATACTAAACTGAGATAGGCAGCAGCGAGTTAGGGCGGACCGCATCGCAACGAAAAATGCAGTATAGCACATTGTGACGGGCCGCAGCGAGGCGGAGCAGGCCCCGTGTTGGTCCCGGGCTCCTTTGAAGAATAGGTCAACTGCCGTTCTGCCAGGCAGGTCTTAAAAGGCGACTGATTGGCTATACGAGTCGCTACATCGTGGCTACTAGGTGGTAGAGTTCTGCATTGTCTCGCCCGGGTCGGGTACCACCGCCTTACCTATTCCTGCCGCCATAGCGTCAGTGCTTGTCACTGTCGTATTCCGGTTTGGTGGGTAAGGTAGCCGGTAAACTTTTGCATGTGGCATTAGATCTCGCCACTAGATAGCAACACACCATTAACACCTTTGGTGTCTATAGGCGATAGTTGACTCTTTCCATCAGGAGACCCATCTGCTTGTTTGCTATCTTATGTCATAAAAAAAAAGAAAAAAAAAGTACATTTCCGTATTTCTTTCCAAATATTATTCTTCTTTGTTGTGATCATATTAACGCGGATCTTCTAAATAATATAATTTTTTATACCCTTAAACTTAAATTATTAATCGTTTTTCATATTTACGCGATTTAATAAATAAATACTCAAAATACGGAGGAACAGTTGTGCGCAATTCCGTTTGCTATTGCACGCCGCAACGTGGCGGAGTGGAGCGAATCTCATTTACCAAAATCCGCTGAACAAAGACCCGCCTCAATACGGCTTGCTACGCCCCGCCATAGTACGCGATACGTAATGCGCTTAATGATATATATATGCTATATCTTCACGTATTTATGTATAAGTTTCCATAGTCTCCATGCGAAATATATGCCTATCCTATGACTATTTTGAGTTTATATAAAATTTATAAAAGTGATCTAGACAGATTTTAGCGATACAGTGCGGCCTGTTGAATACTTTCTCAGTGTGTTCGGTCTTTAAATATACAAATATTGTTATAGCAAGCATGTTTTACCAACTTTGCCAGTCTGAGTTTTTAAAATTTTGCTACAGAACTTTTTCTTTTGGTTTCCCCGAACATTTCAACGTCAAACTTTATACGAGATGAAATTTAAAAGGTATTAAAGTTTGTAATGCGCTTAATGATATATATGCTATATCTTCACGTATTTATGTATAAGTTTCCATAGTCGCCATGCGAAATATATGCCTATCCTATGACTATTTTGAGTTTTTATATTGCATTGTAAAGCTCCACATAAATAATTTTGTACAAAATTAGTTTTATCCCAATATAAACTATATTTTTCTTGCACTCGGAAAACTAATAGTGCTGGTGGTATTTTTAATTCATTGATTTTTACAAACATTGAGTGATTTACCGCTAGTTAATTTTGTTACACTGGAATTAGTTATGTATTTTACGTGCATATGTAACAAATATATACTTGTAGTGGTAAATATATATCAAATAAAAAAACACTATTACGACCACATCTCTGAAGAAGTAGGCATAATTGCGCCTATAGTCAGCCAACTGTGTGAAGTTCATTCGTGTTATATTTATTTTTTGTGGGCATTGATTTGGTTAATTTATTAGCTAGCTAGATTAGATTAGACTAGCTGTTGCCCACGACTTCGTCCGCGCGGACTTCGTTTACTCCGCACAGCTCCTCTCCCGTATGCGATAGCGTGATAATATGTAGCCTATATGTTGACCCGACCTATAAGTAAAATTCATGCAAACTTTGAAGTGAATCCATGCAGTACTTTTTGAGTTTACCCCGGACATAAATACAGACAAACAGACAAACAGACAAAAATTCTAAAAACTATATTTTTGGCTTCGATATCGATTGTAGGTCATGCCCCAATTATTCTTTTAAAAAAAATATTCAATGTACAGTTTTGACTTTCCTACGATTTTATTATATGTATAGATGTTCTTATACTATTATCATTACATAAATACAGCGCTTAAGAGATACAGAATATAGGTGTATCAAAAAATTAAGAAAACGTACCATTTTTACGTTTTCGGTGGCCATTTCTTTTATTGTTTAAAATCATTAATATATGAATTGAAAATTCATAGTAATATTAATATTAAAATATAAGATAATATAGATAAAATTAGCTTATATTTTAATATTAATATTACTATGAATTTTCAATTCATATATTAACTATTTTCCGGCTCCTTTGTAGAATAGACCAACTGCCGTTCTGCCAGGCAGGTCGTAAAAGGCGACCGATTGGCTATGGAAGTCACTAACATCGAGGCTACTAAGTGGTAGAGTTCTGAATTGTCTCGTCCGGGTCTGGTATCACCACCTTAAATATTCCTACCCCAATAACGTCAGTGCTAGCCACCGTCGCGTTCCGGTCTGTAAGGTAAGTTAGCCGGTAAACATAATAATCATAACATGTGGCATTAGACCTCCCCACAAGATAGCAACGCACCATTAACATCTTTGATGTCTATAGGCGATGGTTGACCCTTTCCATCAGGAGGCCCATCTGCTTGTTTGCTATCTCATAATATAAATTAATAATAACCACCCCCCTCGAAATTCGGTTATAAACTAAATAATAAATTGTATTTTAAGTTTGACAACAGACTTTAGCCGTAAGAAAATTGTATACATGTGTGTCACTTGAATGTAGTGTATCTTACGTTTTTATTAATTTATTGTATAATAGCTGTTGCCTGCGACTTCGTCCGCGCGGATTTCGTTTACTCCGCACAGCTCCTCCTCTGTAGGTGATAGGTGATATCCTCTGAAATTCAAAAAGTACGGCATGGATTCACTTCAAATTTTGCATGAATATTACTAGCAGGTCGGGGCAACATATAGGCTACATATTATCACGCTATCACCTAGGGGGTGGAGCTGTGTGGAGTAAATGAAGTACGCGCGAACGAAGTGGTAGGAATTTCACTATTTTTTAATATAAGTACCACAGGTTATTTTTTAATATCAATAATTAGTGTCATTTATGATAGTCAATAGATCTATTGATAAATAATATTTTTGATGACTACCGAGGCGACACGATAAAATGACGCAATCAGTTTGAACTCACATATTATATGACAGAAATTTCACTATTTTATATGGTAACACAAGTTAATTTTGTAACAACATTTTATACCATTGTTACAAAGTCAACATGAGTTAACTAAGTGCCGTGTAAACACGAACAAATTATTTGCGTGTTGTTTTGTTGTTAATGAGAATTTCTGATTATTCAATAATGGTTTGTAATTAGTAGACTTGTATTCTACGAACCAGATCTATTATTTATAACTTATTAATATTAGTATGAAATAAGGGAATAGCAAATAGAAGGGAAATTATAAGACTGAATTCTATGAACAAATATGTTGCGGTCTTTACATAACTGGCGTGTTTATTGAAAGACGAATCTGCAAGAGTCGCACTCCAGTTTATTATTTATATACAGGTTAAAATACTGTACATTTTGTAAAATATGGTCATATTATTATGTAACCAATAAAAATGTAATAAAAAGAGACTGTCACTTAACTTCATAGTACACTTCAGTGTTGTAATATTCAAAAAATATGGTCACCGTGCAAATGACGTACCTTAACACTCGGGTTGCGGCAATTAATCACTGTTTATAAACATCATTACTTAAAAAATAATTTGCTTACTTCAGTGTTAAATGAAATTAAAAGCTATCTAGAAAAGAAAATAGAAAACAATGTGTCGAACTATCAAAAGTATGTGGGAATCGCAGAAAAATTTATACTTCACAGTATCGCTGTAGCAACAGAGGAGTACCAAAGTGGCACAGGGTAGCGTTTTAGGATCCTTACTTTTTTTAATTTACACTAATGATCTTCCGGACTGCATCCATCATTAATCATTATTATTTGCACACGACTACCCTACTCACTAGATGTAGAAATAAAAACCATTTAGTAAAAGAAACAACTGAAACCTTACTCAAAGTTTCAGAATGGTTAAAAAGTAACGATCTAAAAATCAACTTGACCAAAACAAAACTAATAGAGTTTCAAACATATCATAGTAAGAAAATTTAGAATTCAAGTATGTTTTGTAATCCTGTTTCTATAGAAAATTTAAATTATGCCAAATTTTAATTTTAAGTGATTGACAAACATTGCAATTTGAAAGCACACATTGATTCACTGTTTAATAAAATTGATAGATTTGTCTGTTTTAAGACGAATATAAGAAATTTCAAATATAAAGGCTACATTATTAGCTTATCATGGATATGTTTCACCTATTTTATAATCTAAAATCCTTATTTGGGGAAATTCAGTAGATTTAATTAGAATTTTTAAAGTCAAAAATGTATTAGAGCTACATACAATGATAATCAGCACCATGCTTGTAAATAACTCTCTAAAACTCCTTGGCGGTATGCGTATTTGTAAAAAAATACCAATATTTGTTATCATTACATAGTATAAAACGAAGCCGCTTTCTCTGTCTGTCCCTATGTCCCTATGTCCCTATTTATGCTTAAATCTTTAAAACTACGCAACGGATTTTGATGCGGTTTTTTTAATATATAGATTGATTCTTGGGGAATGTTTTAGTATACAAAATTTTCCGATATTCCTACGGGAACAAAAGCTACGCGGGTGAAGCCGCGGGCAGGTTGCTAGTATAGAAATATAAGGGAACACATGCCTTAGAAATAGTAGAAAACTACATGCCTTGCTAAAAACTCAAATGTCTATAAAAATGCATGTTGTATGACATACAATCATATTCCTAATTCCTTAAAAAATGCCTTTAAATAATTTTGCAAAAAGTTATTTATTTTGATCATAGAAAAACGTACAATTTTTTTGCTGATAAGATAAAATAATATATTAAAAAAATACTGTTTCACCAAAAATTTCTCAAAATCTCCTGAGCCGACTTAGTTTGAATTTTCAGAAAGTCTAAGTTGAGTGGAATCCAATCGAATGTCATCAACCGCGTTTCTTTCGGTCCAGCCGTTCAAAAGTTATGAGATGTTTACATATACACATACATATACATACGTACAGACATACTGACATGATCGTGAAAATAGTCTGAAAAGGTTCCTAGGACCTCAAAACGTGGAGATATGGTGAAAAATCGATTTTCGAAAATCAAGGCAAAATCAGTAACTTCCTTATCTACATAATATGTACGTAGCGGGAAGTTAAAGAACTCCTAAATAAAAGAAATTTAGGAAATTATCTACAATTTATGTCTTGACTATTGTCTAAGTTTGCCAAAAGCTAGTTGTAATATACATATGTATACAAAATAGTATACATTTGTATATAACTAGCTACAGCGTGCAGCCCGCTGCACTATAAAAATTTTTGGCGAATCCCGCGAGATTACCAAATTTTTCCGGGATAAAAAGTAGCCTATGTGCTATTCCAGGCTACCGTCTACCTGTGTGCCAAACTTCATTCAAATCCGTTCAGTAGTTTTTGCGTGATTGAGTAACAAACATCCATCCATCCAAACATACAAACTTTCACATTTATATTATTAATTAATATAGATATGTGTCAAATGAATGGTAGTATGTGTAATGTTTATTTTTCAATGTATTGTCAATACATGTTATACATGTTATCCATACTATCCATACTATCCATACTTCCATACTAATACTATAAATGCGAAAGTAACTCTGTCTGTCTGTCTGTCTGTCTGTTACGCTTTCATGGCCAAACCACTGAACCGATTTGGATAAAATTTGGTACAAATATAGTTTGAGACCCAAGAAAGGACATAGGATAGTTCTTATCCCGGAAATCTCACGGGAACGGGAACTATGCAGGTTTTTATTCTAGAATTTTTTTCATGCGAACGAAGTCGCGGGCACAGCTAGTATATAATAGTATTAGCTTCCTGCACTTTTTCGTTACGTAACTATTAAGTGTATATTCTAATTTCATACTCCTGCGTGCGCCTAACTAATATTTATGTTTCACGTATTAATAAAAAAGTATCTTATGAATAATTACTCTATAAAATAGATCCTACGTTTTTAAGCATCTTCGCGTCCTACGGCAGTTAATTTTTTTTTAAATTTTGCATAGTTATTTTAATTATGTTGAATGAAAAGTGAATTACATTTCGTTAAGTTCACTGTAAAATATAGCCTATGTTTCAGTACAACCATGGCCTATAATTAGGGTGGAGCTACACGAAGTATTTATAATGTTATGACTTAAAACTGAAATTGACTTTTGTTCTTGGAAAAACTATTACCATTTAACTTGTATTGTATAAAACTTATAAAAAATTAAATTTCTACTGCAATATGAACACGCTAACTTGTATTCAGTAGCTTGATGTTTATACCTGAAGTCAGTTGCTACTAAGTTCCTCCTGAATTTTAGACCTGTTTGAAATTAACAGTTTGTTGATTAAATAGTGACCCTATTGGGCTAAAAATCATTAGTATCTAGGTTCAAAATTTGGCTTGAGAAAAAGTGGTAACTACTTATTATTAGACTTTATTCTTGACATAGTGGTAAGACGATTCAGCTAAGATCTTGAGATCGTTTTTTTATTTTAATGATAAGATTGCAAACAAAGAGATATCTCTCCTGGTTGGAAAAGACAAGCTTCGCCTGTAAACTCCAAATATATTAATGGTGCGTTGGCATCCACGTAGCGGGATAATAATGCCATATGCATAAGTTATGCTACTTTACTTTCCAAACTGGAGCATGACAGTGATAAACATAATACTATTGCGGCAGGAATAGGTAAGGCGGTGGTAGCAAATACCCGGGCGAGTCGTTACGGAACTCTACCACCTAGTAGTCACGGTAATCGTGACACGTATAGCCAGTCGGTCGCTTTTTACGACCTGCCTGGTAGAACGGCAGTTGGCCTATTCTTCAAGGAGCCCGGACCAACAAGCGGAAATTTCTACTAGTAACTACTACGGTGTAAGGTTTATTTTTATTAATTTACTGTATTTCTAATGCATATTATTTAAAATTATAGGTACTCGCAGTCTTTTGAAATCAAACGCCCGGTTTCGCAGTAGTGGTCATTTAGAGCAACTGCGTAAGCTCATTTCGAAAAAAATTCTTCCAAAATGTTAATCTTTAACTTTGCCAAATTTTATACTTCACCGTTCGCGCATTTGTCGGGAAAGGGGGCATAATTTATTGTCGGGAAAGGGGGGAGGGATACTTCACGTATTAATGTAAAGATCGCGTTATTATTCTGTTCTTTCCAATCACAAGTTAAATAAAATTGAACACTTAAATCGATTTTCACATAAACTTATCTCTGATTTTCAGCAATCCTCTGAAATGAACTTTGTTTGTGAATCAGTTATGTGATTCAACGGTAAATTTGGCGCATTGCCTTTATAAATATTTTGTTACTGAGTCCTTTTAATAAACAATTTACTTGTTACGTGAAACGAAAACTTATTACCCATTTTACAAATACCGCTTACTGAGGATTAGGAAATTTTAAATAATTAAAATTTTTACGAAGAAAAAGTGCAGAAAGCTAACATATATTTCACATTTATTTCATATACTACACATCAGAAGAGGATTACAAAAAAAAAAACATTACAAAACTACCGTGCGTTTGCCACACGCACACACACACAAACACATAGACACATTTTTATATAAACACATACACACACACACATATATGTAAAGATATACTATTTTCATTCTATATTTTATATAAAAAAACTTGTACTGTTTCAAAATAGACACTTATTTACATAATAAACATTTATTGTGAAATAATTCGAATGTATTCTATACTTTTTATCGTTGGCACTTGGTAAAACTCCATTTTAACATAATATTTATTAACTGATAACACTTGTACTGTTTCACAATAAGATAATTATATTTAATTTCCGACCGGTCTCGCTTACACAAGCATCTTCAGGGTATTTACACTTACTAACTCTATTATTACTATTATTACTATGGTATTTACAGTTAGTAAGAGTAAATGCCCTGAGGATGCTTGTGTAAGCGAAACCGGTCTGAAATCTAAATATATAAAAATCAATCCCTATTTTCCTTGGTCACGACATCACGCCTGAATGGCTGGTCCGATTTCGGTAATTTTTTTTTTGTTGTGCTTGTAATTGGAAGGAGAAGGTTCTTATAAAAGAAAATATTAAGAAAATTGCGCGGAAAATTAGAAAATTTAAGAATACTTAACCACCATATAAAGTTTAATGGCATTTTGGCTGCGTGGAAGGACAATCCCGTAGTCTTATATAAATTACGTGTCACGTTGTTTGTCCGCTATGGATTCCTAATATGTAAGGCAAAACAACGTTTGCCGGGTCAGCTATTTAAATATAATTATCTTATTGTGAAACAGTACAAGTGTCATTAGTTAATAGATATTGCAGTACAAATGTTTCTTGATATAAAATATAGAATAAAAATGGAGTTTCACCAAGTGCCGACGACAAAGAGTGTGAATATATACTATTTTATTTACGGGTTTATAGATACAGTCTGTTGTTTAACTACGGAGAGATTTTAACACAGTCTTAGATTATTAAATTGAGAAATAGTTCATTTTAATGATATCTGTGCTCTAACTGTAATACAATTACGTTCGAATTTCGTTTAGAAGGCGATAGCAAGTAACAAAAACGGTCTGTGTGGTTTTATGAGACCACAGTAAAAGTTAAACTTTTTTTCACATTATAGATATTTGCGCGCCTTTCACTTTATCCCTACTTCGCGGCCGACCGTCACGCGACATGCAACACACAGACCAAAAAATTTGAGACGATGTAATAAAAGTTTCACTATAAAAAAGTTTCACTTTACTAAAATGTTGATTACTTTTATAGTTTTGTTGTTTGCTTTTGATTTTTTTTTTTTTTATGTCATAAGATAGCAAACAAGCAGATGGGTCTCCTGATGGAAAGAGTCAACCATCGCCTATAGACACCAAAGATGTTAATGGTGCGTTGCTATCTTGTGGCGAGGTCTAATGCCACATGCATAAGTTTACCGGCTACCTTACCCTCCAAACCGGAACACGACAGCGACAAGCACTGACGCTATTGCGGCAGGAATAGGTAAGGCGGTGGTACCAGACCCGGGCGAGACAATGCAGAACTCTACCACCTAGTAGCCACGATGGTAGTGACTCGATAGCCAATCGGTCGCCTTTTTCGACCTGCCTGGCAGAACGGCAGTTGGCCTATTCTTCAAAGGAGGCCGGGACCAACACGGCGAAAATCTCTACATACATAAGTCTCTCGTAGATTCCATGCGAATAACGTATCCTTATCACGCCTATGTTAAAGTTTTAATTGCTTATAGCTTAACTTTCGTTATTTATAAAAGTTATTCCAACGATTTACATGTAAATCTAAATTTTGATTACACATGTCCATTTCACGTATCCCCTTGACACTGTTGAAACGTTTCCATTTAATTGGATTTTAATAAGCAAGGCACCGCTAGCAGTACTCTGTCATTATTGAGAAAATTTTTAAAGCAAATATGCACGTTGATTACGACAAACGTCATATCACTGTTGTAGGTTTTTAACTTTCTAAAAATTGGTTACTACTTTTTACTATATATTCTACACTTTCCGTCATCGGTACTTAGTAAAACTCCTTTTTAACACTTATACACTTATACTGTTTCACAATACGGGAATCACAATTTATTTTCTGACCTGATCTGGGTGGTAGAGTTTGGTATTGTCTCACCCGGGTATGGTACCACCGCCTTACCTATTCTTGCCGCAATAGCGTTAGTGCTTGTCACTGTCGTGTTCCAGTTTGGAGGGTAAGATAGCCGGTAAACTTATGCATGTGGTATTACACCTCAACACAAGATAGCAACGCACCATTAACATCTTTGGTGTCTATAGGCGATGGTTGCCTCTTTCCATCAGGAGATCCATCTGCTTGTTTGCTATCTTATGTTATACAAAAAATAATCCAACCAGTTTCGCTTACACAAGCATCATCAGGGAATTTACAGTTGCAAACTAAAAACAACATCTAAATGTTACAAATAACAGATTTGAAGGCAAATATACATCTTACCCTCAATAAATATTCATTGCATTAACCAATGTAGGGTTTTTAACAATATATAAACGGTTCAAAAACGCGTACATATAAAGAACTTACTTGTTAAGCTCGACTTTTCGGCCAAGTTACATTGACCGTGGTCACGAGAGGTTATATATTGTTAAAAATGATAGTAGAATGCGTTAGTTTAAAAGTTCACAATGTCGGGTTGTCCACACTATTGGTAAAATTATATCGTGTCACTAAAATTAACTCAAATTAAGTAAATTATCGCATAGTAGTTAAAAAACATAAAATTATAATAAACATAAATTTGCCTTAAATGTCCAAAATTTTAAAAATTTTAGTCAATCCCTTATAAATATAAAATTATTATTAAAATTAGTAAGGCCAATAATTAAATTCAATTTACCACATAAAAAAATAAAAAGAATAAAAAATGTAGAATCAAATAGTTTCCAAAATTACAATACAAATGAAGAGAATATTGTAGTTTCTAATGATTAATTAAGATATGAAGATAACAAAAAACTAAAATATTTAGTGTAAAAGACAGGTATTAATAATATTTTTAGGGTATAATTTCGGCAAAAATAGACCTAAAATAAACGCAAAAATAGGCTTAAAATAAAAACAATAAACGCAAATCTTAAAGTATTACATTACACTATGGTAAAACGTCATATTGTTTTGACATTTTCATAGAGACCACAGAGTATGTGATATATGTATGACCACAGCGTAATGTCATTTAGTAGCCATGACAGTTTAGAGTGTTTTCACCCTAAATTTAAATTTTAAAACGCGAAATTTTTATTACAAGTGTACGACATTTAATAAAATAAATAGTTGTTTTTAGTTATTATATCTAAAAAGGTAAATTAAACAGTTTTTTTTAAATATAAAAAAAGGTCTGGCCTTGGGTTAGACATACGAAAAGATATGCCTATATATCACCACTTTATTCATTCCTGATTTTATATTTATTTAATTAAATGTTTGTATGCACTGTTTTTAATATAAGAATATCAGATAGGATAGTGTACAAGTAGTTATTTAAGAAGTTTTATTAGCCAAGCTAACTAAGAAAACATTTTAAGGTGTTTTCAGTACTAGACGGTTGTAATAAACATGTAGGTAATGGAAGAAAACCGGTGCCTTGAAAGCGTTTAGTGGTCGTTACATTTATCAAGAGTTGCAATTAATAGTCCGCGCCTCCGTATACAATGTATTTAGTGTTTTGTAGTCAACAACGAATCCTTCACGGCTTATAGTAGGGGAGCCCAAGAGGCGATTTTGGTATTTACTCGAGCGCGTCAGATTAACATAGGAGTGGGTACCTCGCATACTGTTAAGGCTTTCCACCAAATATAAGCCCTTTCTATAGAGACTATAGTATATATAGTATAGACTATAATATAGTATAGACTATAGTAACTATGGCGGAAAAGAAAAACAAAATTAAGATAACTTCGGCTTGTGGAAATTGTCAGATTATACTTTTTTTTCTGGTAATCCTTACATCAACAACTGTCAAGACAAAATTTTTTTACAGCTTTGTGACCCTCCCACTCCCTTAACATTTGAATCGTCAGATTTTCTAAATTTTAGCTGGAAATTAACCCACCATACCCTAATATAACGCGCTTCACTGTTTTCATGTCACGGTTTTTTTATCATTTTTTTTTATCTGTAGTTTTTTCCCCCACTATTGAAATGAAACCATTATATAACCTTTTATTTTTCCTATAATTTAATCTACACTACTACTACTAGCACTAGAAATGTAATCATATAAACTAGCGAACTAAACTGTTCGAATTATTTTTGTGTTATGGCACTCTCCCCGTGCTTGGTAAAACTGGAAAAACTTTAAAAACAACAAAGAAAAATATCGACACGCAGGGATTGAACCTGCGACTGTCTTCCTAAAGCCGGGACGCTCTTCCACTGAGCTAGTGTCGACAGGTTTGACGTGGTGAAATTCTTCTTTGCTATATGATCGATTACGTCGATTGTACCGACCGCTAGATATACATACGTATAACTAGTTAAACGAGTTCATCGTTACGTTTTACAGATTTTAAAGTTTTTCCAGTTTTCCCAAGCACGGGGTGAGTGCTATAACACAAAAATAATTAGAAACACGAAAGTACTGATCAAAATTATAAATGTGAATTTCATCTGTAACGATGAACTCATTTAACTAGTTATACGTATGTATATCTAGCGGTCAGTACAATCGACGTAATCGATCATATAACAAAGAAGAATTTCGCCACGTCAAACCTGTCGACAGTGGAACAATACCTCAGTGGAAGAGCGTCCCGGCTTTAGGGATACGGTCGCATGGAAAAATTCTCCAAATTAGAATGAGATCACACAGAAAAATTCTCCAAATTAGAATGAGAACATATGGAAAAAAATTCCAAATTAGAATGAGAACATACAGAAAAAAAATCCAAATTAGAATGAGAACATACAGAAAAAAAATCAATATTAGAATGAGAACACACTGAAAAATTTCTCCAAATTAGAATGAAAACACACAGAAAAATTTTCAAAATTAGAATGAGAACACACGGAAAAAATCTCCAAATCTGAATGAGAATACACAGAAAAATTCTCCAAATTAGAATGAAAACATACGGAAATACTCTCCAAATTAGAATGAGAACACAGAAAAATTCTCCAAATTAGAACAAGAACACACAGAAAAATAGAATCCTTTTAAGAAAAGAATGCTCAATATAAGTTTATAATGGTCAGAGTTCCGAGATAAGCATAAAAAAACAAACAGCTGAATTGATTACCTGTTCCTTTTGGAAAGTTGGTTAAAATATATTTAAAAATATATTTTTAAGTATATTACATAAATTATTGGAAGTTTCACCGCGCCATCATCGTCCTGGGAGTCAAAAAAACAATAGAATTAATATAAAAAGTAAAATTCAGTATATACCAAATAAAAAATAAAAATATACAACTAATCCCCGTGTTGGTCCCGGACTCCTTTGAAGAACTGGCCAACTGCCGTTCTTAAAAAAGATAAAATTAATTAAATTTACTATGATTCTCGAACTATTCTATGTGTTTTTCGTGATGGCACCAAAAAGAAAGAAGTGTAAAAAGAAGACCCCAGCGGCTCAGTTATCCGCCCACATCCACCACGTCCCACGCCGTTACCAAGCACAAAAGCACACGATTAATGTGCGTACTCAACGCACATTTCACTTCGAAACCTAAGTATCTTCAGGAGAAACGAATACTACTTAACTCTACGCGAACGTAATCTCTACGAAAGGAGAAACGAATACTAATTCGCTCTACGTGAGCGTAGAGCGGCTGCGGGTGCACTTGTTGTACCTCTGCCGACCTCTTCGTGGATACAGGCGTGAAGATACTTCTACACGTAATCATAGTATATAAAGGAACTTAACTGCTTAGCACGAAAATTAATTATTGATATTTTATATATTAAATATCAATAAAATATTATTTTATAATATGTACTAACGATAGACCCATACCTCAAAAACTTTGGCATTTGAGCAATTTGCGAAAAACCTTGGATGAATCAACGGTTGTATGACCCATGATACGACGACACGTTTCCAATTACGGACGAATCACTCGCGCAAGTCATGTTTTTCCGAACAATTGAAAACTTATTGAGAAAAAATTGCCTGGCCTGTGATTCAAACAATGAAACTTAATAAATCGTTTTATTTTATAACTTTAATATAATAGAATTAAAAACGATGAAGTGGGACTTAAATATAAATGTCAGTAATTATAATGTTCCTAATTCAAGCGCATTTTCCTTAACATGTAATTAAACCAAAATAACCTTAATAACAAAATATCCTGAAATGATAGTGAAATAGGGAATAATGATGAAGCGAAATAGGGGATAAAAGTTTGTATGAAACTTTTTATTCCCTGGACATATTTGCGTGAAATTTCATATGAATTGAGTACAAAAAAATAATTACGTGTTAAATAAAAAAATAAATACGGGGTAAAATAAGGGAAGTACCTTATAAAGAAAGATTAAATAAGAACTTAAGTAAATATGCGCGAGCGAACCCGCGGGTAACAGGTAGTTAGGTATATGACGGAAATGTGTAGTTCCTTGACGTGAAATAGGATATTTAGATACTAATAATCGCTTAGTAGTTGAGATTCAACTTTTTTTTGTAATTCAAGTTTTTTTATGACTGCCTTATTTATATATTCGGCTCAAATTATGAGGTACCGGGTTTGATTCCCGGGTCAGCCAAAAGTGTTATTGAGGTTTTTTCGAGGTTTTTCTCGATAATCCAAAATTTCAATAGCAGCTCGGAGTATGGCGGGTGGTGTGTCCACTCATTTGCCTCGGATGACAACGTAAAGTTATTGGTCTCGGTTATAGCTAAAAATAGTCAATAGTCAATAATCATTTTCAGATAGGGAAAATGCGGCAATCCCCACTCACCTCACCAACCGACGAACCGGAGAATTGTGATGAACCGGAACGTTAGGCTTACTCTGCTTACCCCGCAAGCGATTCTTTACCCTTCTAAAAATTTTGTTTGGCCGACTACAATTTTTGTAACTTAAACGCCATACATATTAACTATAAGCATTTAAAATTATTTTTAAGTGCATAATTGCAAATATTTACAGTAACCGTCAAATAAAACTGATATCAAACGTTATGGCTGCCTCGAGTCGAAAGATATATTATATGCAAATTATGTAACGCAGCGAAATCACCTTAAAAATGACGGCTCTGCTTCCACCAGAACCGTCAGATTGTTTGTTATTCTACGATATAAAATATGAGCACCAAACATAAATAGGCCACACGCATAAGTTTACCCTTCTAACCGAAATACGTCATCGTTACGAAGGCAAGAATAAACAAGGCGGTGGCATGGCGCCCGGACGAGACGTCGCGAAATCATTTAGTAGTTACTATGGCCAAAAATATACAAAATATAGTAATAAATGTAATAAGTAGGGAGAAATATAGGCACATGTGTTTCCTGCTCTGATTATATGAGCTATCTCATGCTCAGTAAAACTCACAAGAGTTTATGTGGTATCTTTAATATTCACATTTCTAATGTATTATATTGTATTTAAATAAATAAAATAAATTTAATATTTTTCAGCCGCCGCAAAAACGGAGGTAATTAATTCGACATGTATGTAATATTGTTAGAATTAGATAATATTTGAGTATGATGATCTATTTAAGCGTCCAAACTCATGTGCCTACTAAATTTCGTAAGTGAATGTAGGTTTGTAAGTTCGTAGACAAACACACAGTTTATCTACGATTTTATATTTCTTGACGAGTTAAATGAGGGGATCCGGTATTTTAGTATTTAAAAAACTATGTCAAATTCTGTTTCAAAAATTTAAATTGAATCAAATTTTCAAAAGTTACAGCTTTTCAAATGTTAACTTTACGTCGTTGACAGCAAATTTGCTTCATATTTTTTAAAATAACTTTCAGGCTAATATACCGATTTATTTTAAATTAAGTCAGTTCTTCTAAATAAAAACTTATGACAAATACCGTAAATCACGTTAAATTAATCGCATTTGTTCGAGATTTATCAATGATGAATTTTTTTAAAAACGTTTTGTTGACATTTCTTTAACATTTTTTAACGTATCAATATTGTAGCTAATAATAATTGTTTATTTAGAGCTCAAAAATTACGTGGAAATGTTGATTTATTATCTATCTGTTCTTTTGAATAGCATTTAAAACTTAAAATACTGTCTTTTTTTAAAACTTTTGATTTTTGAAAACTTTGAGCTCAGAAATCTATGCTAAGGTTCTTGCTTCCTTGAGCTTAAATACCTCAATTTAGCGTTAAGTGTCAAGGATCGCTTGCAGGGTTGACTAGTTTATAGATAGAAATTGATATATTTTACACATAGAGAAATTATATCTATAGAAATTGACGATATACGAGCAATAGACCACCTGACGGAAAGCAGTCATCACTTCCCATGGACATCATTAACAAAAGCAGCTAGTTACTATAGCCAACCTCGAAGGAAACTGTTAATCCTCTTAAAAATATCAACTAAGTCGTATAAGCAACTCGTATAACCAATCGGTCGCTTTTTACGAGCTGTCTGGCAGAACAGCAGTTGGCCTAATCTTCAAAGGAGCCCGGGACCAACACGGTGAAAATTTTATTGTATGAAATCCAAAAAGTAATAGTAAACCGTTAGTGGAATATCAATTTATTATACCGTATAACTTTTTATTGTACCGTAATTGCTATTCACCAACACATCCACTACATAAAGCTTTAACGCTATAGTTTTTTTCAATCAAGTACCTATTCCTACTGCAATAGGATATGTTTGTCGTTGTCGTTTTCCGATTTGGAGGGTAATATAATCGATAATCTTACTGTGCTTTACAACCCGATATACAGTTAGCAACACAAGATAAACATTTATAGCATTTATAGACCATGGATATTTATTTCCATCTTATTCATCTGATATTCTATGAAATAAAATAAAGTAAAAATAGCTATGCAATAATATCCTTACAATACATTTTGATGTAGATAACACGATTTTAACAGGGTTTGTACAAGCAAACCCATCTAAAGTTAGTACGGAGCCTGGCCTATTTTAATGCCCCGAATATAAATTATAAATGGCGTATTTGGGATAAAACCCTTACTTAAAAGCAAAGGTAATCCTTGGGAAGATATTTTGTACAATCAGTTACGCTTTAACCGAAATTTTAATTCTGTCGCCATATTTTGAAACGGGAATGAGTATATTATTTCTAATGACATTACTCTGGATAATAATATGACATTTTACATTTTGATATTAATATGTGAATGGAAAAGTTTCCCTTTTTAAAACAATTGCGTGAACAGTGGAGTATGAAAGTTGGGACACTTAAACTTTACATTACGGAGGACTGTAGAAATCTAATACTTTTAAATAATATTCATAAGAAATACTACATTAAGTTAATAAAAATATACATTACGGTCCGTGCTCCGTTGAAGATTAAAGACCAACTACCGTTCCGTCAAGCAGGTCGTAAAAGGCGACTGGTCTGCTGGTACGTGTCATTACCAAAGTGATTACTAAGTTTTCTACTAGTTTCACACCATATCACCCGGGTATTTGGTACCATCGCCTTACCTGTACCTGCTGCAATAGTGTCAATGTTCCGGTTTGGAAGTTAAAGTTAGCTGATAGACTTATGCATGTGGCATTGTCATCCCGCCAGACGAAAATCAACACACTATTAACATATTTGGTGTCTGTAGGCGACGATGATTTCTCCTTCTTCCGGGATTTTTATATTATAAGATAACTTGCTTGCTATCTTTTAATATATAAAATGGAATATTAATACATTTTATGAAAATTAATAATCAAAATTATAAAAAATAGTTTTAATATAACAGAAACAAAAAAAATATTAAAATTAGCTCAAATATTTTATTGTCTGGCAATAAGAAAATGTAAATTGGAAAGAAGCTATTGAAAATTAGCTCCATTTTAATAGGCTCGTTTCTTCCTCGAAGGATTCCCTTTTCAAATAGATAACTCTGTGTTACATCTGTATACTGATTTTGTACAATCAGTTACGCTTTAACCGAAATTTTAATTCTGTCGCCATATTTTGAAACGGGAATGAGTATATTATTCCTAATGGCATTACTCTGCATAATAATATGACATTTTACATCTTGATATTAATATGTGAATGGAAAAGTTTCCCTTTTTAAGACAATTGCGTGAACAGTGGAGTATGAAAGTTGGGACACTTAAACTTTACATTACGGAGGACTGCAGAAATCTAATACTTTTAAATAATATTCATAAGAATCGCTCGTTTCTTCCTAGAAGGATTCCCTATTTCAAATGGCTAACTCTGTGTATGTAGGTTGAATATAGATTGAAATAATGAAAAAAAACTGGCATTTCTTTTAATTTTTTATATAAATATATGACATTTGTTCCAATAAATTGCATGTGCAGTCTTTTAATATTATTTTTCATTTTATTATTATTTGCCTCATCGTTTTTCACGATACGAGCATTACCAGTAGTGCACTTTCCCAAACTAATTACAAGATATTGAGAATTATCTCCTTTTTTAACAGTCTCGTTTTTTCTTAGAAGAACTTTCTATTTCAAATGGCTAACTCTATGTGAGTAAATGATGATAATAAAAAAAGTTTAATTTTTAATATAAATGAATATCGACTTTTGTTCTAACTTCTAATAATGCGCATGTGCAGACTTTTATTATTATTTTTTATTTTATTACTTTTTGTCTCATTTTTGTCACGATCAAATGAGCATTATGCACTTTTCCAAACTACTTAAGAAAATGGCGCACACAGAATCGGAGATTTGGCTTCGTTAGCGTTTATATAGAAGAAAAGTGCAAAAAAATATAGGTATTAAACAAAAATGGTCGAATTTTGACCTTTAGGTGATATTAATAATTGAATTTTGACCTTTAGGTGATATTAATAGTTGTAGCGATTCCTGGGTCGGGCAATTCAGAAATGTGTTTTTTCAGTTTTCTGATAAAAACAACATTGCCCGGGATTGGAAAGTGCCTGGTTGGCGATAGGCTTGTCACCTATCACATAGTGGGACCAAGTATCTTCGGCTAATCGTGGGTGCACTGGTTGTACCTCTGCCTACCCTTTCGGGGATACGGGCGTGAAGATACTAACTAATGATTGTATTACACCTTAAACTTTCATACAAAGCTGAAGCTTCATATCATTTATATAACTGTAACTGCGTAGATTCAGTTAGAACTAACCATGTGGCCGGCAGTACTCTCAGTCGATTTGTTGAGTTTGTAGACGCAATACGGACGGGACCTTAATGATCCGCAGGATAATTTAAACACAGATCCATAACTACAACCATTAAATGGATTTATATGATGTAATATTTTATCACTTATACACTTGTACTGTTTCACAATAAAGCTATTATCACTTATTACCAACCGGTTTCGCTTACACAAGCATCATCAAGGCAATTATTGCCCTGATAATGCTTCCCTGATCAATTATTGCCCTGATGATTACACAAGCATCATCAGGGCAATTATTGCCCTGATATGAACTTTCACAGTCTGCTCGTGACCACGGTCAATGTAACTTGGCCGAAACGTCAAGCTTTACAAGTAAGTTCTATATATGTACGCGTTATTGACCCGTTTATATATTTTTAAAAATATTGCCCTGATGATGCTTGTGTAAGCGAAATCGGTTGGTAATAAGTGATAATAGTTTTATTGTGAAACAGTACAAGTGTATAAGTGATAAAATATTACATTAAAATGGAGTTTTAGCAAGTACCAACGATGAAAAGTGTACGATTTATATGAAGTTCGGTACAGTTGAAAACACGTATCATACTTTTTTCATACTTTTTTTACTAAACAAAATTAATGTTAATAATAAATGTAAGCTCGTGAGCAATACGGGGTTATAGTTTAATGTATGTTGTACATATTTATTTACCAAAGGATATCTGTACTTATTTCCCAAAAAAAAAGAGACCGAAAGCTGCAGATTATATTTTACAAGCCTAAAAGTATTAATGTTGATTAATACCACACAAACACTAATAGACACGGTATTGGGCGTGAAATGCCGCCGCTCATTTGAGCAAATGCATATAAATGTCAAACGCTTGTAGATTTTATCGTATTCTTGTATGTTATATCATAATAATAATAATAATAATTTTTATTTGCAAGAATAAGGTTATACATAGTTGTTTGTTTGAATAATGCATGATTCTTCTTATGCTACCCTTTTATGGGCGTGCAAATTATAATTCCTTAATATTTAAATATTTTTATAAATTACATTTTTGTTATAAACTTTCAATTCAGATTTAATTTACATTAATTAAATACACAGCATTCAGTTATCTCCAATTTAACATTAATTTGCATTTAATTATTTATACATCATCCAATTACCTAAATCATGTATTTATTTGTTAATTTATCACATCATATTACTTATTTCATAATTTATTTATTTGTCAATTTTATTATGTGTTTCAATCATTTATTTTCAGTCTAATACATTTTATCTATGTCTAATAAACAAACTCATTTCTACAGATATTTATTGTTATTTATAATATATTCATCCACGCAGTAAAAACATTTATTAATTAACCATTCATTAAGAGCTGATTTAAAGGCATTTCCTGATATAGATTTTATTTGTACTGTTGATATAGATTTTATTTGTATCGTTGAAAATATAGAAATATATGATATTGTGATATTTTATCGTGTCGAATAAAAAGTTAAGGCTTAAGAAATACCTCTGTAGTAATTTTATGACATCAGTACGTATTACAACTCTGTATTTCGGCGTGCAAATGCAAGCGATAATGACATCCTAAGAAATTACCTCGAAAAGCGTATCCAGTTTGAGCAAGAAGATTTAAATAATAAGATAAAATATAATTTAGAATTGCCACTATCAAAAAATTAATAATGCACGGTTTCGGACCAAAAATAAAGTGTATGGAAATATATAACAAATTACCAGATAAAATTAAAACAGAAGAAAATTTATAAAAATTATGAAAAATATCCTGATAGAAAAATGTTACTTTATGACTTCCTTAATGATAATCACAAAAATCTATACAAATAAATAAAATTGGAGTGTCTGTTTGTAATATTAAAATAACTGCTTTTTACTAGCTGGATTATGGATGTATACACGGTACATATACAAAAATAACATTTTTTACTATTTTTGTCTGTTTGTCTCGCTATCCTGTTTGTCTGTTCGTTTGTTCTGGGTAATCTCTGGAACGACTAGACAGATTTTGACAGGACTTTCACTGGCAGATAGCTGATGTGATATGGATCGGTCCAGTCTTACATTGCAATAAGTACCATAATAGGGTGTATATAGACCGTGGTTCCAGGAACAAACATTTTATTTTTTTTAAGTTTTCAATAGATTTTTTAATACATTTTTAATTAATAACAAGTTGAATTTATGTTAGCAGCTTCGATTTGACGAGACGCAAATCTTTTATATCTTAGAAAATCTCAAATCGAGTGAGTAATAAAGTTAGGACGCTTCGAACATTTTTAATTCGGTAAAGGAAAAATATTTTATAAATAACAATACATATTTTTTTCTTTTAGTCGCTTGATTAATTTGTAAAAAATACGAAAAAATGTTTGTCCTACATATTCGATAGTTTTTCTGACGAGTCCTCCACTCTAAATTTTCGGAATTATGAGATTTTTAAATTAATATTAATCAATTTAAAAACAACCTAATTCTCTCACAACACCTTCTTAATTATTATTGTATTTCTAAGGTTACTTTATCCTACACGTAAAGTGGAAACTTTTCTTAATCTGACACTCTAAATTTTTCTTTTTTATCTATTTTTATTAGTTACCCGATTCGAGATTTTTCGAAGATAGAAACGATTTGCGTCTCGTAAAAACGAAGCTGCTCGTAAAAAATCAGCTTGTTATTAATCAAAAAAAGTTTGTTCCTGGCACCACTGTTTATTGTGTTCATTGCTCGTTAATTATTGTAACACTAAACATAATAATAATAATTGTAACACATAATGCAATAAATGATTGAGTATTCAGTATACTTACCGTAAATCTTCCAATTGTTTTCGAACTAAATGTTTGTATTATATGATAAATCTATACTCCAATTATTACTAACAGGTAGCCTTACTCAAAAAATAAAATATCCGTCTATGCAGAGACGCATCGCGCACGAGAAAAGATATATATGATAAATGAAAAGGAATACATGTAACATCTCACCAATTCTAATATGTAGGTATGCAACGACAAATGTTTTTCCGTGACGTGATGTTACTTCTTCTTATTCACCAATGATTCTTCCTTTCATGCGCGATATATCACGCGTTATCCATCTAAGCGCGCTGGTGGAACGCCCACTCTATTGTCTGTTGTGTTTTTTTTTATATCGTAAATTAGCAAACAAGCAGATGGGTCTCCTAATGGTAAGAGTCAACCATCACCTATAGACACCAGAGATGTTAATGGTGCGTTGCTATCTTGTGGCGAGGTCTAATGCTACATGCATAAGTTTACTGGCTACCTTACCCTCCAAACTGTAGCACGACAGTGACAAGCAGTGACGCTATTGCGGCAGGAATAGGTAAGGCGTGGTACCAGACCCGGTCGAGACAATGCAGAACTCTACCACCTAGTAGTCACGATAGTAGTGACTTGCATAGCCAATCGGTCGCCTTTTACGACCTGCCTGGCAGAACGGCAGTTGGTCTATTCTTCAAAGGAGCCCGGAACCAACACGAGGGAAAAATTGTGTTTTGTAAAAATATATTAGTTTTAAATTTATTATTTTTTTATAATTGAAGTTAACTTTTATAAAAATCGAATCAACTACCTATTAATTCATTACTAATTCAAATAGTACAAAAGCTTGCAACAATATTCTTAATTGAATTGAATTAAAAATGCACATGTCTATGTCCAGACGTAGCACAAAGGCTATTTTTAATCTGGATCAATGAATCGTTTTCGTTCGATTCACAAATAAACTTCAGCGAGCTACAGAGTCAAGCTAGAATATTATACATGACTTGCAATTAGTAATACTTTCAAACAAAGCCACAACCTTTTAGCACTCTACTAACTGTAACTCCGTAGTTTAGGTTAGTTCTGACGTGCGGTCGACTGTACTCCTTAGGACATTAGTTGAATTTGTGGCTTACGTCGGACGAGACATTAATATACGACATAAAGGAAAATCATAATAAAATAACGAGTATTTTTAAAAACTTGACTTGTATATTCCTAATTCACTATACGCATAATATGTATAGTGAATTAGGAAAGAAACCAATCTCAGGATGACAGATATTATGTCAAAATACACTCACACAAATATATATATATATATATATATATATATATATATATATATATATATATATATATATATATATATATATATATATATATATATATATATATATATATATATATATATATATATATATATATATATATATATAGGTATAGAGTGTATACATGTGTATAAATGTAAAGCACGTATGTACGCATGTATGCACGTCAGATGTTAAGATGTTATACTCCTTTGGTCCTAATCTGTTATTGTTTGTCACACAATAATTAAAGATTTCATATTTATAAATGTTATAAATACGTGTCATTTTTAAGTATAGAAATAAATAATTATCATTTGGTAGTTTTAGAGTTGAAGTTAGCCAATAAATGTCTGTTTTGGGAGATTTATTGACAAAGTTAATGTAAAAAAGATCAATGCTTAGTGCCCATACGAAGTGTGTCTAAAAACCTACGCGTTTTTAGTGTTCCATCTGCTTGTTTGTCATCTAATGGTATAAAAAAATTTTTCTTAAATTTGACTGTCCTTTCTTCTGTATATCAGAAGTATAAAAACTGTCACACTTATTCTTCAATTTTAAGTCAATCAGTTTAAAGAGCCACATCATCTACGAATAGTATCTTAATACGGGCATAATTACATATAAAATTTTTAATTGCAACTGAACATGAAACCTCAACCGTTTAACAATAATTTTAACGATAACTACGTAGTTACAGTTAGTGCTAACGATGTGGCCGGCAGCACTCGTCGGTATATTAGTTAAACTAATGGTAGAAGATGAACGAAAGTTTCAGAAAATATGCAGTTTAATAGATAATAGAATAGATTAGGTTTATAACTTATCGATACGTATGTAGATAAGGAATTTACTGATTTTGCCTTGATTTTCAAAACTCGAATTTCTTCCCACGTTCAGTTAGATCGCCGCGTTTTGAAGTCCTAGGAACCTTTCGTTCCTTTTAGAAACCTTTAAGCAAAAGGTTTTTTCAAAATGCACTGCTGGCATTTAAATCATAGAAATCTGGCGAATACCACAAATAAATAAATGTGGAGGTATATGAAGAGTGATTTAAGAAAATGATTTTATCATTGGAAAAAACATCAATAATTTTTAATGATAGTTCGCCTTACTACCTGCGCAAAATGCCAACGTAAGCCCATTAAAAACATGAAATTATTAATTGGCTACGAGAAAATGTAGAAAATGTGGAAGAGTCCATTAATAATAGAATAGTTAAAAAATTAAAAATCAAAAAGAAACCAACACGGTACGTAATCGGTAAAATGTTCTCAGAATTTGGTCATATCGTCCTTAGGATTCCTTTGTATCATTGCCAATACAACACCATGAAAATCTAAGGGCACAAGTAAAAGGGCATACTGCAAAAAAAATACAAGCCTTCCATTATTCACAGCGAATTAAATTTTGCAATTACTCTAAAACGCTTGCACACACGTGATTGCCGAGAACTAGGCAAGTATGGTGAAGAGAATTAAGAGAGTCATAATGTCTGATTGGGACCGTGACGTTGCATTTTGTACGTTTAATACTTTAGGCCATAGAATAATCTTTAGGCGTACAAGAGCTAATCATTAACATTACTGAAGACTTCTCCTCGGACGAATCTAGTATAAATGATGGTTCTAACGATTCATGTTAATAAAAGGAATTAGGCTTTTTTAGTTGTATTATTTTTTACGTTTGAGAAAAATCAAATATTAACAATACTAAATGCGCTAAATATATCTTGTGATTAATGAGTAATGACTTAGTGCCTGGATCTTGATGTGTGACTTGCGTTTATAATCTCTCTCTCTCTTTCTATATTCTCAGTACTCTTATACCCACCGGGGCAAAAGAGAATAAGTAAGTTTTTCCTTATTTTTTGTTAAATAATTGTAAATTTTCATACTTTTTATTTTTATCTTTTTTAAGCTCTGACTTACGTTTATATTTTATTTTATGTATTTTCTTTATGTCAATAGTTTATGAAAGGTATCTATTATTCCTTATTTTAAAATATTTATTTAAAAAAATTATACCTATATTATAAATGGCTGAAATTATTTCAATAACCTATTCTGAACTTCTATAAATAACCATTCAGTAATTGTATGTACACAATTACGTTTTTTTATAAAATTCGGAAGCTAACAAGCAGATGGCTCTCCTGATGGAAAGAGATACCAAACGATGTTAATGATGTGTTTGCTATCTGTGAGACGGAAGGTAGTGCCACATGCACAAATTTATCAGCTACCTTCCAAACCGGAAAACGGCAACAAGTACTGATGCTATATAAAGAACTTACTTTTAAAGCTCGACGTACAAATAGATAATACAGAAATAAAACTACAAAAAGTACTACCTAGAAGACGTACAAAAACAGAAAGTAGCAAGATAAAAATAAATCCCAATGAATGACTTCAACGTTATGAACGACGTCATACTCTCCTACATGTACATACTACTCCTACATCCTACATCTCCTACATGCTATTCAAGCCCACTTGTAATATCACTGTCATTGTAGTTTGGCCCAAAACGTTGAGATTTGACCAAAATTCTTTTGACTTATTTGTTTGTGTGCATAAATAAGTGCAAAGAAAACGAGAAAATCAATTTTACTTCTATTTGGTCCGCCCGTTGGTCGAGTGGTTAGCGACCATGACTACGCAATCTACAGGGCTTGGGTTCGATCCCCGACAGTGACAAGCATTTGTGTGTTGAAGATAGATGTTTGTATTTCTGGGTTTCGGTGTTTATTATGTAACAGTATTTTTATACGTATTTCTATGTATTAGTATCGTTGACTAGCACCCATAACTCAAGCAAATAATTTGCTTACTTTGGGGTTAGATCAATAAGTGTAATTTGTCCCGTTAATATTTATTTATATTTATTTATTTATTTATTTGTTATTTCACTAATTGTAGCTTACGAATTTCCCCTTGTGATTTGTCCACGATTTAGTAGCTGTTATTACCTTGCAGTAAATAAAGGAATACTCATTATTAAAATATCATATTGCTATTTTTATTTTCATGAAGTTCTCTGATGTTACTCGCAAACACTAAATTTACTGCGAAAAAAGAGTATTGTACTAGGTGGTAGAATTCTGCATTGTCTGGTACCACGGTTTTACCTATTTCTGCCGCAATAGCGCCAGTACTTGTTACTGTTGTATTTCAGTTTAGAGAGTAAGGTAGCCGGTAGATTTATACATGTGACATTAGACCTCGCCACAAGATCAACGCATCATTAACATCTCTGTTGTCTATAGGCGATGATTCTTCTTTCCATCGGGCTTCAACCCATCTGCTTGTTTGCTATATTATGATATTAAAAATAACAATTTAGATATAAACTACGGCTTGTTTTAATCCTATGTAAATTTGTTTAGAAATTATCAAATGACATTTAAGAGAATATGAAAAATGTTATGGATAACTTTAAAAAAGTAAAATAAATAAATTATTTCTTTCACAATTTATAAAACGGGACAATTAATTGGAAAAAAATATTCGTATTATTTATTTGAAGGAAACAATTGGCAACCGGAAATAAAAAAAAACAATGTAAATCGCTCTGCAAATGGACTGCGATTTTACCAAATACACCTGGACCAAAATTAGCATATGCAAATATACGCGGTCGTGTTGACATTTATAAAGTAAAATAAAAATGGATTCTAACCTTTTGGACATAAAATATTATAAAGGTAGAATTATATGAATGATTGTATGTATGCATATTATAAATACTCTTGTGTATGCCTCTCCTCTGTGGTCTAGTGGTCCGGTGTCGGAGTTGACCACATGAGGTCCCGGGTTCGGCTCCTGGGTCGGGCAATTTAAAAATGTGTTTTTTCAGTTTTCTGATAAAAACAACATTGCTCGGGATTGGAAAGTGCCCGGTTGGCGATAGGCTTGCCACCTATCACATTGTGGGACCAAATATCTTCGGCTAGTCGTGGGTGCACTTGTACTTCTGCCTACCCTTTCGGGGATACGGTCGTGAAGATACTTTACTTTACTTTACTTTTACTCTTATGTATGCATGTAATTTTTTATAACACTTTACCACCCATCGGACTTAATGGATTTTATTTCTAACATACAAGGTGATATTGGTTTGGCTTTGATTGTAAAATATACGTAGGCTATATAATTTTTAGGGTTCCGTACCGAAAAGGTAAAAACGGGACTCTATTACTAAGCCTACACTGTCTATCTGTCCGCCTGTCTGTCACCAAGCTGTATCTCATAAACTGTGATAGCTAGAAAGTTGAAGTTTTCATATATTATGTATTTCTGGTGCCGTTATAACAACAAATACTAAAAATAAAAAAATAAAAATGTAAAGGTGGATCACCATACAATAAACGCGTTTTTTTCGTACTTTTTTGCTCAATATTAGTAACGGTAAAGGTAAACGCTTCAAATTTTTACATAATATTTAGTTGTATATTACCTTTCAAAATAAATAATAAAATAAAAATAAAGTAAATATTTAAAGGGGTCTATGATACAACAAATGTAATTTTTAAGCAATTTTTTACTCGATTTTAATAAACAGGTAGAAACTTGAATAAGGATGGTAAGGATCCTTTCGTGCGCGATTCCGACTCGTACTTGGCCGGTTTTAAGCTATGATGCGGCCTAAGATGGAACGCGCTTCATCTTAGGTCACGACTGTATCCCCGAAGTGGTATTTCAAGTACAACAAGTGCACCCACGCCTAGCCGAAGATATTTAGTCCTACAATGTGATAGATGGCAAGCTTATCATCGCCAACCGGGCAATTATCAAATCCCGGGCAACGTTTTTTTTATCAGAAAACTGAAAATAAACATTTTTAATTACCTAACCCGAGAATCGAACTCGAAACTTAATGTGGTCTACACAGATACCGGATCACTAGACCACAGAGACGAATAAATAAAAACCAATTAATAAGCATTTATTTCAAAATAAAAGCTTACTATATTATATACTTTCCATCGTCGGCACATGTGAAATTCCATTATTGTAACACGATTGACTAGTCACTTGTACTTTAATTTTACATCAAAACTTTACTTTCAAAGTAAAGTTTTGATGTAAAATTAAAGCACAAGTGACTAGTCAGTTGTGTTACAAAGGCTTAATAATTTGTTTGTATTAAGTATTTATAGATATTAAGTATTCATGGATAGGCGTACTCTATAAAATATTAACTCTTACTCGAAGCTCAAAAACTTTGTATTGTCTACGTCAAAATTTGTATTTAACAGCGATTAATTGGAATACACCCATTGATATACAAAACCCAAGATACACAATCAGTGTCTCAAACACGTCCTCTAAAAATGAGCGCAAAATAAAAAAAATGCACTCATTTCTAATAGAATCGCGACGCTAATGACAATTTTATTAAATTTTGTACATAGCTTTGTGAAAACAACTATAAATCTTGCGCTTAAAGTTGGATATGCAAAAGCATTGCATATTGCCATTATTTATGTCAAATAAGGGACAGTTTTGAAGGTCAGTTTGCATTTTAGTTTTTTTTATATCAGCGGATATGCCTTTAAAGCAATGTAGCTTGTATTTATACCCAGAAATACACAGTTATAGTACTTACCGATGAAATAAAAGTCATTCTAAGGATATTTCTTACACCTTGGCTTCTTTTGCAGTGTAATAAATTAGGGCATGGCATATTCCTAGTTTTGCATTTCACTATATATACCTAATATTATACGCGTCTGACACTTACAAGTATTTGCTTCAATATGTATGTGCGACTACATGTTCCACGCCCGACACTGTGTCTTAGTATTTGTGTGGTCTATGCAGGTATTTGAGTACATTGTGATATATCCAGTAATTAGGGTTGCAATTTAATCAGTCTGTGCATCAAACAGTCAAATTCACCTTTTCATATTTAGATTAATGTAAATGTTTTACAAACTTTTTGATTTATTAAGCTTATGAGCAATATAATCTCGAATAATACATAACTTGTTCAGAAAGATTTAGATCTTTGAAACTAAATAAAATAGTTTTAGAAGTAGCAGACTCTAGGGATTGCTCACGTTATTAAATTAAGTTTGTTTTAGTTAAAAATCTTCAAAAAACTCAAAGAAATGCAAACTAAAAGAATGAAAAATGTGAAAGATGTTAAACAATTAATGACCGAATAGGGCATGCTCAGCAAAATAAAGCAGTAATTTATGCTACTTTGGTGGTGATGGTGGTGTGTAGTTGGCCTGATGATGACCTTACTGGTACAGGTGAGTTAAACAACCAACGTCTATAAGTAACTGTCTTTTAATGTTTTCTATAGTATTACACACACTGAATAAATATGAATTAAGTTTAGACACCACACAATTATATTAATTAACCAAAAGGCGATAAACTACACGTAAGATGCGCGAACGGCAAGCGGCAGAGTTGTATGCACTGCGCGTCGGAAGGGTTAAGTTCGGACTGAGGCGTGTGAGCATTCCTCGTATTAACTAATAGAATAGGCTTGCCGGACGGGCCGCGTTTTCATTGTAACATTTTATATTTAACGTGAGTTAAATATAAAATGTTACGTAAATATAATTTGTTTGTTAACTTAATAATAAATATGTATGTTATTGTGTCTAGGTATTTATGTATCTATTTGTATTGTTTATGTACATATATGTATATGTTTATAAATACTAATATTTTTGTATGTGTGTCTGTGTGTTGTATATGATTATGCCTGTGTGTGTTGTGTTGGTGTGTATGAATAACATAAGTGTATCCTACACCATTCCCCCCCAGAGCTTTAGTTAAGCTCGATAATAATTAGGGAAGCGCACTTGCCTACCGGAACGAGTAGTTTTGATTTTTATCGGAGTAAAATTGTCGTCCGGTTGTTCACAAGGTGTCTGAGGATGTTTAGCTGGCTGGGAAGTGGTTTGACCTGAAGAGTCAAATTCACTAGCTAGGTAATGCACAGGTTTTAGTCTGTCGATGGAAACAGTAACTGGCTTGTCTTTGATAAGAATCTTAAAGACTTTGTTGGTTCTTTCTAAGACCTTATAGGGGCCTTTATATACAGGTGTAAGCGGGGACCGTGGGGCGTCTTCACGAAGGAATACGTACTCACAGGTGGCTAACTCTTTGAAAATAAAGATTTTGTCTTTGTTATGGCGTGAAGCAGGAATTGGCTTTAACTTTTCAGCAAAAGAGCGTAATCTGGCTGTAAAGTCTGAAAGGTCAGTGGTACCAGGTGTACAGGGGTCAAAAAATTCGCCAGGTAGTCGAAGAGGTTCGCCGTATAGTAATTCGGCAGGCGAAGCTTGTAAATCCTCTTTGATGGAACTTCTAATGCCAAGGAGTACTTGGGGCAGAATTTCTGACCAATGAGCATCAGCATGACATGTAATGGCGGCTTTCAGCTGTCTGTGGAATCTTTCGATAATCCCATTGCAAGCTGGATGGTAAGCAGTTGTTCGCTTGTGCTGAAAGCCCACGGTTTTGGAAAGGTATTGAAACAGGGTGGATTCAAATTGACGGCCACGATCTGTAACAATATCAACTGGACAGCCAAATCGTGCTATCCAACCAGATAATAATGCCTTTGCGACTGTTTCTGCTGTGATGTCCGATATGGGTATGACTTCTGGCCATCTGGTAAATCGGTCAATTGCTGTCAGGCAATACCGGTAACCTTGTGAAATAGGTAGAGGGCCAATTAAGTCGATATGGACATGTAAAAAACGACCGCGGGGTAAGTCAAAATTGCCGATGGGTGCAGATACATGTCGGCTGACTTTAGTGCGTTGGCATGATAAGCATGCACGCGCCCAGTCTCTACAGTCTTTTCTCACACTTGGCCAAACAAAGCGTTGAGCTACTAGCTTCGCTGTAGCGTTAGGTCCAGGGTGACTGAGGCCGTGGATGTTATCGAATACTATTCTTCTAAAGGGCTTAGTGATGAATGGACGGTGAGTCGAGGTACTGACGTCGCAGTACAGAGGTATTCGGCTCCCCGGTATTTCATGCTTTTCTAAGCGAAGTGAAGAAGATTCGATGTATTCGGCTAGTTCTGTGTCGGTTAACTGATCTTCAGCTACGTCAGTGAGGTCAATTGGCTGGTCTATCTCTTCTACTCTTGATAAGGTATCTGCGACTATATTGTTCCTACTAGATATGTGACGTATATCGGTTGTGAATTGAGAGATATAGTCTAGATGCCTGAACTGTCTCGGCGAGCAATTTTGTTTTCTCTCGTTGAAAGCAAAACAGAGAGGTTTATGGTCTGTGTAGATCGTAAAGTGTCTCGCCTCAAGCATATGCCGAAAGTACTTTATGGCTTCGTAGATCGCCAGTAACTCTCGGTCATAGGCAGAGTATTTCGTTTGGGATGGACTCAATTTCCGGGAAAAGAACGCTAAAGGCTGCCATACATTGTGCTGCAGTTGTTGATGCAGGGCTGCGCCAATAGCCTTGTCTGATGCATCCGTTACCAGTGCCAGTTTTACATTGCAATGTGGGTGTGCTAGCAATGTCGCATTAGACAAGCTATCTTTGGTGGCTTCAAAAGCTTTCAGCGCGTCTTCGGTAAGGCTGATGGGTGTTGAGCCTTTCGTTACTCCTGTGAGAAGTGCGTTAAGAGGAGCTTGTATCAAGGCGGCGTTTGGTAAAAATCGCCGGTAAAAATTTGCCATTCCTAGAAAACGTCTTAACTGTCTGATATTCTGGGGTGGGGGAAAGTCACGTATGGCTTGGACTTTAGTGTCGAGTGGTCTGGTACCGCTCTCCGAAATCTGATAACCCAGAAAGGTTACCTGTGGAGCACCAAAGACACACTTAGGCACGTTAATCACCATGCCGTAGTCTTTCAGTCTGGTAAAGACCTGACGCAGGTGATCCTCGTGCTGCGCTTCGTCACGCGAGAATATCAGATAATCGTCCAAATAACAATAAACGAAGTCGAGTCCACGGGTCATTTCATCAACTAATCTTTGGAATGTTTGTCCAGCATTGCGTAGACCGAATGTCATATAGGGGAATTCAAACATTCCAAATGGGGTTGTGATCGCCGTCTTCGGTATATCCTCGTGCCAAATGGGTACCTGGTTATAGGCCTTCACCAGGTCGATGGTGCTGAAGACCTTACAACCCGAGATATTGTGTGCGAAGTCGTGGATATGCCGAATTGGGTATTTGTCGGGTATTGTTCGGGCGTTTAGTTTTCGGTAGTCGCCACAAGGACGCCAGCCGTTGTCTTTCTTAGGGGCCAAGTGCAGCGGAGAAGACCAGGGGCTCTCTGATGGCCTGGCTGTTCCATCCGCTAACATAGCTTCAAATTCTCGTTTGGCTATTTTGAGTTTATCAGGGGCAAGGCGTCTTGGGGCACATGATACGGGAGGACCTGGGGTGGTACGGATGTGGTGGCGTGTGTTGTGGTGAATGGTGCGTGAAGTGCCAGATGGGCGTGTTATTTCTGGAAATTCCTGTGAAAGCATATAGTGGTATCGTGTGTTACCAGTAGAAACTTTCACAGAAAATGTGCTGTTGTGGTGACTGGCTGGTCTACCAAGAGTAGTAAGCTTAGTAGTATTGTCAACCAGTCTCTTATTTCTACAATCTACCATTAAATTATAGTAACACAAAAAGTCTACACCGATAATTGGTTTCGTCACACTTGCCACTACAAAACGCCAAGGGAAATTACGGCGTAGTCCAAGGTCTAGAACGATATTCGTAGAACCGTACGTATTGATGTTCGTCCCGTTTGCTGCAGTCAACTGATAATTTGTTGGTGATCGGCGCTCACGAAGCAGATGGTTGGGGAAAACGCAGAGGTCACTGCCTGTGTCCACTAAAAACTGCGTCTTCGTCTTCCTATCTGTTACGAACAGGCGACCTGACGATGATGAGCTATCGGCTGTCGCCGTTACCGACGGCTCGTGGCATTTCCCGCTTTCTTAAAATCGCAGGGTTTGACGCATTTCCTTGCGTTTTCGCCATGTTTCGCATGGTACCAGCAGTTGGGAAACTTGCGGTAATTTGATCGTGATCTGGATCTGCCACGGTAGCCTCGTGATCGTGATCTGGGTCTCCGGCTGGGTTGCATCGATAAATGTTTCAACTGCTCCTTAATTTCAGCAATTTCACGCGCCATTGATTCGATGGCAGAAACGTTGCTCGTCGATGCCACATTAGCTGGTGAAGGTGAAGCGATGTCATGCACTCGGTCGGCCACTTCAGCGAGCACCTCTAAAGGGGTGGCAGGTTGCGCGGCTAATACCGTTTGTACGTTTTGCGGTAGTCGGCTCATCCATATAGTCCGTAGAAATTCCTCTGTCAGCTGGCGGTCAGCGAGCCCTTCCAGGTGGCGGAGAAACTGGGATGGTTTGCGGTCACCTAATTCTTCATGCATAAGCAGTTGCTGCATTTTTCTTTCGCGGGAGTCGGAAAGCCGTTTTATGAGCTCTGCTTTTATCTTTGCGTATTTGTTACTCTGAGGCGGGCTTATTATTATGTCTTTGACCTCCTTTGAAAATTGCCGGTCAAGTTGGCTTATGACATAATAAAATTTTGTTGTGTCGCTTGATATGCCAGCATTCGCAAACTGACCCTCTAATTGAGAAAACCAGATTTCCGGCTCTTCCGGCCAAAACGGCGGAACACGTACACCGACTTTAAAAATATCGGAAGGTGTAGTGGAAACGTGCTTGTTTACGTCGCCTTTTTCTGTGGTCATTTTATAGGGTATTTAAATAATTTTATTCGACTCACTGTTACGATGTTCTTCAGGGGTCACCAGTTTGGTGGTGATGGTGGTGTGTAGTTGGCCTGATGATGACCTTACTGGTACAGGTGAGTTAAACAACCAACGTCTATAAGTAACTGTCTTTTAATGTTTTCTATAGTATTACACACACTGAATAAATATGAATTAAGTTTAGACACCACACAATTATATTAATTAACCAAAAGGCGATAAACTACACGTAAGATGCGCGAACGGCAAGCGGCAGAGTTGTATGCACTGCGCGTCGGAAGGGTTAAGTTCGGACTGAGGCGTGTGAGCATTCCTCGTATTAACTAATAGAATAGGCTTGCCGGACGGGCCGCGTTTTCATTGTAACATTTTATATTTAACGTGAGTTAAATATAAAATGTTACGTAAATATAATTTGTTTGTTAACTTAATAATAAATATGTATGTTATTGTGTCTAGGTATTTATGTATCTATTTGTATTGTTTATGTACATATATGTATATGTTTATAAATACTAATATTTTTGTATGTGTGTCTGTGTGTTGTATATGATTATGCCTGTGTGTGTTGTGTTGGTGTGTATGAATAACATAAGTGTATCCTACACTACCATTTTCTCTTTTAGATCGAGTATAGTTTTATTAATAAAGCAATTTTTTTATTAATAAAGCAATTGGTATTATTTTGTCTGTTATTATGCATATCCCATTAAAAACAAATTCAAAAATGTTGGTGTGATTCTGCGTGCTTTTGAGTGCTGGTTTATGTGTATTCACATTTTCGTGCTGAAACAACGGAGTGGATTTGGATGAAATTCATTAAGTCCAGTAATGTCCAGACTTAATTTAATCGCGGCGTGACAATTAGCAAAACTGTCATAATAGTGTAAATACAAAAAAAGTATTTTTGTAACAAATAAACTGAAAATTTTATCTTTAAAAAGCTAAGCTTACCGCCGGTAGGCTATTTTTCGATTGAACATAAGGAGATAATATTGTTTCACGTGAACGAAGTTACGAGTAACATCTAGCGGGAAATAAATTATTATTTTAGTTCAGTATAGCGCTTTTACCTATACACCCAAAATCAGTTTAATTTTAACCCTTATGTAAAGTAATAATATTAGTAACTTTAATAATTTTAATGGATAATGTGGTAAAATTCTCTCTTCGTTCCGTCTCCATAATCCTTTTTAACCTAAACTGTTGATATGGTTGGAACTCCTACAAAACTTTCCAAATTTACTCGAAAACTATTTGAAATCCCAATTCTAACATTTTATCGGGGTTCAATGGATTTATAGTTTATTGAGATAAGGGTTACAACTATTGTTTTGTATATAATCAAAGTATCCTCACGTACTTTTAGTTTTGATACATATTAAATACTATATACCTTATCATACATTTCTATCTTTTTATTTTTATAGAAAAAAGGGGCAAACGAGCAGGAGGCTCACCTGATGGTGAATGATTACCACCGCCCATGGACAGTCACATCACCAAAAGTCTTGCAGCAGCGTTGCCGGCTTTTTAAGAAGGAGTATGCTCTTTTCTTGAAGGTGCCTTAGTCGTATCCGTTTGGAAACACCTCTGCCGGTAATTAATTCCACAGAGGAGTAGTGCGTGGTAAGAAGTGCCTAGAGAATCGCATGGTTGTAGATTTCTAGACATAGAGGTGATGAGGATGGAACTTTGACTTTTGCCGCGATGTCCGATGATGAAATTCAAGAGCAGGGACCAATTCAAACAGTTCATCGGAACATTCTCCATGATAAAAGCGGTAAAAGATGCTAAGCGAACTTACATCTCTGGGTAAAGCCAAGGAGTCAAGCCGATTGGAGACAGCTTGGTCGTCAACGATTCGAATCGCTCTACGCTGAATGCGATCAAGTGGAAGAAGCTGATACTGCGGAGCTCCCGTCCAGAGATGAGAACAGTACTTCATGTGAGGGCGAATTTGCGCTTTATAAAGTTGCAAGCGATGAGCCGGCAAGAAGTACTGTCTCGCTCTACTGAGCAAACCGAGCTTTTTTGAGGCCAGTTTAGCCTTTTCTTCCAAATGATCACAGAACTGAACGTTGTTCGATATATCAACGCCAAGAATTCCAATATTGGTTGAGGCTGTTAGGAAATTGCTCTCAAAACGAGGTGATACGACAAAGGGCGATTTTTAAGCGGTGAACGCACACAGCTGTGTCTTCCTGGAGTTGAATTGGACTAAGTTGAGTCAACCCCATTCCGAGATTTTGTCGAGCTGAGTCTCTATTTCAGACACTAGCTTGTCCCAATTCTCATTGACGTGGTCCCTAGAAATACCGCTATGACCGGAGTACAAAGCATCACAAGTACTGTCATCTGCATAGCAAAGAATGTTACTAATTCGCAACATGTCATTGATGTGCAGAATAAAATGTGTAGGCGATAGCACGCAGCCTTGCGGAACATTGACAAATTTAAGGTCGGAGTACGCACCGTCGACTACGACTGCCCGGCCCAGATAACTAATAGATGTCCAAGGAAAACAGTGCTTCGCGCATTGATGACTGATGGAATTTTATTTCAGGCATATTGCTATTACACTGCGGGATGGTAGGCGGTGTGTTTCCTTGGTCATCTAGAGTCGAGTTAGCCGCAAAGAATGAACCCAGGATATCGGCCTTTTCTTTCGCGGTGTGGGCCAGAAAATCATCTTCTCTGTGCAGGGATGGAAGTAGCCTTGGCGAGAGACCAAAACGCACGGGTGCCCGAAGGAAGGCGAACTAATCTCTGACCAATCCTGCCAATGTGCTCCGACTTTGCCTTGGCGATGACTCTTTTGAAGGACTTTAAGGCATTATACTCCTTTTTAAGACGCTGGTTTTTTCGTCACATTATGACGATGCAGCAGGTCAGGCCCGGTAGCACTCCTGCTTTCGGCGTGCAGCCGTCTTACAGTGGCGATCAAACCAGGGCTGAGACTTGCCACCGATGGGAACCGCAAAGAACGGAACGTAAAGTTCCATACCCTGTAGCACCACATCAGCGACAGAGTCAGCAACGACATCCGGATCATCCAACGGTAGGATGCAAAGAAGAACCTCATCCCATTCCAATCTACTGACTTATAATGCCAAACACGGCGGCAGCCCACAAAAGGATGCCGTGGCAGACGCGTAACCGGCACTTTGCACCGGCTCAGGCAGTGGTCAGACGAACCGAGAGGAACGTCTACTGATACTCAATACTGATCCGGGTGAGAAGTAAACAGAAGGTCCAACATTAAAGGTACATGGTCATTGACATCTGGAATTCGCGTAGGTGAAGTAGCCAGTTGCGTAAGACCATACGCCAAAGCAAAATCATGAAAAGACCTCCCGCGTGATTGGTTATACGTGAGCAGAGCCAGTCGCTGTGATAGGCGTTAAAATCACCTAGGATCACGATCTCTGCGGTAGGTGTCCTTTGAAGCATCTGCAGCTAATTGCAAATGCTCGACGAGCCGGTCGACTTCGGTGTTCCCGCTATGGGACCTGTATAGACACGCGTAGATGCGGGGATGATTGTCGCAGTCTACGCGTAACCATAAGATGGATAGGTCTATAGGTACCTTCAAGACTGCCAGAGCGCCGGTAGTAGATATCTTCTCTGGCGTATACGCACACACCAGCGCGCGGTACAAAGGAATATTCCAATTTGTACTACGAGCAGGTGAGGTAGAAAGAACCGCCGGAGAAGATATCTGAGTCTCGGTCAAAAAAAGCAAGGCCGGCTTAGCCGTCTCGAGGTGGTAATGGACGGCGTTAAGATATTCTATACTTTCCATCGTCGGCACTTGGTGAAATTCCATTGTTACTAGACACTTTTACTTTTCCACTTGTACATCAATTTCACTTCACACAATTTTTATTATATTACTCGACCGGTTTCACTTTTTAAAGCATCTTCAGGATGTAATATACTTAACTGATAATCAGTTAAGTATATTACATCCTGAAGATGCTTTAAAAAGCTTTCGATTCTCGGGTCGGGCAATTCAAAACTGTTTTTTTTTTCAGTTTTCTGATAAAAACAACGTTGCCTAGGTTTGGAAAGTGTCCAGTTAGTGATAGGCTTGCCCCGTATAACGTGGGACCAAGTATCTTCGGCTAATCGTGGGTGTAGTTGTTTCGGAGATACGGAGATACGGCTATGAACATACTTTTTTTAAATATTCATAGACTTCTAAAAAGTTTTTTTAATATGTTGGTATAGAACTATTTATTATACCTTTTCAAAATTTTAGATTTAGTAGTTTTGGCTATAATAATAAAAACCTCAAATATATTTTAAGAACTAGTTGACCCAGTGTTAATAACTAATTTATTTTTGCCAATGTTTAAAATTTATTTATTTTTGGTACGCAGGAAACATTATTTTTAAGCGGTCATGATAATGAGTTAAGCATATAAAAAAATTAAAAAGGTTTAGGCAAAACCTTTGTTTACATTTTTTTACAAAAATTGGCAAAAATTGTAATATTGAAAAAGAAGTTTATTTATTTTTTATACATTATTACCTACTAGATGGAAATCCACAGCTATACGTTACTCTTGGCATTTTTTGCCTCTTACTACCCTGTTGTGGATCAATTACCGGCAGGGGTGTTTCCAAACGGATACAAGAAAAGAGCTTACACACAGAGAAGGGGATTTTTGGGCCCAAATGTATGCGGTTAAAGTGTGGTTCAAAAAAATTAACTATTTTTCTATTTTATATTTCAAAATTTGAGCCTTATCTGCTTTCTGAAAAAAAAGGATTCACGAAAATAAGTATGCAGTATTAAAATTGTATAATCGTTAAAATTATAATCGATTTATGTAAATAATTTTAGTCAAAATGTAAGCTCGTAAGTAAAAAGTGTATTTTTGATTAATATTTAATTTAATTATCAGTAAAAACCACAATTATTTAGCAAACCGTTTATAAAAGAAAAAATTTAATCGATACAATTTAAATAATTAATTGATACTTTCATCAAATTTAATACGACGGAAAAAGTTTCTAGGACCTCAAACCTTGAAGATCTGGTGCAAACTCTATTTCCGAAAATCGGAGTAAATTCAGTAACTTCCTTATCTACATACATAGCAGGAAGTTAAAAAGATGTCCCAATCATAACAAAGACGTAAAGATTGCGAATTTGTTTGTAGAAAATAAGTGTTAGAACTGTTGAACTATTATAAAAATTCTTTCATCAGTAGAAAGCTACGAGTGCGTTAGCCCGTGGAAACATTGAGATTACATTAAAGCTTACATTTCATCGAACGCTTTCCATGAGATAGTGACTTTACCACGCGCGGGTTTTACCGCTGAAAATGGCTAGTATTTCATAAAACAAAGAATATTT
Source organism: Apodemia mormo (assembly GCA_036924255.1). Classification (NCBI taxonomy): domain Eukaryota; kingdom Metazoa; phylum Arthropoda; class Insecta; order Lepidoptera; family Riodinidae; genus Apodemia; species Apodemia mormo. The sequence continues at coordinate 41,742,947 of JAUPFN010000001.1, read as the reverse complement.
AGACCAAACAAATAATATGGAAATCTAGAAATTTATTTATTTATCTAATACATTATTGTACACAGATAACAGCACAATTAGAGAAAAAAATAAATATAATATAAGTACAATGGGTGAGCTTATCCCTACTTAAAGAGATTTCTTTCAGCCAACCCGTAAAAGGAGATAAGAAAAAAATCAAGTGAACAGAAATTGATATTTTTTATTGCATTCATTTAATGTGCATGTATAATCACATTTATAATTGAATATTTCCATTTCAATTGTCTTTCCTTTCTTTATCACTCATTTAGCAAAGCCTCCTGTTTGTAAGCGATAAACAGCGTGTGATATGTCGCGCTCGAGAGAAGACATATTTACCGATGCAGACTGATATCTCTTTTGTTCTAATACTCATGCCACGATAAACACTTACGCGTCGTAGATATATATTACCCAAAGATTTAAACTGATGTTGCACTTCATCCATATCACATGCATAATTTTGAGCAATACAGCGATAAGTAACAGTGAATCAACAATCAAATATCCAGATCATTGAGTAAACAGACTAGAGACCTTATAATGGAGCAACCGTTCCGTCAACACATCAGGATAGTAGATTTTATAAGTACCTAATCCCAACCCAAACGCAAGAATTACTGCCGACCAATCGAGTAAACTGTAAACGTAAAAAACTGTAATACCGGTTTTCCCGTGCCTTATGTGCAGAATTTATTTGGTGAAAGAAATCAAACATTGAATGAATGAATAATAACTTATTATTGTCCACAAATTTACAGTAAAAAATAAATGCTTAGTACAAATACATTAAAGACTCATAGTACACAAATACAGTCTTATCGCCAAAGAGCAATCTCTACATTATTAGCCCAGTGTGGGTTGTCAATGGTTAAAGTCTATTAAAATATAGCGACAAGTAAAAATCTGTAGAAAAATGTCCAGTAATCTATTGAATGATGTGTCCAACCCAGTAGTAAGCAGAGACGCTGTCTTTAATGAAGAGAATAATTTGATAAAATTTTATCATGCCGCTTAGTGTTTAAATGAGGAGGAGAACTGTCTAATCGGCTATTATAGAAAAGTAAATCTAAAAGTATACCTACAGAGAAGGTACAAATAAAATGATGTTTTTCTTGTAACTTTGTAAGCTGTGAAGCTTAAAGACAAGGGCTTCGGCAGCGGATATCCGTTTTTGTTTTTCATTCGGTTCTGTAATCTCTGAGGCGGTAACTAACTTTCCGTTGAACGCCTTGCCATAAGCTTTTGTTTTTACTTATTCAGAGTCGTCGATTGTAAATTAACTTTTCTTACTTTAATGAGGACTTAAAAGTTTATTAGAAGCTTTATTTTACACTGTCAATTGTGGACACAAATGAATGTAATAAAATATTGAAACATTTTGTAATTTAAAAAAGTAATTAAGTTACTCTTGGGCCTTGATAATCTAATGGTAATTAATGGTAATAATGTTGCTCAGATTGTATTTCGAGGCTTCATGAGTTCGATTTCGGATTTATCTATGGTTATAATATATTATTCTCCACGTCTCGGAAATCCAAGCCATGAAGCTGTAATATATCTGGAGGCAGCACTTTTAATACCTACTTGAAACCAAATCTTAAATACTGCTGTCATATTCTGAGGTCTTACCCTCTCTTTCTAACATAGCTGCATAATAAGTGATGGGGAAACCTCATACACAGAGATATAACGTAAATATTTGTTTCAATTGATTAATACAAGTGTTAGCTCCACTTATACCTAATATTTCATGATCCAAGCAACGTCTTGTTGGTATTGTTACGAATAATCTAGAAACGTGTAGAGATGGAACGCTGGAGGGACCTAGAAATAAAAGAAAGAAATAGCTACTCCTATTGACAAACAAGTAGTTGATCTAAGCTATACCATAATGAATTTTGTGGTATACAGCATAAGGTTGAAAGTAGCGTGTACTAGGATTGACGAGTCATTGACGAGTCACTTGTTTATTGCAAGTTGATTACAATAAGAAGTGATTCATCATTCCGATACTTGAAGTGAACAGTGCGAAGCGAGAAGTGTTTTATTGTGTAGTTCAGTGATAATACAGTGAGTGACTAGTGTTATTCAGAGTATTTAAGTAGTATATTGTGTTTTGTTGTGTGTATTTGTATCGTAAATACACGGATTTAATATAAGTGGTGTTTTCTTACAATTGCGAACCCGAAGTACGTAACAGTATTATGGCTACAGATTGATACAATGTGATATTCTATTTTTTATTACATGTTCGCTTACAATCATAGACGTACTGCGAGCGAGAACCGTACATTCACTATAAACCATCCGAGTATAAGTACTTGTTTTCGCCTCTCTTCATGTTCGTCCAAAAAACTGAAATATCTTGGATTGCTTTGTTTTTTTTTTGCGATATTAAATATTTGATACTCCAGTAAAATGTAGTTTTAAACCAAACTATGTAATTCTTCTTTGCATTTGGGATATAATGCAGTCTTAAAGATATAAAAATTATATGTAAAGGTTTTTTGTTCGGCAACTACGGCAAAAATTATTAAAGTATTATTTTTTACAATTACTTAAAAACTGAAAAAGTTGGATAAAAAGTTTTAAATAAAATGTGTAAATATTATAATTTTACATCAAGAAAGTTAAATAACTTTTTCTCCTCTGGTCAAAATTAATCGATTTCGAGAAGTTTTTACCTTTTTTTTACCATAAGATAGCAAACAAGCAGATGGGTCTCTTGATGGAAAGAGACAAACATCGCATATAGACCAAAGATGTTACTGGTGCGTTGCTATCTTGTGGCGAGATCTAACGCCACATGCATAAGTTCACCGGCTACCTTACCTTTCAAACCGGAGCACGACGGCGACAAGCATTGACGCTATTGTGGCAGGAATAGGTAAGGTGGTGGTACCAAACCTGGGCGAGATAATGCAGAACTCTACCACCTAGTGAACTTTAAGAGAAAAACGTGATTTTAAAAAAAAATAGTAGAAATAGGCGAAATTTGATTTGTTATTGATTAAAATTAATAAAAGATTAAAATTTCCCTTGTTGTTTTTTTATATATATATCATAAGATAGCAAACAAGCAAATGGGTCTCCTGATGGAAAGAGTCAACCATCGCCTATAGACAACAATGGTGTTAATGGTGCGTTGCTATCTTGTGGCGAGGTCTAATGCCACATGCATAAGTTTACCGGCTACCTTACCCTCCAAACCGTAACAAGATAACGACAAGCACTGACGCTATTGCAGCAGGAATAGGTAAGGCGGTGGTACCAGACCCGGGCGAGACAATGCAGAATGAGAAATGCTCTACCACCTAGTAGTTACGATGGTAGTGACTTGATAGCCAATCGGTCGCCTTTTACGACCTGCCTGGCAGTACGGCAGTTGGCCTATTCTTCAAAGGAGGCCGGGACCAACACGACGAAAAATGATCCGGGCCCCCTTTAAGGAATAGACCATCTGCCGTTTTATGAGGATGTTCGTAATAGGCGAACAGAGTGCTAAGTGTGAGTTTTTCTTTTCGCATTCGATCGTGAGCGCGTTTCGAGTTTACTAGGAATTTGTATGTGATTTGTACAGCGCCACCTAGTGGTAAACTGGTTTCTCACGTTTGCCACTAGGTGGCGCTGTACAAATCACATACAAATTCCTAGTAAACTCCAAACGCGCTCACGGTCGAATGCGAAAAGAAAAACTCACACTTAGCACTCAGTTGGTTATACGAGTCACTATCATCGGTAAAGTTCTGCATTGTCGCGCCCGGGTCTGGTGCTACTTACTGTATAATAGATTTAAATAGGGATTTAGTACAGCTATTTGTGGTACATCACTCTCTTAATAAATTTTAGACTGTATAACAAAGCGTCGCCATAATTGTGTATTTAAAACAACATTAAAGAAACATACTGTTAAATAAACTATATATTTAACAATAGCTAAAGCTATATCGTGACAAGTAACTTATATTATGATCATTATGCCTTTATATACAATAATGTACTATAAATACTTGTATATTCTAACCATAAACGCAAACACTGACCGTATTTTGCAATGATTTATTTTTATTCTTTTGATTATTTCGTTGGCGCGTGAATATTTTGAGGGAAAACATACATGATTTCACAATAATTTTAAATTTGCACTTTGAATACACCGTTCAATATTGCTCCAAGTCCAAGAATGTATCGTTTATTAATATATTTTTAATTGCAGCGTCTGCAGATATCATGTGATATAATGTAATACAATATCAAAAACAGATTGTTATTTTTATTATTTTCAAACACCTATTAAGAACATTAAGTTGTACAAGAGAATTACATAAAAGTATTTTTAGTGCTATTGTTTCTTTATACACCAAATAACAGCCCTTGTACAGCCTATAACAGCTTGTAAGCTATATAACTTGGGGCCCTTTTTGGTATTATATCGGCTGTAGAAGCGCTTCTACAGCCCTACGGCTTAGTATGCGGTTTTAAGTATAAAAATGAACATAAATGCAGCTTATATACAGCTTACATGCTACTTGGGACTGCCTTACTATTTCTGCCGAAATAGCGTCAGTGATTTTAACTGTCGTATTCCGGTTTGAAGGATAATGCAGCCGGTAAAATTATGCATGTGGCATAAGGACCCCAAAGACGCTGGACGGATAGCAACGCAATATAAATCTTGTGATGTCTATAGGCGACGGTTGCCCCTTTCCATCAGGAGATCCAATTACTAGTTTGCTAAAAGGTGAAATTAATAAAATTTTGCTATGGATCATAGCGTAGCTGCTAGTTTGCTATGTTATTATTATTATATAAAAAATCTGTAAACCGGTTGACCCTGCAGTCCATTCCTGAAACTTGTCGCTAAATTGAGCTATTTAAGCTCAAAGGAACAAAATCGTTATCTAAGCACAAATTTTTTTCAGAGTTCAGAAATCTAAATTTTGTAATATTATATGATAGTAATTACATTTTTGAAAAGTTGTATGTTTTGGAAAGAAAACTTTATCTTTCGAGCGGCGTTCAACGGAATGCTGAAAAATGTCGAAAATTTTTGAATGAGATGTTTTTTGACATCATAAATAATATAAAAAATCTTTTTTTTTTAATTTTAGTTATTGATAAATCCGAAATAAATCGACCGATTTTGATTCAGTTTACGGTATTTGACGCGGTTTTTTTTAAAAGAAAAGCTGATTAGATTTGTAAGATAACTGCCGCGTGGTCTAGGGATAGCCTATTTGTGTCAGACCATGAGGTCCCGAGTTCCATCCCCGGGTCGGGCAAAAGTGTTGTTATGATTTTTTCGAGGTTTTCTCAATTTTTTTCATAGTTAAGAAATCTAAATTTTGTAATATTATATGAAAGTAATTACATTTTTGAAAAGTTGCATGTTTTGGAAAGAAAACTTATCTTTCGAGTGGCGTTCACCGGAATGCTGAAAAATGTCGAAATTTTTTTAAAGAGATGCTTTTTGATATCATACGTAATATAAAAAAAAATTTAAAAAAAAATTAGTTATTGATAAATCCCAAATAAATCGACCGATTTTGATTCAGTTTACGGTATTTGACGCAGTTTTTTTAAAAGAAAAGCTGATTAATTTTGTAAGTTTAACTGCCTCGTGGTTTAGGGATAGCCTATTTGGCTCAGACCATGAGGTCCCGGGTTCCATCCCTGGATCAGGCAAAAGTGTTGTTATGATTTTTTCGACGTTTTCTCGAAAATCTAATCCTCGCTCGGAATCTGGTGGAGTGGTGTATTACCACTCCCGTGCCTCGGATGAGCACGTTAAACTGTCGGTCCCGGTTATCGCTAGTAATAGCCGACAGTCATTAACATACCGATAAATGCAGTGATGAGGATCACCACCACTACCCTCACCACTTATCTGGCCAACCGACAAATCGGCGAATCGCGGTGAACTGGAAAGTCTATAGACGTTCGGCTTACTCTGCCTACCCTGCAAGAGAACCGGGCGTGATGCTACTTTTTTAAGTAAGTTCGCTGTAAACAACAAAATATTAAAATATTAATATTTAATTTTGAAAACTTGATTCGATTTTTATTTTCTAATTTGCAATTGTATAAATGCTAAAATATTGTAGAAAGTAAAAATATTATTGGTTTAAAAATCTCGAAGTTACGTCGAAAAAAAAAAACACTTTTTCCAAATTTTTCGTCAACATCAACCCCCAAATTGTTATGCCGATTTTGATGCAATTTATGCATTAGACGCAGTTTTTTAAAGAAAGGATGTGATGAGTTTTTGTACTCAATCGGTACATTGTTCTGGAAGTTATATTAAAAAAGTATTGGCTCTCCAAAACCTTTTTTGAGGTTTTTTTTTAATACCTCAAAAGCACTTGGACCGAATTGATTCAAATTTTCAGAAAATCTAAGTTGAACGGAATCCAACCGCGTTTCGATCGCTTCAACCGTTCAAAAGTTATGAGATGTTTACACACACACACACACGCACGCACGCACGTGTTGGTCCCGGGCTACTTTGAAGAGTAGGTAAACTGCCGTTCTACCAGGCAGGTCGTAAGAGGCGACCGATTGGCTGTGCAAGTCACTACCATTGTGGCTACTAGGTGGTAGTATTCTGCACCGTCTCGCATTGTCTGGCAATAGTGTCATTGCTTGTCACTGTCGTGTTCCGGTTTGGAGGGTAAGGTAGCCGGTGAACTTATGCATGTGGCATTAGACCTTGCCACAATACCACAATATAGCAACGCATCGTTAACATCTTTGGTGTCTATCGGCGATGGTTTACTCTTTCCATTGGGAGACTCATCTCTCCTTGTTTGCTATCTTTGATATAAAAAAACAAACGCACGCACGCATGCACGCACGCACACACGCACACGCACACGTACGCACACACGTATGCGCACACTCACACCCACACATACACACACACATACTGACGTCATCGTGTAAATAGTCGGAAAAGGTTTCTAAACCCTTAAAACGTCGAGATCTGGTGAAATTCGATTTTCGAAAATCGGGGCAATATCGATAACTTCCTTATCCACATACGTAGCGGGAATTTTAGAAGATCAAGAGTCCGGCTATCTACGATTCAACATACTCTACGCTACATTTATAAGAGGAACGGATACTGTAGAGCTTCTGCTTGTGTCTCTATGTTCATTTAATAAGTAATTGTGATTGGCTGGCATACATATCTGCCTAGCCCTATAAAAAAAGCTCAGCCTCATGGAGACCAACTTAGTTGTACCTTCGTATAACAATATACGAAAATCTATGCAACAAACTTTTGTGTGATGAGCATCCTTGTCTCCATTTCTTGGTTTTTAGTGAATCGTCGAAAATTTTACCCGAGCACCATTGATTGCGTACTGCGTAGTCATTGTAATTAAGCATGATCTATAGTGAACTAGTACACTTGAGTCAAACAACGTTAATCTTCTCACACATAATCGCAGTCTTACTTTCAAAGTGATTTAACTTTTACCTTGAGACATATTTCACCTTTAAATTGCTCTTACTTTTCTTAACTAAGAGCTACTAAAACGAAGCTTAAATAAACAATTAAAGTTTGACTGTAAAAAACTTGGATGCTAAGAGGACAGTTAAGGCGTTCTATTAAGTGTTAGGTTTTATTTTATAAAGCAGGATTTTGCCCGACATCGTTGTTGTACGAATTAAAATTATTTACTCTGGTAACACAGAGCTTGCACGAAAACAACAATGGCGGTAAGACGGGTTGAAAAATCGGACATTCAGTCTCCTGCATCGATCAGTGTAACACACACTGGCCTCCGTTTAAAAGTACGATAATATTTATATACGATATGTATATACGATAATAATCCAGAACGTGCATAAGCAATTTAAGGTACATGTATTTGTTAATTTATATTATGTTTCATCATTTCATCATGAGAATTAAAAGATAGAATGTTAAAATTAGAGTGAATAAAGATTTTGGTTACAATAGACAATATAAAAGAAAATATAAAATTGTAAAAACTAATTACGTTGTTGTAATTAGAAAAGGCAGTTATTAATATTTAATACAAGGGCGGAATCTGGCCATTGCCCATAGGTATTCTCTCATGCACCACTTTAATTGTCAAATGTAGGGTATTGATTACATAAGTAAAACATACTTGTTTATAATTCTAATATTATGAAAGAAAATCAAGCTCACACATCATGAACAATGGTATTCCGTCCAGGTTTTCGTTTAACAAAGCATCATCCATTTAGTGTAAGCTCAGGTGCACCGGAAGATATAGCTATTAATACCTTAGAAACAGTCTTCACTGTCTGCGAGACAAAAGCAGATGAATGGCTGTCCGCTCTTTCATTATCTTTGATGAATACCTAATTATTTATCTTTAGGTCCCTTTTAAGTTACTGTTTACTCTGTGATGAATCGGCGAACACAAAGCGTATTTCCATTTTCTTTTATCGTAAAATATTTCAGGTTCTAATTTTGATTCAAGGTTTAACGTTGGGTTTGTCTCAATTAAGGCTACATTTTATTTTTATAATGTTTATTTTTGTAACACCACAATTTTGTCGTTTGTTTTTACGCTGCTTTTAGTATTAAAATTTTTAGAATAGTGTTTTAAAAATGAATTTAAGGCAGTAAGTTACTTACTGATTACCTTTTAGTAAATAAAATGTCACTGAAATATTTTTAGCGCAGTGAGTAAGTGCATCACAAACTAAAGGAAAAGATTTCGTATCATGAAAATCTTTCCAATTGAAAATAAAAACTGTTTTGATTTTAGCATGATTTGATTTAAAACATGTAATATATTTTTATTTTAAATAAATTAAACGTGGATTTTGAAATTGTGTTGAATGAATATATTTAAATATTTTTAAAAGCCCACGAAATATAAATATTAATATTACTACTGCGATTACTAGTAAAATTGCGCTGTTTTTGAAGCAACTGGAAGATGAAATAAATTTCACACAAGAACTTCCACTACAAAGACTTCAATGTCTCGACGTTAGCTATAAAAATATCCAAAATATATAACAACAAATTACTCTAGATTCTTTGAGTTGAAGCGTTGAAACTTTCATATATTGTAACAAATTTGGATTTACTAGGATTTATTGTTCCAGTTGGAATATACATAATTTGACAAAAGTTCTATACCAAAAAATAAATAATAATAAATATACATAATTTGACAAATGTTCTATACCAAAAAATAAATAATAATAAATAAATATTCACGGGACAAATTACACTTAGTGATCTTACCCCAAAGTAAGCAAATCATTTGCTTGTGTTATGGGTGTTAGTCAACGATATAATACATAGAAATACATATATAAATACTAGAATATATTTAATAAACACACAAACCCGGAAATACAAACATTTATGCTCATCACACAAATGCTTGTCCTCGTGGGGGATCGAGCCCGAGCCCCGTCGATTGCGTAGTCAGGGTCGCTAACCACTCGACCAACGGGGCGGTTGACTAAGAAATCAGCGCCTAGTCATATTGGTCTGGACCCTCTTTCAAAAATCTATTCTGCCTTTCTGACAGGCAATTTGTAAAAGGCAAACGGTAGGCTACTGTACGTTTCACTACTATCGTGATAACTAGGTGGTAGAGTTCCTCAACGCCTCGCTCGAGTGTATGAAACCGCCTTTTGTACAAACTTATTTAAGGTGTACAATAAAGTTAAATAAATAAATAAAAAATAAATACCACCGCCTTGCTCCGTGCTGCAGCAATACCGATAATGCTTCTCATTGTCAAGTTCCAGTTTCTAGGATAAGTTAGCTGGTAGACTTATGCATGGGGCATTAAGCCTTAAGATTAGCAGCGCACCATTTACATATTTGGTGACTTTTTGCGATAGTTTCTCTTTCCATCAGGAGATACATCTGCTTGTTTACAATCTAATGATAGGTATAAAAAACAGCATTTTTTTGTTGGTGACATGGACCTCCACGAATATGCTTTCTATAATTTTAATAATAATAATACCTATTACAATTATAATAACCTTTTATAGTTATAATAATAATATGTAATAATATGCCCTCTAACATAATAATAATAACTAATATTTAGAAATCTGGCCTCGACAGAACTCATTTTTTTATATCATAAGATAGCAAACAAGCAGATTGGTCTCCTGTTGGAAAGAGTTAACCATCACCTATAGATACCAAAGATGTTAATAGTACGTTGCTATCTTGTGGCCAGGTATAATGCCACACGCATAAGTTTAGCCCTCCAAACCCCGGAACACGACAGTAACAAGCACTGACGATATTGCGACAGGAATAGGCAAGGCGGTGGTACCACACCCGTTTGAGACAATTCAGAACTCTACCACCTAGTAGTCACGATGGTAGTGACTCGCATAGCCAATTGGTCGCCTTTTACGACCTGCCTGGTAGAAAGGCAGTTGGTCTATTCTTTAAAGAAGCCTAGAACCAACAGAGGGGGGATGTTGTTTATTTATCAGTAAATTGCAACATTACACCGGAATTTTCCTCCATATTGGCCCGAGCTCTCTAAAGCATCAGCTGTTCTACCGGTTAGTTTGTAAGGGGCTGTAAACGATTGACTGTACGTGTCATTACTATCGTGGCTACTAGGTGGTAGAGTTCTGCATTGTCTCACACGGGTCTGTTACCAACACCTGATCTATTCCTGCTACAATACCAACAGTTCTTGTCACCAGCGTATTCTGGTTTGTAGGGTAAGGTAGCCGGTAAACTTATGCATATAGCATTATGACCCCACCCATGGATAGTAACGCACCATTAACAACATTATATTAAAAAGACTCAAAAACTGAAATAGAGAATTTCAAAATTTGTTATTTAATGACAATTTTATCCATACTAATATTAAAGTTAGAATTATAAATGGAAAAGTGTGTGTTTTTATTTTTCCGTCTTTCACGACGAAACGGAGCGACGACTTGGATTTTTTAAAGTGGAGATAGTTAAAGGGATGAGGAGTGACATAGGCTTTTTGTCTTTTATTTTACGCGAGCGAAGCCGCGCGCAAAAGCTAGTACCTTCATATATAATCCGTAACATCCAAAATCTGAACACGTCCTGTGGCATCAGAGACATTTTAATCCCTTGAAGGGTTTGAAAGCTATGAAGGGCGACCATTCCAGATATTTCTCTGAAATGTGTCAAAGGCTGTCAGGAGACAGATTCATTTTCAACCACCTTCAGAAAAGAGAGATAATATAGTCAAATATTTTTTTTAACATGTTTTTTCATGAACTCAAAAAGTTTTAATTTTGAGTTCATGGAATTAGAGTATTTTTGAAACGTTGTAACTATTCTTATTTTTATGAAGTTACTCCTAATTATAAGATTTACGAGAAAGTTGGTTTAATTTATATCGTCGGCACTTGGTGAAACTGCATCATATTGATTTTGTCAAATACTTGTACTATTTCAAAAATATTTCACAACTAACCTTTAATTGTTGTGAACCCAACCGGTTTCGCCTATTACAGCATCATTAGGGCTTTTAGTTTATAAATTCTTCGAACATAATAAATAAACACGCAAGACTCTCTTCTTGCGTGTGTATTTATTATTTTCGAAGAATTTATAAACTAAAAGCCAAAGCCAAAACCCAATCGGTTTCGCCTATTACGGCATCATCATCATCATCATCATTATAAATTCTTCGGACATAACAAATAAACACGCAAGACTCTCTTCTTGCGTGTGTATTTATTATTTTCGAAGAATTTATAAACTAAAAGCCAAAGCCAAAACCCAATCGGTTTCGCCTATTACAGCATCATCAGGGCTTTTAGTTTATAAATTCTTCGAACATAACAAATATACACGCAAGACTCTCTTCTTGCGTGTGTATTTACTATTTTCGAAGAATTTATAAATTAAAAGCCAAAGCCAAAACTCAATCGGTTACGTCTATTACAGCATCATTAGGGCTTTTAGTTTATAAATTCTTCGAACATAACAAATACACACCAAAGACTCACTTCTTGCGTGTGTATTTGTTATGTTCGAAGAATTTATAAACTAAAAGCCCTGATGATGCTGTAATAGGCGAAACCGGTTGGCTTCACAACAATTAAAGGTTAGTTGTGAAATATTTGTGAAATAGTACAAGCGTTTGACAAAATCAATACGAGAAAGTTGGTTTGTGTATAGGTTAGACATTTTGTTTATATTATAATCAGATTTTATTTATATTGTAATTAGATTTTATTTATATTATAATCAGAATTTCAGCTAAATATTAAGAGTTTTGGAACAAAATTCCTTATTATAAAAATATTAATTTCAAGCTCTATTCGAAGTGTAAAGAAAATAACTACCTATTCAAGTATTCATTTTTTATAATGTTTGTTTTATTTAAATCTAAAAACTTCTTTACAAAATTATCTTAACACCTTTATTTTATAATTAATGATTTATAAAAATATATAATTATTGTGTATATTTAATATATAGTTATTATATATTTTTATAAATCATTGAATATAAAGATGTGAATATAATTTTGTAAAGTAGTTTTTAAATTTAAATAAAAAAAAAACATTATAAAAAATAAATACTTACCTGAAAAAATTAATAATTATTTTCTTTGTACTACTCCCAGTAGAACTTGAAATTAATATTTTTATAATAAGGAACATCGTTTCTATGTGGTGTCCCACGACATCACACGTTTTTTTTCTTCTGTCTTATAAAATTAAAAATAAGCAGGCAGAAACAACTGCAATATATCACGATTACTGAACTTAAAAATGCCATTGCCATTCAATAAGTTTTCGATGTTTATAAAAATTTGAGCTCATGTAGTTTTATTACAGCAACCGACTTCCAAATTCCTGTATCTTTGGATTTCCGAATCCTTTCTGATTAATTTTGTACTTTATTATTTCAATTAAACGAACCCAAATCGGTTAAACAATAAATTTTACCTGAGGTAACAAAGTTAAAAAAGGGTGTGAATAGTAGTGTATATGCATAAAAAGTAAAACTTTTTCACGACATATTTCGTGCTATTCGCTACTTAACAATAAACATTATGGCGTAAGAAACGTAAGACTTTATATTATATACTTTAAAAGGAGATACATACGTCGATAAATAAATTTCACCTCAAATATAACCGAATTGAGGATCTACTTCTTGGAAATTTGGATGAAATTGCAACTTATGTATACATGTATACGTGAATCTTAGTACCTCTTTTTAAGACGCGAAAATTATGCGAACGGTGGAGTAAATATGGCACAGTAAAGAGTTGCTTTATTAGCGACTAACTGACCCGGCAAACGTTGTTCTGCCTTTAACTAATCTTATTTTTTTCTATATTTTCTCACTTTTTTAACCTTATCTGGACTTCAGCATTTAATTCAAAACTAAAATTAACCAAATCGGTTCAGCCATTCTCGAGTTTTAGCGAGACTAACGAACAGCAATTGATTTATATATATATATATATATATATATATATATATATATATATATATATATATATATATATATATATATATATATATATATATATATATATATAAAAGATTAATCGACTGGTTTCGCTTTTTAAAAGACGTAATTTATTTAAGTCCTGAAAATGCTTTAAAAAGCAATTAGACTATAATGTCACTGATAGAGTTCCACAACGTCTCGCCCGGCTATTTTTTACCGTGGCCTTATCTATTCCTGCAGCAATAATAGCATCATTGCCATTCCGGATGCCGCTAAACTAATTCAGAATGCATGTAGCATTATTATTTCGCTTAATAAGGCACCATTAACATCTTTGTTGTCTATAGGCAATAGTTGTCTCTTTCCATCAGAAAAAAAACTGCTTGTTTCTATGATTTAAAAATCGTATTAATATTTTTAATTAAATTTTATTTATTAATGTAAACTCATATATATTTTATTGTTAAAAACGACATTATCGAGAATGACCGTATAAAGTGTTATCAAATTGAATAAATTATGTATTTTTCATTATCATTCCTTTTGTCCGGATAGAAATCAAGTCTAATTCCTGTCAGCCTCTGACACGTTTCGGGGAAAAATCTGAAATGGCTGCGAGACCCTCATCACACTGAAATCCTTCAAGGGATTTAAATGACGCCGATGTCAAGGGACGTGCACTGAATTTGTGTTTAAGTATTGAGAGTTTTCAATGTAAGAATATACATATGATGCCATTCCTGCCATCGAGAGAAAACTCAGTAATCCCTTTTTCCCATATTAAGCTGAACAATAGCGTAACTAAAATACCAAGATAATCCAATAATAAGTCTAAAATACCTAAAACGAATTGGACATACGTGGACAGAATAGTGATTGTCTTGAAGTCGAAATTCGACCAAAGACAAAAACTGAAATCTCTTTTAAGTTTAACAAGAGACCGTAGCTTTAAGAAAATAGTATACATGTGTGGATATTATCGTGTATGTCACATGAATATAGTATGTCTAGGGTTTTTTTATTAATTTAAAATATTTTATATTTTAATGTATTTAAACTTTAAAGCATATTATGTAGGTGCGTAAACAATATAATGCAATGCAATATATATATATACATATATATATATATATATATATATATATATATATATATATATATAATATACTAAGATTAGATTACTAAGTAAATTCTATAAATATTTAAATGTTTATACAAATTCTAATGCTTTTGCTATTAAATATTTTTATATCATAAGATAGTAAACAAGCGGATGGCTCTCGTAATGGAAAGAGATAACCATCGCTTAAAGACACTGTAGATCTGTTAGTAACTGCCTGGCAGAACGCCAGATGGTATATTTTTCAAAGGGGGTCCGGACCAACAAGATGCAGACGAAGTCCCGGGAAAAATTTAGTCATACTATTTCTAATTTATCACTTTCTTGTATGAAATATATTTAACAGATTAAGACGCACTCAATTTATACAACGGATATTAAACAGCTTAAGTTATATTAATACCATAGAGACGCTATCGTTGCGCGACATTCGTCTACCTTTAGTTTGTGATTGTGCACATAATTTACATATTAATAAGAAACTGTTCTCGTGAATTTATCCGGAGTAAAAGACGGTTAACATGTGAGATAATTTATTAATTACTAGCTGTTGCCCACGACTTCGTCCGCGCGCACTCCGTTTACTCCACACAGCTCCTCCCCCTTAGGAGGTAGCGTGATAATATATAGCCTATATGTTGACCCAACCTGTTAGTAATATTCATGCAAAATTTGAAGTAAATCCATGCAGTACTTTTTGAGATTATCCCGGACATACACACAGACAAGCAGACAAACAGACAAACAGACAAACAGACAAACGGACAAACGGACAAACGGACAAACGGACAAACGGACAAACGGACAAACGGACAAACGGACAAACGGACAAACGGACAAACGGACAAACGGACAAACGGACAAACGGACAAACGGACAAACGGACAAACGGACAAACGGACAAACGGACAAACGGACAAACGGACAAACGGACAAACGGACAAACGGACAAACGGACAAACGGACAAACGGACAAACGGACAAACGGACAAACGGACAAACGGACAAACGGACAAACGGACAAACGGACAAACGGACAAACGGACAAACGGACAAACGGACAAACGGACAAACGGACAAACGGACAAACGGACAAACGGACAAACGGACAAACGGACAAACGGACAAACGGACAAACGGACAAACGGACAAACGGACAAACGGACAAACGGACAAACGGACAAACGGACAAACGGACAAACGGACAAACGGACAAACGGACAAACGGACAAACGGACAAACGGACAAACGGACAAACGGACAAACGGACAAACGGACAAACGGACAAACAGACAAACGGATAAAAATTCTAAAAACTATATTTTGGCTTTTATATCGATTGTAGATCACGCCCCAAGTATTCTTTTAAAAAAATATTCAATGTACAGTTTTGACTTTCCTACGATTTTATTATATGTATAGATAATATGTATGAAACAAAGTCGTGTTAGTTAAACTTTAACTTAGACTTTCTAAAAATTTTTACCAATTCGTTCCAGAAGATTCTAAGGAATTTTGAAAAAACCTCAAAAAAAAATTGGCGAAACAGTATTTTTTAATCTAACTTCCAGATTAATGTACTGATTGAGTACAAAATCTAATCAGCTCCTTTTCCCAAAAAACTTCGTCCAATACATAAATTGCATCACAATCGGTTTGTCCGTTCGGGAGTTATCGTTGACGAAAAATTTTGGAAGTGTTTTTTCGACAAGCCTTTGAAATTTTTCAACCAATCATTTTTTGTTCTACGATATTTTAACACTAAAAAACTACGTTAAATCCCGTTCCAAAAATTAAAATCAAGTCAAATTTTCAAGAGTACGTTGTTTACAGCAAGCTTATTTTAATTTTTTAAAATAACTTTCAGGATAATACACCTATTGATTTAAAATTTAGTCAGCTCTTCTACACAAAAAAAAAAATAAGTCAAATACCCTAAATTTGATTAAAATCAATTGATTTATTCGGGAAATATCAATGACAAACTGACAACTGTCGAAGAGAAGTAAAAAAAAAAAACAGTAGCAGTCGTGGGACTGCCGATAGAAGTGAAAACGGAACTAGTAAGTTGAGAGTAATTAAAACTATATGCAAAACATAGCTATAGATATACTATTATCATTAGCATGTCGGTGACGCGAACCGAGGATTTTACCCTCTACCAAAACGCTCAACGCGCCTAAAGAAGTTTTCACTTCAAAAATTTTTTTACTTCTCTTCGACATTTTTTAACCCACCGATTCTGTAGCTAATAAGACAATTTAAATCTCAAAAACTGCGTTGAATGCCATTCGAAAGATAAAAATCAATCATTTTTATTAAAAAATACACATCTTTTTGAACACAAAATTACTAAGTATTATTTTTAAAAACTAGATCTTTTTATATCATAAGATAGCAAATAAGCAGATGGGTCTCCTGATGGAAAGAGTCAACCATCGCCTATAGACACCAAAGGTGTTAATGGTGCGTTGCTATCTTGTGGCGAGGTCTTATGCTACATGCTTATGAAACTCTTCGAATCCAAAAATCTATGCTCAGGTAGTTTTTACTTCTTTGAGCTTAAATTACCATAATTTAGTGGTAAGTTTCGGGGACGGGGATATTCGGATTCGGGGTTCGGGGATATTTTATCATTTTGTTACCGTGAGTAATATACAGGTCGACTGATAGAAGATTATACATACTGAAGGAGGGTGTTCAGTACTCGATCCCGATACCGAATATGTAAAAAATAGGTACTTACAGTACCCGGCGATAAATATTGCACATCGACCTTTGGAAAGAGACAATCGGCTAATTTCGGCTTCGTAGAGCGTTATCTCTGTCGCACAAAATACAAACAGTCCGGTACCTATTAGGAGCTGTTAAAACAAGTATGATTTGCTTCTTTTGATATTTTTATTCTTTGTATAAAATACACTAATTTTTCTATAAGTGATGGCTTTAGGTTGGGGTAAAATAAAATAAAAAGACATTTTTACATTATGTTTACGTATTTAATTATTTTGGAACATTACAGCTTTAGTGTACATAATAAACACCATTATACCTATTGCTAAAATGAGACATTGCAATAAAAATAATAATAATTCTAATTCTCAATTACTTCCATTTCACTATCTGTGCTCTCAAAGAGGTCAATATCACTGTCACTATCAGCCGTATTTATTACTAATCTATCAGTGTAATTGTCTAAACTGTGTTGAATGCTTCTATATTCATTCTCACATTTGATTGCATGATCGCAAACCTTTTTCCACTCTTCAGCGCCGATCATGTTTACTTTTTCAGTCAATAATGTTTTTACTGTAGTTAAGTTCATACCCACATTTCTAGAGGCTACATAGCCTTTCAGTTGAGACCATATATTTTCAATTGGATTAAAATCCGGATGATATGGTGGCAATCGCAACACAGTGTGCCCATGTTCGGCAAGTATTTTGTCCACAGAAAACTCTGTATACCTCTCCTTGTGCTGACATATAATAGCGTAAATCTGGGTTTTTGTTAATTTTGGATCAACTGGAATTTCATGTCTGTTTAACCAGTTGATCATTTCCCGTTTAATGGTGTTTGAGTTGGGGGGTCTCTCAACATACTTGTTGTGATAGGGTGCGTTGTCGATAACTAGAACAGAATCACTGGGTATATTTGGGATGAATTGGTTAACCAGCCATTTCTCATAGTTATCGTTATTCATTTCATTGTGATAGTCACCTGTAGTGTCCGTGGATTTATACGATAAAAAAGCACCGGGTACAAAGCCTTTTTCATTTCCCGCATGAACTATTATCAAACGTTGACCTTTTGAAATTGGCTTTTTTACTCCTTTTTTCTTATCGTCACTCCAAGATTTCCCTTTAGTGTGGGATGCATGTATATATGACTCATCCATGTAGACGATATTTTTTCCTGTTTCGCGAAATTTGCGTATTTTATCAAGGTATTCCATTCGTTTGAGACTAACGTCGTGCTTTTCCAATAGAATTTTTCGATTATCTTCCATTTTAGTGAACTGAAATCCCATGTCATGAAGTATTTTTCTCAATGTTTTTTCAGACCCATTGTAATTAATAGCTTCAGATAACTTAGCTTTTAATGATTTTATTGTTGGCAGTTCATTAAATCGTAAGTAAGGCTATGTAGCCTCTAGAAATGTGGGTATGAACTTAACTACAGTAAAAACATTATTGACTGAAAAAGTAAACATGATCGGCGCTGAAGAGTGGAAAAAGGTTTGCGATCATGCAATCAAATGTGAGAATGAATATAGAAGCATTCAACACAGTTTAGACAATTACACTGATAGATTAGTAATAAATACGGCTGATAGTGACGGTGATATTGACCTCTTTGAGAGCACAGATAGTGAAATGGAAGTAATTGAGAATTAGAATTATTATTATTTTTATTGTAATGTCTCATTTTAGCAATAGGTATAATGGTGTTTATTATGTACACTAAAGCTGTAATGTTCCAAAATAATTAAATACGTAAACATAATGTAAAAATGTTTTTTTATTTTATTTTACCCCAACCTAAAGCCATCACTTATAGAAAAAATAGTGTATTTTATACAAAGAATAAAAATATCAAAAGAAGCAAATCATACTTGTTTTAACAGCTCCTAATAGGTACCGGACTGTTTGTATTTTGTGCGACAGAGATAACGCTCTACGAAGCCGAAATTAGCCGATTGTCTCTTTCCAAAGGTCGATGTGCAATATTTATCGCCGGGTACTGTAAATTATTACCTCTACAACGTAGTTCATCAATATTCGCTTTTTATTATATATTAACTGACCCGCGCAGCTTTGTCCGCGAGTATATTAATATGTCATCCAAATAGCTTTTATTAAAAGTTTCTTCCCCTATTTCAACCCTCCAGGGACTGATTTTTGAAAAAAAATTGCCTATGTTTGACCCCGGATCTTCAACTATATCCATGCCAAATTTCATGATAATCGGTCCAGCGGTTTAGCCATGAAAGCGTAACAGACTTTCGCATTTATAATATTAGTTTGGATTAGTATGGATTTAGTAGTTGCAACGTGCAGCCCGCTGCATTATAAAAGTTTTTGGTCAATCCCGTTGGATAAACTCATTTTTCCGGGATAAAATTAGCTTATGTGCTATTTTAGGTCACCATCTACCTATGTGCCAAATTTCATCCAAATCCGTTCAGTGGTTTTTACGTGATTGAGTAACAAACATCCATCCATACATACATCCATTTATACATTCATACATTCAAACATCTAAACTTTTGCTAGATTGTTTACTTAGCACCATGGACTATCGTTTTTTAATATGTAAAATCTTTAACCAGTCAACCTGTATATTCATGCGAAATAACAGCTTTCTAGTACTAGTCTCTCTCTAAGCTAAGCTGCAGACAAATGAACGAACGAAATCATGGACGAAATATAAGGGTTCCTTGTAAACTGCGGAACCTTGAAAACCGAGCTAATACGTGAAATTCTCCTAGCCAATAAGACATGAGAGTTTATTTCAACTGTTCAAAACATTTTTATTAAAACATGGTAGAGAGAAAATAAAGAAAAAGTCAAGAGCTGCAGACTATTAATTATTTTTATCATGCGTCTGTCATAACTAAACACACTCTTGAAGGTAAAAAGGCTAGGGTCTGTGCCACCCTTACGTGTTATCTAATTTTTCTGGCAATTACATCTCACATTCATTTTGCCAAAAAAGTAACTGTATTAGACGTTCCATTACCGCTGCCTCTTACTACTATGATTATGACCTTCAATTATCATAAAAACTTTTTTTATGCCTCTTTCTTATCGTAACATTTGTTGCTAATGTAAAAGTAAATGCTGAAGGAAATTCTTAGAAATAGGAAATGTATTCTGATTAAAAGAAAACGCCCTTTGAAATTTAGCTATTCACAACAAGCTAAAAAATGTGAAATAGCAAGTGATGATTATAATTCAAGAAATTAATAGGTTAAAGTCTGCTCTTAAACATAATTATAATCTATAATTAATCATTACAGAGTTTTCTTGTCTAATTTCAATTGTAATATGTAAGTTTACATGTGCATGTATGTAGTGTATGTATATGAATATATAGTACACTTTATATATGTTTTTTTTTTATGTCATAAGATAGCAAACAAGCAGATGGGTCTCCTGATGGAAAGAGGCGATGGTTGACATCGCCTATAGACACCAAAGATGTTAATGGTGCGTTGCTATCTTGTGGCGAGGTCTAATGCCACATGCATAAGTTTACCGGCTATCTTACCCTCCAAACCGGAACACGACAGCGACAAGCACTGACGCTATTGCGGCAGGAATAGGTAAGGCGGTGGTACTTATATATGTAATTTTAATATAGTGTATATGTAATATATTGTATGTATGCATATACAAATATGTTTATTATGTATATATTATGATTTAGCTACATAATTATTAATATAAATAAAATAAATAAATAAATATTCACGGGACAAATTACACAGACTGATCTAATCCCAAAGTAAGCAAATTATTTTGCTTGTGTTATGTGTGTTAGTCAACGATACTAATACATAGAAATACATATGTAAATACAAGAATATATTTAATAAACACCCAAACCCGGAAATACAAACATTTATGCTCATCACACAAATGCTTGTCCCCGTCGGGGATCGAATCCGAGCCCCGTTGATCGCGTAGTCAGAGTCGCTAACCACTCGACCAACGGGGCGTACAGTATAATATTTATTATTTTTATAATATAGATAATATTTGAATATTATATCACTTAATTTAATGGCATCACTACCTAAAATATACTAATTATAAGTTCTCCTCTACTTAAAGGTTATCGGGCAGAGAGAGATCGCTCTTTAGCGATAAGACCACCTTTGTATACCCACTATGTACATAATTATTAGCTATAAGTATTGTACAAAATCTGCCTTTTAAATTTGGTGCACAAGGAGTATTCATTCATTCATTGATAGGTAATGGAAATTTTAAAAAATGAGTATCCATACTAAAATTATAAATGGGAAAGTGTGTGTGTGTGTATTTGTTGGTCCGTCTTTCACGGCAAAACATAGCGACGAATTGACTTACTTTTTGTCTCTTTCTTATCCCGCTTATCATTTAACGCGAGTGAAGCCGCGGGCAAAACCTAGTAGTAATATGCATCTGTGCTGAAGAAATTGTAGAATCGTCTTGTTGGTCGAGTGGTTAGTGAACCTGACTACGCATCAATGAGGCTGGGGTTTGATTCCCAATAGGGACAAACATTTGTGTGATTAGCATTGATGTTTGTATTTCTGGGTTTGGGTAAATATATATTAAATCTATACATTAATAAGCGAAAGAGAAATTTTGGGCCCCTTTTTAAGATAGTTACGCGAAGGCTAGAGTAAGAAATTTGGCACAGTTAAAGCTTACATTGCGGAGGAGTGCAGAACCCTAATATATTTAAGTAATATGCATAAAAAATACATTAATTAATAAAAATAAACATAACGCACACTACATTAATGTGACGTACATAATAATAAACACACCTGTATATTACTTTCTTTACAGCTAAAATCTGTTGTCAAACTTAAAGAATTATATAGTTTAATCTATGGTTGAATTTCAGCCATAGATGATCACTAGTATATTTGAATATTTAATAATAATAATAATAATAATAATCATTTAATTCAGGCAACATGGCCCATATTATAAATACCTTATAGACTAACATACATATTAATATAATATACTTAAAAACTACACTTTGTCACGTATTGACGGCGACGTAACACGCACTTCATTCCGGAGTCTCCCCCGGAACCTTCGGTAGACCACACCAGTCGGCCAGAATTCCCCCACCTCAAAGGTCGACAGGAGATGCGTCGGTACTCTCACCACAAAAGAACTAAAGTTGACCTTGTGGCGAGACTGCAGACGCTCGACCCTCAAGTGAAGAGACGTCTTCTTACTGATGTAGTCCACGACGTCCTCGACATTCATGGACCAGTGCAGACGAGATATGTACAAGGGCGTTGCGGGGACCTCGCTCCGCAGTCGCAGCTCGGGTACATATGGCGCGGTGCCGCGATTGTTGCGGGCAGTGGGCTTCTTCTTTCTTCTTCTCTCCACCAGTGTGAAGCCCTCCTCATCACACCTCCTGCTCTTATCCTTGCCAGGTCGACGCGACTCCACCTTACTCTTTGTGGCCTTCCGGCTCTCCTTAGTCTTGCGACTCTTCGTAGCCTTGCGGCTGTCATTGTCCCCATTTTTATTCGCCTGCGGGGGAGGTGCGGGGCGACCAGCAACAGTCGCAAAGTTTTGCTGAGTCGCCTGTGGACTCGGCGTCGGCGCAACCGGGAGGGGAAGGCGGGTGGGGGCGGCAGCGGCGGTGTTCGTTGCTCCATCGGATATTGCTGACGGGCTAAACGTGACCGCTTGCGCGCCTCGGCGACGGGTGACGTACGCTGCATCAGGTGACTTACATATTGAATTAACACTTTTTAAATGCGATAATTCAATTCGTAGATCATTGATGGTAGACTCTGACGCCTGTAGTCTACCCTTAACTACGGTCAGCTCTTCTTTGAGGAACCTGATGTCCTTCAGTAGGCAGACGACGTCGACGTGGTCCAGCGTCACGGGCGGCAGCTTGTGTAACTCTTTCGCCACAAAAGCCGGCACCTCATCCGGATCCGTCTGCTTCAGCAGGGAGATGATGTCCTGCACGCTACTTTCTGTACCATCTCTTCTTCGCGATGGCATGTTTGCGCTCTGGCCAAGCGTCTCATACAGCAGCTGCTTGCCCTTGCAAATCTCCTCACTGGTAAAGGAAGACTTGCAGATCTGCATGATGCTGACCTCGTCCATGGTGTCGATGGCATGTTGGATAAACGCCAGCAACTCGTTGGCCACGAGCGCCATGGTCACGTTTAAATATGTATTTCACTGCCTCGTGGTCTAGGGTAGCCTATTTGGCTCAGACCATGAGGTCTCGGGTTCAATCTCCGGGTCGGGCAGTGTTATTGAGGTTTTTTCGAGTTTTTCTCGAAAACCTAAAATATCAGTAGCAGCTTGGAGTCTAGCGGAGTGGTGTATTAACTCTTCAGTGCCTCGGATGAGCACGTAAAGCTTGTCGGGCTTCTCGCTTGTTATGGTATGAGCACGTAAAGATTATCGCTAGAAATAGTCAATAATCTCTAACTTGTCGGTAAATACGGCAATGAGGATCAGCACTTATCTCGCCAACCGACAAACCGGTGAACCGCGGTGAACTGAAAAGTCTATAGACGTTCGATTTACTCTGCCAACCCCGGAAAAGAACCGGGCATGATGATACTTTTAAATATGTATAACCGCCCCGTTGGTCGAGTGGTGAGCGACCCTGGCTATGCAATCGACGGGGCTCGGGTGCGATCCCCAAGCATTTGTGTGATGAGCATAAATGTTTGTATTTCCGGATTTGGGTGTTTATTATGTATGTAAAAGTATTTATATATGTATTTTTATGTATTAGTATCGTTGACTAACACCCCTAACACAAGCAAATAATTGGCTTACTTTGGGGTTAGATCAGTAAGTGTAATTTGTCCTGTGAATATTTATTATTATTATTATTGTGTATTTCTATGTATTTATGTATATCACAAGCAAATAATTTGCTTACCTTGGAGTTAGATCAGCGAACTCAAAGCATATTGAGTTCGCTGGATTAGATCAATTCGTGTGATTTGTCCAATGATATTCGTTTATTTATCTATAGCGTAGAATAACTAA
Organism: Apodemia mormo; assembly: GCA_036924255.1. NCBI lineage: Eukaryota > Metazoa > Arthropoda > Insecta > Lepidoptera > Riodinidae > Apodemia > Apodemia mormo. Next base: position 41,718,571 of record JAUPFN010000001.1, on the reverse strand, counting down.
CATGCAGCCTCATTTAGGTACACTTGCACAAAACTATTAACATGCTTTTTTTATACTTTTTTCCTCGTGTTGGTCTCAGGCTTCTTTAAAGAATCGGCCAACTGCCGTTCTGCTAGGCAAGTCGTAAAAACCAACTGATTGGCTATACGAGTCTGTACCATCGTGGCTACCATCTAGGTAGAGTTCTGCATTGTCTCGCCCGGGTCTAGTACTACCACCTTGCCTATTCCTGCCGCAATAGAGTCAGTGCTTGTCACTGTCGTGTTCCAGTTTGGAGGGTAATGTAGCCGGTAAACTTATGCATGTGGCATTAAACCTCGCCACAAGATAGCAACGCACCATTAAAACATTTGGTGTTTATGCGTGATGGTTGACTCTTTCCATCAGGAGATCCATCTGCTTGTTTGCTATCTTATGGTATAAAAAAAAATTAAAATGCATTAAATACTAAATACTAAAATTAATTTACAATGTACAAGCTGTACCCTGAAGCCCCATGCATTATAAAAATTTGATGAATTCCAGGGGCAACACTTACTTTTTCGGGATAAAAAGTTATACTATGTATTGTTCCAATTAATCATCTACTTTTACGCAAAATTTTATTCTAATCGGTATAACCGTTTTTTGCATGATAAAGTTTAAAAACTCGTCACGCTCAGTTTACTGAGCATTCTGCCAGGTAGGTCGTAAAAAACGAATATTTGCCTATACTATTCGTACTACTAGGTGACTACTATCGTGACTACTAAGTGGTAGATTTCCGTAACGTCTCACTTGGTTATTTGGTAGCACCACCTTGCCTATTCCTGTCGTATTCATCATCAATACTTGTCTTCGTCGTGTTTTAGTTTGGAGGATAAGGCAGTCGGTGGACTTATGTATGTGACTTTCCCACTACAAGGATAGCAACACACTATTAACATCTTTGGTATCCATAGGCGATGGTTCCTCTATCCATTAGAAGAGCCATCTGATTGTTTGCAATATAATATGAAAATAAGCTGTAGACATAACGATCAATCGGAATATGATTACGTTTTAGGATGTTCCATCGAATTTGCAGGCATACGACCAAGTGCTCCACTGCTCACTGCTCATCCACTCCTCTCTCTCCACTGCTCATGGATATTTACAACACAAAAAGTTAGCAGCTAATGCGATGCCAGTTTCTAAATAATTTGTTGAACCTTCTCATAAAAACCCCAATACCAACGCAATTCCAAAACACTGTGTGACGTAAGTTATTCTAAGGTTTATCTGTTCGTATAACCGTATAAAGGTGATACCAAAAGGAATAAAATAAATCGATTACCCTGATATTTCAGCTTTGAGTCTCATTCATATATTCTGAGTACTTTCATCTTTTTCTGATAACATTTTACCTTTGAGAAATTGGACCCAATATTACATCAATATTTACACCTTGTAAAACTAACCAATATATCTGCTAGCTAATTTCAACTATTTACAAACACATCTACGTATTAATGTACCAGATAAGGTATGCTACGATGCCACTACTAAAATGCAGTCCGTAAGATGCACCTACGTCAGAGCTCGTTGAATGAAACGCGTAAGCGCAATTAAATTCACGGCGGTTACGACCTTTTGGTCGTGGATATATGTCATATCGCGTCGCAGATACATTGCAGCGCTGCATAATTTTGACTTTGATTGGACGATTTATTATTATTTTAGCGCTGCAGCCTGCAGCGAATATTAACAAAATAGGACACGATTTCTACTTACTATAGCTTCTTTAGAACGTAGGTAGTACATTATACTCTCTGACTATTTATTCATTTTATTCTAAGCACATATTTGATAATACACCATTTGTCATTCTGCCAGGCAGTTTGAAAAAGATGAACGTTTGCCCAAATATATCACTACTACAATATCTCCTAGGTGGTAAAATTCTGCAAGTTTCTCTCGGTATTGAAGTATTTATTTATAAAATTCTAAACAGGCATTTAATAATATACCATCTGTCATTATGCCAAGCACTTCATAAAAAATATTCCCCGTGTTGGTCCCGAGCCCTTTGGAAGAATAGGCCAACTGCCGTTCTGCAAGTCGGTCGTAAAAGGCGACCCATTGGCTAAACGAGTCACTACCATTGTGGCTACTAGGTGGTAGAGTACTGCATTGTCTCGCCCGGGTCTGATACCACCGCCTTACCTATTCCTGCCGCAAAAGCGTCAGTGCTTATCATTGTCGTGTTCCGGTTTGGAGGGTAAGGTAGCCGGTAAACTTATGCTTGTGGCGTTAGACCTCGCCACAAGATAGCAACGCACCATTAACACCTTTGGTGTCTATAGGCGATGGTTGACTCTTTTCATCAGGAGACCCATCTGCTTGTTTGCTATCTTATGACATAAAAAAAAGATGAACGATTGTCCAAATATGTCACAACTACCGTGACTCCGTGGTAAGATTCTGCAACGTCTAATTCCTATATTGTGCCTTTCCTATTCTCACCGCAATAGTTTTATCTTTCATATCGAGTTCTGGTTTAAAGGGAAAGGCAGCTGATAAACTTATACATGTGGCATTTCCAGTCGCCAAACGGATAAAAACAAACCATAAATATCTTCGGTATTGTTCAGGTCAGCGTGACCTTCCAATAGCACGTACGCCTAGATGATCAATTCAGTACCACAGCACCCCCGTTCCTGCAGCGTGACCTCGCAACCACACGTTCGTTCTAGATGGTCGGTTCAGTGTGGCCTTGCAACCCCACGTCCGCCCTGTCAGCGTGACCTTCCAGTTATACGTATTTCCCAGATGCACCTGTCAGTATATCAGGCATCAGCCACTCTCGTCATCATTTGTACCATATACATATTAGCATAATTATCATAATAAATCAGTGATCAATAAGCAGTCAAGCGGGTTTCTTTCTCCTTCCCATATATCCTCAACTGCGGTATCACTCACCAGCATCAGCATCTATCAGCAACTATCATCTCTATCACATCGTAGGGATAACCCCTACAGGTATCTATCAGTGATGGTTATTTCACTTCGTCAAGAGAGCAATGTGCTTGTTTATGCCAATGATAAAAAACTGACAGCTAATATGCTCTCATGAAAAAGCAGTATAAGGATATCAAGAGCAACTTCTAATTAGCTGCGAGTTTCAAAAGCCACAACTTTACTTTGTAGACTTTCCCTAAGAAATTACCGGCCTCGAACTGCCTTTTGAATTTTAATGTAAAATGTTTTATGAGCATAAATAGCATGATTTCAAGCTAAACATTACTTTGTGCCTTTTATGATACTAGCTGTTGCCCGCGACTTCGTTCGCGCGGACTTCGTTTACTCCGCACAGCTCCTCTCCCGTAGCTGATAGCGTGATGATATGTTGCCTATATGTCTAATGCCTATATGTTGACCCGACCTGTTAGTAATATTCATGCAAAATTTTGAAGTAAATCCATGCTGTACTTTTAGAGTTTACCCCGGATATACATTGACTTTCCTACGATTTTATTATATGTATGTAGATTAATTGATACTGAGTTTGATTTTCGTATGTGAATTTGTTTACAGAAAATCTTTGGAAATATAGAACCGATTCTGATTTTTTCACTAAAAGAAAGTAATATTAATAATAAATAAATATTCACAGGGCAAATTACATTGACTGATCTAACCTCAAAGTGAGCAAATTATTTTGCTTGTGTTATGAGTGTTAGTCAACGATACTAATACATAGAAATACGTATATAAATACTGGAATAAATTTAATAAACGCCCAAACCCGGAAATACAAACATTTATGCTCATCACATAAATGCTTGACCCCATCGGGGATCGAACCCGAGCCCCGTCGATTGCGTAATTAGGGTCGTTAACCACTCGATCAACGGGGCGGTCAATAAAGTCGCCTCTGTAGTCTAGTGGTCCGATATTGGTCTTAATCACATGAGGTTCCGGATTGGATTCCCCGTTCGGGCAATTCAAAGTTTTGTTTTTTCAGTTTTCTGATTAAAATACTTTTTTTAGTTTTTACTTTCTAAATATTTTTTTTTTTGATTAAAACAATGTTGCCAGGATTGGATAAGTACTCGGTTGGCACATTGTGGTACTAAATATCTTCGGCCAGTCGAGGGTGCATTGGTTGTATCTCTGCCAACTTCTTCGAAGATACGGGTGCAAAGATACTTTTTTAAAAAGTAACATCCATAAGTTTTCTTTATATTTAAGGTTTCTCCGGTGTTGGTCCCGGGCTCCTTTGAAGAATAGGCCAACTGCAGTTCTATCAGGCAGATAGTAAAAGGCAACCGATTGGTTATACGAGTCACTATCATCGTGGCTACTAGGTGGTGTGGTTCTGCATTGTCTCGCCCGGGTCCGGTACCACCACCTTACCTACTCCTGCGGCAATAGCGTCAGTGCTTGTCACTGCCGTGTTCCGGTTTGCGAGTTTGTTAGTAAGAAGCAATCTCTGAAACTACTTTTTGCATTTTCGAAATTATTCACCAGTAAAAAGTTAAATTATTTCTAAGTCACATAGACTACATCTTATCTCAATTTACCTGGATTAGGACCTACGCAGGTTACACCGCAATAAACGGCTATTGTATCTAATATTAGCTAAAATACAAAATCTATTACAATATAAATTATTATATAATTTGTGACCTAGTTTAGTGATTATGTATTTTACATAAAATCTTTAATCAACGTAATATATTGGCTGTTATTCGAGTGGTTAGCGACCCTGAATGCAATTGAGGGGGTTTGGGTGCGATTCCGACTATTGCCAACATTTTTGTGACACACTATTAACATCTTTGGTATCTATAGGCGATGTTTCCTCTTTTTATGGATGATCATGATGATATATTCCCTATGACCACTTTGAACACAATTGCCTATTAAGGTAAAGTCACCGTTTTAAATCCAGTCATATCAAACATTTTTTTGTTAAGTTTTTAGAGTTACAAAACCCGAAAAAGTATATAAAATGCAACGACCATGACTTTGATAAGACGTATCTTTTATAATATAGAAGCAAAATATATTTTATAAATATGTAGGTAACAATGTAAAACGCAAGATAGCTTATCTTTAGCAGCTTCTAAAAGCAAAATGTATTAAAATTTAAAATGCAGGTTTAACCGAGTAATCTCTTGAGGAATGTCAACAAAGTGCAGCTTAGTCTTTTGAGGTTGGCCAGTAATTATTATTTACATTCCGTAACATAACATTGCTTTTACATGGGATCAACTTGCTAATAACTAGGAAAAGAAAAAATCGTGTGAAACAAAACCCGAAGCGACCAAGACATTTTTAAAATTAGTACCTTACCCTTCCAACCAGAATACGACAATAACGAAGACTGAGGCTATTATGACAGAAATGGAGAAAAACCGTTAAACGAAACCCGTGTGAGTAGTTTTACCAAACCGCACTGATTGTGGAATCCTACCATGTAGTAATCTTGATGCTAGTAACACGTTTGGCCAATCGATCCTCTTTTACGAAATGCCTGGTAGAGTGGTTGACGATCAATGCGTCAAAGGGGGCCCAAAACATCATGCGGAATATAATCTTCGAAAGAGCCAAACGGAATTAGATTGAGTACAAAATCCAATCAGCTCTTTTCCTTAAAAAAATTGCGTCTAATACATATATTGCATCAAAATCAGTTTATCCGTTCGGGAGTTATCGTTGATGAAATATTTTGAAAACTGTTTTTTCGACATAACTTCGATATTTTTCAACCAATAATTTTTAACGTACTACAGTATTTTAGTACCTACCTCAAAAACTACGTCAAATGCCGTGTCAAAAAAGGAAATCGACTGAAATTTTCAAAAGTTACGGCTTATCGAATATTAAAATTACGCTTTTACAGCAGACTTACTTCGTATTTTTAAAACTACATTCAGGTTAGTGTACCGATTTTTTAAAAATCTAGTCAGCTCTTTCACTTAAAAACTGTATCAAATACCGTAAATCGGACTAAAATCGGTTGATTCGTTCGGGATTTGTCAAATATTTTGAAAAAGTTTTCTTTTAACAACAACTTTTTCATTAAACCTCGTTGTTTTAACAAAGTTAAAACAACGAGGTCTAAAATTTCTTTTAACGCCATTGAAAAGATGGATACCGATCAATATCTACATCATTCCTAACATTAAAATACTATTATTTTTACAAACATCAGATTTTTGAACCCTTTAGGTTCAAAAATATGTACATGATGAGGTATAGTTTTTGCTTCATTGAGCTTAAAATACTTCAATTTAGCGGAAAGTTTCAGGGATGATCTGCAGGGTCATTCGGATCAAAGGTTTTTTTAATAACAGAATATACTTCTTTATATCGTAATTGCCATTTTTTCTAACGAGAGCCCGAGACAGCTTGTCACTGTTGTGGTGCCAGAGTAAGGTAGCTGATAAGTTTACGCATGTGGTTTTCATCCCACCACACGGACAGCGACAAAAACAATACGTATAAAACACAAAAATAAAAAATACAACTTCTTTACTTCCAACCCTCTTACAGGAAATATTGGCATATAAATATACATAGAGGTTATTTGTAATAAAAACATTTCTCCTAAATTAGCACAATCATTATAAATAATGGATACGACACCTTTATTCAGACATCTCAGCAAATTATGCTTTTATGTATTCATACCCTGTCACGTGTACCTTTGTTTCATTCTGTTCAATATTGCGACAAAGACTTATATACAATATAGTTTTCCCCGTATTGATCCCGGGCTCCTTTGAAGAATGGGCCAATTGCCGTTCTGCCAGGCAGGTTGTAAAAGGCGACCGATTGGTTATACGAGTCACTATCATCGTGGCTATTAGGTGGTAGAATTATGCGTTGTCTCGCCAGGGTCTGGTACCACCGCCTTACCTATTTCACCCGCAATAGCATACATAGTTGTCACTGTATTAAGGTAGCCGGTAAACTTATGCATGTAGCATTAGATCTCGCTACAAGATAGCAACGCATCATTAACATCTTGGGTGTCTATAGACGACTCTTTCCATCAGGAGACCCATCATTTGCTTATAATATAAAAAAAACTAGTCATTTCATCCATTGTGATTTTTATTTGGTAGATTTTTTAAAATATTTTTTTGATATTAGTTGGGAGCCAATATTTTGGGAGATAAAAGTAACATTCATGCTAACAAGCTACAAACTACAAATTGAGTGAAAATTTTAATGGCCGCGTTCTGATTCGGGAGTAATTTTTAAAATGTCGACTCGTCAAAGTTGCTGTAAAGATTTATTTGAATAAAACATTTTTTTTCCATTTTCATTTTAATTTCTGATTTTAGGCGAACCGGCGATTTTTCAGTAAACCCTTATTGATCGAGATGATTTTTTAAAAATATCAATTGCCGTTAGCCATATTATAACAGGCGAGGCGAAAATGCATACCGATGGAGGCGAATATATTTCTGACTGAAAAATTGAAAAAATTAGCTGAATATCGGAAATAGCTTAAACGATTTTTATGAAATTTAGTATGCAGTGGGTTTCAGGGGCAACAAGTCGGTCTAGCTAGGTTTTATATTTAGTAAACGTTGTTAACACAAAAAAAAATACTAGTCATTCAGGTACTTAATACTAAATAGGAAGTAGATTTCCCCTGGACTCCTTTGAAGAATATATCAACTGCCGTTCTGTCAGGCAGTTTGTAAAAGGCGACCGATTGCCTATACGTGTCATTACCATAGTAGGTAGAGTTCCGCAACGACTCGCCCGGGTATTTGTTACTGCCTTAACTATTCCTGCCGCAATAGCGTCCATGCTTGTCATTGTCGTGTTCCGGTTTGGAGGGTAAGGTAACCGGTAGACACACATGTGGCATTGCCATAACGCTACACGAATAGCAACGCACCATTAACGTCTTTAGTATCCGTAGGCGACGGTTTCTCTTTCCAGCAAAAGAGCCACTTACTTGTTTGTTATTTAATAATATAAAAAAAAAATTCACTCTGCAACCTCTCGACCTGGTTGAGTACCCTTACTATTACTAGTATTCAACTATTCCTGTGTAATTTTGTGTTTGACACTCGACTTATTTTGGAGGGTGAGGTTGCTGATAAACATATGAATGTAAGTAGCATTTTAATCCCGATACATTTTTTTTTTCATTTATTGAAACATATATTTTAACACACATTAACAAAAGCATTGCAAAAACCGTATCCCATTTTGTTCGCAAGCTCGCTGTCTCGCATTTATACATAAAAGTATCTTCACGCCCATATCCCGCGAAGAGGTAAGCAGAGGCACAACAAGTGCACCCACGATTGATCGAAGATACTTGGTCCCACAAATGTGATAGGTGGCAAGCCTATCACCAACCGGGCACTTTCCAACCCCGAGCAACGTTGTTTTTATCAGAAAACTGAAAAAACATATTTTTGAATTGCCCGACCAAGAGTCGAACCCGGGACCTCATGTGGTCAACCTCTGTGGTCAACCTAAAACTCTCGCCTATGTGGTCTAGCAGTCCGGTGTCGGACCGGACTGCTAGACCACAGAGGCGAGAGTTTTTCACACAAATTTCATCGCCTATTACAGCCCCTTAGGCAAGCACTAAGGGACTGTAATATACTTTAAAAAAATAGCCAATATTCTAGCCCAGATCTTCAACTATTTCCATGCCAAATTGCATGAAAGTCAGTCCAGCGGTTTGGCCGTGAAAGCGTAACAGACAGACAGATTTTCGCATTTATAATATTAATATGGATTTATAAAAGATCTATAAATATCCACAAACTATGACCAAAACCTAGTTAGGTATAAATATTATCTATTTACATCTGACAACTAGCGAAAACATCAAAAACAAACTATCTATATATTATTTTATTACTAGGTTAAACATAGCAGAAGCATATAAATGAACTCGCTAAAATATAGAAAAAATAAGTTCAGGAACTTATGGTGTTGTATGGTGGTACATTGATAGCAACGCACCATTAGTTTTTTATTTTCTGTATAATATAGTACAAACAAGTATCAAGTGTAATTATAACCCATATTGGAGGTTTTCAGCGATAGGTATCTCATTAACTGGAACCGCGGTTGCCGGTTGCAAGATTGATTTAATTTTAATATTTTTCTTCCAGTGACTCGGACCACGCATAAATTATTAAAAGAATATATTGTTCAAGTTCATACAGTACTAAGAAAAATATTTTATTAATTCGTATTCAATTAATATTAAGTAAAATAAATAATACTGCCCCAAGATTTTGTGATCACAATTGTTCGACATAATAAATTAATTAGGTATTATACAGAAAGTTTAATGTATTATGTACTAAAAAAGCTATGCTAATTAAGTTGTGTTCCATTTTGTTAACACTTGCTGCAGCGCTGAATAATAAATCGTCCAACCGTAATAAAAATTAAACAGCGCTAGAGCGTAGAATAGATAATATATATTCGTGACCAAAAGGTCGTAACCACCGTGAATTATATGGCGCTTACGCGTTTCATCCAACCAGCTCTAACGTTAATGGACACAAGTGGCGTGGCGTATGCCTTATCTAGAACGTTAGCACATAGAAATCTATAGTATTATATAGTACATTCAAACAAAAATATATTACTATTTTATAGTAATAATGAAAGAAAAACCTTTTTAATTCAAAAATATTTATTTAATATTAAATAAAGATACCGAAACATATACCGAAATAAACACTCATACCCAGAAATACAAACATCTATGCTCATCACAAAAATGTTTGTCCCTGTCGGGAATCGAACCCGAGCCTCGTCAATTGCGTAGTCAGCATCACTTACTACTCGACCAACGAAACGGTTGAATTACTTACTTATTGTTAATTGTTTGAAATTATTAAATATTTTAGCATGATTTAGGTGTTTAATACAAAATAACAAAAAATGTGCTTTTATTCAAGTTATATAAATAAATGATATTAATAAATAAAAGAGTTTTATTTTTATTTTATGTTAAATATTTTTTTCGTTTGACTGTACTAGTTTTGGATTGAACAATAGATTATAAATTAATTTATGCATGGTCCGAGTCGCTGGAAGAAAAATATGAGAATGTAAATCAATCCGGCAACGATAACCGCGGTTCCATTTAATGTAGTCCCTGTAGCCGGAAACGTCCACATTGTAGGCAATATATATAAAGAAGCCTTAACATGATGTCTATTGGAAAACGGTCTGAGAAGAAACATTCACTGGGCTTGAGAAATCGTTTAAGCTTTGCGCCCCATAAAAAGTTTTACTTAATATTCAAATGTTCGCTCCTATCATCTCCTAGTATAAAAATAAATAATAACACAATAAAGAGAAAAGAATCGGTAACATATTTATGTTTGCTCTTAGAAAAAATTATACTCTTATAAATCATATTAACTATATCGGTGAACAGGCTAAATGGAATTTTTTGCCCTTTGCGGGCATATCTGCCTCGACATGGGGTTTAACGTTTAACACTTTAAAGATAATTTATAACGAACGTATTTAGGTTGTATTTGTTATGCTTGTTCAGCGTGGGCTGATAAAGTTACGAGTGGTGCGATCCGGTGCAAACTTCTTCAAAATCAGAGTCTAGCATTAATATTTCTATGCAAAGCATATTGCTATATATAATAGTAAGCTTTGAAGCTTTACCCGTTTTATCAGGCGTCTTACCATTAGATTTAGAAATTCAGCGTCAGGCTTCAATGTACTACTATTCTAGGAATTTTACCAACCCAGAATTTATCAAGTCGCAAGCTCAAACAAAAATATGTCGCGTTATTCAACTAATGGACGGCATTTATATAACTTTTTCCCATGCGTTACACGATTAAGTAAAACTTGGATAGGAATAGATCATTGCGTTGCACAGTTTCTCACTAGCCACGGTAATTTTAAAGCTAAATTATTCTCGTTAAATTAGTTCCTTCTCCTTTTTGCGAGTGCTCTACATTAAATGTAAATATGAACAAACTGCACATCACATTCTTTGGGAGTGTAATCTTTGGCAAAACAAACGTCATCAAATGCTTGATAGTATCCAATGTATATCCGGTGTAATTTATTACTCCGACCTTGTGGGTACACGTGGAAACTTCCGTGCCTTCAAGCGATTTGGTCATACTTACTACTGGAAGCAAAATTAAGTAGGCCATTCTGGGAGGTCCCTAATTTCCATACTTTCGTAATGCAGTAGCAATCAGGCTTAACCTGATTGTAAAAGTCTCATTTCGTAGCGTTTTTATGCTTTTAACATTTTGCTGTCTCCTGCTAAAAAGGGAGGCAAACAAGATGTATTTTCCTACTCCTCCTATGTACTTATGATTCATTTCGTTGCGGGATCCAAGACAACTGAGCTTTTCATCAAGGCACCCTGAGTTCGCAACTCAGAGGTTATCAGGACGGTTGTCGCTATTGATTCTGGTTTACAGAAGTTACAGTGGTGGGAACGAGAAGTTTTTTTTAAGGTTAATGGGCCCCATTGACCTTAAAATAAAGTTTGCCAGTATACCAAAAATTTAAATTTAAAAACAGTATGAAATTTAATTACTTACATCGTCTTACTGTTAAACAGACGAACTTACAAAATATACATTATATACATCTACTATATAATATTATATACATCAGGGCTGTATCTCATGAACCGTTATAGTTAGACCGTTGAAATTTTCAAAGATGATGAATTTCTGCGGCCGAAATATAACAAATACTAAAAACAGAATAAAATAAATATTTAACGGGGCTCTCATAAAACAAACGTGATTTTTTTGTAATCTTTTTCTTAATTTTAATAACGACAAGTTGTAGACGCTTGAAGTATTTACAAAATATTAAGCTATACATTCGCTTTAGGAAATAGTAAATAAATTAAAACAAAATAAACATTTAAGGGAGGATCTTATAAAACAAAAGAGATTTTTGTCTTTTTTTAGATGATGTTGGTACGGAACCCTTCGTGCACGAGTCCGACTCGCAACTAGCCGATTTTTTGTAGATGATGATACTGAATCTTTCGTGTGTAAGTCCGACTCATATTTGTCCGCTTTTTTACTTTTAATCAGTAGCGGCGTTAGGGTAGGGCGCGGTGGGGCGACGGCCCAGGGACGCCAGATAAAAAAGGGCACCTCTTTAAGATTCTTTAAGAAAGAAGTTTTTCCAAGCTGAAGCTGATAAAAACATATCTGCGATCGACAATCTCTCAATCTAGATTAAAAAACGTAGCAACTTTGTCTATCGAAAATTAAATTGCAGAAAACATACACTTGGAATGCCTAATAAATGAGTTTGCTGATATAAAAAATAGAAAAGTGAAATTATATCAGTTTTCAAAATAAATGTTTTTTTAAAAATAGGATTATTTCATTGTACCCCTTGCCTTTTTTCGTATGTAATTGAATTGCAATTAGGGGGCACCAAAGAAATCTCGTCCGGGATGCTGGTAGTGCTAAAACCGGCACTGCTTTTAATACTATGTTAAGTAGCTTTACAAAGCACTTAAAAGCTTGCATCTATTAAAAAAGATAAAAAGTTGTTAGAGAAAGCTACTGTAAAAGCTACTACAGAATATCTATTTACATAAAACTGCCACTTAATCTTTAATATTTTATTTATCTTTAACACACGTTTTTTGCGCTACAAAAATAGCTAAAGTTGCACAATCATTACAAATAATGGAGATCAGACATTTTATGAGATACTTCCGTAAATTGTTTTTTATTCAAAAGTTCGCAACTCTGCTTTTTTGCGTTGTTTTGGTTTATTTACAGATTACTCGCACAACCAAATTGGAAAAACGATTCTAAATGGCAGTTTTTCGCTAATTTCTCCTTTGGATTACCACTCACTTAACCAACCGACAAACTGGTGAACCGGAAAATCACCGGAACAATGACTACAAGGTGGCAAACAAGTAGATGGGTCTCCTGATGGAAAGATTCAACACTAAATATATATAGATACTAGCTGACCCGCTCAGCTTCGCCCGTAAGTAGATTAACATGTCGTCAAGATAGCTTTTGATTTAAATTTCATCCCCTATTTCAACCCTTTAAGGGTTGATTTTGAAAAAAAATAGCCTATGTTTGACCCCGGCTCTTTAACTACTTCTATGCCAAATTTCATGAAAATCTGTCTAGCGGTTTAGCCGTGAAAGCGAAACAGACAGACAGACAGACTTTCGCATTTATAATATTAGTATGGAAGTATGGATAATATAGACACTAAAGATATTAATGGTGCGCTAATCGGTCGCCTTTAACGACCTGCCTGGCAGAACGGCAGTTGGTCTATTATTCAAAGGAGCCCGGAACCAACACGAGGAAACTTATATCTTTAATTTTTTTTGTAATAAGATCAATATTTCTGCATTGCGATCGCCGCAAAGTGTGCCTACAATCGTTTTGGCTTAAAACTCATTTCCATATCACCTTGAAGTGGGGATGGTGAATAGCGCGTTTTTTAATATCGGTTTCTTCAAAGGGCTAATTCAATTACTAAAATCTATATTTTTATAAACTAGCTAAGCCCGCTGCATCTTAAAAGGTGTATTTATTCCATTTCTATTTATTCCATGTCTACTTAAATCCCAAATTTCATCCAAAGCTGTACAACAGTTTTTATGTGATTGAGTAATAAATATCAAAACATAAAACATCCAAACATACCAACTTTCACATTTATAATATGTAAGGGATAAGTTTTTAACACAATAGCGTCAATCCTTTTAAACGTTGTGTACCGGTTAGGAGGGTAAGGTATTTTCTTTTTTTTATATCATAACATAGCAAACAAGCTTGGGTCTTCTGGTGGAAAGAGTCAACCATCGCCTACAGATACCAAAGATGTTAATGGTGCGTTGCTATCTTGTGGCGAGGTCTAATGCCACATGCATAAGTTTACCGGCTACCTTACCCTCCAAACCGGAACACGACAGCGACAAGCTCTGAGGCTATTGTGGCAGGAATAGGCTAGGCGGTGGTATCAGACCCGGGTGCGAAAATGCAGAACCCTACCACCTAGTAGTCACAATGGTAGTGACTTGCGTAGCCAAAAAAATGGCAGAACGGCAGCTGGTCTATTCTCCAAAGGAGTCCGGATCCAACACGGAGAAAACCACTAAACTTATGTATGTGGTGTTATCATCCCATCGTAGGGATAGCAATGCACGCAACACGTCTTTAACAATCTTGGTATCTATGTATAGGCGATGCTTGTCTTTTTTATCACGAGAGCCATATATTTGTTTGCAATCCTATATAGTAGTATCATCTCTACCGATATTATCATCTCTAGTAGTATCTAGTAGTATCTAGTAGTATCATCTCTACCAATATTATCATTTCTAGTAGTATCTAGTAGTATCTAGTAGTATCATCTCTACCGATTCCCTTGCCGGGTAGGCAGAGTCAACGGAATGTCTATAGACTTTCCAGTTTACCATAATATACCAGTTTGCTGGTCGACGAGATTAATGGTGATCCCATCGCCGCTTTTTATCTACCTGATAATAATTATCGACTATTTCTAGCGATATCCGTAACTGACGGACTTACATGCTCATCTAATGCATGAAAGTGGTAAACACACTACCCACCAGACTCCGAGCTGCTACTGTTTTTTTGCATTTTCGATAAAAATCTCGGAAAACCTTAATAACACTTTTTCCCGACCCGAGGATTGAAACCGGGAGCACATGACCTAAGCCGAATATGCAGTCATTATACTAAAGATCTATATCATTGATATATTCAAAAGGAAGATAAGTTACTCTCTATCATCGCAATCGCTACACCTAGGCTCTGCTGCCGAAAGCAAAGTGATGCGACGAACGTAGCAGACTACGTTTCTCTCACTTACTTTTGTTTAATACTATCTCACTCTCACAAACATGGCGAACCAAACAATTTTATTATTTAATCTTATTTTCAAACAAATTGTTTCAGCCGTACTTACGAATGGAAAGTAGTCCCGTGAATCTTACTTTTTTTATTATAATAGTGGTTGAATACACAAGAAGGTATTTTGTTGCATGTTTAATGGTAAAAACAATCGGAAAGTATAAGCGTATGATATCACGTGCGTGACTGATTGTCACTGTGTCCACGGACCTAGTTTTGTAGGACCGAGCACTGTGACTAGATAACGTATCCTCCCCTTTTATATCAATGATCTATATATTAAAGTTTACATTGGGGAGGACTGTAGAAACCTAATATCTTTAAATAATATATACACTAGAAATACATCATATTAATAAAAATAAGATTACACACACTAAAGTCATGTGACATTCTCCCCCGTGTCCAGTGGCTCCTTTTTAGAATAGGTCAACTGCCATTCTGCCAGGCAGTTCTTAAAAGGCAACCGATTGGCTATGCGAGTCACACTATCGTGGTTACTAGGTGGTAGAGTTCTGCACTGAATCGTCCGGATCAGGTACCACCGCATTACCTATTTCTGCTGCAATAGCGTCAGTGCTAGTCACTTTCGTGTTCCGGTTTGGAGGGTAAGGTAGCCGCCGGTAGCCGGTAAACTTATGCATGTGTCATTAGACCTCGCCACAAGATATCAACGCACCATTAACATCTTTGGTGTCTATAAGCGATAGCTGTCTCTTTCCATCAGGAGACCCATCTGCATGTTTGCTATCTTATGATATAAAAAAGACATATATCATTTTATACACACATGACTAACATTTGACGGCTTAAGTCATTTGTCAAACTTAAAAGAGATTTTATTGCTTTGTCTATTGTCGAATTTCGGCCACAGGCGATCGCTAGTATTTTTAAAAATGCGTAAAGTACTCGGATTTCATATAATTACTCTAACATTAATTGCGAGTAATATGAAATCACTAAAATTATATACGCAAAGTTTTATTTTGTAACAAAACAGCAATCACAAATTGACACAAAAGTTACAAATAATGTAGATACGACATTTTATTCAGATATCTCGGCAAATTGTTCCATTCTTTCTTCATGCACTGTTGGCTGCGTTTATTTTGTTCCTTTCAAATATGGGGATTGATTTTTACATAAAACTAGCGAGGTGTTCCGTGCTATTTTACTATCATGCTAGACTTTTTGCTTGCTATAATCTAGGGCTTATCTTTCCAGTGACTTTGAAATAATGTATCTTAGATTTTTGTTAATTTTATAATGTTTTTAAATCAACCTTGTCAGATTTTTAGACAAAATGCGATTTAAAATCTTTTTTGAGAAAAAAAAGAAACTTCTCTTAGGGAAATTATTAAGCGGACGAATAAATAATATATGGATGACTGTTAATGAAAAAAATTTAATACTAAACCTAGTGGCCTTCTATGCCCTTCAAGCCACGACTGTGACAAACACTGATGCTATTGCAAGAATAGGAAATGCAGTATTACCGGAATGAAGAACTCTTACACGAGTAGTCACTACCGACTCGCATAGCCAACGTTAACCTCTTACGAACTGCCTGACAGAGTGCCAGATAGTCTATTCTTCATAGGAGTCCGGATCAACATGAGAGCCAGGTACCTAATTAGTAGTTACGATATTAGTAACACGTATTGGCGTTTTTTCACCTTTTATAAGCATCTAGTAGTAAGCAGTTGATATATCCTTAGAAAGGCCCGTATTTTGATAAACATTAACGTAAAACAAATGACCGTGGTACCAAACCCAGGTGAGATATTGTAGATTTCTATCACTTAGTAGGTACTTACATGTGTATTTACATGCTTGGTCAATCGGCTGTCGTTTACGAATTGCCTGAAAAAGATCTTTGCGCTTGTTTCAATGTATGGACTGTCTTTATATTTTTCATCCATGCCTCAGAAGAATACGTACAACTTTCAGTCGGAAAATAGTCGAAAATCATTAAGATGTCGATAATATATGGTGATAAGGATCACTAATTATATTGTCAACCCACAAACCGGTGAATCGTGGTGAACCGGAGAGTTTTATATTATATAGTTATACGTTCGGTTTACTCTGGAACCTGGTTAAGAAACTAGTTTGGTTTTACCCGCAAGGGAAACGATCCTTATGATATTTTATATTTTTCGAAATGGACCTGAACCAAGACGAGGGAAAAATGCTAAGTCGATAAGAGAATTTATGCAAAAAATATCGAAATCAGATATAAAGTAAGAATCGAGCAGTAATAATATTAATCCCAGTTCATAGCATATCTTTTACAGATACACAATTGATTTGATTCGTACACATCTGTCTTCCAACCTTTCGTCACGAATCAAAGGTCACGTTCTGACACTCAATAGCCTTCGCAATTGCCTGTACCCGCGTATTCACACGTAAAAACCTCACAAGGCAATCCATTTGGCATGTTATAGGTGTGGTAATGGGGAGATCGTTCAAGCCGAGTAATGATCCGAGCTAAAGGGTCGAGACATATGACGTTCAAAGTAATGTGACTTGATTTATAGGTGTTAGCTTCGAGAATTTTACGAATGTAGATTCATTTAATGACGTGAAAGGGTAAATGAGGAAAGAATTTTTGTACAAAAAAATCGTAAGATAATAAACAAGCTCTTCTGGTGGAAAACTTATATAAATGACTCAGATTTTACTAGGTGGTAGAGTTCTGCATTGTCTCGCCCGGGTCTTTTACCACCGCCTTACCTATTCCTGCCGCAATAGCGTCAGCGCTTGTCACTGTCGTGTTCCGAATTGGAGGGTAAGGTAGCCGGTAAACTTATGCATATGGCCTTAGACCTCGCCACAAGATAGCAACGCACCATTAACGTCTTTGGTGTCTACAGGCGATGGTTGACTCTTTCCATCAGGAGACCTATCTCTCATCTGCTTGTTTGCTATCTTATGATATATACATAAAAAAAAAGATTTATTTAACACCAGTTGTGCTTTAGTAGGACGGCGTTTAAGTGCAGAATTCTTTTGTAGTTAAGTTTTTAACTTTATATACCTATTTTTTTATTACAAATATAAGCTCACAATCAATAGGTTTATACTATTGTTGTACCTGTGTGCCTGTAACTGGCTTAACATTGAAATGTACATATTGCTATTATTTTTAATATATTAGCTATTGGTTCTACTATAAATAAACAAATAAAAACGGTGATAATCGCGTATAGACACTAAAGGTAGTAATGATGTATTGCTATTCATGTAGCGAGATAGTAAATCCACGTATATATATATATATATATATATATATATATATATATATATATATATATATATATATATATACCTACCTACATGTGACTTATTGTGTGAGTATGTGGGTGACTTATTAAAGTGATAAAATATCTACTAACATCGAGCACTTGCGTTTTTTTTTATATTTTTTAATATATGTTACAATATTAATACTGATTTTTATACAATGCTAGGAAAAATCACGTCACGACAAGACCCTGCCTGGCAGAGTAACTAACTGTTCCTCTAAATGTCAAATTACCAAATGACAAAACAAGACGTAGAAAACCTCGTTATTATTAAATTATTATTTTTTTTTACACTACACTAGCGACTGAAAAAATATCGCACTTTTAGGTTTAAGCTTTGGCGTGGTAGTTTTATTTCAATTAATTCATTTTCATTCACTCCATTTTAATACAATATTAATCTATTAAAACACTTGTACTTTTTAACTTCCCACTACGTATGTAGATAGGAAGGTTACTGATTTTGCTCCGATTTTCAAATATGGAGTTTTCACCATATGTCCGCGTTTTGTGGGCTTAGGAACCATTTCGACTATTTTCGCGATGACGTCAGTATGTCTGTATGTATGTGTGTGTGTGTCAACAACTCATAAGTTTTGAACGCCTGGACCGATCGAAACGCGGTTGATGGCATTCGATTGGATTCCGCTCAACTTATACTTCCTGAAATTTTGAACGAAATGAGCCCAAAAGATTTTGAGAAATTTTGAAAATACCCAAAAAAAATTGTGGCGAAACAGATTTTTTTTAAATAACTTTCAGATTAATGTACCGATTGAGTACAAAAACTAATCAGCTCTATTCCTCGAAAAAAAAATACGTCTAATGCATAAATTGCCTCAAAATCAGTTTATTCGTTTGGAAGCAATCGTTGACGAAAATTTTGAAAAAAGTGTTTTTTCGACATAACTTCGAAATATTTCAACCAATCATTTTTTGGTATTCTACGATATTTTAATACTAAAAAAATTACGTCGAATGCCCTTTTAAAAATCAAAGCCGAATTTTATTTTCAAAAGTTACAGCTTTTCAAATATTAAAATTACGTTTTCTTTAACAAAGTTACTTAATATTTTGGAAATAACTTTCAGGCTAATATACCGATTGACTTCAAAATCTTATCATCTTTTCTCCTTTAAAAACTGCGCCATGTACCGTTAATTGGATAAAAATCGGTCAATTTGTTTGGGATCCATCATAGACGAAAATTTTTGAAAAAAATGTTTTTGACATTGCTTCGAAATTTTTGAACCTACCGATTTTTTTGCTAAAGCAATATTTAAATTGAGCTGAATTATATTTGAAAGATCAAAATCGATCATCGTTTCCAAAATATACAGCTTTTCAAAAATCAATATACTGCCATTTTTATCAAAATAGATGTTTATACTGAAAAAACCTATGCTTATAGTTTTTACTATTTTGAGCTTAAAATACGTTAATTTAGCGGGAAGTTTCTGGGATGGCTTGCAAGGTCAACCATTTACAGATTACAGAAAGTGATAGGTGACTAGTCTATCACCAACTGGGTACTTTTGCAATCCCGAGCAACGTTGTTTTTATCAGCAAACTGAAAAACACATTTTTATTTGCCTGATTCGGGAATTGAACCCCGAGAGTTTCTCTGAGGGAAAAAATTCGAAAAATTTATTCACTGAGTTTCTACAGCCAATTCTTCGTGCCTGCGGTAAGTCCAAGTCCGAAAGTATAGGCGATGGTTGACTTTTTCCATCAGGAGACCCACTTGCTTGTTTGCTATCTTATGATATAAAAAATCCTACTTCTGAGGTAATAAGTATAAAAAATACAACTAAATTGGAAAGCTCTTCCTTTTTGGGAAGTCATATCCGGCCAACAAGATCAGTAGACCACAGATGTGATTAAAAAAGTTATGTATTATTATTGTATGTATATTTTTTGTATGCTTCAGCTTACAAAATCAATAATGCTTTTAAAGGAGAGCCATATAAGTAGATACTGCTATTTAATTCCTGTTAAAACTTAACAACAAAGCATTAAGCCTTAAGTATAATTTTAATGAACGATATTGTGAATGGAATTTTATATACAATAATGTCCTTTAAGTCTTGCGAAGGAGATTCAATTAATAAACTGAATAGTAGTTTCTTTAGACGTCAAAGCCAATTCTATGAGATGTTGCAATCATGATAAGAAATTAATTTAAAATTAAATGTATCTATATTCTTTTAACAGTACAAAATATCTAAATTTTCAATATATTTTCATTAGTTATTACGTATATTTTCATTAGTCCTAGGTCCCCAATACAATTTCTGCTCAGGAAAAATGTTGTTGAATTTTATATTTGGTATAAAAAACCAGTCAAATGCGAGATGAACTCGCATACCGAGGGTTTCATATAAACTTGTGGATAACTTTAGCTAAACATAAATTTCATTAGTTTAGATCAATGGATAGCTGGATAAATAGGTTTTGATTCCCTTGTGAAATCGCTAAATGTGCCATTTAAACGGTCATATATTTTGACAGTATTTTTTTTTGTGATGCGTCTAAAAATTTAGGGGTTTTGGATGTTTTTTGTTATATGTACTATAAGACATTGCTTCTTGCCAAATTTCGTTATTCTAGTTAAACAGGAAGTACCCTAAAATTCCTTTTGAAATGGCAGAAAATCCTAAAATATGCGACATCAATGTTTAAATCTTTTGTTCGTGTTGCTTATAAGTTTGATTTTTTTCACAGCTTAGAGGGACTGTAGACCCGAGTATTTGATACATTGAGACAAAATACTTTAATACTCACTTTAAAAACATTTCACAAGCAAATTTGCTTACTTTTATAACTTCGAAGATCAATTCGTGTAATTTTTCCATTGATATTTATTTATTTACAATGAAATATGTCGCATTTCGTGGTACCTCCCTCTCACAGGCTATTATTATATATCGAGTGTAGGCGATATACTTACATTGATTCGATTTTGATGTTTTAAATAGAACTCAATGCAATTTCTTGAATTCTAAAATCTAAAATATTATATGACGTTCAAATTGACTAGTCTAATAACTAGAGATACCAATTCGTTCTTGAGAAATAGGGTCTTGACAGACAGACAGACGGATGTTTTATTGATTCAGGCGTTACTTTGTGGAAATCCATTATTATATAGTTGAAATTAATTAAATTTGCTATTATCCACGAACTGTACTATGTATCCTTTGCGATGATACCGAAAAGAAAGACTTTGGTTTATTAAATGGATAAGACTCACCCAGCGGCAAAATTATCCACCCACATCAGTTGAAATTAATTAAATTTGCTATTATCCACGAACTGTTCTATATATCCTTCGCGATGGTACCAAAAAGAAAGACGTTGGTTTATTAAATGGATAAGACTCACCCAGCGGCAAAATTATCCACCCACATCCACCACACTTTTACACCTACGTCCACGCCGGTACCAATCACAAAAGCACACAATTTATGAAACTATATAAAACGTGAAACTATATAAAAGGTTGTTAATTTTCTTTTAAAATCGTTTTTAAAGCAGCACATAAAGGAGCTTAGACAAAGCTGTGTTGGTCTGGGCTCCTTTGAAGAATAGGCCAACGCCGTCCTGCCAGACAGGTCGTAAAATGTGACAAATTGATTATGCAGGTTACTACCATCGTGGCTACTAGGCAGCAATGCAGAACTCTATTCTGCGTTGTCTCGTCCAGGTCTGGTACCACCGCTTTACCTATTCCTGTCACAATAGCGTCAAGGCTTGTCACTGTCGTGTTCTGGTTTTGGTGCGTAAAGTAGCGGGTAAAATTACGCATATGACATTAGACCTCGCCACAAGGTAGCAACGCACCGATAACATCTTTGGTGTCTATCAAAC
This sequence comes from Apodemia mormo, assembly GCA_036924255.1. Taxonomy (NCBI): domain Eukaryota; kingdom Metazoa; phylum Arthropoda; class Insecta; order Lepidoptera; family Riodinidae; genus Apodemia; species Apodemia mormo. The sequence continues at coordinate 41,696,487 of JAUPFN010000001.1, read as the reverse complement.
CGAAATTTGGTGTCTTTTAAAGAATACAAAAGATACAAAAATAATACAAAAATAAATAAATAAAGTAACATCGCTTCGAAGTGAAATTATATCTAAATTTGTCATCGTCTCTGAATATAACGATTCCGATGACGATTGACCACGTGATTTAGCACGATTTATGTCAATCGCATACGTTTATTCTTTTTTAACTTCGTCATAATTTTTATATTGTCACTTTGTCTAAGCTCCCTGGTTTTATTTGTAAATCAAACAATTGGCTAAATTCATTTTTTCACTTTGCATATCATATTATATTTACTACCCACTATATTATACTCCACTCCGTTTGCTAAGTTGTTTGTGATTATGACTACACAGTCGATGGGGTTTTATGTCGATTTCTGTCATGAACTAGCGTAAGAGTGATGATGTTTATGTTTATTGGTTTGAGTGTTTATTTGGAAATAACTACATCTCATCATTTATATAATTATGTATTTATATGTATTAATATTATTGAATATTCACATGATAAGCTGCTTATTTGAGATTAGATCAATTCATGTAATTTATTTATCCAACGATTTGTTATATTTATTTTATTTTGATCTTAAGTATCTTGTAAAACGAATGTGAGGAATAAGTAGCAGGCTCCTGTAGTTTAATCTGTGATACGATATATCCGGCAAAAACACTCTGGCACATTTTCTTGCAGCACAATGTTTACCGATAATATCTATCTTACCATATTTATCGAAAGTCATTGAAGCCGCTGTACACAAACAAGTTTCCTCATTTTTTTACAAAAATGATATAATTAGTCGTTTTTATATCTGGTATTCGTCCCGACCATAGCACAGCAACTGCATTACTAAAGGTAACGAAAGATATTAAGAAAGCTATGGAAAACAAACTAGTTACAGTTCTAGTATTATTAGATTTCTCCAATGCTTTTAATACGATTGATCATGACATCGATATCAATGCTCCATTGTTTAAATTTTTCATCTACAACATTGAATTGGTTTTTCACTTATCTTCGTGGTCATTAGCAGGCTGTCCGGGTTAGTCAGCTTACTTCCGACTGGCTTGAGCTAACCAGTGGTGTTCCACAAGGTGGCATTATGTCTCCATTATTATTCTCTGTTTATATTAACTTTCTCACACATTTACTTCATTATCCGTACCACTTGTATGCAGATGATCTGCAGCTCTATGAGCATTATGATATTACAAATTTAGGAGCAGCCATTTTTAAGCTAAACAATACTCTCGAAATAATCAGAATCTGGTCCTCTAAGTTTGTAATACGGGTGAATAAAATGTCAAGCTTTTATTACTGGTAGTCAGCGTCAGTTGGACAAGTTAGATATGGCCTCGATTCCACCCGTTAGATTTGATAATTCTATAATTAAATTCTCTCCCTCAGTTAAGGATTTAGGAATTTACATTGACTGCAATCTTTATTGGTTTATTCAAATTACTGAGCTGTGTCGTAGAGTCACTGGTACATTACGATTTTTAAATCGTTGGCGGAACTTTTTACCATTAAAAACCGAAATACTGTTGGTTCAAACGCTAGTATACTTATACTTGACTCTGGGGACGTTTGCTATTCTAACATTTCTTCTGATTTTCTTTCAAAACTTGAACGACTACTTAACCAGTCCATTCGTTTTATTTTTAGTTTGCGTAAGTTTGACCGGATATCATTTTATCGCAACTACTACTCTACCAGTCCATTCGTTTTATTTTTAGTTTGCGTAAGTTTGACCGGATATCATTTTATCGCAATTATCTACCCTATTTACCACAGTTTTAATCCGCTTGCCCCTAAATATTTTAAATCCAAATTTGAGTTTTTATTTAATACCCCACTTTGCACCTTCGATCTTCGGACAATTTGACACTATCTATACCTCTACACCGTTCCAACTTTGTTTCCAAGTCATTCACTGTATATGCGGCCCGATTGTGGAATGACCTACCTCTCTCTTTGCGTCTATTTTTTTATAGAAGAGGGGGCAACCGAGCAAGAGGTGCACCTGATGGTAAGTGATCTTATAACCACCGCCCATGGACATCTGCAATACCAGAGGCCTTGTAGTTGCGTTGAGTAAGCTCCACCGAGTTTAAAAATACTTTTAAGAATGAGTAAGCCGATAACAAGTTTTCATTCAAATGAAACCTAAAAATGCATGTGAAAAAATAGTAGTTAGCTAACAGGTATGTCTATGTATGTATGTATGTATGTATGTATGTATGTACATATATATATATATATATATATATATATATATATATATATATATATATATATATATATATATATATATATATATATATATATATATATATATATATATATATATATATATATATATATATATATATATATGACTTTAGAGTTAGACTAAATGTAACAACATTTATAGACCTTATAAAACTCAACGATATCGGAAACATACAATCGTTAAACCATAATTTAAAAGCAGTAAAACTGCTACGACTGGCATCCTTTTTCCTTTACCTCAAGAACCCTGGATTCGATATTCATTAAATTTATATGAAAGCAAATAGGGAACGTACCCTCCTGAATAAAAGAACAATTTTCTAAATATGTTTAAGAATCCTACATAATCAGGAAGGAAATCATGTAAAAGATTCCAATAAATTAAGAACCTTCTTTCTTTCAAGTAGGTTAAAAAACTGAGCTAAACCATAGCGCAATTAATATCATTAAAACTTAAAGGAAAATTTTGGGTTTTATTGAATAGATTGCCATACTTAACTTTGTTTCAGAGAGATTTAAAGCGACTCCCACAAATCAACGTTAAGGCGTCTAAAAAACTTTTATTACGATAAAATATTAGCTTCCATAAATATCGTAAAGGTAAAATATGGGAAACCTTTTAAAGTATTGCAAGATATTGTGAATGTTTTGTTATAGATGACGTAAATGTCAATGTGATGAAATATCGTTAGGGAAAATGGTAACAGTTACAATAACCAGTTCCTCATAATCTACATTTATTTAATCAAGTGATTTAGGAGTATGCCTACTCGACTGAAATTATGAGGATCCGAGATGAATCTCCAAGTTGGGCAAAAGTATTTATTACTAAAATATTTCGAGATTTTTCGCCTCGCCTCTGTGGTCTAGTGGTCCAGCGTTGGCGTTGACCACATGAGGTCCCGGGTTCGATTCCTGGGTCGGGCACATAAAAAAGTGTTTTTTCAATTTTTTGAGAAACACGAAGTTGCCTGGGATTGGAAAGTGCCCGGTTGGCGATAGGCTTGCCACCTATCACATTTGTGGAACCATGGATCTTCGGCTAATCGTGGGTGTACTTGTTGTACCTCTGCCTACCTCTTCAGGGATATGGGCGTGAAGATACTTTTTTTTGAGATTTTTAGAAAATTAAAAATCACGGTATAAGTTCGGGATCTGGTGTCACGTGTTACCACTCCTGTGTCTCAGATAATCATAGCTAGAAATAGACGATATATTACGCCTATATGGTTCAAGGTAAATATCGCCTGAGGCGAATTACAGCTACCTAATTCGTACAATGCGACAATGGGGATCACCACACATCTCGCCAACTGAAAAACCGGTGAATCGTGATAAATTGAAAAGTCATATAGGCGTTCAGTTTACTCTGCCTACCCCGAAAGGGAACACAAAATTAGACATGTAGCAAGCTGTAACGTACTTGAGACAGGTTTGTGCACAAATATTCCAGCCAGAAGTCAATCCTATACTGCTATCACGCCACTATCCCCTACTGCATAACCCATCCTTCGGCTTCTCTGCGCGCCAGTATAAGTCTGGTTAACAAGTGCTTTTGAGGTCAAAACTTTTTCTAATTCTCTAAAAATTATGATTTAGGTGTCAGTCAATTTGGAATGGCATCTAGAAACTTTTCTTAAAAATTGAAGGGCCGCTCGCAAAAACTGCAAAAGTTATAAACAATTAAGTGGAATTTGGTTTTTTGCAAATATCTCAAAAACTATTTGAGATTTTTAAAATTTGAAAAAAGATTCAAAGAGAAAAGTAAATTTTCCAAAAAAAGTCCATATTCCTGGAACTGTAGGATAAAGATTTTCCCAGAGGGTTGAAAATACGCTCGTAAACGGATACTCCGGCTTGCGCAAGCCACGCCAACTTTGGACTTTAATGAATAAATATTATTTTAACTTATTAAACATGAAAATTAAGAAGTAAAAAATTCATGCACCTACAAGATAGATCAATAAACAATCCGTTGGCAAAAAAATTTTATGTCTATTTTTAATTTAGTTATCCACTAATTAACTAACAACTTTTTGTAGTACCAATGTTAACATTGAAAGTGCGATAATTATTAAACTATTAATCTGGAATTTTTTTCCTTTCATCGAGCTATTTGACAAAGGCTTTAAAAGAGATTTCCATTGGAAAAAAAATGATAATTCCACTTTGTTATTAACAATTACTAAGCGCTATTAAGCATTTTTTTTTTTCATAACATTACTATTGTTTCGTTTTTTAACGAAACAATAGTAATATTATTATGAAAAAAAAAATGTTTAATCGCGCTTTATAATTTTTTATTTCAGTAAATTGTTAATAACAAAGTGAAAATTAACATTTTTTTATTTTTTTTAACGGGAATCAATAATGCCGTCTTCGTTGTATCTACTAAATAGTAGAATTCTGCAACATCTTGTTTGTTATCACCACCACCCTTCATTTTTCTGCCTCAATATCGTCAGTGCTCGTTACTGTCGTATTTTAATTTTAAGGGCAAAGTAGCCACTAAATATTATTCCATTAAGCAAGGACTTAATGGAATAATATTTAGTTGCTATATGTTTAGCAACTTAATGATTATATATTTGGCGTATATAGGAGACAAATAATTTTACCAGAAATAATAATGTTTTTGTTCTCTATATTACTTTGTAACTAAACGTACTTAAATATTTCCCAAAATGAACTAAACCACTACCGTTTGTTATCATTTAATCCGTCCGTCTGCTTTCACGAAACTAGATAAGTCCTATCTATGTAAATCAGTTAATTTCATAAATACACAGCTGCCGTCTCCTTGAACGGGATTTCGTAGTTAATGTGCCACTTAAACAATACATAAAGCTAAGAAAGCTACGAAGATAAGAGCTTAATAGCAAACGTTCAGATTGTTTTTCTGATGGAAAAAGACATTGGCAATGGATATCATAAATGGTAATAGTGCGTTGCAATCCATTTAACTCCGTGTTCGTCTGGGCTCAACGGCAGAATGGAAAATGGTTAATTCTCTGAAGGGAAGATGGTTTATTCTTATTTACTTTTTAAATATAATAAAGTTATTGTAACGGAACGTGACCAACGAGCAAGTAGAAGGTGCTATAAGGTACTTTGTGAGATTATTCACCAATAGATATTATAAATAGTAATGGTGCGTTGCAATCCATTCTACCCCTTGTTCGTATGGGCTCAACGGCAAAATGTAAGATGGTTAATTCTCTAATGAGAGGATGATCTATCCTTATTTACTTTTTAAATATTATAAAGGTATTGTTACTTAACGTGACCAAAGAGCAAGTAGAAGTTGCTATAAGGTAATTTGTGAGATTATTCACCAATAGATATCATAAATGATAATAGTGCGTTGCAATCCATTTTACCCCCAGTTCTTGTGGGCTCAACGGTAGAACGACAGATGCTCTATTCTCCAAACGAAGGATGGTCTATTCTTCTTATTTACATTTTAAATATAATTACGGAATATGACCAAAGAGCAAGTACCGTAATTATATTTATCTTGACAGATTTAAAAGTCTTTATTTAGGAATTTAAAGATTAAAAAATCTGTCAAGGTGTTCTTGACGGTATAAACGCTTGTGTAGTGGAAAAGTAAAAAATGTGATATTAAAAGTTTAAAGCCTTATTACAGTTGCTAGATTGTTTTAAAATTCTGTTGCTCTGTTTCTGTTCTATCGAGGTGGGACCAAAAGTTTCACATGCAGTGAATATTGCAAATCCTAATTGGAAAAATCCTAACACAGTTACATGGAAATTTTAAGCCAGAAATCTAAGAGGACGTAGTCTGAAGCGATAGTCAGACTAGGTATGTGAACTACCATCTAGCTACTGATCGCTATAAATGCAAGAAAGACACTAATAAACAACAACGGAGGAATGTAGAGATTAAACATATAAACCTTAAAAAAGACTTTGATACATATAAGTAGGCAGCTACTTAGTTGAAAATTGAGGCAATCATTGTATTTAGTAAAATTATCTACCGAACTAAGACAAGACAACCTGACACGTTTACTACAGTAATTTTAAGTGAATACTATCCCCCGTGTTGCTCTTTTTCATCTCTTCCCCGTGTTGGTCCTGAGCTCCTTTGAAGAATAGGCCTATTGCCGTTCTACTAGGCAGGTCGTAAAAGGCGACCGATTGGCTATGCGAGTCACTGCCATCGTGGATACTAGGTGGTGGAATTCTGCATTAGCTCGCCCGGGTCTGGACCACCGCCTTTGGTTTGGTTATAGTTCTCAATATTAATAGAGCACTATTAAATACTCATTTGCTTTTAATCTACAAATAACCTTGATTAATAATTTTGAGTTGTTTTCTATTTAAAAGAAACTAATCGAATTTTCTACTTTTTATAGCTTACATATTACAGTAGCTTTCAAGAGCCCTACCACTGACATTGATTAAACTCGTCGATAAATAAAGTCAAGGCTACTGTTTGTGTGGACACTGCTTAATTGATTCACATCCACAATCATTCTAACGAAGCGAAGGGTATTTTTTTACTTTATTGGTAACTACTATATATTCTACACTTTTCATCGTCGGTATTTGGAGAAACTCTATTTCAACACATTATTTATCAATTAATACACTTGTACTATTACACAATAAATCAATTATAATTTATTTCCAACCGGTTTCGCTAACACCCTGATGTTTGATTGACGTGAGAAAAACTGGTTGGAAATAAACCAATTGTAAAACAGTACAAGTATATTAATTACAAATATTATAACTAGCATATACATCATAACTTCTTTTATAGAAAAAAAGTTAATAAATTTTACGTGCTCGTCATTCTGATGTATAAGTAATTGTATAATAAGATAACAAATAAGCAGATTATCGTGTAAATCCGGGCTCTTTTTGAGAAATAGACCTTTTTACCAGGCATTACATTAAATCGAAAAAAACAGTTTTGGTCTGGTCCTCTTTAAAGAATATACCATCTGTCGTTCCTGCAGATTTTCTAGTCGAATCTATCAACAACTTACGTAATAAAAAAGAGACATAATTTTCTAGATAGATTTTCTATCCGTTAGGTTATTTTTAGATCACTCGGTGACATTAAGTTTTTGCTCGATAAAATTACCTTTTTAATTAATTCAATATATTAGACAGATCAAGTTGTAAGAAAATTTAACTTATATTTTTAGTACGATGTAGAAAGAACGATTTTCCTAACAAGAATTCACTTGTCATCTCCTAGTGAGGAGTTAAGTGACTCATACTGGAATCTTATAATCAACGATCGGTTATTCGTAACAGTAACTACTAATAACAGGGCGTTATAAGAGTTGTTTGGGCATTGCTAAGTTGACATTTATCTGTTTTATAAATGTCAACTTAGCAATGCCCAAACAAATTTAGCAGTAACTAAAACGAGTCGTTTTACTGATATTCGTCTGTCCAGTCGTTTAACCAGGCATTAATGAGTTTATCTTAAATGTTTTCTAATTAATCTATAAACTGCCCGCATAATCTACTCAGCCAATGAGGAATGCATTGTCGTTTTTGGTAACATTAATGAAAAATGACATATTATCATGTTATATAGTTAAAACTTGAAAGCGTAACAAACGAGCAAACAAACTTACTTTGACAGTTATAATATTAATTAGGATTATCAATGGCTTAATAATACAAGATCGTGATAATATTTTTTTATATCATAGGATAGCAAACAAGCAGATGGGTTTCCTGATGGAAAGAATCAATCATCGCCTATAGACACCAAATATGTTAATGGTGCATTGTTATCTTGTGGCGAGGTTTAATGCAACACGCATAAGTTTTTAATGGTTTTTACATATTAACTTTATAGCTTATAAAAAAAGTACAACAAAAGTAAAAGACTTTGTCGAGTAAAAAACAGTATTTATTTAGCTTCACTACATGAAAAAAAGAAAACAATAACAACTTTTACTAAACTGAGAAAAAATTAACTATTTATATTAACTAGCTACGGCCCTGAGGTCAAAATTCAAACACTAAACATTACAATATCTTCTAAGTTGACAATAGACTTGATACATAAACGTAATAGCACATAAATAGATAAAAGGGACCTATTCATGTAGTAATAGGGTACATTTTCAGTTATCACATAAGTCCATTGACAACCTACATTGGACTAATAATGTTTGATTTCATACACTAAATTAATTCTGTCAAAACTCTGAGGCGCGGGGAAAAGGAACACGGTGTTTCGTTTGGCTAATTCAAAATGGGTATATCACCGCGTGTCTTTACAATTACAAAAAAATGTTTTTTTTTAGTATAAGTTTTATAGTATAAGATAGCAAACAAGCAGATGGGTCTCCTAATGGAAAGAGTCAATCATACCTATAGACATGAAAGGTGTTAATGGTGCGATGCTATCTTGTGGCGAGGTCTAAAGCCACATGCATAAGTTTACCGGCTACCTTAGCCTCCAAACCGGAACACGACAGTGACAAGCAATGACGCAATTTCGGCAGGAATAGGTAAGGCGGTGGCACCTGACCCGGACGAGACAATGCAGAAATTTACCACCTAGTAGCTACGATGGTAGTGACTGGTATAACCAATCGGTCGCCTTTTACGACCTGCCTGGAACAGCCTATTCTTCAAAGAAGCCCGGGACCAACACGGGGAAAATTGAATTACGATATTTACAATAGTTAAATGCCTTATATGCATATATCAAAAATATCGATGTATATTATGTTTTTTGTCAAGCCTACCTTTACCTAATCAAAGTTGTCCACCTCGAATTTACTGAATAGATCCGATTCAACTAAACATTGTCAGACTGTAATAATTTGATGTCGTCAAAACGTAGATTTTGACGATAAACGGCACTCGTTATGTAAATGGAAGGTTATTTAGTAAAACCAGAGAGATAGTGTTTTTATGTCTGGGCGGTTGATAAATTACAGCTTATGGACGTTGAACATGCCTTAAAGGTATAATTACTAGTCTATATATAGATATTTTTAACTTTCTACTACGTTAACAGTAAAAAAAGTTAATAATTTTGTCCCGATTTTCGAAAATCGACTTTTCACCAGGTATCCGAGGTTTTGCGGTCCAAAGAACCATTTCCTACTTTTTTCACGAATATGTCGATATGACTGTATGTATTTGTGTGTATGTATATAAACATCTTCTAACTATTGAAAGGCTTGACTGAACGAAACGTGGTTAATGGTGGTCCATTGGGTTTCGCCAAACTTAGAAACTCCAAACTAGAACCTGAAAATCTGAACCAGTTTGAGAAATTTTGAAAAAATCTCAAAAAAGTTTTTAGATTTCAAAACAATGTTCTTTCAAAGTAGTTTGTAGATTAAGGTATCGATTGATAATAATAGCTAATGAGCTCTTTGAAAGAATCTGCGCTTAGGTATTATATAGCGATTGCTTCTTTGAGCTTTATATACTTTAAGATTTTTTTAGGTTTAAGATACTTCACGCTAAAATGACATAATAGATAACAAAGATGTTAATGGTGCGTTCTATATTGTGATGAGGTCTAATGCCACATGCATAAGTTTACCGGCTACCTTACCCTCCAAACCGTTTTTATTTGTATATATGTCGCAGTGAAATTATCAGTACCGTTAGATTATAATTTACCTAAGTGATATTATAATTTAACTGCTAACTTAACCTAACCAAATTATAAAATCCCTAGGTAGATTATAATCTAACGGCTATTGACAATTTCACTGCGACATATATATGGAAGAGGGGGCAAACGAGCAGGAGGTGCACCTGATGTTGAGTGATCACCGCCGCCCATGGACATCAGCAATACTATAAGTTTAACATGTGCATATTTGTATAATTTTGCATCGTGAATTAAATAAAGTGTCCAGGTTTTTTTTTTTCATCAGATAGCAAACAAGCAGATGACTCTTCTGACGGAAAGAGAAACCTTCGCCTAATAGACACCAAACACGTTAATGATGCGTTGCTATCCGTGAGGCGGAATGGCAATGCCACATGCATAAGTTAAGGTTAAGGGATACAGTTTTAAGGTGTTCTTAAAATTGTATCCCTTAACCTTAACTCAAAAATCGAAAGAATATCAGTGGCAACTCGGAGTCTGGCGGGTGGTGTATTACCACTCCTGTGCCTCGGATAAGCGCGTAAAGCCGGCGGGCTCGGTTATCACTAGAAATAGGCATATACAATTTTATAATCAGGTAATGACAGTAAAACTTGCCACTCAAATCATGATTTTTGCAAAAGCCAATCATTTATGTAACCCTTTCTTAATTTTTAAGATTCAGAAGCTATCCAAATGCTCATCCAAAAAATTAACGATATTTTTGATATCTTTAACTCCCGAACTATGTGGCAGTACGATTTTAAAATACCGTTATTAGTAGAGTGCCATAAGGTTTACACCTCGGAATAAAGGGATAGTCAATGAATCTGTATAACGATTGTTTATGAGCATTATTAAAGACTCAACGAAAAAAATTAAAAAAAATGACCGATCACGACTACAATTTTTTTAACAATTTACTGGAAATGAGAGATAGAAGGGGGAACAAAATGCTTATATTAGATATTTCAATTTTAAATTTAATATCTCATGTTCCAGGTCCCAGGAACCTTTTCCGAATATTTTCATAATGACGTCAGTATGTCTGTATGTAAATTTAAACTATTTTGGTCCAGGAAATTTTGAGAAATTTTGAAAAAACCTAAACTAAAAAAAATATTTGGCGAAATAGATTTTTTTAATATAACTTTGAAATTAATGTACCAATTGAGTACAAAATCTAATCAGCTCTATTCCTCAAAAAATTGCGCCCAATACATAAAATTTATCAAAATCGGTTATTCTTTTCGGGAGAAAAATTTTGTAAAATGTATTTTTATCTAATTACGAAATTTTTTAAGCAATCACTTTTTGGTCTTCTACAATATTTTAGTACTTAAAAAACTAAGTTGAATGCCATTTTAAGAATTAAAATCGAATGAAATTTTCAAAAGTTCCAGCTTTTCAAATATTTTTTCAAAAATTTGCGTCACTGATAAATCCCGATTATTATAGTAGGAGATTTGATTTGATTTGAGAATACGATCATTTTAAATACCAGGTATGGACTCAGCCTTTTTCTTCGGAACACTTGTATGTGTTGATCTAGAATAGCACATACTACTTTCATATCTAAAAAATTAACAGTTCCTGCGGAATTAAAGAAAAACTGTCATAACGCAGCGGGCTGCGAGTTGTAGCTAGTATTATTACGAGTATAAATACGAAAGTTTGAGTGTTTAGATGGATGGGTATTTTTTACTCAATCACGCAAAAGCAGCAAAACCGATTTGGATGTTTGGTACACATTTACTTGATTATCTGAACTAACATATAGTCTATCTGTAACGCTTTCACGGCTTAAATCGCTTAAATGGTTTTTAATAATAGAATTTTTAAGAATTTCTAATGGGCTAAAATAGGGGATGAAAGTTTATACGAACGATTATGTCGATGGCATGTTACTTCACACTATACAGACTAAAAGTTTCCCTGTATTCGTCTGGACCCTTTTCAAAAAACCTGTAATTCTGTTAGGTGGTTCGTGAAAGGCGAAAAATTCGCCAAACATGTCACTACTATCATGAGTATTTGTCTAATAGTACCTATTAGATGACAGATTTTTGCAATGTCTTGCCCGGGTCTGATACAATCACTTTATCTATTTCAGCTGCAATAGCCCCAATGCTTATCTCTGTTGTGTTCCATTTTACAAGTTTAGGGTAGCCAGTTAACTTTGTATGTTACATTACGATACCGTAACAACAATGACGTGTATAATGTGGTAATATTATACACGTAATTGCGTTACAATTTGATTATATACAAACAGAGTATTACCCATTTTTTAATTATTATTTTATAGGCATATACTTATAATATTCAGCGTTTAAAGGACGGTCTACCGAAAAAATAAGAAACATACCATTTTTACATTTTTTTTTTGTGATGGCATGGATGTCCTTTTTTGTGAGAAATCCAACATTTGCGTTTTATGATTTATTTATGTTTGTTTAATACTGGATCTATTTGTACATAGTTTATTTTAAAAAGTTGACTTCATCCAGTAAATATCTACCAATATCTTCGTTTTCTAGAGATTACATAATATAGAAAATATATTTTCGTACTGGTCGATTCCGTCCTATACGTAACTCGGCTATGACATTATCAGTTTGTCAATACATCGTATTGGTTTTTTACTACACTAACCTAGCTAGTTATAGTAATAACAAGAGACATTTAAACTTAATAGACTTGGCGTTCGCCTTAATTAATTAATAAGCATCGCCTCTACGGTCTAGTGGTTCGGTGTCGGAATTGATCACATGGGGTCCTAAGTTTCTCGGGTCAGTTAATTCAAAAAGGTTTTTTTTTTCAGTTCTCTGACAAAGACAACGTTGCCCGAGATTGGAAAAAAAATGTTCCCGTTTGGCGATAGGCTGGCCATTTCGGGGATATGGCTGTGAAGATACTACTTTTGTATTAAAAAGTCTCGTAAAAAATGGATCATCTGCTTTCTTATCTGATAAAAGACAAGCTAACGATAAAGATATAACTATCATTATGACTTCTAGATAGGAGAACAGTGCAATGTTTTGTCTAGATACTAGTTTATCGCCTTCCTTATTTATTGCACCCCTCAACGCGAAGCGAGAGTAGTGCTCATCTCTCGCAAACCCAGAATCGAGCTATTTTCTGAAGTAAAATTGCCTCTATTTTGTTTATATTGCTCTAAAGGAATAATATGAATACTCGTATATTAAGAAAAAGCACACGTTTTAACGTATTTGATATTTTTTGAAGACATTTGTTGTAGTTAGTGTAAAAAAGAATTGATTGAGAATAAATTTCCGTGCCCTTCCGGATTTCTGTATGTACCTTTGAGTATTAAAACCTTTGAGTATTTTAATACGTTGGTTTAATACTCAAAGGTATGTACTAATCTGGCACAATTATGACTGTAAAGCTTAACATATCGAGAAAATTTTAGTAGCTTCTGAATTACATTGCGCAGTTTCCTATTGCAAATAGCTGTTTGATTCGAGTTGTTTAATTATAAATAATGAAAATGCGTATATATTTCTGTTCTTCAAAGTTCATAATATATCAACGTTAGCTGTAATAACATTAATTCTTTGGTCCAGGTGCAGGCTATAATCGATGCCTATGCTGCGTTGAATTTTATCTTTTTATAATGGATAATAATGAACAATGAAAATACATAAGCTTTATTTTAACAAAGTAACAGTTTACCATGATTGGATTTAAAATAGTGCCCACATAACTTGGCCAGGCAACGCTTTTTTGATAAGCCTTTGCATTATGATAGATAACGTCTATCGCACCGATCGTTAGATATGTTTACATATTATGTACACACTAAACACGCAGTTTAACAGTAATAGGTTTGCCTGGCTTTAAAGTAAGATGGTCGCTGATTCAAATCCAGTTGTGACAGACATTTTTGAATTTTGGAACATAAAATACGTCGGTAATGTTGTACAAAAAGGCGTTCTTGACTGTCATTTGAATTTAGACCTCTTTTATCGATCTTGGTACAATTTGCATTCACGTTACTCTGTAACCTCGTATGCATTAACATTTTGACAAAGGCAAATCAAATTTATCATATAAGAGCTTTTTTAATGCCTTGCATTTTAAAGGACTATATATGCCTCGACGGATATGGCATTTGCCTGTCAGTCCCTGTCATATCTTTGAAGTCCTCACCGGTGGCTTCGCTATTAAACTCATACTCGACTTCCAATTTTTATTCCGCGGCTTTTGCAATATTGCACTCCCTATTAGTGCTTATTAGTGCTTGCTGCTGTCTCGGCTTATAGTGCAATGTAGCCTGAAAGCTTCTGCAAGTGACTTTTCAACCACGTTCTGAAGTGTAAAAATAGCGACACATCATTAAAACAAATAACACCAGCCACTTTTCTAATATTGCTGAACTTGTAAGCCGAACTTCATGTTTTAGAATTAAATGTTTTTTATGACCATTGTTATTATATTCTAAAACAATTTTCATGTAAAAAATTCATTAAAAAAATATGAAGAAACTAATGTTTTGAGTATTTTAATAATTATTTTTAATGTTATTTTTTCTCATTATATATGATCGCCATCTATCACGTTCTTAAATATTGAAGGTAACTCACCAGTCAGTCTGTATATTGAGATAAAATTATTTAAAAAAAATAAACTACATTATTGACAACGTCATATCAACATTATGATAATCCAAATAAAGTGCCCACTACAAAAACCGCTTTGTCGTTAAAAAGTATATCTGAAAGAACTTTTAGTTGTACTTCTTAAGGGATAAATTGAGGATAATCTCATATTAAGAGAGAATTTTCATTATTTTTTTCTTTTATGTAGGCACAAGATGTGTCACTTCCTCTTATCATAATAATAACCTGTTAGAATGTAAAACAAAAATCATTTGGGTTAGTTCTTTAAAAGATTCTAATAATACTAGTTTGTATTGAAAGTAATCTCCTTTTTTAAGATATGTCGATACAAGGCAACAAAGAGCCAACCTTCATTTGTATGCACGTATTGTATTTAATTGTTATGAAAATTATCCGCTTATTTGCTGCACTATATAGCTACATTTGGATCAAAATTATTAATATAATATCTGACGCAGCTAACAATGTTCTGCCACATAAATTACTAGTTGCACCATGCATTATAGAAGATTTTGATGAATCCCCCGATAACAACTTATTTTTTCGGGATAAAAAGTATCCTATGTACTATTACAGGTCATCATCAATTTGTATGCCTAATTTCATTCAAATCTGTTTAGTTGTTTTTGCACGATTGAGTAACAAACATGACTGATGTTTGTTACTCTATACTCTATACAAACATCCCAACTTTGGCATTTATATCGTTATTATAGATTTGTAGTGAATATTTTGGTAGGGTGGCGTTACAGGGCTTGAGATAAAGGACAGAAAATATTTGGGTATTTTTTGATGTCAAAGAATCAAACTTCGTCAAATAAATCGTTTTTTCCGGATAGGGACAACTTAGAACGGTTTGAAATGTACTTTACGAGTGATATGAGAATAGTCTCATATATACCAAACAAAACCAAACATATAAAAAACATAAGAATCAGTCGAGCCATGAACCAAAAATACAGTGATAAGAGTTTTTATATATCAGATATAAGAATAAAGTATAGGCCAGGGTGTAAAAACAGACGCTAAAACTACTCCTTTTTGTGGGTAACTTTGGCTACCAAAGAAAATCGATAATGTATCGCGAGGTATGTATATTGCCCAACTATTATAATTTTACATTTTTGTTTGTTCAAGTCCGGGTGTTGTTGTCCGAGCTCCGTTTGTAAAATAGACCATCTGCCGTTCTGCCAGGCAATTTGTTAGAGGCAAACGATAAGCGATGCGAGTTATGACCATATTGGCTACTAGACGGTAGATTTCTATATTGTCTCGTTTGGGTCTGGTATCACCGCCTGACCTATTTTCTCCCGCAATAGTGTCAGTGCTTGTCATAGTCGTGTTACGGTTTGGAGGGTAGGATAACAGATAAACTTATGCATGTCTAGGCATTAAACCCCGCGACAGAGATAGCAATGCACCATTAACACCTTTGGTATCCATAGGCGTTGGTTGTCTCTTTCCATCAGAAGAGTCGTCTGTTTGTTTGCTATCTTATGATATACTAGCTGTTGCTAGCGACTTTGTCCGCGCGGACTTCGTTTACTCCGCACAGCACCTCCCCTGTAGGTGATATCGTGATAATATGTAGCCTATATGTTGACCCGACCTGTTAGTAATTATCATGCAAATTTTGAAGTAAATCCATGCAGTACTTTTTGAGTTTATCCCGGACATACATACAGACAAACAGATAAACAGACAAAAATTCTAAAAACTATATTTTTGGCTTCAATATCGATTGTAGATAACGCCCCAAGTATTCTTTAAAAAAAATATTCAATTTACAGTTTTGACTTTCCTACGATTTTATTATATGTATACATAATTAACACCCGTAACCAGAAATATAAACATTATACAATATTACATAACAATCAATAACCTAGCAGCTACAATGATAGTAACCCGCGGGGTGATCACGTATCTCGCAATGCGCAATTATCGTAGTTATTGCAAGACAAATAATAGCCTTGTTTATCAGTCAGTCGTAACCGTTTAATTTTGATGTTGTGACATCGCAAAAGTGCACATAGCAATCAACAAGCAATTAGCGACGTTTTTTAATGATTTTTTTGGTTTCGTTTAATAGCCATCGCTGATCGCTAGGGGATTGTAAATTTTAGGTGATAGGCCTGCCGTATGGCCAATCGTTCGCCTCTTACGAACTGCTTGGCAGAACGGCAAATGGCATATTCTTCGACACGGGGAAATATATAAATAAAATTTATTTCTATATATTAGCACACAATAAATAATAGCATACGAAATTTACACCGTTGACTAACAATCATAGTACTAGCAAACAATTTCCTTACGATTAGATCAATTCGTGTAATTTGTCCTGGGAATAATCTTTTTTTTTTTTGCTAGCGTTGTATGGTGGACTCTTAAATATCACTTTTTACATCGTTCTTTCATATTCTTATCCTTATTTCCTATGCCGTTATAAACTTTGGATACAGTTTTATGCTAGCTAGCTTAAGACACTGTCAACACCAAAACCGCGGACTCTGTCTATTTCTATCGGAGTTAACGAGAGCCTACTATCAGGTAACATGGCGGCCAGGTTTTATCTATCTTATACATATATATAAAAATCAATTGCTGTTCGTTAGTCTCGCTAAAACTCGAGAACGGCAGAACCGATTTGGCTGATTTTGAATTTGAATTAATTTTTGAAGTCAAGGGAAGGTTTAAAACGTGAGAAAATATAGAAAAAAATAAGAGTAGTTAAAACGGCAGAAAAACGTTTGCCAGGTAGTTGCCAAAAATAAATATTGAAATAAAAAGGTATACATTTTTGTCAAATATGATGATAATCTTTAGGTATGAATATTATGACTATGTTTTTAATGCAGACCCATACATCAAAAAAATAAATATATGGAACATTTTAATAATGATATTAAGACCCATTTTCGGAACTACTTTCTATCGACTGAATTTTGTTCAATTATGTATCGAGTCCATCTACGGTCTTTGACATACAAAAAATATCAACATATATTTTTTGTAATGTGCTATAACAAATAGTTTTTCTTAAAAAAACAGCTTAAATAACACTAATTTCAACAAAATTAGGTTTTACTAACCTCTTAACTAGAAAATATGATGTGGTTGCCTAGTCTAATGTATATACAAGTCTTCGGTCGTAAGTTTCACTCGATATGGCAGCTCATAAATCAATTCCAAAGTTATACAGAAATGTTCGAGGTCATAGACTTGTTAAGTATCGAACAACTTACTAGTATAGTAATTAATATTTATTACTTAGGAATACCTTTTAAATATAATGACTTGACACAATGTCAGACTTTAGTATCTTTACATATAATAAAATCGTAGAAAAGTCAAAACTGTACATTGAATATATTTTTAAAAGAATAGTTGGGGCGCGATCTACAATCGATATCGAAGCCAAAAATATAGTTTTTAGAATTTTTGTCTGTTTGTCTGTATGTCTGTTTATCTGTTTGTCTGTATGTATGTCCGGAGTAAACTCAAAAATTATTGCATAGATTTACTTCAAATTTTGCATGAATATTACTAACAGGTCGGGTCAACATATAGGCTACATATTATCACGCTATCACCTACGGGGGACAAGCAATGCGGAGTAAACGAAATCCGCGCGGACGAAGTCGCTGGCAACAGCTAGTATTAAATATTGGAATACCTAGAATTCGCTACAATAAAATATACGTAGACGTGGCATAATATATTATGTAATTTATTTTGTTTTATTTATTTCATTTCACAGGTTAACGAGCAAGTAGATGGCTCTTCTGATCGAAACACCTATAGATACCATAGATGTTAAAAGTGCGTTGCTATCCGTGTGGCGTTCACGTAATATATAACTACTACCATCACGTTATACTCGTCGCTTTATGTGCTTACTTCTTATGTGATTCTTGGGGCAAGCAATTTGAATTACTTCTTCGAGATACCAGACTCCATCGATATTTTATTCAACAGAAAAATCTACTATGCCAACCAAGGGATCGAACACGATATCTCTCGATTTGAGCAGAATAGGCTTATTATTAAACCAATAGAGCAGTTAATAAATAAATTATGGTATTATGTATTTATCGAAAACAATCTGAGCTTCGCCCACGAGTAAACTGACATAGTTGACATAGTCATTGATATAGTTTTTCATAAAACTTGTACGCTATTTCTTATTTCTAAACCAAGCAAATTTTTTTTTCTGCCTTAAAATTAACACTTTCTTTTATTTCTGGCCAACCAAAATAAATTATAAACATGTCGGATAGGTAAGACGTAAATATTTAAACAATCTATTGTATAAAATACAACAAAAATTAAAATATTTATTATTATAAAGAAACAAAAAAAAACAAGTGTCATCTATTTAGCAGTTAATAAATAAATTATGGTATTATGTATTTATCGAAAACAATCTGAGCTTCGCCCACGAGTAAACTGACATAGTTGACATAGTCATTGATATAGTTTTTCATAAAACTTGTACGCTATTTCTTATTTCTAAACCAAGCAAATTTTTTTTTCTGCCTTAAAATTAACACTTTCTTTTATTTCTGGCCAACCAAAATAAATTATAAACATGTCGGATAGGTAAGACGTAAATATTTAAACAATCTATTGTATAAAATACAACAAAAATTAAAATATTTATTATTATAAAGAAACAAAAAAAAAACAAGTGTCATCTATTTACACTGTGGACGAGCGATAAATATTTCAATGTAAACAAAAGTTATATCGTTTCTTAATCTTTTCTTATCGTTTAAGTGGTTAAAATCAAATAATCTTCATGATAAGTAATACAAAAATGAATTATATTTGTGTTGACGATATATTGCGATGTGAGTGGATTAAAATGGAATGTAACAATTGTAAATTCAAGTAACATTAATCTTTGAAGGAGTTTTGTGAATTTTAGTATTATAAAAAGTGTCCGTGATATAATTTACATTTCAGAATTTCAGAATTACGGTAAGCAGCCATCATCATGTGTTGAGTTTTAGGCCAAATTTTCTTTATATACATCGCAATCGCCTCATGAATCTTCTTTATATAAATCGCAACAGAAGAGTTTGATACTCCCAATGAAATGGTTTTCACATGACTTGGAGGGTCATAAATGCAATGTTGTGTTGTGATTTATTTTTTCTAATTCTGTATTTATTTGAAAAAGATTTTATGTGTCTTTTATAAGACTAGTATCTTAAGACTAAAAAGCTTTTTGTATTGAGTCAAAATGTAGTTCAGAAAGGATTCCGATAATACTTCAATCAATTTATTACATCAAAGTTACTTCGATCCCCGACCCTTTGTATTGCTATTGTTGACTGCCGACTGGAACGGTACTGGCCGTTTAATGAGCTATGTCTTGACATGTGTTATTGATGTTTGGTTACTATATTAATGTTTTGTTACTATACTAATGTTTCCATATCACGATAAATTCCATTTCAATGTTTTTAAAATATTCAAATGTTTATTATTCAGTTAAAATTAAATTTAACTGGAATTTAAGTGTCGTAGGTAGACAAGTAACTTTACAACTTAACTATTTGGGTTTGAATTCTTACAAAAATAAAAAGTCTGGCGAAGCACGCGAAATTATCCATGTTATTGTTTTAAATTTTACACTTGTACTTGTAAAATTTAAAACAATAATTATGACGGAGTTTCACCAAGTGCCGACGAAGTATAAATTATCCATGTTAACTGGAATAAGCCAGGGATCCATTTCACGAAGCAAAATGTCAATCGAGTCGAAGCATTTAGGGCTTTTATACATTTTCTGACACTTCATGTCGTGTCGTAGCACGACACAATGTTTTATCATCTTTAGGTATGTGAGGGTTCTACGCGCTTCGACTCGCTTGACGTTTTGTTACGTTTTGTTTGCAGACCTTTTCAAGAAAGTCAGCCTACTTACAAGGCAATTCAAGCCCAAAACGAGGTCAATTAAAGGGAATGATGGAAACCTCATCCACGATCTAGAGGGCGTAGCGAAAACATGGTGCAGTTACTGCTCCCAGCTTTATTCCAGTCCTTATAGCGACGCTGCGAATGCAGGCCCGGACTGGGGAGCACTCGAATTAGAGCCAGAAATTATTCGCTCAGAAGTGACAGATGCTTTGAAACGTCTAAAACTAATGAAGGCACCAGGGCCAGACGAAATTACAGCAGAGGTCCTTATAGCTTTAGGTGAGAAGGTAATCGACATTTTGCACGTGATCTGTAACACCATTTGGCGCACCGGCGTATGGCCTAAAGACTGGACAGAATCTGTAATTATACCTCTGCACAAAAAAGGGAGCAACAACAAAGTGTGATAACTACAGGACGCTCTCTCTGATATCCCACGCCAGCAAAATCCTCTTGCACATAGTAAACAATCGCATTCGTTACTACCTAGATTGGCAGATACCACAGGAGCAAGCAGGATTCGTAAAGGGCAGAGGGACACGCGAACAAATCTTGAACGTGAGACAGATCATAGAGAAGGCATACGAATTTGACAAACTGTTCCAGTCTACGCAGTCAAACGACTATAGCAAGGCGTTTGACTGCGTAGACTGGAACAGTTTATGGCGGGTCCTTGATGAGCTAGGTGTGCCACGACATCTTACAGCACTCCTTCAGACTCTGAACCACAACAGCCAAGGAGCTGTCAGAGTGGAAAAATGCCTGTCGGAACCCTTCAGATTTGGAAAAGGTGTTCGACAGGGCTGCATATTATCTCCTAACCTCTTCAATGCATACGCAGAATATATCATCCGCAAATCTTGTGACGACTGGGACGGTGGTGTCAGCGTGGGTGGGGTGAAGATCTCCAACCTCCGTTACGCAGACGATACGACCCTGTTTGCTGCAAATGAAGATAAGCTAAAGACTATCTTGAAGAGGGTAGAGCGAGTTAGTAAGGACCTGGGACTGTCAATAAACAAATCCAAAACCAAAATCATGGTGGTTGATCGCTTTAATAAACTACATCTCAATAATTCACTCAACCTGGAGGTTGTTGATAGTTTCACATACTTAGGATCAACCATCAGCAACAACGGATCCTGCGAGGCAGAAGTGCCTATTCGGCATGTCCAAAAATGCTATGAGTCAGATGAAGCGACTCTGGAACGACAGAAGCATCTCTTTAAAAACAAAGCAGAAGCTGGTTCGTACGCTAGTGTTCTCCATATTTATGTACGGCGCAGAGACATGGACATTAAGAGCTGCAGACAGACGTCGCATCGACGCGTTTGAAATGTGGTGCTGGAGGAGAATGTTACGTATCCCTTGGACAGCACACAGGACCAACGCCTCCATTATAAAACAACTTGGAGTAAAGACCAGACTGTCTACTACGTGCCTTCAAAGAATTCTGCAATTCTTCGGCCACATCTCTAGAAAGCAAGGAGACAATCTCGAAAAGCTGATCGTGACCGGGAAAGTAGAGGGCAAAAGACCGCGTGGTCGTACTCCTATGCGATGGTTAGACCAGGTCTGCACCAACCACCAACTGTCTAAAAAGTTCCACGATGCTCTGCACGCCGCTGAAGATAGAGTCCAATGGCGTAATATTGTGCGTTCAATAACGATCCAAGAAGAAGGTCACGACCCTCAGTAATGAGGAACACGAAGCAAGGAGAAGGAATTAACCACATTATTTTGTTCGAGCTCCCTTTATAGCTTCTACATATATACATACATATGTATGTATATATATATATATATATATATATATATATATATATATATATATATATATATATATATATATATATATATATATATATATATATATATATATATATATGTGTGTGTGTGTGGGCCCATCTCTCGTTCCCACCACTGTAACTTCTGTGAACCAGAATCAACAACGGCAACTGTCTGGGAAACTCGCTTCGAATTTAATCAGCAGAGTAAAGGAGGAGTAGGAAAATACATCCAGTTTCCCTCCCTTTACAGCAGGAGACAGCGTAAAGATAAAGAAAAAAACTGCTAGGAAATGAGACGTTTATAATCCGGTTAAGCCTGATTGCTATTGCACCATAGTAATTTAGGTATTTGAGGACCTACGAAAATGGCCTACTTAATTCTGCTTCCAGTAAGTAGTACGTATGACAAAATCGCTTGAAGGCACGGAAATTCCCACGTGTTGCTGCACAAGGTCGGAATAGTAGATTACCCCGGATATACATTGTATACTATCAAGCATTTTGCTACGTTCGTTTTGCCAGAGATTACACTCCCAAAGAATATGATATGCAGTTTGTTCATATTTACAGTTTATGGTGGAGCATTCGCAAAAAGGAGAAGGAATAAATTTGAACGAGAATAATTTATCTTTAAAATTACCATGACTAGTAAGGAACTGTGCAACACAATGATCTATTTCTATCCACGTTTTACTTAGCCGGAGGCAGGGGAAAAAGTTATATAAATGCCGTCCTTTGGTTGAGCAGCACCAACGCGACTGCCATGTCATGCCATGTCATGTCACTGTAATGTTCCAGTTTAAACCTTCCGAACCAGAACACGACTGGTAGCCGGTAGACTTATGTCTGTGGCATTGTCGTCCCGCTACGCGAAGACCAACGTACCGTTAACATCTTTGGTGTCTTTAGGCGATGGTTTCTCTTTACACCGGAAAAGCCATCCATTCGTTTGTTTGTTATAAAAAATGATAAATATTTAATAAACACTCGTATCCAGGAATAGAAACATTTATACTCATCGCACAAATGTAAGTAATAAAAAAGAATTTTAAGGTCCAACACATTAACGTATTATTATTATGGACATCGGATCTCATACTAAAATCACAAAAAAAATGCCCCAGTTACGCAACACAAGAAAAGATACGTTAATAATGTCTTCTGTCTTCGCCGTGTTGGTCCCGGCCATGGGGAAGTGAAGAGTGGGCGTGCCGCGTGCGTCACTATTATGCGCTTTTACTCTAAATTGCCTTAGTGATACTTACCATATCATTAGGAGATAGTCGTCGTGCGAAAATCTATTATACACTGAATTATGCCGTATTGTGCCATCCTTGAATGCAGAAATGATAGTAGAATACAGGTGATTAAGAATGGAGATATTTCATATCATCCGAAAGTACAATTTTCATTTTATTTTAATTAAATTCCTGATTTAATATAATCTCTAATGATATAATAGAAAGTCAAGCTAAAATCAGCCGTAACTTTATATGTAAGGTACATATAAAGTTCATTTTAGGTTGACCTAATTTTTCTAGAAAGATATACGTAATGACAGTCATTACGTTATCGTTCTAGAAAGTTCTCTACTCAAATATGATCAACTGAAAACTACGGAAAAATTAATGCTGCCATCTATTGTAGAATAGCGAAACTATTAGGATCTTAAGTTTCACTATTGTACAAATAGATGAGTCTATTTTGAATAGACTACAAAAGGACGTAAATACTCTTTTTTTTTGTAGCAAAATAAAACTTATTGTAACGTAGTTTGGTATATTTTTAAATGTTCTGTTTGTGTGTTTCGGATTATTGTTGTTTAAAATGAAAACGACCAATGAAACAAAGTTTGCATTAGTAGTTTATATGCAATAATGCTTATTTTATGTGTGAGTATGGCGATCACGGTCCTGATACAAATGTTTGTACTTGCCAATTCCGCTTGTTCTCTATCTTCCATGGTCCCGGCCTCCTTTAAAGAATAGGCCAACTGCCGTTCTGCCAGGCACGTCGTAAAGGCGACCGATTGGCTATCGAGTCACTACCATCGTGGCTACTAGGTGGTAGAGTTCTGCATTGTCTCGCCCGGGTCTGGTACCACCGCCTTACCTATTCCTGCCGCAATAGCGTCAGTGCTTGTCGCTGTCGTGTTCCAGTTTGGAGGGTAAGGTAGCCGGTAAACTTATGCATGTGGCATTAGACCTCGCCACAAGATAGCAACGCACCATTAAAATCGTTGGTCTCCATAGGCGATGGTTGACTCTTTTCATCAGGAGACCCTTCTGCTTGTTTGCTATCTTATGATATATAAAAAAAATGTAACTTAAACACTAAACTATTATTCCAAGGTTTAATTTCGACCAACGCGGAACTATAGCTCTTTTTGCGTTTTGTAGTTCATTTGCTTCGGACATTTTGTAGCGCGGACCCGACGTCCACAGTAATTTTATGTCAATGGTCCAACATGATCCAAATCGATCATAGATTTATCGAGATATAGCGGTTGTAATAGAATAAGAATATGGCTGTATTTTAACGTAAGAGTCTTATACTAAAACTTCGCGAGTTCACAGTTTGGAGCGAACCACCAATACAAATATTTCAACTTATGGTGTAAAATAACCAAGGATTTATAACGTTATAATAATGATGTGTTTGCGTCATCGTGATTGGTTATGGTATATGATATTATGCCTTTGTGTTCTAGCGCTAGTTAGCGAACCAATCACAAAACAGCATGAAACGCGCCGAACCAATCACAAAACAGCAAACATATCGATATTATAACGTTTTAAATCCTTGAGAATAACATAACATTTTTCAACTTCCTTAATCACATTTTTACGCAAATATACATTAAAATAAATCCACCTTAAAGTTATGTTTGCAACGACACTATGATGATCATGTGTATAACATTTGAAAATTCCCTTTACAATTATCAGTAAATCTGTGACTCTAAACAGCTTGGTAGGACAGTCAATTTATCACGTTGAGACGGAGGCACGCTTTGTATTCCTCACAATGGAAGTGACACAGTGTCGTCTAATGATCCTGTTTTTACATGTCCATGGATTTTTGTTCTTTTTAACAATATGTTAATACGAGAAGAAAAAACTGTGGACCTCTTTTTAAGACTGTTGCGCGAACGGTGGAGTATGAAATTTAATACAGTTAAAGTTTTCATTGTGGAGGAATGCAGAAACATAATATTTTTAAATAAATGGCATTAGAAATACATTAAATCAATAAAATAAACATTACATACACTGAATTCATGTGACACACATGATATTATTATACACATATTTATACTGTTTTCACGATCTGCAATTTATAATAAATCACCACCATTTATGATACAGTACACCATTTATGATAAATCTTAGTACTTATTTTAACTAGATTCTAGACATAATTTCTACGAACAAAGCTAAATGTTAAGCTCAAAAGTGACAAATTTTAGGTAGCCAGCAATAAATTTGTGTCGCTTATACTGTCAGACGGTGGGATTAAGATAGTTGCAAACAAGAGTATTAACAGAAGTGAAGCAAAGTCAGAATAGTACGTGAATTAGAACAATGACACAGGTTTTACTGTTGAAGTCAAATAGCTTTTGGTACGATGACATCTTTGTAACCTGGAAGTTCACGAAGGCATTGAAAATAACTCTTTGACAGCCTGCCATTTTATCTCGCGCATCTCCCCGTGCGCCAGCCTTTTTCGACATTATTGTAAACTAGCTGTTGCTCACAACTTCGTCCGCGCGGTCTTCATTTACTCCGCACAGCTCCTCCCGCGCAGGTGATAGCGTGATAATATGTAGCCTATATGTTGACCTGACCTGTGTGTAATATTCATGCAAAATTTGAAGTAAATCCATGCAGTACTTTTTGAATTTACCCCGGACATACATACAGACAAACAGACAAACAGATAAAAATTCTAAAAACTATATTTTTGGCTTCGATATCGTTTTGTAGATCACGCCCCAAGTATTCTTTTAAAAGATATTCAATGTACAGTTTTGACTTTTCTACGATTTTATTATATGTACCTATAAAAATGTATATTATTAATGCTAAAATCTATTTGTCCATTTGCTTTTTGTGCTTTTACGGCTAAACCACTGAACCGATTTTGATAAAATTTGGCAAGGAGAGGTGGAATTAGGGTTTTTTTATAAAAATTAAACCTTTTAACCATGAAGATATTTCCACAAATTATAACAACACACCATTAACATATTTGGTGTTTAAAAAACTTTTGCAAGTGGCATTGAGACTCCTCCACAAAGATAGCAATACACCATTAACATCTTTGGTTTCTAAAGGCGATGGTTGTCTCTTTCCATCAGGAGAGCCATCTGCTTGTTTGCTATCTTATGAAATAAAAATGATCGGTTTCGCTTTTAAGTATTTTCAGGATTTAATACAGTTTATATTTTATCACTTTGACAGCTGATCACTTTGACCTGGTGCCGGTATGGTCTTTTTTCGTACATACGCCGATCATTACCCCGGCTAGTCATGCGTTTTCCTTGAATTTTTTAATAAAAACACGACGCTTTGTCGTTATCGGTCTTCATTGCAATATGTAGTTCCGTTCTTTAGCTACACACACATAGGCGATTCATTTACATGGACATGAAGACGGGGCAAGGGGGACGAATTGCCGAGAGTATTTTTGTATAATCTTTTTGTACTATATCGCCCTCGTTTTAATTATTTAAGAGTTTTTTCCACAAAAAGATTATGTTGGATTGATTTTTTAAATAAAAAATACAATCTTATATCTTGTTTCATTTATTATAATGATTATAAATAAAATATATTACTCTAACATATACATTCGAATCGAATACATTACTATTATAGTTTTTTTTTTCTATAGAATCTATAGGTACATATAATAAAATCGTAGGAAAGTCAAAACCGTACATTGAATATTTTTTAAAAGAATAATACTTGGGGCGTGATCTACAAAACGATATCGAAGCTAAAAATATAGTTTTTAGAATTTTTATCTGTTTTTCTGTTTATCTGTATGTATGTCCGGTGTAAACACAAAAAGTACTGCATGGATTTACTTCAAATTTTGCATGAATATTACTCACAAGTCGGGTCAACATATAGGCTACATATTTTCACGCTATCACCTGAAACAACAAATGAAGTCCATGCGGACGAAGTTGTGGGCAACAGCTAGTTTACAACAATGTCGAAAAAGGCTGGCGCACGGGGAGATGCGCGTAATAAAATGGCAGGCTGTCAAAGAGTTATTTTAATTAATGCCTTTGTGAACTTCCAGGTTACAAAGATGTCATCGTACCAAAAGCTATTTGACTTCAACAGTAAAACCTGTGTCATTGTTCTAATTCACGTACTATTCTGACTTTGTTTCACTTCTGTTAATACTCTTGTTTGCAACTATCTTAATCCCACCATCTGACAGTATAAGCGACACAAATTTATTGCTGGCTACCTAAAATTTGTCACTTTTGAGCTTAACATTTAGCTTTGTTCGTAGAAATTTTGTCTAGAATCTAGTTTAAATAATATAAGTACTAAGATTTATCATAAATGGTGTACGTACGTAAGAAATTACATTCCTTTGGTGTAATATCACCTCTGTGGTCTAGTAGTTCGATGTCGAAGATAACCATTTGAGGTCCCGGGTTCGATTCCTAAGTCGGACAGTTAGGAAATGTGTTTTCTTTTTCAATTTTCTGATAAAACAATGTTACAAGGATTGGAAAGTGCCCGGTTGGTGATAGGCTTGCCACCTATCACGTTGCGGGACCAAGTATCTTCGACTTATCGTGTGTGCACTTGTTGCACCTCTGCCTATTTCTTAAAAAAAAAATAAACTTACTAGATAAATATACTTGCTATAGAAAAAATAAATATACTTACCCTCAAAAAAAGACGCGTCTTTTTTTGAGAGTAAGTACATTTATTTCTTCAAATAGAACCACTTCATAACTTCGCAAGTATAATATTAATATGTAAGATATATATTAAATTCAATCCATACTAATATTATAAATACGAAAGTAACTCTGTCTGTCTGTCTGTTTGTCTGTCTCTTCTTCACGCGTAAACCACAACGGTTTTGGATGAAATTTGGTACAGATATAGTTTTAAACCCGAGAAAGGACATGGAGTAGATTTTATCCCAAAAATATCACGGGAACGAGAACTATGCGGGTTTTATTTTAGATTTTTTTCACGCGAACGAAGTCGCGGGTACAGCTAGTTTAATATAATTTAAATAGGCGAATGTAAAGATCATGTTCCCTGGACGTTAAGTTGAATACAGTCAGCCTTGTGTACTTTGACAATAGAAAGATAAGGTCTTGGCATTAATTTCCATAATCAATCAACATTACAAAATTTCATGCAGATATAGACAGATAAATCCATTTTTACATGTTCAGGGTTGTACAAAAGGATTTATCTCTGTCTAACAAGTTTGGTTTTTCATAATAGACAAAGCTACAAAAATTTTGTCAGTGCTCTAATCTATACAAATAAATAAAATTGGAGCGTCTGTTTGTAATATTAAAATAACCGGCTTTAACTAAATGCATATGGATGTATACACGGTACACATACCAAAATAACAGTTTTTACGATTTTGGTCTCCCTGTCTGTCTGTCCTTCTGTCTGTCTGTCTGTCTGTCTGCCTGTTTGTCTGACAGTTTTCCTGATGATATATTAAATATTAGACAAACTCTTTCTTTTTTTTTTTGAAAAAAGATAAAGAACACGGGCATGACTTCATACATGATTTTTTTTAGTTATTACCTTAAAGTTTAATATATTCCTTAAGATTCTATATCAACTCCTTAACTTATCCGCATTTAATAAATATTTTTTTAACTTGGAGAATAGTACCTAGCTAAATAAAGATGGAATTTAGATAAGGTTAACGTAAACAACGTTACGTTCTCTCCTTAGTAGTCTGTGGTTAAGTATTTGTCTTGTCATTGGGTACAACTGCTAATCTCAGAAATCTAAGCTAGATTGACAGAATTCTGAGCTAAAATTTTGCAAAAACACTTTATAGGTACTTAAAAGAACAAAAAATAAATTAGTATTAACTATTCTTTAATACAAAAACAGGGAGAATTTTTATTTGATACTTATAATGAAAATTATGATATATAAACTTATTACTGTTTTAATGAAAATGTAATTAAAGTTTATAAAATGGTAACACTTAAATATGATGATAGAATTCAATCAAATTATAGTATCAATTATTTTTAAATGATTGTTCCTAGCGATATATTTGATTTAATTGATTTAAAAATCGTAGAAAATTACTCTAGTTTATCTAATATTCGTCATTTCGAAGACACGTAAGGGTTGTACAAAATTAAAATGGCCTGTGTTCTTTGCTGTTACCATTGCGGCCTATATATGGTTCTACCATATTTCAGCACTTTTTTATATCATATGATGGAAAACACGCAGATGGCTCACTTGGTGGAGAGAGATAATGACGTGTGTGTTGATGTGTGTCAATCATAAGCTTAAGCTGTCAACCATTCGTCAGTATTAAACTTGCTTTATTACGAACTACTGTCTTTGTGTTACGCTCCCTATATATAATTGGCGACGATCAGCTACCCACATTAGAAGAAAAAATGGCCGCTTTTGTGGGAAATATTTCTAGTTTTGAACCAAAAAACCAGGAATGGTCTATTTTTGTGAGCCGATTGCAACAATTTTTGGTTTTGGTTGGCCCAAAAACTACCGCACGTGAGAACGATAGTAACACCGAGTTATTACCGGACTCACCCCCTCAGTCCGAGCGACCCTATTCCTTACGATTAAGACCTAGGGACAGGAGTAAAAAAATTTGCTATAAAATATAATAAAATATTTATAAAATATAGTAAAAAGTATGTAGAGTACCTAACTATTTAGTTTAAGATATATGAACTTTGTTACCAGGTTTCCGAACTAAAGGGGGAGGAATGACGTGTATGTTGATGTGTGTCAATCATAAGCTTAAGCTGTCAACCATTATATATATATATATATATATATATATATATATATATATATATATATATATATATATATATATATATATATATATATATATATATATATATATATATATAGGTAATGTCACGTGCATAATTTTATCGGCTACCTTACCCTCCATACCGGAACACGACAGTGACAAGCTCTGAAAAACTTGTGACTGAAATAGGCAAGTAGTTTGGTACCACCGCTTATTCATACCGCAATGGCGTCGATGATTGCCGCTGTCATATTCCAGTTTGGAGTATAAGGTAGTTGGTATTCCTGTTGCGGCACTACCATCCCGCCACATGGATAGCAATACACTGTTATTAGGTATCTTTGGTATCCATAAACGATAACTGTCTCTTTCTATCCGAAGAGCCATCTGCTCATTTGTCATCCTATAAAATATGTATAAAAAATCTGTAAGCCCGGCTGACCCTGCAGGCCATTCCTGAATGTTTATTATAAGCACAAAAAAGTGAGACATATCCCTGAGTACTCGATTTTTGAGTTCAATTATTTAAAAATATAATATTTGTTAAAAAATACAGTAGGTATTTTAATTTTCGAAAAGCTCCATATTTTGAAGACGATTTTCATCTTTCGTCCGACATTCAACGCAATTCAAGCTTAAAAATGTCAAAGCAATCGTATTGTCCAAAAAAACACTATCCGCCTTATTACAAAAACAGGCCTAGATCTGGGTTTAAACCAAGATTAAGAAGTCTAGACTTGTTACGGTATTAAAGTTAGATTCAGTACTAAAATTCATTCTTATTACAAAAACGAGTCTAACTGAGGACTAGCTAATACCGAAGATAGACCTTGGGTGAACATGTATTTACAGATTATAAGCTAAAATGACTCTAAACCATTCGTTCATTCACTCGGCATAACATGCAACGTTCCGTTACAACAAACATACTTATATGAAAAGAAAGCAAATTGTTTATTATAAGTGATTTATGAGTTCGAAAGTGATAATAAAATAAAATATAGGTACAATTTTGCTATGAAAATTATCTTAAATCTGAAAACGTTGAAATTATATGAATTTTCTTTTTATTTCCACTATATACCTACATGTGTACACGTATCGAGTTAGCGTACAACGAAATAAACTAAAAAAAAACAAAAAAAAAATGTGTGACGCGCGTAATTTAATCCGAATGTTTATAATAAATACTATATGCGAAAGTAAACATTTCAATAATATATATACAACAGCACTTCAAGTTACTTAATATTTCTGTATTTCCATAGCTAGTGTGTTTTTATTTATTATTGAAGCACAAAACCTGAGTGCCTCGAGTAGGTACGATTAGGTTTTGTTATAAAATCTAGCATTACTTTTTTTACCGTAATCAATCAGTCAGTGCAGTCTTTAGCACCTATAACTTTCAAAAATTAGCTATACGGCGAAACTTCCTCATTGCTTCTTCTTGCTGATTTAAACTAGCTGGCATCTTTATAAATCTATGGGGCAATCCATCTAAAATCCCTGCTATTTTCTTACAAGTTTTGCTAATAGTCGGCTGAGATACACCATGTAAGTCGGCAGTATCGTCTTGAATCTATAGAAACAATAATAATATTTCAGTAAGTTCTCCAGCAATTGAAATATCCTGGCATTGCTTGTAATGTAGATTATCAAGTTTATACACTTACCTCATGACGAGCCCAGTTACGTAATGCGCAAACCACTTGCAACTCAGGACTGAGAGCCTGTCCCCGAGGGTCATGAACTAAATCTTCTCGCAATAAATCCACTATTTGGCTGGCAAACCTTTTTGTGAATCTATATTTTTTCGAAAATCTCCGTCAATTAAATGAAACGGATTCACTCGACTTTGGGGTCTATTAAGCTTCTGGTATGTTTCCGATACATCCAAATCTTCCAAATCCTTTATATCAATTACGTTTATGTCCATTTTTTAATATTTTAATTACAAATAATTATTTCACAACAAATACGACGTTTATGTCAACTTTGAAGTTTGACGTTTTGAGCTTAGTATTAAAGTTAAACTAGGGGTCGCGTAGGTTTATCTTTAGAACCATAGAAGATACTCGGACTAGCGCTAAACCCGGTTTTATAATAACGTTTCATCTAATACTAGTAATAAAACTGGTGTTAAGGTCGGTACTATATTTAGACCTCGTTTTGGAATAAGGCAGTTTTAGTTTAATTTTCGTCATTGGCGACTCCCGTACAAATCATCTGATTTGAATCCGATGCACAGTATTTGATGAAGTTTTTCAATAAGAAGAGCAAATAAGATTTTTAAATTAATTTGTATATTGGTTTGAAAGTTATTTTCAAAATGTGACGTATGTTTATTAAAAACAATTTTAATATTTTAAAAGCTGTAACTTTTCACTCAATCGATTATTATTTTATTATTATTTTAAATGGCAATCGATGAAATGTTAAGTACTAAATTTCAAAAATCGATTAATTTTTAGATTTTTTTAGTAAAAGAGAGCTTCCAAACCGATAATCCGACTTTGATGCAATTTAAAAATCGATACATAAAACTGAAAGTATTTGAAACAGAAACTCCAAACGTTTTCAGTAAACATAAGTTAGGCGGAACCCCGTCGAATGACATCAATAGTATTTCGATAAGTTAAATCGTTCAAAAGTTATGAGAAGTTTACATACATACAAACACATACGCGCATACGTACTGACACATTGAAAATAATTTGAAATAATTAGAAACATGAAAGTACTGATCAAAATTATAAATGTGAATTTCATCTGTAACAATGAACTCATTTAACTGGTTATATGTATGTATACCTAGCGATTAGTACAATCGACGTAATCAATCACATAACAAAGAAGAATTTCGCCACGTCGAGCCTGTCGACACTAGGCTCTGTGGTAGAGCGAGACACGAGACAGTCGCAGATTCCCGCGTGTCGATATTTTTCTTTGTTGTTTTTAAAGTTTTTGCAATCGTAAAAGGTTCTTAGGACCTGTAAACGTTCTGTTGAAAACTCAAATTTCGAAAATCGGGGTGAAATCTGAAACTTCCTTGAGCGGGAAGTTACAAAAGCAATATTTTGCTTTACTTAACCATATCTTGGAATTCTCTAAATAGAGGCAGATCCTGAATTTTTATTGAGGAGGCTTGATTCAGCGAATCGCACGCCGCGGTGCGGCTTGCGCGGTGCATTATTATTGGTTGAAAGAAAATGTATGGCTCACCAACTTCAATCACACTCAGTATCCAATTCATACACTAATTTGATATTTAAAAAGTATATGATTATAAAGATAAACCTTAATTCTTCAAATTCTTTATAACTTTAAGCCTTCAAAAAGAGTTAATTGCTCTAAAAATCTCGTTGAAAAAAATGTTGATTGACGTCAGTTGATATTTTATGTCAGTAAACACGAAATAAGTTGAGTGGCTTTCTAAAAGTACTTTATTTTATTATCAATATTATCTGATCCACTCAGAATAGATCTCTATTGAAAATTACTTCGAACACTTAATATCTTCTTCACTTGGTAAAACTCCATGTTAATTTTTAATAATAGTACGTTACGAACAATTTTACTGCCCTGTACTTATTGCCCTGATGATGCGTTAAAACGCGAAACCGATTGGTGTTTATTAATAAAATCTAAGTAAAACAGTACAAGTGTTTGTGACATAGAAATATTCGTAAAATATAAGAAAATAGTAGAGTAGAGTTCTGCATTGTCTCGCCCAGGTCTAGTACCACCGCCTTACCTATTCCTAGTCAGTGCTTGTCGCTGTCGTGTTCCGGTTTGGAGGGTAAGGTAGCCGGTAAACTTATACATGTGGCATTAGACCTCGCCACAAGATAGCAACGCACCATTAACATCTTTAGTGTCTATAGGCGATGGTTGACTCTTTCCATCAGGAGACCCATCTGCTTGTTTGCTATCTTATGATATAAAAAAAAATCACTTCATTCGGATCGGATTTTTTTAATAATAAATAATTAAAGAAAAAAAAAACGTTTCGGCGTGCACTTTTGTATTTTCCAATTTTTTTTTGTTTGGGTTGGGCTTAATTTTGCTGAGTGTTGACTGTGTCAAGATAATCATCAAAATTTTCAAGGTTTGGGGGTTGGAGCCCCGTAGCTTCCCCGGATTCTCTACTACTCTATATATAAATGAAAACAATTTAACTCGCTTTTCGCACAGTTTACTATTAAGCTTTGCTTCTTGTTTACCTTATTAATTTTAAGACTGACACTGTGTATACCAGCTAAGTAACCTAGATTTTTGATACATTTACCATAGAAACTTCATTAAACGTTATACCCAACCTATTTCCTGTGTAATCAACAGAACAGGTTAATCATAGGTAGCGTTTGCAAATAAATCTATCAAAATATACTTTCTATACCATAACATAGCCAACAAGCAGATAGGTCTCCTGATGAAAAAAGTCAACCATCGCCTATAGACACCAAATATGTTAATGTTGCATTGTTATCTTGTGGCGAAGTCTAATGCCACATGCATAAGTTTACCGGCTACCTTACTCTCCAAACCGGAATAAGACAGCGAAAAGCACCGATGCTATTGCGGCTCACACGACAACCGAAAAAAATTTGCTCCTGAAATGACATCTTTCATTTAACTATTATGATTATCACGATCTAAAATAATAACCGTATTACCTTTATCTGCTTTTGATACTACTAAATTACTCTCTTCCATTTTATTTTTCAAAGATGTACTTGTAGATATTTCTGCATTGAACTGCTGAGAAATTGAAATATTTTCCATTCAATCAACAGCCAATGTTTTCAATAATTTTTTAGTCATATTTGAAGTTCGGCTATACTTAAGACCCTTCTCCAAAATATTCATTTCAAACTGAGTCAAACGGACATCAGAATGTCTGTTAAGGTAAGAAGAAAATTGAGAGTATTTTAGCTTACTTTCCCCTTGTAGGAATCAGTATGATAAAAGGTATATATTAGTTTTTTGTCAAATAAATTTCTTGCATATTTTACAAGAGATATATAAATAAATAAATAAATCACTGGACAAATTACACGAATCGATCTGACCCCAAAGTAAGCAAATTATATGCTTGTGTTATGGGTGTCAGTCAACGATACTAATACATAGAAATACATATATAAATACTCTAATATATTTAATAAACACCCAAACAAAAAAATACAAACATATGTGCTCATCACACAAATGCCTGTCCCTGCCGGGAATCGAGCCCGGACCCCATTGATAGCGTAGTCAGGGTCGATAACCACTCGACCAACGCGAACGGGGCGGATATGTTTGCTTGCTGTTATATAGTAAAAATACGAGGAGAACAGAGTTATTAAATATCTTTCCATCTAAGTAAAAAATGATAAGCTAACGATCAGTGTAGAGTTTCTCTACATTAGGCAGATATAGATCAATTATACGCGACGGATGTCTCATTTCTAGCAATAAATTTGTACGGCCAGCAAAAATACTAATATAACATCGCAATAGACTGAGGGAATCATTATCAAATATTAGGAGTCCTATATCTACTCGTATGTCACTGTTTTTCTACTAAACTAACTAACAAAGAAATATTTTAACGAAACATTCATTTTAAATAATTAACATTAGGTTTTTTATGTTTTATATTCCAATGACTTAATAGATTGTACCTTTTTTAATATTAAAGGCGATACGCCAGATACTACAATTAATATATTTACCTTAACTTCAATGTGACAAAAAAAGTTTTTGACCTGATAAAACCAATAATAAACACAAATCTGGAATATATGAATTACGTTGCTCAGAATGCAGTAGTATAATATATATATATATATATATATATATATATATATATATATATATATATATATATATATATATATATATATATATATATATATATATATATATATATATACATATATACATCGGTCAAACAGGTCGAAGTTTACAAAGAACCTATATCCGCTTTTTTTTAAAATAAACACGCTGACAAATCTCACGTCGCAAAACACCTAATAGAATCTGGGAATACTTTATCCAAAAATCATTCTTTTGATGTAATTCATACCTGTGATGAGGGATTTAAATTTAATATATTACAACAACCTGAAATTATAAAACATAATAACGATTTAATTATACTGTTGAACGAACGAATAAAACGTTACAAAATCGCCTTTATTTCACAACGTAGTGCGCGCTTAGTCATGCGATCCCAGCCTATAAAAGGAGCGTTGCAACCGCGCGTGATTCAGTACTACTGCGGCTCTCGTTGAGAGTAGGAGTGTTCGTGTCTCCTGAAGATGCTTCGGTTGCAAAGTGAAATGTGCGTTGAGTGCGTAAATTGTGTGCTTTTGTGTTTGGTGCTGTCAAGGTGTAAAATATGGTGAACGAGGGTGGATAATTGTGCCGCTGGGGTCTTCAGTATTTTTCAGACCTACGGTAAGCTTGTTCCATCTCTCATACCGCTTTTATATGTTTCCTTGTCAGTGACATCGCAAAGGTACACTCAAAAGTTTGCGGAAATTTGCAAAATAACTAGTTTTCTTTGTCTTTTCTTTTTATATTTTACCAAGCTTAAATAAAGACCTATACAGTAATTTCTTTGAAAAAAAAATTACTGCTACTAATTAAAGTCTTAAAGAATATTTATATTAAAAATATGCATAGGACAAATTTTTCAATATTTTAATTAATTTTTCAAAACAGGATATTAAAACTTGAACACCCTTAAATAAATACCAACAAAACATTTATCTTATAACTTTACCGTGCTTAGATAAAAGAACACGTGACTTAAACTACTAATTGTAAGTAATGTCAACTCCAACCAAAACTTCTAATGCGCTGAACTTATTCAATCGTATCTCACAACTCTGTTAGAGCCATTACGAAGTTAACCATTGATACGTTTAGCAAACAGAACAAACCTGCTAGGGCTTAACAAATAAACTAAACTCGCTGTGAAACATTTTGAGAGGATTTGACCTCATCTCCCTTAAAAGAAACTAACGGGCACAACTTGTTTCTATGTTACTAATTGTATTTTGAAATGATACTAAAGTTTGGACCCAATCTGAATTTTTGCTACGGAGTTTGTAAAAGTTGGATGATTGGCCTAATCTGACTATGGTGGTATAGTTCTAAAACGTCTCACTCCCGTTTCGGTAACACCGCTATTTCCTATTTCTGCTGCAATAGTGTCAATGCTTGTCGCTTTCATGTTCCGGTTTGAAAGGTAAAGTAGCCAGTTGATTTATGCATGTGACATTTCCATCCTCCCACATAGATAGCAACACAGCACTAAACTTCTTCGCTGCCCATAGGTGACGGCTATTTTTTCCATCAGGAAAGTCATATCTTTGTTTGCTATCTTATGAAATAAAAAAAAGTTTTACAACGCCTTTCCCGAGTTGGAAATCACCTTAAGGTGTAAAAGTTAGGGCAAATTAATTGTGTTCCGATTTAAGACAGAAGTTGTCCGTAAACTTATACATGTACACATTACTTCCTTTTACTCAATCTGGTAAGAAAGTAGTTTGCATTACCCAGTGATATCGTAACTTTATAGTACTGAAAGAATTTTCAAAACCAGTCCTAAATTGAAGTGTACCAAGCCTACCAACTAAAAGAAGAATAGACTACAGCCGCTCTACTAAGCAAGTCGTAAGCGCCGATCAATTGGCTCTACGTGTCACTATTATTGTTACTACTAGGTGGTAGAAATCCACAACGTATCGCCCGGATATTTGGTACCACCGCCTTATCTATTCCTGCTGCAATAGCGCCAATTGTTATTGTTGTGCTCCGGTTTGAAGGTTAGGGTCGCAGTCGTAGACGTAGTCGGTAGACTTATACATGTGGCATTGCCATCCCACCCCTCGGATAGCAACGCACCATTAACATCTTTGGTGTCTACAGACGACGGTTTTTCTTTTTTCATCAGGAGAGCCATCTACTTGTTTGCTATCTTATAATATTAAAAAAAACTTAACGGTGACAAACACTAATGCTTTTGTGGTAGGAATATGTAAGGCGGTGGCACCAGATTCGGGACAATATAGATCTCTACTATCTAGTAGCCACGATGGTTGTAACTCGCACAGACAAGCGTTCGCTTCTTATAAACTGCCTCATTGAACGGCAGTTGCTATAGTCTTCAAAGGGAGCGTTGACCAACATGTGGCAAATTTTTAAAATAATATATAGCAAACAAATAAACACTTCTGATGGTAAGTGGAAGCTGCTGCATTTTGCTACGAATAACAACATTTTTGCAATCTCCGAAATATAGGTAAGTACTGGCCATCCTGAACTCTAAGACAACACGTTAGAGCAACAAGCAGAGATGTTATGGTGAAAAGTATATACTAAGCGATGGCAGCTTACCTTGGTGATATATCACATTTAGAATCTGTTCCCTTTCGTGAGTCACCTAGCAGTAAGGTGGATTTACTTTTCATAAGTCACTTGAATAAACTCCATAAATATTTTTAAGCGAATCGAAACCTTCCCTTTTTGGATCACCGGTAAAAAAATACTATACATTACAATTTTATAATTTAATAACGACATAATACCATCATATTTTATTTATGTTGTTATTTCTGTGTTCGTAATCTGTATTTTACATTTGGACACAACCAAATGTTAATTCTCAAGTCAAATATAAATGTAAGGAAATTGACTTGATCTATTTTTAACGCTTAGAAACACCTTGTCAGTGTTTTATCGATATTTAAACGAAGGGTGTATCCAAATGGATGGATGACACTATTGCTAAAATATTTTCTACTACTTCACGAAAGAACATTTGATGTTGATTGTTTAGTTTTCTGTATCCCTGTCCACTGTAAGGTTCATGTCCTAATGGTATTAAAATTTATAAGACGTATTATATGATGAATTTGTCAATTTTTTTAAATATATTTTATTATAGGTTAGCAAACAAGCAGATGAGTCTCCTGATAGAAAGAGTCAACCATCGCCTATAGACACCAAAGGAGTTAATAGTCTAATGCCACATGCATGCATGCAAGTTTTGCCGGCTACCTTACCCTCCAAACCGGAACACGACAGCGACGAGCACTGACGCTATTGCAGCAGAAATAGGTAAGACCGTGGTACCAGACCCGGGCGAGACAATGCAAAACTCTACCACTTAGTAGCTACGATGTTAGTGGCTTCTGTAGCCAATCGATCGCCTATTAGGACCTGCCTGGCAGAACGGCAGTTGGTCTGTTCTTTCAAAGGAGCCCGGAAGCAACACGGGGAAAACAATTAAATACATTACTAGCGATCTCCTGTGGCCGAAATTTGACTACATACTAAACAATAAAATCTTTATTAAGTATGACAATAGGTTTTCGCCGTTAAGAAAGTAGTATAGAAGTGTGTTTACTATTTTCTTAACAGTCACATGAATGTAGTGTGTGTTATTTTTAGTTTTATTAATTTACAGTATTTCTAATGTGTTTTAATTAAAAATTTTAGGTTTATGCAGTCTTCCGCATAACTGCCAAATTTAATGCTCGAACATTCGCGCGATTGTCTTAAAAATGGGTACAAATATTTCCCTTCATGTGTTAATATTTATATTTGCTAATGTTACAAAACATAAGATTTAGTTGTTTGTTGTTTTGGGATGAATAAACTCAAAACCCACTGGACTGATTTCAAAAAAAAATGCTAATTTTTTATCAAACGAAGTAATAAAGTCATGTGGGTCTCGTGAGCAAAAGTGCGGAGAACAGCTAGTTTAATATATTCATAATATGTAGTATAGCCTGTAAATAAACCTTGTCCGATTATAAACAAAATGTAATTAGTCTATTTATAAAAATAAAAATTTCGTGCAATTTTGAAATCATCGTAATTACCCTTCGATTTCACTAAAAAGCAAAGTGGCTAGTTTATTGGTTTTTTATCGGATACATTTTGGAGAGTGCGCTACGGAATTGTACGACTTAATTCCGCCATCCCCGTTTTTCTATCGATCGTCGAGGCGCACAGATTCTAGACATCGTTATATGGTGGACGTTCCACGTACCCGGACAAAGCAGTTCGACTCAACATTCTTCATTAGAACCGCAAAGAACATGCTTCCTGAGTCTGTGTTCCCGGGCGAGTACAATCTGGGGATCTTCAACAGAAGAGTGAACAGGTACCTTCTAGGGAAGCGCATTCCATCTTAGGCCTCGTCTTAGCTTACCATCAGGCGAGATCGAGGTCAAGCACTTACCTATCGATAATAAAAAAATAAAGCGAACAATTCAAACTGTACAACACTCCGTAGAGAAGCAGGCACGGCCTCATAGTCATGTCTGTGTCTGTCCACATTTATTTCCAGCATTTTGTGTTTCCATTGGAATCACTATGTAGTATAAAACAAAGTCGCTTTCTTTGTCTGTCTCTATGTCCTTATGTCCCTATGTCCCTATGTATGCTTAAATCTTTAAAACTACACAACGGATTTAATGCGGTTTTTTAATAGATAAATTGATTCTTGAGGAAGGTTTTAATATACAAACCTTTCCGATATTCTCACGGAAACAAAAGCTACGCGGGTGAAACCGCGTGCAGGTCGCTAGTATTTCATATATCATTTATTTTTTTTGTCTTTTTTTTATTTAATATTTTATTGTACACAAATTATTACATTTTACAGAGAAAAAAAATATAACTAAAAACGTACAAAAGGTAATTTATTTTGATCAGCAAAAGTTTACTTAAGTATCTTTATCTGCAAAATATGATTTGACGATCGAATTCACTGTATATTGACCGCCTGTCCCGTTGTTTAAGTAGTTAGTGACGTTTAATATGCAATTAATGAGACTCGGGTTCGATTCCTGACAGTGACAAATGTTTGTATTTCTGGGTTTGAGTGACTATAAATACTATATTATGTATCTAGAGAGGAAAGTATGACATTGCAAACGGGGGGCTACTGATAAAGACCGCGGGTTGCAATGTCATAATTTTCTCTCATAGTGCGTATTTTTTTAAAGTAGAGGGAGCAAGCGAGTAGGGGGTGCACCTGATGGTAAGTGAATACCGCCGTCTATGAACATCTGCAAAACCGGGGGTCTTGTAGCTGCGTTGCCGGCCTTCTAAGAGTAAATAAGCTCGTTTCTTGCAGGTCTCTCGATGTCTGGAAATCGATGTATTTCCAGACATCGACGTGGTGAGGATGGTACTACTGCGTAACGCCATAGAGTCAAGTCGATTAGAAGTAGGCTGGTGGTTGACAATTCGAACACTCTACGTTGAATGTGATCAAGAGAAAGAAGCTGTTACTAAGGAGCTCTAACCCAGAGGTGAGAACAGTACTCCATGTGGGGTTGAATCTGGACCTTGTAAAGTTGGAGGCGATAGACTGATAGGTATAAAGAACTGCTTTGCTCAGCTGAGTACACTAAGCTTTTTGGAGGCGAGTTTAGTCTTTTCTTCCAAATGACCGCGGAACTGAACGTTGTTCGATATGTCGACTCCCAGAATTTCAATACTATCTAAGGCTGTCAGGTGAATGTTCTCTAATCGAGGTGACACGACAAAGGCTGTCTTTTTTGTGGTAAACGTGCAAAGCTGCGTCTTTTTGGGGTTATATGTAACTAGGTTTTGACGACCCTATTCCGAAACATCGGTTAGTCGATTCTCGAGTTCAAATACAAGCTTGTTCCAGCCCTCTTTGACGTTTTCCCGAGAAATACCGCTACGGCCGGAGTATGTAGCATTACCAGTACTGTGATGTTAGTAATTCGCAACATAACATTGATATGCAGAAGAAAAAGTGTCGGTGATAGCACGCAACCTTGGGGAACACCAGCATTGACAGGTTTGAGGTTGGAGCATTCACCGTCGACTTCTTGCACAATTTCTCGGGAAGCCCATAGGAAGGTAGCTTCAAGAGAGGCGCTTTATGACATACCCGATCGAAGGCTTTCGCTATGTCTAAACTAGCTGCCAATGCCTTGGTTCAACTGCCTCTGCTCAACAATACGTCAGGTATACTAGAAGATCACCAGCTGAGCGGCCACGTACTGATGGTCTATATAGCTGACAGTTTATAAGTGTCTCCATGATTTTGAAGAACAAGGAGGTTATAGCTATTGGCCGATAGTTTGACAGATTACAGCGATTACCTTTTTTTAGAAATGGAGTGCACTAAAGCTGTTTTCCATAAATTCGGTACCACGCTAAGTGAATTGGAAAGTCGGAATAGGTGCATCAAAACTGGCACCAACTCTGGAGCACATACTTTTACCACAATTGGAAGGATGCCATCAAGCTCACTAGACCTGTGGATGTCCAAGGAATGTAATGCTTTACGCACAGACGACTGTCAAAATTGTGGTTCTGGCATGGAACTATCACACTGCGGGATGGTAGGCGGTGTTTTCCTTTGGTCACCCAGAGTCGAGTTGCCTGCAAAGAAGAGCTCAAAAGATCTGCTTTCACCCTTGTGGTATGGGCCAGAGAGTCATCGTCTCTAAGCAAGGATGGAAATGAAGGCTGGGAGAAATTCCCTAAGACAGCCTTGGCAAGAGACCAGAACGCACGAGTTTCCAAAGAAAGGCGAACTAATTTCTCACCAATTCTGCCAATGTGTTCCGCTTTTGCCTTAGCGATAGCTCTTTTGAAGAACCTCGAGGAAGAATTGTACTCCTTTCGTAATGTGCTAGATTTTACATCACAAGATGCTAACGCAGCAGCGTAAGCTCGGTAGCATTCCTGCTTTCTGCATAAAGCCGCTTTGCAATGGCGACCCAACCAGGCTGAGACTTGCCACCGATGGACACGGCAGAAGACGGAATGAAAAATTTCCATGGCCTGCAGTACAACATCAGTGCCAGAGTCAGCGACAGCATTCGGATCATCCAGCGAGAAGCACAACTGCCCTATGGGTAGGATGCAAAGAAAGACCGCATCCCGTCCCAATCTGCTGTCTTATAGTGCCAAACGCGACGACGGACTACAAAAAGAGGCCGTGATGAACGCGTGACAGGCACCTTGCTCCTAATCAGGCAGTTGTATGACATACCGAGTGGAGCTGGACGCTCCACCGATATCTGGTAACGGTCCGGGTGAGAGGTCAGCAGGAGATCCAACAGTGAAGGAGGCGTATGACCATCCACATCAGGAACTCGCATAGGCGAGGTTACTAATTGTGTAAGACCATACGCCAAGGCAAAATCGTGAATAGATCTCCCCTTATGATCGGTTGTGCGTAAACATAGTTCGGTGCGTTGGGCATTAAAATAGCCCAATATCACAATCTATACTTTTTTGTAAGTTTACGCTACGCTTAAGTTAATTCATATAACACAGCTCTATTTAAAATAATTAAACATTAATACATTTTAAAGTTATTAACATTCAATATTTTAAAGAGCTAATGAAATTTTACACACATAAACAAAATAAAATGTATACAACTGAAATTTAAAAAAAAAATTAAGGAAGTCCATATATATGAATATTTTTTTTATATATCATAAGATAGCAAACAAGCAGATGGGCCTCCTGATGGAAAGAGTCAACCATCTCCTATAGACACCAAAGATGTTAATGGTGCGTTGCTATCTTGTGGCGAGGTCTAATGCCACATGCATAAGTTTACCGGCTACCTTACCGGTACACGGCAGCGGCAAGTACTGACGCTATTGCGGCAGGAATAGGTAAGACGTTGGTACCAGGCCCGGCATTTTTACAGAAAACGCACTCATAATTGGACTGTACCAAAAATATATAACAGTATTCCACAGGATATCCGCAAATAATTTGAAAAAAAATCTTATCAAAATAAGAATTACAAATTTTCTATTAGATTACGAAACATATATTTAAAATATATTATATTCGTTTAACTTATATTCTTTCAGTTCATTTCTGTATTATATTTATTAATTGCATTATAACACAAAAAATAAATAAAATTCGATTAACTATATTATACAGAAACCGTGATATGGTCCAGTTATCTTGTTTACACAATATTTTCGTTGTATGAATGTAGCTGCTAGAAGTTATTGCCTGCGGAATATCATATTTTACATGTTATAACTTCTTTATTTAACGGAAAAAGTCTATAATAAAGAAATAAGTGTGAGTGAAAAGTGCAGTGTAAAATTATATCATAAAACTAAAATAATGGTATACATAAGAAGTGAGCATTAAATCTGCAAATAAACTGCTAATGGTTTAGCGGAATTGTAATGTTTTTTATACTGTCATTTCTATACGCTAATAAATAGAAAAAAAATTAAGTCGTACATTTATGCAGTCGAATGTATGCATAATCGGAGCAAATGTGACAGTTTCGGTTCTGAAATTAGGGTTTAAATATGAACTTTCGATCCAGGTTTAATGAGTTGAGTTTTTACATGTATCTTTATAATATCGATATCGTTTACTAGGACCTAAATAACATTTACTTAGCTTTGGGATTAGATTAATTTGTATAATTTGTGTTAAATAAATAAATTGATAAAATAAATACATATCGCTGGAAAAATGACACAAATTGATCTAACCCCAAAGTAAGCAAATTATTTGCTTTTGTTATGGGTGCTAGTCAACGATACT
This sequence comes from Apodemia mormo, assembly GCA_036924255.1. Lineage (NCBI taxonomy): Eukaryota > Metazoa > Arthropoda > Insecta > Lepidoptera > Riodinidae > Apodemia > Apodemia mormo. The sequence continues at coordinate 41,651,595 of JAUPFN010000001.1, read as the reverse complement.
GATACATATATAAGTACTGTTACATTCATAATAAACACCCGCATCTCGAAATACAAACATCTATATGCTCATCACACAAATGTTTCTCCCTGTCAGGAATCGAACCTGAGCCCACTCGATTCGTAGTTATGTTCGCTAACCCCTCAAACAACGTGGTGGTCAAATGGATGAATATTATTATTATTTGTTTGTTTAGTTCTTAGGAGACCCGTAAAAGTAGGTTATCCATCGATCTTAACTGCCTTAATTCACCTCCCAAAAACCCAATCTTCTCTTTTCAATAGTTAGGAGTGCGAAAATATGTGAACATTACGCCGGGGACGGATTGGCAACCAATTAAGCTTTGTTCGATATTCAGTGACATTATCATATTTGCGTAGGCCAAATATGAATCCTATATATAAATTTTAGATTCGATCAAGCTTATTGAACTGGTCACTAGTAAGATCAACGTAACAGGCATCCGCATAATTTAAAATAGGTATAAAGAAACTTCCGCAATTGCAATTTTAATAGGAACTGGAAATAGGTTACGCAAACTTTTCAGCAAACTCTAAGTGGCAAAAACTTTTTTGCTTAATCCCTAGCTTATTGCATCCGGCATAAATTTTCATCTAAATATATTATTAAATTTCTAACAGACTTGCTGTAAGGTATCGCAACATCACTGATTTCAAGTTGCTACAAAATAGTCTAATCTATTTCTGCAATTCGTTTTTTTCCCAATCTAATGCCCTGAGACTTTTTGGGGTTAATAGCCAACCCATAGTTTTTACTTCAGTCTGTAATAGTTGCATGGTCATTATTAATCCGCAAAGTTGCTGAACAGAAACCATCAAATTATTTTTCACCCATAACTCACATTTCGCACATTTTACACATGCTTTAATGTGTAATTTGCTTGATGATTTGATTATTTTTTTTCGATATTCAAGACAAGGCTTTGGAAAATTTATAAAATAGAATCTATTGGTTTTAAATGATTTGTATCGTGTATCACTTTTACATACTCCATAACAACACCGTTTTGTTGTTCCTTTTCGTACAGACAACATAATTATAATGGAGTACAAAAATTTTTTTCCGATTATTTTGACTTACTACTTTTTTTTTTCACTTTTTTTACAATTAATCAACTTTGATTTATATTTTAATTTTTGATACACGGATAGCGGACAATTTAGCATGGTTGTTTACAAAAAACAGTACGAAAAAGATGGCTGATTCTGACGCATGCGCACAAAAAATTTTTGTGATGAAAAGGCCTATAAACCACTGACGGTGTCGCTTGAGGATATGTAAATAAACACGCACTTGATCTTGGTAGAAGATACTTTAATATATTAAATTATACTTGATACTTTAATATTAATATATTTAATATATTAAATATGTTTAATTTATTTTAAATTGACCTATATTATAAATCAACACTATCCTTATGCTACTGTGATGTAAAAACTGACAGCGCCATCTATAATTGAAACTTACATTACACTACGTAATGCAATATATAAATATTGGCTTCAACAGAGGGAGATATGTTAATAGACCTCAAGAGACATAACAGTACATCGTGGTCAACAGTATTAAAAGCATTGCTAAAATTAATTACTGAATGTACCTGTGTGTCACTTGTCATACATACCATGACAAACATCATCAGTTACTAAAAAGGTGAAATCAATTAAAATTGCTATTATCTGCGAACTGTTCTATGTATCCTCCGCGATGGTACCGAAAAGCAAGACGTCTTTCTTTTCAGTACCATCGCGGAGGATACATAGAACAGTTCGCGGATAATAGCAAATTTAATTGATTTTACCTTTTTAATAGTGGATTTCCGCAAAGTAACGCCTGAATTAATAAAAAAATCATTAGTTACCTTTACAAGAAAAGCATGGGAGCAATTGAGTAAATTATTTTCAGAGTGCTAGTGATTAATTTGTTTATGAACTAGTTTTTCCGTGACTTTTGATAGGAAGAATTGATATGGGTCAATAATCAGACTTTATTGGGGATTGGTTAAGAATATGTGTAATAAAAGGAAAAATGATTTTTAGGATTCGTAAAATTATATTTTGGCTTACATTATCGATGTCACCTAACTCCTCACGATCCCAATTCGTCATAAAAAACATATCTCTAAGTATTTTAACAAAATATATTCATGTTGTTCTGATTTGTCATCATATTCAAGATAAGATCATATTCATTTACGAATTATATTCCCAAAGATTTGAAAGGAAAAAAAGGTATTTTTGTTTATATTTAATTATATGTTTATAATAAATAATGTACCTTTTTTTCATTTCATTTTATTCATTTCATTTCAAAAGTTATACTTTTTACTGATGAATACGTTCTTTGTTTTACCTAGTAGTAAGTAGCAATATGTATAATAGTTATGAATACTATCCTGTCCCAAGCAAAAAAAAGTTTATATACATTATGATCGCGTTGGAAAACAAGTTTAAAGTTGCAATTTTTTTTTTCAAGGAAATAATATAAACATCTTGTAAATGCATCAAAAATAAGATTGTATATATCAATAAAAAAATATATTCGGCTATTTTCATCATGATCATTTAAAAAATGTAGCATTCACAAAAAAAGTCGTAGAGAGAAATTTTGGTAGACTCGCCAAAAGGAAGACTCACGAAGTTTTCTTTATACCACAAGATAGCAAACAAGTAGATGGGTCCCCTGATGGAAAGAGTCAATCATTGCCTAAAGACACCAAAGATGATAATCGTACGTTGTTATCTCGTAGCGAGATCTAATGCCAGATGCAAAAGTTTACTGCATACCTTACCCTCCAAACCAAAACACGACAGTGACAAGCATTGAGGTTATTGTGACAGAAATAGGTAAGGTAATAATGGACCAGAACCTGGTAAGATAATGCAGATTATAATAATAATATTTTATTTTGACATACATACATTATCAAAATCAAATCAAAAAATCTTTATTCATAAACTGGTTTACATAAAAACATGCGAGTCGATCGGTGTCTCCTTTTAAGTACATTTGCACTTGTGTTAGGAGGCACCGCTCTTCCGTATCAAAAGATTGTTATCTATGTTAAGGCTATCGATACACCGGGAAAAATATTATTTTATCTAAAATTTGGAAACATAAGTTTATCAGTCATGTGTGTGAGTGTGTATGTGTGTGTGTGTGTATGTGTGTGTATGTGTGTGTGTTTATGTGTATGTTTGTGTGTGTGTGTGTGTGTATGTGTGTGTGTATGTAAGTGTGAGTGCATATTTTTGTGCCGTATCTGCTTTTTAATATTTTAGGCTACTATATACAATCTATTACACATATAAAAATTTTAGAACAACTATGCCATTTTCTTGCATAATCCTTCCAAGTCGTCATAACTTTGTGTCTTAAGCCAGGATGTTACAGTTATCTTACAGTTATAATAGGTCATAGGATAAATATTCAATTTTTTGTTGATGCTATTATACAGACTTGCCGATTGGCTATGTAGTTGTCTCGCGGCGAAGACAGTTTTTGTTTTTACTATTTTGGCTACGTTATGCTTCCTCCGCCTGTCTAGATTCCTGGAATCGTACACTAATGTTTTATGTAGTCTAAGAACCACGTTAAGTACATAAAGTTGTCTTACTGTGAGAAGGTCGCATGATTTGTACAGACTTGCAGTAGGGAACTTATATGGTTTAAAAGTTTAACTTTAAGCAAGGATCTTTGTACATTATATACATATAACTTAAACCTATTTGTTAGTATAGCTAAACATCTATATTTTAAAACAAGTCAGAATCGATTTACCAGTAGGTGAATCGTACAACTGTGATTCCAATAATGGCAATCGAACCTACAAGATGCTACTGGGGATGGACTGAACGCTACAACAACAAGGATGTACACCGCTTAACATCCTAAAGGTATTATTGTATTGCAGCTATAGAGCGTTATACTGCTTTTGCGTATAATCAATCCACAGGCTACTAGTGTAAAAAGAGTCGTGTAAAAGCAAGATGCTTTTGAAAGAGTCATTTTAACTGGCATAGAGCACCGTATTGGTCCCGGGCTCCTTTGAAGAATAGGCCAACTGCCGTTCTGCTAGGCAGGTTGTAAAAGGCGACCGATTGGCTATCGAGCCACTACCATCGTGGCTACTAGGTGGTAGAGTTCTGCATTGTCTCGCACGGGTCTGGTACCACCGCCTTACCTATTCCTGCCGCAATAGCGTCAGTGCTTGTCGCTGTCGTGTTCCGGTTTGGAGGGTAAGGTAGCCGGTAAACTTATGCATGTGGCATTAGACCTCGCCTAAAGATAGCAACGCACCATTAACATTTTTCTGTCTGTAGGCGATGGTTGACTCTTTCCATCAGGAGACCCATCTGCTTGTTTGCTATCTTATGATATAAAAAAAAACGAGAACCTGCGAATGGTCATGTGTGCTCTAACAGACAATGCCTTTTTACGTTCTCTCTCTATATCTGCGTCGTCTTTCGGGTCTGAAGATTTAACATGACCGAGATATTTATTTTGTTCCGCTCTCGTGAGAGGAGTTTCGTACAGCTTTGTAGGTGGTACAGCCGATGTAAATTCTTTTTCCCTGACCTGAAAGACCATGCATTCACTTTTTTTGACATTCTAAGTCAAAGCTATGCTCTCAGCATAGCTTTCACAGATACCTAAAAGCCTCATTGATCAACTTTACTACCTTGTAAAATCTAATAATGTTAATTTGCATTACAAAATTCACCTTAGTTTTTAGATATATTCCGATATTAGCTAAAAAAAGTTCGGCTGGCCTTCTTTCAGTTCGATGTTTGTTTAGTTAAAGTATAATACATTTACTCAAAGGTTTTCCAGCTGAATTCAAAGTCAAGGTTTGTATTTTAGTTTACCAGATAACAAGTAATTAATAGCATGGCAGAAATAAATGACCTGCTGCGACCAATTAATAGGTTTAAGGCTTGAAAGATTACCTTTGTCACCCTTTACTCAATCTAATGTCTTAAGCGTGTTCCACACTTACGACAAAACAATACCAGATTTGCCGAATACGAGAGTGTATAATGAGTATTCGCTAATGTTTGTATTTTCTCGTATATTTTCGCGTTATCTCCGTTTCATGTAGGTAAAATGACCAAACATGCAAGGGCTCTAGTGAAATTTGATGTTTGTGCGAAAGTACTCCTCCACACTCTCGCGAGTCTCTACGCTCTACTCTCATCAGTCCTCCGATGGTAACCGTAAGAAGTACACGTGGTATATCTTTATTTCTACAAATACAAAGATGTATGACGTACTATATGGTGCTTTAGATAATGCTGTCTGTATGTAATATGATATTTACTGCAATTTTTGCGTTTGACACACGAGTTTAAAAATGTATGTAATGTAATCCATTGAAATAGTTTTATTATAATGGTATTAATCTCAGAATTTGCGAAACTATGATGAAGATTTATGTATTTTTATTTGGGTTCTTTATTTACAATTCACACGAGTGTTTTGGGATAAATAATTTGTATTACTTTGTTCTGTTGCAGTGTTTCGCTGTCATCCAATATCTTCGCCTATTTTACCTTCGTTTAATGACTTTATTGGGCACGGATCACAAAGTAACTGTAATAAGTTACAGTGCATAATATGGCAGCAACAGAAGTTCCGAAGATGTGCATTTTGGGTGAAAGTTTAACTACAACTGCGTAAGGCGAGAATGTAGTTACTGGGAAGCTCTTGGTTTTGCCCACTGGCAAATACATACAAAACTAAAAACCGGTCTCGTCTAGTTTTGTCGAGAATGTGAAACGGGTTTAACTTCTAGGATAAAAATAAATATTTTTTTATATATTCATACGTATATATTATTATATTCACCTTTCTATATCTACTCCTGTGACTGCCAAAATGTGCCTTAGGTCCAAGACTACTCAATCGATATTTTAGGAATGTTGCGTCGTTTTTGTGATATATTTAAACTTAGGTCATGATTTTATCCAAATTAATAAATAAATTCGACATTTTTATAGTAATTTTTTTGTATCATAAAATAGCAAATAAGGAGATGTCACATGCATAAATATACCGGCTACCTTACCCTCCAAACTGGAATACGACAATGACTGCGAATGAAATACTGACGCTATTGCACCGGGAATAGTTATGGCCAACCTAGTATCTTGTACGGTAATAATCTACTAGCTTATTTAAATAATAATCGAGCAAATATTTGTCTGAGTATAGCAGTCCATGGATAATTTCAAATTAAATCATTTTAATTTCTTAATAAATCTACAAATTTCTGCAAAGTATTCTAAAATTACATATTCATTTTGGCTCAAATCAAGAGGTTATCATAAAAAAGTTTTAGAAAATCATCGGGTCAATTATTCTGAACCTCTCCCGAAGAAGTCCTTAAAAAATGAGTGTTCCTATAATCTTCGCTTCCAGCACTTGGCTAGGTCAAGCGTCTATTATACAGAGTGGCTGTTTAAACACTTTGTAATTATGCAAATTACAGCAAATTTTGTTATAAGCGGCATGTTCTTTAAAATTAGACACTTTATTATAATTGTGGTTTATTAAATAAAGTAAGTTGATGTTTACACTTTAGTTGACGTGTCGATCTGATACATCAAAGTTGTATTAAGGCTGAGCCGAGCTAATTTCTTCACGCCCGTATCCCCGAAGGGGTAGGTAGAGGTACAACAAGTGCACCGACGATTAGCCGAAGATACTTGATCCAACAGATGTGATAGGTGGCAAGCCTATCTCCAATCGGGCACTTTCCAATCCCGGACAACTTTGTGTTTATCAGAAAACTGAAAAACACTTTTTTTAATTGTCCGACCCAGGAATCGAACCCGGCACCTCATGTGGTCAACGCCAATGCTGGACCACTAGACCACAGTGGCGATACATATAATTTCGAGATAAACGGGTGCGATAGATCCCTGGCTAAATCATTATTATTAAAGAATCAGTTATGCAATTCATAAATAAGATACTAAAGGATTCACGCCATAACTTAGACAAATTGGAAACATGATAATTTGCAGTTTCCTCGATAGAAAAAAAAAATTCAAAGTTACCTTTGAACAAAAAGAAAAACCCTTAGTATGACGTCAATACTTAACTCGTTTTGCTATTATTTAAAAACTAATCAGTTTTTAAATAATAGCAAAATAACATATTTTCTATAACTTGTACATCTATATTTTTTTTTAAATTTATACAAATGTAAGTGATAAAAGGGAAATATAAAAATCCGCACTCGTATCGCCCATCCTAATAAGAACCATCACGCAATTCTATCCTGGCCTGTAGAAGGCCAAAATATCGGTTCGCTTAAAAAATTCGGTACCCTCTTAAGCATCCGTTACTCATAACAAAGCATACAATCGATATATCACAGTATAAATATCGATGAATTGTTCACAGAAATCAACAATTTCACATCGATGCGAGAGATTTTTTCATCCGTATTTGCTTATGTAGGTATTACCTTACAAAGTAATAAAAACAAATAATATAATTGTGTTTCTAAGGATTTTGATATAACTTTTAAAAATATTTAGCACCAGCTGACTCACACAGCTTCAAGAGTAGATTAATATGTCATCGATGTAGTTTTTCATACAAATTTTTACCCCTATTTCAGCCCTTTAGAGGTCGACATTTGAAAAACAAGCTAGCCAATGGATCTTCTTGTCGATCTTCTACTAACTCAAAAAAAAAAAAATTAGCTACGAAAGTAATAGACTGATTTTGCTTTTATATTATACTATAATATTAATGATATAATAATATCAATGGTATAATAAAATGAACACCATATTAAACACAAGAGAGATGAGCTCAACTTTAGATTCAGAAACCTGTTCTTGCTTTTAGGCAGACAGTCAAATCTCTCATTAAACAACAAACTCAGAGTATACTGTGACATATTGAAACCAATCTGGACCTATGGGATACAGCTGTGGTCCTCAGCTAATAAAAAAAATACTTTGCCTCCAAAGAGCACAAAACAACATTTTAAGAACCATAGCATCTGCACCATGAAATGCTTGCGACAATGAGATTCATGAACACTTAGAAATGCCTACAATTGCCCAGTTAATTAAGCTGTATTCCCAAAAATACAGGGATCGATTAGAAAAACATCCAAATCCCTTGTCACGTGCTCTCCTGGTTCCAAAATCGGTTAAGAAACTTAAAAGAGTCAATATGCTTACTGACTAAGAAACTTTAGGGCCCGATCCTGTTTTTTCCAAAAAGTTAACAAACATCACACAAAAAACTAATTATAGTCAATTTGACTGATCGCAGATAAAACAATGAGATAATAATAATAATATCAATAGACAAACTACACGAATTGATATAATTCCAAATTAAGCAATTTGTTTTGATAATTCCAAAGTAAGCATTTTGATATGTGTGATAATCAACGATAGAACGCAGAAATACACATATTGTTACTGAAATTTAATAAACACCCAAACCCAGAAATACAAACAACCATGCTCATTACACAAATGCTTGTCCCTGTCGGGAATCGAATTCGACCCTTATCGAATTTCGAAAATCAAGTTTTCTCCGGTCTTTGAGGTCTTAGGCTCCTTTTCCGACTATTTTCACAATGACGTCAGTATCTATATGTGTGTGTGTATGTGAAAGTGTATGTATGTGTATATGTAAACATCTCATATATTTTGAACAACTTGACCAATTTAAATGCATTCGATTGGATTCCGCTCAACTTAGACTTCCTGAAAATTTGAATGATCAATTTTAAAATATACATCTTTTGAAACATTAAAATACTACTATTTTTACAAACTTTAGATTTTTGAACACTAAGTTCAAAAATTTTGTTTCGCTGAGCTTAAAGTACCTTAATTTAGCAGGAAGTTTCAGGGATGGCCTGCAGGGTAGACCGTTTTACAGATTTTTTGTTTGGGAATACCCTCCCAATTAAAAAAGAAAAAACAAATTTGTTTCCGTTTAATCCTATATTAATTTTCTAAATATCTGATTATTTATAATCAGATATATTCAGAAAATTAATATATTATTTATAATCAGAAATTCAGAAAATTAATATAAGATTAAGGTTTCAGAGATTTAAAAAAATATTGTCGGTAATGTGATACATGTTTTTTTTTTCTGATTAAAATAATTAATTTTAAGTGAAATTTAAAATATTACTATGTCACAAAATATCTACCAAAAAATGTTTGAAGACGACGGGCGCCCTCATCAAAAACCGATCAGTCCCTTTAATGTTGAAGCCACCTGGTGTCTGCGTGCAACCGTTACTCGACATGGTGTTCTCTGTTTACAAAATTGCCTAAAGTTTAAGGAAATTTTAAAATTTTAAAGCGGAAAGCGTTTTAAAATTCTGCAACTTTTGTTATGAATATAATTATTTCATTACTGTGTTGGTAAGGCCATCTAATACAGGATGACAGGCAGGAGGCTTTACATCCTGTATTAGGCAGAAGGACCTGCCTAATACAGAATGTAAAGAAAACCCTGTACGATCGTCAAAAGCATTATTTGGAGGCTTAATACAATCATATCTCTGTCATTATTTTATGGATATTGATAGATACATTTTCAAAATATTTGCTTGATTTAAGGGGAAGTTGCTCAATTTTATTATTTTTATTTATTTTAATTAAGATATTTTATTTTAATTAAAAGAATTATTTTATTATTTTTTTAATAATGTCCATGACTTACCTATATACCTCTTTTGGATCAGACAGGGTTTTATTGCACACTTTATATGACCCTTTCTAAAGGGATTTTTTTACTCAGTATGTTATATTGTAGAGCATAACTGCGTTATGTTACCTGTTAAAATTTTTCGACGCCTCTTTAAATTTTGCTTTTAATCTTTTATTCCCTCTAAATTTTTTTGGCTCTATCTAGTTCTTTGCCGTTTGAACTATTGTGACTAGTTTAGCTGTTGCTCTATACATTTAGTCGTTTTTATCACTTATTGAAATATCTAGCACAATTTTGAATGTACAAGCCTTTATTAATATAGCGAATATCACATTTAGAAATGTTTCCTTACATCTTTCTGTTTCCCGACAACTAGCAGATAGATTTCATGGAAAAAAGGTAGTGAAAAGAGACAACTATCACCTGTACACACCAAAGATGTAAATGGCTTGCTGCTTGTGGCGAAATTGTTCATATGGTATTAAGAATACCATATGCACAATTTTACCGGCTACATTACCTTTAAAACCGGAACACGACAGAGACAAGCACTGACATTATCACGGTAAGAATGTTTCCCATCCACACATTGTAAATATATGTGTGGGCAATTTAAATAATACATAAATATTATAAATTTTTAATTTACCTGCTATAGTTGATGTCGAAATAAATTGTGTATAATAAAAATATTCAAATGAAACTCTTTATTGACTACGTCGATATCGCCCTCGAACCTTAGATCTAGGAATTACACATTTTATATCTGTGCCCTTGTAGTATGTTATATGACATTGATTCTATTTATAAATTTTGTTCTGTTGGATAATACTAAAGTAGGTTTTAAATAAACTACACAGATGGCAAGTCTGGTCTGATACCATCGCCTTACCTATTCCTGCGGCAATAGCGTCAGCGCTTGTCGCTGTCGTGTTCCGGTTTGGAGGGTAAGGTAGCCGATAAACTTATGCATGTGCCATTAGACTTCGCCACAAGATAGCAACGCACCATTAACGTCTTTGGTACCTATACCAATTATCAACGCCATGTTTATTATGTATTCAAATGATTGACTCGTATTGTTTGTGAATATTATTTTAAGTATCGACCGGTTCCAATTCCATTTTACAATTTTAATTACAAAGTAAAACTGCTATCTAAAATAGATTTATACTTAATGAGGCCTCCAAATTACATAAGCCGTGAAATTTTAAAATGTAATCTTTTTTTATATATGTTTTGGCAATGCCAGTCACTTCTATCGTGGTTACTAGGTGGTAGAGTTCTGCATTGTCTCGCCCGGGTCTGGTACCACCGCCTTACCTATTCCTGCTGCAATAGCGTCAGTGCTTGTCACTGTCGTGTTCCGGTTTGGAGGGTAAGGTAGCCGGTTAACTTATGCTTGTGGCATTAAACCTCGCCACAATATAGCAACGCAACATTAACATATTTGGTGTCTATAGGTAATGGTTGACTTTTTCCATCAGGAGACCCATCTGCTTGTTTGGTATCTTATAAAATAAAAGAAATAAAAAGCCACCAATAAAAGGCGCTGTCATAAGTAATTTTTTAGATATATGCCATTCCTTAAAAGAAAAAACGGAACTCTTGTGGGATCACTTTGATATCTGATGTCTGTCAAAATCCTCTACCTGGGAACCAAGTTGAGTTATCGAGTTAAAATTATAACCTTATACTTATGTCTACAGTTTATATCATTAGATCAATTATTATTATTATCCCTTTATTTGCATTTATCTTTTTATTTTATATACATTTATAATTATAACATTTACAACAATACAATATTATAAAAATAAATATATAAAAAAAAAGCCCGCCGACGGGAGCCTTGCAGCTAAGGCGCCGGTGGTTATTATTATTGTTATTAAAGCAATCTTATGGATCTCTTGGTGAAAAAAGAAACCATCACCTATTGACACCAAAGACGTTAATGGTGCGTTGCTATCCGTGTGGCGGGATGGCAGTCCACATGCATGAATCTACCAGCTACCTTACACTCCAAACCAAAAAACGCATAAGCATTGACACTATTGTACCAGGAATAGGTAAGGCGGTGGTACCAAATACACAGGCGAGATATTCCAGAACTCTACCACCTAGTAGCCACGATGATAGTTATACATATAGCCAATCGGTCACCTTTGACGACCTGCCTGTTATTAACTGTTAACCAGGACAGTTATTGGTCCACTAGACCACAGAGGTGACATCTAGCAAGAGAAGTATCTAATTATTTACTCCTATAGCACATAACAATTAAAAATCTGCCGTAATACGAAAACATCGGCCATACTACCTATTTATCTGTTTAAAAAATCTATTCCGAAGCCTAATTTTATTACAAAATGCTCGTGAAAGGTCGTCGGTAAGCGTCGGTAAATATTTGAATTTATTATAATAAATAACGCTCAGCTCAGCAGGATTCTCAACACCCTGCTATTAATTTCCCTTAGAATATTTTTAAGGAAAAACTTTCACTAAGCGTAGTTGAAATGAGATGCTTTAAAACCCACTCAGATGTGTTTTAATGTTTCCTAATGATTTAATGTTGGATGTTTTCTGTATAGCAAAGCGTTTTAACTCTTATTTATCTTGTTTTATTGTTTCTCGTAGTATTTGTAGTTGTTTTTAAATATTTTGTTCGAAAATGTAACAAAGTTGACTACATAAGTAGTGGGGCTCGGATTCGACTTCGTTAAGTAAAATTAAAAAAACCGTCGAAGTGATTTGCACTCGCGCATAGAATGTTTTGTACAAATGATTGCTATAACTAGCATCAGTGCTTGTCACTGTCCAATTCCAATTTGGAGGGTAAGGTAGCCCGTAAATTAATGGGTGTTGCATTAAGACCCGGCCATAAGGACAGCAATGTACCGTTAACATCTTTGTTGCCTATAGGCGATGGTTTTCTCTTTCTATCAGGGGAGCCATTTCTTGTTTGCTATCTTATAATGAAAAAAATGATCTACTTGAGTTTTGTATTATTTTTTTTTTTCAATTTTACAAGGACTTCTTATAATCCAAATTCAACGAAGCAGGATAATGTCTACGGAGAGAGCCTGCTATGACGATAGCAAAATCGTTATACTCATTTATTTTTTTTGGTTAAGCTAAATGAATAAATAGTAGACTAATTAAAGAAGAAAACTATCTACTTATCGCCTCTGTGGTGTAGTGGTCCGGTGTCGGAGTTGACCACACGAGGTCTCGGGTTCGATTCCTGGGTCGGGCAATTTAAAAATGTGTTTTTTCAGTTTTCTGATAAAAATAACATTGCCTAGGATTGGAAAGTGCCCGGTTGGCGATAGGCTGGCCACCTATCACATTTGTGGGACCAAGTATCTTCGGCTAATCGTGGGTGCACTTGTTGTACCTCTGCCTACCCATTCGGGGATATGGGCCTGAAGATACTTACTACTAACTATCTACTTGAGTTTTACATTTTTTTTTTCAATCATTTCACAAAATTTAGGTTAAATCAAATTAAACCAAGCAGAATATATCTCCTTAGAGAGTCTGCTATGATGGTAGAAAAACTGTAATACGCATTTATTTTTGTTTAAATTATGAGAATAAATAATAGAACTTAAAAAAAAAGATCTGCTTGAGTTTTTTTATAGTATTTGGAAGTATGCGAGCAATTGGGCCACCTGATGGAAAACGGCCGACGCTGCCTGCCTATATCATTTGTATTATAAAAGGTTTTTTTTGACGTGACAACGTCTTATAATTCGATAGAGCTGGCTGCACGCACGAAAAAACATGACTCATGCGGCGTTACCTCGCTCTGAGGCGTTCCGTTTAAGGCTTGGAGTACAAGCGAGAGCTTAAGACGTTGTCACGTTCAACTATCGTCTGTAAACCAACTTTACAGACAACCGATTTTTTTTTATATATCATAAGATAGCAAACAAGCAGATGGGTTTCCTGATGGAAAGAGTCAACCATCGCCTATAGACACCAAAGATGTTAATGGTGCGTTGATATCTTGTGGCGAGGTCTAATGCCACATGCATAAGTTTACCGGCTACCTTACCTTCCAAACCGGAACACGACAGTGACAAGCACTGACGCTATTGTGGCAGGAATAGGTAAGGCGGTGGTACCAGACCCGGGTGAGACAATGCAGAACTCTACCTAGTAGCCACGATGGTAGTGACTCGATAGTCAATCGGTCGCCTCTTACGACCTGCCTGGCAGAACGGCTGTTGGCCTATCCTTCCAAGGAGGCCGGGACCAACACGGCGAAAATCAGTATTATACCGGCATCTAAGAATTGCAAAATCAAAAGTACTCGGAAAACTGTGTGAGAAAAGCTGTTGCAGAGTTTGAATGTTCGTATAAAGAAGATATGATCAAATGGAAGAGTCGTGGATTGCCAATGTGTATGGATTCTGTCACAATGGTATGTAGGACGGTGGCGGAAAGTGGATGCCGGCACTATCTATTAAACTAAAGGTAGAACACGCATAAAGCTTCAATGTTTTTCTGGAGACTAAGTGGTTAGAGACCGCTGGTAAGAGTGGGATTTTTGACAAGCCGAACCGCTCTACGTTGAATTTTATCAAGATGGAAGGTTTGATACTGGGCTGCTCCGGCCCAAAGGTACGAACAATACTCAACGTGTGGTCATACTTGCGTTTTATAAAGCATACGCATATGGCGAGATGTGCAAATAATTGCGGAACTGGACGTCATTTACCATTTCCACACCTTAAATGTTAGTGCTGTCAAAGTAGTGAACCCTTCCCCCTGGCCCCCTCTCGTTCCGAAATAGAGGGGTCTTGACAAAGGGGCTATTTTTGGTGAATAACGCACACACTTGAGTCTTCTGGGAAAAATTATACGAAGTACCTTTTTTACATACATATTCGGTATCAGAATCGAGTACTGAACACCGTCCTTCAGTATATAACCTGTATAAAATCTCCAGCTAACCTACACAACTTTGACCTCGAGAAGATTAACGTCATCGATATAGTTTCTCATACAAATTTTCATTCGGTAGTTAGACCTTTAGAAGTTAATTTTTATTATTGACCCAAAATATTTAATAATCTCCGTGCCAAATTTAATCGAAATCAGGTTTTGTAAATCCATGAAATCGTAACAGAAAAACAGATTATTCTTGCCACAATAGCATCAGTGCTTGTCACTGTTGTGTTCCGATATGTAGAATAAGCTACGTAAGCATATGCATGTGGCGTAACTATTTCGCCACAGGAATAGCAACGCACCATTATTATCTTTGGTGTCTACAGGCGATTGTTTTTCTTTCCATCAGGAAAGCATCTTATGATATAAAAAAGATAGACATACAGGCAGACAACAGGCTTTCGCATTTATAATATTAGTATGGATAAACATACAGAAAAATTATATGATCTCTCAGCAAGCAATTACTTATCATTATGTCTATCATTTTTTATCAAAATCTTTCTCTGGTTTTCCGACTGGTATAAATTAAACCACGTCGATGGAGATCAAACGTAATCGCGATAGTCAACTGGAAATGACTAACGCTTGTAATTACGACTTAGGCTATTGCATGCAAATTATTGTTTCACACGATAAAAATAATTATGAAATAAAATACATACCGTAATTATTATACATAGTAACGAATATCAAAGACGAATAAATTTCAACATACTCATACCTACAACTAAATTCACATGTTCCGTTATGGAAATTTATATACAACTAGCTGAGCCCGCGACTTCGTCCGCGTGGAAAAATTAAAAAAAAATAGCCTAAGGTACTCGCTATCATATCAGCTATCTTTCAGTGAAAGTCCCGTCAAAATCGGTCCAGTCGTTCCAGAGATTAGCCGGAACATACAGACAGACAGACAAAATTCTAAACAATGTTATTTTGGTATACGTACCGTGTATACATCCATATGCATTTAGTAAAAACGGTTATTTTAATATTACAAACAGACACCCCAATTTTATTTATTTGTATAGATGGCGTCAACGCTTGCATTTCTTGCAGATAAAATTGCCCTTACACACATCAATTGATTTTTTTTTTGGTAAATCTATCATATCCGAATTCCGGGTACACTTTAAATATCAAGTCTTTAATGTTGGTTACGATTTCACGAAGGTCTTTACCTATGTAAAATTTTTTTGTAGCCTGATTCAGGAACTTTCCCCTAAGTAACCACTAACCAATCAATATGATCTTGTTTGGAAAATTTGTGCTTCTTCTACCTAAATGATTGCTCATGTTGGTATACCTACAGCTTCAAAAATTAAACAGTTTTCCACAATGGGGAAGATTTAAAGCAAGATTTAATAATATCATAACTACAAATCCTTATTAAGTAGCTATACAAATACAGTACTTACACCTACTTACTAACGAATTAGACACATATCAGGCCAAAGCGAACGATCATGTATCCATCAACAACACCGTAAAATACACAAAATAGATCGAATATTCAACTACTACAAAGTAAAGTGATTTTTTTCAAAGAAGGAAAATCCAACGTTCCGTATCAAAGAAGTCTATTGCGAAAGGAGCCGGTCACATGTCTACTCCGCGCGGGCCGCAGAGGTTAAAGGTATATGATTCCACTCATGTACCTTAAAAAAACCGGCTAATTGCGAGTCGAACTCGCGCATTAAGGGTTCCGTACCATAATCTATAAAAAAACGGCAAACAATCACGTTTGTTGAATGGGAGCCTTCTTAATATTTATTTTATTTTAATTATTTATTTTTAAAGTGATTTTATGCAAATGCAAAAGGGAGTTTATGCAAAAAAAACACATTTGTTGTACGGTGGTCACCCTTAAATATTTATTTTATTCTTTTTTTTATTTTTAGTTATTATAGCGGCAACATAAATACCTACATCATCTGTGAAAATTTCTACTATCATGGTTCATGAGATACAGCCTGGTGACGGACAGATAGATAGACGTACAAACGCACGGACGGACAGTGGTGTCTTAGTAATGGGGTCCCGTTTTAAACTTTGAGTATGGAACCTTAAAAAGTATAGTAAAGCCAACGCTCTCACAGTTCGGCTCTTCTCGGCAATGTTCGGTTCTCGTTCGGCGGTCAGAGTAGTGCGCCGCATCGTGCACACTGCACACAGCCTTTCGGTTAATACCTAGATAGTACCTAGGTATGTTGAGTTATTTTCGTTTTACATTTTTTTTAAACTATGCATCTAAATAACGTGGTATAAGAGCCAAAGTTTGTCTTCCTAAGATCTTCGTGTTGATGAAGTACTTTTCGTTAGTAAGGATTAATATGATAAGGATTAAAATTCACCTATTAATTTTCTATAATTTTTCGACTCAAAATTCCTTATTATGTTGTTGTTATAAGAGATATATATTTGTATATATATATCTACACATATATATATATATATATATATATATATATATATATATATATATATATATATATATATATATATATATATATATATATTTTGTGCATCTACTAAAAACCAATATATTTGTAGTACATTGTACTTACGTGTACTTAAGCATTACGCCAGCAAGCGGATACAGCCGTTCGATAGCGCTTTTTCTTCCGACTTATTTTACAAATATCGATATTTTAACTATGCTAAGAATAATTGTAACGTAATCCTCATGAATGTAGCTATCATTAAACATACACATAAATTTTTTTTCAATCCGACTTGTAGTTCCAGGAATTAGCATTTAGCGCATTCAATGAACAAACAAACGTTAAAATACTCGTATCATATCATATCATCCATACTAATATTATAAATGCGAAAGTAACTCTGTCTGTTACGCTTTCACGGCCAAACCACTGAACCGATTTGGATAAAATTTGGTACAAATATAGTTTGAAACCTAAGAAAGGACATAGGATAGTTCTTATCCCGGAAATCCCACGGGAACGGGATCTATGCGGGTTTTTATTTTAGAATTTTTTCCACGCGAACGAAGTCGCGGGCACAGCTAGTATCATAATAAAGATAATTCTAAACTCAACGATTTAATTACATGTATATGTGTTTCAATACGTTAGCGCGATGTATTTTCGTGCAGCGACATCTAGTTAATGTGCTTTACGTTACGCTTTATGCTCCGTTTTCTTTCGATTAATTTTATTTCCTGTGGGAACGAAATATTTTCCCGCGATAAAAAGTAGCCTATGTCCGTTCTCGACGTCTTATCTATATTTATGCCAAATTTCATCAAAATCGGTCCAATGGTTTAAGCGTGAAAGCGTAACAGACAGACAGACAGACAGACAGACAGACAGACAGACAGACAGAGTTACTTTCGCATTTATAATATTAGTATGGATTACACTATTTTTTTTATTTCCCATATAGATGATTATTTCGATTTCACAACTGTGCGATTCTCCCGACACTTTTTACCTCGCACTACTCTGTTGTGGAACCAATTACCGGCAGGGGTATTTCCGAACGGATACGACAAAGGGACCTTCAAGAAAAGAGCTTACTCATTCTTAAAAGGCCGGCAACGCAACTGTTGCAACCTCTGGTATTGCAGATGTCCATGGGCGGCGGTGATCACTTACCATCAGGTGCACCTCTTGCTCGTTTGCCGCCACTTCTATATAAAAAAATAATTATCCAAAGTTTTTAGATAGTTTTTCTTTAATCTATTATTTATTTATTTAGTTTCATCAAAAAGGAAATGCGAATTACAATTTTGCTACCATCGTAGCAGATTCTCTAAGTAGATATTGTTATTGAAATTGTCATTTTACCCAACGAGGTTTTTCTCAAAAACATAAAATAATCATATAATAAATAATAATAATAATAAATAATATGCACGGGACAAATTATACTTACTGATCTAACCCCAAAGTAATCAAACTAATTGCTTGTATTATGGGTGTTAGTCAACGATACTAATACATAGAAATACATATATAAATACTAGAATATATTTAATAAACACCCAAACCCGGAAATACAAATGTTTATGCTCATCACACAAATGCTTGTCCCCTTCGGGGTTCGAACCCGAGCCCCGTCGATTACGTAGTCAGAGTCGCTAACCACTGGACTAACGGGGCGGTTAGTCTTAGTAGAGCTCAGAGTCTGGTGCTGAAATGGAGTACGGAAAGCTGCTGGCCATCATTGATACTAGGTGGTAAAGATTTACATTGTCACACCCGGTTACCACCGCTTTACATATTCCTGGCAAATAGCTCAGTGCTTGTAAATCTATCAGCTAACTTAACCTCAAAACCGGACCACGATAATTACTATTGACGCTATTGCAGCAGGAATAAATAAGATGGTGGTATCAAATACTTGGGCGAAACGTTGCGGAACTTTACCATCTAGTAGTTTCAATGGTAGTGTCATGTAAAGGCAAACGGTCGCCTTTTATGACATACCTGGCAGAACGGTGGTTGGTCTATTATTTAAAGGAGCCCGGACCAACACTCTCGTATTATCACCAGGAGTAGATGATAATCGTCATCAGGAATCGTAAAGAACTGGAATGCAAGGGACTTATATACGATAACTGGAATTATTACGAAGCAATATTTGAAAAATAAAAACGTACTTTATTTTGTTACTAATAAAGTTGACATTTGTTTCTTTCTTAACAGAGGGGAAAAACGTTTTGAGCAAGACAACGACAAGAGTCCCTTGTTGTTGTCCCTTCCTTGCAATTGCCTGTGTAAATAAAACTATCTGATGGTAGATTTTTATATATTCGGTAATCGTTAAATCCCTTTTGTTAATACACATCGATAAATACATTAACATAAAATGTACTGTAATTAACACAGTGAGTTCTAAAATGTGCTTATTTTAATTATTACGTAATTATTTATGCAATGCAAAAACTGTTTTTCAAATTAGTAGAATTACTTAGTAGTAATTTGCAAACTACGTATGGCCGCACTTATATATGGCGATTGGCGATTTATTTATTAGAAAGAGACACACTCCACCCATGTCGTGGTACTCTTCGGAACGATTTTGAAGCGCATGTGAACATTCCGGGTAGAATGTAACTTCCTTGCTAGAATGTCTATGGATGTTAAATTTATTCTGTCTACTCCGCAAGGGAATCGGTGTTATGCTTTGTATTTTTTTTATTCAATAATCCGGATAAATTAGATAATTTGGTAAATGTTTTTCATATTATAGTGTATATTATTTACATACACGTGCTTTTACTATTTTACAATTTTTACTAATTTTAGTAATAGTAAGACCAAAAAACATTCGAGTGCGCGTTGTGTGCGTTCCGTACAAACTTTTAGGTAACTTTTCGCTACACATTCTAGGTTGACGAGAAGAACCCTATAGGTTTTGATTCCCTTGTGAAATCACAAAATATGCAACATAAAAGATCATTTTAATCGCGTTTTTGCGATATACCTAAAAATTTACGGTTTTCGGATTTTTTTCCTCTACATGTGCTGTAAGACATTGCTTCATCGCAACGGGACGTACGCCATAGATTTTGATTCCCTTTTGAAATCGAAAAAAATCGCAACATATGCAATTATGTTATAGTTATATTTTTTGATCGTGTTGACTTAAAAGATTGTTTTTTACAGCTAAGACCCGAGTATTTTACATAAATTTCAACATGATACCTCCGCGTTCCTAAGAAAAAACCATCTTGACAGGCGGACAGACAGATAGACTTACAGACGGACAACGAAGTGATCCTAGTGATCCTGAAAAAGGGTTCCGTTTTTTCCTTTTGAAGTACAGAACCCTAAAAATTTTACAAAAGGATGATCATTAACTTGCACAAGCAGTGATGGGACATTTTAGAAGGAAACTTCGATAATAACGGTTTATAACATAGCCCTCGTGGCACCTGTGTTCATGAATGTGCGAAAATTTGCTGTGAATTGAAATTTTCTATGAGTTTTAAGATGATTAGTAGCCTGATGTATTTTACCTATGTTAAAATAAAACAAAATGTTATTATTTCACTCCTTGTTTATACAAGTTAACTGGTAAAAGATTGTACATAATGAATGATACAATAGTTAATGGTCATATATAACAGGAAAGACTCATTACGTAACGTAATTACCATTTTTAGACAGAAACATTTCAATAGGATTTTTTGTCCATATTTTAGAAGGAAAAATTGTAAATGAGTTTTTTCTTTTCATATATCATTAGAAAATTTATTTAGAGACTTGCTGACATTTCCAGGTCAAGATAGAATTTTAATTGATAAGGTATTATCACAGAGTAAATTTTAGTATTCGTGTGGTCTGTGGGTATCAATATTAATCTTATAAATGCGAAAGTTTGGATGTTTGTTACTTAATCATACAAAAACTACTGAACAGATTTGAATTAATTATTAACATTTAGCACAGGTAGATAATCACCGGAAATAGCACAGATGCTACTTTTTATCCCGGAAAAATTAGGTGATTCTGCGGTGATTCGCCAAAAACTTTTATAATCTATACATATAATAAAATAGTAGGAAAGTCAAAACTGTACATTGAATATTTTTTTAAAAGAATACTTGGGGCGTGATCTACAATCGATACCGAAGCCAAAAAAATAGTTTTTAGAATTTTTGTCTATTTGTCTGTTTATCTGTCTGTCTGTTTGTCTGTTTGTCTGTTTGTCTGTTTGTCTGTATGTCTGTATGTATGTCCGGGGTAAACTCAAAAATTACTGCATGGGTTTACTTCAAATTTCGCATGAATATTACTAACAGGTCGGGTCAACATATAGGCTACATATTATCACGCTATCACCTACAGGGGAGGAGCAGTGCGGAGTAAACGAAGTCCGCGCGGACGAAGTCGCAGCCAACAGCTAGTGTAGTATACTTTTTTAGGCTGCACGTTACAGCTAGTTAACTATAATTTTATTTAGCATCGCCAAAACTGTATTTATGACATTATAACATTTGCACAGCAGGTTCCACTGTGCTATTGTTTTAACTGTTGACTCTTACAACTTACAACATCAATATATATTTTATATACTTTCATCCCCTATTTCAAATCTTTGAGGGTTGATCTTTTTAGCTAGCTAGCTAGCTTTATGGTCCCTATATGTCTACAAATTCTTTGCGTATTTTGATCAAAATCATTTTTTATATATTTTTTATATTATGTGATAGCAAATAAGCAGATCCTTGTTTGCGGGGTTTTAATGCCACATGCATAAGTTTATCGGCTACCTTACTCAAATGGAACATGATAGCGACAAGCACTGAAGCTATTGCGGCAGAAATACGTAACGCCGTGATACCAGACCCGGACGAGACAATGCAGAACTCTACCACCTAGTAGCAATGATGGTATTGTCTTGCATAGCCAATGGTTCGCATATTACAAATTTCCTAACAGAACGGCAGATGGTCTAATCTTCAATGAGTTCTCTAAAAAAGACACCTACGTATTTCCACAATACCAATATTTACGTAGCTTAGGGAAGCTACGCCAAGTGATTGAAATCTATAAATAGTACTTATATTATAAGTATTTCGATTTATCGTAACAACATTGATCTTAATTAAGTTTAGATCAAAACTCGTTAAGTAAATTTGAATTTTAACAATGATTAATTTATAAATTAAATATCTTGTCTTACCTTGTAGCTAAAATATATTTATACAAGCGTTTTGTGTTTAAATTCATTACCCAAAGTATATTTTGAATTATGTTATTTAATTTAGAAATTTAGTATTAATAAATTTTTTATATGCCGGCAACGGACTGAAAAAAATTTCTCGTGTTTCAAATATGAGTAGTCCTTTTTAACTTCAGGTAGCTTATCTATTCAAGCTGATGCACGATGCTGCAAAATATCGAATTCAAAGTAGGTTTTCGGTTGTGATTAATGTAGGTGTGGCTCATTAAACAAATAACAATAAACAAAAAAATCGTATTAAACTCTTTTTAATAATAAATAATTTATATTGACCGCCCCGTTGGTCGAGTGGTTAGCGACCCTGACTACGCAATCAACGGGGCTCGGGTTCGATTCACGACGGAGACAAGCATTTGTGTGATGAGCATAAATGTTTGTATTTCCGGGTTTGAATGTTTATTAAATATATTCTAGTATTTATATATGTATTTCTATGTATAAGTATCATTGACTAACACCCATAATACAAGCAAATAATTTGCTTACTTTGAGGTTAGTTCAGTAAGTGTAATTTGTCCCCTGAATATTTATTTATTATTATTATTATATTTATTGTATCAATTACTATTAAAAGTTATTGTTACTACCACTACGTGTTTTATTGAGCGTGCTTGACAATTTTAACAATTACCGCTTGTATTAACAACAACTGGGAAGATAGTTTTACGTGTATCTCCGGGGCACGGGGTTTCAGTATTACCTCTATAATCTAGGCAACTATTTAGATTTATCAACCGACTTTTTTAAAAGGACGAGATTATCAATTCGTTGCAATCTTTTTTAAGTATGTTCGCCGATTACTCGAAGTCGCCTTAAATCAAATTCTTAGTAATAGTAAATTCTTTTTTGTTTTAAAGGGTTATACTTCTTAGGTGGTATAATTTTAATTTAATGAAGATCTCATGCAAGTTTCCAGAGATAAAGGAAATGAAAATTATTTTATTAAAATAAAGTTTATTTTTAGTTTTACTGCTTAAATTATTTAGCTGCAAAATAATACCACAATACTGTATTTAACTTTAACTGAATCTGGCGCATAATTATCTGAATCGTTTGATTCAGATAATTATGCACCAGATTAGTTTGTTTAGATTAAACACTTGATCAATTTACCGGCTTGTAACGACTATAATTTACGATATCTGGAACTGACTGATTTGCGTGCTCTTTTCGGGTTCAGGAGTTTTAACAAAATCTCAGTTCCAACTCGAAATCGATTGGTATTATTAATATATTCTTTCTAATAAACTTAAATAATACCTTTATTCAATCAATTGAACGTTTTTGAGACCTTTTACGAAACTAATAATATACCACGAGTTAATCAATATATTACTTTTAGAGATCCGGCCAAATTTTAAAATTAGAAACTAAATATTGATTTAAAAGTGCGTTTTGATAATTATTGTAAAATTATTATGAGGGTTAGTCGAAGTGAGAGAGAGGTTAGGTTTGAAAGAAAGTGTCGGTGTAAAGATGAGAAAGGGCATGCTCCGTTGGTTCGGACATGTAGAAAGAATGGTAGATGAAAGGTTAACAAAACAGATATACAATGCGAATGTGGAAGGATGTAGGTACCGGGGAAGACCAAGACTGACATACCACGATCAGATTGATCGAGTACTGTCCGAAGGTGGTGTCAAGAGTC
The DNA here is from genome assembly GCA_036924255.1 of Apodemia mormo. NCBI lineage: Eukaryota > Metazoa > Arthropoda > Insecta > Lepidoptera > Riodinidae > Apodemia > Apodemia mormo. The sequence continues at coordinate 41,627,540 of JAUPFN010000001.1, read as the reverse complement.
TTCGCAACCGGTGTGTGTGTATGAAGAGAGTGATGAATGTGGAGGAAGCGAGACAAGCCTGCAAGGATCGTGATGTATGGCAGTCGGTTCTCTCTGCCTACCCCGTAAGGGATCTGGCGTGAAGATATGTGTATTATGAGATAATATAAAAATATTTGCTTAAAAATATCCCACCAAATTCTTGAAAAGCTGTATATTTTGGAAACGAGCAACGTTCGATTCCGTGGTCACTTGGAAGGCAAGGCCAAATTAGCCTCATTAAAGCTGGGTGTTCTCAGCAGGACCAGGCAGTATTTCTCGCCGGCCTACCGCTTACAACTTTATAAGGTGCAAATCCGGCCTCATATGGAATACTGCTCTCACTTGTGTGCGGGGGCTCCTCAGTACCAGCTCCTTCCTTTTGACCGCATTCAACGTAGAGCGGCTCGAATCGTGAATAGCAGGACTATTTCTGACCGGTTTGATTCTTTAGAATTACATAGAGATGTGGCCTCACTCTGCATCTTCTATCGGATCTATCATGCAAAGTGTTCCGAGGAACTGTTTGGATTAATTCCTGCGGCAGAATTTTACCATCGGACATCGCGACAAAATTCAAACTTTCATCCTCCCCATCTCGATGTCTGGAAATCCACAACTGTGCGATTCTTGAGGCACTTTTTTCCTCGCACTATTCCTCTGTGGAACCAATTACCGGCTGGGGTTTTTCCAAGCGGATACGACTAAGGGACCTTCAAGAAAAAAGCCTACTCTTTCTTAAAAGGCCGGCAACGCTACTGCAAATCTTTTAAAAGTGTGGTCGTCCATGGATGGCGGTGATTACTTACCATCAGATGAACCTACTGTCCGTTTTTCTCCTTTTTCTATAAAAAAGTACGACGATCGATTTTGATCTTTCGAATGACATTGACGTGAAAATGCAAACCAGCTATAATGAACCGGTCGAGTGGTTAGCGAACTTAACAAAGAATCAATGGGGCTCGAGTTCGATTCCCGACAGGGACAAGCATTTATGTGATAAGCATAGATATTTGTTTTTCTGGGTCTGGGTGTTAATTATGTATGTAACAGTATTCATATATGTATTTGTATCGTTTACTAACATCCATAATCCAAGCAAAATAATTTGGTTATGTTTTAACACATTTTTTTTTAAATTTTTCGTACACGATAACTTCAAAATGAATGGTGACCGGATTTACTGTATATTATAACAAACATATATAATATAACAAATAAACCATCCAACCGGAAAACAATTTTTAACGGAGTAAGCGATAACACAGTGAACAACTTGAGATTGAATTTTTTTCTTAAACGGACACTGAGGTATACGAACACATTTTTTATAAATAAGGATCCAATTCGTAGTCCCGTGACTGATTATGATCGCCCAGGCAAAGGTGTCGTTTAGTTGCAACATTTTTATCCGGTGAAAGGATCCCATCTACGTTTGATGATTCCCATCTATCATAACCCCATCTATGTTTCAGATAACAATACAGTTAGAGACATTTGCATCATCAGTGTGTGACCTTTCTCCCTTTCTCCCAATAAAAAATAGGTTTTACAAAAATTTTCTTTAGTCAAATATAGTCATATTATGGAATGACAGCGCATAAAGAATACTGTAGAAAATATAAAGGGTCACGACAGGCCTGTGTTAGGCGTTCCAATGTTGTTTTATGGTGACTTCAGTTAAACACTGCCTAAAGACACAAGAGTAGATATTAAAGTCTGTGCGTTTACGAACCCACTCTAAAAAGGTTCTTTTTCATAAAAGTGCTTCGCCGTCAAAAATATTGCTATATATGAGATATACTGTGGTGAAATACGAATAATTAGTCTGCCGTGATGGTAATCGTGAACGAAGTCATGGATACGGCTAGTATAGTAATAATAATGAGTAAAATTACAAGAAGTATACTTCAAAAATAGGATAAGCTGTTTATTTTTTTTACAAATATTTTTATTTTAAAATAAAATAAGTTTATTAATTAAAATTATGTCATCCCTGACATAACAATAAACTTTTTTGGGAATTTTTCATTTAAAACATATCTACGAATATATATAAACATTGATTGCAATATTAGAAAGCAAATATAATAAGTGGACGACGTATTTCCTCAGATGAGTATTTTTGTAAAATAAATAATTTCCTCGAAAAAGCAGACATGGGTACAACTTTGCTATATGTCTAGCTTAATTATATTTTTATCAAAATTAATAGTTTAACTCACTTTACAAACAGGATAATTATTATTATAAAACTATTGTGACACGAGAAAGGAGAAGGTGATAGTACCAAACCCCGGCGAGTCGAATATACCTTTTACAATTTGCCTGCAAGAAAAACCATTTTTTTAATCAGTCCGGATTATGTACAAAACACGAATAAAAATAATTTATTATTGTACAAAAATACCTAAATGTATTTGACTTTGATTAGATGCAAAAGTTCCTGATTTGGAATATCAGGCAGGTCAGAAAAATTATGTTAAATATAACTTTCAGTTTTTCTGAAAAATATATCTTGCTCAAGACTGGATAAATACCTGATTTGTCTATAGGTTTGTTTTTTTAGTAGAAGTGTATAAGCTATAGAAAGAAGGGCGTAAATGGAATTCACCGCATTAATAAATAAATAAATATTCACGGGACAGATTACACTTATTGATCTAACCCCAAAGTAAGCAAATTATTTGCTTGTGTTATGGGTGTTAGTCAACGATACTAATACATAGAAATACATATGTAAATACTTTTACATATATAATAAACACCCAAACCCGGAAATACAAACATTTATGCTCATCACACAAATGCTTGTCCCCGTCGTCCCAATCTAGATCTGTTATTAAATTTTCTTTATTATATTTTTAATTTGAATGGTTTTCTGAATTTATTGCGTAGTGTATGCAAGTTTGTATTTATTCACATTGTGTTTTTTAGTGTTGTATATAATATGTGTATGCATAGATGTACATATATGTATTTGTATATATTTTAATTTGCACATAATTTATAGTATAACAAATATATGTCTATAGGTTAGACATCTACTACTTCGCGGTCGTTAATACTATTGGCCTAAGTTAGGTACATTAGTTGTATCCCTGTGTACTTTTACAAAAAATTATTTTACAAAAATACTCATTTTAGAAACTAGCTATACATCACCCACTTATTATATTTGATTTATGATATTACAATGATTGCCATAGTATATTAGTAGATAATCTCACAGGAAATATATTCCATATGAGATGGGATATTCTGCGAATACAGTTACCTTTGGTAGAACAAGGGCACAATTGTCAAAAATTGCAAAAACGAGTTAAGTATGCAGTAAATGCTTTATAGATACCCTGTTAACTGGAGAGACAAATACATTCATGTAGTTCCTTAAAAAATCGGCAGGCGAAAATAGTGGCTTTGTCTTATTAAACGACTTCATTTATTAATCTCTTGACGTGACATTGTCTCATTGGTCAGTTACGCCGTCGGCGGACGGCAGCACTTGGAGCGCTAACGCCGTAAAGGCAAATATGCCCTATGTTTTTGATTTCTGAAGCGACAAGGTCACATCTGTTTTATACTTACGCCTATCAAATGAAGTCATAATTACACAATAATTTACATTTTGGTGGAACAAGGGCACAAATGAACCCTACCTTAAAAACCAATTTAATTTAAAAAAACTGTCAGTTTTTTATTTTTATCAACTGCATGGTTTAAAAGAATATAGAATGTAGTTTATGTCATGCAAAGAAGAACAACATAAGAGCAATACAAACAGAGCTCGATCACATTGAATGCATAAATTATCATCAAATGGCTCTCCTGAAAAATTGCAACAAAATTGCAATTGTGCTCTTGTTCTACCAAAGGTGCGAATTGTTCAAACTACGTATCCGTAGCAGTGTAGCGCGTAGCGGCTACGAAACTTTTAATATTAATATTAAGTAGGTATTACGTTCAATAGAACCATCATCTTACCACACTGAAATCTACCGCCAGACATTCATTAGTTTTTATTAATTGCCATTACTTTCTATATGGCACAATTTTTATTAATTTTTTTAATTAAGTGATTAACGCAGTATTAAGTTAGAATTAAAATCTTTAAAATGCATATATCTTTAAAGGGCTATATATACATAGACCGATAAACAATAAGATTAAATCCATAAATTACCAACAGAAAATTCGTGTATTTAAGTAAGCTACCTATTTATGTTACATATTATACGTACATAGTTACGTATTACACACACATATACATATATATATATATATATATATATATATATATATATATATATATATATATATATATATATATATATATATATATATATATATATATATATATAAGGTATAATTGTAACTGATTTACTTTTTATGCACAATTTTACTATAATATATATTCTATTCTTAATAATAAAAGTTGATATTATGTAATATAAAATATTAATTATTATTATATAGTACGTAAAATCAATTATTATTAAGTTTACTTTTATATAATTATTTCAGCTAAATAATTTGTTAAATATTTATTATATTTTGTTTAAATATTTAAATTCTGTTTTATTCCATTTTTTGAAGAATATGGAATAATATATTAAAATAAAATCCCAAAAGTTTTAAGATTGTCGCACACCTTCAACCACTTTCAAATTTTAAGTTTAGAAGTGCACCATACTTCGATCTACTTATAAAATTAAGTCTAAATGACGACTATAATTTCGTATTCCCTTTCAATTTCAAAATTGTTTTCAAAGCTTCAAAGTAAAAAGTATATATGTCTTAAGTTTGCCAGTCCATTTAAATAAAGTTTAAATGTTACTTAAAGTAAGTATTTTTTAATTTAATTGTATTATATTTTAAAATAAATAGTTATTGTTATATAATGGTACTAATTAATCTAAAACTAAGCACTGAATTAATTTAAATAGTGACAAATATTAAATACCTTAAAAAGTCCGCAGTCCAACCTTTACATATTTTTATCACAAAACACAAACTAAACCAATCAAAATTTATCGTTTGAATTGTCACACCAGCAAAAACACTTTAAAGTTTTATTATAAGAGTTGAATATATTACATAAAAGTTTATTATTTCAGGAATACGCCATGAAAACGTGTGGGTTCTACGGCGTTCGCGCCCGAATGACGGCTTACCGCGATGCGCACCTGTTGGGTCCATAGAAGCACCAACTGAAAACATTTTGGGGTGGAAGCGACATGCATGAAATACACTAACGCATAACGATGACCCGCTTAGTATAGCATCAAATGTTTTAAGCAATGGAATGAATATTATAATCGCGCGAAAATTTATATAAATGAAACTTCAGTTTCAATTATTCCTAACATCTACATATTAATACATCATTGTTAATTCCAAATACCTCGTTGCTAAATATGTCACATCAACCACAAAACGAATTTATAATCGTAATAATGATTCTAGCTTTGATATCACTATTGGCGTTCAGCCTTCCTCTCACAAAAGTGCGTGGGAGAAATTGGAGAAATAATTTATCGCGCGTATTTACATTGAGGTAATTAACGTTGGTTTGTTTGGCAATAAATACCAATATTTTATTAATTACACTTCACAACTTTTACATAACTGAATAAGTACGAAACCTGCAAGATAAATAAATAATTAGGATTTCTGCCAATAAATGGTAACCGTGCCGTATGAAACCCGCTAAGTTTGGTGATTGAGCAAATCCGTTACATTGCTGCACTGAGGTCTTTTTATATAGCTACTCCGTTTATTCCATATTGGTCCGGGCACTTTTGGAGAATAGGTCAACTGCTGTTCTGCCAGGCAGATCGTGACCGATTGGCTATGCGAGTCACTATCATTTTAGCTACTAAGTGGTTGTGTTCTGAATTGTCTAGCTTGGGTCTGGTACCACCGCTACTTATTCCTTCCTTCTTTCCTTCGTCAGTGCTTATCAGTGTCGTGTTCTGGTTAGGAGGTTAAGGTAAACTTACGCATGTGGCATTAGACCTCGCCACAAGATAGCAACGCACCATTAACATCTTTGTGTATATAGGTAATGGTTGACTCTTTCCATCAGGAGACCCATTTGCTTATTATGGTTATACCATTAAGAGAGATGCGACCCATTTGTAAACCATCGCATATACACCAAAGATATTAATGGCACATTGCTAACCTTATGGTGGGATGGCCATACCAAATGCATAAGTCTACAGGCTATCTTAACTTCCAAACTAGAATATGACAATGATAAGCATTGACGCTATTGCGGCATGAATAGGTAAAGCAGCGGTACCAAATACCCGGGCAAGACGTTGCGAAAGTCTGTCACTTAGTAATAAAGATGGTAATCGTACGTACAGCCAATCAGTCGCCTTTACGACCTGCCTGGCAGAACGGCAGTTGGTTATTTTTTTAAAGAAGTCCGGACCAACACGATCTACGTTTCACCAGTCTATTTTGATCAAGCTCCTTCTATATGCTCTACTATTTCATTTTGGTAGCAAAATAAACAATTTGTTCAGACATGTATATTAGAAAGGGTTATAAATGTTAAAATAGCAACATCTTGCCCTTGTACTCAACTGCTGTGAATAGTGAACTAGAATATGCGAGACAAAAGAAAACTACTGACGCGTAAATTCATTGTACTCCTTCGTCAAGGGAGCAATTTTCGTAGACTTCATATGCGAATTCGGAATTAAATGTGTAAAAGAAAATATTAAGGCCTCAAGAGCGTGTATTCGATTTACAACGAAAACTTAATGTTTTCAAATTTTTTTAAATAGCAATATCATAATAATGTGAGCAGATTGTTTTGAAGGATATTACAGTTTTTGCAAGATCAAGTCTTGATTTAGTGCAATACTGACCGAGAATATAATTTTTGACAACGGTTTTTTAAAACGAAGACAATCCCTGCACAGCGTTTTACGAAAATAGGCGTCAGAGTAATCTTTTAGGATGAACACAACCATTGTAATGTGCCAAAATATTTTATTTTATTAATTTTTCCAACAAGATATATTATGATCTAAAGTGCAACATAGAGCTAAAATGACGAAAATATCTAAATATTAAAAATAATATAAAAAATTACAAAATCAGTTCACTTTAACATTTTTTTCACCAGTAAGTATTTCAATAGAAACCCAAAATATTTATTATATGTGAATTAAAATAATGCTTAAGATGCTGATTTTTGGTGATTGATATACTGATTTTTTAGTCTGTTATATGAACTCATTTATTTAGAAGAATTATTTTGAAAACACTATAAATCCCCGAGCGCAATCGTCTGCCAATAAAATTTTGAACCGAATGCCAATAAAATTTTAAACCGAATAATCAAGACTTAATTTTGCAAAAACTGTAACATCCTTTTAATCTGCTCACATTATTACGATATTTCTCCGGAAAAATAACTTAGAAACATGAAGTTTTCCTTACGAATGAATACGTGCTCTTAATATTTATATTAAATGATACCAAGAACCAGATAGCTCCCTTGATAATAAGCAATGTAAAAAGTGTTATCGAAGCGTTGTCGTCCATGTGGGATTTTATGCCCCATGTATTAACTGAAAGGCTGTTTTATCTTTTGGATCGAAAAAATCAAAGAAAATCACTGCCTCTGGCTGTTTAAGTATCATCATGCCCGGTTCCCTTGCGAAGTAAGCCGAGTAAACCGAACGTCCATGGACTTTCCAGTTTACAATGATTCACCAGTTTGCCGGTTGCCGGAATGTGTGGTGAAACCCATCGCCGCATTTTACCGACCTGATAACGATTATCGACTATTTCTAGCTAAAGCCGGGACCAACCGCCTTACGTGCTCATCCAAAAGACAGGAATGGTAACGTACCACCCACCAGACTCCGAGCTTCTGCTGTGATTTAGGATTTTCAATACCCCTAAATAATACTTTTGTCCGACCCAGAGATCGAACCTGAATCCTCGTGATCTAAACCGAATAGGTTATAGACAACAAGGCAGTCACAGTGTTTAGTTTAATGAAGTTTATAATATCTGAAGGTATTAATTTGAAAAATCCATACTATATATTATTACTATATACTATATATTTATATACTATATACTATACGCTATATAGTATATACCATATACTATATACTATTAAACACAATACTAGTATACTGTTAACTACTTTTCTGATAAAAACAACATTGCCCTAGATTGGAAAGTGCCCGGTTGGCGATAGGCTGGCCACCCATCACATTGTGGGTCTAAGTATCTTCGCCTAATCGTGGGTGCACTTGTTGTACCTCTGTCTACCCTTTCGGGGATACAGGCGTGAAGATACTTTTATATACTAATATACTATAATATTATAAATGCGAAAGTAACTCTGTCTGTCTGTTTGTTTCTTCTTCTAGCTTAAACCACAATGCCGATTTGGATGTTGGTGCAAAAATAATGTAAGAACTGTGAAAGGACATAGTACAGTCTTTTGTCCCGGAAATCCCATGTGAACGGGAACTATGCGGGTTTTTATTTTAGAATCTTTTCCACGCGAACGAAGTCGCAGGTACAGCTAGTTTTTTCATATCTTTGGCAGGATAGTACACATTATATCTATATTTAAACTAGCTGACCCGGTAAACATTGTTTTGCCATACAAATTACTTGGTACTTAAAAAGGGCGGGGGGAGAGTTAATTGAGATAAAAACTGGTCTATCTTTTAAATTGGACCAAACAGTAGATATTTTCCGTGTTGGTTCCGGGTTCCTTTGAAGAATTGAAAAATAGACCAACTGCCGTTCTGCCAGGCAGGTCGTAAAAGACAACGAGTTATGCGAGTCACTATCATCATGACTACTAGGTGGTAGATTTCTGCATTGTCTCGCCCGGGTCTGGTACCACTGCCGTACCTATTAATGCTGCAATAGCGTCAGTGCTTGTCACTGTCATATTCAAGTTTGGAGGGTAAGGTAGCCAATAAACTTACGCATGTGGCATTAGACCTCGCCACAAGATAGCAACGCACCATTAACACCTTTGGTGTCTATAGGCGATGGTTGACTCTTTCCATCAGGAGACCCATCTGCTTGTTTGCTATCTTATGATATTTTTATAAAGAAAAAGATATCTACAAAATTTTATTGAATTCCGTTCATTAGTTTAGGAATCCATAGCGGACAAACAGTGTGACAAGTAATTTATATATAGGTATATTAAGATTATAAATGCGAAAGTTTGAATGTTTGTTAATTAATAGCGTACAAACGCGTTGACTGATAAGGATGAAATTTAGCACACCGATAGATGATGCCCTGGAATAGCAATTGGGACTACTTACTTTTTTTCCGTAAATATAAGTTGTTCCCGTGGGTTTCACGAAAATTTCTTATGATTCAGTGGACTGCAGGTTGCAGCGAATTATATAAAAATACCACTGAACTCAATTTGCAATCTTCACAACAATCTAGTTATAATATAGTAATGAACAAAATAGTAATAAACAAATACAAAAGAATAATCATCAAAAAGGTTTAATAAACCCATTGACAATCCATACTAGAATATTGATGTTTGATTCCGGTAATCGGTATTTTGTGGCGCGTTTTTATAGCTTACTATATTGCTCGAGACTAATCCTTGCGTTTTGGTTGGGACTACATTAAATATCTTTTATGTAATCCCAATTTTGATGTATTGACCGAACAGTTGTTCTGTTTACTCCACAGAAACACTAATAGACACGGTGTTGTGCGCAAAATGCAAAATGCGTAGCCGCTTATATTATGAGTATTTAAATGTCAAACGCTTTTCGATTTATTATATCGTAAAAAAATAAAAATATTTTTTTTTTTTATATCATAAGATAGCAAACAAGCAGATGGGTCTCCTGATGGAAAGAGTCAACCATCGCCTATAGACACCAAAGATGTTAATGGTGCGTTGCTATCTTGTGGCGAGGTCTAATGCCACATGCATAAGTTTACCGGCTACCTTACCCTCCAAACCGGAACACGACAGCGACAAGCACTGACGCTATTGCGGCAGGAATAGGCAAGGCGGTGGTACCTGACCCGGGCGAGACAATGCAGAACTCTACCACCTAGTAGCCACGATGGTAGTGACTCGATAGCCATTCGGTCGCCTTTTACGACCTGCCTGGCGGAACGGCAGTTGGCCTATTCTACAAAGGAGGCCGGGACCAACACGGCGAAAATATATGCCATATTGTGCTATTTTATCGTGTCAAATATAAAGCTAAGGCTTAAGTAATACCTCTGGAGGGATTTTCCAGTTTAATTCGTGGTTTACTCAATGGTTAAACCACTCAGGCGAACAAATTGTAAGAGAACACTTTTGTGTTCGCTCTCTTAATCCTTTCAAGGCAGTTTCTTAGGTTGTCAAAAAATCCCTCCAGAGGTATTACTTAAGCCTTAGCTTTATATTCGAGTGTGTATATATTTCGCACCCATTTATGTTGTACTACACGAATGGATCTAATTTTCTAAGTTAGTTACATCCAGACTTAACACACAGGCCACTTTCTGTATTAGAATTTATTTTCACATGGTATACACTTAGTGCCTAGATCATAAAATACCTTTATTTTAGACAAAATGTTAAGGAAATAAGTAAATTCTAATTTATTGAATAAGTTATAAATATTAAATGAAAAAAAAATCTTATATTTTATGTTTGATTGAACTAGTCAATTCGATATCAACCTTAATCGAATCGAACGAAATATAGCAATCATTAAATGCTAATGATCTTCGAACGAGAATCGTACAGTATCACATTAAGGCTATTGTGTAATTGCAACATCAAAACGTTAAGATAATATAAAAATGTATTATTGATAAAGCCTTTAAAACTTGCATAAATCTTTTCATCGATTTGAGAAAGCCAATGATCTTGAACGGCAGATAGACAGACACTCAGATACATAGATACACATTTGAAACTTATAACAAACCTCGTTTTACTTCGGGGGTTAATAAATAGCTATACCTATGCTATACTTTAAATCTTGAGCACAGCAATCAACATTCTATGGAATACTCTCAGTATTACATAGCATAGAAGCCGTCAAAAAATTAATTATCTCTTATGGTTATAGCGACCGCTCCGTTGGTCAAGTGGTTAGCGACCCTGACTACGCAATCGACGGTGCTCGGTTTCGATCCCCGACGGGCACAAGCATTTGTGTGATGAGCATAAATGTTTGTATTTCCGGGTTTAGGTGTTTATTAAATCTATTCTTGTATTTATATATGTATTTCTATGTATTAGTATCGTTGACTAACACCCATAACACAAGTAAATAATTTGTTTACTTTGGGGTAAGATCAGTAAGTGTAATTTGTCCCCTGAATATTTATTTATTATTATTATTATATTTATATTATCAATTAAAAGTTATTTATCAATCAAAAGTTATTTTTTATTATTATTTATGGTATCACTGAAACTTTAAACCTTTGTGTTTCTCTTGCGAGTTTTAGGGAGTTTTACACCGTGTTGGTCCGGACTCCTTTGAAGAATAGATCAAATGTTCTGCCAGACAGGTCGTAAGAGGCGAGCGATTGGCTAAACATGTCATTACTATCGTGACTAATCAGGTGGTAGAGTTCCGCAAAAACGCACCCACGCACGTTATTTAGAACTTCATTGTATACAAAAAAAGCATTTTACCGAACTCGCAACTAGAATTTTTACTAAAACGTGCAGTGACGATATCTTCTTGAATATTACTACACTAACTTTGTTGAGGTTTTACTACGTCGGTAAGCAATATTATATTTTTAGATACTAGCTGCAGCGTACATCCCGCTGCATTATAAAAGTTTTTGGCGAATCCCGCGGGATCACTTAATTTTTACGGAGTAAAAAGTGGCCTATGTGCTATTCCAGGTCATCATCTATGTGCCTATTAAAATCCGTTCAGTAGTTTTAGCGTGTTTGAGTAATATGTACTACCTTTTTTTACTAGTTAACCTGTAAAGCGTTTCAATTCATTATTCGTCTCTAGAGTCTTAAGTTCTATCTTTTTAACTTCCCGCTACGTATGTAGATAAAGAAGTTACTGATTTTGCCCCGATTTTGGAAAATAGAGTTTTCACGGGATCTCCATGTTTTGAGGTCCTTGGAATCTTTTCCGACTATTTTCACGATGACTTCAGCATGTTTGTGGATGTGTGTATATGTGTGTGTATGTGTGTGTGTGTACGTGTGTATGTGTGTGCGTGCGTGCGTGCATGTGTATATGTGTATATGTAAGATCTGATAACTTTTGAATGGCATGACTGATTGAAACGCGGTTTATGACATTCGATTTAATTCCTCTCAACTTAGACTTTCTGAAAATTTGAACCAATTCGGTAAAGGAGATTTTGAGAAGTTTTAAAAAAAACCACAAAATAATGTTGGCGAAACAGTATACTTTTAATGTTACTTCCAGATATATGTACCGAATAAGTACAAAATCTAAACAGTTCTTTGCTTTAAAAAATGTGCATCTAATTGCATCAAAATCGATTTACCCGCTAAGGCTGATAGGCTAGGGTTATCGTTGACGAAAACTTAAATCAAATAAATGTTTTTTGTTCTTATATAAATGTTTCAGGGTTGGCCTGCAGGGTCAACCGGTTTACAGATTTTTTTCTCATATCAATACAATCAGATTTTTCATATCATAACATCACTCGCTAAGGTCTCTCTCCCAATGGAAAGAGAAAACCATCGCCTATAGACATAAAATATGTTAAATGCTAAATGCATAAGGTTACCTTATTTTCGAAATCGGAACACGACAGTAATAGTCACTGACACCATTCATGCAGCAAGAATGACTAAGTACACCTTATTCAATATTTTTGCAAATTTCATGATAAATATTCGTTTTATGACTCATTATTATCTATTACATCCTTTGGAAAATTTATGTCTTACTGTCTGTACGTCTAGCTTGAACTCGAGAACGGCCTAACCAATGTTGATAAAAATTGTTATACGCTGAGAAAAAGGTGAAATTAATAAATTTTGCAATTCTCCGCGAACTGTTATATGTAACTTCCGCGAAGCTACCGAAAAGAAAGTCGCGGGCTTAATAAATGGATGAAATTCACCGATGGTTCAGACAAAAAGACCCCAGTGGCACAATTATTCACCCACATCCACCACACTCACCCACGTAGCCAGCAAGCACACAATTTATGCACTAAACGCGTGTTACATTTGAAACCAAAGCCTCTTCAGAACAAAGCATTAACACCTTTCTTGTTATTATGGATTGTATTTATATGGTGACATTACATGAATACGCAAATTATAGGTAATATGATTTTTATCTTTATGTTTTATGTAAATTTACCCAATGTTGGCCCGGCTCCTTTGAAGAATAGACCAACTGCCGTTTTGCCAGGCAGATCATAAAAGGCGAACGATTATTTTGTTTATTTTTAATCGTAATCGTTTTTATACACCAAGTCTATTGATTTGATTTTTTATCTCCTTTTACGGCTTGGCTGAAAGAAATCTGCTTACTAGAGATAAGCTCGCCCATTTTACTTATGTTAGGTTTATTTTGTTCCTAATTGTGCTGTTTCCTGTGTACAGTAAAAAAATAATTCATCTACAAATAAGCGATAAACAATACATTCAACTTAAAGCGCCACTATAAGAAAATAATAATTAACCAATTTTTAAGAACAAAATCAATATTTTTTTGTTGCAAATGCCGGTAGAGCAAGCAATTATCTATAAAATGATATAAAATTTATGTGGAGTAATTGTGAGGTTCTCTATAAAAAGGGAGGCAAACATCTTAACTTTGACGTATTAATATATATAATGATAATTAATTAAATTATATTTATTAAAATAAATAATAAAAATAAAAAAAAAAACTTAAGTGCGAATTATTCGCAATACCCTTACGAATAATTCGCGTTAAATAAGTTTATTGAATATCAATTTAAAAAATTACAAAAAATATTTATTTTATTTACTCTTTATTCCAAAATTTTGAGTTGATTTGAAATTGAACAAACAAATGAAATTAAATAAAAAGGGAGGCAAACATCTTAATCTTTGCATATAAATGTATATAATATTGATGACTATGATGGTGTTATGGAATATGCAAACAGGGAAGAAAAAATTTCAAAATGATGTACCTACTCAATTCAACAATATGCCATCAACATCCAGAAAATACTTTTTCAGATTATATCTGAAAGAATTTTTAGTTTGAACTTTAGCTTTAGATTGTGGAATAGGGGGTGAAATATTAAATGCAATTTCTTACCTTGAAAGCGAAGCTATGTGGATCAACTAGTATAAGTTAATATAAAAAAAAAATATACGAGATGAGATATAGAAAATAATTTTCATAGTTTGGCTGAATTGCATGAAAGACAATAATTCAACTAACAGTTGAAATTCGTTTACGTTTTCAACTAGGTATAATATAGAAACAAATGCATTTATGATAAACGTTGGGTGAAATTTGGCTTGCTAAACTGAAACCGACCTGAAATGCTTTTATTTGGATATTTCGTTGAGTAAAGCGAAACAAGCGCACTTTGTTGTGCTACTTTGAAATTAATTTAAAACTCCCAGTTTATATACATTCTCATTTTCAATCACTTATTGCATTTAGCTACTTATTTGAAGGTGGTTCTAGATTCAGATTTTTTGAAAGTGCCGCAAACGGAAGTTATGGCTAGTAACAGCCGCAAGTTGGTTGCTACCTTTTGCTTTGTTTCGTTAATATGAAGGAGGTTAGTTAAGTTGTCTTTAGGTCCCATACCAGAGACCATATAAATACATAAGCGTGAAATATGTACCCGAGCATATGAGCAAAAGCTCATATCACTGTCAAAATTATGGTAAATTATTGAATTCGTTCACCCTACAGTATTAACACACATTACCTATGTATGTATATACAATATACATGTATATACATAATTTGTATTCGACAAATTATGTATATACGTGTATTGTATAATACAGTATACACTGCATCCATGAAAAAAAATGCTCAGCATCTTCACTTTCCATTGTGATTGTTGTGTTAAACAGCAGTTAACTGGACACCCAGAAAATAATTTAATAAAACTACAGAATAGCCGATTGACATGTGCCTATTTTACAAGTTTAACTGAAACAAGTATATGTGAGATGATGAACATGTAGGCAGATAGAAGAAGTTCACAAATAATTTATCCAACAATTTTTGCCTACAACATGTTTCATACAAGTTTTGTACACAACAAGTTTCATACAAGTTTTGTTTGCAACAAGTTTTATACAAGGGAGAAGCAGTGCGGAGTAAACAAAGTCCGCGCGTACGAAGTCGCTGGCAACAGTTAGTGTTTAATATACTGATTTTTATCAGTCCGTTATAAGAACTCATTTAGGAGAATTATTTTAAAAACACTATAAATCCCCGCGTGCAATCTTTTGTCGATCAAATTTTGAACCTGTGATAAATCGAATAATTAAGACTTAGGGCGGCTTGCACCAAAATGCTTAAATGCATTTAGTCCCTTAAACATGTCCAGCAAATGTCAAATCTCCTTAAATGCTGTCACTTTAAACGTATTTAGTGACTTAAAATGATTTAAGCATTTTGGTGCAAGCCACCCTTAATCTAGCAAAAACTGTATCTTTGAATAATCTGCTCACATTATTACGATATTGCTTTAAAAAAATTGAAAACATGAAGTTTTCGTTATGAAACGAATACGCGCCCTTAAATTATACGCGCCCTTAAACATTTCAATTGATTTTTTATATCGCAGGAATCCAAATATAAATAAAACAAAGTATAAAAAGACAATTTATAAAAATCGCACAAACACATTTTCTCTTTTACGCATCAGGTTAGAATAAGGATTGAATTCACAGAAAATGTCGTTTCCAGAGAGGGCTTTTCAGTATATCTAGCTTGTTAAAGCAAATGTCGTTACATGCGACCAGCGGTTACTAGCTCAAAGGAAAATACTTGGGTCACGAAATCAGTGATTGCCAGCCAATTTAATATCTACTACTTCACAAAGAACTTTTGATACAGAGTATCTGCTTGAAAAATAGTTGATAGACGTTAAATAATACTTTCCTTTTTATTTTTTATTGTTTATTTTTTTATTGTTTATTTTTTTATTGTTTATTTTTTTATTGTTTATTGTTATTGTCATGATTGTTGCCTCAGAATTTACCTTAGTATAGTAATTTTAAATGTTGACTTAATAATACATATGGCTAATTGCACTGACCTTGTCTTAGCTTAGGACAGTCTTAACTAGTTACTATGCCAGTTTTAACTAGTTCCATTGTAGCAAAGAACTGCTATGTTATGTGCATTAAAATTTATAACAAATTACCAAAATATATGAGAATGTTGCCAATAAATAAATTTAAAGCAGCTTTGCAATCTTTATTAATTAACAAAGTTTATTATACAGTACAAGAATTTTTCGTAAATTATAAAGATTAATATTAGAACCATGACCTATTATCATTTCTAAGTTCATTCTATCAAATTGTTATTGTCTTTTTTATTATTATTATTTAAATGGATGCTAAATTTGTTGCACGAAATTTGATAGATATTTTGCTACGTTTTTACTTTTCAGGCTATAGATATTTCGTAACATTTGTTAATAATTATAGAGTAGATTAAGTTTATTTTTAGATTACTTAATAATAATGTTATTTAAAAAGTTTGGAAATATTAACCATGACAGGCATATGACGATTGTATAATTATTCTAATTTATTGTTGGTTCAAATACTTAAATTTTTGTGCCGAAGTCATATTAAATTAGTAGTTTTAATTTATAATTATATTTGTTTAAAAAAAAATTGCATGCCAATTTGGTAGAATACGCGGATGTATTATAACTAATGTAAACCTATAAAACTGTACCGTATTCTGAGCAATAAATTTCATTTCATTTCATTTAGTGGTATGCTGTCACATTCTTTTCATTTAAGACAAAAAGTGACAGCATACTACTTAGGATTTTTCTAAGCTAATACAATGTTAGTGCAATTGGTCATTAGTATTATTAAGTCAACATTTATAAATACTATTTAGTATACTCTCCTAAAATATTCAATAGTGGTCAATAATTGACCGAGTTTTATGGTAATGTCTTGGACTGTTCATATATTAGGAGTAGCCTATCCGGCTTAGGTCATGAAGTCCTGGGTTCGATCGCCGGGTCGGGCAAAAGTGTTTTTGAGGTTTTTCGAGGTTTTTTCGAAAACCAAAAATCTTAGTAGCAGCTTGGAGTCTGGCGGAGTGGTGTACTACATTATCCCCTGTTGCGGTTGAGCATATAAAGCTGGTGGTCCCGTTTATTGCTAGAAATAATCGATAAACATAATATGTCGGTAAATACGGCGATGAACACTCATCTAGCAAACCGGTGAACTCGTAACTTGACTTGTTAATACATAGCTATCACTCCCACAATAACCATACTTTTTAAATATTACTTTAATTCTTTCTTGGAAGTTTACTATCTATTTGAGCAAAATCTCTTTTTATTATATTTTATTGGCTACATCTAACCATTAACTATCGTATCCTTCAACATGTTCACTCTCTTACCAGTCAATTACTTTTCATAATTAATTTAAAAAAGAAACTAGCCCAGTGTGTGTCTGGTTTTCCATTGCGTAAGGTTCTGTAATTGTGTATCACGATATTTTTTGTATTATAAGGCAGATTGCTCTCCTGATAGATATAACCATCGACTATAGACACTAAAAATGTTAATGGTACCTTGCTATACTGGTAGCGGGGTTTTTATGCTACATGCATGAGTTTACCGGCTACTTTATCCTCCAAAACGGAGCGCGACAATAACAAGCACTGCCGCTATTGCAGCAGGAATATGTAAGATGGTGGTACCAGACCCGGCCGAGACTATACAAAATTCTACAGTGACTTGCATAGCCAATCGTTCTTCTTTTACGAACTGCCTGGTAAAACGGCAGATTATTCAAAGAGAGTATTTTTTTTATTTCATAAGATAGCAAACAAGCAGATGGGTCCCCCGATGGAAAGAGTCAACCATCGCCTATAGACACCAAAGGTGTTAATGCCACTTGCATAAGTTTACCGGCTACCTTACCCTCCAAACTGGAACACGACAGTGACAAACACTGACGCTATTGCGGCAGGAATAGGTAAAGCGGTCATACCAAACCCGGGTGAGACAATGTAGAACTCTACCACCTAGTAGCCTCGATGTTAGTGACTCGCAAAACCAATCGGTCGCCTTTTACGACCTACCTGGCAGAACGGCAGTTGGCCTATTCTTCAAAGGAGCCCGGGACCAACACGGGGTAAAGTATTAGGAAAGGAACATGATTACAGGTATAAGCAACTCTTTCAACAGACTAAAAAATAAACAAACAATTTTAAGCCATGTGAACTAAGTTACAGGTAACAATTGCTTATGGATATTGAAGAATTATTTTCAAACATGTATTTAGTCAGGTATTATTTCAAGTTAGATGAATGTACCAAACGTAACATTTCAACATAACTTACATTGTATCTTTTGTATCACCTAATGGGGCTGTAGCGGATCTACAATCTAATAAATCTGGCACGCCATTCTATTTCCAGCTTGCATACAGTATAAAGTACAATACCGATCGTTAGAAAGCAGTAATGGTCGGAAATCACCTTTGCCGTGATTTATCGTGCTTTGTCGAGCCCTGCACAATGTGGACCGTTGACCCGGTTAGATATCGTTTAATCTTTCAGAAATACCCCCAAATTACATTAGTGCTGCTGAATTTGATTGAATTTTGTATATTTTTCCACTCGAACATGATAAAAATGATAAGAAATTCTAAAAATTTATACTTTTTTTACTACCTGACCTGCGAAATTTCAATAAAATTTCATCCCATATTTTAGACACCTGGTGGTTGAGTTTTAAAAAAAGCAAGCCTTTATTTGATTAGGGTATTTCGTTAGGTATTTTGCGAGAGTATTTCACTGAATTTCATCAAAATTAGTTTAGTGGTTTAGTCGGAAATTGAGTCAATTGCTAGTGATAATGCCGATAGCTTTTACAGTTACATTGTCAAACTTAAATGCTTTTTTAATAATAAATTTTCGACACTTAATATATTAGTAAAGCTTCTTTTCAAACCGAAATACCACAGTGATAATTATTGTCATTATTCTGCCTAATAGTCATGATGGTGAGTAAATTGCTACTCAACTACTCTTAGAAAACGAAAATATAACTAACCTGGTAACTAAATTAAGTTACAGACAAAAAGTGTATCAACATAGGATAGGAATTAATTTTTAATTTCAGTTTTTTCTATTTTGTATTATTTTTGCTTGGAGCGTTTTTAGATTGCTTGAACCGTTACAGTACATTGCTTGGACCACTACAATACTATTCACCAGACTTCGAGCAAATACTGAATTTTGGATTTTCTATAACAAATTTCGCAAAAACTTAAAAAATAAAATGCTTACAAGTATTTTTGCGCTGCTATCCGTGTGATGAGATAGTGATGCCACTTGCGTAAATTATCGACAATCGACACATCGACACCACACCGACTGGCTATCTTACCCTAGAAATCGCAATACGACAGTGAATAGCAATGTCGTTATTGTGGAAAGAATAGGTAAAGCGATGATACCATACCCAGGCGAGATACTGCAGTACTCTACTATCTAGTAATCACGATGGCAATGACAAGTGCAGTTGCCCATCGTTTGCGTCTTATGTACTGCCTGCCTGAACGGCAGACGCTCGGAATAACATGAAAGAAATTATTAATAAACCAATAATGTATAATTTATGCAGCTAATTTTGCTAACGCTATATACCCAAGTTTTAAATATTAAGAAAGAATCTGCTTTGCCTAAAACTTTTTTTTAAAAAAAGCCTAAATGTTGTCTGGCGGAGATCGATCTGTAGCGATAAGACCGCCTCTGTGTACTCATGCACCTACTTAGTATGGTTGTAAAATATTTAGTATTGTATTTATTGTTGCACAATAAAGTGTATTCATTCATTCAATATCATATTAATACGCAATTCGTATCGCATGCCTGAATCATCACTCATTCTGTTCTGTTATTCTCACGAATGGCTATAACGTAGGATCCTATCCGATTCTGATGATCCATATAGATATCCATGGCTATGAAGCCATTCACAATTTACATGCACACCCTAAAGCCTTCCAACACTCACCTTAGCAACAATTTACCTGAAAACGTTTTTGTTATAGTACTATTTTTCTATAGTCTTAACTTGGACCAAATACAAAATTATGAATGTCCATGTTGCGCAACATTAATTAAGATAAAATCACAACGTTGATTCAAGTCGTTTTTACGAAATTCCCTTAGCTAAACGTAACACGTGAATTCTGACGGACAAAAATTAATACAACCAATTATAGTATACCCTGCATACTAATATTTAATTTCTCCCCTTTCCTGAAATTCAAAGATTAAATGAAAGTAATATCAGATAAGTTACGAATGAAAATAAAACAATATTTTTCTAACATGGCCGATTCGTTGGTAGAGTGACTAACAATTCTAACGATCCAATTATTTAGGATTGGGTTCAATTCCCGATATAAACAAATATTGATGAGCATATATTATGTTTTTATTTGGGTTTGGGTGTATTGATATCATTGAATAACACTCATATCAGAAGCAAATAATTTGCTTACTTTAGGGTTAGATCAATTCGTTTAATTTTTCCTGCGATATTTATGTATTTTTAGGGTTTTGTACCGTCCATCTGTCTGTCTGTCATCAGGTATCTTATAAACAGTGATAGCTAGAATACTGAAATTTTCAAAAAAATATGTATTTCCGTTTCCATTATAACAACAAATACTAGAAATAAAAAAATGAAAATATTAAGGGGGGTACTAAAATAAACGTAATTTTTAAGAATTTTTTTACTCGATCTTAATAAACAGGTAGAAACTTGAGTAGGGATGGAACGGAACCCTCCGTGCGTGAGCCCGACTCACACTTGGCCGGTTTTTTATCATAATATTTTTTACACAATATATACAGGGTAGCAAATAAGAAAATTAATAGAATCGGCAAAAACTTATTTTATTTATTTTATTTTATTTTATTGGGAAGACAAACAATGATACTTAAACAATATAAGAAACAGATGAAAAACTAACCACGATTTATAAGTATTTGTAAGTATTTCCGCATATACACAACTAAACGCTTGTATTAAGTAAATGTTAAACAATAGATTCATAAAATATAACTAAATCTATCGAGCCAAAATATACTTAAAAAAAACTGATTAAAAGATAAAAGAAAAATGAAATTATAATAATTGTAACATAAAAATAATATTTAAGAGTTCACATTCATCCATTTACTTGTTAATATTTTTTAACACTATTAGGAGAAGTATTAAAAAGGTCCAGTTCAGGGCAGTCAAACAAACGCGCATTGAGACTGTTTGCGGCTCTAATAAACAAGGCGTTACGTCTATAGTTAGTGCATCCACGAGATGCACCCAGAAGGGACGGTCGGCGCTTCTCACGTATTATTGATCTAGTGGGCACATTAATTTGTAATAAGGATAATAGATAAGCTGAATCTATCTTGGATTGAGCAATTTTGCCATAAAAAACTACGTCAGCAATCATTCGCCTAGCGTGAAGGGGGAGTATGTAATGCCTAACATATCTCGCCTCGTAGGTGGGATCATAGTTTTAAGTTGAAGAATCCGCATGAATTTAGTCTGTATGGTTGTTATCCTATCTACGTAGATTTTATACCATGGATTCCATACTTATATGAACAAAGTCAATATAAACCAAAAAATTGATAGTTCTGTTTAGCTGTAATATCAAATATAAATTTTCTGGCTCTTTTACTTTCATAATGGTAAGAAAAATATAAATAACATCGCCTTCTTTGACATCTTATCGCCTTTTTATATCAGACTCGCGTATATACCAAAGATGTTAGATAATTTTGCGCTGTTACAGTATATTAGGATGGTGATGCCACTTGTATAAGTTTACCGACTGCCATACCCTCCAAATTGCAACACGAAAATGAAGAGCACTGACATTATTGCGGAAAGAATAAGGAAGGCAATGGTACTATACCTAGGCGAGACGTTGCGAGACTCTACCATTATATGGCAGTGACAATTGAGCACTCTGCTCGCCCGAAACGCCCGTTTACGCAGTAGTGGTCATTTGGATCAACCACTGAACTTTATTTCGAAAAAATGCAACGTAATATCGATGACATAATAAAATGAGCGCAAGTTTATACGCGTGTTTAAATATGTGTATTATTAGCACAAATTAGGTTTAGTAATTAATTCAAAGTTATTAGTTAAAGTTTACAATATTTTTATTTAGTTTATTACGCCAAACTGTTCCGCCTTTTATGACATCTTCATGACTAATATAATTTAAAAATTCTGGCTGACTCGGCAAACGCTGTTCTGTCTTTTTAACTACTCTTATTTTTTCTATATTTTCTTACCTTTTAAATCTTCCCTGGACTTCAACAATTAATTCAAAACCAAAATTAGCCAAATCGGTTAAGCCGTTCTTGAGTTTTAGCGAGACTAACGAACAGCAATTGATTTTTATATATATAGATAGATGACTAAGAGTATCTCAACTTACGTTTTGTATAAAAATTAGGTAAAATCTACTGTGTAAATCTAATGTGGAAAATAAGCAGTGTTGTCAGCTCATAATAAAAGATATTATATTTAATAATTGCATCAGCCTTGAAAATGGCGAAACCAGTTGGCGATACAAACTAAATAAAAATTGTTTTGTGTAATAATACAATTAAATAACAATACAAGTGTATAAAGTTGCTTACTTTAATGTGACGTAATTAAGCCGTAAAGGTTATTTTATGTTACACTACTCATTGAAGACGGGATACCATCTTAACTTACATAGACAGTGTAACTTAAGATGGTATCCCGCTATTTAGAAGTAATTTGGAAAAGATTGTGCCTTTTGGATAGGGCCGATTTTACGAACGTTTACTCGATTCACGTAACAAACCATTAATCGAGTCAAAGCGTTTAGGACCCTTACGCATTTTTTTACATAGTATTATTATGCCGCATCGTAGCACGCACGTTTTGTATTGTGTTTTTGTGTTAAGAGCTTTGAGTATGACGTGTAAATATATCTATGGTTAAGAGCTTAAACTGTTCTTGTTTATTGTGCGAATGCAATGACGTGTATTGTGCGAATGGCAATTATCAGTGAATTTTGCCAAACTTCAACTCAATTGACGTTTCGTTGATTGGGGGAAATTATTATTCACTGACTAGCTGTTGGCCGAGTTTTATTTAAGTTTTATATTAAGTTTTAGATTTGAATTGTGTTCTTTAAATTATGGATTTTGCAAAATAACGTCAAAAACTATAAAACATCGCTCTAAAGATCTTTGAAATGCGTTATTCGGATGGATTTGTACGACATATGTGGTGTAAAATACGAAGTTTGACATATAGCGAGATGACAACGCCACTGTATGTCCAAAGTCTCTGGTAAATCACTCATGTCAACGGATACACATGCATCGTATCATGAAGTACTTGGATATAACTTTACAATGACATTTATTACTTGTATTGTAGTGCATTGAAAGCATTGACTAACCAGAAGATTTAAGAGGCTTGGTCCTTTATGTATTAAGATACGCTATAGTTACATGATCTTATGAAAAGGTTTAGCATAATCACATACCTTAACGCGAAGCTGTTGAGGTAGTGCTCTATTCTCACCTTACCAAAATCAAGCAACATTCGAAAGTAAAAATATCTCTATAATATTCATGTCACATTTATAGAATAATATACAGAGCTTTACTCGGATGATATTTTTTTGTGTAAAACCAGATCATCATGAAGGTGACACTAACCTAGAATAATTTTAACAGTGAAGGACCATCTAAATACAATTTTTTGTCAAAATCATTGAGCTATTTCGGAGAACATGCAAATATACAAGAATTGCTGGTTTAAACTATCGGATAAAAACCTGTGCTTCTGTAACTACCCGCTACATTGAGGTATTTTAAGCTCAAATGAGCATAAACTAGACCTAAGCATAAATTTTTTCAAAATTCCAAAATCTAAATTTTGTTGAAGATAAAAGTATATTTTGAAAACGAAAATCGATTTGATCTTTATAATAGCATTTAAAGCAATTTTCGAGCTCTAAAATGCTTTTAGCTACAAAATGACGACGTAATTTTAAAAAACAATTTTTTTCAAAATTTTTGTCGTTGACTAATCCCAAATCAATTTTCCGATTTTGATTCAATTTACGGTATTTCATGCAGTTTTTGAAAAGAAAAGCTGATCAGATTTTTTAATTAGTCGATATATTAGCTTAATTTCGATATTAAGCTTAAAAGTTGTTTAAAAAATTAAGTCAGAAAAGCTGTAACTTTTGAAAATACGACTCAATTTTGATGTTTGAAACAAGATTTGACGTAGTTTTTTAAGTAATAAAATATTGTAGAATATAAATAAAAAAATTTAGAAGTTATGTCCTCAAACTATTTTTTCAAAATTTTTCAGCAATGATTACTCCCGAACGGATAAACCGATTTTGATGCAATTTACACAGTGGATGCAGTTTTTTGAAGTGTGAAGTAGCTTACTATATTTTGTACTCAATCGATATATTAATCTGGATGTCATATTAACACGCGCACGCGCGCACGCACACGCGCACGCACACGCGCACGCGCACGCGCACGCGCACGCACTCACACACGCACTCGCACACGCGCACACAAGCACATTCACACATGCACAAACGCACAAACCAGAAACACAGACATACGATCGTAATACAGACGTAATCGTGAAAATAGTCGGAAAAGTTTTCTAGGACCTCAAAACGTGGAGATCTATTGAGAACTCTATTTTCGAAAATGGGGGAGAATCCTTAATCTATGTATCTAATGGGAAGTTAAAAACACTCTAACGCGTTTGATATTTTTTAAAGACATTTAAGTTAGTGTAAACTAACTGATTGAAAGAAAAATTCCAATAAGAATTCAGCGTATTCTTATATTGCTTTCTTAGCTATTAGTTTAAATCAGGACTGTGCGACCGTCCCTTCAAAAAATGTTAGTCAACAAATAAAGGTAATTACGAAAACTATTTTTTTGTGATGTGCAATTTTATATTTTACATACTCTTTAATTATACTAGCGCTAGTTCAGAATAGCGATCATAATATGGGATTTTCCAAAATTTAGACTATTGGTCTGTATGACTGTTTCTGTGAAATCGAGCTTAGGAACGAGCAGCGTTAGTTAATGACCTTTAAGCCCACCGTAAGGGTGTCTCTTGTGACACTGAAACTCGGCTTAACGTGAAGTTTTACTGATTAAAGAGAGGGAAGGTCTTCGTCTTCAACGAAGATGCCGTGTTATGTGTTACGTTTGTGTTGGTATTAGTATGATGGAGATCATCAGGGTAGTAAGAGAATTCGCCTCGCGGATATCTTTAGGATATAACATTGATATAAAAAACACAAGATACACAATCAATGTCTCAAAACGTCCTCTAAAAATGAGCGCAATATTTTAAATCGCGCGATTGCGGAATCGCGTCGATTGCGGTACTGTCAATTTTATTACGTTTCGTAAAACAACTATAAGTCTTGCGCTTAAGGTTGGATATGCAAAGGAATATATTTTTGCCATATCTATAACTATGTATGTGAAACTAGGGAGTTTGAGTGTCAGTTTTGTTCGGGACTGTGCATCTTGGATTTTTTATATCAATGGGATATAATCGTCTCAAACGTTGCGCTTCTTTTTTATTAGCCTTCATAACTCTTGCTTCTGATGCCTTTGACAAGAATAAGTGGCATCAAGATATCAGCTCGTTATTAATTCTAGACCAGGGTCTCGAGTTTTTGTAGGTCAAAGCAGCGGGCCACACAGCCGCTGCAGGCGACACTCATAAGTGTATAAATTGTGATATCTAAACTGTGATCAGATCATCAGAAATGGACAGGACGTGACGTGGCTTCCTAAATCTTTCGATTTCGGCCTCGAGCGGGGTATAATCGGCCGGGACCCTTATCAGAGAGTTTGGGTGTCTCATCGCTTTATCAAAGTGGCATTGCGACGTCTCTTTGAAATATTGTTTTAATTTTGATAGATCTTTGTGCATCTTTCTTATCTAGATTACAAACATGCCATGGGCAGCCGGTTAGACGTTTGTTGTTATTTGTAGTTTAATATTTTATCTGCTAATGTTACAGGGTGTGATTAATAATAATATAATAATTTGACATTATGGCATCAATTTGCCGATGGTTGACTTCTTTTGAGTTTAAGGAGCACTTATGCTAAAAAGAGCGACTCTTCCTTAGTACTTAATACATGGTTTTACGCACATTAATGTATTTTGTACTACATGTTTATTATTTTTTGTATAATATAGGGTAGCAAACAAGCTTATGGTTCTCCTGATAGAAAAAGACAATCATCATCTACGGACAGTGGACACCCGACTTTTTGATATTGCGTTGCTATCTATGTGGTAGGAATAGAATAGAAAAATTTATAACTTTATCGGCTACCTTACTGTTCAAACTGGAACATGACAGTGTAGAGTTATTGCGCCAGTAACAAATACGGCGGCGATACCAAAAGCCAGGTGGGACGTTGCAAAACGTTACACTGAGTTTGTAGTCACGATGTTAGTGATATAAAGCAATAACGTAGTTGATTCTTCAAAAAGGACTCGGAAAAACATGGGGAACACTGGGGAAACAGGAGCACACATTTTGTAATATCTGTTTAGATTTAACGTAACTTTATTATATTATATACGAGCTGACCCGCGCAGCTTCGCCCACGATTATATTAATAAGCCGTCCAAATAGCTTTTAATAAAAAATTCATCCCCAATTTCAGCCCTCCAGGGACAGATTTTTGACAAAACCTATGTTTGAACCTGGATCTTCAACTATATCCATACCAAATTCATGAAAATCGGTCCAGCGGTTTAGCCGTGAAAGCGTAACAGACAGACAGACAGACTTTCGCATTTATAATATGAGTATGGAAGTATGGGTTATATTCTTCCCCGTATTGGTCGCGAGCTCCTAAGAAGACAACTGTTGTTCTGCCAGGTAGGTCGTAAAAGACGACCGATTGGCTTTACGAGTCACTGCCATCGTGACTACTAGGTGGTAGAGTTATGCATTGTCTCGCCCGGGTCTGATACTACCACCTTCCCCATTCCTGCCGCAATAGCGTCAGTGCTGTCGCTGCCGTGTTCCGGTTTGGAGGGTAAAGTAGCTGGTAAGCCTATGCATATAAACCTCGCCACAAGATAGCAACGCACCATTAACATCTTTGGTGTCTATAGACGGTGGGTGTAAGCTTTCCATAAGGCGACCCATCTACTTGTTTGCTATCTTATGATACATAAAAAAAAAATATCATCAAATTGAGCGCGGTTGCTAACAAGCCTCAATCTTCTCAACGCCAGAGCGGTACGGGTTTCGGCATAGACAAATGTCATTCTGTTCTTTTTAATTTTTTTCTTTATAATTGTAAAAATATATTTTATTCTATATTACAAATAGCAAATAAGCAGATAGCTCACCTGACGGAATAATAAAATCAATGCCTATAGACACACAAGATAATGGTGGAAGCTATGCGTATTGCTGAATGTTAATGCAACGTGTGTAAGTTTAATCCAGCGTATTTGTCTCGGGCTCCTTTGAAGAATAGGCCAACTGCCGTTCTGCCAGGCAGGTCGTAAAAAGCTACCGATTGACTATGCGAGTCACTACCATCGTGACTCATAGGTGGTGGAGTTCTGCATAGTCTCACCCAGGTCTGGTACCACCGCCTTTCCTATTTCTCCCACAATAACGTCAGCGCTTGTCACTGTCATGTTCCGGTTTGGAGGGTAAAGTAGCCAGTAAACTTATGCATGTGGCATTAGACCTTGCCACAAGATAACAACGCACCATTAACATATTTGGTGTCTATAGACGATGGTTGACTCCTTGCATCAGGAGACCCATCTGCTCGTTTGCTATCTTATCCAAACCGAAGCCCGACAAAGACGAGAATTGATGAATTATAGGTAAGGCGGTGTTATCAAAACCTGTGCGAGACGTTGCAGAACTCTGCCAACTAGTAGACACAATAGAAGTCATAGTTCTTAGAGCCAGTCGTTCATCGTTCACTCACCTGGCTGGATGGTAGATGATCTTTTCTTCAACGGGGTGCTGGACCAACATAGAGAAAAGGGATTTCAATCCCTTTCCTTCTAAAAAATTATTCAAAAATTCGAGAAAAAAATAACTTTTATCAATGATGTAAAAAAGTATAGATACTTTGTCTGCATTCCATAATAGCATTTTGAAAGCAAAGTAATTACCTAACCTTCATGTACTTATATGCACTTCACATGTTAAAGATACAACATATACAGATATAGTTACAAATACGCTTATGTTTTAAAACGCCGCGCAGTAATATTAGCGTAAGACCTTTCTATCAGTAAAATATCATTGACTTTTATTGAAGTATATTAAGCAACTTAATGGAAAAGCTAAAATTGGTTTGAATGCGTACATTTCTTTTTAATGTTATTAAAAATTCCAAAATTGTAACCAATAACATATAATATCATTCCATCACATCGACATAAAAGTTTCATGACCAATAATTTTTCTTTTCATGGTTTTATAGCCGAAATTTTATTACAGCCATCATTGTTGCTATCATCAAACTTCGACCTGTCTTTATGAGACAATATTGTAAAAATAATAATTTTAGTATTAACCTTTAAATTTAGAATGTAATAGGTGCCCTGGGCTTTCAATTACAAATTACACACGTAATCATAGAATCATTTTTTAACTTCCCGCTTCTTTAGTAGACTAAGAAAGTTACTTTTGTTTTCAAAATTTGAGTTCTCATCAGTTGTTTTCAGGTCGTGAGAACATTTTTCAACTATTATCACTTTAACGTCAATATGTCTGTATGCGTCTGTGTATGTAAACATCTCATAACTTTTGAAGGGCTTGACCTATCACAATGTGGTTGATGCCATTCGAATGGTTTTTGGCAAAAATATTTCCTAAATATCTGACCGGATGGTTGTGCAGATTTTGAAATTTTTTTAAGGAAACATCAAAAAAATTAGGAAAAACAATGGTTTTTAAAATAATTTCCAAATTAACGTAACTGGTTGATTATAAAAACGTATCAGATATATTTTTAAAAATGCGTTCAATGCCGGAAATTGCATCAAAATTGGTTTATTCGTTCAGGAGTTATCGTTACTGAACAATTTTGAAAAAAATGTTTGCGACATGACTCCGGGATTTTTTTGACATTAAATTTTTGACCTATCACCAACAACTTTTAAAACAACCACATTATGTTGTTTGCAACAAACTTACTTCTTATTTTTAAATTAACTTTCAGGCTAATATACTGATTTATATAAAAATCAAATTATTTTTTTTTCCTTAAAAAGCTACGCCACCGTAAATTGGATCAAAATTGGTGGATTTATTTGGAATTTAGCAATGATAAAAAATTGTTGAAACAATGTTTTTCGATATAACTCTAACTCTATTTTCTGAAATTTTACACCTATCGATTATTAAGCCGAAACAACATTTTAGATCTCAAAAATTGTGTTGAATGATAAAAATCTATTATCGATTCCAAAACATACAGCTTTTTAAAAATCAAAATACTGTTGTTTTTAGCAATCTTTAGATTTTTGAAAATTTCAATTATTGTAGTTTCAGGGATAGTCTGCAGGGTCAACCGTTTTACAAATTTTTATAAGATAGCAGACAAGCAGGTGGCTTTCCTGATGGAAAGAGACGACCACTAAATATGTTAATAGTGCGTTGCTCTCCATATGGCGGAACGTTAATGTGACTTACATAAGTTCACTGGCTACCTCACCCTCCAAACTGAAACACTACAATGACAAGCAATAACGCTATTGCGGCAGGTAAAGCTAAGTCCCAGGAGGAACAATGCAGAAATCTATCACCTAGTAACCGCGATGGCAGTGACTCGCATAGCCAATTCGTAACCTCTTACGTTCTATGTGGCAGAACACAGATGGTCTATTCTCCAAGGGAGGCTCAGAGCAACACGGGGCAAAATACGTTTTGTCTCATTTGACCACCTCATTAATCGAATGGTTAGAGTTGAGACTTGGTTCGATTCCCGACACGGACAGGCTTTTGTGTAGCAATCATATAAAGTATTTGTATTAATCATAGACATTTGTACTAGGGGTCTCCGTATTAAATGAAAACAGAATTTCATTACTTGTTAGTAATCAATATTTTTCAATTACCAAATTGACGTGTTTGACGCCCCCTCGCTTGTTAGTTACCCGATTCGAGGTTTTTCGTGAAAGCAAAAGATGGGCGTCTCGTTAAGATGAAGCTGTTTATAAAATTCAGCTGGTTAAGTATAAAAATATTCCTGGGAGTACGGTTTAAGACTGATTTTACTGTCATGCTAACTGCACGCTGACGGTCGACGCTGATTGATGTAGCCTACGGCCGTCAGCGCTGAGCAGTCAGCGCAACTCTTAAATGCTACCTATGAGCACATATACAGAGTGACTGTTAGTAAGATTAGGGGCTTCATTTTTGACCAATATTTCTCTAAACATAAGTGAAATGTGGATATTGTGTTCTCTAGTACGCGCTAGTCGACATCAACGACATGCCGCCGCCACCCCCCGCTATTTTGTGCTGATAGCGCGCTATGCGCACGTGCGTCTGCGCGATGTCCAAGTTTGACGCAGTTAAATATAGGATTCTCGGTAAACTGTTTACTAAGAAGTATTTTAATTTTTTTTTTCTCATCATATATTATTGCCAATTTCTTAAATATTGAAGTCACGTCCTTAAATATTGAAGGTAACTCACCAGTCAGTCTGTATATTGACCCATTAGCGCCGACCATCAGCTTGCGGTCAGCGTGACACTAAAATCAGCCTAAGTGTTATATTGCTATTAAATCGGAACAGGCCGTGACTGTAGCATATAAATTCCACGAAGAAAGAAGATTGCAAACTTTAAATAAAAAACCCTTGGTATTATTTTATCCTATTATAATCATTAAAAAACCACCCGTGTTAGTCCGGGCTCCCTTTAAAGGATAGACCATCTGCCGTTTTGTTAGGCAGTATGTAAGAGGCGAATGATTGGCTATGCAAGTCACTACCATCGTGACTACTAGGTGGCAGACTTCTGCATTCTCGCGTCCGATTTGGTACTACCGCCTCAACTATTCCTGCCGTAGTACATAAATACATAAAACCATATATAAACAAGATTGGGTTTCCGCGACTTGTCGTAATATTTTTCTTGCAAATCCTTAAAAATGTTTTATCCTATTATAATTATTTTAACTAACGATCCTGTGGCCAAATTCGATCATAGACAATGCAATAAAATCTCTTTTAAGTTTGAAAACTGACAGCTGTTAAGAAAATAGCATGCATGTGTGTATAATATCACGTGTGTCACTTGAATGTTGTGTGTAATGTTTATTTTAAATAATTTAATCTTTGAGTATATACCTCCAAAGAGAGTATTCCTAAGCAATTGACAATTAAAAATGTCCTCAGAAAAATCTGCTTATATGAAATGTCAACGAGTGTCACTTATGTACTTACAGTAATCAAGCCACGCATACTAGCGTGGTTGGTGTGCCCAACCTTAATTTTTTGGTACCCCTACCCCTGCTTTCAATATAAAAAGTGAAGGTTAAAGTAAATATTAAACATCCGTATTTAATTTAAATACCTAGATATAATTACAAAGAACACGCATGAATTATTATACGATTTGGAACTTGTAGTTTTTGCAGGAAATGTAACTTAAATTTGTCACCCCGTTGGACGAGTGGTTAGCGACCCTGACTAAGCAATGGACAGGGCTCAGGTTCAATCCCCAACTGGGAAAAGCATTTGTGTAATGAGCATAAATGTTTATATTTCCGGGTTTGGGTGTTTCTTAAATATATTCTAGTATTAATATATGTATTTCTACGTATAAGTATCTTTGACTAACACCCATAACACAAGCAAAATAATTTGCTTACTTTTGGGTTAGATCAGTCAGTGTAATTTGTCCTGTGAATATTTATTTATTTATTTAACTAGTGTTAGGTTCGTTTTTAATAATTGACAGTTTGACGTACATAGATGTTTATTATTTTAAGACAGACAGCAGAATGGGGCGAGTAGGCCGGTACAAGGCATTTTATAGTATAACAGTTTTACAATAATTAAAATAAGGGTAGATTGAAAAATGTCGACTACAACCAATCAGAACAGATGGCACCACTTCCAAGTTTATAATTTGGTACAAAGTTGTTTACTAGGATTCAACGATGTTGCGGAAGTGGCGCCACTGTAGTGCAGGTTTTAGTAAAAATAAATTCTAATATCTATTATGCGAGATAAATGCTATAAACGAATATTAATATTACATTCAAGTACTATTTCCATTTTTATTAATATCATTACATAGTATAAAACAAAGTCGCTTTCTCTGTCTGTTCTATGTCCTTATGTCCCTATGTATGCTTAAATCTTTAAAACTACGCAACGGATTTTAATGCGGTTTTTTTTAATAGATAGATTGGTTCTTGAGGAAGGTTTTAGTGTATAAACCTTTCCGATATTCCCACGAACAAAAGCTGCGCGGGTGAAACCGCGGACAGGTCGCTAGTTACAAATAAATATCGCACTTGTTCGCATCAAAATCGCACTTGGTGTAGTTTACTGTCCTCCTGGCACAGATTACTTTACAAGTCTCGAAAATGCATTAGATATGATTTCTATAGATTATACCCACACCATCATAATGGGCGATTTTAACACTGATTTAATAAAAAATTGTTCAAGGTCTCAACGGCTCCGTGATCTAGTTATGTCAGCTCACCTGTCAATCCTGCCCTTAGAGGCAACACATAGGAATATTCATACTGCGGATACTTGGCTAGACTTGATCTTGGTATCCTCTCTCAACCATGTCATCAAACATGGTACCATTATTGCACCTGGTTTTTCGTTACATGATCTGATTTTCGTTTCATATAAAATTAAGCCTCCCAAACGTGTCCCTGTAACTGTGATGATGCGCAACTTTAAGAAAATTAACTGGGAATCTTTACAGAACGATGCTGCGTGCATTGACTTTAAAAGTCTTTATGAGGCAAGTGACATTGACACTATTCTAAATTTTGCTATAATGAAGTTATTCGATAAGCATGCACCTCTTAAGCTGACTAAATTAAAGCGACCACCTGCTGGATTACAACCGCAGTTCGTTCGGCGATGACTAAACGTGACAGGGCTTTCAGAAAATTTAAGAGAAATAAGACCGATATAAATTGGGAAGCTTATAGAGTTGCTCGTAATAGATGTAATCAGATGGTCCGGACTGCAAAGCGTAAATTTATTCACGATAGCATAAATGATTCTTCCACACCAGAAATTTGGAAATTTTTAAACTCCATTGGCCTAAACAGCAAAGTTTCTTCATTTGACGTAGATCAATTTCCTCTAGATGTACTAAACAAACAATTCGCTGATATAGAGCCACTAGACCTTAAAATAAAATATATAAAAATAAATATAAATACTATATGTGAAATAAACTCAATGAACCAAATTCTGCCTTCTGGTGATAACTTTTCATTTAGCTTAGTTAGTGAGGATGATGTAGTTAAATCAGTCAGGGCTATTAAATCTAATGCTGTTGGTTGTGACGGGTTGGGGCGAAATCTGATTGTTCCTATTATAGATCACCTTGCTGCATGTATAACCCACATTATTAACTACTCTCTCCAAACTGGCGTTTTTCCTGCAGCATGGGGTCGAGCTTTCATTATTCCTCTTCCTAAAATAAGTCATCCATCCCTACCATCTCATTTCAGGCCTATCTCCATTTTACCTTATCTTTCCAAAATCCTAGAAGCAGTTGCTTATAAACAAGTATCTGCTTATATTTATAACAACGATATTCTTAGTCCCTTTCAATCCGGCTTTCGCCCTGGTCATTCCACCACTACTGCTTTACTGAAGGTAACAGAAGATATCAGGGAGGCTATGGAAAATAAGTTGGTCACAGTTCTTGTTTTGATTGATTTTTCTAACGCCTTTAATACTGTTGACCATGACATCTTATTATCCATACTCCGCCATCTGAAATTTTCATCAACAGCATTGAATTGGTTCTCTACTTACCTCCGTAAACGTCATCAGGCTACTCGTAGTGGTCAATCTCTCTCTGGATGGCTTGAATTGGTAGCTGGGGTACCACAAGGTGGTATTTTATCTCCACTGCTCTTTTCTATCTTCATTAACTTTCTTACGCGGTTGCTACATTGTCCATTCCACTTTTACGCTGACGACCTGCAGCTCTACGAGCATACCAACGTAAATGATTTGGGGCGTACAATATCTAAAATGAATGGTGTCCTGGAAGAGTTAAGGATCTGGGCCACTAAATTCGGAGTTAAAGTCAATCCATCGAAGTGTCAAGCGATTATAGTCGGTAGTCAGCGACAGTTGGTTAAGGTTGACATGGATGCGATTCCCGCAATAACATTTAATAATAACACAATTAAATTCAATTCTATTGTTAAGGACTTAGGCATTCACATTGATAGTAATCTCAATTGGTCGTTCCATACTGCTGAACTATGCCGAAGGGTTACGTGTACATTAAGGTCCTTAAATCGTCTCAGAAACTTTTTACCTTATAAGACTAAAGTTTTATTAGTTCAAACTCTTATATTACCCCTTATGGACTATGGAGACGTTTGTTTAATGAATATCTCAACCGACCTTCTTTTAAAACTTGAGAGGCTACTTAATCAATCTATTCGCTTTATATTCTGTTTACGTAAGTTCGACCGAATCTCTTTTTACCGTAAGCAGCTTCAGTGGTTAACAATTGCTGAACGCCGCGAACATAGGATCTTGAGCACCTTGTATACCATACTTTTCAATCCTCTCTCACCGCAATACTTAAAATCTAAATTCCAATTTCTCTCCAACACGCATAATTTAAATCTTCGATCTACCGATACGCTGACTTTAGCCATTCCCCTACATCGCTCTAATTTTGTATCAACATCATTTACAGTGCACGCCTCGCGGCTGTGGAACAATTTACCACTGTCGTTGCGACAGGCTGATTACAAGTTCCAGTTTAAAAAGCAACTCAAAGCTCACATGCTGAATCGCAAATAATTTCATGTTACGTAGTTATATGGTTTATACGCATTCTATTTTATTTTTAATTCCAATAACTGAAGTATTATAATCTAGTATATGCAAATTTGACATGATTTTATATATTTGTATATGTATGTATATGCATATGCTTATGTATGTATGTGTATCTTATATATGTATATGTATGTATGTGCATGTGCTTATGTATGTATGTGTATCTATCTATATATGTGTATGAATATTTAAAGATGTATGTATGTGTATGATGATAATAATAAAATATATAAAGTTCAATGGCACCTTTACACCTTCATTCTGTTGGCCCAAAGGTTGACTGGTGGATAATGCCAATAGGCATTAAGTTCGCCTTTTGTACGAAAATGTATGATTTTGGTGTACAATAAAGTTAAAATAAATAAATAAATAAATAAATATACCCAACACTAGTGATCTCGATGTTAGTGACATATGTTGAGCCCATCGTTCGCCTTTAAGAACTGAATGGTAGATGGTATATTCTTCAAAGACGAGGGGAAGGTAAAAGGTTTAACACACTTTTGTCTCGAAGTAGCTATATATCTATAAATATATACACATATGTATTTGCGGATGTCACTTCAATTTTATTCAAAGTGAAAAGACGATGTAGTAAGTATGTAGAAGTATGAAGAATTATATATGAAGCAATATAAAACTGAATGGAAATAATCTGATTATACTATGTACCACGTTTACTAGGTAGTAGAGTTCTGCATTTTCTCGCCCGGGTCTGGTACTACTAAATACTGGAATAAATTTAATAAAATCACCCAAAACCAGAAATAAAAACATTTATGCTCATATATGGGAATAATATAGTGCTCATAACCGAATTAATAAGAGATCTATATATTATAGAAAATATTATTATAATGTTATTACAAATCTCTCATCTCAATCTTCTTTTATACATATATTTCTATGTACTGGTATAAAAACTAACTTAATTGATATTTCACTTCAACATTTCAAATAATTTGCTTACATAGCGAATAGTATCTTTTATATAAGCGGACCCGGCGTACGTTGTTCAGCCTTTTACTACTCCTATTTTTTCTATATAATTAATATATATATATATATATATATATATATATATATATATATATATATATATATATATATATATATATATATATATATATATATATATATATATATATATATATATATATATATATATATATATATATATATATATATTCTTAGTCTCGCTAAAACTCGAGAACGGCTGAACCAATTTGGCTAATTTTGGTTTTGAATTAATTATATAGAAAAAATAGGAGTAGTGAAAAAGGCTGAACAACGTTCGCCGGGTCAGCTTATATAATACTATTCGCTATGTAAGCAAATTATTTGAAATGTTGAAGTAAAATATCAATTAAGTTAGTTTTTTTTTTACCAGTACATAGAAATATATGTATAAAAGAAGATTGAGATGAGAGACTTTTAATGACATTATAATAATATTTTTTTTGCAGCCTTTATATGAAAAATCTTTGATAACGTTTTATTCTATTACAATTATCAAAATACCAACAAAAAATGTATAAAAATACAAATATAAATATAGACAAATTACAAGAATTCGTCCAAGTACAATTATATTATAGTTAATCTATAGCTATATTATTAATATTATAAATGCGAAAGTTTGGATGTATGGATGGATGTTTGTTACTCAATCACGCAAAAACTACTGAATGGATTTGAATGAAATTTGGCACACAGGTAGATGGTGGCCTGGAATAGCACATAGGCTACTTTTTATCCCGGAAAAATTAAGTGGTCCCGTGGGATTTGCCAATAACTTTTATAATACAGCGGGCTGCACGCTGTATTATAAAAGTAAGTATTCTATAAGTAAGCAAAATGTTTAAGTGTTAGTTTTAATGCTAGTATGTACTAGAAATACATATATAACATATTGACTGCCCCGTTAATCCAGTGGTTAGCGAACTAACTATAAATTGATGGGGCTTCAATTCCCGTTAGAGACAAACATTTTTGTAATGAGCGTATTATAAGAAGATCAGAGTGGTGTGAAGCAAAACACAGTCGGTAATCTTTAATCTGTATACTTTGCTGCTCTATATCCAAAAAACAAAAATTTTCTCAATCTCATCTCAATATGAGGGAATACAAAGAGCATTTGGGGAACATACTTTTTCTATTCCCTCCAGTGTTTCAACTGTTATATTTGATTACGCAGCAAACTTTCCTACGGGTTTTACACGAGTTCAATGATGATGGCGTTGCGTAGTTTTAAAGATTATGGACATAGGGACATACAGAGATAGCGACTTTGTTTTATACTATGTACTATGTGTATGATGTATTATCACGTATATCACATGAATGTAGTGTGTGTAATGTTTATTATTGTTAATGTAATGTATTTCTAATGCATACCTATTGTTTACAAGTATTAAGTTTCTGCGATCATCCACAATATAAACTATAACTGAGGAAAATTACGTTCTTCGCCATTCGCGTGATTGTCGTTAAAAATTATAAAAAGTTTTTGCTTCGAGTATTAATATATAGATAAAGAAAGGTAATCTTACCGCCTGTAAAGCGAATATCCGTTAAATTGCTATTACATCGCAACAGGCGGTAGCGGCATCATATAACTTTAACAAAGGAGCAAGATTGAATTTTCAAGCCTTGCAGTAATATTTTCCTTGCAACTTTTAGATAAAGATCCCTTGATAGAACTTTGTCCTTTACTAATCTATTTTTTTCTTGCTATATATTTATATGAATGTACATACATTCTGAAACTACCATTTTGAAACCTCCGATGCATAAGGTCGTAATGCCTTTTTATTGAAAATTCATATTTTACATTATCGTAATTACGTATACGAGTTTTATAAATTCCTCAAATTTAAAATTACTTTTAATTACCTGTAATTTAAATTTAAAAAATACTTTTAATTAACAAGTTTTAGAAAGGCTTATGTTCGTATATTTTCGAGTAATGACAAAAATAAACTTAAACTAAAAAACTGTATACGACATGCGTCGGAGGTGTCGATTTATTTATTTTTAATTTGTATATACACTAGCGATCGTCTTGTAAAATTCGATCATAGACTAAACAATATAATTTCTTTTAAGTTTGGCAACAGACTTTAGTATTGTCTGTAATTAATGTAATGTGTGTAATGTTTATTTATGTTAATTTAACGCATATTATTTAAAAATATTAGGCTTCTCCAGTCCTCCGCAATGTAAACTTTAATTGTGTTAAATTTTTAAACACATACATACTCTATCGTTTACATGAGTGCATTAAAAAAGGGTACAAAATTATTGCTTAACGTATTAACATATAGATATTATAACATTTATAGTCTCGAAACCTAAACAGAAAATTTCAGTTTTTTTTTCGAAACTATAAAATTTACACACAACACTGCAATATCTGACTCTCGAATTCCATGTGTCTAAATTACATCTTCAATTGTTTATACAAAAAGAAAAATTTAACACATTTGACGGCGTCCAAAACATTGCTACAGAGTATAAAATTGTTCGTTTTAAGGTTTCAACGTAAACTAGGAACCCATATAGTTTCGCAATCTAGTTCAAAGATCCTTAGTACTAGAAAGCTGTAATTTGGCATGAATTAAAACATATTAGTAACGGCAATAAAGTCTTGCATTTTTTTAGGGTAGCTCCTCTCTAAGTGAAGTAGAGATGTTAATTTTATTCTTGTTTACCCCATTGTGTGGGGTATCGTTGAATAGGTTTTTAAAAATTATTCCAGGTTTTTAAAAACAATTTTACGATTAAGGGAGTCGTTTGTGATTTTTGTTACAGCCAAGTGTCGCCCCGCCCCACTTAGGTAAACCGTTTGTTTTTGGGGGTGAGAAAAAATTCACGCTAGTAGTAAATATAATGAAATTGAAAAAAAAAACTATCACGGCTTAGAAGGCTTCACAAGTTTTTGAATAATAGTGACCAAGTTATAAAATGCACTTGAAGTTTTTATAGGCGGTGAACCTGTGGTACGTATATATCCGCTATTGACGTTAAATAAGTTCCATTTTTATAGTATGAAACAATAAAAACCTTCTTTTTAGTCCCCATCGTTACAATAGACCACTTCGGAACCCTACCTTGCACATGGCCCGACACGCAATTTCTTAGAAATTGAAGTGAGAAAAGTATTTTGGTACCGACAAATAGACTAACTTTCACAGTACAAATGTCTTGAATCGTTATTGATTTTCGGAAATATCTATCAACTCCGTATGTCTCAAAATCAATTAATGTTTCCAAGTTCCAAACAACAATTAATCTAGAATCTCTTCGGTCCTAGTCCTATTAATCAAAACTTATTTTATTCGAAGTTAAAGCATGGTTTACATTTATATGGCGAACTTTTCTATATATTTAATATGTGAATTAAAAACTTTTTTCTACTACTATTACGGGGATGGAGGAATATGAAATTTGGAACAGTTTAAATTTACATAGTGACGAAATGCAGAAACCTAATATTTTTATATAATATGCAATATAATTTTTATGTAACGTGTGGCGTAATGACTATTCTTGACATTCACATTTTGATATATTTTTGATGACATGATTTTAATAATTGATTTTGATAGGTTTTTTTTACGGTTATTCCGATATTACCTTGAAGAATTCACCCTAGGGTAAATTCCGGGAAACATATGTCCTAAAATTTACCCTATGCTAGGTTAAAAAATGGATTTTACTTTGGATTCTTATTGCGATTTTTCACCCTAAGTACAGTCAGTGTGTCTATTTATAATATCTTTATGATTTTTATAGCATAAATTGATTGTTGTCGTTATATTTTGATTGTTGTCGTTATATTGATTCTTGTCGTTATACCCGGCTAAACGGTGCGGAATAGCACCAACCGTGAGAGCCAATAAAACAAACAAAAGAACAGTTTTTTTTTCACTACATATATTTTTCTATTACATTTACAACTTCAACCCAAAATTGACCAAAAGTTTGTACAGTTAATCCTATTAATAATTTTCGTAGTACTGATGGTTGGTGCCTTAGACATAAGGAATCAGAATAATGACAATAATAAATTCATCAGGTCGACAATAATTATTGTTTTTATGTGTGCTCTATATCAAGTGTATTAAAAAAACTTTAGTCAAGTGTATATTATGGAGGTGATAAATAGGAAGTGAGTATAGATAAAAAATCCTATTATTCACCCAGTTTAAGGTAAATTCTCAGACATACGTTTTCCAGAATTCACCCTAGGGCAAATTCTCTAGGGTAACAGATTGAAAAAACCGTTTCTTTATATCATTGATAACAACTTGTATTATTTTTACTAAAATTATATAATTATTACTTTTGACATTTACATTCGAAATCATCAATTAACTTTAGATGTTTCTATTATAATAATTCAGAATTTTAAATAATTTAAGGTATAAGCTAATATATTTAAATTATTTCTTTTTTTCTATAAAACGTTTTTTTCTGTGATGATAATTTTGACGTTCAAAAAATGTATTTTAAATACTCATTTTGAATAAGAATATATTCTATTCAAATAGAAATACTAATGTATTAAATTAATAAAAATAAACATTACACACACTATATTAATTTGATATTAAAACATATGTACTATTCAGATAACTGAAAGAACCTATAAGCCATAAGGCTTAGTCTGTTGTCAAACTTAGACAACATTTTATTGTTTAGCCCAGAAAAGCTTAGACTATTGTCAAATTTTAACCACAGGGCGATCTGTAGTTTAAATTAAACGAAGCAGCCATTATAGGAAAATCGTTACAATAATGTTTTTTGCAATTCCAATAATTTTTTTCGAATGAATTTCTAATAATGGTTGCAAGTAATCAGAAACATTGCATACGTTGAAGACTCTTCGCCTAGTTCACGTTTTCGTAACACATATCGTTACGTATCAATCGTTCACATTTTACGAACTGCCTGGCAGAACAGCAGAAAGTCTATTCTTCAAAATGAGCCCAGATAAATACGGGATAAACGGGTTCTACAAAACTAGTTTGCTTACAAAAAACGCACGTTATGTTCAACATGTACAAAAGAATTCATACACAATAAAGCAAATGGATACCCAGCTTAACATGTCGATCCATTACACGAAGATTAAAGTTCCGTGTCTCGGCCATCATGTGTTCAATCAGGATACCAATGAACTTCTGTCATGCAATCAAAGACAAGGACGGCTGCAAATGCAGTGTAAACGATAGAGATAGCTGCATTCGTTAAACGATTTGCTGCTTTGAAGTTAAGCTTCGATATGCCCCTCCTAAAGTTATAAAACCTGATGTGTCAATTTGGGAAAATATGTTTCGATTTAATATGCAAGAAAGATTATAAATAGATATATAGATATATTAAAAGATTATATAAAAAACTATGCTATTACATATTTTAAGTAATCTTTTCCTCCTTTAATATCGTAAATCGAATATAGTATAGGTTCAAGCTTATGCTATATTCGATTTACCAATGCAACAATCAGATGGATCTTCAGATAAAAATATAACTAACGCCTATAAATAAATAATAAATAAATAAATATTGCTGGAAAATAACACGAATTGATCTAACCCAAAAGAGCGCAATTTATTTGCTTGTGTTATGGATGTTAGTCGACGATTCTAATACATTGAAATACATATGTAAATACTGTTACATACATAATAAACACCCAAACCCAGAAATACAAACATCTTTGCTCATTACACAAATGTTTGCCCTGTCTGGAATCGAACCCGAGCCCCTTCGATTCGCAGTTAGGTTCGTTAACTACTCGACCAACGGGGCGGTCATAACGGGGCCTACAGACACCAGAGGTATAATCACCGTAAGTGATGTAGATTTTTATGGCTCTACTGATGGAAAGATAAACCATCGCCTATAGACACCAAATAAGTAAATGGGGTATTGCTAATGCTATCCGTGTGGCGGGGTGGGCGATTAGTGGGCAATTCAGAAATGTCTTTTTTCAGTTTTCTAACAAAAATAGCGAAAGTGAAGGGAAAAAGTGCCCGGTTGGCGATAGACTGGCCACCTTTCACATTGTGCGTCTAAGTATCTTCGGCTAATCGTGGGTGTACGTACTTGTTATTCCTCTGCCGACCTCTTCGGGGATACGGGCGTGAAGATACTATCAAAGTATGGACGAAAACAAATACTCTTAAAGTTTCGCGATTTATTGTAGGTGTATTAGGTAGTTAAATCCGGCTAAGTTCGAGTCGGATTACGTGTAATACAGTTAGTTCTGTAGTTGCCCATTATAATAATGCGGACTAGAAGAGGGTTTTATCCTTATATATATTATGCCAATAACACGTATGTCATATATCCACTTTTATTTTTCCAAGTACATTTTGTAAGTTTGTCGACTATTACTTGTATTTTTTTGACACTCAATTCACAAACGAGTCTATTGGTCAAAAAGATTTTTTACTAACCCGCAATATTTTTAAGACATATCCAACGTCACCTCACACCACGGTGTATGCAAAAGAAATCCCCACTCTACATGTGGAGGCGGTACCCTAAAAAAATTTTTCAGCAGTTTATATATTAACCTTTAAATTTAGAATGTAATAGGTCCCCTGGGCTTTCAGTTACAACTTACACACGTAATCATAGAATCATTTTTTAATATCCCGCTTCTTTAGTAGACTAAGAAAGTTACTTTTGTTTTCAAAATTTGAGTTCTTATCAGTTGTTTTCAGGTCGTGAGAACATTTTTCAACTATTATCACTTTAACGTCAATATGTCTGTATGCGTCTGTGTATGTAAACATCTCATAACTTTTGAACGGCTTGACCTATCACAATGTGGTTGATGCCATTAGAATGGTTTTTGGCAAAAATATTTTCTAAATATCTGAACCGGATGGCTGTGAAGATTTTGAAATTTTTTTAAGGAAACATCAAAAAAATTAGGAAAAACAATGGTTTTTAAAATAATTTCCAAATTAACGTAACTGGTTGATTATAAAAACTTATCAGACATATTTTTAAAAATGCGTTCAATGCCGGAAATTGCATCAAAATTGGTTTATTCGTTCAGGAGTTATCGTTACTGAACAATTTTGAAAAAAATGTTTGTGACATGACTCCGGACACAACAACTTTTAAAACAACAACATTATGTTGTTTGCAACAAACTTACTTCTTATTTTTAAATTAACTTTCAGGCTAATATACTGATTTATATAAAAATCAAATTATTTTTTTTTTTCCTTAAAAAGCTACGCCACCGTAAATTGGATCAAAATTGGTGGATTTATTTGGAATTTAGCAATGATAAAAAATTGTTGACACAATGTTTTTCGATATAACTCTAACTCTACTTTCTGAAATTTTACACCTATCGATTATTAAGCCGAAACAACATTTTAGATCTCAAAAATTGTGTTGAATGATAAAAATCTATTATCGATTCCAAAACATACAGCTTTTTAAAAATCAAAATACTGTCGTTTTTAGCAATCTTTAGATTTTTGAAAATTTCAATTATTGTAGTTTCAGCGATAGTCTGCAGGGTCAACCGTTTTACAAATTTTTATAAGATAGCAGACAAGCAGGTGGCTTTCTTGATGGAAAGAGACAACCACTAAAAATGTTAATAGTGCGTTGCTATCCATATGGCGGAACGTTAATGTGACTTACATAAGTTCACTGGCTACCTCACCCTCCAAACTGAAACACTACAATGACAAGCAATAACGCTATTGCGGCAGGTAAAGCTAAGTCTCAGGAGGAACAATGCAGAAATCTATCACCTAGTAACCGCGATGGCAGTGACTCGCGTAGCCAATTCGTAACCTCTTACGTTCTATGTGGCAGAACACAGATGGTCTATTCTCCAAGGGAGGCTCAGACCAACACGGGGCAAAATACGTTTTGTCTCATTTG
The DNA here is from genome assembly GCA_036924255.1 of Apodemia mormo. Lineage (NCBI taxonomy): Eukaryota > Metazoa > Arthropoda > Insecta > Lepidoptera > Riodinidae > Apodemia > Apodemia mormo. Next base: position 41,583,200 of record JAUPFN010000001.1, on the reverse strand, counting down.
ACCACCTCATTAATCGAATGGTTAGAGTTTAGACTTGGTTCGATTCCCGACACGGACAGGCTTTTGTGTAGCAATCATATAAAGTATTTGTATTAATCATAGAATTTGTACTAGGGGTCTCCGTATTAAATGAAAACAGAATTTCATTACTTGTTAGTAATCAATATTTTTCAATTACCAAATTGACGTGTTTGACGCCCCCTCGCTTGTTAGTTACCCGATTCGAGGTTTTTCGTGAAGGCAAAAGATGGGCGTCTCGTTAAGATGAAGCTGTTTATAAAATTCAGCTGGTTAAGAATAAAAATATTCCTTGGAGTACGGTTTAAGACTGATTTTACTGTCATGCTAACTGCACGCTGACGGTCGACGCTGATTGATGTAGCCTACGGCCGTCTGCGCTGAGCAGTCAGCGCAACTCTTAAATGCTACCTATGACCACATATACAGAGTGACTGGTTTCTGGAGAGTACTCGGTACTCAATTCTCGTTAAAATGAAATGGTAAGATTAGGGGCTTCATTTTTGACCAATATTTCTCTAAACATAAGTGAAATGTGGATATTGTGTTCTCTAGTACGCGCTAGTCGACATCAAGTACATGCCGCCGCCACCCCCCGCTATTTTGTGCTGATAGCGCGCTACGCGACACGTGCGTCTGCGCGATGTCCAAGTTTGACGCAGGTAAATATAGGATTCTCGGTAAACTGTTTACTAAGAAGTATTTTAATATTTATTTTTAATTTTTTTTCTCATCATATATTATTGCCAATTTCTTAAATATTGAAGTCACGTCCTTAAATATTGAAGGTAACTCAGCAGTCAGTCTGTATATTGACCCATTAGCGCCGACCATCAGCTTGCGGTCAGCGTGACACTAAAATCAGCCTAAGTGTTATATTGCTATTAAATCGGAACAGGCCGTGACGGTAGCATATAAATTCCACGAAGAAAGAAGATTGCAACCTTTAAATAAAAAACCCTTGGTGATATTTTATCCTATTATAATCATTAAAAACCACCCGTGTTAGTCCGGGCTCCCTTTAAAGGATAGACCATCTGCCGTTTTGTTAGGCAGTATGTAAGAGGCAAACGATTGGCTATGCAAGTCACTACCATCGTGACTACTAGGTGGCAGACTTCTGCATTCTCGCGTCCGATTTGGTACTACCGCCTCAACTACTCCTGCTGTAGTATATAAATACATAAAACCATATATAAACAAGATTGGGTTTCCGCGACTTGTCGTAATATTTTCCTTGCAAATCCTTAAAAATGTTTTATCCTATTATAATTATTTTAACTAGCGATCGCCTGCGGCCAAATTCGATCATAGATAATGCAATAAAATCTCTTTTAAGTTTGAAAACTGACAGCTTTTAAGAAAATAGCATGCATGTGTATGTAGTGTGTGTAATGTTTATTTTAAATAATTTAATCTTTGAGTATATACCTCCAAAGAGAGTATTCCTAAGCAACCGGACCCGGTGAACGTTGTTCACCGGGTCCGCTTATATATATAAAAATATATATAAAAATTAATTGCTGTTCGTTAGTCTCGCTAAAACTCGAGAACGGCTGAACCAATTTGGCTAATTTTGGTTTTGAATTAATTATATAGAAAAAAATAGGAGTAGTGAAAAAGGCTGAACAACGTTCGCCGGGTCAGCTTATATAATAGATACTATTCGCTATGTAAGCAAATTATTTGAAATGTTGAAGTAAAATATCAATTAAGTTAGTTTTTTTTTACCAGTACATAGAAATATATGTATAAAAGAAGATTGAGATGAGAGACTTTTAATAACATTATAATAATTTTTTTTTGCAGCCTTTATATGAAAAATCTTTGATAATGTTTTATTCTATTACAATTATCAAAATACCAACAAAAAATGTATAAAAATACAAATATAAATATAGACAAATTACAAGAATTCGTCCAGGCACAATTATAGTTAATCTATATCTATATTATTAATATTATAAATGCGAAAGTTTGGATGTATGGGTGGATGTTTGGATGGATGTTTGTTACTCAATCACGCGAAAACTACTGAATGGATTTGAATGAAATTTGGCACACAGGTATATGGTGACCTGGAATAGCACATAGGCTACTTTTTATCCCGGAAAAATTAAGTGGTCCCGCGGGATTTGCCAATAACTTTTATAATACAGCGGGCTGCACGCTGCAGCTAGTATTCTATAAGTAAGCAAAATTTTTAAGTGTTAGTTTTAATGCTAGTATGTACTAGAAATACATATATAACATATTGACTGCCCCGTTAATCGAGTGGTTAGCGAACTAACTATAAATTGATGGGGCTTCAATTCCCGTTAGAGACAAACATTTTTGTAATGGGCGTATTATAAGAAGATCAGAGTGGTGTGAAGCAAAACACAGTCGGTAATAATCTGTATATTTTGCTGCTCTATACCCAAAAAACAAAAATTTTCTCAATCTCATCTCAATATGAGGGAATACAAAGAGCATTTGGGGAACATACTTTTTCTATTCCCTCCAGTGTTTCAACTGTTATATTTGATTACGCAGCAAACTTTCCTACGGGTTTTACACGAGTTCAATGATGATGGCGTGTCTAAAATAAAAAAAACCGCATCGAAATCCGTTGCGTAGTTTTAAAGATTATGGACATAGGGACATACAGAGATAGCGACTTTGTTTTATACTATGTACTATGTGTATGATGTATTATCACGTATATCACATGAATGTAGTGTGTGTAATGTTTATTCTTGTTAATGTAATGTATTTCTAATGCATACCTATTATATATATATATATATATATATAAACTATAACTGAGGAAAATTACGTTCTTCGCCATTCGCGTGATTGTCGTTAAAAATTATAAAAAGTTTTTGCTTCGAGTATTAATATATAGATAAAGAAAGGTAATCTTACCGCCTGTAAAGCGAATATCCGTTAAATTGCTATTACATCGCAACAGGCGGTAGCGGCATCATATAACTTTAACAAAGGAGCAAGATTGAATTTTCAAGCCTTGCAGTAATATTTTCCTTGCAACTTTTAGATAAAGATCCCTTGATAGAACTTTGTCCTTTACTAATCTATTTTTTTCTTGCTATATATTTATATGAATGTACATACATTCTGAAACTACCATTTTGAAACCTCCGGTGCATAAGTTCGTAACGCCTTTTTATTGAAAATTCATATTTTACATTATCGTAATTACGTATATGAGTTTTATAAATTCCTGAAATTTAAAATTACTTTTAATTACTTGTAATTTAAATTTAAAAAATACTTTTAACTAACAAGTTTTAGAAAAGATTATGTTCGTATATTTTCGAGTAATGACAAAAATAAACTTAAACTAATAAACTGTATACGACCTTATGCGTCGGAGGTGTCGATTTATTTATTTTTAATTTGTATAGTAATATACACTAGCGATCGTCCTGTGAAATTCGATCATAGACTAAACAATATAATTTCTTTTAAGTTTGGCAACAGACTTTAGTATTGTCTGTAATTAATGTAATGTGTGTAATGTTTATTTATGTTAATTTAACGCATATTATTTAAAAATATTAGGCTTCTCCAGTCCTCCGCAATGTAAACTTTAACTCTGTTAAATTTTTAAATACATACATATACTCTATCGTTTACATGAGTGTATTAAAAAAGGGTACAAAGTTTTTGCTTAACGTATTAACATATAGATATTATAACTTTTATAGTCTCGAAACCTAAACAGAAAATTTCAGTTTTTTTTTTCGAAACTATAAAATTTACACACAACAACACTGCAATATCTGACTCTCGAATTCCATGTGTCTAAATTACATCTTCAATTGTTTATACAAAAAGAAAAATTTAACACATTTGACGGCGTCCAAAACATCGCTACAGAGTATAAAATTGTTCGTTTTAAGGTTTCAACGTAAACTAGGAACCCATATAGTTTCGCAATCTAGTTCAAAGATCCTTAGTACTAGAAAGCTGTAATTTGGCATAATGAAAACATATTAGTAACGGCAATAAAGTCTTGCATTTTTTTAGGGTAGCTCCTCTCTAAGTGAAGTAGAGATGTTAATTTTTTTCTTGTTTACCCCATTGTGTAGGGTATCGTTGAATAGGTTTTTAAAAATTATTCCAGGTCTTTAAAAACAATTTTACGATTAAGGGAGTCGTTTGTGATTTTTGTTACAGCCAAGTGTCGCCCCGCCCCACTTAGGTAAACCGTTTGTTTTTGGGGGTGAGAAAAAATTCACGCTAGTAGTAAATATAATGAAATTGAAAAAAAAACTATCACGGCTTAGAAGACTTCACAAGTTTTTGAATAATAGTCGACCAAGTTATAAAATGCACTTGAAGTTTTTATAGGCGGTGAACCTGTGGTGCGTATATATCCGCTATTGACGTTAAATAAGTTCCATTTTCATAGTTTGAAACAATAAAAACCTTCTTTTTAGTCCCCATCGTTACAATAGACCATTTCGGAACCCTACCTTGCACATGGCCCGACACGCAATTTCTTAGAAATTGAAGTGGGAAATGATGGGAAAAAAAGTACCGACAAATAGACTAACTTTCACAGTACAAATGTCTTGAATCGTTATTGATTTTCGGAAATATCTATCAACTCCGTATGTCTCAAAATCAATTAATGTTTCCAAGTTCCAAACAACAATTAATCTAGAATCTCTTCGGTCCTAGTCCTATTAATCAAAACTTATTTTATTCGAAGTTAAAGCATGGTTTACATTTATATGGCGAACTTTTCTATATATTTAATATGTGAATTAAAAACTTTTTTCTACTACTATTACGGGGATGGATAAATATGAAATTTGGAACAGTTTAAATTTACATAGTGGCGAAATGCAGAATATATAATTTTTATGTAACGTGTGGCGTAATGACTATTCTTGACATTCACATTTTGATATATTTTTGATGACATGATTTTAATGACTGATTGTGATAGGTTTTTTTACGGTTATTCCGATATTACCTTGAAGAATTCACCCTAGGGTAAATTCCGGGAAACATATGTCCTAAAATTTACCCTATGCTAGGTTAAAAAATGGATTTTACTTTGGATTCTTATTGCGATTTTTCACCCTAAGTACAGTCAGTGTGTCTATTTTTAATATATTTATGATTTTTATAGCATAAATTGATTGTTGTCGTTATATTTTGATTGTTATCATTATACCCGGTTAAACGGTGCGGAATAGCACCAACCGTGAGAGCCAATAAAACAAACAAAAGAACAGTTTTTTTTTCACTACATATATTTTTCTATTACATTTACAACTTCAACCCAAAATTGACCAAAAGTTTGTACAGTTAATCCTATTAACAATTTTCGTAGTTCTGATGGTTGGTGCCTTGGACATAAGGTATCAGAATAATGACAATAATAAATTCATCAGGTCGACAATAATTATTGTTATGTGTGCTCTATATCAAGTGTATTAAAAAAAACTTTAGTCAAGTGTATATTATCGAGGTGATAAATAGGAAGTGAGTATAGATAAAAAATCCTATTATTCACCCAGTTTAAGGTAAATTCTCAGACATACGTTTTCCAGAATTCACCCTAGGGCAAATTTTCTAGGGTAACAGATCGAAATAACCGTTTCTTTATAACATTGATAACAACTTGTATTATTTTTTTTTTTAATTATATAATTATTACTTTTGACATTTACATTCGAAATCATCAATTAACTTTAGATGTTTCTATTACAATAATTCAGAATTTTAAATAATTTAAGGTATAAGCTAATATTTAAATTATTTCTTTTTTTCTATAAAACGTTTTTTTCTGTGATGATATTTTTGACGTTCAAAAAATATATTTTAAATACTCATTTTGAATAAGAATATATTCTATTCAAATAGAAATACTAATGTATTAAATTAATAAAAATAAACGTTACACACACTATAATAATTTGATATTAAAACATATGTACTATTCAGATAACTGAAAGAACTTATAAGCCATAAGGCTTAGTCTGTTGTCAAACTTAGAAAACATTTTATTGTTTAGCCCAGAAAAGCTTAGACTATTGTCAAATTTTATCACAGGGCGATCTGTAGTTTAAATTAAACGAAGCAGCCATTATAGGAACATCGTTACAATAATGTTTTTTGCAATTCCAATAATTTTTTTCGAATGAATTTCCAATAATGGCTGCAAGAAATCAGAAACATTGCATACGTTGAAGACTCTTCGCCTAGTTCACGTTTTCGTAACACATATCGTTACGTATCAATCGTTCACATTTTACAAACTGCCTGACAGAACAGCAGAAAGTCTATTCTTCAAAATGAGCCCAGATAAATACGGGATAAACGGGTTCTGCAAAACTAGTTTGCTTACAAAAAACGCACTTTATGTACAACATGTACAAAAGAATACATATACAATAAAGCAAATGGATACCCAGCTTAACAGGTCGATCCATTACACGAAGATTAAAGTTCCGTGTCTCGGCCATCATGTGTTCAATCAGGATACCAATGAACTTCTGTCATGCAATCAAAGACAAGGACGGCTGCAAATGCAGTGTAAACGATAGAGATAGCTGCATTCGTTAAACGATTTGCTGCTTTGAAGTTAAGCTTCGATATGCCCCTCCTAAAGTTATAAAACCTGATGTGTCAATTTGGGAAAATATGTTTCGATTTAATATGCAAGAAAGATTATAAATAGATATATAGATATATTAAAAGATTATATAAAAAACTATGCTATTACATATTTTAAGTAATCTTTTGCTTCTTTTAATATCGTAAATCGAATATAGTATAGGTTCAAGCTTATGCTATATTCGATTTACCAATGCAACAATCAGATGGATCTTCAGATAAAAACATAACTAACGCCTATAAATAAATAATAAATAAATAAATATTGCTGGAAAATAACACAAATTGATCTAACCCAAAAGAACGCAATTTATTTGCTTGTATTATGGATGTTAGTCGACGATTCTAATACATTGAAATACATATGTAAATACTGTTACATACATAATAAACACCCAAACCCAGAAATACAAACATCTTTGCTCATTACACAAATGTTTGTCCCTGTCTGGAATCGAAACCGAGCCCCTTCGATTCGCAGTTAGGTTCGTTAACTACTCGACCAACGGGGCGGTCATAACGGGGCCTACAGACACCAGAGGTGTAATCACCGTAAGTGATGTAGATTTTTATGGCTCTACTGATGGAAAGAAGAACCATCGCCTATAGACAACAAGTAAGTAAATGGGGTATTGCTAATGCTATCCGTGTGGCGGGGTGGGCGATGGGTGGGCAATTCAGAAATTTTTTCTGACAAAAAAATAATTTTTGTCAGAAAACTGAAAAAAGTTTCAGTTTTCTGACAAAAAATATTTTTGTCAGAAAACTGAAACTTTTTTCAGTTTTCTGACAAAAATAGCGAAAGTGAAGGGAAAAAGTGCCCGGTTGGCGATAGACTGGCCACCTTTCACACTGTGGGTCTAAGTATCTTCGGCTAATCGTGGGTGTACGCACTTGTTATTCCTCTGCCCACCTCTTCGGGGATACGGGCGTGAAGATACTATCAAAGTATGGACGAAAACAAATACTCTTAAAGTTTCGCGATTTATTGTAGGTGTATTAGGTAGTTAAATCCGGCTAAGTTCGAGTCGGATTACGTGTAATACAGTTCTGTAGTTGCCCATTATAATAATAATAATAATAATATAATATAATAATTCAAGGGACAAATTACACTTACTGATCTAACCCCAAAGTAAGCAAATTATTTGCTTGTGTTATGGGTGTTAGTCAACGATACTAATACATAATAATAGAAATACATATATAAATACTAGTATATATATATATATAATAAACACCCAAACCCGGAAATACAAACATTTATGCTCATCACACAAATGCTTGTCCCCGTCGGGGATCGAACCCGAGCCTCGTCGATTGCGTAGTCAGGGCCGCTAACCACTCGACCACCGGGGCGATCATAATGCGGACTAGAAGAGGGTTTTATCCTTATATATATTATGCCAATAACACGTATGTCATATATCCACTTTTATTTTTCCAAGTACATTTTGTAAGTTTGTCGACTATTACTTGTATTTTTTTTGACACTCAATTCACAAACGAGTCTATTGGTCAAAAAGATTTTTTACTAACCCGCAATATTTTTAAGACATATCCAACGTCACCTCATACCACGGTGTATGCAAAAGAAATCCCCACTCTACATGTGGAGGCGGTACCCTAAAAAAATTTTTCAGCAGTTTATTTTACCACATTGTCGGCGTGACTATACGTCCATGTGAAATTACAGATTTTCAACCGACTTCCCAAAACGAAGCCGTGTTGGCCTCCTTTGAAAAATAGGCCTACTGCCGCTCTACCAGGCAGGTCGTAAAAGGCGACCGATTGGCTATCGAGTCACTACCATCGTGGCTACTAGGTGGTCGTTCTGCAGTCTTGCCCGGGTCTGGTACCACCGCCTTACCTATTCCTGCCGCAACAGCGTCAGTGCTTGTCACTGTCATGTTCCGGTTTGGAGGGTAAGGTAGCCGGTAAACTTATGAGTGTGGCATTAGACCTCGCCACAAGATAGCAACGCTCCATTAACACTTTTGAGCTATTTATAATGAATGTGTGTGAAAAAACCAATACTATTCGATTTCTTAACCATTACAAATGATGAAAAAATTACTTGAAATGAATAAATGAAATAAATAAATATGAAAAAAAAAACTTATGCATGTGGCATTAGACCTCGCCACAAGATAGCAACGCACCATTAACATCTTTGGTGTGTATAGGCGATTGTTGACTCTTTCCATCAGGAGACTCATCTTGTTTGCTATTTTGCTATCTTATGATATAAAAAAATGAGGAGATTATGAATTCGGCTGTATGTTTATGTTATATCTGTTACCGTAGAACTAAGTCGTTTATGAACCAATCAAAATTTCTTTTTGGGGATATACTTCCCGTGTGATCCAATTATAATTAAACAAAGATCAGAGTGCTAACTGTGAGTTTTTCTTTTCGCATTCGATCGTGAGCGCGTTTGGAGTTTACTAGGAATTTGTATGTGATTTGTACAGCGCCACCTAGTGGTAAACGTGAGAAACCAGTTTACCGCTAGGTGGCGCTGTACAAATCACATACAAATTCCTTGTAAACTCGAAACGCGCTCACGATCAAATGCGAAAAGAAAAACTCACACTTAGCACTCTGATACAGTGTTACTTGGAGAAAATTGAATTTGATTGCTGCAATTCAACTGCGTAAAATTTTTTAACTTCTCGCTACGTATGTGGATAAGGAAGTACTTATTTTGCCCCGATTTTCGAAAATCGAGTTTTCACAAGATTTCCACGTTTTAATTTCCTAGGAACCCTATTCTAGTAGTCATGATGGTAGTGACACGTATAGCCTGTTCCTTTTTACGACCTGCCTAGTAGAACGGCTGGTGGTCTAGCCTTCAAAGGAGACCGGATCAGCATGGGGGAAAATTAAATATTATTTACTCTACACTTTAGTGCTATTATAAGCATGGGCATACCCAGGTTCTGGGTCAGGGGGGGGGGGGGGCAGCCGTAACATCTTAAGACTATATTTTTATCTTATTATATTTTTATCTACAAGTCTGTAGTTAGTAGAGAGCTAAAAAAATTCAAGGGGGGAGCAGCTGCCCCTCCCTGCCCCCCCTTGGGTACACCCATGATTATAAGTATTGTGAAATTAAATGAAATTTATTGTTTATAAAATACGGTTACAGATAGTTTTAAAAAGTATAAACTATCACGCATTCTACCTAATGGCATGTAATGATTACAAACAAATTCAGCTCACAGTAAGGATATAGTTTCTAAAAATTGAAATTACAATTAACACATTTCCGGCTTACATATTGACTTAAAATACTGTTTAAATTCTTTTCAAAATAATTTATATATTTAATCCTATGGTCGCAAGAGAACTCTCGCAATCATGATTCCTAATAATTATTCTTACACCTAATAATCTTTTCCTGAAAAAATATATATTGCATCCTAAGTGTATTATTAGGACTAAGATAAACTAATAAAGAAGAAGGGTTCGTAGCGTAGAATAATACAATTTTAATTTAATTGCATATATTCAAGTCTAATAAGATACTAATCTAAGAACTACATTGCTTCACATATTTAAACGTGAATGGTGTGACCTAATAAAGGGATTTAAAAGTAATAACTCTTTCACTTATCTTTTCTGTAAACATTGTGAATATTATAAAATGTAAGTGAGAACAAGTCACAAGAGATTAAATATATTTTAACTCTAGTAATAATATAACAATAAAAGGTAGGTTTATTATGTTTAGATATTTTGGATATTTCATAATTAATCAAATGTAAAGTACTCAACTAATTCAGAATAATATATGATATACAGATGGAATAATTCTGATTTATTGCGTGGACTAAAAACACTTTTTTTAATATTTCGATACATCGAAATCTATTAGATATAAACCTTAATTATCGGTACTCTTATGTTGTACTAATTATTATAGGAAACACCCTTTTCTATACGAGCAAGTAACACTTAATATAGCTAGTAAAACACTTTTGAGCTATTTATAGTGAATGTGTGTGAAAAAACCAATACTATTCGATTTCTTAACCATTACAAGTGATGAAAAAATTACTTGAAATGAATAAATGAAATAAATAAATATGAAAAAAAATCTTATGCATGTGGCATTAGACCTCGCCAGAAGATAGCAACGCACCATTAACATCTTTGGTGTCTATAGGCGATGGTTGACTCTTTCCATCAGGAGACCCATCTGCTTGTTTGCTATCTTATGATATAAAATAAAATAAATAAACTTGAAAATTAATATTTTCTGATGATATGAATAGAAGTTAGGTATTTAATTAACATAGACCTAACTCAGTATATTATTTGTGTGTTGTCACTTAAATATTAGTCAAATTGTCACTTGAATGTGAAATCCTGTAACAGGCTTCTTGTTTCTAACTGTGTATTCATTATATTTAATTATAGCGTACGTTTTTTCAAATGTAATAAAACAAAATAAAATTTAGCAAAACTCGGATTAGCAAGACATAACTTGCTATTCACCTTTCGCTTGCACCAAGGAAAATAATCAAAACGTCACTTATCTCGAAAAATATCGGCCACTATCAAGATACACCGTTTTGGTCGGGCTGTTCTATCATTTCCTAAAAAATCCTATCGTAATTGAAATTTTATCTACAGTAGTGTATTAAAATGAAAACACCGTGTGTTATCCCCGGATGTAATTATATTGTAAGTAAGAATACAATTTTTTTTACTTTGTATATTTTTAGTTATATAAGAAATGAACTGATAATCGTCATTATCTAATATAATAATCGCTGATTACTTATGTGTAGAAACAGTAGGTATGTCATGATACGTTTACTTTTTTTAAATAGCCGTTGCAAGCTAATTTAGCATTCGAATATAATTCAATACAATGATAAATCTAGGTAATATATGAATTTGAATAAACATTTATATGAATATGAATAAACATTTATATGAATTTGAATGATCATTTATTTGAACTTTCACACTTTTCATTATCATTTTCAACAGTGGCTTGATGTGTGTGTAATAATAATTATCTCAACCCACTTATAAGATTAATTAACATGCATGATTAAGATTTATTTTATAAAAATTACAAATAATATATTCTATGAGTACCTGATAGTAACAACTTACCTTTGGAAAGACTCTACAATATTATAGAAATCTATATTTTTGATATATGAAAAAAAGTTATTTATAATATTTATTTCAAAAAGTTATTTATCTAAGTATAAGAAAAAAATATGTTTATAATAATCCGAAAGTTTGTGTTTAGCTATTTCAACAAATAATTTAAAAAAATAAACATTTAAACTAGCTAAGAGTATAAAGCTTGTATTTATATCGATTCATAAACTTTAAGATCTAAGATTACATTTTTGCAAACTTATGTCTGTTTTCTTTTATGTAATTTAATAGTGCTCTGGTTTTTCCTGTCAGTTTTCTACCCGCTAAGCTAAGCCGCCAAATTATAATAAAATACGATATACAGTTTTTTTCTGTAAACACCACAAGGTTATAAGCGTTATTATATTTATATATAAATATTAGCTATATCTAGTTGTCTTTTATTTTATAGTTTTATCTGGTTTATTCCATTAGAACTTTTCAGAAACTCTATTATTATTGAGGTATTATACAATTTGTTTATGTCAACCTCGTCCTAGTCATTCTTATCTATATACACACTTCTATTAAGAATACTGATTGTCAACTAACGAAAATATGAGGTACTTAACACTTTTAAATAGGTTGGCACGTAATCTCTGAGTAAGTTGGTTATCGACATTGATAAAGGGAATCATTTTAAGTCAACAAAAAGTTATAGAGACGATATAGACAACAAAAATTTAATGTTTTTTTTTTTGTAATGATATGATGTAATATGCAGGTTTTAAGCCAAAATGATATCCCCGTATTCCCGAGGGGTAGGCAAAGGTACATTAAGTGCACCCACGATTATAATAGTAATTTAAAAATTTAAACCGTCTTCAAATATCATCTATACTCATATCTCAAAAAATTTTGAAGCGATTTTGATCTTTATTAAACTTTCATCCCCTATGTCAACCTTGTAAGACTTGATTTAAAAAAAAAGTAAACCTATGTTTGAACCCATTTCTTCCCTTATCTTAATCCCAAATTCCAATAATATTGGTTCAGCTGTTTAGTCGTGAAAGCGTAAAAAACAGACTTAATCGTTCATTTATAATATTATATTAATATGGATAGTATGAATGTTCATTAATAAGAATCTAATAGTATCTTATAATAATAATAATTCACCTGTTTAACAGATAACATTCAGAGAAATTGTTACAACATATTTAAAAAGAAACACATATAAAAAGAAACTTAAGAACTATGTTATTTTTTAATTTAAGCCTATTTTTTTAATTAAAATGATATTTTAATTATGTATCATTTTAAATACATCGCAGGTGTTAAGCCCGTATGTAACGAAATGAGTTCTATCTTATGAGTAATGGAGTGATTCACAATAATTATCTTTCATTGAGTACACAAAATCTTCCTACATATTACAGCTAAATATCTACATAGTAATGTAGATTTTTTTTGTAATATGTAGGATAGTTTTATGTGTATTCTAGTAAGTCTTTTCACGGCTTAGACTCACAAATGAACTAGTTGGAGTTACAGCGAATATCTACCAGGTGCTCTTAGTCCTCTAATATTAAAAAAGCATAGACTTGTACGTGGAATATGTACGTGTGTGTCATTTATTTATACTAAAACAATTATACAAATTTTCATGAAAAAACATATTTTCAAAAATTTTCGTCAACGCTTTCTCCCAAACGGATAAACCGATTTTGATACAGTTTATGCATTAGACGTAGTTTTATGAGGAATAGAGCTGGTTAGTTTTTGTACTCAATCGGTACATTAATCTGAAAGTTATATTAAAAAAATACTGTTTTGCCAAAATTTTTTTGGGGTTTTTTTCAAAATTTCTCAAAATTTCCTAGTCCGATTTAGTTCAAATTTTCAGAAAGTCTAAGTTAAGTAAAATCCAATCGAATGCTATCAACCGCGTTTCGATCGGTCAAGTCGTTCAAAAGTTGTGAGATGTTTACATACACACATACACACACACATACATACATACAGACATACTGACGTCATCGTGAAAATAGTCGGAAAAGGTTCCTAGGCCCTCAAAACGTGGAGATCTGGTGAAAACTCGATTTTCGATAATCGGGGCAAAATCACTAGTAACTTCCTTATCTACATACGTAGCGGGAAGTTAAAAAAATAGACACGATTTCATTTTTGTTAATTTTTTTTAACAATTAACAATTTAAATTATCGTCGTATGTTATTTTTATTATTTGCTCCAGCAAAATAAAATAACATACATCGATACACTAGGTCAATATCAAAATACGGTTTATACCTGAAGTTGCCTAAACATAGGTATGCGGGTATATTATAGTTTCATTGCCATGAGCCGCACAAATATCACCTGCGGACTGCAGTTTGTCTCCCAATGCAGTGACGCGTCAAGCCCCTTCGCGATGCAGTTCCGCAATAGCCCGATCCATCGTGCTAGCGCGATACTTCGCCGTGGGTCTATAACACTAAGTTACAAATTATAAAATAGTTACTATACTAATTATGAGGCGCTAAGTGGAGCACAGCCACAGCACTAGCATTTTCAAAGAACTTATATACGATAGCGGGAATTTAACGAAACAATATTTAAAAAATGAAAATGTACTTTATTTCGTTACTAATAAAGTTGACATTTGTTTCTTACTTAACAGAGGGGAAACGTTCTGAGCAAGACAACGACAAGAGTGACTATTGTCCCTTTCTTGCAATTGCCAGTGTAAATAAAACTATCTGATGGTAAATTTTTATATATTCGGTAATCGTTAAATTCCTTTTATTCATACACGTCGATAAATACATTAGCATAAAATGAATTGTAATTAACACAGTGAGTTCTAAAATGTCCTTATTTTAATTATTATGTAATTACTTATGCAATGCAAAAACTGTTTTCCAAATTAGTAGAATTACTTAGTAGTAATTTGCGAACTACGCATGGCCGAACTTATATATAGCAATTGGCGCTTTATTTATTATAAAACGACACACTCCACCCATGTCATGGTACTCTTCGAAACGATTTTGAACGTTCCGGATAGAATGTAACTTTCTTGGGCATTTCAGAACCAATCTGTCAATGTCAAATATTCCATACTGACACTTACTGTCACATGATGATAAGTCGTATGTGTTTAAAACATAATAAAATAAAATACTGTTGATTTTTTAATTTTGCTTATTTTCATTGTCACACATTAAATATATTTTAATTCTTGTGAAAAAACGTGGCAACCCTAATGCTAAGACAAAATCGATATTAATATCAAAGACGCAAACTGGTATACATACAAAATTACCAAAATCCTTTGTCGTATCCTTACTCATGTCATCACAAATTAAAGCGTCATAAGCTCCCCACACTTTATACATAAATTATGAATTTATGTTGCCTAGAGCATTATACATGTACCGTGTTAATTATTTTATCCTCAGATTATTCATGAAACAACACTCGAAGGAAGTTTCACAGTTAATTACGACCAATCAAAAGTTACTAAGGGCGGTTTGCATTAGCTACAGTCTGATATGTAGCCGAACTTAGGAAATACACATGCAAATATTTTTCTGTTTAATCATTGAGTTGATTATTAATTTCTTATTTAACCTTTTGGAGGGTTCCGTACCAAAAGGGTAAAACGTTGCCCTGTCACATAGGCTTCGTTGTTCGTCCCTCTGTCTGTATGTCGCTGTCACTAGGCTGTATCTCATGAATCGTGTTAGTTGGATAGTTGAAATTTTCACAGATGATTATTTCTGTTACTGCTATAACGACCGATACTAAAGTCAGAATAAAATAAATATTTAAGGGGGCTCCCATACAAAAAACCAGATTTATTTGCAATTTTTTCTCAATCTTGATAACGACAATCGATAGATAGAAATCTATCTATATATATATAAAAATCAATTGCTGTTCGTTAGTCTCGCTAAAACTCGAGAACGGTTAGACCGATTTGGCTAATTTTGGTTTTAAAATATTCTTATTAGATAGAGAGATATTAGAGCTTTAGGTTAGGTTTAAAAGGTGAAAAAAAAAACGGAAAAGTAGACACAAAGTTGGCAAAACAACGTTTGCCGGGTCAGCTAGTATTCATATAATATTAAGTTATACATTCACTTAAAAAAATAATTAAAACAAAATAAATATTTACGGGGCTTTTACACAACAAACTTGTTTTTTGCCGTTTTTTTTAGATGATGATATGGAACCCTTCGTGCACGAGTCTGACTCGCACTGGGTTGGTTAATGTGTCATTTAGCTGCTGGATACCATTTATCATTTAGATACCGCCTCGATGTCTGGAAATCCACAACCGTGCGTTTCTTTCGGAACTTTTTACCTCGCAATACTCTATGGAAACAATCACCGACACCGGTGTTACCCAAGAGATACGACTTGAGTACCATCAAAAAAAGAGCTTACTCCTTCTTAAAAGGCCGGTAATCCAACTGCAAGAACTCTGATATTGCGGATGTCCATGGGCGGTGGTAACAACTTAACATCAGGTACACCTACTGCTCATTTACTTCTCTTCTATACAAGGTTAACTCTAAAACACCAGCAACCTCGCAGGACTAGGTAGCTAACATCATATACAGAAACATTTGTTCTACGACTTTTGATAATTTGTTGGATTTTACTTTCATACAAAAATTAATATGAATTAAATTTTTCGCTTGAACGTTCTTAACTCTACGTGCATCGCAAAGATTAGGTAGAAAAGCGTTACTATTATTACTACTAGCAGCGCATCCGAATTAAGAGTTAGAAATGTCACGACAGGACAATGAAAACTTAAAAAATCATTTTTATTTAATGTATTGAGTTATGTCCAAAGTCATAGAACAAATGTTGTTATTTATAATGTTAGGTATCTAGTCCTGCGAGGTTGCTGGTGTTTTAGAGGTAACCCTGTATATGTAAAAATAGCAAACTTAGAAATGGTAGAGTTATAGAAGCATTAGACTCCCCGTGGTATTTCGAGCCCCTTGAAAGAAAATACCATCTATCATTTTGCCAAGTAATTCGTAAAAGACAAACAATTTCATTTATTTAATAACACTAGCTGAACTGAAAATTGATTTCGAATGTCGCTTCTGTGGTCTAGTGGTCATGTTTGTTTGTGAGTATGTGGTTCGGTGAGCGTTGAACGAATGAGGTCCCGGGTTCGATTTTCGGGTCGGTCAATTCAAAAAGGGTTTCAGTTTTTGGATTAAAACAACGTTACCTGGAATAAGTGCCCGGTTGGCGACAGGCTTGCCACTTATCACATTATGAGACTAAGTATCTTTCTTCGGCTAACCGTGTGTGCAATTGTTGTACTTCTGCCCACCTCTTCGGGAATACGGGCGTGAAGATACTTTAATTCGTATGTGAGTAACAAAATTTAACAGTATTTTTTTGTACTGAAGAATTGTTTATCCAGACAAAATGAATTGGTCACATTGGATTCATATGACATGTAATAAGATTTTATATAAAAATTAAGTATATTGAATCGATCACAATAGGTCTGCGTTGTGACTAACACACATTTCTTTTAATATAACAAGTAATTTCTTGTAATATACTATATGTATAGTATATACATGGCAAAAGGTGATTAAATAGTACCCAAAAGTATTCAAATATTCACGTTCTGTAAAGGCAGAACTAAAATCACAAATTGCTACTGTTATTTTTACTAATATAACGTGTTCTAAAATGTGTAAAATATTCGAATTTCCATAAAATATTGGAGGTTAGTATGATAAAGCCCGCATATATTATCCTCTTGATGTATGATTAAAACCAAAAATCATTGAAAAACACATTTAATTTTCACGGCCTTGGATAATGAATATACATTTATATATTTTGTATCACACAGATAGATATTTAATTATTTTTTATTCTCGATTTAATCTATATATTAAATCGTGAAGCAAAACTTTGTGCTGTGTGTAAATTTCGACTACTGGGCTATCGCTAGTTTCCTGTAAATCTGTTAATACATTTTATATTATTTTATTTGCGATGTCAACCAATTTAACGAATAAAAACCCTCGAAACT
The DNA here is from genome assembly GCA_036924255.1 of Apodemia mormo. NCBI lineage: Eukaryota > Metazoa > Arthropoda > Insecta > Lepidoptera > Riodinidae > Apodemia > Apodemia mormo. The sequence continues at coordinate 41,565,357 of JAUPFN010000001.1, read as the reverse complement.
TCAGGTACCTTTAAGTACATATTGATCTCGCTATAAGATGATTTCAAATTTCGCTAGATAGATATTGAAGAGCCCATTCCAGAACGCTGCTTTCAATTCTGAGATATTTTTTGTGTAAAATTTGATTTAAAATAGACACGTTGACATGATTTTCAAAATATCTTTATAGTTCAACACTACATAATAGTAGGTAATTAGGTTTGAAATACTAATAATGAAAAGAGCATCGCTTACAAGCATCAAGAAGTTAATAACGCGTTGCTATCCATGTAGTATGAATATATGTATGTATGTAATGCTAGATACATCAGCTTGTTCTCTAAAGCATAACATAATAAGTCATTGTCACAGAAAAATGTTAGGCGATCAAGACACATTTGAGCGAGAATCTGCAGAATTCTATTATTTGTACAGGTCTCCAAAGATTTAATAACCATTTTTCGTTGAAGATAATACAATTAAATTGGTAATATTTACTTATTTTGTGGAAATAAAATTAGTAAATATTATTTTTCTAATATTATAAATGAATTTTTTTTAATAATTTCTACTACATGTCATATAAGTGGTTGAATATTATTCTTCAAATTTAACGTCCTCTATGTACACGTAGTAAACTTAACGTAGTAATCTTTTTGTTCAAATGTTAGAAATATGCAAGTTTATTGTTTGCTACTCAGTCTCGTAAAAATGGCTGAATATTACTTTCCTAAATCGAAACAATTGTTATAAAGAGGGATGATTGTTAGTTTGTTTGTTAGGATTTAATTCAAAAACTACTTGACCTATTTTGAAATATTTCTACCTTTAAAAAGCTGCATTATCTATAGCTATATTACATTTAATATAATACTACATTATGTTTAGTTCTTAGCTTCTACTCGTGAATTCATTTGTAGAGTCAGACGTAGATTTAGATATTACATTTTTTTATTTAAATTATTTTTCAATTGACTTTTTATATCATAAATTAGCAAACAAACAAATGGGCCTCCTAATGGAAAAAGTCAACCATTTCCTATAGAGCGCGTTGCTATCTTGTGGCGAGGTCTAATGCCACATGCTTAAGTTTACTGGATACGTTACCCTCCAAACCAGAACACGACAGTGACAAGCACTGACTTTATTGCGGCAGGAAGGATTTCTCAAAAAGAAGGAACTCCTTAAAAATCAGAACTCAATATTTTGTTGATTTGGGAAATTCTTTTTTGGTTTATATACTTTCCATTTGATCCATATAAATTTGGTAAAGATCTAACCAGGGGTTCCAGAAATAAAGTAAAGGTCCGGACTCCTTTGACCATTTTAACCATTGGAAAAGACCACCTGCCGTAAGCAGTTTGTATGAGGCGAACGATTACCTATGCGAGTCACAACCATCGTTAATGCTTGTCACTCTCGTGTTCCGGTCTGGAGAGTAGGTAGCCAGTAAATTTATGCATGTGGTATTAAGACTCCGTCACAAGGATAGCACTGTACCATTAACATCTTTGGTATCTATAAGCGGTAAATGTCTCTTTCCATCAGGCGAGCTATCTGCTTCTTTGATCTTATGATATAAAAAAAGTTGGAAGTCGGTTTTTACAGTTTTACTGCTTTTAAATTATTGGATTCATATAATCAATTGAATTATTGATTTTCTTATCCATTGTATTACCTACATATTTAAATTTCTGTGAGCTCAAGGGATGACTGGATAATGCAACTAGCATTAAGGTCACCTTTGTAGAATAGTGCAAAGTATAAATAAATGAATAACCACGGGATAAATCACACTTACTGATCTAACCCCAAAGTAAGCAAATTATTTGCTTGTGTTATGGGTGTTAGTCAACGATAATAATACATTACAAATACATATATAAATACCAGAATATAGGTATTTACTAAACACCCAAACCAGGAAATACATACATTTATGCTCATCACCAAATTCTTGTCTCCGTCGGGGATCGCACCTGAGCCCCTTTGATTTCGTAATCAGGGTCGCTAACCACTCGACTAACGGGGCGGTCGTAAAGTACAATAAAGCTAAAACAAATAAATTAAGTTTATAGTTTGTTTTGTAGCGAAGACCTATAAAGCAATTCCTATCACTGTATTGTCATTCATCCGTTATAACGGTAGCATGACCCACCACTTTTTGTACGTGTTATATCAATTTTCGTGACTTTCGCATTTTTTGTCCCGCTCATAATATGAATGGCCATTGCCGGAATTCCGCTTTACTTAATAACATAATTACAATAATGGCATTGTTCTTTCGTTTTGATTCAGTTTATGTCTACATTCAACACTAACGCATGTGTTTGTAATTAATTTGGCAAATACTGTGCTCTGTAAAAATAAGTAAAAATAATCAGTTAAAATTTAGGCGGTCTTCTTATGTGTATGCTTTCGAAGAATATGAAGATGCAAAATTATAAATGGTTTAAATCAGGTTCAGTGGAATAAAAACAAGTTGATGAAACGACTTGCTATATGAACACATGTTAAATTCTAAGAACTTTCGTGTAGTAAATATTCAAAAGTTTTGGACACCTCGTAGTCATTTTAAAAATATACTCCATGAAATCCTCAAAAACTGTAAGTGAAACAATGTCAAAATATATACATATAGTACACAGTCATAAGTCATAAAGTGACTAAGCATAATAGTAATTTAAAAAACATTTAAACTGATTTCAAATATTCGCAAACTTACCCATTTCTCAAGAATTACTGAATCGATTTTAATGAAACTTAGGAATATTCTCTGAATTGAAAAGAACCCAAAATAAATTCAAGAGAATTATCTCCCGAGTATTTCGTGGACAAACATACAAACATACACATTCACAAACATATAAACATGTAAACATAAATACGCTCACAACATTTAGCACACGTGCTTGGACTCCAAAATAGATTATTATACTCAAATACCATCCAATACATATATTTTGTCAAACTAAGAGAGCCTCCATTATTTTCTGAGTTGAAAAATTTTGATAAAATCTAATAACGCATAACATAATGATTTAGCATTTTTAAATTAACACCTTTAATGAAAATCAAGTCCAAAGTACTTTTGAATAACGGCTCGTTCAATAATATTATAGACCGTAGATCGTCGAAATATTCGAAGATAGAAAAGTTGGGCGTCTTGTCAAACCGAAGCTGTTCAAAAAAATTCAGCTTATTATTAATCAAAAAAAAGGTATGTTCCTGGGATCACTGTCTATTATGCTTATCTACTAATTCAATAACAGTATGAATTGCTTTCCGCTAGGTAGTTCATAAAAGTCGAATGGTTCGGCAAATGTGTCATTCTATACTTTCCATCGTCGGCACTTCATGAAGTTCCATTATTGTTACACAGTTAAATTAGCACTTGTACTTTAATAATAAAGTTGTGAAGTGAATACTACTAGGTGGTAGAGTTCTGCATCGTCTCGCCCGCGTCTGGTACCACCGCCTTACCTATTCCTACCGCAATAGCGTCAATGCTTGTCGCTGTCGTGTTCCGGTTGGAGGGTAAGGTAGCCGGTAAACTTATGCATGTGGCAGCATTAACACCTTTGGTGTCTATAGGTGATGGTTGACTCTTTCCATCAGGAGACCCATCTGCTTGTTTGCTATCTTATAATATATAAAAAAAGAAAATAAAGTAATTCAGTTGTGTAACAAATGTGTCATTAACATCGTGATTGGTGGTAAAGTTCTGCAACATTTAGTCTGCGTTTGGTACCAACACCTTACTTATTCCTGTTGTGTTCTAATTTGGAGCATAAAGTAGCCAGTAACTCATGCATACGGCATTACACCTCTCCATGCTTATACCAACGCGCCATTATCTTTTTTAGTGCTTATAGGCAATGGATGTCTTTTTCCATCTATGAAGTACTTGCTTCTTTGCAATCTTACAATATACAATTTGCACTCTATAGCCTACTGCATTATAAAAGATGTTGATGAATCTCACACGAGCAACTTATTTCTATTATAAAAATATGTATGTCCTATTGGAAGGACCGGGAGGTCTTGTGAGCTTAAATTTCATCTAAATCTGTCTTGTGGTTGTTACGTAATTGATTACCAAACATCTAAACATATAAACATTCAGATTTAGAATATGAAATAACTAAATCAGGGAGAAATTAACATGGTGTATCTATGCTAGGTGGCAAGTCTACCGCTAAACGGACACTTTTCCAATCCCAGGCAAAGTTGTTTGTATCAGAAAACTATACAAACTCATTTTTGAGTTGCCCAACTTAAAAATCGAACCCGACGCCTCATGTAATCAACACCGATACTGGATCACTAGATTATAGCGGTGGTAAAAGTGGAAAGAAATTAGAATGTCGTCAACGTCAGCCTCATAGAGGTTATTTTTGAAAAAGAGTTAGTCTTTCTTTCATCATAGAATCTACATATTCAATTATCTTCTTGCCAAATTTCACTAAAATCTTTTGAGTGGTTTTTTAGCCATAAAATCGTAGCAAATAAACAAACAAACTCATTTTCACATTTATAATATTGATATAGAACGGAAACCGTAAAAACAAACTCCTATAATGTGATAAGTGTAGCCAAGTATAATGGACAATAATTATCGAATCCCATACGAATGACGTTTTATAATATTCGTCTATTTTGATAAATACTTCAAATCCAACTACATAATTATGGTCCTTTCTATAACTAGGTAATCTGTAGTATCTCAAATTTGTCTACATAAATACCCTGTTTATCTTGTTAAAGTAGAGTATCTATAATTCAACTACATAAGTATGCCCTATTCTATTAAATAGGTAAAATGTGGTATCTTTAATTTGGCTACATAAGCATGCTCCATAATACCTTGTTATAGTATCTATCATTAAACTGTATAAGTATTATCTTTTCTGTAACTAGGTAAACATAGTATCTCAAATTTGTCTACATAAATACACTCTATATTTTATTAAAGTATAGTATCTATAATTAAACTACGCTCTATTCTACAACTAGCTAAAGTGTAGTATCTCTAATTTGTCTACATAAGTATACTCCACATCTTGTTAAAGTATAGTATCTATAATTAAACTACATAAGTATTAGCTATTCCGTAACTAGGTAAACTGTAGTATCTCTAATTTGTCTACATAAGTATACTCCATGTCTTGTTAAAACACAGTATCTATTCAACTACTTAAATATGTTCAGAGTGCTAAGTGTGAGTTTTTCTTTTCGCATTCGATCGTGAGCGCGTTTCGAGTTTACTAGGAATTTGTATGTGATTTGTACAGCGCCACCTAGTGGTAAACTGGTTTCTCACGTTTACCACTAGGTGGCGCTGTACAAATCACATACACATTCCTAGTAAACTCAAAACGCGTTCACGATCGAATGCGAAAAGAAAAACTCACACTTATCACTATGTTCTACTTATATAGCTAAATTGTAGATATTATACTTTAACTTGATGTAGACTGTACTTATGTAGAAAAAATTTGTGTAATTTATCAAATTTGTCTAAATAAGTAGGTATACTTTATATCTTGTTAAAGAATAGGATCAAAAATTCGACTACATAAGTATGTTTTGTATCTTGCTAAAATATAATATTTTAAATTGAACTACATAACCATGCTCTATTTTTTGTAAAATAAAGTATCTTAAATTTAACTACATAAGTATGCTTTGTGTCTTATTAAAGAACAGAATCTTAATTTCACGTAAATTCGACTGCATAAGTATGATGTTTGTCTTATCAAAATATAGTATTGTAAATTCACGTAAATTGAACTACATAAGTATGCTCAATATCTTTTTAATCTTGCGTTGAATCACGACCTTTTAAATAAAAAACATGAGATTAAAATAATTAAGGTAATTTAATTTGCAGCTTAATGGTACTAACCCACCAATGCCGCGAAAGACAAAGACGACTAGAAGACAAAGAACTGTAAGCGGCCCAAATTAAATTACCTAAATTTCTTGTTTAAATTAAGAACTTATACAAGTAGCGTCTGATACTTGAAAATTAAAATTATTTTGTTTTAAAACTTTATTTAAATGTTATTCCATCCCAGTTTTGTGTTAAGTATAAGAGGCAACCATCGCCTATAAACACCAAGGATGTTAATGGTGCGTTGCTATCCATGTAGTGGAGTGTTAATTCCTTATGCGTAAGTTTACCGGCTATCTTACCACATAACCAGAATACGACCGTTACAAGTACTGGCGCTCTTGCGGCAGGAATAGGTAAGACTGTCTTTATCCCAGATGAGATATTGTGGAAATATAATTTAATAAAATAAATGTGAAATTCTGTCTGTCTATTACGCTAAACCACAAACTTGATTCTGACGAAATTTGGCAAAGAGATATTTTAAAACCCGGAATATCAGACAGAGAGAAAGAAATAGGTAGTAAAATTAAAGCCTGATTTTTTTAAAAATCAACGCCTAAGTGGCTAAAAGAAATATGAAGGATTATATATGACATTTCTTATATGGATGACCTGTTAATATTCGCAGGCAAAGTTGCGTGAATTATCTAGAAGGTAAGAGAATCATAAAAGGCGACAGATTAGCTATACGAGTTTCTAACATTATGACTACTAGGAGGTGGAGATCCGCAACGTCTCACCTGAGTATTTGGTAATCAGAAGAACTTTATTCAATAAAACTGTTTATAAGTTATTATTCCTGTCGCAATAGCGTCAACGCTTGTTATTGTCGGGTTTCAGTTTAGAGGGTGAGATAGGTGATGGTAGACACAGCAACTTGCACAACAACACTTGCACAGCAAGTGCATTGCCATCCCGCCACATGGATAGCGACGCAACATCTTTGATATCGCCATTATCATCTTTGCTATCCATGCTTATGTTTTATATGCAAAAGTCTGTCTGATATCCTTTCAAGGCTAAACAGTTGAAATGATTTTGATGAATCTGAGCATAGTGTTAGAGGAAGAACCGGGGCTGAGTAGAAGCTTAGTACGCAAGTTTGTATGAAAAATTATATCGACATGTTAATATACCCGCGGCAAAGCTTTGTGGATCAGTTAGTTCATTATAAACAAAAAAAAACAGTAGCAGTCGTGGGACTGCCGATAGAAGTGAAAACGGAACTATTAAGTTAAGAGTAATTAAAACTATATGCAAAAAATACTATACTATAGATATACTATTATCATTAGCATGTCGGTGACGCGAACCGAGGATTTTACCCTCTACCAAAACGCTCAACGCGCCTAAAGAAGTTTTCACTTCAACAATGTCATATACAATTTTCAGAATAAGGCTTTCATCATCTTCATTTTTCGCGTGTTGGTCCATGCTCCTTTAAAGAATAGACCACCTGTTGTTTTGCCAGACAGGTCGTAAAATGCGACCGATACACTTATAATGTCACTACCATAATGACTACTAGGTGGCAGAGGTCCACAACGTCTCATTTTTTAATACGGTGTCACCGTCTTACCTATTCCTGCCGTAATAGCATCTATGCTGTCATTGTCATGTTCCGGTTTGGAGGTAGACAGGCATGTGGCATTGCCACAATGCAATGCGCCATTAACATCTGGTGTCGTGATGGTGTTTCTTTCCATCAGGACAGCCATCTGCTTATTTTCCATCTAACTATGTAAAAAAACAGGCGTTTGCACATATTAAATGCTTAAAAAAATAACAAACGTAACTTCTATTCCCATTTGTAATCTCGAATGGTTTTATCGCTGATATTGAACTCACTTTACCGTATCAAATTAGAGAGAGACGGGTGATTCATGATAACACTAAATTTATAACGCTGGTAGCATTCATATTCAGACGTAAGGGCTATAAAGAAGTGGGCCAAACAATTTGGCCAGGAAGTGTCGTTGTAACAAGGACGTGTGAATATTAAGAGCATATGTGAACAAAATATTATAAAATGGTAAATACAATTTTATTTACGTAATAAGTTATTCGCTTTTCTATTTGTTAATATTTATACACTTAAAATAAAATAACATATCTTTACGCTAAGCTCTTTACCAGGTAGGCAGATAGAACCAATTTAGATAGTATGTAATGTTAAGTATATTCTACACTTTCATTTTTCATTATCGTATTGTGGTGAAACTCCATTTCAATACAATATTTATCAACCACTTTTACTTTTTCTTATTAAGACAATTTTAATTGATTTCCAACTTTATATTATTTCCAATAATAATTTATATTTTAATTTTAAGATGTTTTTATGTCTACTTGTGTATTTAAATTTATTTTGTTTATATTTTCATATGTTATATATTTTGTTTATATATTCATATTTAATTTCTAAGTTTTATTTAGTTTTTTTAAAAAGCTTAATTCCTGTAAAGATTATTGCTGTTCCCAATATTTAGCTAAGCTGGTAAACTCTCTCATATTTCTATATATTTATACATTCGATCAAAAGACTTGTATTATTGAGATCTAAATACTAGACTTGTTTGATCAATTCTCATTGTTGACTTCTGATATAAGGTGCTAGTTGATATTTTTTAATCCAGGTGTTCCATACTAAAATATACATTATTAGATCGTACAGATTTAAAAACGACTAGAAAATATTTTTGAAATACTAGACATGATTTTTTCTCCAATGAAATCTTGGGTTTTTAGTTCTGATTTCTTATTCCATTATTTATAAGATAATATAATTCTTATAGAAAATCCGTCTAACCTTTGGGTAGGAAACGGTAAAATACTTTGTTTTAATTAATTCAGATGTATGATTCGAGTGTACGTAATTTTACAAATATATATTTTTGTTTTTTTTTTTTATAAAAAAAAAACACTGCGACAGACATTTATATTATATTTACAAATAACTTATATAAATTTTACTGATCTATAATTTATAAAATTGTAGAGTTAAGTATATCAATAGTTCAATAGTTTTTGCATGCGACTTATAAATATCAAATAAAACCTTTTATCTATCTTCATAAATTTCAGGTTACACGCACACGCACACGCACATGCACACGCACACGCACACGCACACGCACACGCACACGCACACGCACATCACAAGTACATCACACGCACATCACACGCATATTACACGCATATCACACGCACATCACACACACACACACACACACATCACACACACACACAGACACGCACATCACACACACACGCACATCACACACACACAGACACGCACATCACACACACACAGACACGCACATCACACACACACGCACATCACACACACATGCACATCACACACACGCACATCACACATACACACGCACATCACACACACGCGCTCATATCACACACACATACGCACAGCACACGCAGAGAGAACCGAATACCATATGTTACGATCCTAGCAGATTTGTCTTACTTTCATTACTCTCTTCATGCAAACTATAGTTATCGTATCTCAGACTCTTGTTTTTGAGAATTATATGGAATATGTATTACTTTGTTTTTCTACTTTGAAACATTAAGGCTTAATTGTTTAAAACAAGTATCTATCCAAAACTATTTTTGTTTTATCATAGGATAAAAAACATTCATATGATTCCTTGAAGACAAAATATAATCATCACTTGAAGATTGCGGGATTATGGAAATGTTTGTGATGCATTGCTATCTGTGTAGAAGAGATGTCGCAGGCAAGTTTACTGGCATCTTTACTCCTCCAGCGAAAACACGACAGTGACAAGCACTGACGTTATAGTATTCACTGTACATTGTGTGTACTGCACCTTTTTCACATGGGCTCCAAACAAGGAATCTGCTTATCAATTTTACAGAAATTCTAAACGGAGTAGCCAGTAAACAAATAATTTCGACCATGATTTTGTTCCTCGCTGTCCGATTTTTTAAAATCACACTCGGACAATACCTGATAATTGTAATAATAGTTATCATGATCTTAAGTGAAAGTTTTAGTCTCTATCTCTAAATCCGCACCAACCTATATAACGCCATCAGTAATGATTCCAACCTTACTTCTACACCAAAACTTTTGTTTTAATCCATATATGAGTTTAAAAGTTAATCTACAAATTTTTCAATTTAGGTGATGTTCATATATTCAATATCCCATCAGGAGATTTTAAAAATGATTAAGTAATTATCTTTCCTTTTTCACTTCATGTTAATGCACACTGCATATTAGGTGAGATTCTACCTGGATATCCCATCGCGTTCATCATGGGTAATGTTCAAAGGGATTATTCTTTTTTTAAATTATTAATGTTCCGCATACTCTGCTGCTATTGCTTTTGCAGCAACTTTAAAACTACGCAACTTTAATTATTCTATTAACTGTTAATCATTTAAATCTAGTGTCGAATATCACAACACTAAATACTTTATATAAAATAATAAGACTTCGTAAGGACATTGTTTATTACAGTAAATTATCATATTACATTGGAATTTGAGGTAATGAGGTTTCATCTTGATGATAAAATTATATTAATTTAACTTTGAATGATTTTTCCTAAATAATGATTGAGTTTTTTTATGGTATAAGATAGCAAACAAGCAGATGGGTCTCCTGATGGGAAGAGTCAACCATCGCCTATAGACACCAAAGGTGTTTATGGTGCATTGCTATCTTGTGGCGAGGTCTTATGCCACATGCATATGAGTTTTCCACAAAGCAACGCCTTAATCTTTAAAGAACTTTTTATCTTGAATATTTTTTTGTTTTTTGTATGGCAAATCTGCAAGTATTGTGATGTATGAATGGCATTCAGTTCTTACTGCCTATTTAAAGAAGATATTTACTAAATTTGATAGGACGATATGTATGTAAGTTTCTTGTTCGGGATAGCAAAAATATTGCATTAATTTGTATCCAAATCATTAAATATTTTTAAATAAAAGAAATATTTTTAATTACACTTTATTTTTAATAATAATTTAATTGCAAATAGTCATAGTACACTCGCAATTAATATTATCTAGATTTTACAACCTAGTTTCAACTAATATTAGTATTATCCGTTATCTCCTTAAGACCCATCGCAAATTGGCGACTTGTCACCGCGTTTAGTCGTCGCGACGCGCGCCTCGTTGCGACGACTAGACGCGGTGACAAGTCGTGTTGTTTTTTGTAACTGGCGTCTAGTTGCCGCGACTAGACGCGAGGCTGTCGCTTTCATTGGCGACTAGTTGTTAAGACAGACATTATAGAGGAAGAGATCATTAGTAGTGGCATATTCGTGAGAGACGACTGTGTTGTTTATCATCATATAAACATCCATGTTGAGATGTTCAATAAAATGATCATGTTCACTTTCCTCAACGCTCACAGCGAAACTAACGTTGCGTTAACGCGCGATTGTCATCGTGTTTGCGCGTGTACGGCGCAACTAGACGCGGCGACAAGTAGGGAGCAGCCTGCATATTTCCCCTAGCTGGTCATCACGACGCCAAGACTCGGACGCCAAATGTGCGGAGCTTTGAACAAAAGAGAATTGTCGGCCACAGCTTTTCGTCGCGTCTAGTCTAGGCGAGCTGTCGCTATCGCATGTCGTCTAGTTTATATAACGTTGCTTGGAATTGGAAAGTGTTCAGTAGGTGATAGGCTTGCGTCCTAACCCATTGTTGGATTAAGTATCTTCGGCGAATCGTGGGTACACCGGTTGTACCTTTTTCTGTACATCTTGAGGCATACAGACGTGAAGATACTTTAACTGTTTCCGCCATTTCAATTAAAATCTCATCCTTTTAACGACGGGAATAGGTTTCGTGGTTATATTACAACTAGGTAAGTCGGTTAAAATTCTACCACTTATCTGACTGCTTTTTATGAACATTTTGGCAGGAAAGCAATTTTTCGTAAGGTTCAAGCTAAATAAAGGAAAAAATCTAAATGTAAAAGTGATTAGTTTAGTGAGTCAGTATTCATTGCCCTATCTACTACTTATGTCATAACAAAAAAACTTTCCTAAATGTATGCCCTATTCTTCGGGAAGTAAATTTAGTAGTTGATAAGTAGCTACTAAGATTATTATATAATTCTTCATAATTCACTACAACGACAACAAATCATTAATAAAAAGTTATTTTTGAATGACTATTGTATTGGTTGCTCAATCAACGTCTCGAAACCCACCTGGTAGGAAAAAAACATTTAAGATAAAACAAATCGAAAGAAAGATCTTTAAACTTATAAAGAATTTCAATCAAATACAGTATCAATAGTAGAAAAAAATCTTATGATAAAACAAAGGTCAATGTATTTTTGTTTTGTGTAATTAGAGTTCAAAGGTTTTTAACACGGCTGTTTTATAATGAATTTTTACGTCATACGTAATTATAATATAAAATAAAAAATAAAAAATGTTATGGAACCGTGGTTGCCTTTGCTGTGATTTCATTACCATACGCATTTTTGTAAAAAAATAAATATACACTGAACATATATAGTTTGATTGGTAAAATATTGTACACTAGCTGTTGCCAGCGACTTCGTCCGCGCGGACTTCGTTTACTCCGCACTGCTCCTCCCCTGTAGGTGATAGCGTGATAATATGTAGGTATTATGTTGACCCGACCTATTAGTAATATTCATGCAAAATTTGAAGTTAATCCATGTAGTGCTTTTTGAGTTTACCCCGGACATACATACAGACAAACAGACAAACAGACAAAAATTTTAAAAACTATATTTTTGTATACTAACTATATTTTAAAAGCTTCGATATCGATTGTAGATCACGCCCCAAGTATTCTTTTAAAAAATATTCAATGTACAGTTTTGACTTTCCTACGATTTTATTATATGTATAGATAAGTATCTATTGTAGAACACGATAGTTAATAATCATATTATGTATTATGTAACCAATAAAAATATAGTAAAATATACTTATAAATAAGCAATATGTTCTATATATTGCTTAAAATCATAGTAAACCTCATTGAAATTAGTGTAGTAAAATAAAAAATATGGTCACCGTACCATATGGTGTAAATAATTATAGTCACGTGATTAGCAAATCACTTTTTGTAAACAATTAACTTTCAAATCTATGCGTGATTTCCGTACTAACCATGTTAATTAGACAATGAGGTCAAAATTAAGTACCTATTTTTTACATATTTGGAACCGCACCAGGTTTTTTTCCCAGTCAACATGTAGAATTCTGACATAATTAAGTTCGAACGTATGATAATACGCATTTTATTTCACTTGAGATCAAAAAGGATTTATTAGAAATTTTTAGTCAAATTTCACTGTGAATTATTTTTCGTAATATCATGGTTTTCGTAACTTTTTTATATCGTGAAACTGATACTCGCAGTTTCACCTGCTGTTAAATTAACACATACCAATGTAAAATCTTTCGTACAATACTTCACCCCTATTTCACTAACTTAAAGGATGAATAACGAAACACCCTTGTTTATCCCTCCTCTTCATCGTAAGAATAATCCCTATGAAGGATTTTAGTCTTCTTGAACAAAGGGCTTAGCCTGGGAATTAATACGTCAGTCAGTGAGACAGAACTTTTCTTGTTATATATACAAATAACAAAAACCAGCAGCTTTCTATCTTAATGGAAAGAAACAACTACGTAAAATACCTAGCGATATCAAAGATGTTAATGATGCGTTATTATCCGTCTGCCTTGATGATATTGCCACATACGTGAATTTGCCAACTACCTTTCTCTCCAAACCGGAGTATGTCAGTGATAATCGGTGATACCAAATCCAGGCAAAGCTTTGCAGAATCACCTTTTTGTCAAAATGTTTGTGACACATTCGGACCTATATTAAACAATTATGGTATTTTAGGCTATATATCTCTTAGCATCGAAAGAACCTATTGCTTATAGTAAGCTCAGTATAATATTTGAAGTTAAAAAAACTAGTAGTGGAGACGCTAAATTGTAACAAAATATAATAATAAAAATTGATATTTCAGGGATAAACCTCTGAATTTAAAATTGATTTTTAAATAAACGCGTTCTAATATCATTTTTAAAAATATGGGTCATAAACGCGTACATATTATATAGAACTTACTGCGCGGACTTACCGCTCATGACCACGGTTAATGTAACTTGGCCGAAACGTCGAGCTTTACAAATAAGTTCTATATATGTACGCGTTTTTGACCCGTTTATATATTTTTAAAATTGATTTCCATATACACGCAGCATATTCGATAAAATATTAAATAAAATCACAGATCGTTGAATAAACAAATAACATACTTCACCTCCATTCTAAATTTAGCTTATATTTTTTCTAAGCATTTCGTTTTTCCATTTCGTTATTAAATTAAGCAGTTACGTTCTTTTTATTATCACCTCTATGGTCTACTGGTCCAGCGTTGGTGTTGACCACTGAGGTCTCTGGTTCGATTCCCGAGTCAGGCAATTAAAAAAGGGTTTTTTCAGTATTCTGATAAACACCAAGTTGCCCGGGATTGGACCACCTATTACATTTGTGGGACCAAGTATCTTCGGCTAATCGTGGGTGCACTTAATGTACATCTGCCTACCCGTTCGGGGATACGGGCGTGAATATACTTTTTGTAGGTTCTTCTTTTTTAAATGAGTTACTCGTGACTGTGACAATAACAAAGAACTATAGATCGAATAAAGAATGGATTGTCCAAATAATAGACATGAGATAGTTACAGATTGATTCAGTACTATACAGAAAATACTTCTTTGTGTCGTAATAACATCGTAATGTTAGCGTGGGAAAATATCATTACACTGGAAAACCCATACAGAAATAACGAGTCCTTTCAGTACACGAGCAATCGAAATCCTTTTAAAAAGGAACGTCCATGTCAAAATTATTGTACACACCTAACAAAATATGTAGAATATTTAGTGTAGGTGTGTACAATAATTTTCTTTTTAGAAGAGTGAACGGGCAGGAGGTTCATTTAATGGTAAATGATGATAACGATAAAAAGTTAGATCACTTTTGCAAGTATCAAGGTTTTGCAAATTATGCCAAAGTGGCTTTTTGGACATGTGCGCATTCTTTTCATTAAAGGTGCGAAGTAAGTGATTTTGTGTGGTAAAAATATCTTGTTGATTATAGTATCATGGGTTTTCAAGCACTAACATAAAACCATGGAAATCCTAGCCGTATTAAAAAAAAATACTTTGGAATGCAGGTGAGAAACTCGGCGTTCTAACCAAATTCTAATGACCATGAGCGGACTCCACTTAGATTTTGTATGCGTTTTCATCCTGTTTAATTCGATAGTCTATATAATCTTTATAAATAAATATTGACTGAGTTTTATCCAAATATGTAGATATAGAAACCTTTGTAACATGGTTTTGATAAATAAAAACGTATGTATTTAGCATATCTGACCGCCCAAACTCCATTCAATTCATTGTGTAAAATTCTTTTCTTTTTGTCATTTTTACTTCAAAGTAAATTATTGAATGTGTATGTTTAGTTTTATTGCTATAATGTTTTTCATTGCTATGAAGAATTTAATTTATTCAAAATATATATTAATACTTATAAGTATAAGCAGTTTTAAAATCACAAGCGTGGCGAAATAATTTGCATACCAAAACACATAAAAACACACAATAATTGGCATAACAATCAACATTTACCTCGATTTTATTCTTGTGGTGCTGTAACATCTCACAATACTTAGATACACTTATGTTATAAAAATAAAGGTATTGTTTAAAGGAAAAAATAATTTTGTTCACACTAAATATTATCAATAAATACGGACCCATCTAAAAACTCATTTTGAATACTGATTTCGATCATTACTTAGATTATAAGTGCATAAGTATATCTGTCTGTTTGTTACGTTTTTACGACTGAACCGCTAAATCGATTTTGATAAAATTCAACAAGAAAATAGCTGAAGAGACGGGGTCAAACATAGGCTATTTCTTTCTAAAAATAAACCCCTAAAAGGTTGAAATAGGGGATGGAATATTGTATGAAACGTTTGACATTGATGATATTATGTTATTCTACCAGAGGGAGAAGCTGCGCAGGTCAGCTAGTAGGTACTTTATAATTTTATACAGAGTGCTAAGTGTGAGTTTTTCTTTTCGCATTCGATCGTGAGCGCGTTTCGAGTTTACTAGGAATTTGTATGTGATTGGTACAGCGCCACCTAGTGGTAAACTGGTTTCTCACGTTTACCACTAGGTGGCGCTGTACAAATCACATACAAATTCCTATTAAACTCCAAACGTGCTCACGATCGAATGCGAAAAGAAAAACTCACACTTAGCACTCAGATCTCAACAAAAACTTCACTAATGTAACTTCCGTGTTGCTTTGGGCCTCTTTTAAAGAATAAATAGATTATCTGCTTTCCTGCTAGGTAGTTCGTGAAAGGCAAACTGTTTCTTTAAACGTATCACCATCATCATGATTACAAGGTGAAAATGTATTGCGACGTCTCATCCAGGTTTAAGATCACTAGCCCTAACTTTTGTCACGGTAATGTCAACGTTTCTCATTTACGTGTATCTAGTTGGTGGGTAAAAAATTCGGCAAATGTGAATTATATAGGGTATAAAAAACCTGCCCGATCATCAATTACATTATTTGGTAGTGTAATACAAAAATATGTATGCTATTATTTTGCATGTAGGTACATTTTCGATGATCAAAATAAATAATCGCAAAATTATGTTTAAATTATTTCTTTAGCAACACAATATGCCGGACAAAAATGGCTACAGACATGCATTTTTAACACTGTACCAAATAAGCTTGTCTACGAAAATGGCAAAAATACTTGAATAAGCATTTTTGCTTGAGAAAGAAATTAATATATTCTGTTTATACCTATACTGTTTTCTATTAATTTCTTTCTCAATTGCTTATTCAAGCATTTTTGCCAGTTTTGTAGACAAGCTTATTGGTGCAGTATTTTCGGCCGATGAAACATTTTTCGAATTACGGATTAAGTTGCAAATGCAATCAAACTAATTATATATCCATGAAAAAAGATAAACTTTTAATATGTTCAATATATTTCAATCATGTTTTTTTAAATACAATACTTGTAAGTCATACAGAGAATATTTGTTACGTTCGTGGAAAAGAAGATATTAACAAAGTTTCAAATGTGTGTTGATCATTTTACTCAAAGCGTACCGCTAATGATCATAAGCTTATTTGTACTATGCATTTCAACTGAGAATAGGATCACGCTTGTTGTCAACTTCATATCATAAATGTGGAATCAGTAATGCCAGCAAAAAAATATATTTTTGTTAAAAAATAGGTTGATTTATTGAAGAACAATTAACATTCAAATAATTCTATAATAATAATATTAGTGTTCAATATTATACTACATATAACTACCTATTTAAATAATGTCACTATACACATAATTTGAAATACGTAATTAATTTTAGATTTATGCAGTGTTATGTTCGACAAAAAACATTCGTACACCAATGATGTCGGCAACAAAGTCGTTATAAGCTAGACATTTGGTTAAGTATTACGTTTATAAAAATAAATCTATTTGTATTTTTAAGTTTTCTTTTCTTTTATACATCTATAATCTTTCTTTTATACATATTAAGTTTTCTTTTCTTTTATACATCTTACTTTAACACATACTAATATGGTTAATGGGAACTTAAATAGAAAATATAATTATTAGAACGCAAAATTTTTTTGAAGAATTTCTTAGTTAGTATTTTTACTCACCATACTCATCACTAATGAAGTTTTTGCAAAATGCGGAACAATATGGCATCCTGACAGTCCTAATCTCAGTTGGAACGCATAGTACACTAAAGTAATTTAATAATTTCGGTTCAGTTTACATTCTCGTTGAACTTTTAGGCCGACTTCATCAATCTCCCTTCTATCATTGACGATATGGTAATTTACCAGAAATCAGAATAACTTTATTCAATAAAACTTTTTACAAGTTATTTTGATACGTCAACATTTTTTTTAAACTACTACTGGATCCGAAATGCGGCCACAAACTGAAAAGATCCACGGAAGAAACTCAGTGGGCTTGTCTTTTTTCATATCTTTTTTTTCACAGTATTACAAAATTACAAAAAATATACCTATATGAGATTGAAATGAGCAATTAATCTTAGGCTTTTTGTCTTCTAAATAATTTGAGATATTATAAAACCCTTTTTTACACAGTTTTTTTTAACACATTTTTTAAATTTATTGACTGATACCTGGGGACAAAGCTGCGCGGTAATTAAATAACTGTAATTATATTGTGTTGTTTGAGTTATTCATTCATGAGTCGACGTAGATCTTACGTAAGTCTGCGGCGTCTTAGCCGATATGAAATCCGTAAGACGACTGTCGTCCGACATTCTGTACAAAGGAAAAGTAATCATGATATGTCCTCAAGCTGAGTGTACGAAACGATAACTTATCCTTTGTTTTTCTCTTACATGCATGTACAAACATATATTATGGATGAATGAATGAATGATAACTCTTTATTGTGCACAAACTTACAGTAAAAATACATGCAAACAATTTAAAGAGTCATACACAAAGGCGGTTTTGTCGCCAAAGAGCGATCTCTACCAGAAAAAGGTTGTCCGTATTTTATACTTTCCATCGTCGGCATTATTGTTTTAAATTTTACACTTGTACTGTTTCACAATTCACTAATTATATATAATATATACTTTTTTATTTAAATAGTCAACCGGTTTCGCATTTTACTGCATCATCAGGACTCCTGATTATGTCCGTATTTTGATTTTGAAACGTTGATAAGAATAACATTTAAAGGTAAATAATAGACAGACAGACACAAAAAATGCACTATACATAAGAATGTCCAGATAAAGATAAAAGAAGAAAGTTGTCTGCTAGAATATGATTTAAAAAGAAAAAACACGTTTATTGTATGGGGACCCTGCTTAACATTTTCATTTTTTTTATTTTTAGTATATGTTGTTATAGCGACAACGGAAACACATAATTTGTGAAAATGTCAACTTTCTAGCTATCACGGTTTATAAGATACAGCCTGGTGACAGACAGACAGACAACGGAGGCTTAGTAATAGGGTCCCGTTTTACCTTTTAGGTACGAAACTCTAAAAATGCAATCATCATTGTAGATTATTTGTAATATTGAGATGCGGTGCCCTAGAAACATTAACAAGTAGAATACATCTGTTCTAAAATTTAGCTGTCTCGTTTCCTAATTTGTTAGATTAGTGTAAGTACTGGCTGTTCCACTTGATCCTTAATTAATAACGGTGAGAACGTTGTTCACTGTATTAATATAGTTTTATCATGCAACACTAATTTTAAATGATCGCTAAATAAGGTTAAATTACGCTTCGCTTGTTCTTTACACATATTTATTAAATTAGTTCGCTTCTTTGTCCATCCATTCGTTAGCTACCCTGACAACACAATCCATGGGGTTTGGGTTATGTTCCTGATAGGTAATGAATTTGTGTGAGACCAAATAAAAAAATGTTTTAATATAAAAAACCATTTCTTTTCATCATGTTCACATTTTTAATAATTACTATCGGATCGGAACTCGAATACAAATGTTTGAACTTCTGGACTTAGGCATTTACTAGCTGTTACCAGCGACTTCGTCCGCGCGGACTTCGCTTACTCCGCACAGCTCCTTCTCCGTAGGTGATAGCGTGATAATATGGAGCCTATATGTTGACCCGACCTGTTAGTAATATTCATGCAAAATTTGAAGTAAATCCATGCAGTACTTTTTGAGTTTACCCCGGACATACATACAGACAAACAGACAAATAGACAAAAGTTCTAAAAACTATATTTTTGCCTTCGATATCGATTTTAGATCACACCCCAATTATTCTTTTAAAAAAATATTCAATGTACTCACAGTTTTGATTTTTCAATGATTTTATTATATGTGTAGATTAAACATATTTTAGTGTTTATGCATTTTTATTATTACTATTATTAGTGTTATAAGAACAATGAAAGTTTAAAAGTGTTTATATACTCATAGTTACTATGTCATCAAAATAACAGAATAATAAATTTCGTATTGATCAGGCCTGGACGTATTGCTTAGCTCCTTTTATCAAGTATAAAATATCAAATGACCTAAACACGGCTGAACGATTTTTGATAAATCGTTAAAAAATAATAATAAATGTTATCTCGATGTGTTTGAGCTATCCCGAACTGCTTCTCGAAGGGGCTAGACGCGTCACTGCAGTGGGCGTCAAACTGCGGTTCGCAGGTAATATTTATGCGATTCACGACAAAGACACTATAATATAATTACGATAAATAATAATAATAATAATAATAATAACAAATTATAATTTATCCAATTACATATTATGTTTAGGTAATTTCATCAATAAGCCGTATTTGATATTGATCTATTGTATAGTAATTTGAGAAGAAAAGATTTTAAGGAATGTTACAACATTCTCGTTTGCTTTGTCGTGTGCCGCACAAATATAACCTGCCGGCCGCGGTTTGGTGACCAGTGATAATACGACGTCATTATGACGTAAGCAGTTGTCGCGATGTAGTTCGTGACAACATCGTGCTAGCGCAAACCTTCGCCGTAGGCCGATGTATATAGCTGCGGTATTAGCGAGATGAGTGGTGATCCCTATCGCCACATTTTACTGACCTGATATTGATTATCGACTTTTTCTAGCGATAATCGGGACCGACATTTTCACGTGCTCATCCGAGGTACGGGAAGGATAACACACTACCTGCCAGACACTGAGCTGCTACTGAGATTTTAGATTTTCGAGAAAAACCTTGAAAAAAATCCAATAACAATTTTGCCCAACCCAGGAATCAAATCCGGAACTCCATGATCGAAGCTGAATAGGCTATCCCCTAGACCAAGATGCAGAGTTTGTATGTTGTTTATTATTTACCCTAACTGACAACTTTACTAAATCTTTACCAAATCTATTATCTACCAGACTAACGAGGCAGTAAATTTAATGTAATAGCTAATTAGTTTATATGAAAAATGGGTAACCAGGTTACGCGTTGATATGAAAATAATATCCAAACCTATTAGTTTTTTTTTGTCATGGGCGTTAACAACAAAGCTAGTAGTGTTCAATTGGTATTATCTCTGTATTAAGAAATTAGCAACCATGTCATTTTTATGTGCTAGTCACAATAGCAATTCCTTTTGTGGGAAATGCGAAATTTGCATTTTATGATATTTTCTTTGAGTATATACTTTGATATTTTCTTATTTTAACGTCACGCAATGTAAATTATTTCTTCTCTTTGAGTATATATCTCTCGAAATTTGCATTTTATGATATTTTCTTTGAGTATATACTTTGATATTTTCTTATTTTAACGTCACGCAATGTAAATTATTTCTTCTCTTCTAATAATAATAATATATTAGTACTTAATAGTTAACTATTTATGCCGTTTTAGGCTTTGGAATTCTTTGCCTCATTCCATTAGATTAAGTGAATCTCTGGATACCTTTAAGAGACACCTGAAACAGCACTACTTATCCATTTCATAGTTTGTTTTGTTTGTAGACTTAGTAAGTAGTCATAATAAGTTGTATTAAGTTAGTAGTTGTTTCTTTTGTGTTTTTGTTTTCTTTATTCTTTTTTAGAAACTGTTCGTGTTTTTCTACCTTATTTTTTTTCTCTTATTTTGGGCTTGCTGGAAGAAATTTATTTAGAGATAAGCTTGCCTTTTGTACTAATTTTATCTTTAGGTTTACTTTTGTTATTTGTGTACAATAAATGTTTTTTTTATATATCATAAGATAGCAAACAAGTAGATGGGGCTGATTGAAAGAGTCAACCATCGGCTATAGACACCAGAGGTGTTAATGATGCGTTGCTATCTTGTGGCGAGGTCTAATGCTACATGCATAAGTTTACTGGCTACCTTACCCTCCAAACCGGAACACGACAGTGCCAAGCACTGACGCTATTGCGGCAAGAATATTGCGGTAAGGCGGTGGTACCAGACCCGGGCGAGACAATGCAGAACTCTACCACCTAGTAGCGACGATGCTAGTGACTTGCATATCCAATCGGTCGCCTTTTACGACATGCCTGGCAGAACGGCAGTTGGTCTATTTTTCAAAGGAGCCCGGTAAAAACACGGGGAAGATAAATAAAATAAAATAAATAAAATATAAAATAAAAACGGATAAAATAAAATAAAATAAAATAAAATAAAATAAAATAAAATAAAATAAAATAAAATAAAATAAAATAAAATAAAATAAAATAAAATAAAATAAAATAAAATAAAATAAAATAAAATAAAATAAAATAAAATAAAATAAAATAAAATAAAATAAAATAAAATAAAATAAAATAAAATAAAATAAAATAAAATAAAGCATACAATGCTCCCACTCGTGTCCGCTAAGGCAAAAAACTAAGGCTTAAGGAATACCTCTGCAGTTATTTTATTTCATCGGTAAGTATTATAAGTCTGTATTTTTTGTGTAAATGCAAGCGACATTGACATCCTAAGAAATTATCTTGAAAGGCATATCCAGTTTAATCCGTGATTAGAATAAATCCAATTATACCAAGGTAAGTGAAAAAAAAACATAAAAAAATTCCACATGGATATTCAGACAGTTTTCATCTCAGAATCATGGTCTAAATCCAATGCTATTGGAATTAACTATACCGATAATGCCAATACCATCAATCCAGATACAAATAAAACACACACGTACGCACGCACGCACGCACACACACACACACGCACGCACGCACGCACGCACACACGCACGCACGCACGCACGCACGCACACACACACACACACACAACATTACAATGTCGCCGTCGATCTCGACGACTATTATCACCCCACGCCTAATACTGAGCGCTAAGCCACGTCTTCGCCCACCAAATTTTGTTTGAACGCCACACTAAGCCGAGGTCCAGTCTCATAGGAGACAGCCTTTAGCGCGGGCGTTTATAACCCCAACTTTAATTTAAACTCTGGCTGAGCACTCTGCTTACCCTAAATATTCTGTGTCGAAGTGAAGACCCGTAGAATCAACTGTATTAATCATTCGGAAAAAAATTGAAATTAACCGATTAAACTCAGAATTTATTTCATCTTATGTAACGCGCGCGCCAACTCCTTCGTATTTTATCGGATACGGTCGAATCAGGAACTCTCATTTTTTCCGCATTGACGAACAGGTATAATTTCTCAAATTAACTACTTTTTCTGTCCAAAAGTAATTGAACTGTCGATCTTGACTAACACCATAATTACTGTTTAAATCATGACCTTAGCGTCTAAATTACCCGCTAAATCGGAACAGGACGAAAAAAAGCACCGATGCTT
This sequence comes from Apodemia mormo, assembly GCA_036924255.1. Taxonomy (NCBI): domain Eukaryota; kingdom Metazoa; phylum Arthropoda; class Insecta; order Lepidoptera; family Riodinidae; genus Apodemia; species Apodemia mormo. The sequence goes on along the minus strand of JAUPFN010000001.1, from coordinate 41,542,055 downwards.
TTGCGGTAGGAACAAGAAAATTGATAGTACCAAAACCATCAGGTGTATTACCTAAAATTTGCAATCCACCTGCGATCAGCGATGATTGTTATACGTTACAAAAAATATGAAAAACGTCGCCAATTGCTTGATCAGCAAGCAATTGGCAACGTTTGTCACATTTTCCTGAATGCACTTTTCGCAATGTCTCATCACCGAAAATATCAAAAATCAAGCTACAACGACTGCCACTAATATACAAGGCCAGTATATGCCTTGCAATAACTAAGCAATTACGATAATTGCGTATTGCAAGATACGTGATTGCCCCGCCGGTCGACTCGTTGCAAACTACCATCTAGTTAGTCATGAGAATATAAGTGACTCTTATTCGTTTTCTTTTCTTTTTTTTTATAATATAATATAGCAAACAAGCAGATGGGTCTCCTGATGGAAAGAGTCAACCATCGCCTATATACAGCAAAGGTGTTAATGGTGCGTTCCTGTCTTGTGGCGAGGTCTAAAGCCACATGCATAAGTTTAACGGCTACCTGACCCTCCAAACTCCTCTTGCCTTTAACGAGATGCGCAGCAGCAAGGATGTTTTATTCTTCAAAAACAAGCCGGGATAATCACGGAGAATATCATAACACCTGACCCTACTATAATTCTGTTAAAACGTATTCCAAGAATATCGTACCCTGTGTTGAACCGGACTCCCCTTGAAAAATAGACCATCTGCCATTCTGCCAGGCAGTTCATAAGAGACAAACGATGGACTACGTGTGTCACTGTCATCGTGGCTATTAGGTGGTAGAGTGCTGCATTGTCTCGGCTGGGTCTAGTGCCACCGACTTGCCTACTTTTGCTGCAAAAGTATCAGTGTTTATCACTGTCGTATAATTGTTTGGAAGGTTAGGTGGCTACCTAATTAACCGGCTGGTAAATTTATGCATGTGGCCTTAAGACCCCGCCGCAAGATAACATCACATCATTAATATTTTTGGTGTCTATATGCGATGGTTGTCTTTTTCCATCATAAAGATCGTCCGATGCTTGCAAGTTAGCAACTTGTAAATACCTTGAAGATGCTTGTGTTAGTGAAACCAGTCGGAAATTAAATATAATTAACTTATCGTGAAACAGTACAAGTGTTATTAATTAATAAATATTGTATCTAAATTAATTGAAATTCTAATATTAGACAACATGAAGCCAGATATTATATTAGACAATATATTTCGTCTAGCTTCAAGAAATCAATATGAAGCCAGACGAAACATGTATACAGTATTCTTTGGTTGAAAAGAAAGTAATTATGAAACTGTAAAAACGTTCTATTGTCAAAATTATTCGTTTTATTTGTTAAGAGGAATTTTCTTTTACTCGAGGCCCGACAAGTAGCTCAATGACGAAAATCTTGTAACATGATTACTTTTAATTTACATGTTGCTAAGACAGAATTATCTGAAAAACAATACTTTTAGAGTTCCGTGTCTAAAAAAGCATAAAAACAACCATTATAGGAAAATTTTGAATGAATGAATGAATGAATTATTCACTTTATTGCGCACCAAAAAAAAAATTACAAATTATAATAACAATAGTATAACTTACACACAAAGGTACATAAAGGCATCTTATCGCTAAAGAGCGATCTCTGCCAGACAATATTTTGTCATCCGTTTTACTGACTGTCTGTCTGTCTGTCAAGACCCTGTATCTCGGCAATGCGTAGAGATATCAAGTTGAAATTAAAACTGAATGCTCATGTTTATTCCCTTAAAGCTGAATCTGAAGCTCAAGAATAGATACGGCCGTTTATGCTTTAAAAAACGTATATTTCGACACTCTCAAGCGAATCAAAATTATTAGGATACACTCTGTTAATCTAGAACTATGTTTGGCGACTAATATTGTGTTATACTACAAGTACACTTAAAATATGAAAACTATACATTCGTATTTAAATCATAACAATTATAATTTTTATTTTAAAGTACATAGGTCTTGGAAACTGAATTTCGGGAAAAGTTCGGAAAAACTGCGAGACCTGAGTCCTGAACTATTTATAATAAAAATTTGTATAGAACCCTCAGTAGGTAAGTACGTCTCGCATATATCAAGATTTTTAAAGCAATTCTGATTTGCACATTATATATCACGTCAGGTCTCGCCGTTTTTCGGAACTTTTTCCGAAATTCAGTTTCAAATATCCAATATTTATAAAACGCGCAAACTTGTGTTTCCTTGGGGTTAAAGCAGACTACGTTTAGTCGACGGTCGACCCCACTTTGAGGCTGTGAAAAGCTGTTCTTCGATTTCTGACACAAGTTTGACCCGGCACTCGTTGATATGTTGTTGAGAAACCTCGCTCTGGCCGGAGTGCAAAGCATCACTCGTACTATCATCCGCATAGCAATGAATGTTGCTTGCAACATGTAATTAATATGCAGAAGAAACAATGTAGTTGATAGCACACAGCCTTGGGGTACACCAGTATGGACGGGTTTAAGTTCAGAGCATGCGCCATCGATCCAATTACAGAGTTTCACGGGATGCCCATAAAAAGGAAGCTTGGAGAGAAGTGCTTTGTGCCATACCCGAACAAAAGCCTTCGCTATATACAGACTAAATGCCAAAGCCTCCCCTTGTTTTTCACAGCCTCCGCCCATCAGTGCATTAGATAAACTAAAAGATCATTAGCTGAGCGACCGCGACGAAAACCGTATTGACGATCACTAATCAGCTGGTACTGGTATGTGTGTGTGTGTGTGTGTATGTTTGTGTGATGGACAACTTCGGAACTCTACATAGCGCGTGGCCCAACAGGCACTTTAACTATATATTTTTGGATGTACGAGTATAATAACACAGCTTTTATACTATTTATACAATTTTTCCTCATGTTGGTTTCGGGCTCTTTTAAAGAATAGACCAACTGCCGTTCTACCAGGCAGGTCGTAAAAGGCAACCGATTGGCTATGCGAGTCACTTCCATCGTGACTATAGGTGGTAGAGTTCTGCATTGTTTCGCCCGGGTCAGGTACCACCGCCTTACTTATTCCTGCCGCAATAGCGTCAGTGCTGGTCGCTGTCGTGTTCCGGTTTGGAGGGTAAGGTAGCCGGTAAACTTATGCATGTGGCATTAGACCTCGCCATAAGATAGCAACGCACCATTAACATCTTTGGTGTCTATAGGCGATGGTTGACTCTTTCCATCAGAAGACTCATCTGCTTGTTTGCTATCTTATGATATATAAAAAATAGCTGTTATAAACAAATGGCTGTAACTGGTTTAATATCATTATGTACAAAATAAATAAATAAATAAAAATGCACAATTTACACGAGTCGATCTAACCTCAAAGTAACCAAGTTATTTGCTTGTAATATGGATGTCAGTCAACGATACTAATACATAGAGATACATATATAAATACACAAATAGATTTAATAAACACCCAAAACCCAGAAATACAATTATCTATGCTCATTACATATATGTTTGTCCCTGTGGAGAATCGAACCCGCGCCCTATTGATGCCTAATAAGGTTCGCTAACCACTCTGCCAACAAACCGAACACTATAAATAGCTATAACAAATAATTAACGTTATAGCTGTCAGTTCTCATAAACAAATTAATTATGTTAATATAATAAAGAAGTTTTGAAAATATTTATAACTAGCTGTTGCCAGCGACTACGTCCGCGCGGACTTCGTTTACTCCGCACAGCTCCTCTCCCGTAGGTAATAGCGTGATAATATGTAGCCTATATGTTGACCCGACCTGTTAGTAATACTTATGCAAAATTTGAAGTAAATCCATGCAGTACTTTTTGAGTTTACCCCGGACATACATACAGACAAACAGACAAAAATTCTAAAAACTATATTTTTGGCTTCGATATCGATTGTAGATCACGCCTAAAGTATTCTTTTTAAAAAATATTCAATGTACAGTTTTGACTTTCCTACGATTTTATTGTATGTATAGATAATATAAACTGTAGTTTTCAACTTATTGGTGTTAAAATGAAGATAAAAAATTCATTTTTTGTAGGGATTTTTTTAGATGTAGCACAAACGTATAAGGTATAATTGGTCAAGATACAGCGTAAAGTCTCGTAGCATCGTAAATTACTAAGCAACTGAATTGAAGGCTGGAGCTAGCATCGGTATTTTAGTTCCTGTACTAATTACCTGAAGAGTAACTGGAGCGGATGCACTTAGAGAGCTCATACATTCACGTTAATTCACTTGAACGAAGCTCTTGTTTCTTGCGGTAATTAACTGTTAAAGTGAATTCGATCAGGTGTTTGTCCATATTATAGATACATCTTAATCTTTTCTATGAATCCCTTACAGGATAAATAGAAAAAGCCATGTTACATTTACTATTATTTAGGCGATTAACCCTGCTTTCCTTACATTAATAACTTCCTTCAAACGCTTCAGTTTTAGAACTTTTGACATCACGTTCAGACATCATCCGATTATTTAAACTTCTTTCCAAACGAGACACATCGTATAGCCATGTTTTTTTCTTATTAATCTTAATAAAGCTTTCGTTCACTATCCCATGAAAGTTTAAAATTCATTGACTTGCACATTTCTTTGCCTCACCTACCGTGCTTTCATCTATTAAGCTGTCTTTCAAAATTCAACCTCGTCTCGGTTGAAATATAGGGAGACATAAGGAGAAAGAGAGAGACTGGAGGCATTCGAGATTTGTAGGAGAATGGAGGGAATAAGTTGAACGGAGATGATAACAAATGTTAAAACGAAGAAGTGCTCAGAAGGGTTGAAGAAAAAAGAATGCTGTCAAGAACATTAGAAAACAGACGAGGGAAAATGATAGGCCAACTTTTGCGACATGATGAACTATTCAAAACAAAGTATATATCAAAACAAAACGAGGTATATATATATATATATATATATATATATATATATATATATATATATATATATATATATATATATATATATATATATATATATAGATATATATATATATATATATATATATATTATTAATAGTCAAGGGCTACAGTCAAATGGTAAGTAAACTTAGACGATTCTGAAAAAAATCGCTACTTTATATAGTTCTGCTACAAAGAACTTCAAGAAACAATTAATTATTCCCTTGACAAACGTTATTTTCATTTCCTCAAAGCCAGTATGTGCATAATTCATCATGTAGTTCTGTCTGTCTTACGAAGGAATGAAATGAAGCTTTGATAGTTCCACATTGTTTACGTTGGTGGGCGTAATTTGCGTAGGTGCTATAAGCTAAGTCTTGTTTTGTTTACCCCGCTCTCTCGGATACGGGGAAATTTCATATATCAAAGTTCATATGCAAATATATTTCTAGTAACTTTGTTTCAGTTTAATTTGCATATTTTTCATTCATATTTCAGAGAAAAAAGGTTTTTCATACACGAAAACTTTTTTAAATTATAAATTAAACGAGCTCTACTGATAATATGATATAATCACCACTTATAGATCATTACTCCATTTTCCTGGTAGTTTATAAAACTAAGGTTCTATTCTTTATCACAATAAATTACATTTTTATTCAAAAGTACTAGCGGTCACCTGTGACCGAAATTGTCATTCGTATTCTAAACAATAAAATCTCTTTTAAATTGACGACCAATTTTAGCCGTAAAGAAAATGGTATATATACATACATATATATATATATATATATATATATATATATATATATATATATATATATATATATATATATATATATATATATATATATATATATACCACCACCGTTCGCGTAATTGTCTGAAAAAAGAGTACATTTTTTACTTCACGTATTAATAATCGATTCACCTGTGAAAATCACTTAATCTTTCTAACACCGATAACAATGTATAATTGCCAAGTAATCTTTCAAGGAAAACTAAAAACATTATAACTTCAATGGCAATGGATTTAGCTAGAAATGTAAATTATGACCAAAATCATCACGTAGCCACCATTCGTCAGCAAGTGAGTTATCGCTCGCTTATCGACGGTGGAACAATTTTTATCAAACAATTTAATTTTAAACATTACAATAACTCAAATGTATTTAAATATTGTTACGTTTATATCTAAAGGCTCGCCTCTAACTGTGATAACATGGTTTTAACGTTTTGTTATATCATATAATAGCTAAGAAGTTGATGGTTCTCCTGTAGATATAACCATCGTCTGTAGGTACCAGAGATTTTAATGATACGTTGCTGTACAATGGCAGGGATGAAATGCCAAAAGCATTAGTTTACCGGCTACTTTACAAGCCAAATTGGAACACGACAGTGACGAGCACTAACGCAATACCTAGACGACACAAAATTTCAAAACTCGATTACCTAAGTAATAGTGTCCTAGGTAGTAGTTGTCGCCTCTGTGGCTTAGTACTCTGGTTTCGCAGTTAATCGCATGAGATCTTATTCGATTCCCGATTCGGACAATTCATAATGAGTTTTTTTTATAAACGTCTTTTCCAACTATCACTATCATCATCTTTGGTTATCTCTTTAACTACTTTTTGGCCGGCCCGTTGGCCTAGTGGTCAACGACCACTACTATGACTACGCAATCAATGGGGCAGGCATTTATGTCATGAGCAGAGATAATTCACGGGACAATAATTCACGGGACAAATTACACTTACTGATCTAACCCCAAAGTAAGCAAATTATTTGCTTGTATTATGGGTGTTAGTCAACGATACTAATACATAGAAATACATATATAAATACTAGAATATATATAATAAACACCCAAACCCGGAAATACAAACATTTATGCTCATCACACAAATGCTTGTCCCCGTCGGGGATCGAACCCGAGCCTCGTTGATTGCGTAGTCAGGGTCTCTAACCACTCGACCAACGGTTTGTATTTTTGGGTTTAGGTATTTATTAAATATATTTATATTACTATTAATATCGTTGACCCATAACACAAGCAAATAATTTGCTTACTTTGGGGTTAGATCAGTCAGTGTAATTTGTCCCCTGAATATTATAAATATTATAATATTAGCTGCAGCGCGCAGCCCGCTGTATTATAAAACGCACCTTTGGTAGAACAAGGGCACAATTGCAGTTATTGCAATTTTTTAGGAGGATATTTCTTGCATTCAATGTGATCTAGCTCTGTTTGTATTGATCTTATGTTGTTCTTCTTTGCATGACATAAACTACTTTCTATATTCTTTTTAACCACGCAGTTAACAAGAATTAAAAAAATACAGTTTTTTTTTTAATTAAATTGGTTTTTAAGATGTATGCCTATATATTTGTGCCCTTGTTCCACCAAAATGTAAATTATTGTGTAATTACGACTATATTTGATATGCGTAAGTATAAAACAGATGTGGCTCTGTCGCTGCAGAAACCAAAAACATAGGGTATCTTTGCCTTTACGGCGTTAGCGCTCCAAGTGCTGCCGTCCGCCGACAGCGCAACTGACCAATAAGACAATGTCGCGCCAACAGATTAATAAAAAAGTGTCAAAAAGACAAAGCCACTATTTTCACCTGGCGGTTTTTTAAGAAAAAAAAAGCATTTCTCTATACTTAACTCATTTTTGCAATTTTTGACAATTGTGCCCTTGTTCAACCAAAGGTACGATTAAAGTTATTTGTGAAACACGTGGGATCATCTAATATTTCCCGGATGAAAAGTAGCCTATTCCAAGTCATCATCTACCAGTATGCTAAATTTCATTGAAATTTGTTTAGTAGTTTTTGTGTGATTGAGTAACAAACATCCATCCATCCAAACATCTAAACTTTTGTATTTATAATATTAATATAGATTATTATTATTTGCTATTTTGCTATTTCGTGAATTAAAAATTATATCCAAAAGTTTCAATATGATTCAGATAAGATTCCTACTGATATCGCTAATCGTTCACCGATTACTAATTTAGTTATTTGCACTATTGTTATACTAAATGAATTCACCTTATCTTACGAGTATATTTATTAACATGTATAGTGAAATTTTTTACCCCTTTAACGTGAACGTGGCGTGACGACAAAAAACGTGGATAAATTTAACACTTTTTAGTTTTTGGTTTAATGGAGAAGAAGTGTATATATAGCTAAGGTTTTTGTGTAATATTCGTTGGAAATAAATTAATTATTAAAAAAAATAACATACGCTGCAATGCTATACCTATATATACTAATTTCCTTTTTTATGTAATTAGATAACCAACAGGCAGATGGCTCTACTGATGGAAAGAGAAACCATCGCCTATAGACACCAGAGATATTAATCAGTGTAGTGTATTATAGTATTAGTATATTGGAGTAGCAACACTACATGCATAAGTCTACCGGCTATTTTACTCTCGCAACTGGAACACAGTAATGACAAGCATTGATGCTGTTGCGGCAGGAATAGGTAGGTAATTTCCCCGTATTGGTCCCGCGCTCCTTTGAAGAATAGGCCAACTGCCGTTCTGCCAGGCAGGTCGTAAAATGCGACCGATTGACTATACGAGTCACTAACATCGTGGCTACTAGGTGGTAAAGTTCTGCATTGTCTCGCCCGGGTCTGGTACCACCGCCGTAGCTCCTGCCGCAATAGCGTCAGTGCTTGGCACTGTCATTTTTCGGCTTGGAGGGTAAGGTAGACGGTAAACTTATGCATGTGGCATAAGACCTCGCCACAAGATAGCAACACACCTTTAACACCTTTGTTGTCTATAGGCGATGGTTGACTCTTTCCATCAGGAGACCTATATGCTTGTTTGCTATCTTATACTTAAAAGGTAAAGCAGTGGTATCATATACCCAGCCGAAAAGTTGTAGAACTCTACTACCTAGTAGTCCCATAGTAGTGATACGTATAACAAATTGTTCGCCTATTACAAATTGCCTGGTAGAATCGCAAATGATCTATTCTTCAAGGGGGAGGGGGGGGGGACTAACAACGGAGAAAAAAGTCTGTTGTCAAACTAGAAGAGATTTTATTTTTTAGTATTTGATTAAATCGAGTCATAGTTTGTTTACCCCACGGGTTAAACTGAATACGAATTTCAAGACAATTTCTTAGGATGTCAATGTCTCTTACATTTACACAGGGAAATACAGACTTGTAATACTTACCGATGAAATAAAATCACTCGAGAGGTGTTTATTAAGCATTGGATTTTTATTTGACACGACAAAATAGCACAATATGGCATATTTCTATGTTTGTGCGATATAATATAAGTAAAGCTTTGAAATTTACATACATTTGATCAAACGAGCGGCTACGTATTTTACGCCGTGTCTATTAGTATTTTTGTAGTGTGTAGTTTACCTTATAATTTGTTTAATTGATATCTAATAGGCTAGCAAACAAGGAGATGGCTCTTCTGATGGAAAGAGAGTACTGCTATAGACATCGCAGAGATTAATATTGAATATTCTTCTCTGCGGCGGAGACATAATGCCACATGTTTAGATTTAGCCGCAAACGTACTTGGGGATAAGCAGACACAAGAAAATAGCACAATGTGGCATATTTCTATGTGTGTGCGATATTATTTAACTAAAACGTTTGACATTTACATACATTTGCTCATATGAGTGGCTACGCATTTCACGCCCAACACCGCGTCTTTAGTTTACCTTATAATTTGTGTTTGTGCAGTATATGTGTAGTCTATAGTTTACCTTATAATTTGTCTAATTGATATCTAACAGGCTAGCAAGCAAGGTGATGGCTCTCCTGATGGAAAGAGAGTACTGCTATAGACATCGCAGAAATGGATATTGAATATTCAACCATGCGACGGAGATATAATGCTACAAGTTTAGATTTATCCGCAATCGTACTTATCCCCCTTGTTGGTCTAGACTCACTTAAAAAAATTACTATATGCCGTTCTACTAGCTAATTTGTAAAAGGCGAACTATTGGCTATGCGAGTCACTAGCATTGTGGCTTTTATGTGGTAGGGTTCCACATTGTCTCGCCTAGGTCTGATACAAGCTCCTTACCTTCTAGATTTATCCGCAATCGCACTTATCTCCCTTGTTGTTCTGGACTCACTTAGAAAAAATTATCATATGCGTTCTACCAGCTAATTTATAAAAGGCGAACTATTGGCTATGCGAGTCACTAGCATTGTGGTTTTTAGGTAGTAGGGTTCCACATTGTCTCGCCCAGGTCTGATACAAGCACCTTACCTATTTCATTTTGTTTGTAACTGTTATTTTCTGGTTTAGAGAGAAACCAGTAAATATATCTACATATAGCATCAAAACCTCGCCACAAACACAGCTCGATTTACTTTTTTGGTTTTTATAGGCTGTGGTTGTCTCTTTCCATCAGGAGAGCCATCTGTTGTTTGCAATTTAGTGATATTAAAACAGTTTTAATCATCAAACCGATCCACGGCAGTATCAAGCACTTTTGCTTACAAACGGTTGTTGCGATACAAAGTTGTCTGGTAAATAAATGGATACGTAGAAACCAAATCCAGCGACGCCACGCCGTAGTTCTGTTATTTAATACTCACAATGATAATAGCAACATATTTAGTCAATCCTTCGACTTATAAAATCTGCCTGACAGGTAATACTCCTCAGAAAGGGCACCATCAATACAGGGAAATCTGATAGGATAAATCCGTTGAAGTGGCATACCTAAGTAGCCAAACCTAAAATATAAACTGTAATTGAGCACATTATTCATCCGATAACTTGACATCATAATCAAAACAAAAAGTGTGACTTACAATCTATATTAATTTTTCTATATTAATATTATAAATGCGAAAGTTTGGATGTTTGAATGGATGTTTGGATGGATGTTTGTTACTCAATCACGCAAAAACTACTGAACGGATTTGGATGAAATTTGACACACAGGTAGACAATGACCTGTGTGCTATACACAGGCTACTTTTTATCCCGGAAAAATTAGGTGATCCCGCGGGATTCGCCAAAAACGAATTCAGCGGGCTGCACGCTGCAACTAGTAATCTATAAAAAAGAAATTATTGCCATTTTTGTAGTATTTTTATAATAAAGTATTTATTTATTTATTTAATACTTTATTGTACAATTAATGAAAAAATACGCACGAAAAAGAGTAACAACCACATAAAATATTTTATGTGGTTGATCTATTTATTTTTTAATCTAAGATATACTTAATAATTCTTAAGGCACTAAATTTTGTGGTTCATAACCTTGAATTTGTTCACTCCTTACAGTGTTTGAGTGCCTTAATAAAAAACAAATTTACTCAACAAGGCGGAATGATATAAAAGTTTACTCATATCATCATAAAAACGATCCGTTAGATAGCAAAATTTATCAACTATAAATTAAACGAAAACATACCGAACCTTGTGGAAATAGAAAACAAACATTATTTCATATTATACGGTAAAATAGTCATTCCAGAAAGCGGAAACGAAACAATTTTGTACTACTGCATGCGTTAGGGATCGGCAAAGGGCCGAAAGTTATCATTTGTCATACTGTCAATAACAGCTATACAATTCCATTGCTCATAAAGATTACCCAAATAAACCAAAGTTTGGTTTATTTATCTGATAAGTAGAAAGAAACAAACATGTATTTAATGAGTAATTTATGTGTCATCAGGAAAATTAAAAAAACTGGTTTACTGTAATAAGGAAATAGCTGTGTTTACATACAAAATATTAAAATACATGATGTATTCTTTTCAGAGTAAACTTTTCCGGTCAAAATCCAGTGATTTTGAAAATGAAGCACTTGAGGTCCACAATGAGTACAGAAGAGAACATGGCGTGGGTCCCCTAGTACTAAACAAAGAGATAAGTAAAATAAGCCAAAAATGGGCAGAAGAATTAGCAAAAAATGACGCCATGTCTTACAGCATCAATCAAGATTATGGAGAAAGTATATATTGTGGCTGGTCACCAGATCCCAATGTAAAAATAAGAGCAAGAGATTGTGTTGATAGATGGTATAATGAAATAAATGATTATTCTTTTGGCAAAGAACCTGCAGTTCTAACTTGTGGCCATTTTACACAAATTGTTTGGAAAAATACAAGGGAGATTGGTATTGGTAACGCTAAAAGTAAATCAGGGAAGTTATATGTAGTTGCAAATTATTATCCACCAGGAAACTACAGTGGTCAATTTGTCAAAAATGTATTACCTCCTGGCGCTTTACAGTTTCGATCTTCGTTAAGCGTAAGCAGTGGTAGTACGCAACGTGGATCTAATAATAATTTAGCACCTCCGTCACCAAATCAACGTAACAGCAAAAACTTAGGCGATATAGCGTCTGATTTAGTTGCTAAATTTAAATCCAGCTCTATTTCTAACGACAAATTCGAAGAAGAATTTCTTGAAACACACAACGAGTTTAGAAGACGACACAGGGTACCACCTCTTGAACTTAATAAAAAATTATGCAAATATGCCGAAGAATGGGCGAAAACAATTGCAAAAAAAGGAAAAGTTGAGCATAGGGACCAAAACGAATACGGAGAAAATATATTTTATGCTTGGTCATCTGATCCAAACTTTACAATCACAGGAAGACAACCAGTTGAAAAATGGTATAGTGAAATTAAAGATCACAAATTTGGTAAAGAACCAGAGAGTTTGGCTTCTGGTCATTTTACACAAGTTGTTTGGGAAGATAGTAGAGAGCTTGGTGTTGGTAGTGCAAGAACCAAGGAAGGGCAAATTTACGTGGTAGCTAATTATAATCCTCCGGGTAATGTAATAGGAAGTTTTGCTAGTAAAGTGCGGCCACCTGTTGATTGAATTATTAATAACTTCACCAAAGACTGTTGCAACATTCCAAAGAAATAAAAAAACATATCTTTGTACATACATTTGAGTTAGGACTTATTCATATTTTCCTTTTTAATACGTAAATTACATGATATTACTTATTCAGTTTCTTTATTTACCGATACATAGATTGAAATAAATATTAGAAATATGCAAGTGTTACCTGATCATGTGAAATTTTATTTTAAGATAACAATTCATCGATGATATAATTGATGTCTAGAAGAGATAACGAGCAGAGAATATGAATTCTACCACTAGTGACGTCATATGCTGTGGTTATCTTAATTCTAGTTAAAAAAGGCAGTAGAATTCTATGATGTTAAGTTTTTTTACACAAATATAAAAGAAGGTGCCAGGTGAGCCATTGCATAACACTACTACCTTTTACCTACTTAACATCTTTGGTTAACTATACTATGAATATTGGAGCAGCAATTATTTATTTATGACTAGTTAACTTTTGTATAGAGATACTAAATGAAAACAAAATTTTAATTGAACAAAGTCGTGAATATTTGATAGGTATGATGAAAAGATAATAACATATTAAATAATATTATTTTATAAAATAAATTATACATCAAAATTTATCACTTGACTATTTACAAAAATTATCCAACCTTAAAGTAAGCACATTATTTGCTCGTGATATAGCCCCCATGGGCCCAATTAACAATGTTAATACACAACAATATATTATATAATACTATAAATATGATTTAGCCCGTGCTTAAAAACACAAAATTATTAAGAGCCTGAAATGTTAGAGAATGATTTTATTACTTACTTAACAAGTAATAATCATGAAAATTTTACCTTTATACTCGTATTATAGATTTGACTATATTTTGTCTAATTATAAACATACTCATACATATGCTAAATCAGACCGTCAATCAGTTCGTAAAAGTGAATGATTGGCCAAACGTGGCACTACCTTGTTATTTCATATATATTGGGTACCTACTTGTTTAGCTGACGTATCAGCTAGTTATGAATATATCGGCCAATGTTGTTCGCCATACAATTTTTTGGGCTACTTGAGACGGAGAGTTAACTGAGATCAAAACTATATTTTAAGTTGGACCAAATAGTATATATCTACAAAATTTCATTGAATTCGGTTCAGTAGTTTCCGAGTCCATTGTGGGCAAACAACGTGACATGTAATTTATATATATTAGGATTTTTCTTCTTATTCATACTTCATAATATATAGGTTGTATTATACCTATCAATATTCATAAATAGACATATCTATCTTGGCTATTTAAGTACTAATATTGACTATTATACCTCATTCAAAACAGAAAAACAAAAAGAAATGTTACCTCAAAAGGCTTTAGCTCGTAAGGAAGCAAATAAACTCAGCTTGTCTTGCACAAATTAAAAAAAATATATAAGGATTTGTGTAAGAAGTTAGAAAAAAATAATATGTAGACAGCGAAACTGAGGTTTTAAATTTACTTAACAATATTAATAAGCGGCTTGAAAGTAAAATGGCTGAGTTGCATGCTCAATACATCAATTAATGGCACATTTGGCCAGTTACACTACAAAGACTTTGATACTTTAGTAAGGCGCAACTTTTAACTTGAACGTAGACTGAGGCTCAGCAGACCATAAACAAAATGGAGTCAGTGAACGTGAACATCAGGTAAGCAGAAATCCAGTCAATTTTTGAGGCGCTTATAACCAACACCTACTCAGATTCAGCCATTTCACCTACATTGTGATTCTGTCTCCATTAATACCATCGACTTAATAAATTACGACGACTTAATAATAGTTTAAAAAGTGACGATTTCTCTATTAAAAATATTTTTTTTTAGAAATAGAAAAGGGGGCAAACGAGCAAGAGGTGCACCTGATGGGTTCTTAACTTAACTTAACTTAACCTAAAGTTTGGTTTAAGGTATTTTTCGAAAATTCAAAAATCTCAGTAGCAGCTTGGAGTCTGGCGGTTGGTGTGTTGCCACTTCCAAGCCTCGGATAAGCACATAAAGCAGTCGGTCCTAGTTATTGCTAAAACAGCAACAACAACGATATATATTCACGCCAGTTCCTTTACGAGGTAGGCAAAGAGAACCGAGTACAATATGTCACGATCCTTGCAATTTTTTCTTGCTTCCTGCACGTTCATCACTCTCTTCACACAAACATGTTGGTTGCGAAGACTTCACTACCTTCAAATAGTACCGGTTTTTTATCTTTTTTCTTTAGAGTTTTTCTTTTTAGTCGTTTGCTTGAATTATATTCATTGTTTATTTGTTTTATTTTTTGTACACTTTTACAAAATATTTACAAAATACTTATCCATCTACAGCCATTAAAACATTCCAGCGTAATCGTAGGTAAGTACCTGAATAGTCTCGAATATTATTCAGCGTCCACACGCAAACAAAGTTGTTGATAAAGTACTAGCTTTCAGCCCCTTAATACCCTCTTTTACCTCTTTAGGAGATAAAACTCAAAGTTTCCTTACATGCACGTTTAGTAATTGAAGTAAAGAGCATAACTAATAAATTTGAAAAGATTTTGATGAAACAAATTTTATTTGTTATACAAACTTAACCACATTTTTGATCCTTTGAAAGGATGAAATTTAAAAAACCTTAAACTCGTATTAATTTAATTGTGTTAAAAACATAAATGCTAAGTTTTAAATAATTTCTACAATATTCTACAATAAACAACCTATTTTTCATATAAACATAAACGCTTTTTTTACCCTTTTATGGAATAAAATGTATGAAATCCCTAAATATATCATTTTTAAATTGTGTTGAAGAACATAAGTACCAAATTTCAAGTTAGGTTGACCATAAGCGTTTAATTTTTCGTATGAATTGTAACACCCACTTTTACTCCTTTAAGGGGTAAAACTCCGAACTTCATTAGGCGCATGTTTCTTCAATTTGGATTGAATTGAATGAAAAGGTACTAAATTTTATGAGAGTTTAGATAATATAAACTTTTTATTTTAATACAAACTTATACACTTACCCTTTTAATGGATGAAATTAAAAAAAATCTAAAATATGAATTTCTTTAATTGTATTAAAAAGCATAAATACTAAATTTTTAGTAATTTCTACAACAAACAATTCATTTTTCATACAAAAACTAACTCTCCTTTTACCCCTTTATGGGATGAAATTCAAAAATGCGTATTTATTTAATCGTATTAATAAGCATAAATACTAAATTTTAAGTAATAAACATTTTTTTTAATACAAAAAAATTTAACGCCTCCTTTTACCTCTTTAAGGGATTAAATTACATCATAAAAACAACCTCTGTAAAAAATCAGCCTTCCCGCTCCAAACTTATTATCTACTATAAAAAACGTTCAAGCGTAAACGAAATGTCCAATTTTTAAACAGCACAACCTTATTACTGTGCCAAACGCACTATCTGTATTATTACTCTTTGAATCTAATGTGGAGAGCGGTATACGCTGACGTGCGACACAGCCTCCTCGTACGAACGCTACCGGGAGACTGACTTTCGGAGTGAGCGCTGTCCGCGAATAAAATAACAAGGTTTTTATTGATTTAATGGCACAATATAATGATTTTGCAAAATGTTGAACTTAAATTTTATAAAGCAATAAATTGTCTGTAATAAAGTGAAAAAATCACCAAAATCGTTTCAGTAGTTTAGAAGTTATAAGAAAATTCTTGCGTAAAAATAAGAGAACTATTCGTTTTTTCCGTCAAAAATAACAATGAAATTTGAAAAAACGAACTTAAAAATTAAAGTTAATTATATTTTACGTCCAATGTATATATATTTTTTAATTATTGGATTAACGGTTTAGGAGAAGTAGGCTTTCAAAGAGAAGTATATTTCGTAGTTTGGCGTATGTTATCGCCTTAATGACTACCATATCTCCCAGCTTCACGCTCCGTTCATTCTTATGCCACTTGACACGCTGCTGAAGTTCGCAAAAGTACTCTCGTGACCATCGAGTCCAGAAGTGCTGCCTCAAGCGTTCTAGGTGCTGGTATCGATTGATTGAAATTCTGGTACTTGTCGGAGACGGTAGCGATGACAATGGCCGCCCGATAAGGAAGTATCCGGGTGTTAAAGGTGTAAGATCTGAAGGATCCGCAGACAGAGGTGTCAGCGGACGGGAATTTAATATTGCCTCTATTTGCGAGAACAATGTACACAATTCTTCGAACGTTAAGCTACTATTTCCTGCCACGCGTTTTAAATGGAACTTTGCCGCCTTAACGCCAGCCTCCCAAATCCCACCAAAGTTGGGAGCATAGGCTGGATTAAATTTGAACTCGATGCCTTCACATAAACCGAAATCAGTGACAGACTCGTTGGCGGCCTTAAGCATTCTTTTTAATTCGTTACTTGCCCCAACAAAGTTTTTGCCGTTATCGCAATAAATAGTAACCGGTTTTCCGCGCCTAGAGATGAATCGACGTAAGCAGAGTATGAAAGCATTAGTGCTTAGATCACTAACAACCTCTAGGTGAACAGCCATTGTAGAAAAACAAACAAAAATGCACAAATAGCATTTGCTTGCTTTTGCACCACGGCCCTTACGGTTTAATATAAGGAAGGGGCCCGCAAGGTCGAAACCACAAGTCTCAAACGGAGGTGCTGGGCTTACACGCGGTTCAGGCAAGTTAGCCATTATTGGTTGAATATGTTTAGCTTTTAATCTAGTACACTTTATGCAATTATTGACAGTTTGGGTTGCTAATACACGACCCCCTATGGGCCAGAAATCTTCACGAATTAATGACAATAATTGCAAAGGTCCACAATGTAAAAGTCTTATGTGCTCATGTTTAAAAAGTAGTTTAGTAAACATATGTTTCGAATCAATAATGATGGGATGTTTTTTATTATATGGAACTAACGCCTTGTGAAGGCGTCCTCCGACACGTAATACGCCATCATTGTCCAAAAACAGGTTCAACGACAAAATATTTGATTTGCGGTTAAGACAACCTACTGTTTTGAAAGAATGAATATCTTGCGCGAAACTTTTCTGTTGAGAAAGCTTAGCTAAAATAAAAAATGATTGTATTAACTCTTTAAGAGTTAAACTGCCTTTAACCTTAGAACCTTTGTTTTTACAGTTATGAATAAAACGCATTATATACACCATAACTCTCTGCATCTTACATAATTTTGAACAAGTGTGGAAAAGACTGAAATCAGACCTTACCTCACACTGTAAATTTAAACTAACTTTTGTTTCGGGTAGTGAAGTAGGTACAATAAAATTTTTCGGCCACTCGTCCTCCGGCTGCATCAGAAAAGGAGCACCATATCACCATAATGTATTATCTTTAAGATTCTGCGGCTTTACTCCCCGGGAAGCAAGATCAGCTGGATCGTTTTATGTAGGTACATGTCGCCACTCGTAATTGGCGGTAAGTTCACGAATTTGCTCTATTCTATTACTCACGAATGTTTTTAATGTTTTTGGTTCAGAATGAATCCACCCCAGAACAATCGTCGAGTCGGTCCAGAGGCCACTCAGCTTTGATGTGATTAGGAATAGGATCATCCCAGCCATTTTTAAGCAACCATAATTTTTGAAGCAAAGCTTTAGATATGATTGTTGTAGCTGACAACAAGCCAAGAGGATCGAACAACTTTGACGAAACAGAAAGAATATTTCTTTTAGTTATCGTAGTATCAGATTCAACATGGTTGAAAAAAGTAAGGTATTAGTTTCAGGTGACCATTTTAGCCCCAGTACTGTCGAGTCTTTCGAAATATCTTGACTTTTATTGGTAAGAGGAATATTATGAAATATGTCTGGCACATTGGTGCGGAATTTCCGCAACGACAAACAAGCTTCAGACAATTTATGTATTACTCCCTTTATAGTACTTTGTAATTTCTCTTTAGAACTCGACCCAGTATTTAAATCGTCGACATAGAAGTCATGTTCGATGACGTTCGCTACATCGGAATTGTCTAAGCACTCCCTAGACAGTTGCAATAAACACCTAGTACTCAAAAAGGGAGCCGCGGCCGTACCGTAGGTCACTGTGTTTAGTTGAAGTACTTTCAGTGGCTGAGTGACTTCATCCCTCCAAATTATCAACTGAAGATGGCGCTGTAATTCATGCACCTCAATTTGTCGGTACATCTTCTCGATGTGACCAGTAACAATAAAGGCATTAAAGCGAAAACGCAATAAAATCGAAAATAAATCATCCTGCACTACCGGTCCCATAAGCTGGATGTCATTAAAAGACTTGCCGCTTGTAGTTTTACAGGATGGATCAAAAACGACACGTAAACGCGTTGTTTCGCTTTCCTTACATATCACAGCGTGATGAGGGAGATAATATCCAAAAGAAGGACGGTTAATAGTTGACAAATGACCAAACCGTTCATACTCATGAACAAAATTTCGCATAATCGTCTTTTAGCAATGGATTCTTATTAAGTTTCTTTTCTAAGTTAAGAAATCTATATTTTGCTGTATTAAATGAATCACCCAAAGCCTTGTCATTTTTACAGAAAATCGACCTTCTTCATTACGTTTCGTATTAAGTAAAAAATGAGATTCACAAACTTCTTCTACCTTTGATAACTTCTGCCGATTAATGTAGGGTAATTCTTCGATATCCCAAAATTTTGAAAGAGACTCATTTATATTTTTTGAAAAGTTACATATTTTATCACGCAATTCATAGTTTGTACCAGTTGGGCCAGATATCAACCATCCCAACTGAGATTCCTGGAGAGTAGGCTTATTTCGCCCAAGCTTAATCTGATGACCATGAACGATCTCCCAGAATACATCCGCTCCCAATAAAATTTGAATATCGGAAGGATTAAAAAAGCTAGGATCAGCCAACTCAATATTAATAAGTAAGTTCAAAGTTGACATATCTAGTTGTACACCAGGTAATTTATTAGTTATCTGTTGTATAATTAGACATGAAACTGAAATGTAAAAAGAATCGACCCGCGAATAAATTTTTATATTACATTGCTGTGAAGCAGCACAAACAGCGTTATTAATTCCAAATATATTAACCGGATTTGTATCAGAAATAGGTAGGTTAATTTTCTTTTGCAGTTCTTCCGTTATGAAAGACGTTTGGCTACCGCTATCTAGAAGCGCCTTCACAAGGTAAGTTTTATTACTTTTTGGATCAATTATTTTTATTTGAGCGGTACACAATAACACTTGACCTGGTAACACTGCGGAGAGTGAAACGTGACCGCTTGTACTACCACTCTGTGATGTAGAAGACGAAGAATGCAAGTTATTATTAGTATTTACATTATTATTTTCATTCGTTTGTTTATGTAATAGCGAATTATGCTTCGCATTGCAGATCTGGCAGCCTTTCCTGAAGCAACGGGTAGGACGATGACCAGATCTAAGACAGTTAGAACATAACTTATGTTTAGCGAGGTGGCTACACCTTAGATCTACATTCATATTCTTGAATTTATCGCACTCATGAAGAAAGTGATCTTTGTTACAGATAACGCAAGACTTTGACGTCGAATTCTCATTTGAAACAACAAAAGATTTAGTCGATTTTATTTCTTTATATTGAAAGGGTTCATCCGACTTTGGTTGTTCAGTTTTGCAAAACTGTACAGTCTCTAATACATCAGCGCGATTTCGTAAAAATGTATAAAATGATTCTAAAGTTGGTGAAGTAGACAATGAATTTCTATGCTCCTCCCATTTGCGACTTGTAGTGCCATCTAGTTTAGTCGTCATCATAAAAATAATTAACGTATCCCAAGAGGAAGTAGGTTCCTTGAGTGTATTCAAAGCTCGTAAACTTTTTGTAAAATAATCAATCATATAACGCAACGACTGGTAAGATTCTCTTGCGATTGGTTGGAATCAAAATAATGATTTTAAATGGTTGTTGACAAGAAGTCTAGTATTGTCATACCGTTGGCAAAGTAAGTCCCAGGCTGTTTTATAGTTATCTGAAGTAAACTCAATTGATTTTATTACTACTGCGGCACTTCCTACTAAAGAAGATCGCAAATAATGAAATTTGTTAATAGGTGGAATAGATTGGTTATCGTCTACTAATGAACGAAACGTATCACGATATTCCAACCACCACCATAAAGTTTCCGTCAAAATTAGGTAACGAAATAGTTGGCAACTTTACATTTATATTTTGGTTAGAGCTAGTAGATTTGAACGAGTTTGTAGAATCACTACTTTTGACAAACAGACGGATAACAAAGTGATCCTATAAGGGTTCCAGTTTTTTTCTTTTGAGGAATTGAAGCTTAAAATCAATGTAAAAATAGAAAGAACTCGTTGGGGGTCGCGAAAACGAAATAGGTGGCAAATTGAATTGTTTTCTTTGACTAAAGATTTTGTTTCTATAAAGAAACAAAATTTTTAGTCTATAAAGGCGAATTATTTTACTCATGGACGAAATAATTAGATTCGTAAAATTGTGTTCGTGTATGACAGCCACATTAATGAAGAAGATTATATTATGCTTATTACACCATACGGGTGTTAGTCTAATAATTTTGCTAAGGAATTTTAACACAAGCGTATAAATACGTCTACTCAAGGACAGAAGGACACCAATGAATATGATTGTTTTTTCAGACTGAGCAATGAAATTTGATGAATTTTCGAAGATGTAGGTATCAGTTTATTAATTAGATGTTACCCTTACTTATGATAAGAATAACAATTGTAATGATAATCATGGTATTATTTAATTAACCATTTAATAAAACATACAATCACTACTGATTAACAATAAGTGACGTAAAATGTACTTGACCCCTATTGATCAACCGAGTTTCCCGTACTACTGATGGAGATAGGACACGAATGAAGCTTTTATTGAGTTTTTGTTAACTCAAACATACTTTTATTTTCTTTGTTGAAAAAGAAAACAATTAGGGTTATTTTTGGATTGTTGTTTGTTACCACGAACTTAGGAAACGATCAATGTTTTAGCTATTGATTAAGTTTTTATTATTTACTTTAATTTGTTTGTTAGTATTATTACTAAATATCTGGTTGACCGAGCTTTGCTCAGTTTTTCACATATTTTTGGAACCGATCTTTTCTTGGATCTTGAACCTTGATAAATCGTTTCCTATAGAATATACAATATTTTGTTCTGTACCTGGTTGACCGAGCTTTGCTCGGTTTTTCACATACCCATATCTTGAGAACCAAGCTTTTCTTGGACCTGGAACCTTGATAAATCGATTCCTTGACCCGAAAAACCCCTAATTTGTGACTTTCATGAAAATCGTTGGAGCCGATTCCGAGATTCCAATTATATAATATATACAAGAATTGCTCATTTAAAGGTATTAGATAGGTCGAGAAATATTTTATAATTAAAAACTTACAGTAAAATCTCTTTGATTGTACTAATTGTACTGTCCTCGTGTTGGTCCGGGCTGAAGAATAGGCCAACTGTCGTTCTGCCAGGCAGATTGTAAAAGGCAACCGATTAGCTATGCGAGTTACTACCATCGTGGCTATTAAGGTGGTAGAGTTATGCATTGTCTCGCCTGGCTCGGGTACCACCGCCTTACCTATTCCTGCCGCAATAGCGTCAGTGCTTGCCACTGTCGTGTTCCGGTTTGAAGGGTAAGGTAGCCGGTAAACTATCTTACCCTCCAAACCGGAACACGAAAGTGATAAGCACTGACGCTGTTGCGGCAGGAATAGGTAAGGTGGTGGTGGTACGAGAACCGGGCGAGGCAATGCAGAACTCTACCACCTAATAGCCACGATGGTAGTGACTCGTATAGCCAATCGGTCGCCTTTTACGACCTGTCTGGCAGAACGGCAGTTGGCCTATTCTTCAAAAGAGCCTGGGACCAACACGAGGAAAATTTTAAATGGTCCAATAAAAATTTTTAACTGACTTTTCAAAAAGGAGGAGGTACTCAATTTGAATATATTTTTTGTAAGTGTGTGAGCTTGTATTTGATAAAGTACACTTTTTGTTAGGCGGATAGATAAAGCATATCTTTACCTATTTTTGTGTTATAGCACTCACCCAACGATGTTAAAGGTACGTTGCTATCCGTGTGGCGGGATGGAAATACCACATGCATAAGTCAACGATTGTCTTACCCACCAAACCGGAATGCGACAACTAGAAACATTAACGATATTCCAGCAGTACTAGGTAAGGCGGTGGTATTTACAACCCGGGCGAAGCGTTTGAACTCTACCACGTAA
This sequence comes from Apodemia mormo, assembly GCA_036924255.1. NCBI lineage: Eukaryota > Metazoa > Arthropoda > Insecta > Lepidoptera > Riodinidae > Apodemia > Apodemia mormo. Next base: position 41,519,034 of record JAUPFN010000001.1, on the reverse strand, counting down.
TAGTAACGATGGTAGTGACACGTATTATAGTCAATCAGTCGCCTTTTACAACCTGCCTGACAGAACTGCAGTTGGTCTATTCTTCAAAGAATCCCGAAACAACACCAGAAAATTCGTATAATAAACGCTTTAAAAAAAGAATGTGGTTATATAAACTTCTCAATATTTTATTTATCAAGGAGTGGTTATCGTAAAATATTCGAGTCATATTATGGTATTACCTGGCAACTCGTCGGCTTTTAAATACAAGTAGTTGAATTTGAATTGTATAGATTATTTCTTAAAAAGAATATGAATAGACAGATTTGTATTAGAAGTGATTGAGGACGAATGGCCCTAATAAACGAGAGTATAAAATTATATCTTAGTTATCTTAAATAGTTCTTGCTACCTCAAGATCCCGGGGCACCTGATAAACCTCTCGATTTGCATTAAGTAATAAAGGTGCTACATATAATATGACACCGAACACATTAACTTGCCCAAGCGATGGGTAGTCAGGCGTATCGCAGCTAGTTAACGCAGTACAAATACTGACATCATACACGACAGTACTCATATATTAGTCATCGATGCTAACACATAGAAGTACATATATAAATACTGTTATATACACAGTAAACACCCAAACTCAGAAATACAAACATCTATGCTCATCACACAAATGTTTGTCCCTGTCGGGGATCGAACCCGAGCCCCCTCGAATCGTAATTAGGTTCGCAAACCACTCGACCGACTCGAACGGAGTGATTAAATTATATAATAACCAGCTGACCCGGCAAACGTTGTTATGCCTTTTTAACTACTATTATTTTTTCTATTTTTCTCACCTTTTAAACCTATTCTGGACTTCAACAATTAATACAAAACCAAAATTAGCCAAATCGGTTCAGCCGTTCTCGAGTTTTGGCGAGACTAACGAACAGAAATTAATTAATTAATTTATTTATTTAACACTTTATTGTACACAGAAAATAACATTAATAAGAGAATACAAACGTAACTATAGTACAATGGGCGAGCTTATCTCTACTTAAAGAGATTTCTTCCAGCCAACCCGTTAAAGGAGAATAAAATAATGAAAGAAAAGAAATGAGTAGACCTAGTGTACAAAAAAAAAGGTACAAATTACGTAACTAAACCTAACATATATTTACGATTTAAAAAAAAAGTAGAAAAATATATATACAATACAAGAGAAATTTAGACTTCAGCTAGAAAGTGTTCCTTAACTCGTTTTTTAAAGGATACTAAAGTCTGGCAAAGGCGAATCTCACTGGGCAGAGAATTCCATAATTTTACAGCAAGTACTGTGAATGAGTGCGAATAAGCAGCAGAGTTGCTAGGAGGAAAGCGTAACAAGGTTCTAACATTAGAGCGACATGGGGACTCAGGGGAGTGCAAGAAACTAAAGGAATCACGAAGATACTTTGGAGATTGTGGATTGAAAATAATTTTATATAGTAAACAGGCTTTAGCCGTAAAGAAAATAGTATTCATGTATGCACACATTTTAGTATATTATCAGGTGTGTAACGTGTATGTAATGTGTGTAATGTTTATTAATTTAATATATTTCTAATGCATTTTATTCAAAAATACTAGGTTACTGCAGTCCTCCGCAATGCAAAAAATTTTTAATTGCACCAAATTTCATATTCCACCGTTCACACAAATGCTGGAAATAGGAACACAAAGTTTTTGCTTCACGTTAACGTCGAAAATCTCACAGCGTAAACTCAACTTTACATACCATTAACTTCTTTCACAGTGAGGAGTAATCAATAAGAAAGATCAATTTGAAACTACTTCATTTCACGGTATGCATTCAATATTTTACTTCCTTACAATAGAAAACTTAAAATTTTGCCAATAAAATGAAAAAACTCTTCAAGCCAATATAGATCGTAAATCTAGAAGGCTATAGACTATTTTGTCGTGTCACAGGAAAATCCATTACTCGAATTTATATGACTTTCAGAGGAGAGAGCCTTATTATATTTTAAGTCTAACATTGGTTACGTTTAATGAATTCTTATCATTTTTAATTCTTTTATAATGAAATTATTTGTGTTTTGTATACTTTTTTTGGTAAGACGATTATTATTTTACAATAATCAAAATATCACATTAAAAATTTTGTTTCGTTAAATTGGTACTGTGGAATTGTTAGATAAACTTTATGAGACCAAATTCCGATGCGTGTATTTGTCATGTAATAAGTGTATTAATTACCTTTAACCTTTTCTGCTACAATGAAAACCAACCGGTAAAAGACGTTTTGCCGAAAAATGGCCGACCATTATATTTTTTAAATATAATAAATTTTTCAATTTACGGGACCCAAGTTTGATTTCTGACAGGGAAATACGTGTGTGATGAGTACTGATGTTTGTATTTCTGGGTTTGGGTGTTCGCTGCATTGTAAAAGTTTTTGGCGAAATCCCGCGGGGCCACCTAACTTTTCCGTAATATAAAGTAAACTTTGTGCTATTCCAGCTTATCGTCTATCCATGTGCCAAATTTCATTCAAATCCGTTAAGTGGTTTTGGCGTGATTAAATAACAAACATCTATCTATCCAAACATCTAAAGTTTTGCATTTATAATATTAATATAGATATTTCAGTATCTATGAATGAATAATTGAATGAGTGAATGAATACACTTTATTGCGTAACAATAACTACAACAAAAACTTTTTATAATCATACTAAGTAGTTACAGGGTTACATAAAGGCGGATTTATCGCTACAGAGTCTTATCCTACTAATTATAAATGCGAAAGTTTGTGAGTATGTATGTATGGATGGTTGTTACTCTTTCACGCAAACACTATCGAACCGATTACGATAAAATTTAATAGGTATGTAGGTAGCTGAAGACCCTGAATAACACATAGGCTATTTGTTATCCCGAAAAAGTTAAGTGATCTCACGGGATTCACTAAAAACATTTATAATGCAGCGGGCTGCACGCTGCAGCTAGTCGCTGATAAATGCGAAAGTTTTGGATGTTTGGATGGATGGATGTTTGTTACTCAATCACGCAAAAACTGCTGTATTAGATCGGATGAAATTTGGCACATTTTTTGATGATAGCCCGGAATAGCACATAGACTATAACTGTTTAGTGCAGAAAAATAAGTTGTTCCCACAAGGCTCACCAAAAGCTTCACAGTGAAGCTAATTGATTATAAACCAGACTTTGTAAAACTTTACTATCCTGTAATTACCTTACGATCATTATAAACTACTTTAGATTATCGCCTACTAGCTTTTAGCTCTGAGAAAGTAATTGGCAAAAGTAAGAAGATTACTTTTCTCTTTTTAGTAGTTGAACAGTATCAGTCGTTAAAAGAGTCTTCCTACAAAGTTCCAATAAAGGAGATCAAACAGCCTTTTACTCTGACCAACTAACTGGCAGGAGGAGAAAGACTACTTTTTCTCTTTTAACACCTAAACAGTATTAGCTGCTAAAAGAGGAAATACAACATTCTTATTTTGTTCTAATAGAGAAGCCAGACTGCTTCAAATATTATAGTTACAGATTGTAATTGTTTGCTGAAATTTTCAGAATGCTTCAATTTTAGCGGTAAACTTGAAGAATCAGAATTTGAGATGGATTACTAATTTAATTCGGGTAAGTCAATTTATTATATAATATCTGGTTGACCGAGCTTTGCTCGGTTTTTCACATTAGATAAACAATTAATTTTCTTAGTCTAACCTCAAAGCAAACACTCATTGAATTCGTGTTACTTAACAACGCCATCTGCTGGAATAACTTACAATACAAAAAATAGTATTTTTATTCGCCAATAGATGTCAGGAAGAGTCATATTTTTCAGTTTTAATTGGGACTTTTATTATCGATAAAACACGAATAAAATGACATTTTCTAAAAATGATTCCTAGCTAGATCGATTTATCGCCCCCGAAACCCTCTATATACTAAATATCATGAAAATCGTTGGAGCCGAATCCGAGATTCCAATTATATATATACAAGAATTGTTCGTTTAAAGGTATTAGATAAGCAAAAATAAGTTTTTAATTTGACTGACTGGCTTTTAATTTGTCATGATGATGATGTTGATGAATTTCGAATAAATAGATGGCTCTACTGATGATAGAAGATAAGAAAACTTACAAGTAATTTTGATTTTATGCAGGGCTAGATGACTGATGTAACTTAGCCCGCGAGTATTGTTATATTGACGATATAATTTTTCATACAAACTTTCATCCCCTATTTCAGCTCCTTAGGGGTTGATTTTTGAAAAAAAGTTAGCATATGTTTGATTCCGGATGTTTAAATATCTCCATGTCCAATTTCATCAAAATTGGTTCGGCGGTTTAGCTGTAAAATCGAAATAAGCAAACAAACACGTGGTGTTTCATATTTTTGGGATTTAGTAGCCAAATGACCAAAAATGGAACCATTATGACTTCATCATGTCTGTCTGTCTGCCTGACCGTCCGTACGTCTGTATGTCGTAGTCATTTTACTCAGGGACTATGAGTATGTACTGTATGGTTGAAATATAAAATATTTGTACTTTAATGAACCGCTACAAGTGATGTAGTAAGATTTTTAAACGAAATTTCATGCAAATATGGCCAAGGAATAAAATGTTTAAAACTTTTATCGCCTATTTCACCCCACTGAGGGTTAATTTTTTAATAATCCTTCCTTAGTGGATCCCTACGTCATAAGAGGAGTACCTGTGCAAAATTTCAAGTGTAATGGTTTGGCCTGTGCGGTTATACATCTAAAACTTTTATCCTCTATTTTACCCCCTTAGGGATCGAATTTTGAAAAACGCTTGAACACGTAATTTATTATTTTTTTGTACTTATTGCATACAAAATATCATAGAAATATGTCCAAGGAATAAAAAGTTTCATACAAAATTTTATCATCTATTTCACCCCTTCGGAATTGAATTTTAAAATATCCTTCCTTAGTGGATGCCAACATTATAAGGAAAATACGTGTGCGAAATTTCAAGTTCCTAGCTCTAAGGGTTTGGCCTGTGCTTTGATACTTCAGTCAGTCACTTTTGCCCTTTATACGTAGGTCACACTATAAGTTTTACGTAACTTAAACAAAAACAACATGTTATAGCCAAAATAATATGTTTATTCCTTTTCAAAATAATCTCCTTTACATTTTAAACGTTTTTCTATGCGATCGAACCATTTTTTAAAACAAGAAGACCACAGATCTGAAGGCATGTTTTCTACGTGCTGATTGAACGCTATCACTGCCTCTTCGGAGTTGGTAAAAGTAAAACCTCTCATCGAATCTTTGATTTTGGGGAAAATACAGAAATCACAGGGTACTAGGTCGGGGCTGTACGCAGGATGAGTGACGAGATGTACTTTTTCGGAAGCTAAAAATGATTTTGTTTTGTTGTGTGAAGAAGCGTTATCATGGTGTAGGAGAATGCGGCTTTTGGGTCGTCTTTCGCGAACTTTTTCTAACACCCTGGGTAAACAAATGGTAGAATACCACTCAGCATTAACACTGTTTTGATCTTCAAGTGGAATTGTACAGATGGAACCCGAAGCTGAGAAAAAAAATTCGATTATTTTTTTACCAACGTTTCTCGAATGTCTCACTTTTGTTGGCCTGTTCTCATTTTCAAACACCCATTCACAAGATTGCTGTTTTTTTTTCGGGTTCAAAACAATAAATCCACGTTTCGTCTCCTGTGACAATGTCATAAACAGCATTAGAATGTCCGTGGTCGTACTTCGGTAGCATCTGTGAGCCCTATTCCACGCGAGTCCACTTTTGCTCCGCTGTCAGTTCATGAGGGATCCAACGACAACAAATTTTCCGAACTTTCAATTCTTCGTGTAAAATTTTTTGAATTTGGCTCATACCAATCCTCAATATTCCTCATATTGTCTCATAGGTAATCCGGGGGTTTTCTTTAACTAAACGCTTAACAGTAGCCACATTATTTTGGTTGACGGCAGTTGAAGGCCGCCCTTCATGAAATTCGTCATGTAAAGAACCTCGACCTCTCTCAAATTCAGCGAACTATCGCCTCACGGTGCTCAAACAAGGTGCTTCTCTCAAAAAAGCATTTTGAAGACGAGTGGCACAGTCTTGCGGAAAACTTTTGAAATCATAAAAAATCATCGCTCTTAAATCTTTTCGACTTAATTCCATTTTCGTTGCGTACGTAGAACTTTGGTGTGTGATTAAAAAAACAATTGACAAATAATTTCCCGCTAATTGTTTTTCCGATTAGCTAGAAGTGCAAAACTTTTAATGTGCCCCGTGTATATATAGATTATGGATTTAATTTCAAAGTTTAATCATTTCAAAAATTCATTCTAATTCTAGGGATTTTACGTTTTATAAGATTTAAGAATAAACTAAGGCCCCTGTCAAAAATAATGCCAGAATGAAGATAAATAGGTAGGAATAGCGTTAGAGCCGTTATTTCCCGAATTTATAAAAGTTCTTTTAGACAATATATTAAGGTAATTTAAGCCGGAGGTGATTCAGCTTCTTTTCATATAATAAAATTGTAACTTAAAGGTGTATTTATACGTTATGGATTTTGTTGACGCTATGTAAACTGAAAAAATATAATTTTTCCTCGTGTTGGTCTAGGCTACTTTAAAGAATAGACCAACTGCCGTTTTATCAGGCTGGTTGTAAAAGGCGATGGATTGGGTATGCGTGTCACTACCATCGTGATAGAGCTCCGCAACGTCTAACAAGGGTATTGGTACCACCACCTTACCTATTCCTGTCGCAATGGCGTCAACTCTTGTCAATGTCGTGTTCCGGTTTGGAAGGTAAGGTAGCCGGTAGCCTCATGCATGTGGTATTACCATCCCGCCATATGGATGTTAACGCATTATTATCATCTTCGGTGTCTATATGCGATGGTTTTTCTTTCCATCAAGAGAGCCTATAGGTACTTGTATTCTATTTAATGATATAAATAAAAAATGGAGGGAGAAAGACAAATTTGCAAGGGTCGTCGCATGTGCCACTTAGTTACATCTACCTACCCCGTTAGGAGTCTAACGTGAAGATGTATGCATAATTATAATAATAAAATAAACTAAATATATCAAAACTATCTCTTTTTTTTAAGAAGAGTTATCTAGTATGTATTAAATAAGTAGCACGCAAGTAATCAACCTAAGAAAATTCATACAATCTTTAATTTCCTTTTCCAGCTCCTTAAATGACTGAAAAAAATAAAGTATATTTAACCCTGGGTTTACAACTACCTGCTTGCCAAATTTCATCAAAATCGGTTCAACAGCAAGTGATATGTCATAATTAAAGATGATATATTTGTTGACGTCGACTAATATCTCGTTTATTCCAATACTTATTTATTACTTCAATAAACGTTTATACGTATATTTATTCCAACACATGCCACGAAAAACCTTTTTTTCGTTACAGATATAAATTACTCAAGTAAGCAGACTAATGTTACCAGCAGAATACATCCATATTATATTTTGATTTTTGCGTATTACAACATAAGTGTATTTATTTTTGCTTAATCATGGCTACTCTAATTTTTATTGTAATTACTAGCTGTTGCCCGCAACTTTGTCCGCGCGGACTTCGTTTACTCTGCACAGCTCCTCCCCCGTAGGTGATGGCGTGATAATATATGTCTTGTATGTGACTCGACCTATTAGTAATATTCATGCAAAATTCTTCCACTGTAACTTCTGTTGATTCTGGTCTACAGAAGTTACAGTGGTGGGAACGAGAGGTGGGTCCATTGCTCTTTATTCATGCAAAATTTGAAGTAAATCCATGCAGTACTTTTTGAGTTTACCCTGGACATATATACAGACAAACAGACAAAAATTCTAAAAACTATATTTTTGGCTTCGATATCGATTGTAGATTACGCCACAAGTATTCTTTTTAAAAAATATTCAATGTATAGTTTTGACTTTCCTACGATTTTATTATATGTATAGATGATATTACAAGAAAAACAATAATGTCTTAACTAATACTTAATATTATTACAGGAACATGTAATAGTTAGTAGAAAAAGCATCTATTGAAAATAAAAATAATCATTATCTCTACTTTTGAAGTATTACGTCGAATAACATGTGTCAAATATTATAGCATTAGGTAGCATTCAATGTCAAAGTAACGGACCTAAGTAATCAAGCGGAAATCCTATGACGTGGAACAAAATACAAACATTGACCGGGAACGACGCGAAACGTGAACGCGAAGGCGTTAAGCGTTTCACGGCATTCGCAGCCTTTCGTGCCGCAAGTGTAAAGCGCGCTTTAGAACCGACATCAAATTAAATTAGGTGCTCATTATTTAATATTAGTGGAATCTTTACTATGCCACATTAGAGAAAAAGAATTTTAAACCCCTGAACCGCTTTGTAAAACAAGAATTATGAGGTCATATATCTCTTTTAAAATTTTATTTGCAAAGCTGCAACAGAAAAAATAATGGGAACCTTTTTCAGTTTGTTATTGGCTTGGCGCAAAGCTTGTACGATTTATAACAAAACTCATTGTTTTACCGCTTCCAAATTCAAATGAGACAATTCCGTTCAAATATTGTGTTACCTAGCGAATAAAAACTATAAAATTCATGTAATAGATCATTATGTGACGTTATTTATACATCATTTTTATTAGCAATAAAATGAAGCGGTAAAATTTTTATTACTAAATCAATAAATTTTATAAATATAATAATCATACCAAAATATTTAATGTTAGTAAGTTAATTTTATAAAATTTTCAATTTAAATTAATTCAAATAATATACAGAAATACGTAAACTGAAAGTTTAAAAAATTTAAAAAAACTGATATCATTTTTAAATATTTGCACACCAAACTGTGGTACAATATGTTGGTACAATACATTTACGAGTATTTACATTTGTATACAATAAATTATCATTCCCATATTCTTGCAAATAAAGATTTTTTTATCATCCTACTACGTATGTAGATAAGGAATAGGTAAGGAAGGTACTAAGTTTGGCCCCGATTTTCAAAAATCGAGTTTTCATCAGATCTCCACGTTTTGAGGTCCTTGGAATTATTTCCAACTATTTTCACGATGACGTCATGTATGAATGGGTATGTGTATGTATGTGTGTGTATGTATGTGTATGTAAACATCTCATAAATTTTGAACGTCATGACCAATCAAAACGTGGTTAATGACATTCGATTGGATTCCACTTAACAACTTTCCGAAAATTTGAACCAATTCGGTCCAGGAGATTTTGTGAAATTTTAAAAAAACGGCAAAAAAGTTTTTGGCAAAACAGTTTTTTTTTAATATAACTTGCAGATTAATGTACCGATTGAGTACAAAATCCAACTAGATTTTTTCCTAAAAAAACTGCGATCAATTCATAAATTTCATCAAAATCGGTTTAACCGTTCGGGAGAAATCGTTGACGAAAAATTAAAAAAAAAGAGTTTTTGATGTGAAACATCTATTGGCGCAGGAGTAAACCGGATTGTTGGCGTGGCGACACGGCATCCGTGGCAACGGGTCGCCACGTTATAATATTATGTACTAAGGTAGGGTATATAGCGAAGTATACAGTCCATATTTAGTAGCGTGTACGATGTGGCGATGTGTCGCCATGGCAACCAACTACGCGACCCCGATGTTTCACATCTGTCAGGAGTCCCGGGACGGCTCAGTTTTTTTTCGAAATAACTTTCAGTTTTTTAACCCATCATTTTTCGACCTTCTACAATATTTTAGTACTTACAAACCACGTCAAATGCAGGTTCAAGAATCGGAATTGGATCAAGTTTTCAAAATTTACAGCTTTTTACTATTTTGTTGTTTACAGCAAACCTGTTCAATATTTTCAAATAACGTTCAGGCTATATACCGATTGATTTAAAAATCTAATCAGCTCTCTGTAAAAAACTGCATCAAATATCGTAAAGGTGGACTTTCGAGGATTGTTCGATTCCATTTGGGATTTGTCAATGACGATAATTTAAAAAAATGATTTTTGACAATACTACTAAATTCTCCAACCTATAGCGATTACGAAGCTAAGAAAACATTTGATAGCTCAAAAATTGTGTTGAATGTCATCTGGAAAAACAAAATTAAAGATTGCCCCCAAAATATACAGCTTTGTAAAAATCAAATTACTGTTATTTTTGACAAAAAAGTAGATTTATAACTCTGAAAAAATATAATAATGTTTTGGTTTTTTGGAGTTTAAAACACCTCAATTTAGTGGGGAGTTTCCGGGATAACCTGCTGGACAACCGTTTTACATATTTATTTATTCTACAAAAACTAACTAACCCCGAAAACTTTGTATCGATATTCATTTTTTTTATCATTATAAAATTGATTTTAAACCGATTTCTTAAGCAAGAAAAGTTTTTTAAATTCAAATAATTTAATTATTTCCGTCAGTTCTAGACTTAAGTTAGAAATTCACTTATGAATAAAAACATGTTTACTGTTTACTTTTACAAGTTGATATGTTTATTACAATACATTGTATTTCTTCTGTCTTTAAACTTTGTAAAATGTCAACATTTTAATTGAACAAAAAATGAAGTTTGTAAATTATAGAAATAAGTGTGATGTGAAATAGTGTTTGTAATTTGTATTATGTAATTATAATTGAAAAAAAAACATAAGCTCGCTGAGTTTCTTTCGCCGGATCTTCTCAGTGTGTGGCCGCGTTCCGATCCGGTAGTAATTTAAAAAAAATTAACTCACAACATTTTTAATTTAATAATTTTATTATTTAATAATTTTAATTTTAAAATATTTGCACACCATATTATGGTAGAATGTGTTGGTAACTTAATTAAATTTTAATAACTTGTAACGCCCATATTCTGGCATATATATATATATATATATATATATATATATATATATATATATATATATATATATATATATATATATATATATATATATATATATATATATATATATATATATATATATATATATATATATATATATATATATATATATATATAGACTTTAAACGAAACTTATTGCCTAATGAATCTGGACTCACTGAAAATCAGTGCTTTGGCACAATCGCTGCGGTGTAGACTGAGTTGGGTTCCATTTTGATATCACATCACTTGCGATACGAAAGTAATAAAAGCATTTCAAGCATTCGTTTTCTGTCTTGTGTTTTTTTAAGCTAATGCATAGCTTCTATCGCGGGTCTTGAGCGTGGAGACCGAATCCAGAAATTCCGTAACGAAAAAACCTAACACCCTCCACTCCGACCGGCACAGCGGTGATACTTTTTAGTTTTCCCATCTATCGATAAATACCAGAACTTTTAATGAATTTTTGAAATATCACGCTTGTCTCTTTAGTTCAGCAACCCGCCTTTAGGTGGCATTTATTGTATTGGAAAACTACCGTAATCAGCTGCTTGTGAGAAAGTGTATAGGTATTTATCATCTACGTACAACAGTCAATATCTGTACTCATATAGTTTGTGTACAAAGTGTTTTAAATATGAATTAACAAAAAAAAAAAACTGCAAAAATAAAATAAATATATAATTGTAATTTATGAATAAAGAAATATGAATTAACAAAAAAAAGTACTGCATAAATAACATAAATATATAATTATAATTGTAATTTATATATTGCATAAGTTGATAAAAAATGCTATGCAATAGCTTTACTCCGGCAGTATTCGAGTGCCACACGTCTTTTTTTTGTTTAATGTACCTGTATGTAAATTGCATTCAATTGTACTCTTTATAAATTTATTTTAAGGAAATTATTCTTATTTCTTCAATAGTATCGTAAGTTTATGTATAAGTTGATACCAAATAAATATTTGAATTTGAGTTATTTAATTTAGTGTAATCAACGTTCCGCCATTACATTACAGGCCCTGTTGAAAGATTCCATCCACACCATATCAACGATTGGCAATCCATGACTGTTCAGTTTGCCAGTACCTTCTTTATGGGGTCAATAAAACTCTTAGAAGCCGGCACCACATTGACAACTAACCTTTTGCGTTGTAAATGTTCGTGGGCAGTGGTAACCGTTTTTGTCAGGTGATCGACTTGCTCGATACCTGAAGATACTATAAAAAAAGAAACCTTTTAAAAGGAAGGTCAAAGGACAAGCAGGTCCTTTAGAACCTTGTTGTAAAATTGTACACAATCCCCTCAAAATGTTTTCTTTTTTGGTTTTCGGTAATCTAAAATGGAGATTAACAGTTTTTCTTTGTTTCAGAACACGCAAAACATTTGTCTCATTCTCAAAATTAGTGTCGGTATTTTATATTTCGGTGAATACTAAAAAACAATGAACTTGAACTATGCTTATAAAACCGAGAAAATCAGCTCCTACATAAAAATTTGAAAGCCAATATGGCAGTTAGGTCTTTATTTTATTGGTATAACTTTATATGATTGCGTGTAAAACTTTATATGAAATAGATTTAATACGTTGGGGATTTCGTACTCGATGGGCAATTGTGTTTTCGATAAATGTTTATTGTTCTACAAACATTGGATTTAATATCGGTCGTTTTCATATAAATTGAAGACCTTTTTCCCAAATTTCATGCCGTATGTTGCTTTTTTCCTTTTTTAAAGTTTCGAAGTAAACTAGGAACCCTTATTATTCGTTATGTCTATCCGTCCATCCTTTCGCACGATAGCTCAGAGATCTTTCTAGAAACTTGGTACTAGAAAGCTCGTACTCGGCAAGAATATACATAATAGTCACACCAACAAAATACACATAAAATCTTTAAAAATATTTTTTTCAGGGTAGTACCTCTATATGTAAAGTGGCGATGTTAATTTTTTTTTCTCACGTAGGGTACGTAAGTATATTGAGTGGGATATTGTTGGATATGTTTTTAAATAATATTGTAGGTTTGTGAGAATAGATTTTCGATTAAGGGACTCGTTTGTAAAATATTAAGCTTTTAAGTACTAATTTTTGTTAAAGTTAAGTGTATCCCCCCCTCTCTCTACAGGCTAAACAGTTGGTTTTGAGGGTGGAAAAAATCATGGTAGTAGCAAATTTAATGCAGTTAAAAGAAAAACTATCACGGCTTACAAGGCTTTACACGTTATTGCGTAATAGTCAACCAACTTATAAAATATACTTAGAAAGGTCTGGTCTGTACCGCTGAAGGGTCACTGTGACGGAACCAGCGGGCCAACTTCTTGTCAGGTGACGTCGTAACTGTGGAGGTTGGTGACGTCACACAAGGACAAGGAAGGGGAAAAGGAAGATCTTCCTAGCCAGGCAAGGTATACTGCCTGGGGACCGAAGTCCATTTGAGAAGCGTTAAAACTTGTAGTTATATAGTGTGTACAAGATAAAAAAATTGTGATATCGCGATTCAGGATTTTATTTTAAATTTCATTTTTTTCCATATTTTATTATTTTTACTGGTAGCGTTTTTAGATTGCTTGAACCACTACAGTTTTTATAGGCAGTGAACCTGTGGTGCGGATATTTATTTGTTACTAGTTGACCAGGCAAACGTTGTTCTGCCCTTTTAACTACTCTTATTTTTTTTATATTTTCTCACCTTTTAAACCTTCCATGGACTTCAACAATTAAATCAAAAACCAAAATTAGCCAAATCGGTTCTGCTGTTCTCAAGTTTTAGCGAGACTAACAGCAATCGATTTATATATATATATATATATATATATATATATATATATATATATATATATATATATATATATATATATATATATGTATATATATATACATATATATATATTCAGGACGTAATATTATTTAAGATGAAGATGCTTTAAAAAGCGAAACCGGTCAATAAAATTAAATAATTCAGTGTATAATAATAGTGAAATAAAAGTACAAGTGAGTGATAAACTAGTTTCAACTAAAAATAATGGAATTTCACCAAGTGCCGACGATTGAACGTGTAAAATCGAAGTTATTAAACCCAGATGAGACATTACAGAATTCTTCCCCCTCAAAAACTTTTATGTATTAACGTACTAGACGAGGCATGCGCCACGCAACTTGTGTTCCACTAAAATGCAATCCATTGACTGCACCTGCATCAGAATTCACGGTGGTTACGACCAATTGGTCGCGAATATATGTTATTCGCTATTATCGCTGCAGTGCTGTTTGATCATTTTGATTCGGTTGGACGATTTATTCTTATTTTAGCGCTGCAGCAAGTCTTACAGAAATGTAACACGACTTCTACTTCTACTTCACAAAAACCCCGTTGGTCGAGTTGTTAGCAACCCTAGTTAGGTTTGTTAGTTAGTTTGTTAATTAGGTAATCGTAATTACGAATCGATGGAGCTCGAGATAGATTCCCGACAGGGACAAACATGTGTTTGAAGCGCATAATTTTTTTTATATATTATAAGATAGCAAACAAGCAGATGGGTCTCCTGATGGAAAGAGTCAACCATAGTCTATAGACACCAAAGACGTTAATGGTGCGTTGGTATCGTGTGGCGAGGTCTACGCCACATGCATAAGTTTACCGGCTACCTTACCCTCCAAACCGGAACACGACAGCGACAAGCACTGACGCTATTGGGGCAGGAATAGGTAAGGCGGTGGTACCAGACCCGGACGAGACAATGCAGAACTCTACCACCTAGTAGCCACGATGGTAGTGACTCGGTTGTTGATGAGATGTTTGTATTTCTTGGTTTGGGTGTTTATTAGAGTATTTATGCAAGAGTATTTATATATGTATTTCTATGTATTAGAATCGTTGATGTACCCATAACACAAGCAAAGTATTTGCTTAGTTTTGGGGTTTGGTCAATGTGTGTAATTTGTCCAGCGATATATTATTATTATTATATTATTACTTAGCATAGTTTTTTTAGTGTCGATAGGGAAGCGCTTGACCACGACCTCGCCTGATGGTAAGCTAAGATTTGACCTAAGATAGATGCGCTTCCTTAGAAAGTATCTGTCCACTCTTCTCTTGAAGATAACTAGATTGTACTGGTCGGGGAAAACAGACTCAGGATGCATGTTCCAGTCTGTTGCGGTTCGATGAAGAATGTCGAGTCGAATCGTTTTGTTCAAGTATATGGAACATCCACCATATGGCGATGTCTAGAATCTGTGCGCCTCAACGATCGATAGAAAAATGGGGATGGCGGAATTAAGTCATGCAATTCCACAACGCACTCTCCGAAATGTATTCGATAAAAGACCGATAAACTAGCCACTCGCGTAGCGCTTAGCATAGCTACTTCAAATGATTTCACATCAAAAAGTTATTTTTACAATTTACAAAATATCATCTTATGCTCAATCCAAATTTTTACAATTTACAAAAGAAATTACCATTTTACAAAATTTGCCATTCAATTTTTATTACATTTAAATTTTAAGGTAAATTGTACAAGCTTATGTTTCTGTTTATTAACATTTAATCTTATCTGCTAAAAATTCTCTATTATCATAGTATGTTTTATTTAACAGTAAATCGAACAATTTTTTGCGAAATTTATTTATAAGTAATAATTTTAGACTATCAGGATGATTGTATATATTAATTGCCATACAATATGCATTTTTTTATATATATTTAGTCTTTGGCTTGGCACATGTAACTCCTCACTGTTTCTAAAATATGAGTTCCCTAATACTTGAGCATTTGTTTTTAAACAAATGTTGATGTTTTTTTTACAAATACGTATACCGACATATGTAAAGACAAGGTAAAGGTAGTATTTTAAGAGTTTTAAATAGGGGTTTACATGAATGTAGTTGATTAACATTACATATTGCACGTATACATTTTTTTTTAATTCTAAAAATCCTAATTAAGTCAACTGAGTTTCCCCAAATAGTGATTCCATATTGCAATACAGATGAGACATATCCGTGATATGCCAGCAATGCAGCATTTAGAAATAAACAAGAAGTAAATATTTAACTATATTAATAGAAAAAAAAAACTGTATTTTTATGGTTCGCAAATGTCTTCAAACTATATCGTTATTATAACCTTTTGCATAAAATTTTCATCATCATCATCATCACCATCACGCACGATTCCCTTGCGAGATAGTCAGTGTCAACTGAACGTCTATAGACTTTCCGGTTCACCACGATTCACCGGTTTGTCGGTTGGTGAGGTGAGTGGTAATTATTTCTAGCAATAACAGGAGCCGACGATTTTGTGTGCTCATCTGAGGCATGCGAGTGGTAACACACTACCCGGTAGACTCCGAGCTACTAACGAGATTTTCGTTTTACGGAGAAACCTCGAAATAACCTCAATAACACTTTTGCCCGACCCAGGATCGAACCCTTTTTTAGTGGGATTTCAAATCTTTTTGAGTTCATTTTTTTGTAGTCGATACTTGTAATTACCTTGACAAAGATAGTCAACCGAGGTTCAGTTATTGAACGAATGTTCTCGGTGAGAGTTATTATTGTAATTGAATGTATTAATTCGACTCCATTGAAAATTGTATGAAGATTGGGAGTTGCGCTAGAATATTAGCTGCCAATTTCTTCTGTTTCTCGGCTTATCTCGTAGGCTCATTACTGACTGACCTACCAGATAGAATGACCACATCCACCGCCAAATGAACAGCATCCTTCAGCTAAGTTAATTTATATGGCAAAACAAGTTATGCCGGGTCAGCTAGTATATCTTATAAGAAGGCAATATGAAATTTATATACCTATAAATTTAAAAACATTTCAGGATGATAAAATTCATTTATCAAACTTTTAATGTTCTCGCAGACTGGGACGGAACAATCTACAGATTCAACGGGTGCCAAAATTATTATTCACAAAACTAATATTTCAAATGCGATAACGATAACATTCATACAAAAATAGTTTTGATTGTACAAAAAAGTTGACCGCCCCATCGGTCAAGTAGTTAGCGAATCGATGGGGTTTGGTTCTAATTTCCGACATATATAAACATTGTATTTCTATGTTTGGGTATTTATTATATATTTGACAGTATTCATATGTGTATTTCTATGCATTAGTGTCGTTGACTAACACCTATACCTATCACAAGCAAATAATTTGCTTACTTTGAGGTTAAATCAATTCTTATTATTTTTCCAGCGATATTATTATTATTATTAATTAAGAATCGAGTATACTGTAACGGGCCGGGGCGGATCAGGCCGCATTGCAGCGTTTTTCATTTCTTTCTAACTGCTATTCTCCATTGTTAATCATAACGTGTATCTTGCAAATAATGTAGCTCTTTGTAGCTTTCAACTTGGAAGCCTTGTATTCTTTCTTATAATATAAAAAACCGGTTAAGTGCGAGGCGAACTCGCGCATGTAGGGTTCTTTATTATTGTCTATTAAAAACGGCAAAAAATCCCATTTGTTGTATAGAAGCCCTGCTTAAATATTTATTTTATTCTATTGTTAGTAGTTCTTGTTATAGTGTCAACAGAAATACATTATTTGTGAAAAACTGTATAGCTATCACGGTTCATGATAATAATCTGATGACAGACAGACGGACAGAAGGACAGACAACGGAGTTTTAGTAATAGGGTTCCATGTGTATCCTTTGGGTTATAAACCCTTAGAAAGATAATATGGTTTAATAATATGACATATTTATTACAGAGAAAAAACGATGCGAGAAGAGTAGAGAATGATTTTGAAGATGGCAAACCGGGGAATGCACTTATTCAACCAACAGCTCTTTCACTCAAATCATCAGCGAAATATCCGAAGCAAAACGGTTTAAAATATGCCGTTTACGGAAATTTGGATAATCTAGGCGTAACGTAAGTTCCGTGTTTCTCAAAATCAAACCCAACACCGTGATACAATTACCAGTGCTACTTCCATACAGAGCTTTTAATGCACTACGTATTAGAGTGGCTATACTAAGTAGAAATCGGGTTCCATTTCGTTAACAATCACTGCAGCGCTGAAAATTTGTCGTCCAACCAAAGTCAAAATTAAGCAGCGCTACAGCGTATTAGAGTAAAATATATGTTCACAACCAAAAGGTCGTAACCGCCGAGAATTTAATGGCATACCAGTGGCGTGACGCATAACTTATCTAGTTTCGTTAGTACATAAAAGTCTTTGCTTCCATACACGAAATTAAATTTAGGATTTCATACATGAAAGAGGCTAATAAAACCCGAAATCAGAAAATACGTTACCTCACAGTTCGTCTATTGCACGGTTGACTGCCCCGTTGGTCAAGTGGTCAACAGCCTTTATACTCGTATCATAAGATAGCAAACAAGCAGATGGCTCTACCGATAGAAAGAGAAAACCATCATCTATAGACTCCAAATATATTAATGGTGATTTGCTATCCTGGTGGCGAGGTCTTAATGCCAGATGCATAAGTTTACCCTGTAAACTAGAGCAACAGAAGCACTAACGCTATTGGGACAGAAATAGCTAAGGTGGTGGTACCAGACTCGGACGGAACAATGCAGATCTCTACCATCTAGTGGCCATGATGGTAGTTACGCACTATAGTCAAAAGGCATTTTACGACCTGCCTTACAGAAAGATAAATGGTCTATCCTTTAGAAGACTTTAGCCATAAACAAAGGAATATGCATTTATGTAGTGTGTATATTATTACATATGTAACAAATATAACATATCTCCACGCCAAATCCCTTAGAGGTAGGCAGATAGAATTGGGTGCCATATGTCACGTCGACACACTTGCCTTGCTTTCTGCAAATTCATAACTCTCTTCATACAAACACGTCGGTTTCGAAGACTCTTGACACTACCTTTGGACAGCACCCGACAGATTTGATCGTGGTATATCAGTCAGTCTCCCCGGTTCCTACATCCATTCGCATTCGCATTGTATATCTGCTTTGTTAACCGTTCATCTGCCATTCTTTCTACATGTCCGAACCAAGGAACTTATATACGATAACTGGAATTGTTACGAAGCAATATTTGAAAAATAAAAATGTACTTTATTTCATTACGCATAAAGTTGACATTTGTTTCTTACTTAACGGAGGGGAAAACCGTTCTGAGCAAGACAACGACAAGAGTGGATGTTGTCCCTTTCTTGCAATTGCCAGTGTAAATAAAATTATCTAGATGGTAGATTTTTATATATTCGGTAATCATTAAATTCTTTTTATTCATATACGTCGATAAATACATTAGCATAAAATGTATTGTAATTGATATAGTGAATTTTAAAATGTGCTTATTTTAATTTTTTACGTAATTACTTATGCAATGCAAAAACTGTTTTTCAAATTAGTAGAATTACTTAGTAATAATTTGCAAACTACACATGGCCACACTTATATATGAAGATTGGCGCTTTCTTTAGTAGAAAGCAAGGAACTTATATACGATAACTGGAATTACTACGGAGCAATATTTGAAAAATAAAACTGTACTTTATTTCGTTCCTAATAAAGTTGACATTTGTTTCTTACATAGCAGAGGGGAAAAACGTTCTGAGAAAGACAACGACATAAGTGGATGTTGTCCCTTTCTTGCAATTGCCAGTGTAAATAAAACTTTCGGATGGTAGATTTTTATATATTCGTTAATCGTTAAATTCCTGTTATTCATACAAATCGATAGATATATTAGCATAAAATGTATTGTAATTAACACAGTGAGTTCTAAAATGTGCTTATTTTAATGATTACGTAATTACTTATGCAATGCAAAAACTGTTTCTCAAATTAATAGAATGACTTAGTAGTAATTTGCAAATTACGCATGGCCACACTTATATATATGTCGATTGGCGCTTTATTTAGTAGAAAGGGACACACTCCACTCATGTCGTGGTACTCTTCGGAACCATTTTGAAGCGCGTGTAAGTATTCCGGGTAGAATGTAACTTCCTTGGTAGAAAGAGACACACTCCACTCACGTCGTGGTACTCTTCGGAACGATTTTGAAGCGCGTGTAAGCATTCCTGGTAGAATGTAACTTCCTTGGTCCGAACCAACGGAGCATGCTCTTTCTCATTTTTACATCGATACTTTCTTTCAATCAAAACCTCTCTCTCACTTCAGTATTATGAACGCGATCTGCGAGTGTTACACCACAGATTTTTCTTAAAACGTGAGAAATGAGAATTTTGACCGCGATAATTCTACTTTCACGCTCTTTCTTACATACCCAGCTCTCACTTCTATACAATAGCAATGGGGCAAGCACAGAATTATGCAGGGCAATGCGGGCACCCCGACTAAGGACAGTGCTTTGGAGTAGTTTCCCTAACGCTTCGTTCACTCTGTTCCCCGCACACACTCTTCTTTCTATATCAGCGGTGTATCTTTCCTCTCGACTAAAAGCAAATTCAAGATAACTCATCCACTTGTTCCAACACTACATCATTAGTCACTTCTCTTATATCCGTTCTGTGTATTTATTTGTTATTATTATATGCATTTATTCATTTAATATTTTATTGTACACAACAGTAAAAAATATAACCATTGCATAAACAAAAGAAAAGCGTACAAAAGTTAAACTTATCTCTAAAGAACAAAGATTTTTTCTAGCCTACCCAGTTAATGAAGCTATTAAGAAGAAGCAGCATTGTGCACAAAAACTAAAAGTTGATCACAACACACAAAATATCAGAACAGGATAATTAAAACATGCATAAGGATGCAACAGACAAAATATTACTTAGGCTATGATTTACAAACTATGACTAATAGATTAAATAATTAAAAATAACCAAAATTTATGCCAATGAAAAATATTAATTTCTTAGACTTTTATTTTATAAACTAGCTGCTTCCGCGACTTCGTCTCCGTGGGTTTTTTTTTTAAAAAGTAGCCTAAGTTATTCCTTATTACATCAGCTATCTACCAGTAAAAGTCCCGTCAAAATCGGTCCACCCGTTCCAGAGATTAGCCGGAACAAACAGACAGACAGACAGACAAAAATCGTAGAATGTGTTATTTTGGTATACGTACTTTGTATACATCCATATGCATTTAGTTAAAACCGGTTATTATAGTATTACAAACAGACACTCCAATTTTATTTATTTCTATAGAAGACTAGCTGCGCCCGCGACTTCGTCAGCGTGTTTTTTTTAAAACAAGTAGCTTAAGTTACTCCTTATTACATCAGCTATCTACCACTAAAAGTCCCGTCAAAATCGGTCCACCCGTTCCAGAGATTAGCCGGAACAAACAGACAGACAGACAGACAAAAATCGTAGAAAGTGTTATTTTGGTATATGTACCGTGTATACATCCATATGGATTTAGTTAAAACCGGTTATTTTAATATTACAAACAGATAATCCAATTTTATTTATTTGTATAGATAATGTATATTATGGTGTGTGTCAAATGAACGGTAGTGTATGTAATGTTTTATTTTATTAAGAAAAAAGAAAGAAAGAAAGAAAATATTTATTTGCAAGAATATGGGTGTTACAAATTGTTGAAAAGGAGATTGATGAGGCCCCATACAAATTTGGTCTCAACACATGATGATGGCTGCTTATCGTATTGTAATACATTATTAATTTCTTCTGAAATGTAAACTGTATCACGGACACTTTTTATAATACTAAAATTCACAAAACTCCTTCAAAGATTAATGTTACTTAAATTTTCAATTGTTACATTCCATTTTCAGCCACTCACATCGCAATATATCGTCAACACAAATATAATTCATTTTTGTAATTACTTATCATGAAGATTATTTGATTATAGTAATACACATATTTATCTATGATTTGATTTTAACCACTTAAAAGTCAAAAAACGATATAACTTTTGTTTATATTAAAATATTTATCACTCGTTCACAGTGTAAATAGATGACACTTGTTTTTTTGAAGTGAAAACTTCTTTAGGCGCGTTGAGCGTTTTGGTAGAGGGTAAAATCCTCGGTTCGCGTCACCGACATGCTAATGATAATAGTATATCTATACAATGATGTAAATAATGAAAATAATGTTCAAACTTGAATTCACTGAAATTCGTGTAAATATAAATACTATGTATAATTAAGATAATTGTATATTAATTATTTTTTCAACCACTTTGTATTTATATTTTGTTCATGATTTGTTTAACCCATCATATGTAACTAATAAATAAAACATAAAAAATTTCATATAATTTTTGCATATAGTTTTAATTACTCTCAACTTAATAGTTCCGTTTTTTTGTTTCTTTCGGATGATACTAACAGTACTTGTTTATACAGCCTTGTTTCGACTATAATAATTAATATTTTAATTTTTGTTGCATTTTATACAATAGTTTGTTTAAATATTTACGTCTTACCTATCCGACATGTTTATAATTTATTTTAGTTGGTCAGAAATAAAAGAAAGTGTTAATTTTAAGGCAGAAAAGAAAAATCTGTGCTTGATTTAGAAATAAGAAATAGCGTACAAGTTTGATTAGTTTTATGACTTTCCAACTAAAATCCTTTTAAAATTAACTTGCTATTAAAAAGTGTCCGTTGAATTCTAATATGGACTTATTGTAAATTAAATTAATTTAATAATTTCGGGTGACGCCATATTCTTGTAGCCCTTTTAGGCCGATCTCATCACTCTTCTTTATTAAGTTACCATCATATATGATTCTAACAATGCACAATATATATATATATATATATATATATATATATATATATATATATATATATATATATATATATATATATATATATATATATATATATATATATATATATATATATATATATATATATATATATATATATATATATATATATATATATATATATATATTTATATATATATATATATATATATATATATATATAAAATCAATTGCTGTTCGGTAGTCTCGCTAAAACTCGAGAACGGCTGAAACAAATTGGCTAATTTTGGTGTTGAATTAATTGTTGAAGTCCAGGGAAGGTTATAAGGTGAGAAATTATAGAACAAAAATAAGAGTAGTTAAAAAGGCAGAATAACGTTTGCCGGGTCAGCTAGTAAAAAATATAATAAAGTAAGGTGGCCTGTATATTAGAAATGTTTTTTCCGGCTCTTTTACTTGATTAATAAGAAAACATTCAAATATCGCAATATTGTACGATGATACGGAACACTATCTGTTCGAGTTTGATTATATCTTAGCTTAAACTTAACCCATTTAGAGAACCGATATATTATATACTATTAATCGTCGGCACTTGGTGAAACTGCATTTTGATTTAATATATATAATATAATTATAAAACGCTTGTACTGGTTTCACTACATATATATTCTTCCAAATTAATTAAAGTCTACCAGTTTCGCGTATTAACGCATCTTCAGGACTTATACCTAATTAAGAATAACAATTGACAGTTACATACATTGACAAATAATATTGCTTGTAGTGGGTACATTTATATAAAGAATAACAGACCTAAGATGTTACCCAATACGTGAAAATATTTTTCCCCCAAAATGGGGAAATATTGATGTTATTCAAAAAATTCAAACTGACAACTCTAATAATAAAAACAAAAAATAAGTTAATTATACTTACAATATAAATTTGAATAATTGTCAAATAATTAAAAATGTGTCAAGTAATATAAAATATCAATAACTATTATTTATGGTCCATGTAAAATGTCAAATTATATAAGAATATATAATGGAAGAATATATATGTAGTGAAACCAGTACAAGTGTTTTATAATTGAAATCAGAACCGATATATATTACTTACATATTTTTATTTAATGTAACCAATTTACAGATTTACTTTAATTATATTATCCATAAGTTTAATATCAGAAAGTAACTAAAACTGACTCATATAAATTATGAACGCCTTAACCGTACAAATAATTAGTCAAAATTTTCATTTTGTATAGCAGAGTAGAACAAGCAGATTGTTTATGTGATTGAAAAATATAAATATCGCCAAACACTGAAATACTACAGAAACACCGAAAATATTAATGGTGTGTTATTTTTCGTGTAATTTCTATGTGACGGGGAGGTATTGCGATATTTCAAGTTTATCAGCTTATTCTAAAAAGTGCTGACGTTATTGCAGCATTAGTTACGATAAAATGAACATATTTAGCACTCATTCGTCATGACAGGGATGTATATAATATTTTCTTTAAAAATCACATACACGAAGATAAAACAATAAGATTTAATGGTGTATTACAGGTTTGGAAAAACATTTAATCGATTGCGATATACCAACTTCAGAAAAAATGATCCCTTATTGGTAAGTGTTTTATATTTTATTCATTTTTTGATATACTTTTATTGGAGATTCACGTCATTATTATCAGAACCAAACTTAAAGCAAGAACGAGAAAGTGAAGGGTATTGCTGCTCTAGGCTACTTTTGACTTATTTGCATACACCAAATGCTAAATCTAAACTTGTCTACTCGTAACGGTTTGAGTTCCCTCTACGAATTTGAGTTCCATCTAAGAATATTAATTTGGCTTTTATTAAATAGTGTTTCTTGCTCTCTTGTTTTTGGTGCAATAAATAAAATCATAATTTACATACGTATAATTAAATATATTCTCGTACTTGTATATGTATTTCTATGTATTAGTATCGTTGACTAACACCTATAACACAAGCAAATAATTTGCTTACATTGAGGTTAGATCAGTTTAGTGTTTAATAAATAAATATTCACAGAATAAATTACACTTACTGATCCAACTCAAAGTAAGGGAATCATTTGCTTGTGTTTTGGGTGTTAGTCAACGATACTATTACATAGAAATACATATATAAATACAAGAATATATTTAATAAACACCCAAACTCAGAAATACAAACATTTATGCTCATCACACAAATGCTTGTCCTCGTCTGGGATCGAACTTGAGCCCCGTCGATTGCGTAGTCAGGGTCGCTAACCACTCGACCAACGGGGCGGTCTAATAATTTTTAAAGAAGCTTATTTTTCTTTAAATGAATAAAAAATCTTTTGCCGTGTTGAGCGAAACATTTTAGTGTCACTACACTGAAATGCACGACATGCTCGTCACCTCAAACTTATTGCGCCGGATTGGTAACGCGAAGAGGGCTGTATACAGTAGCCATAATCGTTTTGGCCGTTGTGAAGTTAGCGCTTAATACGGTGTGCTAATCAAAGAGTTTAATGTTCTACATGTTAGAGAAGCTATGTCAAGTAGAAATCATGTTCAATTTCATTAACTTTCGCTGCAGCGTTGTAGTAAATGAAATGAAAAATGGTTTATTAAACATCCAACAAATACAACAAATACAGTGCCACTAGCTTCCACACTAGGGTTCCCTGTGTTGTGGAAAGCTAGGATTCACCTTTTCGTAAAGATGTGATGAAGTTTAAGATATTAAAGTACCTGTACGCATAAATTAAGATAATTATATCATACTAGTAAACTTCAGACTGAGTTTCAACTGCGCAAAGTTAATAATATTATATTGTGATGATATATATACGAAAATTAATAGTTCAACTTTGCTTTGTTTGTGTTTTTGCATTGTTTTTTTTTTGCATTAATTATAAAAATATATGTATGTAAAATATATGTGTGGTTTTGTGTATATAAATAAATTGTGTAAATGTTAAATCGAATTTTGTGCGTGTTTATGTTTATTGTTCGATTTTACATTTATAAGATGGAATTGTTATGTGATATAATCTATATATGATGAGTAATAATAAATCGTTCAACCAAAGTCAAAACTCAGCAGCACCGAAGCGTAAGATAGAGTATAATAGAAAGTCGTTCGTAACCGTCGTGAATTCCGTCCGTTGTGAAACCGTCGTCACTTACGTGTTTCATTCAGCGAGCTCTGAGTGCTAAGTGTGAGTTTTTCTTTTCGCATTCGACCGTGAGCGCGTTTCGAGTTTACTAGGAATTTGTATGTGATTTGTACAGCGCCACCTAGTGGTAAACGTGAGAAACCAGTTTACCACTAGGTGGCGCTGTACAAATTACATACAAATTCCTAGTAAACTCGAAACGCGCTCACGATCGAATGCGAAAAGAAAAACTCACACTTAGCATTCAGATGTAGCCGGTAATCTTACGCATATACGCATTACGCTCGCCACAAGATAGCTACGCACCATTAACATCTTTGATGTCTAGATGTGATGGATGACTCTTGCCATTAGGAAACCCATCTGCTCGTTTGCTGTCTTATGATATAAAAGAAAATGTCGTCGTGAATTTCATGTCGCTTACGTGTTTCATTCAACGAGCTCTGATGTAGGTGCAGGCCATGGACTGGACTTTAGTGGAACAGCAGTGACGTGGCGCATGCCTTGTCTAGTACGTTAGTACATAGAAGTAATTGGTACTAATTGATGTCAGAATGTAAAGTAAATGTAAAATGTAACTAGATTATGTAATGTTAATAGTATTATTACAAATTTAGAAAAATACATAATTCATTTTTATTCAAAAATTCAAGAAAAAAAAAACAGAGTTATTTCATTGTTTTAAGTTTCACTTATGTTATTGTGCTCAAATTTTCATCACCGATTGAAAGCAACCATCGGCCTGAAGGTTAAATTAAAAAATAATTCACACGTAGGGGTATTAATCCGCAGTGAGAAAATAAAAAAATATATCAAGCTGGTTCTTTTGCAGAGTAGAGTGAACCTTATATCAAGAAAACACCGATTCACCATGATTTCCTATTCTCGTCGGCTGGTGAAATGGTCGTTTTTCCTACTTTTGTTTTGGTTGTCACTGTTGTGTTCAGGTTTGGAAGGTAAGGTAGCTAGTTAATTTATGCTTGTGGCACTAAGACCCCGCCACAAACATAGCAATGCACCATTAACATCATTATCAAAAAGAAAAGATTACAATGGAATTTTAGCAACCACAGACCACACAGATACTAATAGACATGGTGTTGTGCATGAAATGCGTAGTCGCTCATATAAGCAAATGTATGTAAATGTCAGAGGTTTGTAGAGATATTATATCGTGAAAAAATAGAAATATGCAATATTGTGCTATTTTATCGTGATAGGGGAATACCCCTGGAGGGATTTTATTTCATCGGTAAGTATTATAACTCTGTATTTCTCTGTGTAAATGCAAGCGACATCCTAAGAAATTACATTACAAGGTATATCCAGTTCAATCCGTGTTGACAACTAATTGCTTGTAAGTACTTGTGTCAACATAAATGCACTTTCTTACCATTCATATGTATGGGATGAAAATTTGTCAACTTAATAATGCACTTCCATACGGTTCATCCAATTAGGATGAAAATTTGTCAGCTTATTATTACACTTACGGAAAGGTTACTTACACTTGTGTTAATATAAATGCACTTTCTTACCATTCATCCGTATGTGATGAAAATTTGTCAACTTAATACTTGCGTTTTTGTCGGTATTAATTCAGTTCCATACGGTTCATCCAATTAGGATGAAAATTTGTCAGCTTATTACTTACACTGACGAGAAGGTCAAAACTATATAGATATACAGGATATTGATTTTAATATAAAGATATTTTTTGAAGGTAATAGTTGAAATTGATCCAAAATTATCCAAAAGTCTTAGAAACTGGTAAGATAATTTTATTATTTACTATAATACTCACAGCCTTATTAACAAACAAAAATAAAATCAATTTACGATAGCATCAAAATAACGTTAACGGTAATTCAGTTGTATGCCAACATAGTAAATCAAAATTGTATCTTGGATCTGCCATGATGCTATATGTGTGTAAAGCATCATGCCTGATCCTCTAGGAGTAAGCAGAGAGAATAGCCACACATCTACTATTCCGGTAAGCTTTTCCTTTAATTTTTGCCTTGCTCCACTATAGTATACTGTCAGCAAATGTATTTCCAGCTTATTAATTCTTCAAAGGTCGGCAACGTGCATGCAAAACCTGTCGCATCTGTTCATGGGTGACAGTGGTCACTTACAAGTATCATCAGGTTAACCCTATGCCTGTTTGTGCTTTGTCCCTTAAATAGTACTTTACGGAACATGGATATTTGCCTTGCTTCTTTCATATTCATAACTTTCTCAATGCAAATGATGAAGTTTACATGAATGAATGTCGTAGTTTTTATGCATTGGGTTCAAAAACTCTTAACTCTACCTTAGATCATATGAATTCTGTTCATTGTAGCGTAAGGGAGTCCCCCTTACGCTACATTCACTCTGTCCACTTCAAAGCACTATTGTCAGCCAAGGTTCCATCTTGGTGGTGGCTTGCTTTAGATAATTCTATGCTAGTCCCAACTCTTTTGAGTGGAGGTAAGAGTTGCATATTTTAAAATGGACAAGCAGATGGGTCTCCTGATGGAAAGAGTCAACCATCGCCTACAGACACCAAAGATATTAATGGTGCGTTGCTATCTTGTGGCGAGGTCTAATGCCACATGCATAAGTTTACCTTACCCTCCAAACCTCAACACGACAGTGACAAGCACTGACGCTATCGCGGCATGAATAGGTAAGGCGGTAGTACCAGACCCAGGCGAGAAAATGCAGAACTTTACCACCTAGTGGCTGCGATGTTAGTGACTCGTGTAGCCAATCGGTCGTCTTTTACGACCTGCCTGGCAGAAAGGCAGTTGGTTTTTTTTTTCAAAGGAGCCCGGGACCAACACGGGGAAAATAATGCTAATGTTTTCATAAATTCCAACGATGGTTATAAGTTTTTTTTCTGTAGACTCACAAATAACATCAAACGGAAACGGCTTCAACGATTTTCATGCAATTTAGTGTACCTGGGATTTCGGGTGTGATAGTTTAGTTTCGGATCTAGTTTCCTTTTCGGCGAATGTCATTTTAAGCAAAAAAACACCGAACAAAGCTCGGTCATCCAGGCACTTATTATTTAATTGATTGACTGATAGAAAATGCCATATGACATTAAGACCTATTCAAATATTTAGGCATAATTTTAAATAACGGATAAATAAAATTTACGAGACACGATCGTAATACTTAATCGAGAGAGGAATTGGTTGTGAAAGAAAATAATCGATATATTCTCGATATATCATCATTTAAATAAGTTGTTCATTTTCTCATGTCTATTTTAAGGATATTCCAATAAAAGGTATGTCGATATATTATTGAGATGGGGTGAAGTATTTGGATGAATTTTTTACAGAGTAAGAAAAAATCCGGATATCCAAGTTGAAGTGTTTTATGTATTTTCACTCAACAAATTCAATTAAAACCAAACAATAAGAAAAACGGATTTTGTACATCTGAATAAAAACAATATCAATCACATTTTTTATCTTACTGTGTATTTCAGTATATCATTTTATTGAGCTGAATTATTTTACCATGCAAATAAACTACGTACTTTCCAAATATCCTGTATCGATATCGGATGTAAAATTTATTACAGCCTAATCAAGATCTCAATATATTGCAAGATGGAGGCACAAACACATAGGTACATAGACAAAAATTTTAAAAATGAGTTTCGGGGTCTATGAGAAGAACGTATTACGTGTTATTAATCAAGTGGCTGAACCATAGCTGAATACTTAAATATACAAAAGGTTGACAAGTGTTTTTGGAAAATATAATTGCCAATATATGTGTTTTGCTTGATATACTCATTATTATCAACCGTAATCACTTATTTGAGCATAATTCTTAAATACGTAATGTAATATCTTTTGTTTCTCGTGGCTGTACAATGTATTCGTATATTAGCTACAAGTTATAAAAGTCGTAAGACACTCACACAATAGTTGCAATATATTCTATTTTTATCAATATTGCAAAAAACCGGATCAATAAACTAAATTTCGTTAAAATTTTTAATTCTTATTTTTCGTTAAAAAAATCTATTTATTTTTTTAATTTTTATTGAAATTAATTTTAAAATACTTTTCGAATACAATTTATTTAATTTCAGGGACATTGTGGTAAGCTGTTTTTATTTATATTATGGATATGGATAAAATTTGGAGATTATTAAAATTAGCTTTCAGGAAAAAATTACCATACTCTTTGTCTTTCTATCTTCTTTCCCACCATCTCTCATTTATAACCGTCAGGCCGTATTTCTTCTATTCCTCATTAGTAGCCTGTGTGAAATCATTAGTGGAACGATATTTTCATATTAAGTAAAGGTAAGGTGACCTTTACTTAATATGAAAATATCGTTGGATTAAATACACGAATTAATCTAACCCCAAAATAAGTAAATTACTTTGTTTATGATGTGGGTGTTAGTTAGCGATACCAATACATGGAATTACATATATAAAAATGATATAATATATTTAATATAGACCAAAACCAAGAAATAAAAACATCTATGCTCATCACAAAATTAATTGTTTCTGTTGGGAATTGAACCCGAGCCTCATTAATTGCGAGGTCTGAGCCGCTAACCACTCCACCAAACTTTAAATTTCATCGTTAATTCATGTATAATTCAATTCAATTGGAAAATTACGTATTGTTTACTAATTGTAAATTTTTGCACTTTGACTTTATTTAGAATTTACATCCACTATACTGATTTTCGGAACTTGCAAACTGGACAATATTAATGAACATATTACAACGTAGTTTGTGGAACAGTACAAGTGTATTAACAAAATTACAAATGCAGTTGTACCAAGTGCCAAGATAGTAACGCATCGATATTGAAGGAATAAGCTAATATTATTTATATTAATATTCATCGCCTCAACGGCCTAGTCCGGTGTCTGTGTTGACCACGTTCGATTTTCGATTTCGATTGAGGTCCCAGGTTCGATTTCCAGGTCGGCCAATTCAAAAATGTGTTTTTCAGTTTTCTGATAAAAACAACGTTGCCAGGAATTGGATAAGTGTCTTATTGGCGATGGGCTTGTCAACTATCACATTGTGGGTCTAAGTATCTTCGACTAATAGTGGATGCACTGGTTGTACTTCTTCCTACCTTACCTGTTATTTGCTGACCCACGCAACTCCGCTGACGAGTAGAGTAATATGTCTTGAGTTAATTTCTTCATACAACCTTCCATCCACTATTTAAGTCCCTTAAGGGGATGGGATTTTTTTTAAATATATGTTTCACTTCAGGTCTTCAATAATTTCCTTCCAAAATTTCGTTTCCAAAAACAATGAGTTCAGCTATTTAGCGGTGCAAGTGTAACGGACAGACAGACATGCAGACTTTTGCATTTGAAGTATCAGTATAGAAATAATTAATTAATAATTCAAA
This sequence comes from Apodemia mormo, assembly GCA_036924255.1. Taxonomy (NCBI): domain Eukaryota; kingdom Metazoa; phylum Arthropoda; class Insecta; order Lepidoptera; family Riodinidae; genus Apodemia; species Apodemia mormo. The sequence goes on along the minus strand of JAUPFN010000001.1, from coordinate 41,487,842 downwards.
ATATTTTGACAAACATTTCAATTATTTAAGTCATTATGTCTACATGTTAATTAAGTACATAAACATATGTCCCAAAAGTTTGTCAAATAGGCCACTAAAATGCAAACAAATACAATATTCATTAGTTGATTATAGAAGAAAAAGTAACTTTTTAATGTACGATTTTTTCTGTTAAGTACTTAAATCAACAAGAGAGTTACCAGAGCACTTGAATTAGCATTTGGTCAATAAGCTCACAAATAAGCTTCATATTGCAGCTCTGTAAAATTAGATGTCAACTCGGTTGTTTCGCCAGCTGACGTCCGTATATAGATACGAGAAACGCCAACCGACGGCTGTGGTTACAGAAATAAATATTGACCACGATGTCAATACGACAACGAATTGAAACTGACAAAAAACATTTTCGACAAATTCTTTCCGTATAGACAGTGGAATAAGCCAAGTGCTTTACCACTCGATAGATACTGCATGATATAATCTATTAACAGAAACGACTGTATTTCTACGGGTGCCATACATAGTCGAATTCTGTGGTGAAACATAATTTTTTTTTTAAATCAACCTTAGGGGGCTGCAAAAGAGGATGAAATTTTGTTTGAAAAACTGTGCCCATAACATCTTAACTTGCTTGCGGACAAAACTGCGCAAGTCAGCTAGTCTATACTAATATTATAAAGAGGAAAGATATGATTGCTTGTTTGTTACGATTTAACTCAAACACTACAAGACTAATTTTAAAAATTATTATTTTACCTTTAGAAAGCTATATTATTAGGAATGATATAAGCAACTTTTTTACTCTACTGGACAAAGAGAAGTAATGTCATTTATTTCCCTTTTATTTTGACTTTATTTTCTTCATTTTTATTTTATTAGTTTTTTTAAGCTATTACATAGCTTCTATCGCGGGCCTTGAGCGTGGAGACCGAATCCAGAAATTCCGTAACGAAAAAACCTAACACCCCCCCCCACTTCGACCGGCACAGCGGTGATACTTTTTAGTTTTTCCATCTATCGATGAATACCAGAACTTTTAAAGACTTTTTGAAATATCACGCTTGTCTCTTTAGTTCAGCAACCCGCCTTTAGATGGCATTAATTGTATTGGAAAACTACCGTAATCAGCTGTTTGTGAGAAAGTATATAGGTGTATAGGTATTTATCATCTACGTACAACAGTGAATATCTGTACTCGTATAATTTGTGTACAAAGTGTTTTAAATATGAATAAACAAAGTGCATTTATTAAATATTCCTGAAGAACCGTAATATATTGAAAGATAATAAAAATATTTTGAACAATATTAACATCTCATTTGTTTAATAAAAGAAAAAATATGTTTTTTTATCGGTCACCACGCTCAAAGTGTAACTTGAATTAATATCAAAGAAAAAAAAACAAATAAAAAAAATACTGTATAAATAAAATAAATATATAATTGTAATTGCATAAGTTGATAAAAAAATGCTATGCAATAGCTTTATCGCGGCAGTCTCCGAGTGCCACACGTCTTTTAGTTTTTTTATTTTTAAATAGTTTCAGTAGCTTCAGCCCCAGTCTATTAATACAGAACTATGGCGTGAGTAGTTTGTATGCCATACGCAAAAACTTTTTTTTATATCATAAGATAGCAAACAAGCAGATGGGTCTCCTGATGGAAACAGTCAACCATCGCCTATAGACACCAAAGATGTTAATTGTGCTTTGCTATCTTGTGGCGAGGTTTAATGCCACATGCATAAGTTTACCGGCTATCTTACCCTCCCAACCTGAACATGACAGTGACAAGCACTGACGCTATTGCAGCAGGAATAGGTAAAGCGGTGGTACCAGACCCGGTCAAATCGATGCAGAACTCCGCCGCCTAGTAGTCACAATGATAGTGACGCGCATAGCCACTCGGTCGCCTTTTACGACCTGCCTGGTAGAACGGCAATATGCCTATTCTTCAAAGGAGCCCGGGACCAACACGGGGTATACAGTGCAAGTTAATGTCGTAGATGTTTTCGTGGACGGAAAGATAGATAAGCCTCGCGTTTGGTCTCTGCATTATTTCAGCTCGAGCACAGCATGTTGCACGCCGCGGCCCGGCTGTACATTATTATCCGTTAAGGCGAGGTATTTCGACGCGCGTCAATTCTATAGAAAATGGGTGGCGCGGTATGTTCTGAAACCGCTGGGAAACGTGGTAATTTTCGGATAAATAAATACAGGACATCAGCTGAAAAATCAAATTAAGCACATTCTTTTTTGTATTTACAACTAAATATCACAATATAATAATCATGAGGAAGATTAGAAGTATTATTAACAAATTATTTGTTTTAGAGATTTTTTAGCCTGTTTTCGGAATTTTATATGATCGAGTAAAGTATATTATATCATGTAATGAGTTAGCATATTTTTTAGATAAAATCTTAAGGTATATCGTGTATTTTTTGTAAATTTGTTATTTAACAATCAATACAAAAAGACGTGATTTAACAAACCAGTTTTTTCTCGTTTGTCGCGATGTCTCACCTTAAGAAAAACCTGAATTCTTCAGATTCTGTATAACTTTAAGCCTTTGAAGAGAGTTAATTACTCGAAAAAATCTCGTTGAAAAAATTTTGATGGCAGTCAGTTGATTATTTTATGCCTGTAAACAAGAAATAGGTTGATTGGCTTTATGAATTAACTTTATTTTATTATCAATATTATCTAATCCACTCAGAATAGATTCCTATTAATAATCACTTCATTCGGATCTGTATTTTTTATAATAAATAATTTAAAGAAAAAAAAAGTTGCGGCGTGCACTTTTGGATTTTCCAAACTTTTTTTTTGCTTGCGCCCTAATAAAGGTGTTAATGAGAATGGCAGTGACTAAATTATACTTTGGCTTTCATTATTTTGAATCATAAAAAATATTTTTGCAGAGAAAATACTTTAGAAATAACAGAAAGAATATTTTTGAAAACGACAAACCGGGACATACACTTATTCAACCTACAGCTTTGTCTCTTAAATCGTCTGCAAAATATCCGAAGAAAGACCAAAAATCTGCTGTTTATGGCAATATGAATAATCTTGGCATAACGTAAGTATCGAATTTTAAAATATATTCTGACAAAGTGACACACTAAGGCGCACGCATACAGACAAGTGCATACACACATAGTGAGGCACAAGTGTTTGTGCATATTGAATACTAGCTGTTGCCCGCAACTTCGTACGCGCGGACTTCGTTTACTCCGCTCAGCTCCACCCCCGTAGGTGATAGCGTAATTATATGTAGCCTATATGTTAACCCGACCTATTAGTAATTTGAAGTGAATCCATGCAGTACTTTTTGAGTTTACCCCGGACATACAAACAGACAAACAGACAAAAATTCAAAAAACTATATTTTTGGCTTCGATATCGATTGTAGATCACGCCCCAAGTATTCTTTTAAAAAAATATTCAATGTACAGTTTTGACTTTTCTACGATTTTATTATATGTATAGATTATTTTTGTATTTTTTTCTTTAGTTTAGGGTTAATATTTTGTTATTCTTTTTTGTATTGACATTGATTTGTCAGTGTTATTTTTTTTTCTCAAACTTGTGAGATGAAATAACGCTAATGACTATTAATGTTAACTAAATTACAGATTTGCTGCTAAATATGTTTTCTGAAAAAACAGGACTAAAAAAATATGCCAAGCAAATCTAGCTCATCTAGCACTAAAGATAAATCAACTACGTCATTTAGTTAGGGACGAGTGATACCAGTACTTTACCATACCATGTTTTTGTATTCTGTTATGGACATTGGGATAATCGTCAAACTTGCATAAGACGTGTTCACTGTCTTTACATGCAACCCACGAAGAAAACTATCCATTATTAAAATCATTGGTAATCAATAGGTAATAAAATGTCACAGTGTTTGTTACCAAACTTTTTTTTATAGTATTTTATAGTATAAGATAGCAAACAGGCAGATGGGTCTCCCGATGGAAAGTCACTCATCGCCTAAAGACAACAAAGGTGTTAATGGTATACCCGGGCGAGACAATGCAGAACTCTACCACCTAGTAGCCACGATGGTAGTGGTCCTGAAATGTTAAGGGTGGTCCAGCCCTAATATTTTTTGGAGATTTTCTTTTTTCATTTTTTTATGATTCAGCATTGAAAAAAAATACAACCCTGAATTTTCACCTTTCTACCATAATCTCTATATTTAGTTCAATAATTTATATGACAAAACAACGTTTGACGGGTCAGCTAGTCTTAGTATATAGTTCAAACCCTTTCAAATAATAGAGGATCTGTGATTCTGTAAGGTATTTCGTAAAAGATGAACAACATCGACATAGGTTCCTACGTCGTATCCGTTTGGAGAAATTTGTGCCAATAACTGGTTCCACAGAGGAGTAGTGCAGGGAAAAAAGTGCCCCGAGAATCGCACGGTTGTGGTTTTCTAGACATCGAGATGGCGACGACGACTTTGAATTTTAAATCTATATAGACTACCAGTTATCTTTTACCATCTATGGACCTATCTGTACGTTTGCTATCCTATGATATATAAAACAAAACGTATGTTATAGAAACTATCAATATACGCACTACTTTTTATAGGCATCAAAAGACATTTAACCGCCTACGCAATACAAACTTACAAAAATCTTATCCCTCGTTGGTAAGTTTAATTAAAATACTTATAGTAGTAATGATCAAATGAGGACAGATGTATACTTTTTTATACACACGCATACACACATATACACGCACTTACCCACTCACCCACTCATCCACTCATCCACACACACACACACATACGCGCGCGCGCATACACATACGCACATAGTCGCACATACACACGTCAGCAACATTAAATAAATTCAAATGCATTAACATTAAATGCAATAACTCCACACGGCGAGGGAAGATGCTTTTCCGAGTTCGTTGCATCCATAAGCAGAGATCTTATGCGTTAAAAATTACTGAAAGTGTTAGCTGTCTACTCTTCTTGGAAGTTCGTAGAAGGCGAACAATTACTACTAGATAGTAGAATTCTAAAACGTCTCACCCTAGTTTTGTTATGACGGTGAACTTGCCTATTTATTCTTATCACTCGTGTTCTAGATTAGAGGATAAGGTAGTTGCTAAAATTATGCATATTGCCTGACTATTCCGCTACATGTGTAGTAATGTACCTTTTGAGCTATAAATTGTTTTATTAGTTACAAAATCGAAAGGTTAGAAAATGTTGAATAAATTTCAATTTTTTTTTCAAAAATGATCATTACTTATAAATCCCGAACGAAGCAGTCAATTTATTAAACTTTAAAGCTATTTTAAAAATATGAAGTAAATTTGCTGTAATAACATAATTTTAATATTTGAAGAGCTGTAAATTTTGAAAATTTTATTTGATTTTAATCTGTGAAACAACATTCGACGTATTTTTAAGTACAAAATATTATATAAAATAAAAATGAACACTTTTTATACAGGATTCGAAAGGTTAAACAAATTGGATGCCATTTACGGCATTTAACGCAGTTTTTCAAGGAATAGAGCTGACTAGATTTTGTAACCAATTAGTACATTAATGTGAAAGTAACACAAAAAAAAATATTGTTTCACTGAACTTTTTTGAGGATTTTTCAAAATTTTTCACAATTTCCTTGGCCGAACCACTTTAAATTTCCAGGGAGTCTAAGGTAAGCGGAACTCAATCGAAAACAATCAATCGCATCGACATGGATACATTGAATTCGCTGACCAATCGCATTTCGATTGGTTAAGCTATTCCAAAGTTAGTTTGAAATATAAAGCTTTAAAATGCTATTTTTTGTCAAAGTCAAATCTCCCCTCTCTGCAGGCTAAGCGGTAAGTTTGAGGGTGGGAAAAAATTCATGGTAGTAGTAATTATAAAGAAGTTAAAAGGAAAAATACCACGGATTAGTAGGCTTTACAAGTTTTTGAGTAATAGTCGAGTCGTAAAATGAACTCGGGGAAGTTTTTGAATAGGTGGTAAACCTGTGGTGCACATATATATTTTTTTATATCATAAGATAGCAAACAGGCAGATGAGTCTCCTGATGGAAAGAGTCAGCCATCGCCTATAGACACCAAAGGTGTTAATGGTGCGTTGCCATCTTGTGGCGAGGTCTAATGCCACATGCATAAGTTTACCGGCTACCTTACCCTCCAAACCGGAACACGACAGCGATAAGCACTGAAGCTATTGCGACAGGAAAAAGCAAGGCGGTGGTACCAGACCCGGGCGAGACAATGCAGAGCTCTACCACCTCGTGACGATGCCCGGTGCGGCCGCAGCATTACGCGAAGTAGGTGGCCACATTAGTTACTTACTACTTACTTCATCGACAATAGTTTATCTCGTTTCAACTTGCGATGTAAACCGATGCAAAGGCGAGATGAACTCAGTCGCGGTAGAAAACTAAGAAATCCGAAGTTGGGCACAGATCGCAACAAATCGAATTTTACGCTATAGGGCGATAATGTAGCCGCCACACAACAAAGTGTGTATGTTGCAAGCCCGAGTGAAGGTACTATAGTCGTATGCCAAGGACGCATTGGTAAATAATATAAGATAAGCCACGCTATATATACATATACATAGCCAGCGCTAGAATTGAAAATACATAACTTTATGACAAATCTGTAACAAAGTAGACAATGAAGACCGTTGCCATACATCAAGATCCAAGCAATATACTTGCCTTAGATCTTCTTAAGTACATAATTAAATACTCATAAATTAAATACAGCCTTTACGCCAGACCTCTGATAGACAGAGAGAACCGACTGCTTTAAATTGCGGTCATGACTCTTGTCATACGTAAAAGAGGGTTCAATTTTTTTATTAATTTTGAAGTATGACATATTCAAGGGTTGTAAGGGGTAGTTCCAAGGGTAGCACAGGTGCAATTCCACTGCTTTGTTTAGGCTTGGGGGCGAGGGTAAAAAAAATGTATACCGGTATGAGGGCAGGATCAATTTTTTTTACAAAAGTTTGGTGCAATGACGTATTTTAGGGCAGAAAATAACCCTGACTAAACTTTGCTAGTGGTCCACAGGAGGGTTTTAATTTTTTACGCGTTTTTTGGTCTTACTTAAAATTGTCACACTTTTAGGCTGTTTTTATCTAAATAATATATATCTATACAAATAAATAAATAAAATTTGAGTGCCTGTTTGTACTATTGAAATAATCGCTTTTTACTATGGTAGTGGCTCGCATAGCCAATCGGTCGCCTTTTACGATCTGCCTGGCAGAACAGCAGTTGGTCTATTCTTCAAAGGAGCCCAGAACCAACACGGGGTGAACCAACATTTATTCGTGATCATAGTTTAAACAATAAAAGCCCTCTTCTTTGTCTGCATTACTGTGACAGGCAACTTCGAAACTCTAAATTGCGCGTAGACCATATTAGTGATAAGTATTATCCTTCTATCATCTCTACCAAAATTCCTGGCTATAGCCATGTATGTAATAACACAGATAATGTTGATGACAGATGATGAAAAGTAGATGATACCTCAAAAAGTTTATCAATCTTTGATCGTTTCAATATCTCCACGTGTAAGTGGTATTATTACCCATTTCAATATGGTCCAACATATCGCTTACAATCCAACGCTATTTAATCTACATGCTCTTGCAAATTTAATCAAAGTGAAGCGTCGGTTTGTATTGTTAGGCTATCTCGCACGTAATCTGAACTACCGTTGCTGAGTTTTATTCGTAAATCTCGTACACGTTGTTATTATTTCTATGCGAAATCTTTTTTATAGTTAAAATTTCAACTTACCGTGTGTCATAAAAATCTTGTCCGATTGTCATAGGTTTTGTTTTAATAGCTTAATACAATTATGTTCACTCCATGTTGGTACCGGGCTCCTTTGAAAAAAACACCGCCTGCTGTTCTGCCAGGCATTTCGTAAGAGGCGAAAGATTGGCTATGCAAGTCACTATCATCGTAACTTCTAGCTGGTAGAGTTCTGCATTATTTCGGCCGGGGTCTGGTACAACCGCCTTATTTACCTACCGCAATTATACGTTACTGCTTGCCACTATAATGTCCTGGTTTAGAGGGTAAGGTAGCAGGTTAATTTATGCAAATTCTGTAATATCTTTAACTTTATAAATTAAATAAATTCATCATTGTTTTTGATAATTTCATCGACCTCACCCCTCTCGGGTTGATGCTAAGGAAGATTTTAAAAACGCTTTGTCCAACTGAGCTACGTGTCGGTGGAAAAAATTGGATTATTTCATTTTCTTTGTCATTTATTCCGTCGATTGTACTTATCGCTAGATATACATGCGTACATACTTAATAAAGTTTGTATTCCATTTATTAAAAATCCCGAAATTAAGGAAGTATTTTGCTTATGACATAGATGTTAGTCATTTGTACTCTTGAATTATAATTCAAACGACTTATTTGGTTCATTTTTTTGCTTAATTCATTCAAAAATATAAACCGCTTACTCGAAAAATATTACCAGTAAGGTACTAATAAGCCTTAAATAAATAAACGACTATATGGCAATTTAAAAAAGTTTTCGAACCCTTTAAGTTTTATGTAACATATTTGAGAAGTGCTCACGAATTTCTTGTACAATAAATTGGTAAGGCGCGTGATGAGCTACGCGCAATATAGGGCTCCGAACTTGCCCAACACAATAATGCAAATTAAGACGAGGACATTGTTTCATACTATGAACATTTAACCTATTTGACTTCAATGATGGATATATTGGCACCACCGGTTCTCTGCATCTCAAAGTAAATTTTATAAATTGATTGACTATATTACTCAAAACTCGTAAAGCCTTCTAAGCCATTATAGATTTTCTTTCAACTTCATTGTATATTCTTTATTATTAAATACTAGCGACTTGCCCGCGGTTTCACTCGCGTAGCTTTTGTTATCGTTGGAACATCGGAAAGGTTTATATACTAAAACCTTCCTCAAGAATCGATCTATCTTTTAAAAAAGACGCATCAAAATCCGTTGCGTAGTTTTAAATATTTAAGCATACATAGGGACAAAAGGAAAAACAGAGAAAGCAACTTTGTTTTATACTATGTAGTGATCTCTTGATTAAAAGATTACAATCTATATATATAAAAATCAATCCCTATTTTCTTTGGTCACGACATCACGCCTGAATGGCTGGACCAATGTCGGTAAATTTTTATTGTTGTGTTTATAATTGTAAGGAGAAGGTTCTTATAAAAGAAAATATTAAGAAAATTGCGCGGAAAATTAGAAAATTTAAGAATACTTAACCACCATATAAAGTTTAATGCCATTTTGGCTGCGTGGAAGGACAATCCCGTAGACTTATATAAATTACGTGTCACGTTGTTTGTCCGCTACGGATTCACAATATGTAAGGCAAAACAACGTTTGCCGGGTAATGGGTAAAAAAAAATTTTAATTTTTAGGTGATTATTGAAATCGATCCCAAACGTTTTAATGCTGAAAATAATTGGTAACGTATTTTTTACACAATTTTCATTTCTGCTTTCTTTTTGTTAGAAAAAAAAATTTTTACAATGCATCATTTTCAACCGATTTCATAAAAGAGATCTGTCTGTTAGAAAAAAAAAATTTACAATGCATCATTTTCAACCGAATTCATAAAAGAGATCTTTTTGTTAGAAAAAAAAATTAATTTTACACTGCGTCATTTTCAGCCGATTTCATAAAAGAGATCTTTCTGTTAGAAAAAAAAATTACAATGCATCATTTTCAACCGAATTCATAAAAGAGATCTTTTTGTTAGAAAAAAAAAATGAATTTTACACTGCGTCATTTTCAGCCGATTTCATAAAAGAGATCTTTTTGTTAGAAAAAATATTTAATGTACAATGCATCATTTTCAACCGATTTCATAAAAGAAATCTTTTTGTTAGAAAAAAATAATAATTTTACAATGCATCATTTTCAACCGATTTCATAAAAGAGATCTTTCTATTAGAAAAAAATAATAATTTTACAATGCATCATTTTCAACCGATTTCATAAAAGAGATCTTTCTATTAGAAAAAAATAATAATTTTACAATGCATCATTTTCAACCGATTTCATAAAAGAGATCTTTTTGTTAGAAAAAAAAATTAATTTTACAATGCGTCATTTTCAACCGATTTCATAGAAGGTTGTCAATACGGCTGCATGTTTTATGTCTGTTTCCTCAAAACTCAGTCATTTATGAACAGATTTTGAAAATCCTTTTCTTTATGAGAAGGTATACTGCCTGTGTGGTCCCATTTATTTGGTGATCTGATACAGGGTTCCGGACATATATAGGAAATGGGAAGTAGATTGTTGCAGGTTTACTGCTTTAAAAAATATGTTTTGACGTATCTGCAGACATACGAGCGAGTGAGTTATCAGATGGAAAGCGTCCGCCACTGTCCATGGACATTTGCAATGCAAAAAGTTAGTTGCTAATGCGATGCCGGCTTCTGAGAAAAAGACCAAATTAAGATATTTATTTTACAAAATTTCTATTATATGTAACTGTTGCGTTGAAACTGAAACAAAATGTAGTATAAGGAAAATGGGGTAAACTTACCAATATCTGAAAGTCAAAGGAGATCTCAGCGGCGCAATAGTCCATCCAGTTCCACCATACTTTCACCCACGTCAGTAGAAAAGGCATTCACACACAAATTATGTACTCAACGTACGTTACGCTTCGTAACAGAAGCAGTTTCAGGATAGTCGAATAACACTTCACTGTATAAAGCAGTGGCGTGCACAGGATTATGATACTGAGTATGCGGCGGAGTACTCGGCCACAAAAAATTCTTTTATAGATTTCAGCGGCGTGCACATGATTATGACACATTTTATTCATTTACTTCTTATTAATTAAAATCATCTAAAACGTACGAACGTTTTATTAAAATATCTGTGAATGACAAGTAAAGCACTGTTTTTCTGCCTATAAGGAGCGCACGCGCCTGGTATAAAGGGTAGACGTACGAATAATGCTCCACTCTTTATAGAGTTTTGGGCATCTGACACACCACAAGGAATATCATTGGCTAATCGTGGATATGTTCCACCTGTCTACTTCTTCAGGATGTGAAGTGATGGTATTTATTTGTTTGTTTTAAGATAAGAATAATTACCTACGATCTATTTTTACACTTATTTCACAGAAGATAATGATGAATTGCATTTTGTAAGTTGGAATTTAAAACCATTTACTACAAGTTCACTAGCTACCTCACCGTTGCAGGCTCCAGCTTACCAGATCATAGAGGCAAGTGCCAATATTGTGGCAATTCACATAGGTGGAGGGTGTTAGTTAAACTAGTTTAATTTGGGGCTTGGATCTACAACTTGGATTGTCACAATTAATTATCTATTATATTTCAGGGACGCAGAGGTAAGATTTACATTATGTGAACTATATAATTAGATAGATATCTATGAAATTCCTTTATTTTACCTATTCTGTTGCAATCCCGGTGAGCCAACGAGGTATCAGTTCTTAAGTTGGGTAAAGTGTTATTGGCGTTTTTCTTTAAAAAAATATCTGTTGCAACCCGGAGTCTAGTGATAATGTATTTATATCGTTGTGCTTTAAAAAAACACACGAAGTTATTGGTCCTGATTTTATTTTGAAAACAAAAAATGATATACCTGAAAGCTCTCTTTAAACATCTGGCGAAATATTAATGTCTTGCGCTATATGTTAGAATCAAGGAAGTTACATTCTGCCCGGAATGTTACACGCGCTTCAAAATCGTTCCGAAGAGTACCACGACATGGGTGGACTGTGTCACTTTCCACTAAATAAAGCGCCAATCGCCATATATAAGTGCGGCCATGCGTAGTTTGCAAGTTACTATTAAGTAACTCTACTAATTTGAGAAACAATTTTTGCATTGCATAAGTAATTACGTAATAATTAAAATAAGTACCTACATTTTAGAATTCACTATGTTAATTAAAATACATTTTATGCTAATGTATCTATCGATGTGTTTGAATAAAAGGGATTTAACGATTACCGAATATATAAAAATCTACCATCCGAAAGTTTTATTTACGCTGGCAATTGCAAGAAAGGGACAACATCCACTCTTGTCGTTGTCTTGCTCAGAACGTTTTTCCCCTCTGTTATGTAAGAAACAAATGTCAACTTTATTAAAAACGAAATAAAGTATATTTTTATTTTTCAAATATTGCTTCGTAATAATTCCAGTTATCGTATATAAGTTCCTTGGTTAGAATATATTTGTATTATATTTATAAAATAACTACACGTATATATAAATATAATAAAATCGTAGGAAAGTCAAAACTGTACATTGAATATTTTTTTTAAAGAATACTTGGGGCGTCTGTATGTATGTCCGGGGTAAACTCAAAAAGTACTGCATGGATTTACTTCAAATTTTGTATGAATATTACTAATAGGTCCGGTCAACATATTATCGCTATCACCTACGGGGGAGGGGCAGTTTGGAGTAAACGAACTCCGTGCGTACGAAGTCGCTGGCAACAGCTAGTTTTTAGTACAAGAAGTACCAGTCTTGAACATGTTATTGGCCACTTGAAATTAGAATTAATAAAAATTGTACAAAATAATATAATATTAAATAATAGCCTCATGAAATTTCTTGATGCTTCCGCACTTAAGTGAGTCGGATTTGTAAAGATATCAAGCTGACTCGGCAAACGTTATTTTGCCATACAAATTATTTGCATTGAATATTTTGGTGGGGTACTTGAGAGAAGGGGGGGGTCAATGAGATAAAAACTATCCTATCTTTTAACCAAACAGTAGATATCTGCAACATTTTATTGAAATCGGTTCAGTAGTTTAGGAGTCCATCGCAGACAAACAACGTGATCGGTGATTGTATACCTGCATATTAAATATACAATTAACACAATACTTTCTAGCTGATCACACTTGTACTGTTTCACAATAAGATAATTATATTTAATTTCCGACCGGAAATAATTATCTTATTGTGAAACAGTACAAGTGTGATCAGCTAGAAAGTATTGTGTTAAAATGGAGTTTCACCAAGTGCCGACGATAAAAGTGTAGAAATATACAATTATTTTTATATAAATTTTGACATTAAATGTCCACAAAAAGTACAGTACTCGTACTGTTTCAACAACTAGAATATAAGCAGAGTTTGTTAAACTTGGATTCTAGTTTTTGTCTTAGTATGTGTACCGAATCACAGAATTATAAGCAGTAAGGAAAGTGACGATTTGTTTGCTTACTATATGTATGTATACATACTGCCTTATTAGGAGCAGCGGTTAGTAAGCAATCTTTTTTTGTGTGACGATTTGCTTACTATATGTATGTATACATACTGCCTTAATAGGATCAGCGGTTAGTAAGCAATCTTTTTGTGTGACGATTTGCTTACTATATGTATGTATACATACTGCCTTATTAGGATCAGGGGTTAGTAAGCAAGCTTTTTTTGGTTAAGCTTAAATTACAAATATTGTAATATTCAATATTTGTGTAAAAAAATCTAGTGATAACATCCAGCCAAATAAATCTTATTAAAAGGCCTTAGTATTAATCTAAAAATGTGTGTAAGCCTAAAAAAATTGTAATTGCACGGGCGTCTTAAGTTTTTTTGCTCGGTTATGGTAAGTGGTTCTAAAAACGCAATCAAAGGGGCTTTGTAAAAATAAGTAAGCCTCTCTCTTAATGTCCCCAAGTAGTAACAATTCGAAAACACTCCTGCTGGTAACTGATTTCACAAAGGAGTAGTGCGACGTAAAACGTGCCTACAGAATCGTACAGTTGTCGATCTCCAGACATTGAGGTGATGAGGATAGGACCTTGAATTTTGACACGATGTTCGATGGTGAAATGGCACGACAAAAAATAATCCGAATGATTCCTCTAAGTGCTCATGAAAAATACGACAGAAGATACAAAGTGAAGCTAGATTTCTGTACTCCAGTAATGCTATAGTAGCAAGCTTATTAGAAATAGTCTGATCCTCAAAGATACCACTCTACGCTGAATGCAATAAAATGGAAGAGCAAGTATAATTGATTAACAAATATATTTACTGTAGACTTCCGGTTAAATAAAAAATTTAGATGGAAGTTTGTGAATAAAGGAATGACACCAGTTAAAACTACGCCTTTTTTCCTCTGTTGGTCCAGGGCTCCTTTTTAAGAATAGGCCAACTGCCGTTCTGCAAGGCAGGTCGTAAAAGGTGACCGATTGGCTATGCGTTCTATACATAGCCAATCGTGCATGCTATATGGATTGGATATGGCTATTGTACAATTCTATATTGTTTCTCCTGCCGCAACAACGACAGTGTTTGTCACTGTCGTATTTCGGTTTGGGGGGTAAAGTAGCCGGTAATCTTACGCATATGGCATTAGACCACGCTACAAGATATCAACACACCATTAACACCTTTGGTGCCTATATGTGATGGTTGACTCTTTCCATTAGGAGACCCATCTGCTCGTTTCCTGTCTTATAAAAGAAGATTGTAACCGCCGCGAATTTCATGGCGCTAACGTGCTGTATTCAACGAGCTGTGTATGTGCAGTCCATGAACTGCACTTTAGAGGCCCACAAGTGGCGTGGCGCATGTCTTATCTAGTACGTTGGTACATACAAGTCTTTGAGTAGAAACATTATTTCATGTACATACGAACAACGAACTACGCCTTGTCTTGTAAGTCATCAATCAAGCTGGCGCGACGAGCCGATTAAAACGTCATCAAAAATATCAAAATTTACACGTACAAATACCAAATTTTGTTGTGAATGTATCCAATCGGCTTGACTCCTTGGCTTTACGCAGAGATGTAAGTTCGCTTAGCATCTTTTACCGCATTTATCATGGAGAGTGTTCCGACGAACTATTTGGATTGATCCCTGCTGTTGAATTTCATCATCGGACATCGCGGCAAAACTCAAAGTTCCATCCTCATCACCTCGATGTCTGGAAATCCACAACTGTGCGATTCTCTAGGCACTTCTTACCACGCACTATTCCTCTGTGGAATCAATTACCGGCGGGGGTGTTTCCGAACGGATACGACTTAGGCACCTTCAAGAAAAGAGCATACTCCTTCTTAAAAAGCCGGCAACGCAGCTGCAAGACCTCTGGTGATATGGCTGTCCATGGGCGGCGGTAATCACTTACGATCAGGTGAGCCTCCTGCTCGTTTGCCCCTTTTTTCTATTAAAAAAAAAAAAAAACTATAAGGGATACAAAGCAGATTTCACACTAATTATAAACCAATATTTTCAGTGAATCAAAATAAACACGGTAACGCCGGTCCGTTCTCACATGTTTTTAAAACCGGCCTCAGTTCGTTTTTCGCAAAGTTTCATCTATATTTGATCTGAGCTGTAGCCTTACCTCAGTAAATAAACCGCAGTAAAAAAATGTTATTTTCTTATACTTTTCAGACATTGGAAAAAGAAAACGGCGCTGAAGAAATTCTGGATGAGTAAGATAAAACTTTTAGCTACCTAACGTATTATGCATAGATGAGGTTTATATACACAAAGGTTTTATGACCATTTTACAGTTGGGTATAGTGGTTACATTGTCAAGCTACATGAAACTTGAACAATGATAAGTTACAATACAGATGTTGTTTCAATACAAAACAAGGATGATCTTTTTTCTACATCTATCTTATTGGAAAAGGAAGAGAAACCCCTAGTGATGGTAAAAGACAGCCATCGCCTGCAAACAAAGTTATTCATGATGCATAGCTATTAGTGTGGCGGCGGAATAATAAGTCCACAAACATAGGTTTACCGTTTGCTTTTGGAGGACAATCCTCTAACTCCGAACGTGGTAGTGACAAGCATTAATAATGCTTTTGAATAGAAGCCTTGCTACTGAATCCAGACAAGATGTTACGGAACTCTACTCTACCTAGTAATCACAATAACTTTTACGAAGTGCCTGGTATAACGACAGTTGGTTCAGACAGATCAATGCGGGGTTGTTTCGTTGTTAGTCAGAAAGACTATATCCATTAACACAAAGATAAATGGCGTAACTTAAAATTAAAATAGTTAAAGTATAATGAACATGGGTTCGGCGGAACCACTGAGCGTGTACAGTTGCAATGGACGATTTTTACAAAAAAAAAAACCGTTTTTTCCGCGTGTTGGTTCCGAGCTCCTTTGAAGAATAGACCAACTGCCGTTCTGCCAGGCAGGCCCTAAAAGGCAAGTATGCAAGTCACTATCATCGTGATTACTAGGTGGTAGAGTTCTGCATTGTCTCGCCCGGGTCTGGTACCACCGCTTTACCTATTCCTGCCGCAATAGCGTCAGTGCTTGTCACTGTCGTGTTCCGGTTTGGAGTGTAAGGTAGCCGGTAACTTATGCATGTGGCATTAGACCTCGCCACAAGATAGCAACGCACCATTAATATCTTTGGTGTCTATAGGCGATAGTTGACTCTTTCCATCAAGAGACCCATCTGCTTGTTTGCTATCTTATAATATAAAAAAACAAACGTTCGATTGTCTTGTACTTCCTCGCCATGACTATTCAAATATTAATCGATAAATTACTAACGCACGACAATTTTGATATGATATTGATTTGTTTGTAGCGGAGCGCACGCCCATCGATTTTTAGGGTTCCATACCTAAAAGGTAAAACGCTATTCTATTACTAAGTCTCCCCTGTTTGTCTGTCCGTCTGTCTGTCTGTCCGTCTATCTGTCTGTCACCAAGCTGTGTCTCATTAACCGTGATAGCTAGAAAGCTGAAATATTCACAAATTTTGTATTTTCCTTGCCGCTATAACAACAAATACTAAAAATAAATAAAAAATATTAAGGTGGGTAAAATAGAATAAACGTGTTTTTTCGTATTATTTTGCTCAATATTAATAACGGTAACAGGTAGACGCTGAAAATTTTGACAGAATGTTTACTTTTCAAAATAAGTAGTTAAATAAAAAAAAGTAAATATTTAAGGGAGCTCCCATACAACAAATGTAATTTTTAAGCAATTTTTTACTCGATCTTAACCAACAGGTAGAAACTTGAATAGAGATGTTACGGAACCTTCGTGTGCGAGTCCGACTCACACTTGGCCGGCTTTTTAGAGCTCCAAAGTAAACTAGAAACCCTTGTAGTTTCGCTCTCTCCGTGCATTCTTTCGTCCGTCCGCAATCTAACTCAGAGATCCATAGTGCTAGAAAGTAAAGAAAGACGCTTCGGTTTCGAAGTGAAACGTGCATTGAGTACGTACATGAATTGTGTGCTTTTATGATTGGTGCCGGCGTGGTCATGGTTGTAAAACTGTGGCGGATGTAGGCGGATAATTGTGCCGCTGGGGTCTTCTTTTCATCCGGACCATCGGTGAGTCTTGTCCATTTATTAAACCGACGTCTTTCTTTTCGGTACCATCACGGAGGATACATAGAATAGTTCGCGGATAATAGCAAATTTAATTAATTTCATCTTTTTAAAGTAAAGCGTGATGTGGCATGAATATACACCCCAACCGCAACGAAGTGGTAACAAAAAATCTTGAAAAATATTTTTTAGGATAGAAAGTTAAATACATTACTCTACATTTAAAGTGGGGATGTTAATTTTTTTTATTGTGTACCTTATAGTGTGGGATAGCATTGGATAGGCTTTAAAAATATCCTCGACTAGCTGACCCGCGCAGTTTCGCCCGCGAGTATATTAATAAGTCGTCCAAATAGATTTTAATAAAAATTTCATTCCATATTTCAGCCCTACAGGGACTGATTTTTGAAAAAAAAAATTAGCCAATGTTTGACCCCGGATTTTCAACTATATCCATGCCAAATTTCATGATAATTGGTCCAGCAGTTTAGCCGTGAAAACGTAACAGGCAGACTTTCGTATTAGTATGGATTTGTAAAAAAAATTGGTTAAGATTTAAGATTCGTTTGTAAAATATTAAGCCTTAAGTATTCCCCTCCTCTGCCAGCTAAACGGTTGGTGGAGTGACAAAAAATTCACGGTATTAGTAAACAAAATTAAATTAACAGGAAAACTATCACGGCTTAGAAAGATTTACAAATTTTTGAGTAATAGTCGATCAAGTTATAAAATTCTTTACAGACGCGGATATATCTGTTATGGACGTTAAATAGGTTAAATAGGTAATCATAGTATGAAACCTTAGATAAATAATAATTGTTCTCGCTGTGCTTGACTAGATACCGTCGACGTATTTGTCAAATGCGGCAACAAATACTACGCTGAAACTGGCGTACCCGATTCAGTCAGACCAATCACAATACAAGCTCTAAGAGCACCCTACTTACTGTTATCCATTTGCACATTGTCATGTCACACACACTACAATATTGAGTTGCTGCATTCACGGAGTTGTTGTTTTTAGATAGTGCGGTATCTTGTCAAGCGCCGCGAGACCAATTATTTATCTATGTATGAAACAATAAAAATCCTCTTTTTAGTCTGCATTTTGGAACCAATTTTAACAACTTCTTAAATCAGTGGGTAGTTGAAGTTAACATGGTAATCTTGTTAGTCATTATTGCTCGCCGCATATGTTATTATATAACAATGGAATGATATTGATTGTTATCGACTTTTATAGCCTAACTTGAACAATTGACTAATTAGATTATTTTTTGGTAATAATCGCACATCACTAGTTTAGAGAACAGTATGTAGTGTATGATGGCCTGCGAACGCTTTGAGTGTTTCATATAACTGTATCGATGCCTAGTCATTCTACATACATGTGATATTCGAACAACGCACACATAGACACCTCTCACGGATGCGATATCTCGGAATGGTTCGGTACATTTTGTTCTGCACCATTCGGAGATATCGCGTCCGTGAGAGGTATTTATGTGTGCTATGCTCGAATAATACTTGTATGTGACATTGACTTCTGGTAGTTTCTAAGTATTCTGTGCCTATACTAACTTAGATAATAACATTTTTTTCAGAGACGACTTTTTGTCCACGGAACTTTCTAACGTAAGTATTTTAAGGCCGCGTGTCGACGTGACGGTTTCCACCCGGCACGGCAGTTGTGTTTGTAGCACCATAAAAGTCTGTCCATGAAACTAGCGCTAACCCCGGTCAACTCGAAGCCATGCCCGGTACGTGCCGTGTCTAAGCTCGGCGTGTGCACGGCGAAGGCCACATTTAACCAATGACGGGAATAAATCAAGAATTTTTAATTGATTCGTTCGGAGCGTTTCTGTAATGAGAACTACACTTTATATCGTCGGCGCTTGGTGAAACTCCATTTTAACATAATATTTATCAACTGATAACACTTGTACTGTTTCACAATAAGATAACTATACTTAATTTCCGACCGGTTTCACATACACAAGTTCGTTGTTAGTAACTGTAAGTACCTTGAGGATGCTTATGTAAGCGAAACCGGTCGGAAATTAAGTATGATTATTATGAAACAGTAGTAGTGTTATCAGTTAATAAATGTTGTGTTCAAATATGTAATCCTAAAAGTCTCTGTAAACTGGTTTATGGATTCAAATCTTTTTCCTCCTCTGCCTTTCCTTTCTCTATTTTGCTCCATAAGGAAAGTGATAATTTTGAGGTGGAGGTAGAGCCAAATCTTTACTAAGCACTCCTTATGTGCCCCGCCCCGTTGGTCGAGTGGTTAGCGACCCTGACTACGCAATCAACGGGGCTCGGGTTCGATCCCTGACGGGGACAAGCATTTGTGTGATGAGCATAAATGTTTGTATTTCCGGGTTTGGGTGTTTATTATATATATTCTGGTATTTATATATGTATTTCTATGTATTAGTATCATTGACTAACACTCATAACACAAGCAAATATTTGCTTAATTTGGGGTTAGATCAGTAAGTGTAATTTGTCCCGTAAATATTTATTATTATTATTGGAACGAAGTTGGAACGAAGTTCCTTACGGCAGGCTTGGAGGGGATAGGGATTTTGCTGCGCGACCGAACTGAAAAAAATGTGATAGTAAAACCGTAAGAAAAATGCGTGGAATAAAAGCGTTAAATGAGACGTGCGCAGGCGCGACAGTTGCGTACACGAGCGAGTAGTGCCGTTTAGCCGAAGGAAGTTCGTTCCTACCTGGTGTCCCGCGACACCACATCATTTTTATTATTTATTATGTACCTGCTATGATTTAGATTTGAAAACAAATTAGTTGACAAGCCCTGGTCCAAACCAAACGTTAAATGTGCTAATAAAGGTATGATTATGTTAAATGAAAAAATGAAAATAAAAAATATATTTATTTCTACCACTACAATTTTAACACAACGATAACGAAATATGGTTCATAATTTGATTTAATTAATGCATAGTTGACTGGAGCCTAAACTAGGTAAACCTCTATTTCAATCAAAAAAATCCATATAAAACCACATTTGTGTCGTTATTAACAAATCTTTGTATCGATTGAGGACAGGTCCTTAATGAATTTGACGTAGACTACGAAATAGATACAGGTTTCTTTAATATTCTGTCCCAGATACACGTAGGTGTATTTTAATTAGAAAAATTAGGTCTTCGTTACTCGAAATGAAATTAAAGCTCTCGTTCCTTTGTAATGAAAATTTAGACTTATAAAGAATATGAAGGTATTTTATGTGAGAATTAATGGTCTGATAAAACTACATAAACTTTAGTCATTACACACACATACACACACACGCACCCGCTCGCACACACACACGTACACGCACACGCACACGCACACGCACACGCACACGCACACGCACACGCACACGCACACGCACACGCACACGCACACGCACACGCACACGCACACACACAAACACACACACAACACACAACACACACACACACATCTTCACGCCAAATCCCTTACAATGTAGGCAGAGAAAACCGAGTGCCATACATCACAATCCTTGCAGGCTTGTCTCGCTTCCTCCATATTCATCACTCTCTTCATACACATACGCCGGTTGTGAAGACTCTTGATACCACCTTCGGACAGTTCTCGATCAATCTGATCATGGTATGTCAGTCTTTGTCTTCCCCGGTACCTACATCCTTCCACATTCGCATTGCATATCTGTTTTGTTAACCTTTCATCTATCATTCTTTCTACATGTCCAAATCAACGGAGCATGCCCTTTCTCAACTTTACACCGACACTTTCTTTCAAGCCTAACCTCTCTCTCACTTCCACATTACATACCCGGTCCGCAAGTGTTACACCACATATTTTTCTTAGCGACCTCATCTCGACCGCGTTGATTTTACTTTCATGCCCTTTCTGACATACCCAACTCTCACTTCCATAAAATAGCGTTGGGATTAGCACATAAATATGCAGGGCTAGACGAGCACCCTTACTTAAAATTGTGCTATTAAGTAAGCTGCATGTGTGAGTGTGTGTATGTATGTGTGTTCGTGAAAAAAATTATTTATAATTGAAACATGTTTTTGGTACAAAACATTGGCACTTTGATGTATTATTTTGTACTGTATTTAAAAATCAACTGTATCAATAATTCAAACGCAATAAAACTGCAACAACCGATATCCCATTACCTTTATCTCTGCCTTCTTCATTGTCTTCACCAAATTTAATGGGTGTATACAATATGTACATTACAAGAATTATTTACAGACACGCCGACGCACTATTAAAAGTAAATATCGAGACCGAATGAGACATGAAAGGTATATTAGTTCTTCAGACTCTTCAGCAGACGATGAATCTACCGACTACGAAAGAAACCCTGAGAACCCTTATACCGTGTTTAAAGGAAAATATAAACAAAATTGGATGTGGAACCATGAGGTACACGTTGTTTTTTTAACATTTGAATGTTTAGTGACCGTATCAGGAAAAATAAAATAAATTACTTAATCATTACTAGGAAGTAGAATTCTGCATTGTCTCGCCTGGGTCTAATAACACCGCCTTAGGTACCTATTTCTGTCCCAATAACGTCAATGCTTGTCATTATCATGTTCAGATTTGGAGAATAAGGTAGCCGATATGCTTAAATGCATGTGGTATTGCCATCCATATGTATGGTAACGCACTAATAACATATTTGGTGTCTCTTTCCATTGGGAGAACCATCTGCTTGTTTGATACATAATGATAAAAAACATTCCGTTTCTTTTGCGGGGTAGGCAAAGTAAGCCGAACGTTTATAGACTTTCCGATTCACCACAAGTTATCGGTTTATCGGTTTCGGAGTAATTCCCACCGCCGCATTTTACTGATTGATAACGATTACCGTTTATATCTAGCGATCACCAGGATTGACAGCTTTACGTGACCATTAAAAGCACAGCGATGTTAACACACTAGTATCAGATTGAGGCGCTACTTATATTTGAATTTTCGAGAAATATCTCGAAAAAACCTCTAACACATTTGCCCGACTTTATGATTGAACCCGGGAACTCATGATCTGAGCCGAATAGGCTAACTCTAGACCACGAGGCAGTAATAAATAAGTCAAACGAAATAAAATTACTTCAACCTACAAAGCGAAATTATAGTCATTCATATCTCAGGGATTTTTAATTAAAAGTTCATCAAATAAATATGAGTAGGGTAGAAGTTCCAGTTTTGCCACTGTATCATTTGTGGCCATTTAATGTCAGTTGGTTTATAAAAAAATAGTCTATATGTATATGCTACCGGCCAAATCCGATATTTGGCTAAACTAGTTTGTCCTAGACTAAACCAGTGCATACTAAGTGTATCATAATATAGTCCAGTAAAAAGTTTAATGAAACCATGATCTGACCAGTTTTGGCGCAATGAGTGAAAATGTGTTCATTAATACTTAAATAATGATAATATGAAAGAAATTTTGATTTAAATTAAGGGGAAAGGGATGAAAAAAATAAAAAAAGGGTTGAAAAATGCCTTTTTTTTTAAATAACTTAATAACGGTAGGAAATGGAAAAAAAACGTTTCAAGTAAAAGTTGTAGAGAAAAAAATTAATAAAGTGGTAAGTTTTTATAATTAATTACAAATCAAATTTAATTTTTTTGTAGCTAAACTAAAGCAGATGACAAAAAAATGAAGTGGAACTTTTTTGTGTAAAATTTTTTCTCTACAACTATTAGTTGAAACTTTTTTTCTATTTCCTACCGTTATTAAGTTATTTTAAAAAAAGGCATTTTTCAACCCTTTTTTTATTTTTTTCATCCCTTTCCCCTAAATTTAAATCAAAATTTCTTTCATAATATCATTATTTAAGTATTAATGAACACATTTTTACTCATTGCGCCAAAACTGGTGAGATCATGGTTTCATTAAACTTTTTACTGGACTAATATACTAGTTTTACACAAGACAATCTGGTTTGGCCTAAATACTTTAGGTTTAACTAGTTTGGCCTAGGCCGAACTAATTTTGGATTATTATCGAATAATTTAAAGCTTACTTTCTTCTCCTTATATACTCGTATGTCACCGAAAAAATGTCAATTAGATTATAGTCTACTTAGTAACTTTATAATTTGGTTAGGTTAGGTAAGCAGTTAAATTATAATATAACTTAGCTAGATTATAATGTAATGGAATTGCTCCCTAGGTAGATTATAATCTAACGGTATTGACAATTTCACGGCGATATAATATACACCTGCGTCAGATACCATCTCCTGGTATTGATTCATTCGGTTTAGTTTAAGTTAGAACTGTGACCAACGTGCGAAGAAGAGCCGCGAGTGAAGTGAGCGTTCCGCGGTAGCGGCCGCCGAGCACCAGATCCCTCTATTACTGGTGCTATTAAACCATTTGGTTTAGGTGAGGTTAATGAGTAAAAAGATAACAAAAGTATGCTAGTAGGGAATTGTACACGGAAGAGATATCCCTGTGTTCACAGGTTACAAAATATTTATTTTTTCACTTGCAAAGATTAAATCAGTCCAATTATATTTCAAAACTAATTTGGGCTAGGCCAAACCCCGTTCAGTCTAAAGTATTTAGGCCAAACTAGAATTTCGTGGGCTTAACTTGTATATCCTGACACGCTAAGGATCAACTACTTTAGCTTAGGACCAATTAGTATTACTTGAAATCGAGTTTGGCTAGTAACAAATACAATAAATAATAAATTTGATTATTCGTAGCTCAAAAGCATAAAAGCAATAAAAAACATTTTTAATATTAATTTTTTTGTACATTGATTCAAATTTCACGTAACCCAAAACGGTATTAAGTTGGCCAGAAGTAGTACTTCTGCTACATAGTTTTAAGTCTCTGATCCAAAAAGGGATGGGATTTTTTATTCAAAAATAATGAGCTCTTTTCTTGTTTTCCTCTGCAAATTTCACAAATATGACAGGAAAATAGTCTAATGATAGACAAGGTTATTGTCAAGGATATATCAAAGTGTCCATGATTTGTAATGACTTTTCCAGATGAATGGTGACCACATGAACGTAAACCCATTCGCACCAAGTTTTGGTACTCTGGGACCTTCTGGGGCGTCGTTGTTTTTCGGCAGAAAATGGTGGTACTTTAATCAGGTATTCCCTTTTTAATTTATTAATTTCATAGAATACCAAATAAGCAATAGTCTGCACGATAGAAAAGGAAAACTATCGCCTGTAAACACCAAGTATTTTAATGGTGCGTATTGTTGTCCACGTGGCGAGGTCGGGATCGCATTTTACAATGCGGTAAAGAAAATTGAGATGTATGTATAGAAGTTACAGTTCATGTTTTCGTGATATTTATATTCCGTGATGGCTGAACAGCTTCAAACTGCTCCGAACGGAACCGTCTCCATCGGCATGCGCCGAGTTCGATTGGAGCCAAACGGTGGTCGCCAATCTAAATATAAAATATAAATAAATATATTCACGGTACAAATTACACTTACTGATCTAACCCCAAAGTAAGCAAATTATTTGCTTGTGTTACGGGTGTTAGTCAACGATACTAATACATAGAAATACATATATAAATACTAGAATATATATAATAAACACCCAAACCCGGAAATACAAACATTTATGCTCATCACACAAATGCTTGTCCTCGTCGGGGATCGAACCCGAGCCCCGTTGATTGCGTAGTCAGGGTCGCTAACCACTCGACCAACAGGGCGATCAAAAATGTGAACGAAGATTAGTGATTCAACAACTCCAGTGATTCAAGCCTGTCGACTAGCGCGGGACGCGTATGAATCCCATGGAAGCGGATGGCTTCCGCGGGACGCGTACTCATGGTTTCCGGCCCCGACCAAGCTGAGTCCCTCGGTGGGAATCATACCTAATCTAATACATTGGCTCTCTTGATAGAAAGATAAATCATCGCATATAAACACCAAAGACGTAGATGGTGCATTGCTATATGCAGAATTTTACCGGCTACCTTACCGTCCAAACCGGAACACGACAGCGACAAGACGCTATAGCGGCAAGAATAGGTACGGCTGTATCAAATACCCGGGCGAGACGTTGCGGAACTCTATTACCTAGAAGTCACAATGGTAGTGTAGACAGCCTATCTGTCGCCTTTTACGACCTGCCTGGCAGGATGACAGTTGGTCTAATCTTCAAAGGAGTCCGGACCATCACGGCGAATATCTGTCACTTGAACAATTATACACTTTTAACATCTTAGATGTCCACAGGTGACGTTTATCACTTACCATCGGAAGAACAGTATACTTGTTTCTTATCCGGCTTTTAAAATTTATGATTAGGGTCTGCTTGATATCAATCAAGCAGATTCAGAGATCATAAATTTTATATAAATTAATAACAGTTAAAATTTACATCACAATTTTGTATTAAGCTAAACTTAGGTAGATAAATAGTAATTTTTAAAGTCTTAAACATTTGCGCACTATATTATAATATAATATGCTGGTAGCTTTCATTTATTTAGAACTAGCTATGCCCACAAATTCATCCGCGTGGAATAATTTCTAAAATAAAAGTAGCTTAAGTTACTCCTTATTGCCGTGGTTTAAAAGAAAGAGATTCTTAGGGATTTACGCGCATAGTTGCCGTTTCCGTGTGATTTCTAGGATAAAAACTATCCTATGTCCTTTCTCGGGTCTTAAAATAGCTTTATACCAAATTTCATTCCAATCGGTTCAGTGTTTTAGGCGTAAAGAAGAGACAAACAGACAGACAGATAGACTGACAGACAAACAGACAGAGCTATAATATTAATGTGGATAACTTTTATAAGTTATCACTCATATTCTTGCGGACTCTTTCTTTCCATGTTCTATGTTATTAGTACAGAATAAATTGCTTGAGATACAAGGCTCCGATTTTTTCTGTTAAGTTGGTAAGTGACAATATTAACAATATTAACAAATCATATATTTACTGTTACAGGATGATTTCAAACCGCTCAATTAAGTCTTAACTTAGTGGAGATAAAATAACAAGTCTTGATTATTTGAAGTTTCTCTGACTGGACTTTTTGGATATTGATCAACATATAAATAAATGTTTAAGTGTTAAGCTGTTGTTTTATACTACAAACTTTATCTGTGAACTGTATTTTTCTATATCATTATGCTAAAAAATCTATTTTCACATTATGATGTCAGTAACTTGCATTTAAAATATGACATACATGTATTAGAGTTCATTATAATATTAATTAATAAATAATTAATAATAAAAAGATCTGGAAATATATTAAAAAAGCAACATATACCAAAAAATGTGATGAGCCATCATTAAATCTATTACAGGCACATCCGACAGAAATGACATCAGCTAATATCGCTAATAACTTCTTTGTAAATGTCGGTAAGAGTTTAGCAGAAAAAGTGCAAGGTCAGCCATATTTTTCGAATCCAAGCACAACTTGTATGAGCAATACATCCAAGTCATCCTTTGTGCTACTAGATACTGATGAAGCCGAGGTAGAGAGCATTATTATGAGTCTAAAAGACGAATGTGCAGTAGGATGGGATAATATAACCAACCAAATTATTAAACAGTTTAGATATATATTAATTCCTCCACTAACATATATTTTCCAAAAATGTTTGTCTTTAGGACTTTTTCCAAAATGTCTTAAAAAAGCCGTTGTTATCCCTATTTTTAAATCTGGAAGTAAGGTTGATGTAACTAATTATAGGCCTATCTCCTTATTACCTTCTTTTTCTAAAATACTAGAAAAAATTATAAATAAAAGACTGGTAAATTACTTGGAGGAAAAATCGATATTATCGAAAACACAGTTTGGATTCAGGCCTAAATTATCGACTACTGACGCTGTACATCATCTAACGGAGTTTCTTGCACGAGAACTTGATAAAGGCAACCATACATTAGGAATCTTTCTTGATCTTGCTAAGGCTTTTGATACAGTCTCAATCCCTATCCTATTGAACAAGCTTGAAAATATAGGCGTAAGGGGCGAGCAGTTAAAACTTTTTACCAGTTATTTAGCAGAACGAACCCAATGCGTAAAAATAGGTAGTGTTGTTAGTACTGAACAAGAAAACACTTCCTTTGGAATTCCCCAAGGAAGTATTATAGGACCAACTCTATTTTTGATATATATAAATGACCTTTGTAATCTAAAGCTAGATAACGGCAAAATCATATCATACGCAGACGACACTGCCATTCTTTTCTCATCTGATTCAAAAAATGAATTATATAAGCACGCACAACAGGGATTTAATATTGTTAACAGCTGGCTTCGGCGTAATTTATTAACATTGAATACGGACAAAACTAGCTTTATAAAGTTTTCAATGCGAAAGTCACCCGAATTGAACTCAAAATTAATCGCTCATTGCTGTAATGACCACAATAATAACCAATGTGCATGTCCAACAATTAAAAACACAAATAAAATAAAATACCTCGGTATATTGATAGATGAAAATCTTACATTTAAATATCATATAGGGGCCTTATGTAATAGAATAAGAAAGCTGATATTTGTTTTTAAAAAACTGCGCTATATTGCTAACACTACAATAATTAGGCAAGTTTACTTTGCTCTATGTCAGTCAATAATAACTTACTGCATTACCTCATGGGGTGGTGCAGCTAAAACGCTACTAATATCCGTCGAGAGAGCGCAAAGAGCAATTCTCAAGGTGGCTACATTTCGCCCTTTCCTGTTCTCCACTAACCTTCTTTATAAATCATGTAAAGTGCTAACAGTCCGACAGCTTTTTATACTAAACATAGTACTAAAACAGCACGCAGCTCTTCCCTACTGTACAGAAATTACTAACAAAAGAAGAAAAGATATAGTTTGTTCCCATAAAATTGCCATAAAACATAGTTTTGTAACAAAATTTTACTTATTTCTAGGCCCATATCTCTACAATAGACTAAATGCACTGTTAGATATTTATCAATTATCTTTCCATAAATGCAAAAAAAGTCTCCAGTCATCCTTACAAAGTTTGTCCTACGAAGACACAGAGAATTTGTTAATAAGGTTAGAGTAGACTTTACCTATTTACGTGTATTTTGTGTATTTTTTTTTTTTTTTTTTTTTTGTATTATAAGTTATGTCTATTTGTAGTATAAATGATAAAATATGATTAGTTATTTAAAGTATACTTGCTCTTTCAGCCTGAAACACAGGTTTTCCTAGTTCAGGCACACGTTATATCATAAATATCTAAGAATACCTTGTAATTATAGATTTAAGTCTGATTATGTGATTTTCTGAAATAAATATTTATTATTATTAAAAAAAAAAAAAAAAAAAAAAAAATATTATTATAACATTAAAACAAAACACAACGACTACAAAAAAGAAACAAAATAAAATTCGCATTTACTTGGTAGTAAAACAAATAACATAGACTAATATTACGAAAAGCTGCAGTGTGCAGGCCACTGTATTATAAAATTTTTGATGAATCCCACGGAATCACCTAATTTTTCCGGGATAAAAATAGTCGATGTGCTATTTCAGGTCATTGTCTACTTGTGTCCCAAAAAATCATTCAAATCCGTTCCATAGTTTTTGCGTGATTCAGTAACAAACACCCATCCATCCAAACCTCCAAACTATCGCATTTGTAATATTAATACAGATTTTATTATAATATGAGCGAATGATTTATTACTTACTGTCAATTATTTGACACATCACAGTTAAGTATTACCAGATACCACAAAACAATCGATACGGACAAATGATGGAAACAAAGCGTTTTCATTTAAATATTAGAAACTCGCTGTTGCCAGCGACTTCGTCCGCGCGGACTTCGTTTACTCTGCACAGCTCCTCCCCCGTAGGTGATAGCGTGATAATATGTAGCCTATATGTTTACCCGACATGTTAGTAATATTCATGCAAAATTTGAAGTAAATCCATGCAGTACTTTTGGAGTTTACTCCGGACATACATACAGACAAACAGACAAAAATTCTAAAAACTATATTTTTGGTTTCGATATCGATTGTAGATCACGCCCCAAGTATTCTTTTAAAAAATATTCAATGTACAGTTTTGACTTTCCAACGATTTTATTATATGTATAGATGATAGTCAATTATCAATTATATTAAATAAACACTTTTACTGCCTATGGCATACAAAATCTTTCTATTCATTTATTAAATGTACTCGTACTTCCCATGAATGTATTTAGTTTTTGGTTTAGTTTTATCTATAAATACGTGTTTGTATAATCAGTTACCCTGCAAGAAAACTAGAAATAAATTAAGCATTATTAATTAGATAATGTATGATATTTAAATCAACACCAATACGATTCGATTCACATATTGAAATCGAGTACATTTCTAAAATGTGGCAACTAATTGCACAGACGTGTGCTACAATGGCACTTTTGAACTGTATTAATGACGTTTATTACTTTTTTATATTCCCGCTACGTATGTAGATAAGAAAGTTCCTGATTTTGCCCCGATTTTCGAAAATCAAGTTTTCACCGGATCTGCACGATTTGAGGTCCAAGGAACCTTTTCCGACTATTTTCAATATGATGTCGGTATGTCTGTATGTATGTTTGTGTGTGTATGGGTATGTATGTGTATGTGTGTATGTAAACATCTCATAACTTTTGAACGGCTGGACCGAAAGAAATGTGGTTGATGGCAATCGATTGAATTCCGCTCAACTTAGACTTCCTAAAAATTTGAACCAAGTCGGCCCAGAGGATTTTGAGAAATTTTGAAAAAAACCCAAAAAATTTACCGACCGAGTACAAAAACTAATCAGCTCTATTCCTCAATGAACTACGTCCTAGCATAAATTGCATCAAAATCGGTTTTTATCCATATGAGAGAAATCGTTGACGAAAATTTTTGGAAAAAGTGTTTTTTCGACATAACGTCGAAATTTTTCAACCAATGATTTTTTAGTATTCTACAATATTTTTGTACTAAGAAAACTACGTCGAATTCCGTTTCAAAAATAAAAATAGAGTCTTATTTTCAAAAGTAACAGCTTTTCAAATATTAAAATTACTTACGTTGTTTTTAGCAAACTTACTTACTTACTTGAAATAACTTTTAGGTTAACACACCGATTGACTTAAAAATCTTAACAACTTTTCTTCTTTAAAAACTGCATCAAATACCATTAATAGATACAAAATCGGTCAACTTTATGATTTGATGACGAAAATTTTTTGATTTAATGACAAAATTTAATGACGAAAATTTTTGAAAAAGAATATTTTTTAACAAGTTTCGAAAATTTACAACCTGTCGTTTTATTTAGCTAAAGCATTATTTTAGATCTCAAAAATTGAGTTGAATGCCATTCGAAAAATCAAAATCGATCATGGTTTCCAAAATATACAGCTTTTCAAAAATCAATACACTGCCATTTTTAACAAAATAAATGTTTGAACTAAAAAAAAAAAACTATGCTTATAGTCTTACTCTTTTATGTTTATAATACCTTAATGTAGCGGGAAGTTTCAGAGATGGCCCAAAGGGTCAACCGTTTAGACATTTTTAATTTTCTGTTTAGGTTTAAATTCTTGCTATTAAAATAGTACAATATTTCAAAATAAAACGATATTTTTTGTAAAAATGGTTTAAATATAATAAGTGCTCTTTAAGCCAATTTATTTTATATTATACTTATGTATAATACTTATTGTCTTTATATTATACTTATTGTCTTAAATTATATATACTTATATAATTTAAGACAATAATATTTTCATTTTTTATTTTTAGTATTTGTTGTTATAGTGGCAACGGAAATACATAATTTGTGAAAATTTCAACTTTCTAGCTACTACGGATTATGAGATACAGACTGGTGACAGACAGACGGACATCCAGACAGCGGAGTCTTAGTAATAGGGTCCCGTTTTACCTTTTAGGTACGGAACCCTGAAATATAAACTTTAAATGATCCTGGTTCACTACGATTCCTTGATTTCTGCTACTATTATTTTAAATGAGTGTCATTTTAACCGATTCGGATATTGCACCGGTTATCGACATCAACATCAATAGGGTAATCCACTGGACCACAAGGCAATTAAATATCCTAAAATATCAAGGTAAAATAAACGAGAGCCGACCTTTTCGCGTCGTAGCATGAAATTTCCTACAAATCAGCTTATCATTAAACCTTATAATCCCATTCCGTATAACTTCTTAATCGAGTGGGTGTTACGGGAATGAGATTTGCGGTTATTTTAAATTATATTTACGTCGAATTTTGGCCATTCTTTAACGTGATTTGAAAACATTTTAAATAATGAACGCAATATTATTGATATTAGGTTGTTTTATTAGAAGATAGTAAACAAGCAGATGGGTCTCCTGATGGAGAGATGGTCTCCCTCCTATAACCATCGCCTATAGACACCAAAGATATTCCTATAGTATATGTTTCAATATCTTTATGCCACATCCAAAAGTTTAATGTCTACCTTAGACTCCTAATCGGAGCACAACAGTGACAAGTACTGACACTATTGCGGCATAAAGCAGTGATACCAGACCCAGGCGAAATAATGCAGAACTCTGCCACCTAGAATGATGATTGATGGCTGGTTGTGACTCACATAGCTATTTGTTATCCTCTTTCGAAATGCTTGGCAAAACGGTAGATAGTCTATTCTTCAGGGGAAATAAGGGAATTTAAAGAAAGGATTTTTTAAATATAATAAGCAACCAAGCAGATGGTTCCCTTGATGGAAATAGACAACCATTGCCTATACTGACGCCAAACATTCACTCGCGTAACAAACGTGTGATAGCTAATTATTATGCAATTATGATTATAATTATATGATAAGAATATAAGATAAGATTGTGTAATAAATTAAGAATCAAAATATATTTATTTAGATAAATAAATTGTGCATTACTACACTGAATTATAAATAACTTAAAAACTCTAAAAAAAAAAAAATCTTATGATCTAACTTAACATGTATCTGCCTGAACTAGGTTGACCTGTGTTTCGGGCGATGGGGGCTAGGAATACAATCATTTTAATAATCACTGATAAATGATTAAGTGAGCATAGTTTAATATTATTAAATTAAACTCTTAAACTAAGGAAATAATATAATTTAGGATAACAGAGTAATTCTTTAAACCTATCACAAATAACATCAGGAAGAGAAAAATTAAATGTAGTTAAAATATATATGAGTTTCGTTAACTTACAAACAAATAATAACTTCTCAGTGTCATTATAAGGCATACTTTGTAAAATGTCAATTACAATATTTTTGCAATTCCTAAAATTTTGAGAATAAATATTTGTTTTTGTATTGATTCTATTATACAGAAGTGGACCTAAAAATACGCAAAATTTTGATGAAAAAACAAATTTAGGTACTTCATTTGACAAGCTCTATCCTTTTGCCTTATATTTTCATGATCAGGGGAATAAGAAAGAGCAGAGTGTTGCTTTAATACTATATTTAAAACAAATAGATGGCGGACTGTTAGCACTTTACACAATGTGAAAAGCTAGTTAGTGGGATATAGGAAGGAGCGGAATGTGGTCACCTAAGAATAGCTCTTTGTGCTCTTTCTACTCTAAGCAGCAAAGTCTTGCCTACTCCACCCCATGATGTAATGCAGTACATTATTATTAATTGACAAAGAGCAACGTATACTTGTCTAATTAATTTTTGATCTAAAATTTTGTGCAGAACTTTAAAACTAAAAATTAACTCACGTAATCTATTTGTAAGAGTCTCAATATGCTGCTTAAAGGAAAGGATTTCATCTGTAATCACATCCAAGTACATTACTTTGTTGATAGGTAATATGTGTGGACATGTGCATTGTGTAGTATTATTTCAATGGTGAGCGTATAAAAATGAATCTGTCGGACTAGTTGATACCTTGCGCTTTGTGAACCGAATAAATTGAGTTTTGTTGGAATTTAATGTTAATAGATGTTTGTTAAGCCATTTGTTGACTAAAGTGAAAACTTGCTGTGCAAATTTGTAAACATCAGTTTCCGAATCAGCTGAAAAAAGTACAGCCGTGTCATCGGCATATGATACAATTTTGCCATTTTCTAGTATCATATTTCAGAGATCATTAATATATATCAAAAATATCGTTGGCCCTAGGACACTACCCTGAGGAACCCCATAAGTGGTAATATTTAAGTCATCGCTAATTATATTATTAATTTTGACACATTGAGTACGATCTTCTGAATTGGTTTTGAAATGGTAGTATTGAGTATCTTTTATACGAATAGAGGATATTTTTCTTAAATGTATGGGGATAGACACTGTGTCAAATGCTTTAGACAGTTCTAGGAATATGCCAATTGTGTGCTTCCTATTTTCAAGTTCTTGGGCCAGGTGGTCTGTTAAAGTATGTACTGCATCTGCAGTAGAAATTTTAGGTCGAAATCCAAATTGTGTCCTGGATAAAATTGACTTATCCTCAAAATACTTAACTAGTCTGATGTTTATTACTTTTTCTAATATTTTAGAAATGGAAGAAGGGGTAAAATTGGCCTATAGTTCGATATTTCCCCTTTATTTCCTGATTTATGTATAGGAATAACTACAGCTTTTTAAGTCAATTTGGAAAATACCCATTTGATAAATATTTTTTAAATATGTAAGGGAGCGGTGGAATTTTATATAATTATACGCTTAAATTACTTAGTAATATTGTTTGGTATGCAGGGATGTTGTCCTATCCTACAGCGCAGTCATTTTTTAATACGATAATAATCCGTTCTACCTCAATTTCGTCAGTATCTACTAAAGCAAAAGATGTTAAAGTATTGCTTGGTGTCATGTTATAAGTAGTGTTTACTCCTTTAACTTTAGCTATCATGCAACTGCAACAAACTTCTCTGCTTAATACAACGAATAAAACCTGGCGTAATCCACGGTTTTATATTATATTTTTACTACTTAGTTGATAAGTGAGTGTGTTATTCTGAATTGCATGTTTAATATGATCTAATAAGGAAAGCATGCGAAAGTCGATATTGCATAAATCTTGTTCTAGTTTCTTTAAATTTAATTTAGAATATGTTTGCATTTTGTTATGCTTAGGTAATTTAGTATTTAAGGTTAGTGGTTTTCAAATCATCCATTACTGATCATAATGCTGCCCATTATGATCAGTAATGGATGATTTGAAAACCATTGTAAATGATGGAATTTTTGACTTTACTATGATATGGTCCAAGCATGAGCCACTTTGATGAGTGGGAAGGGTATGAGCGGGGAGCAACCCATGAAAAGCGCAAAGGTTAAGGTATTCTTCCACAGCTGAATCGGAAGATGTTGGATGGATATTGATTTTGATGTCACCAATTAAGATTAAATATTTGCTCAACACATCTTGGCAAAATATTTTGGTAACTTTTAATATGTTAATATATTTTTTTAAATCTGTAACACCCATATTCTTGCAAATAAATATTTTTCATTTAATTTCAAAATACATTAAACGGTGAACGGAAATTCCGTTTACCTCATTAAATGCATTTTTATAAAAACTGTCAACGTCAGTGAAAAATTTTGCGCTACGCAATGACATTTTACTTTTTTACATATCACTGGCGCTACATCCTATTACTATATATCATATTCAATAATCATTCATTCATCAATAAAACCACTCAATATATTTACGACTACCTGACGCGGCAAACGTTGTTCTGCCTTTTTAACTACTTTTATTTTTTTCTATATTTTCTCAGCTTTTAAACCTTCCCTGGACTTCAGCAATTAATTCAAAGTCAAAATTAGCCAAATCGGTTCAGCCGTTCTCGAGTTTTAACGAGACTAACGAACAGCAATTGCTTTTTATATTTATACTAGCTGACCCGTCAAACGTTGTTCTGCCTTTTTAATTACTCTTATTTTTTAAATTTTCTCACCTTTTAAACCTTCCCTGAACTTCAACAATTAATTCAAAACCAAAATTAACCAAATCGGTTCAGCCGTTCTCGAGTTTTAGCAAGACTAACGAACAGCAATTGATTTTTATAAATATAGATATAGATTAGTAATATTGTCTACGAGACGTAAGCTAAAACTGTTCCTATAAATGTTAAATAACCAAATTGGCCAATGAACATGTGGAACGTCTCGTTATTATCAAATTGTCTACTAATGGTTACTGCTACGAATGACGGATCGTTGATTATAGGTATTGTAATAAAACGTATTGTTCGCGATGCGACCCGATCCGCATGATGAATTTTTGGCAGCATAGTCTGTACTTAATTAACATTAATGGACTTTTATAGAAAGCTACTGAAAGCTAATGAGTTTGCTATTTTTTTTAAGATAGCCTAAAAGTTTTGCGTTAATCAAAATTTTAACTTCTTAGTAATTAACGATAGATGGTTTGATATATGTCTAACCTTACAGTATATAGGTCATTTTCTGTTAATCAAGTTAAAATGCTGTTTTTGCTTAAAAAGTAATTTTAAATAATAATGTTAAAATGCTGTTTTTGCTTAAAAAGTAATTCGTAAATAATGTTTATTTTATAATTTAAAAAAAAAACTTAAAAAATATTTTCCCCGTGTTGGTATCTTTAAATATAATTCTCTTTAAATAATGAACCACCAGCCTTTTACGAACTACATTCTACCATGAAATTCGTAAAAGGCTACCCATTGATTATACGTGTCACTTTCACCTTGACTACTAGGTGGTATTATTTTACGCAGCGTCTCGCCCAAGTATTTGTTATCACCGCCTTACATCCTTCTCGTCAATGCTTGTTATTGTCATACTAGCTGTTGCCAGTGACTTCGTCCGCGCGGACTTCGTTTACTCCGCACTGCTCCTCCCCCGTAGGTGATAACGTGATAATATGTAGGTATTATATTGACCCGACCTGTTAGTAATATTCATGCAAAATTTTAAGTAAATCCATGCAGTACTTTTTGAGTTTACCCCGGACATACATACAGACAAACAGACAGACAGACAGACAGACAGACAGACAGAGGGATGGACGGACGGACGGACGGACGGACGGACGGACGGACGGACGGACGGACGGACGGACGGACGGACGGACGGACGGACAGACAGACAGACAGACAGACAGACACACAGACAAAAATTCTAAAAACTATATTTTTGGCTTCGATATCGATTGTAGATCTTGCCACAAGTATTCTTTTAAAAAATAATCAATGTACAGTTTTGACTTTTCTACGATTTTATTATATGTATAGATTACGGTTTGGAGGCTGAGGTAAGTGGTAAACTTATGCAAGCGACATTAACACCTCGCTATTCGGATAGCAATGCACCATATACATCTTTGGTGTTTATAAGCAATGGTGTCTCTGGATCTGAGCATCTGATTGTTTGCTATCATAAATATAAAAATGCTAATGAAGCTGCATCGCTTAATAACTGAATGTTAAGATTTATACCTCGATTTTTAATTTTAAAACCACCTACCGACTGATAATAAAACTATAATCGAAGGGACTGAACTACTCGAGGTGAGATATGTCTCTTTATTATAAATCAAATTTAAATACGCAACTTTTTGGAAAGTCACTTTAATAAACTTTAAATTAAACTGCGCTTCTTTAAATTATTTACATTATAGGCAATTGGGAAAATCTGGAATGCAAAATTTAATAGTTACGCTATGACATTAATATGTTACATTCATAATTAACTAGATTTCATTAACCAACTAATGATTTACTAAAAAGAGTTCTCAACAAATTTTACAACTTATGAGTTAATTTTTTTTCATTTTTGGTTGCCAGCACAAACGTTCATGGAAAGCTCCAAATTAAAATACTTTTTTTCTTTCCCCTGTGTAATGACTGAAAAAAATAAGTATAAAGTAATCTTAATAAATAAATTTCACCTAGTGTGGACTATACAAATTATAAAATGATAGGATAATGAAATTAGGCTTTGAAAGTCAAAACTAATAGTGACCCAAAATTCAAAGACAAAATGTGACGCAAATGCTAAAATTAATATGAATATTGAGATCAAGATATTCGCAGTCGCCACAAAAAGCAATATATTAACCTATATTCTATAACTCGTCAAAGGATAATTCCGTTGTATTTGATTTGATTAAATACACCGCCATTTTGGGTTTTCGTCTTTTGAACGAACCTATTTCCATTACCCATGTGCGTTCGTATTAATTTGTAGAGACCACTGACTTATCAGAAATGGATAACGTTTTATTATTGAACAATCTTTGTCCTGTCATCATGTTACCTAACGTAAAAGCGAATACTATACATATAAAATTTTCGTGTGTTCGTCCGTGCCCCTTCTGAAGAGTAGATCATATGTCATTCTGTCAAGCAGTTTGTAAAGACGTACGGTTGGCTATACATGTAACTATCATCCTGACTACTAGGTGGTAGAATTCCACAACGCCTCGCACGGATATTTTGTATAGTGATAAAAACATACCTGTCGCAATAACCCTCCAGCCACCATCGCAACCTAACCGGGAAGTTAAAAAAAATATATCAAAAAGATTTGTATATCACTACATAGTATAAAACAAAGTCGCTTTCTCTGTCTTGTCCCTATGTATGCTTAAATATTTAAAAGTACGCAACGGATTTTGATGCGGTTTTTTTAGTAGATAGATTAATTCTTAGGAAAGGTTTAAGTATATAATCCTTTACGATATTCTCACTGGAACAAAAGCTACGCGGGTGAAACCGCGGGCAGGTCGCTAGTTGTATATTAAATCCAATCGATTGATAATGTTGGTAGAATAGGAATGTTTTTTATTTTTCGACAACCGGTTGCAAAATTTTAAAAGTGATATGATCAGTAATAGTTGTGTAACAAGAATATACTATCTATTTTGGCTGTGTTTATTATTTCGCATATTTATTCGTTTTACGCAACTGGTTGCTCGTTGGTTGCTCGCAACTGGTTACGCAACGAAACTCAGTTGCGATGGCGGCCGGAGGGGCAATAGTGTCAATTATCAAAAACTTATGCATGTGTCATTACCATCTAGTCACATAGATAGTCACCATTAACATATTTGGTGTCTATAGACAACGGTTTCTCTTGCCACAGGGGCAGCTATCTGATAAAAAAACATCAATATTCAGTACTATACTATGGTAGAAAATGTTATAATTGTAACAATATAATGTTATGCTATATTACTCTCAAGTCAAGAAAATACTGGCAACCATCAATAATACACAAGAAGTTATTTATTAGTCCTAATTTATTTTATTGCCTTCTAATTATGCTTCTTCAGAAACAATACACGTGATTTAAAATCCAAACGCCAAAATATTATTTAACCGCAGTCCCGTCATAGATTTTCCTTCATGTTTTCTACCAAATGAAAGCGGGTGCCACTAGACCACAGAGGCAATAATATTTTCGACGTTTAATAATAGATGACAATCTCTTTTGATTAGGAGAAATATCTCCATGTTATGTGTGAAAGCATTTTGTATCAATCCTATACGTATGGTATACTTTGCCGTACTTAGTTGAAGATAATATGAAATACATATGAATGTATGCATGTATATTGTATCTTCACGCCCGTATCCCCGAAAGGGTAGGCAGAGGTACAACAAGTGCACCCACGATTAGCCGAAGATACTTGGTCCCACTATGTGATAGGTGGCAAGCCTATCGCCAACCGGGCACTTTCCAATCCCGGGCAATGTTGTTTTTATCAGAAAACTGAAAAAACACATTTCTGAATTGCCCGACCCAGGAATCGAACCCGGGACCTCTGTGGTCAACTCCGACACCGGACCACTACACCACAGAGGTATATTGTATTGAACTTAAATGTTCCTCTATCCATTTTCTGCTAATCCGGGGAAGACCTATTTCAAATACATTGATAAAATCAGTCTAAGATCTTTTATTATAATATTATTATACTAGGCACTTACTTGCCACTTGCCTATCTTTGCTGAAGCTGGAAAAAATGTTAACACTTCAAACACTTCAATAGGTAGTAGTAGTAGGCACTGCGACGGCTGGTTTCCGAAACGCAAATTAATTTTAACAAGCAATTAATCTGTGTTCAGCAGATCATTTGCTTTTTAAAATAAACACAGGCAATTCTGATGAGTCTACATTTTTAATCCCATAAACTAAAGCATGTGACGTTGCATCGCTGTTCTACTTATTCACCATGTGTATGTATATATATATATATATATATATATATATATATATATATATATATATATATATATATATATATATATACATATACATACATACATACATATACATATATGCGTAAACATACATTCATTAGGAGAACCAACCAACCAACCAAAAAGTTGTCTAATCACTAGTCCACGAATTAGTCGATAAAAATAAAAGTTGCATATAAAAGTTGCAGTGGACTGAAAGGGAAGTCGGAAGGTTAGGTGTGGCTTTAGAAGCTAACTGACAATTTTGGGTCAAACCTTTTAGTTCCAATTTTATTCAGTTATTTTGAAATTTTATTCAGTTATTTCGAAAAAACATTTTTGTATCGCAAAATGAATTCTGTTTTTGCTATCCAAAAAGCTAGCTGAAGTATGTCCGACTATCTGTCTCGTTTTCTTTTATGCTTTCGAACCGCTGAACTAATTTCGATTAAATTTTTTAAAGAGATTTGTGAAGACCCAGGCTCAAATGTAAACTGCGTTTGTATCTATCAAAGGATGAAAGATTGTAGATTTTTTATTTTGTTTTTTATTTATTTATTTAATTGTTTATTGTATACAAAGGTAAATGTAACAATAACACGAACACAAGAAAATCATACAAAAAAAAAAACAAAAAAAAATCTACAATTTTTTTTGGTTCGGACATCTAGAAAGAATGGTAAATGAAAGGTTAACAAAACATATATACAATACGAATGTGGAAGGATGTAGGTACCGGGGAAGACCAAGACTGACATGCTATGATCAGATCGATCGAGTACTGTACGAAGGTGGTGTCAAGAGTCTTCGCAACCGGCGTTTGTGTATGAATAGAATAATGAATGTAAAGGAAGCGAGACAAGCCTGCAAAGATCGTGATGTATGGTTCTCTCTGCCTACCCCGTAAGTATGTATGTATTTATATATGTTTTTTTTATCGCGGGCGAAGCTCCTAACTAACCCAAGTTAGTATTTTGGGTCGTACAAAAGTAGTGATTTATTTGAATTTTTTTATCTTAGAAATTTCTGGATTCAAAAGCCTTTTTCTCTAAGCGATTACTTGCACTCAAATAAGCCCTTTTCTCATTTATTTTATAAAAAGTAATCAACTGCAACAGTAAAATCATTCTTTAATCTTGTAAAAATATTATGCCATCCCCTCAGCTATAACGTTTAAAATAAATAAAAAATATAATTTTTCACTGTGATTTGTTAGCAAAGTAGGCATTGCTGTGATCTGGATGTCAATAGACGTACACTCAGCTTAGAGGTTGGTGAGACGAGATGGTGATCTTACCGCCGTATTTGTCTTTTATAGATTTCGACGAAAACTATGTACCATAACACTTGCGAATCAGGTTCGTAATATTGAAATGAGAAAGAGGTTACGCTTGATCAAGATGATAAAGGGCATGGTCCGTTGGTTCGGACATGTAGAAAGAATGGTAGATGAAATGAAAAGAATGATACTTTGCCGGGAATATACAGCATTAGTGAAATGCTGTATATGCCCGGTATAAGAATTGAAGCGTGGAGAGGCAAAAAAGGGCCGGCACAATGCCATCGGTGCCAGCAATTTAGACACTCCTCCCACAACTGCCACCGTCCCCAACGCTGCGTCAGGTGCGGAGGCGAGCACAAGGCGAACGAATGTCCACGTCCTAGAGAGGACCCCCCACATGCGCCAACTGCGGTGGCCCCCATACGGCCAACAACATCAGTTGCCCAATTTTTAAGGAGATGCGTAATAAGAGAGCCGGGACGGTGGCTATCACCACCTCAATAAAAACAAATAAAACACAGGCAGAACCCCCCAAAGAGGGAGAACCCGAGCCAAAACTCGATGCCCAAGCAGACGTGAGGACGGGAGGAGTGACCACGCTTACAGCGCCCGCAAATGACCCGAAACCCAGACGCCCGGTCGTCAAGAGGGGAAAACGGAGTAGAAAGACCAAGAAGAAGCCCACTGAGAGTAAGAAAGAAATCTCAGCTGAAATGGCTCTTACCACAGATACAGAGGCAGCTCCATGTGCCCCATCTGTGAGTACTATTCGTGAAGTGGTGCCCACGGCGTCCCCGGACGAAGGGAGACTGGCGGTCCTTGATAGGGCCATCCGGATCTTCCAAGATGTGCTGGGGGCGCTACGAGCGAAACAAGATCCGGTGTCGGTCATCCTCAGGGGAATGACCGAGTTACTCCAGGAGTATGAGTCGTAACAACCTGAGGATCCTGCACTGGAACGCCCGTGGGCTTAGGAATAAACTCACGACACTAAAACTTGTGTTACGAGAACAAGACATAGACGTGG
The DNA here is from genome assembly GCA_036924255.1 of Apodemia mormo. NCBI lineage: Eukaryota > Metazoa > Arthropoda > Insecta > Lepidoptera > Riodinidae > Apodemia > Apodemia mormo. Next base: position 41,445,925 of record JAUPFN010000001.1, on the reverse strand, counting down.
CGCTCACCAGTGAGACTATGCTGAACCAGGCAAATAGGCTCACTCTATCAGGCTACATAATGTACCGGCGCGACGAAAAGACCGCCGACAGATATTATCGAGGACTACTAATAGCCATCAGACGTAACCTTATACACCAACCGGTTACAGATCTTGAACTCACCAACATGTCAGCACTGGGCGTTGACCTCCACTCCGATGGGACAAACTTGAGAATCTTCGCCATTTACAGACCAGGAGGGCGACTAAACACAGATGAAGTGAGTAAGATAATGGACTATCCTGACCCAATTCTCGCCGCTGGGGATTGGAATTGCAGACACCTGAACTGGAATTCCAATTTCACGTGCGGCGAAGGCAGGAAACTCGAAAGACTCTGCGAGCTTAATGGACCGGAGACACCCACCCATTACCCGGATGTGGATAGTCACCGCCCAGACGTGACCGACTTCGCTATATTTAAAGGGATCAACCCTAGTCAAATAACCCAAGAAGTCCTCGATTATAACACACACTCAGACCACCAACCAATAGTGATCGTTCTCACAAGCGAGCCGGTGCGAGCCCGCCCACCTATGCCACGGAAAACCACAGACTGGGAGATCTTCCATCGAGAGCTGGAGAAGTCAACGATCTCGCGACCTATCATTCAGGCCGAAGACGTTGATCATCTAGCGGAAGATCTAGCAGCAAAGGCCATAGAAGCCATCGCGGTAGCCACAAAGACCACCACTCCAAAAGGCCAACTACAGAGTCTGCCAGCTTACTTAGCTAAGCTAATAAGAGAGAAGAGGGAACTACGAAAGAGATGGCAAGCAACGAGATGTCCGCAAATGAAAACCCAATTGAACAACCTCACAGACAGAGTGAAAGAGGAATTATCCAAGCACTCTGCTGCGAAATGGGACGACAGAATCCAGGAAGCCAGTGAAGACTGGAACTCCATACACAAACTTTGCCGACAGCTATCACAAGCTAAAAACCCCATCAGACCTCTCAGGCACCGCGATGGAACCTTGAGATATCGAGCAGCTGACCGGGCTGAAATCTTCGGTGACTATCTAGCCGAACAGTTCCAGCCAAACTCAGCGAGCCTCTCCGACCACTCAAAGGAAATAGAGATTACTTTGAACAGCCAATTAATAACGACGAGGAACCCATCATCTTTTCCCCAAATCAAATAAGGAAGATGATAGCCAAAACGAAGGTCAAGAAAGCTCCCGGTCCAGATCAGATTAACAACATGGCCCTCCGCCAGATGCCGTATCGCACCATAGCGGCGTGGACGAGGCTATTTAATGGAATACTGCGCACCGGGAGATATCCGAAGACATGGAAGACAGGCCACGTACTGATGCTGCCAAAGGCTGGGAAAAACATATTGATCCCCTCCAGCTACAGGCCCATTACACTATTACCATCAATCTCTAAGGTGTTCGAACAGCTTTTATTACAACACATAAACCGATACTTTACACCTAGAAGAGAACAGTTTGGATTTCGTGCAGGCCATAGCACGACACAACAGCTGGCTAGAGTTATCCACACCCTTACAAACGCGCTAAACAAAAAAGAGAGCGCAATAGCGGTGTTCATTGACATGGAGAAGGCTTTCGACAGAGTTTGGCATCCCGGTCTGCTATTCAAGTTATCTACGCACAGACCGCCCAGAAGAATCGTCAGAGTGATTCATTCATTGCTGCAAGACAGAAGGTTCAGAGTAGCAGTGGATGGAACCCTCTCACAGGAGTACTCCATAAAGGCGGGGGTACCACAGGGCAGCTGCCTGTCGCCCTCCCTCTACAGCTGTTACACAGATGACATCCCAGCGTCTGATGAAATTACTCTGGCGCTATTCGCGGACGACGCAGCATTTGTAAGCACCTCTATTAGAGATAGCCATGCAGCGCTCACAATGCAACGCACTCTCGATAACCTCAATGATTGGCTAGCCAAATGGAGGTTATCAGTTAACGTCAGTAAGACGCAGGCCATGAAGTTGGGGATCCGTGACTGCAAGCTACCAAAATTGAAACTCCGAGATGAGGAAATTGAGTGGGAAAAGACTTGCAAATATCTCGGAGTTTACATAGACAGTACCCTCTCGATGAGTCCGCACGTCAGACACGTCGCGAACCAAGCGAAAGCTGCAACAGCAAATTAAAACCAGTATTAACATCTAAGCTACCAACCAGGCAGAAGCTAGCAGTGTATAAGACGTATATCCGCTCACGCCTAACATATGCAGCGCCTGCCTGGTACCAACTAGTTAGCAATACCAGAAGACAGCACATTGAAGCCCAACAGAATATGATTCTAAGACAAATCATTGCAGCACCACGCTATGTCAAGAGCTCGGTAATATTAAGAGACTTGGGGATGGAATCTGTTACCGAGTTCATAACCCGATTGGCAACGAAGATGTTTGATAGAGCCGGAGCGTCAGATCATCAGCACATCAGGGAGCTGGCGCCCTGGCAAGCAACATCAGTAGACAAACGAAAATACCCACGGGATATACCACTAACCTCCCTGATGCCCAAGGGTATCACTTGATAGAAAGGGTATCGCTTTCGCTGCTGGTCGCCTGCCGGGCTTCCCACCAGCGAGTTCCACCCAGAGCGGCTGACCTGCGCGGAGTGGCGTGAAGAACCGGTGATACCCTTTCCCATCCAATTCCCTACTATGGCCAAACTTTTAAGTCCATTACCACTAAAATGGTAACCCAATGACCGCTAGGTGTTTACCTAGCGCGTTTGAAACCACGGTCATGGGGCCTCGCCCCGAAACCGTTTCCCCGCATCCCCTTAGGGGGTGTGCGAGAAGACTACGAGCGTGGTAGATGAAAGGTTAACAAAACAGAATATTTACAGTGCGAATGTGGAAGGATGTAGGTACCGGTGAAGACCAAGACTGACGTAGCATGATCACAGTGATTGATCACACGGGTACTGTCCAAAGGTGGTATCAAGAGTCTTCGCAACCGGCATGTTAGTATGTAGAGAGTAATGAATGTGGAGGAAACGAAACAAGTCTGCAAATATCGTGATATATGGCACGTGATTCTTACTGCCTAATCCATAAGGATATGCATGTAGATTCAAGCCATAAATTAAGCGTTATTTAATACTTCGCGGAAATTTATTTAATTAATAGCAACATTCATGAAATTTATGAGAGTGCTTTAATGTAACTCAAAATACAAAGAAGTATAAAGAATGGACTGAACTTACTGAAGGTCTGGAAATTAAAGAAGATTCCAGCGGCACAACAGTTCATTCACATAATTTTACGTAACAAATGCGCATTTCTATCCGAAGCATATGGATAACATTATACTCTATTAGAACCTTTTCCCAATTTATTAATAGCAGTATCACAAGTGATCTACTACAGAGGACTTTACAAGAAGTAGAACTTAACAAAAAAGACGTGACATCACTTACTAGATCTACTACCGTACTGTTACATCCCTAATATCCATACTATAACGCTGATCTGCATGTAAGCTTGTAATTCAGCACTATTTGTGTATAAATACTCGCTGTTTCCCTAATTTCGTTCAGTTAGACATTAACTAGTCTTAATGCCGCCTAGCTACGAACCCGGCTTGTACCTTCCGGCTGGCCATCAGCAAGGAAACTAGTCTAATACACTCTGGGTCGAAACCGCTCTTCATTAGGGCATCGCGAAATGTGATTCAAGTTAAAAATATAATTTTGTTCTAAGTCCAATAAGCTATATAAAGTTGTGTAGAAAGTAATAATAAACTATGCAATTGTGGTGTACAATAAAGAATTATTATTATTATTAATAAAATTATAATTTTGTCCAATAAAGTGCTTTTTTATAAGTGATAAGTGGTGCAACCTAACAGTACGTGCACCTTGAATTTGTCAAACACTTGTACTATTTCACAAATAAGTACGTTCAGTTCAGTTACATAGTAGCATCATACTTTTTTTATATCATAAGATAGCATACAAGCAGATGGCTCTGCTAATGGAAAGAGAAACCATCGCCTATAGACATTAAAGATGTTAATGATGCATTGCTATCCATGTGGCGGAACGGCGGTGTCACATGCATAAGTCTACCGGCTATGCATAAATCTATATCTTACCCTCTAAATTGAAACACGACAATAACAAGCATTGACGCTATTGCGGCAGGAATAGGTAAGGCGGTGGTACCAAATAACCGGTCGAAATATTGCGGAACTCTACCGACTACCACCTAGTAGTTATGATGGAAAAAAACCCTTGCAACAAAAACCATTGCAACTATTGATACAGTTTAGCAAAGTCTCGTCCCAGTTCTAAATCGTCGCGTCGGTGTGTTAAACTCACTTCGCCTTATTACAAAATCATGATTAGTAGGTACCGAGTTTAAACCAAGACAAGAGAAGAGAGAGGTCTAGGTTTGTTATGGTATTAAAGTTAGTTCCAGTACTAAAATTCATTCTTATTTCCTCGGACTAGCGCTAAGCCCGTTTTTGTAATAACGTTTTATTTTGTACTAGAACTAAACCTGGTATTAAGTTCGGTACTATATTTAGACCTCGTTTTGGAATAAGGCGAATTGGGTACAGTTTTGGGTGATGCTAAGTAATAACTAACATGAATTGACATCAATAGATGCAATGTCATCAATTTTAACTCTATCTTGACCAAAAAACAGTCCCTAAACACATTTTATAACGAGATATGATGAGGAAGTCTAATTGTCTAAAACACGAACTGAAAAAAAGCATTAAAATTGCCTCGCACTACTTTGTTGTGGAACCAATTACCGGCAGGTGTGTTTTCAAACTGATACGACTTGGGGGCCTTCAAGAAAAGAGCTTACTCTTTCTTAAAAGGCCGGCAACGCAACTGCAAGACCTCTGGTATTGTAGATGTCCATGGGCGGCGATCACTTACTATAACTTACTATCAGGTGCACCTCCTGCTCGTTTGCCCCCTCTTCCATAAAAAAAAAATAACCCTGTCTCAAAATTTTAAGTATGTTACTTAATGAGTTTTTCCCGTCATACAATACGTTCCCGGAGATGAGGCTTTTAAAAGCATACCTAGCTTAGGTACGATTTTGAAAAGGCCTAAAAAGCTCTAACTTTGTTGTAGTTATTGAAATCTAGTAAGCGTCTAAAATCCAAAGACAGAAGCTAAACAAATGCTTAAATCAATACGAATATCGGGTAAAATATTTGCATTCGTCTCAAAGGGCAATAGTATTAATTCTGTATTCTGCAACTCGTCAAAGGATAATCCCCTATTATTTGATTTGATTAAATATACCTCTAACATTTCGGGGTTTCGTCTTTTGTGGAAACCTATTTCAATTATGATTCAATTATTCATGTACGTTCGTATTCATTTGTAGACACCATTGTCATTACAGAAATAATGTCTAATCTGTAAGCAATCCTCGCTACATCTAACATATTTCAACCTATGATGATTATATAAACCTATATTAATATTATAATGCATAGGTTTGGATGTTGAACGGATGTTTCTTAAACAATCACACAAAAAGGGTTAAATCGATTTAGATGAAATTTGGCAGACATGTAGATGATGACTAGGAATAGTACACTGGCTACTTTTAACTTCGGAAAAACTAGGTTTCACACGGGATTCAGTAAAAATTTTATTGGGCTGTACCATTGCATCATAAAATTTCTACGCCATCTGCAATAGCTTGTTTAGCCAATTCATCTACTTTCCTATTTCCAAATGTTCCGTCGTGTGCCGGTACCTCTTGCAACACTAGAGGTTTTTCTGTCTTATAAAGTAAATCAATTTTCCTAATAATTTCGTAATCTACAGAAACCGATATCTACAAGCGCTACTTTCTAAATATTGTAATCCAATTTTGCTATCCGTATGGATGATTAATTTATCCACATCCTTATCAATAGCGTTGATATTGCAATGAATTCGGCCGTCATAATAAGAACATGCGTATCAATTTTGAAAATCTTGGCGTATTTGTTGTGCTTTCATAGAAAGCGACATCTACGTCATTCTTTGGTTTAGAAGCATCTGTGTGTATTGGATATTAGCTCACATACTAATTATATTGTTAATACACTTGTACTGTTTCACAAATCACTTTAAATTTTCATTAACATCGCTAACCGGTTTTGCCTTTACAAAATTAAAAATGGAGTTTCCCCAAGTGCTGACGATAAGAGGTGTAAAATACACATACTTATTGTTTATTTCTTGAAGTTTATCTAGTAGCCACGATGGCAGTGACTCACATAGCTCGTCTCTGATGAGCTGCCTGGCAGAATGGCAGATGACCTATTCTTTAAAGAAAGCCCGGACTAATATGGGACTAAGTTGACGTTGAAGTTGAAACACTTGATTTGGATTCAGACTTAAGTCACATTTCTTGAATATTTTCTAAGTTATCCAAGGCACAGGATTTAAGTTTGGTTTCAATATTTTTTCTTTTTCGTCTTTTACGTCAGTTTTCTGCAAGTTGACTGTACTACATTTTTTGTATATTTTCATCGTTATTACTAGTGGTGCTTTGTCGGTGTAGACCACATGAGGTCGGTGATGTTCCTGATTTAATTAAACCAATTTTTTTTTCAGTTTTCTGATAAAAGCAACGTTGCCCGGGATTGGATAACTGCCCGGTTGGGTTCAGCTAATTTTGGGTGCACTGGTTATATCTTTATCTAACTCTTCGAGGATATGTGCGTGGAGATACTTTCTTAATATTTATAAAATCTGTCTTACATTTTTGAACAATTTATTAGAATAAAATGTAGTTGATAAAGACAAGGGGTAAAGGTTAGATATCTGTATAGTGTATATTGTCTCCTCCTATTAGGATACCTTCATCATTATTTAATGTGATTAGATTACAGATGACCTTTAAGTTAGTGTTACGAATTTCAAGACTTTTAGCTCCATTTTGCTTTTGCGAAATGAATATTTTATTATGTATGTAAAGTAATGACCTTGAGGTAAATATAATATATTATCAATAACAAACATTTTTGAAATAAAATATTTTTTGATATTATTTCGTAATTTTCAATCTATAGATTATTTAACTAAGAAAACATTTTGAAACTCAAAAATTGCATCGAATACCATTCAAAAGGTCAAAGTTGGTCATCGTTTTCAAAATATATAGCTTTTCAAGAATGAAAATATGGGCAATTTTAACAAAATTTAGATTTTTGAACTTTGAAAAAATCTATGCTTAAGTATAGCTTGAAATAATTTAGCGAAAATTTCATGGATGGCTTGCGAGGTCAGGAGGTTTTTTTTTAATTATAGGTTTGACACATTCCCTTCATCTTTGCGGTGTAACCTTTTAAAACTTTCTTCCCATTATGTTATAACCTCCTTCAGAATGAAGGTTTTTGTGCCTTATGATATGTCTCTTTACCTGTACCCAAACCAGTTATTGAGGACAAAATGGTGACGTCATTTTATGCAATCAATTCGTTCACAGCTAAAGTCTAAATTAAAACGATCTAATAGTAATACCACCAGCGATTCGACTATAGCCTAACGGCCGGTATCCGAAACGCAAATTAATTTTAACGAGCAATTAATTTTTTTAGTAACTATTTTTACAATCAAATGATCTGTTAAACATGGATTAATTGTTTGTTAAAATTAATTTGCGTTTCGGAAACCGGCCGTAAGCAATAAAATCTCTTCTAAGTTTGCTAACAGGTTTCAGCTGTAAATGTAATAAATAGTGTACATATGGGTATAATATATTATCATATAATTACATCAATTGAAAGTGGTGTGTGTAATGTTTATTTTATTAATTTAATGTATTTTAATGCATAATATTTAAAAATATTAACGGCTGGTTTCCGAAACGCAAATTAATTTTAACAAGCAATTAATCTGTATTTAACATATTTTTACAAGCAAATGATCTGTTAACCACAGATTAATTGCTTGTTAAAATTAATTTGCGTTTCATAAACCGGCCGTTAGTCTCTTTTTCGCAATGTAAACCGTAACTGTGCGTTTAGTTCGTTTAATTCGCGGTTAAAGTTTTTTCTTTACGTATTAATATATAGATTACTAGCTGTTACTCGCGGCTTCGCTTGCGCATGTTTACTTTACAACTTATTTAACCTTTCTTTATAAGCTACTTCCCTTATTTCACCCTCAGGGGTCCAATTTTGAAAAACCCTTAAACACGTAACTCATTATTTTTTTGTACTCAATTCATACGAAATTTCATCCAAATATGTCCAGGGAATAAAAAGTTTCATACAAACTTTTATCCGCTATTTCACTCCCTTCGGGGTTGAATTTTGAAAAATTCTTCCTTAGTGGATGCTTACATCATAAGATAAATACGTGTGCAAAATTTCACCAAATTGGCATACTATTAGTGTAAGACGTGTAATATAAAACACCTGACTGCGACCCGATCCAAATAAACATATTCCTCCTTTTAGCGCAGTTGGGTAAAAATTATATAGCCTTGGTCACTCTCATAATAAATATTATTTGATGACAACTTTCTCAAATGCATCAAACCATTTAGGCTAAAGACCGTGTCAAAGAAACATAAACACGTATTACATACAAACATACTTAAAACTTAATTTTATCGCCCCTGTGGTCCGGTGTCAATTTTGATCACATGATGTCCTGGGTTCGACTCCCACGTCGGGCAATTCAAAATGTGTTTTTTCAGCTTTCTAATAAAAACAGCGTAGCCCGGGCATGCCATCTATCACAATGTGGGACTAAGTATATTCGGCTAATCGTGAGTGCACTTGTGTACCTCTGCTTTCCTCTTCGGGGATATGGGCGTGAACATAGTTTTTAATTTTAAGGTCTGGTATGTACTTACTGCTGCTATAGCGCCAATGATCGTCTCTTTCGTGTTCTAATTCGGAGTGTGAGGTAGCCGGTATACATGTGGCATCCCATCGCACGAATAGCAATGCACCATTAACATCTTTGATGTTTCTAGATAATGATTGTATCTTTTCATCAGGAAAGCCATCTGCTTATTTGCTATCCTTTAACGAAACCAATTACAAAAGCATTTAAATCTCATCGAATTTCTGTTACAAGTACGCGATTTGCAATAGTAAATTTTTGAAAAGAAAAATTATATTCAAACGACAAATCTTTTTACCTGTAAAAATATCAACCTGTCGCCTGAGTGATGTCCCGTCAGTGCACATAAAGTTGCAATAGATTGAAAGGGAAGTCGGAAGTAGCGCCGAGCGCTGAGGTGTGGCTTTAGAAGCTAACTGACAATTTCGGGTCAAACCTTTTAGTTCTAATTTTATTCAACTATTGTGCTTAGTTTCAAACTAACAATAGTTGCGAATTAACTTTTGTTTATGATATACTTTAGATTTCGTTTTATTTAGGACTGTTTTGCTTTTTATGTGATTGAGATTTGGGCAATTAAAGTATATGGGCTTAAAAATGTTATTGTTAATAACGTTTTGTTATGTTTTGAGAACAAATAATTTGAGTTTGGCTGTTGTATATTAGGAATCTTACATGATATGTAAATCTCGCAATCTCAAAAAGTCATAAGCGAAAGTTAACAAAATAAGCAAATGCAGCGATAAGGTTCAATATACAGGGTTACTTTTAAAGAACCGGCAAAATTTTCAGAGGCTGTTCAGAATCATGTAAAAAAAAGAACGGCAGTTGGCCTATTCTTCAAATAAGCCTGGGACCAACACGGGGAATCAATGTTAACGACTTTTGCGTCATTATATCTATATGTATGTATTTGTGAACTACTCAACGTCTCAGTTGGCTGTTTGATTCCATCGGCTTGCCTATTTCGGCCGCTATCAACGCTTGTCACTATCATATTCCATTTGAAGGGTAAAGAAACCGGTATACTTATACATGTGGATTTAACACCCCGCCACGGATAGCAACGCAATATCACAGAATACATAACAGTACAAGTACAGAAGAAACACTCCGGAGAGTCGATTAAAGAAATAGGGACTCTTGCTACGATACAATTAAGTTGAATTTAGATCGCGCGGCGCTTGATTACCTATGGTTATATTTACCTAGAAGTTCATATCTTTCTATCGCGTAACTCTTATCTTTTTTAACGAAATCAGGGTTGTCTCAAAGATTCTCTATTGCTTATAGACACCAAAGATGTTAATGATGCGTTGCTATTTGTGCAGAGGGATGGCAATGCTATATACATAAGTATACTGCCCAACTTTAACCTCCAAAACGGAACTCTATAATGACAAGCAATGACGCTATTGCGGCAGGAAAAAATTAAGCAGTGGCACCATATACCCAGGTGAGACGATGCGGAAATCTAGTCACGGTGGTAGTGACACGTGTAGCCAACCGGTCGCCTTTTACAACTTGCCTGGCATATCGACAGTTGCTCTATTGTTCAAAGAGACTCTGGTCAACACGGGGAAAATTAATTTTGTTAATAATTAATTAATGTTAAAATATAATTTGTGGCGCATTTCAAGTTGCAGTACTGAGGCATGATAAATCTTCAGAATCCTTACCTATAGTACTTAAAACCTACTTGTAAAAATTACGAGTAAACTAAGCAAAACATAAATATTTCTTACCTTTCAGAATTAAAGAGAGTAAAAAACAAAAACTTTGAATCCTTCTGTTTATTGCGACGGCCATCCATACAGCAATTATTTGTATTACGATTCCCCATTTTATAAGAGTACCTACAATCATAAACCTTACGCTGCGACATGGTTGCAACGATGATTGACAGGCCGTCATGCAGGTACACGCGTACTCATAAGCACGGGGCGGCAACTAGACATGTGTAACACTGCGCTGCGCCGCGCAATTGCGCTAACTCAATTCACTGAGCGGGTGTGACAACTCACTTAATCAAAATGTGTTAGCGCACGGCGCAGCTAAGTTACACCACAGATTACTTAGAGATTATACGCAGTAAACTCTCATTCATGTGCACAATTATCATGAGTCATGTCTCTTATGTGTCGCGACTCACTCGTTGAGTTACCAATGCACAAACGCAATTCATGCGCTATGCGTTGTTTGTGTTATGAATCTGTAGCGTAGCGCACGGCGCACGTTTCGCTCGCTGCTCACTTCTCTTTACCCGCGGGCTGCATCAGATTTGTTGCGCCATGGCGCAATTTTGAGTTAGCGCAATGAGCCGGCGCAGTACACTGCGCTTGAGTTACTGAGTTAACTAAGTAAAAACAAGGGATTTCGCTGAGTTACCCATGTCTAGCGGCAACAACTGATTTGCAATGCCGAGTTGTCGCGCGCTGTAGATGCTTATCGAACGTCAGAGGCCTGCGGTAGGTATAGGCGAATGTCAGAGGCCTGGCAATATTAGCATCTTTAGTGAATACAAGCGAGGATTTCCCTTTCAATCAGGAGAGCCATTTGTTCGTCTACTATCTAATTTTATAAAAAACGAGAAGTGATTTTTTTTTTGTATGCATGCATGATATGCACCATTTTTTGTATCATACGATAGCCAACAAGCAGATGGGTCTCAGCTAAAGCAAAGCCGCGGGTAACAGCTAGTTCAATATAAATATAAAAATGTGAAAATTTTGAACAATAGCATTTCAGTTATTACGTCTAAGTTCCCAAAAACAAATATTAATTATATTTAGTGACGAAAAACCTTTGTACCTCGTTTTAAGACATTAATGGTGGATTCTGAAATTTGGCACAATTAAAGTGTTCATTGTGGAAGACTGCCGAAAGCTGCTTGTGGCGAGGTCTAATGCCATTTGCATAAGTTTACCGGCTACATTACCCTCTAATCCGTAATACAATAGTGATAAGAACTTAGGATGTTGCGGCTGGAATAGACAAGGTGGTGGTACCAGACCCGGGCGAAACAATTCAGAACTCCAGCTAATAACCACGATAACAGTGACTCGTATAGCCAATCCTTCGCCTTTTACAACCTCCCTGGCAGAACGACAGTTGGCCTATTCTTCAAAGGAGCCCGGGACCAATATGGAGGAAAATGCACTAACAATATAGCTACAATAATAGACAATTCGTTCGTGGAACTTCACAACCTATGATAGCAGTAACACTTAAACTAGTATCTCGCCTTTTAGTGCTGTCTGACAAGAAAGTACATGGTCTATCTATACATATAATAAAATCGTAGGAAAGTCATGTATGTCCGAGGTAAACTCAAAAAGTACTGCATGGATTTACTTCAAATTTTGCATGAATATTACTAACAGGTCGGGTCAACATATAGGCTACATATTATCACGCTACCACCTACGGGGGAGGAGCTGTGCGAAGTAAACGAAGTCCGCGCGGACTAAGTCGCGGGCAACAGCCTTTTTTTTATGTTATTGAGATAGGCAAACTGGCAGACGTGCCACCTGATGGTAAGTGGTCGACGTCGCCAATGGACAAAAATGGGATACCTGGGCTGGAACTAGCTTAGGTATTCCTGTGTTTTAGCTAGTGTTTAAATAAAGGTTTCTGGACAACTCCTCAAAAAACTTAAATTCCATTGGGAACGTTAGAACAAACATTGAATTATTGGACTAAAAAGTTAACTGTAACACGAAAATTGCTGTTATTTCTAAAAATATCGAAGTCAATATAAAAATCGCGATTCATAAAAAATAAGTCACTAGGGGACTACTCACTGATAAATAAAACGAAATAGCCTGTGGCAAGATAATCTTCATAAAAAAGATTTTAATTTCATGGGTGGTTGTTTTTATAGTAGCAATATATTGAAATAAAATGAGAAAACGCCAGATTTAGAGTTAGAAACGGTATTTAAACACCTCAGCTGTGCAATGGATTGTAGATTTATTATTTTTGTTGCTGTAAGTTTAATGGTTTTATAATATTAGCCAACATAATCATATACCCGTTTGAGTAAGTCTTTTTTTATAGTATAAGATATCAATGGGATCGTCAGATGGGAAAAGATAGCCATAGCCTATAAATACAAAAGATGTAAATAGAGCGGTGCTATCAACGCGGCGAGAAACAAATGACACATGCATAAGTTTACTGGCTACCTTACCCTTCTAACGGGAATAATAATAATATAATATTCACGGAACAAATTACACTTACTAATCTAACCCCAAAGTAATTATTTGCTTGTGTTATGGGTGTTAGTCAACGATACTAATGCATAGAAATACATGTATAAATACTAGAATATATTTAATAAACACCCAAACCAGGAAACACAAACATTTATGTTAATCACATAAATATTTGTCCCCGTCGGGGATCGAACCCAAGCCCCGTCGATTGCGTAGTCAGAGTCGCTAACCACTCGACCAATGGGGCGGTCCATACGACATAGACAGACATTGACGCTATAGCGGCAGGATTAGCCAGACCCGGGCGAGACATTGCAAAAATCTATCACCTAATACCCACTACCCCGTGTTGATCCCGGGTTGTAGAATAGGCCAATTGCCGTTCTGATAGGTAGGTCGTAAAAGGCGACTGATTGGCTACGCAAGTCACTAACATCGTGGCTACTAGGTGGTAGAGTTCTGCATTGTCTCACCCGGGTCTGGTACCACCGCCTTACATATTCCTGCCGCAATAGAGTCAGTGCTTGTCACTGTCGTGTTCCGGTTTGGAGGGTAAGGTAGCCGGTTAGCTTATGCATGTGGCATTAGACCTCGCCACAAAATAATGACGCACCATTGGCATCTTTGGTGTCTAAAGGCGGTGGTTGACTCTTTCCGTCAGGAGACCCATCTGCTTGTTTGCTATCTTATGATATAAAAAAAGCTATGATAGTGACTCGCTTAGCAAATTGTTTACCTCTTAAGGACTAGCTGGCAGAACACCAGATGGTATATACTTAAAAAGTGCCTTAACCAACATGGGGGTGCACAGCACAGATAGTGAAATGGAAGTAATTGAGAATTAGAATTATTATTATTTTTATTGCAATGTCTCATTTTAGCAATAGGTATAATGGTGTTTATTATGTACACTAAAGCTGTAATGTTCCAAAATAATTAAATACGTAAACATAATGTAAAAATGTTTTTTTATTTTATTTTACCCCAACCTAAAGCCATCACTTATAGAAAAATTAGTGTATTGTATACAAAGAATAAAAATATCAAAAGAAGCAAATCATACTTGTTTTAACAGCTCCTAATAGGTACCGGACTGTTTGTATTTTGTGCGACAGAGATAACGCTCTACGAAGCCGAAATTAGCCGATTGTCTCTTTCCAAAGGTCGATGTGCAATATTTATCGCCGGGTACTGTAATTTTAACATCATTTGACTGCTTCGTTGGTCGAGCCGAGCGAACTTAACTACGAATCGATGGGGCCCGGGTTCGCTTCCTGACAGGGACAAACATTTGTGTCACGAGCATAGATGTTTGTATTTCTAGGTTTGGGTGTTTATTATGTAAATAACAGTATTTATATATGTATTTCTATGTATAAGTACCATTGACTAACACCCATAACACAAGTAAATAATTTGCTTACTTTAGGATTATATCAATTCATGTAATTTGTCCAGCGCTGTTATAAATATAACTCTCTTTGTAACACAGTATAAAAAGAAATCGGCAGACATAGTTATTTTTCAGTTTTTCTGAAGGTATATTATAACACTAGCTGCTGCCAGCGACTTCGTCCGCGCGAACTTCGTTTAGAACTACGTTTACAACTAGCGCGGAGGTGCTGTGCGGAGTGCACAGCACCTCCGCACAGCACCTCCGCGTAAATCCATGCAGTACTTTTTGAGTTTATCCCGGACATACATACAGACAAACAGACAAAAATTCTAAAAACTATATTTTTGGCTTCGATATCGATTGTAGATCACGCCCCAAGTATTCTTTTAAAAAAATATTCAATGTACAGTTTTGACTTTGCTACGATTTTATTATATGTATAGATATTAAAATGGCAGATGCCGTATGATACTTTAAAAAATTTCTAAATTTTCATACCTGGCTCACCTAAGAGATCCGGAACCTACCGCGGTCGGGCTTAGCTAGTACCCAATGCTTGTTTAGTAAGTATAGCAGTCTCACTGGACAAAATTTCAGGTACCGTTAAATATATGTTGTCAGATTTAAGCTGGCTCTCTGAATATAAAAAAATAATGCCATATCGGTCCAAGCGTCCTTTAGTAATAACGGTACTTATATAAAAAGGATTTCGTTAAATTAAGAGCTCCTTCTTTAGCGAAATCTGTTGAAAATACAAATTAAACATTTCCGTATTTCAATTTCAGTTTTTTAATACGGCGTTTTAATTTCAGTTTATTGTCAGATGTCAAAGTGTCAGCTTACGGCGTCAACTCGAACATATAACGGTAAGCCCTAGCTTTTAATGAAAATTCAAAACCCAACGAAGCTCAAAATTCTACATTTGTACTGCATTTTTTTGTTAAATTTATATATAGTCTATATCTTGTACCTTATCTATATTTTAATACATATTAGCGATCGCCGTGTGTTCGAAATTCGTTCATGGAGTAATTAATAAAATTTTATGTTTGACAACAGGTTTTAGCCGAAAAAAAATTAGTGTACTTGTGTATACATTTTAATGTAGGTTACATGAATGTAGTGCATGTAATATTCATTTTTATTAATATAACGTAATTATCCCGTGTTCCGGGCTCCTTTGAAGAATAGGCCAACTGCCGTTCTGCCAGGCAGAACGGCAGTTGGCAGTTGGTTCGTAAAAAGGTGACTGATTGGCTATGTGAGTCACTGCCATCGTGACTAATAATAGGTGGTAGAGTTCTGCATTGTCTCGCCCGGGTCAGGTACGACCGCCTTACCTATTCCTGCCGCAATAGCATCAGTGCTTGTCACTGTCGTGTTCCGGTTTGGAGGATAAAGTAGTCGGTAAACTTATGCATGTGGCTTTAGACCTCGCCACAAGATAGCAACGCACCTTTAACACCTTTGGTATCTATGCGATACACAGGACTGGTATCTATGGTACTAGGTTGTCTGTTCTGTGTACAGTATCTATGGCGATGGGTGGATGCAAGGAAGTTACATTCTACCCGGAATGCCTACACGCGCTTCAAAATCGTTCCGAAGAGTACCACGACATGAGTGAAGTGTGTCTCTTTCTACTAAATAAAGCGCCAATCGCCATATATAAGTGTGGCCATGCGTAGTTTGCAAATTACTACTAAGTAATTCTACTAATTTGAGAAACAGTTTTTGCAATGCGTAAGTAATTACGTAATAATTAAAATAAGCACATTTTAGAACTCACTATGTTAATTACAATACATTTTATGCTAATGTATCTTACGGCGTGTATGAATAAAAGGGATTTAACGATTAACGAATATATAAAAATCTACCATCCGAAAGTTTTATTTACACTGGCAATTGCAAGAAAGGGACAACATCCACTCATGTCGTTGTCTTGCTCAGAACGTTTTTCCCCTCTGTTATGTAAGAAACAAATGTCAACTTTATGAGTAACGAAATAAAGTACATTTTTATTTTTCAAATATTGCTTCGTAACAATTCCAGTTATCATATATAAGTTCCTTGGGTGGATGGACGATACAGGTATCTATGGCGATGGGTGACTCTTTCCATCAGGAGACCCACTTGCTTGTTTGCTATCTTATGTATTAAAAAAAAAAAAACGTTTCTCCCGTATTGGTCTGGGCCCTTTTTAAAGAATAGATCGCCTGCCTTTCTGCCAGGCAGTTCATAAGAGGCAAACGATTGGCTATACAAGTCACTACAATCGTGGGTACTAGGTAGCAGAGTTCTGCATTGTCTCGCCTGGGTCTAGTACAAGCGCCTTACTTATTTCTGCTGCAATAACGTTGTTTGTCATTGTTGTGTTCCGGTTAAGAGGTAAGGTAGCCGGTAAACTTATGCATGTGGCATTTAGACCCTACCATAAGAATAGCAACTCATCATCAACATCTTTCCATCAGGATAACCATCTGCTATTTGCGTTTTATATAAAAAACATGGAGGGAATAATTCAATGTTTTTTCATTAAAATTATCACTCAATTTTCAGAGAGCGAAGCTTGAAAGCGAAGGACTTCAAGGGCTCAATGGACCTAGACCATCTGTAAGTTCACAGTTATTTTCCATATGTTGAATGCTTTTATATTATTTTCGAGAGCATAGATTAAACTTGTCGCTAGTCACATCTAATACAACGCATAGCGTTAAATTATACCGCGCCATGTGTTCTCAACGTATAGCGTACGCTATTTAGATTCGTATTCGGCGCTATAACATAACGCCAAACTATATGCCTATTGCTAGCGAAGGCCGTAGTTATAACTTTATAGCCTACGAATATACAAACTACACGATCTAACGAATAACGTGCTAAAGCGTCGCTCGCTGTATGACGTTGTGATGAGTCACGCGCTATCTCGACCGGCTTGGCGAACAACTGGAATCAAATTTATTAAACAAAATATCAAAATATTGCTCAAACAAATGGTCCTGAAATGCTCCTCAAATGCTCTATCAGGATTCATAATTACTCCAGTGATTAGATAATTGTTTAATTAAATATTTGCAATCAAAATTACAAAATTGGTTTTCCCTATATCTCAGCAAATTATTGTTTTTTCTATATTTTATTAGCTGACCCGGCAAACGATGTTCTGCCTTTTTAACTACTCTAATTTTTTTTTCTATATTTTCTCACCTTTTAACCCTTCCTTGGACTTCAACAATTAATTCAAACCCAAACGTAGCCAAATCGGTTCGGCCGTTCTCGAGTTTTAGCGAGACTAGCGAACAGCAATTGATTTTGATATATTATATAGATTAACTCAATAAATTGCTCCTAATTACTTCTTTCGATATTAGTCAATTTGATTTGGCAATAGCTTTTATTTATGTGTAATTAATTTAAATTACTAATTAGCATTTAAATAGCAACCATAAGTCTATGATGACGTCACACCATAAGAGCTGCTTCATAAGAATCACCTTTGACGAGCCATCGTTCACATGAGTACCAACAAAATCCCCTCCCCCTATAGTACAGACTGACTTTCTTCAGTTGGCGGGAAAAAATTAATTTAATTTGTTTTTTTGTTTTTTTCGTTACTTTACGTTCGTTCGTGATTGTTATATTAAAGGCTGGTTTTATATATATATATATATATATATATATATATATATATATATATATATATATATATATATATATATATATATATATATATATATATATATATATATATATATATATATAAAGCCGAAAAACGAACACGGCGCCTTCGCACGGTGTTTATGCGAAAGGCGCCAAAGCGAGACAGTGAAACAAACAGCGACAAGGTGTTGTCATTATTAGCATATTTGCTTAATTCTAGGGAGATATAAGTAAAAATACGAATATTAAAAAAACGATATCTTTTTTATTTTCAGAAATAAATTCACTTTAATGTTTGAGTAAATATTTGAATAAAGTCACTTTACAAATTCCACCATGAGGACTAATGCAATAGATAGATTTCTAATGAAATCTACCTAAAAACCGATAAAAATATAAATCAATAAATTACAAACCTTTTGTATATAAACTTCAATATACTTTTGTAAGATGTTGAGAAAGGTAGAGAGCAATGTCGAATACAAATTCAAATTGATCACATACAATTAATAACTATCGGTAATTAATCAGATAACTGAGTGAACGTAGGCTCATCAAGTGTGATTCTTATGAAGCGGCTCTTATGATTTAACGTCATCATAGTCTTATGACGGCTATTCAAATAGTAATTAGTAATTTCAGTTAATTGTGCATAAATAAAAGCTACTTCTGCCAAATCAAATTGACGAATATCGAAAGAACTGATTGGGAGCAATTTATTGAGTTAATAAAATATAGAAAAAAGCATTAATGTGCTAAGATATACCATTTTTGTAATTTTGATTGCAAATATTTAATTAAATAATTATCTAATCACTGCAGCAATTATGGATCCTGATAGAGCATTGATCAGCAATTTTTTAATATTTGGTTTAATAAATTTGATTGAATTTCCACGCTAACTTAATTCCAATTGGCGAACAGTGTTCCCGTTACACGTTAGTAGTCAATACCGTAGTGTGCTAGACAAATATAGTTTATAGTCCATAACGCGCTATCATAAAATAGCTATCATAAAACAATACTAGTCACATCACTTTATCTATTTTTAAATACTAGCGATTACCTAGTCAATGAAATTCGACCATAGACTAAACAATTAAATATCTTTTAAGTTTGACTTTAGGCGTAAACATAATAGTCAACAGAGCTTAGGCATAAACCATGAAGTATTAGTAAAGGTGGAGCTAGCACTCGTTTTAATCACTTGAAACAAATACCTACATTACATCTCATTCTATGAGGTCTTGCCATCTCTTTTTATACAGCTGTGTTAGAAAGAGAGGATAAGACCTCAGAGGATGACAGCAGTATTAAAAGATGTGTTTCATGTAGACATTAGAAATGTTGCCTCCAGATATAATACAGCTCCATGGCATAAACGTAATGTATATTATCATGTATGTCAAATAAAATTACGGTGTGTAATGTTTATTTATATTAATCCATATTAATATTATAAATGTGAAAGTTTTGATGTTTGGATGGATGGATGGACGTTTGTTACTCAATTACGCCAAAACTACTTAACGGATTTAGATGAAATTGGTACACAGATAAATGATGACCTAGCATAGAACTTTACCTTTACCTAAAACCATTCTAATGGAGTGGGCTGCACGATGCAGCTAGTTTAATGTATTTTTGATGTATATTATTTAAAATATTAGGTTTTTGCACTCCTTTTTCACTGCCAAGCTTTAACTGTGCCTAATTTAATACTTCTCCGTTCGAGTAATTGCATTAAAAAAAGGTTACAATGTTTTTACTTCACGTATTTAAAATATAGAAATATATATTAGGTTAGAAATAGGTAAAATTGGTACCAAAACCTGGGCGAGACGTATGACAACTCTACCACCCAGTTACCTAGTCATGATCTAAGTGATAATTATTTGCCTTTTCTCTCCTATTACGAGATGTCTAGCAGTAAGGCAGTCTATATATTCTTCGAACTGGTTCCCGGATCATCACGAGGAATATTTTTATATGTTTGCTGTTCTACGCAAAGACTTCTATACGTATCGACAAGGAATGCGCAACAACACTTGTGTTCCACTAAAGTATAGCCCATGGCCTGCACTCACTTCAGAGCTTTTTGAATGAAACGCTTACGCATTTAGCAATGAAATTCACGGCGGTTACGACCATTTGGTCGCGAATATATATTATAATCTATGATACGCTGCAGCGCTGCTTAATTTTAACTTTGGTTGGACGATTTATTGTGCGTTCAGCGCTGCAGGGAGTGTTAACGAAATGGAACTAGTACGTTAAAATCAGTCATTTGCAGTTACTAACGATCGCCTGTGACCGAAACTCGACCATAGCTAAACAATAAAATCTTTATTAAAAAGATGCCAACCTTTTCCTTTCACAGACTTCTACGAGCATATATATACTAGGTGACCCGGCAAACATTGTTTGGCCATATAAATTATTGAATTAAAAAATAGGGGTTGATGGTTGAAGAGTGAAAATTTGGAGTTGTACGTATTTTTAATGCCACATTATAAAAAAATAAATAAAAATAAAAGATGTAGTCCAATGATGTAGTCCAGTCCAGTCCATGTATTTTTTTGGGGTCGACAACCCTTATCACTTAGGGGTATGAAAAGTAGATAGTAGCTGATTTTCAGACCTACTGAATATGCATATAAAATTTCATAAAAATCGGTTAAGCCGTTTCGTAGGAGTACGGGAACGAACATTGTGACACGAGAATTTTATATATAAGAAAATGAATATTTGTCTGTATATCCTTTATAGAATCGTAAACTATGCATTTGATCATGTAGTGATCTTTAGCAAATTGTTGTGCATGAGCCCACGAAGTTTTCTGACTTGTTTTTAGTTGGTGGCGTAGCAACGCGCTCAGGGTAGAGCTAATATTAATATACTAGCTGTTGTCCGCGACTTCGTCCGCGCGGACTTTGTTTACTCCGCTCCTACTGGTCATAGTAAGATGTTATATAGCCTATAACCTTCCTCGATAAACAAGTTATCCAACTCAAAAATAATTATTCAAATCGGTTTAGCAGTTTTCAAGATTACCGCGTGCAACCAAATAAACTCTACAATTTTATAATATCATTAGTAATCTATATACATATAATAAATCGTAGGAAAGTCAAAACTGTACATTGAATATTTTTTTAAAAGAATACTTGGGGCGTCGCACAGTATTTCGCCTAGAACATGCTAGGTGGACAAAATTCATGTTATCATTTCCAGGAAATCTTAATTGCAAAACGTAAACAACACCCCTAATCTCCAGATTCCAAGAATCGGTTGTTTGTCAAATGCTTAACTGATAAGGAATAGTGGTTAGAAGTCAGGTATTGAGTTTAATGAAATCGTTACAGTCAATCAGTTGCAGTTTAGTGACACTTTCGTACACATCCATAGTGGCTTATAGTTAATATTTTGAGT
This sequence comes from Apodemia mormo, assembly GCA_036924255.1. NCBI lineage: Eukaryota > Metazoa > Arthropoda > Insecta > Lepidoptera > Riodinidae > Apodemia > Apodemia mormo. The sequence continues at coordinate 41,424,362 of JAUPFN010000001.1, read as the reverse complement.
GTTTGTGATGGATATCAACACGGAGGGTAAGTCCTATTATTTAAAAAACCTTTTTTAAAATCTGAATCTGTTCAAATGAATTTTAGGTATAATTTTAACATAGCTTATATATTTTAACGTATTTTTTTTATGAAAGAATAGTTTTAAAGAGTTAATTTTGCAGACATTCACCTTTATCCGGGCTAGTTCTTTGATATATCATAGGAAATACTTTATTCTTCATAAAAATACACAAATTGTTTAGCACACTTCAGTACAACATATTCTTTTCTTTTTTTTTTCAGAACGCTTATACTCTATTTCTAGGGTAGAATTTTTTGAAGAGTGGTTGAAACCCACAAAAAATGAAAAGAACTCGGGTATATATGAGTACCTTTCTTCAAAATTTCACTTTGGTAACATTACTGAATGTAGCCAAAAAGAAATAAAGTTGAAGATATCCAACTTTTCCAATAAAATTGGTGTCAAATGGTTGGCTTCAGGAAAATCGAAGGAGCGTTTTTTAATTAAAAATAAGACCTGGCTGGATGAAGAAGATATACAGTTTACTGTGAGTTCTTTTGAGCCACAACCATCAACTTCGAGTGAGGCTGTGATTTCAGCAGGAAGGCCTCGCAAAGAATTCGAAGAATCGTCGTTTAAAACCAAAAAACGTCGAGTCGTGGATCTCGTAGAATCGCGAAGTGTCAGTGAATTGGTGACAGCTGCCGAAATTGCTGCGCGTTCAGCAGGACAACGGAAAATTGCCAGCGTAATTAGAGACATTAGTGAAAGCTCAGTTATTAATGTTAAGTCTAAGGATACCAGTAATGTTAATCCTAGGCAGTTAAGTAGTGACGAAGCGTTAGCTTACTATATAGATTCTAAGTCAACAACACATGCGTACAAACAAACAAGAAAGTGGTCTATGAAGGCAGGACATAATGTGTTTCCATCATATTATAGTTTGACAAAATCTAAACAGGCCTGTTATCCTGCACAGGAGCACATTGCTGTAACAGAAACACGTGCTGAAATAAATTTGCAAGCATTATTAAACAAAACAGTGGAACGTTTAGTATTAGCACAGCATGAAGTTATCAGCAGTGTCCTCGCAACAAGTTCGTCTTTTACACTTGTAAGTAAATGGGGATGTGATGGAAGTTCTGGGCACAGCACATACAAACAGAGATTTGAGAACACTGAAGATACGGACGAATTTCTTTTCGTATTTTCTTTAGTTCCCCTTAGATTATATGATGGGGCCAAAATTGTTTGGCAAAATCCTCGGTCTTCATCAACATTGTATTGTCGCCCAATCAAATTAATATTTGCTAAAGAAACGAATGACTTCACGTTAACGGAGACAAATAGATTGTTGGAAGAAGTTAACGCTCTTCTTCCAACACGTATCGACTTTGGTGATTCTCAAATCTCTGTGAAACACGAACTTTTGCTGACAATGACAGACGGAAAGGTATGCAACGCTTTAACGGAAACTCGTTCAACTCAAAAGTGTTTCATCTGTGGCGCCACCCCCAAGACGATGAATGATAAACCCGCGAACTTCAACAGCAACCAAGATCATTTTGGCTTTGGTTTATCTACACTTCATGCTTGGATTCGTTGCTTCGAATGCCTTTTACATATCAGCTACAAGTTGAATATTAAGAAATGGCAGGCTAGAAGCAACGAAGACAAAGCAGATATCAAGGTTCGTTCCGACGAAATTAAGTTAAAATTTAAGAACGAGATGGGACTTATTGTAGATAAACCAAAGCCAGGATTTGGTTCTTCAAACGATGGAAACACGGCTCGTCGGTTTTTTAAGAATGCTGAGATGAGTGCTCAGATCACGGGATTGGATGTTGAAATCATCAAACAGTTCGATGTAATATTGAGGACTTTGTCTTCTGGATTCGAGATAAACTTAGTTGAATTTAATAAATTTTGTCTTGAAACCAGAAGACATTATCTAAGTCTCTATTCGTGGTACTGTATGCCTGCTACTGTATATAAAATATTAATTCATAGTACAGAGGTCATCAAAGCTGCATTGCTTCCAATTGGGCAGCTTTCCGAAGAGGCTCAGGAAGCACGTAATAAAGATTGCCGCAGATTTAGGGAGTACAACACCCGCAAGTGCTCGCGTGTTGCCACGAACAGAGACTTGCTGTCAATGTTGGTTATAACATCTGATCCCTTGATCAATAGCCTTCGAGAGATTCCCCAAAAAAAGCCGGAAAAAATATGTTCAGAGGTTTTAAAGTTAATTTTAAGCCCTAGTATAGTAGAATCAAGACTGGAAACGTCATCATATTATCGCACAGTTCCACAAAATGATGACGATTACACAGTAAACGATTCATCAGAAGACTCTGATGATGATTATTAGGTTACGTTATGAAATATTATCTTTGCTGCTTAGTTTTAGTTTTCATGCATATATTTTCTTTTATTGTAAATAAACCTATGATTGTTTTGTTACTATTTGTAATTTTATGTATTTAGATTTATATTGTACATACCTCTTGATACTTATTCGATCTGAACTGCATGCAATTTACAGCATTCATAGTACTCGCTAAGTTAATTGTTGCTCATATATTATTTTTGAAAATATTTTTTTGCTATCATAATTTTTTTCGTTTTTTATTACAAAAACATGACTACCCATATTTGAAATAAGTAAGAGCATCGTTATATAACATAAAATAATATTGTCCACCTAGCATGTTCCACGCGATACACTGTGCGTCGTCTACAATCGATATCGAAGCCAAAAATATAGTTATTAGAATTTTTGTCTGTTTGTCTGTATGTGTGTCCGGGGTAAACTCAAAAAGTACTGCATGGATTTACTTCAAATTTTACTTGAATATTACTGATAAGTCGGGTCAATATATAGGCTACATATTATCACGCTGTCACCTACGGTGGAGATGCTGTTCGGAGTAAACGAAGTCCGCGCGGACGAAGTCGCTGGCAACAGCTAGTAAGTAATAAGTATAGATACATAATTCCAATTCGCATAATTCCAACGAAGTCGCTGACAACAGCTAGTAAGTAATAAGTATAGATACATAATTCCAATTATTTGAATTTTAGAGAAGGTCATTTTACCAATATGATCCTCGAGAGTTATCCACGATACTCGGCGCGCCAGGAGAACCTAGTCATTTACCAGAAGCAGAGCCGATATTACCTGGCCATACTCTTCTCAGACCAGTTTTGGGAATGCTGAAGTCTTCTGTCAAATTCCCGCATAAGGATTGGGAAGAAGGCTCTGGAGTTTATGGGAATATAGAAAATTTGGGTGAAACGTAAGAATTTATTTAGTTTTTGTTAATATGCCCGTACATACTTATGTTGTGTATCATAGAATAGCCAATATCTTCAAGAGAAGAGTGAACAGGTACCTTCTAGGAAAGCGCGTTCCATCTTAGGCCGCATCTTAGCTTACCATCAGGCGAGATCGAGGTCAAGCGCTTCCCTATCGGTAATAAAAAAAAATAACAATCATCGTCTTTAAACGTTTTTAAATTATGCGTTGGTTTAAATAGTGCGTTGATATCCATGTGGCGAGATGTTAATGCCAAATGCATAAGTTTTCGGCTACGTCTAAGCAATCAAACTAGAAGAACACGACATTTACAAGTACCTACCTAGTAGGGATGGGTAAGACGGTGATACCAAACCCGATCGAAAAAGAATTGTACCAAGTCAGTAGTCACGACGTTAGATTAACCTTTTCTTGTCTTTTAATGAGATTTTTTTTATATCATAAGATAGCAAACAAGCAGATAGCTCTCTTGATAGTAAGAGCAAACATCGACTATAGACACCAGATGTTAGTGATGCTTTGCTATCCGTGTGGTGGGATGGCAATGCCACATACATAAGTCTACTGGCTACCTTACCCTGCAAACCGAAACATGACAATGACAAGCACTGATGCTACAGCAGCAGGAATAGGTAAGCTCGGACCAACACAGGGAAAAATCTGTTAATCTATTCTTTGAAAAGATTAACATCAATCAATCAAGAAATTTTGCAAATATCTCACCCTCCAGGAATATGATACTAATATTTTAAGGACTAAATAGGTAAAATTAGTACCACAATTGGACGTGACACATCATCATAGAATACTACTAGCCGAGTTGTTATCCTTTACATCTACCTGGTAAAAAATGGTTAAATCTTTTCGTCAAAAGAAGTCCTGTCCCGACTTCTTTTGACGAGTACAAAAAAATTACCTGTAAATAATTTAAGCGCAGTTAATTACTACTGACTTCCAATCCTCTGTAAATCTGAAACCCTGAATTACATTTACATCAAATTTAAATGAGCCCAAACTGTAATTATAACTTCCCAAAAAAATCGTATCTTTCGTTTAATAACGAAGTACTGAAGTGACAAACGTAAACAAAATAGTATAACCAATTGAATACCCCTTTTGGATTTACTTTGGCAAATACTTTGAATTTATCAAAAAAGAGAAGTTACCTTTCTCTTTTTTGGGAAATTGCTTGAAAGAATAAAATAAATATCACCACGCTGGTTTTTTCGCAAACCGAACGTCAATACACGTCGCGAGTCTAATTAACTAAGACTGGCATAAGGAGAACCATTTGCTTATTTACTTTCTTATGATACTTTTTTTTTCGGAATGTCTCAATTGCTGTTAGCCTTAAGGGCTGTTACAGCTTCACCGGTCGCGGGGGCGAGCAGAGTGCTCAGCCAGAATTTAAAGGTGTAGGGCTGTACGCCCTCCGCCCTAAGGGTGTCTCCTGTGAGACCGAACCTCGGCTTAGGGTGGGGTCGTGATTTGCTCTCATGATACAAAAAAAATGTCTAGACGCCCATATCCCTGAAGCGGTAGGCAGAGGTACAACAAGTGCACCCACGATTAGCCGAAGATACTTGGTCCCACAAATGTGATAGGTGGCAAGCCTATCGCCAACCGGGCACTTTCCAATCCCGGGCAACTTTGTGTTTCTCAGACAACTGAAAAAACACTTTTTTTTTAATATGACCAAACAAAATTGCCGGAATAGTATTATATTAAAGTAATATTCGTTATTGATATTGGGTTCATGGGTAATATTTTTGTCTAAGCTTAGTAGGGCTACTTAGTATTCACAAATATAAGAGAGTTATTGATTTTATCTACGCTAAAGGAAAAATACTAATATTTTTCATGTTGGCTATGGCTCTACTGATGAAAAAATATAACCATCGTCTATAGACGCCACAGATACTGGTCGTGCGTTGCTGTCCGTGTGGCGAGGTGTTATTGCAATTTACAGAAGTCTATCGGTAACTTTACTCTCCAGAACCGAAGACGACAATTGGCGTTATTGCTTCAGGTACAAATAAGGCACTATAATTGATTTTCTGGAATCTTAATAGCTTAATTTCTGGGCTAGGAATCATAATAGACTGTAGTAGTTGTTATAAACTTATCATATTAAAGGCTTAATGGAAGAAAAAAGGCTCAATAGGAGCTCTAAAATGTTCATAAAATAAATATAAATAACTTTCTCTTGTGAATTAACCAATGTTAAATTAACTTTCTTTAATAGTCTCGAAAGGCAAATACTTTTACGGCTACTTGCTAAGTTATTTTATAACTTAGAAAAAGTTTTCGTATATTAAACAGATGTTTACGTTATGAACTTAAAAGGTTTTTAGTGTTAATAGCTAATTAGAAATAGCCCTTTTTTCATTTCAAAATGTAAACTAAAAGAATTGCAATGCCACTATATTGCATCGGGTAGATTTATGTAAATTTACTTTATTATAAATTTTATATCGCATATTGTATACATATTCTTTAATACGAAAAAGAAGAATTAAAGACTCCAATAAGCTAAAAAACTGTTGGACAACCTTAAAAGCTGGGAATCCTAATTAAGATTTCAATATTATACAATTGTGAAGAAATGACCAGCAAAAATTCTTAAATGGCGAGCCCTGCAAAAACTATTGCAATTGAACAAAATTGTTTGCTACAGTTTAGACAACTCATCAATATCTAGAAAAAAGTTTGCGATACCATGTCTCTTTTTTCAGTTTTAAATTTCAATAATTATAGATATATTTTATAATTTAAGGTGTGGTGATATAATTCTTTAAGGTCAGAGAGAAACGTTACTACATTGATAACGTTTTGTTACTTGATTTCTTATAAAAGACCTGCTATTACATAAATTGACATTTACCAGACAGACAAAATTTACATCGCCCATAATTAACGTCATAATGTATTGTCAGTGTTTACTATACGCAATTTTCATCAAGATCGATCAAACCGTTCTTGAGTTATAGCCAGTAGCGGCGTTAGGGTAGGGCGCGGTTGGGCGACGGCCCAGGGGCGCCGGATAAAAAAGGGCGCCTCTTTACAATTCTTTATGAAATTATAAAGAACCACGGGCGCCCCTTTATACCTCGCTCATTAAGCAAGGTCTACTTGTAAGTTTCCCAAAATTTATGCTGTTCAATTTTATTAAAGATCGCAACTTACAAGAACTGTATCCAAATGTATGGATAACATTGCGAATAATATTGACTATATCTGTAACGGTTGTTAGTGGGGAAAGAAGTTTTTCCAAGTTGAAACGAATAAAAATATATCTGCGATCTAAAATCTTTCAATCTAGATCAACAAACGTAGCAACTTTGTCAATCGAAAACTATATTACAGAAAACATAGACTAAATGCCTAATAAAAGAGTTCGCTGAGAGAAAAGATAGAAAAGTGAAATTTCATTAGTTTTTTAAATGAATGTTTTTTTTTTATATGGATAGTTATTTCATTGCACCCCTTGCCATTTTTCGTATGAAATTGAATTGCAGTTAGGGGGCACCAAAGGAATCTCGCCCAGGGCGCTGGTAGTGCTAAAACCGGCACTGGTTATAACAAGATATATATACAGATAAACAGACAAAATAATTATACGATAAATTGCGCTATTACATGTTCTCTCTGTATATCAATTTTTATAAAGATTGGTTAAGCCGTTCTTAAGTTATACCGGGACAAAGGGACATATATATATAGACAAATTGTATTGTTTATAATTTAAGGTCTCAATTCCACTATGTTAGGATCTAATCTGTCGGAATAACGAATTAAATGGATACGCCCTTCAATACAATTTCTTAATTTGTCAGTGTAGCTAGCAATTACACACAGAAGTACAGAGTTTATACTACTTACCGATGAAATAAAATCACTTCAAGAGTAATTTATAAACCTTGTCATTTTATTAGGTACGCCAAAACAGTACAAAGTGGTTTATTTCTATGTTTTCGCAATACAATATAATCTACAAACGTATGAAATTTTTGACAATGATGGGAGCGTTTGCTCATATGCGCGACGACACGTTTCCTTCCCAATGGCGTGTCTATTAGTATTTATATGGTCTGTAGTTGGATACTAAGGACAATCCTCAAAAATTGTGTTGAAAAATCCCATAATATAATTTTAATAAAATAGTTTATTAATTAGAGTTCCAGAGGTATTTGAAATTCCAGAAAGACATCGTTTACAAAAAGTATAACCACGCCCGGTTTCCTTACAAGGCAGGCAGAGTAAACCGAACTTTATAGACTTTCTAGTTCAACACCATTCACCAGTTTGTCGGTTGGCGAGATGAGTGGTGATCCCCATCGTATCTATACATATAATAAAATCGTAGGAAAGTCAAAACTGTACATTGAATATATTTTTTAAATAATACTTGGGGCGTGATTTACAATCGATATCGAAGCCAAAAATATAGTTTTTAGAATTATTGTCTGTTTATCTGTTTGTCTGTATGTCTGTTTGTCTGTTTGTCTGTTTGTCTGTTTGTCTGTATGTATGTCCGGGGTAAACTCAAAAAGTACTGCATGGATTTACTTCAAATTTTGCATGAATATTACTAACAGGCCGGGTCAAATATAGGCTACATATTATCACGCTGTCATCTACGGGAGAGGAGCTGTGCGGAGTAAACGAAGTCCGCGTGGACGAAGTCGCTGGCAACAGCTAGTACAACTATAAAATTATTTGGTTTTTATTTTAGATATGGTCGCAATGAAAGAATTCTTTATTCTGGTTTTCGGCGATCCCCTACTGATTACTTGATGGTGAGTATCTTATTGTGTCTTTCCCTTAAAGCGCAAATTATCAAATTAAGGATATCTTCACGAACGTATCCCCGAAGAGGTAGGCAGAGGTACAACAAGTGCACCCACGATTAGCCGAAGATACTTGGTCCCACAATGTGATAGGTGGCAAGCCTATCGCCAACCGGGCACTTTCCAATCCCGGGCAACTTTGTGTTTCTCAGAAAACTGAAATTAATGAAAAAAAAACACTTTTTTTTAATATGACCAAACAAAATTGCCGGAATAGTATTATATTAAAGTAATATTCGTTATTGATATTGGGTTCATGGGTAATATTTTTGTCTAAGCTTAGTAGGGCTTCTTAGTATTCACAAATATAAGAGAGTTATTGATTTTATCTACGCTAAAGTAAAAATACTAATATTTTTTATGTTGGCTATGGCTCTACTGATGAAAAAATATAACCATCGTCTATAGACGCCACAGATACTGGTCGTGCGTTGCTGTCCGTGTGGCGAGGTGTTATCGCCACCGCCTATCGCCAACCGGGCACTTTCCAATCCCGGGGAAAGTTGCTTTTAACAGAAAACTAAAAAAACACATTTTTAAATTGCCCGACCCAGGAGCCGAACCCGAGACCTCATGTGGTCAACTCCGACACCGGACCACTAGACCCCAGAGGAGACTTTCCAGTCCCGGGGAAAGTTGCTTTTAACAGAAAACTAAAAAAACTTTTGAATTGCCTGACTCGGACATAGAACCCAGGACCCCATGTGATCTACACCGACACCAGACCACTAGACCACAGAGGATAAATTAAAGACTATTTATAAACACCACCTTGTATTTTTTATTATATCTGCAGTCATTGGAGATGATGGGCAACGTAATGGAAAGCAGTCACCGTTGGCCATGGACATCTTAGACACTAAAAGTTGGTGCACTGCTATCCGTGCGGCGGGATGGCAGTGTCACATGCATAAGTCTCCCGGCTACCTTAACCTATAAACCGGAACATGACAGTGACAAGCATTGACGCTATTGAGGCAGGAATAGGTAAGGTGATGGGTGGTGCCAAATACCCGAGCGAGACGTTGCGGAACTCTATCACCTAGTAGTCACGATGGTGGTGATACGTATAGCCAATCCTTTACGTATAGCTTTAACGACCTGTCTGAAAGAACGGCAAGTGGTCTATTCTTCAGAGAAGCGCGGCCCAACACGGGAGATATCGATTTTGTCCATGCTAAAGTGAAAATTGGTATTGTTTCTAGTATTCTATATTTCTTTTCTGGTTAAAGAATCTTAAAGGGCTTTAGTAGTTGTTATAAACTTATAAAGACTCTCATCTAAAATAAATAGAAATAATTTCCGTTCGTTAATTAAGCAATAATAATTTAAGTTGCACTAATAGTCTTCAAAGTTAAATACGTTTACGGATAGCTGGGTTCATTTATTTTATAACTTCGAACAAAGTTTTCGAATATTGAACAAAGTCTGCCTAGAACTCGTCATGTAATTAAAAGTTTTTTTAGTGCTTTTAACTAATTAGAAATAGCATTTTCATTCGATTTCAAAACGTAAATCAAAATAGAACAATAAGAGCTAGCGATAGTTATAGAAAATAAAAAGTTATCAAGCAAATGGTTGCCTTGATGGAAAGTGATAACCAAAGCATATAAACACCAAAGGTGTTAAAAGTATGTTACTATCCGCATAACAGACTAGTAATTAACATACATTAGTTTTCCAGCTACCTCCATACTTCAGGTCTTATTGCGGTAGTCCTAAATAGAGTAGTGATATCCTTAATAGCCTTTTACGAGATGCCTAGCAGTAAGCCAATTGATTCATTCTTCAACGTGATACTCAAATAAACACAGGGTTGTTAATATCCTTAATTCCTGTTAAACAATTTTCATAATCTTTCAGATTGTGCCATCATCTAATGCTCATGCTGATAAACCAAAGTAAGCAATAATTATAAGTACTAAGATATAATTTAAATGCATAAATGGACTTTTTTCGCCTCTTTGTTCTAGTGGAACGGTGTGGGTGTTGACCACATAAGTTCCCGGGTTCGATTCCCGGGTCTGTCAATTCCAAATCCGTTTTTTCAGTTTTCTGGTCAAAACAACACTACCTGAGATAGGATAAGTGCCCGGTTGGCGATAGGTTTGCCTTCTTATCTAAAGGCTAATCGTGGGTGCACTTGTACATTTGTCTACCTCTTTGGGGATACCGACGTAAAGATACCATTTTTTTATTTAATTTTAATTCCATAAGATAGCAAACAAGCATGGTACATGTCCAATTAAAGTGATTTGTAATGAATATAAAATTTTATTCTATTCTTGTGTTCTCCCCATAAACGGGGAAACATTCTCAGACGTCGGCGACTTTTTACGTACCTACTTTTATTTAAATATGTTATTGTTATTGTTTACGATTCTTGTAAATGTAAAATATAAATTTTGTTAAATTTTAAAACTTAAGTGAAAGATAGTATAATAGGTATAAGGTATGTAATGTAATGTACAAATGACCTACCTACCTACGAAATAAAGAATATTTGAATTTGAATTTAAATTTTGATGATAAGAGATGACCACCGCCTATAAATACTGTTCTTTATAAACATTGCTGGAAAGATTACACGAATTAATGTTATCCTGAGAAAACAAATTATTTGCTTGCTATATAGGTGCTGGTTAACGATAATAATAGATTTTTTACCCCATAGAGTAACCAGCAATTAGATGACTCTGCTGATGGAAACAAAATAATCGGCTATAGACTTCAAAGCAACAACTCATGAGTTATGATTTAATGAACTTTTTCAATAAAGTAATTTTTGCTTACAGATTCGACGTAGTATCGTTAGTTTTGGACTTGGTAAGAGACATTCAATTTTGCTTCCGCCGTGTTGGTCCGAAATCATCCTGGAAGAAACGACCATCTGCCATTCTGATAGAGAGTTTGTAAATGGCAAACGATTAGCATTACGTGTCACTGCCATCAGATGGTAGGGTTCCGCAGCGTCTCATCCTTTAGGGGTTAAGTTTTGAAAATAAAAAAGGCTATGTTTGACCCCGGTCTTCAACTATTTTTTGCACAAATTTAAGAAAAGTTCTACAACGGTTTGCCTAGTTTTGGTACCACTAACTCACCTATTCCTGTTGCAAATATATTGGTGCTTGTCACTGTCGTGTTCCAGTTTACAACTTAAACTAGCCGGTGAATACATATGGGATTATCATTCCTCAACGAGAAGAATAACACACAAATAACATCTATGATATCTATAGGCGATGGTTTTCCATTAGAACAGACAGCAGTTTGCAGCACAAATATTAGTAGGATTGGTGTAGAGCGTGAAACGTGTAGCCGCTCGTACGAGCAAATGTTTATAGATTTATTATATTGTACAAAACTAGGACCTCAAAATGTGGAAATCTGGTGAAAATTCGATTTTGAAAAATTGGGGCAAAATCAGTAACTTCCTTATCTATATACGCAGCGGGAAGTTAAAAAATAGAAACATGCCATGTTGTGCTATTTTATCGGAAGTCAAGGCTTAAAAAAACCCCCTGAAGTGATTTTATTTCATCGGAAGTTCTTTCTGTAATATATAGTAATTATAAATCTGTATATCTGAGTGTAAATGTAATGCTTTTTCGAAATGGCTTGACTCTTAGGAATTACGCAGAGATGTAGGTTCGCTCTGCATCTTTTATCGCAACTATCATGGAGTGTTCCAACGAGTTGTTTGGATTAATTCTTTCTGCTGAATTTTTACCATCGGACTTGACGTCAAAATTTGAAGTTCTATTCTCACCATCTCGATATCTGGAAATCCACAACCATGTGGTTCTCTCGGCATTTTTTACCTCGCACTAGTCTTTAGTGGCATTAATTACCGGCAGGCGTTTTTCCGAACAGCTAAGACTTGGGAATCTTCAGGAAAAGAGTTCACTTATTTTCAAAAGTTTGGCAATGAAACTGCAAGACCTCTGGTATTGCAGATGTCTATGAGCGGCGGTGATCACTTAACATTAGTTGCACTTCCTGCTCGTTTGCCCCCTCTTCCATAAAAAATCTACTCTGACAACCTAAGAAATTGCCTGGGAAGACGTATCCTGTTTAATCCGTGTGCGATTTTATGAAATAAAAAATATATAAGCCTGTTGATCCTAAAGGCCACCCCTAAAACTTCCCGGTAAATTGAAGTATTTTAAGCTGAAAAAAGCAAAAACTATACCCACGCATAGATGTTTGAGCTCTAAGAATTCAAAAAAAAAAATTTGTAAAATTGAAAGTGTTATTTTCGAAAAGATGTATATTTTTATAATGATGACCACTTTTGATATTTTTTTGGATTGAATTTTTCATCAACGAGAACTCCTGAACGTATAAACCGATTTTGAAACAAATTAAGGCATTGGATGCAGTTTTAAGGAATACAGCTGGTTAGTTTTTTATTCAATTGGTACGTTAATCTGGAAGTCATTTAAGGCATCAAAACATATTGTTTCGCTGAAAATTTTTATGTGTTTTATTTTTAAATTTCTCAAAATCTCCTTGGCTTAATCGGTTTAGATTTTCGGGAAGTTTAAGTGAAGGGGAACACAATCGAATGTCATCAACCGCGTTTCGATCGGTCAAACCATTCAAAAGTTATGAGATGTTAAAATGAACACACACATACACGTATACATATATACAGACGTTATTGTTAAAAATAGTAGGAAAAGGTTTTTAGAATCTCAAAACGTGGACATCTGGCAAAAACTCGATTTTCGAAAATCGGTGCAAAATCAGGAACTTCCGTATCTACATACGCAGCGGGAAGTTAAAAAATCCCGAAGTACCTGCTGCAAATTTTTTTCTAGTTTGAATAATAAGCAAGCCAACGAAAACTATGCGATTGCTAATCATTGGTACACTGGTAGTTCTTCTGCCTTCTCCTCCAAAACACGGGCGTAATAATACTTATTAACTATTAATTGTTAAGAAATCCAACAACATGAATTCTACTTACAGAGATCTGTGATCTACTACTACATTTCTCATGGTCTAGTGATGTCAACCATTCACGTGGTCAACATTGACGCCGACCACACCAAAAATGTTCTGATAAAAACAATGTTGCCCGGGAAATGATAAATGCCCGGTTGGCGAAAGGCATCACATTATGGGACTAAGTACCTTTGGTTAATCATCGGTGCACTGGTTGTACCTCTGCATAACTTTTCGGGGATACGGGATTGAAGATACTTTTTTAATTTATATTTAGTAGTATTAAATCGTTTTTTCCATAAATCTATAGGACAATAAGATGTTAGCCGAAAAGAAAATACGGAATGCTTACGACAACATGAAAACTTTTGGAAATCAGTAGGTATTACTTATTTTAATAGAATAATACTATTACCTCATGTTGGTTTAGGCTCCTTTTGAAAAATACCATTTGCCGTCCTGCCAGACAATTCGTAACAGGCGAACAATTGGTTATACAAGTTACTAACATCGTGGTTACTAGGTATAAAAATTCTGCATTATCTCGCACGGGTCTGGTACCACCGCCTTACCTATTCTTGCGGAAACAGCATATAGTGCTTTTTATGGTCGTGTTCCGGCTTGGAAGGTAAGGTAGTTGTAGTTGGTAAACTCATCCATATGGCATCAAAACCTCGCATCAAGGATAGCAACGCACCGTTAACATATTTGGTGGCTATAGGCGATGGCTCCAGGAGAGTCATCTGCTTAATTGCTATATTATGACATAAAATATATGATATAAAAATAAAATAAAAAGATACTATCCTGTTCCAGTTTGGAGAGTAAGGTAACTGGTAAGCTTATGCATGTGTATTTACCATTATACATGGGTACCAACGCACCACTAACATCTTTGATATATTATAAGCACTGGCTATCTTTTTCCGTCAAGAAAACCATTTGCATGTTTGCTATTTTATGAAAAAATATATTTGTTTACACATGTACACACATAAGAAATTATCTACATATATAAAAATCAATTGCTGCTCGTTAGTCTCGCTAAAACTCGAGAACGGCTGAACCGATTTGGCTAATTTTTGTTTTCAAATTAATTTTTGAAGTCCAGGGAAGGTTTAAGAGGTGAGAAAATATAGAGAAAAAAAGTAGGTAGTTAAAAAGGCAAAATAACGATTGCCGGGTCAGCTAGTACTTTATGAATTTATAATAATTAACCGATTTTTCCGGGTTTTTAATAATTTTATCATCATTTAAAATTATTAAAAACCTTTTGTAGAGAAAAATAAAGAAAAATAAAAAAAGTTATATTATAGCACATTAACTAGTTAAATAAATTCTATTTAAATATCGTAAAATAATTATTTGTACATAATTACAAAATGGACGAACTTTTTTGAAAAACTTAAAATGTCTAGTCAACATTTTAAGTTTTTCAAAAAAGTTTGTCCATTTTTTCATGATGTTGGTTTTTCGAGACGGTGTGCGCGTGCATCGTAAAAAATACTATCATCATTTTCCCCTAAAGCGCCAAAAGAAGTGTAACTTCAAAAAAATTATTGTGTGTGTTTATCAAACATCTTTAGCGCTTTCACTTAAGTGAACTAGGCAACACATTTTTTTAAATAAATTGAAAATTTAATAAATTGATAAAACCGCCGTCTTTCTTTCCGGTGCCATCGCAAAGGTCACATAGAACAGCTCTCGGAGAATAGCAAATTTAATTAATTTTACCTTTTTAATAATGGATTTCCGCAAATTAACGCCTGAATCAATAAAATATCTGAAAATTTGCTTGTCGAAATTATTTAAAGCAAGCTTAACTTATTTTTGCAGAAACTTGGGCGCATTTTTTACAAGTTCTTTGAATAAAGTAAGTTTCATTTTAGAAATTACACATATTTTACAATTGATTCTTTACAATTTATGTAGTATCAAGAACCAAACATTCCATTCAGTTTTGGATTTTTTCTCACATTCCCCGTGTTGGTCCCGGGCTCCTTTGAAGAATAGGCTAACTGCCGTTCTGCCAGGCAGGTCGTAAAAGGCGACCAATTGGCTTTACGAGTCACTACCATCGTGGCTACTAGGTGGTAGAGTTCTGCATGGTCTCGCCCGGATCTGGTACCACTGCCTTACCTGTTCCTGCCGCAATAGCGTCACTGCTTGTTACTGTCGTGTTCCGGTTTGGAGGGTAAGGTAGCCGGTAAACTTATGCATGTGGCATTAGACCTCGCCACAAGAT
Organism: Apodemia mormo; assembly: GCA_036924255.1. NCBI lineage: Eukaryota > Metazoa > Arthropoda > Insecta > Lepidoptera > Riodinidae > Apodemia > Apodemia mormo. Next base: position 41,408,995 of record JAUPFN010000001.1, on the reverse strand, counting down.
AGCAACGCACCATTAACACCTTTGGTGTCTATAGGCGATGGTTGACTCTTTCCATCAGGAGACCCATCTGCTTGTTTGATATCTTATGATATAAAAAAACATTCATAATTTTTTTCTCACAGTTCCCTAATGATTTTGGGTTTTTGTGTACCACCGTCTTACCCTAATGCTGCAGTTGAATCACTGTTTGTCACTATGTATTCGGGTTTGGAGGGTAACGTAAAGTTATGCATGTGGCATTACCATCCCGCCACACAGAAAAGACGATGGTTTGTTTATTGGCATAAGGAGAACCATTTGCTTATTTACTTTCTTATGATACAAAAAAAATGTATTCACGCCCATATCCCCGAAGCGGTAGGCAGAGGTACAACAAGTGCACCCACGATTAGCCGAAGATACTTGGTCCCACAATGTGATAGGTGGCAAGCCTATCGCCAACCGGGCACTTTCCGATCCCGGGCAACTTTGTGTTTCTCAGAAAACTGAAAAAAAAAACACTTTTTTTATGTGTCCGACCTGGGAATCGAACCCGGGACCTCATGTGGTCAACGCCAACGCTGGACAACTAGACCACAGAGGCGACAAGATAAAAAAAAGCTTTTCATATAAATACGCCGATATCTATCAGATAAGATACCAGATACGACGTAATTCGTGCAGACGAATGTATTCGTGCAGGGCTAAATTTTAACAGCAACTTTAGGAGGTCGTTAAATTGTTTGTTCTTTTTTACCTTTACCTTCAATGCATTTTATTACAAAAGGTTATAAGAAAAAAAATGAATTCAGAGATATAGCTATACTTTCACCTAGTTCTGCAACGTTTTGACCGGTTTTGGTACCCGCTTTGAATAATCCTGTCGCAATAGCTTCGATGCTTAACGCCGTCGCGTTGTGGTTTGGAAGACAAAATAGTCGTAAGGATAAACTTATGTACGCAGTTCTGTATGTATGTTCCGGCTCTCTATGTAACTCCACCACGTGAATAGGAACGTACCATTTACATCTTTGATGGCAATAGGCGATACTTAACTGTAAAAGTAATAAATATAAAACTACCGCATATTTGGCAAAATTAATATTTGAGATAATTTAACCGTTAAGACAAAAATATAAAAAAAAAACTTTTTATCAACAGAATTTCTACAGGTGATTGTAAAAACGCAGTAGTAGATCAGAATTTAAAACGACCATACATAGTACGGGCAGATCAAATATCTAGTTAGAGGACATTTGTATCCTTCATCTATAACCTTACCGTCATCTATAAGATACCTTTGTGTATTGTACTGTATTGTATTGTATTGTATTGTATTGTATTGTATTGTATTGTATTGTATTGTATTGTATTGTATTGTATTGTATTGTATTGTATTGTATTGTATTGTATTGTATTGTATTGTATTGTATTGTATTGTATTGTATTGTATTGTATTGTATTGTATTGTATTGTATTGTATTGTATTGTATTGTATTGAAACAAAACAGTTGACGTCTGTTTTAAGGGAAGTCCTCTTTAGGAAGGATATATAATATTATTCAATTCGCCTGTCAGAAATGCAAGTCATCTGGACCAATTATCTCATTCATCTGATAATAATTAATTTGATTAGTAAAATGAGAAAGACCAACAATTATCTTATTTGCCGGCAATCTATTCATGGTTTGGCTAACCGCAAATCTTTTGTCTTACACTTCGCGCTACCTAATTCATTACGGTTAACTATAAGCAAATATTTAAATAGATTAAATCGACATAGAGAGAAATAGCTTCAGCATTATTAAGTATAAATAAAAAGGCATTGAACTTTTTATTTACGCTTAATAATGCTTTAGCTGATGATTCTAAAGATTAGCATTTAGATCCATATAAATAACAACTATTCACGAATAAATTAGAGCAGTCTGGATGTTCCAATAAACATCATGAATAAATACGACATTAACCCACCGATCGTAAAATATAGTTTCAGATCTCATTATCCATGATACTGATAGGAAAAGTTATGATATCATAACATGCAATTGTCACTGTGTTCTATTATTAGTAGTGGTTACCTAATTATTATTAAAATAAGCAAACGTAGTAAGATAAAACTTGCCAGGGTGTGCAAAATTCTTTGTGCTTGCCTTTTTATCGTCTTTCATCAGCATTGCTGTTTTGTGATGGGTTGTGATAAGCTTTGCATACACACATACACAACAGCATACACTCGTGACTCAGTATATTATCATTTAATAGAAACGCAAGTACCCTTTCTAGTAAGAGTCAATCTTGTGCACTAACGTATTGATTGTTCAACAAACGTTAAGTATTACGATAATATGGTTCGAAAATATGTTACCTGGAATATTTTCTGGGTATTTTGAAAATTGAATTTTTTATAGATTTTAATGTGCTATTACCAAATTTCAACTTAACCGTCATGTTGAAAAAATGGTGCCTGATAGCAGTTTTTCCATGATATTCCTTTTCCTACTCCTTTTGCGATTAAAACACACACATATACAGAAATAAATTCAAAAAATTTCCTACTATTATTATTGTCTTTTAAATTGTTTGTAAGATAAATGGCTTGTGAGTACGATCGCCGCAATTTTTCAGTGCGTGGTCGAAATTCGGAAAGAACACAATAAAATCTATGAAAATACCAATTTTCGAAATTTGCGGGAAGCTTCCCAGATAAAATACCAAATAATCAAAGTATTGCATGACTACTAGTATTCTAAGCTTTTTTCTTCTAAAACTGAACATCATATAAATAGCCGAGCTATGTTTTATATAATATGGTATAAAAGTTAACTTTATATAAATAAAATTAAACATAATGTGACTGAAACAGAATAATTTTTAATTTAATATCAAATGAAACTTGCCATAAGATAGCAACGCACAATTAACATCTTTGGTGTCTATAGGCGATGGTTGAATCTTTCCATCAGGAGACCCATCTGCTTGTTAGCTATCTTATAATATAAAAGTATAGTCGGGTTTGCTGATTGATTAAATAATATCATTTAAATTAAATCACAGAACATATTTAAAATTGCTACACTATGTGAACCTAATTCTACATAATAGCTAAAATACAATTAGGGAAGCCTGAATATTTGAAGGCTATATAATTTATTCAAATAAACGCTATTTCGTATTCAAATTGTATTACTTCTGGCAAGATTGTGTTTATGTAATTACTCTAACCATATCATATGATATGGTTAACTGAATTATAACTTTCAGATAACAAAATATAACATAAATGGTGGAGGGATAAATAACTAAAATTTAATTACGAGTATAATGTTTTTTTGATCTCAGAAACTAGCCATTTAATAGACAATATATATATATATATATATATATATACATACATATATATATATATATATATATATATATATATATATATATATATATATATATATATATATATATATATATATATAGATATAAATCAGAATAGTGGCGAGTCTGAAATTTGAAATTTTATTTCTTGCACCAAAATAATTCTGTCAATTATCTGAGGCGAGGGAAAAAGAAACACGTTGTCCCGATTGGCTAATCTAAAATCGGCGTTTTGTCTGACTTGTCTTTGACTGGATTGTTCGACACTAGTTGTTCCGGATTGTTATTAGATGTATTAGTCTGATGTGTTAACAGAATAATAAGTTTGTTGTTAGGTCTGTATTTTTTATACTTTTCATACTTAGTTTTTTTTATAAATTTCAAATTTCAAAGTTCAAATATCAAATTTCAAATTTTAAAAATTTCAATTAAATTTTTAAAATTTCAAATATTATCTGTTTTAAACTTTTTATAACATAGCATAGCAAACAAGAAGATGGCGCTCCTGATGGAATGAGAAACCATCGCCTATAGACACCATATTAAAGGTGCGTTGATATCCGTGTGGCGGAATGACAATGCTACATGCATAAGTCTACCGGCTACTTACCCTCCCATCAGGAAAACAGCAGTGACAAGCATTGACGCTATCGCGGCAGGAATAGGTAAGGCGGTGGTACCAAATACCGGAGCAAGTTGCTGCGGAATTCTACCACTTATTAGTCACAATAGTCACAATAGTAGCGACACGGACAGCCAATCGGTGGCCTTTTACAACCTGTCTAGCAGAATCGCAATTGGTCGATATACATGCTTAAGTTACATATAATTCGTGACCTAATTCAACGAGTTCTCATTTATTACACAATAAAACACTCACTCAAACCAGCCGTATCTAAAACAGCGTCCAAATGGCATTATCTATATTATAATATAAATGCAAAAGTTTGGATGTTTACATGGATAGATATTTGTTACTCAATCACGCAAAAACCGTTGAATGGATTTAGATGAAATTTGGCAAACAGGTAGATGATAACCTGAAATAGCAAATAGGCTACTTTTTATCTCGTAAAAATAAGTTGTTCCCGCGGGATTAACCAAAATTTTTGATTGTGCAGCGGGTTAGTACCACATACCCTCTTGTTGAGTGAAGTGCGATTCGTTTATTATTAAGATGATTTGGTTATATTGAATTAACAAAATAAGAAACCTAATAACAGACTAATTGTTCTATCAACACACCAAACTAATAGATCTAGTAACTACTAAATCTAGTAACAACTAGTGTCGACCAATTCAGTCAAAGATAAGTCAGACCAAACACCGATTTTAGATTAGCCAATCGGGACAACGTGTTTCTTTTTCCCGCGCCTCAGATTATTGACAGAATTATTTTGGTGCAAGAAATAAAATAACTATTACTCTAGTGTAGTTTGTCAACGTTTGGTTGCGAAGTGAAATGTCAATACACCGATACTATAAGCTTTTGTTCTTGCAGTTGATGTAGTATACATGGAAAGTCATAAAAAATTTGTAAATCATACCAAATCCATGTTGTAGCAGTCAACTACCTTGTAGTCACAATACGGTCTAGTAGTTGGTAGAATTGTAGAAAATATCAAGAACGGACAGGTTGTATTTTTTCGCACAGCTGATGTGATCATCATGGAAGGACAATGAAGGTGCTAGTGGGGCTTTTGTTTTTTCATATATTTATAGTTTAACTAGCTGACCCGTCAAACGTTGTTCTGCCTTTTTAACTAGTCTTATTTTTTTCTATATTTTCTCATAAATCTTTTTCTCTATCTTCCTTTTAAACATTCCCTGGACGTCAACAATTAATTCAAAACCAAAATTAGCCAAATCGGTTCAGCCGTTCTCGAGTTTTAGCGAGACTAACGAACAGCAATTGATTTTTATATTTATTATATAGATAACTAGCTGACCCGGCAAACGCTGTTCTGCCTTTTTTACTACTTTTATTTTTTTATATATATATTTTCTCACATTTTAAACCTTCCCTGGACTTCAACAATTAATTCAAAACCAAAATTAGCCAAATTGGTTCAGACGTTCTCGAGTTTTAGCGAGACTAACGAACAGCAATTGATTTTTACATATATATAGATAGATATATAATAATACTATATAGTCTAAAAAAGTTGCCTCTATGGTGTAGTGGTCCAGTGTCGGTATTGACCACATGAGGTCCCGAGTTTGATTATAATAATATATATATATATATATATATATATATATATATATATATATATATATATATATATATATATATATATATATATATATATATATATATATATATATATATAGTGGCGAGTCTGAAATTTGAAATTTGAAATTTTATTTCTTGCACCAAAATAATTCTGTCAATTATCTGAGGCGAGGGAAAAAGAAACACGTTGTCCCGATTGGCTAATCTAAAATCGGCGTTTTGTCTGACTTGTCTTTGACTGGATTGTTCGACACTAGTTGTTCCGGATTGTTATTAGATGTGTTAACACAGAATAATTAGTTTGTTGTTAGGTCTGTATTTTTTATACTTTTCATACTTAGTTTTTTTTTATAAATTTCAAATTTCAAAGTACAAATATCAAATTTCAAATTTTAAAAATTTTAAATAAATTTTTAAAATTTCAAATATTATCGGTTTTAAACTTTTTTATAACATAGCAAACAAGCAGATGGCGCTCCTGATGGATGAGAAACCATCGCCTATAGACACCATATTAAAGGTGCGTTGCTATCCGTGTGGCGGAATGACAATGCTATATGCATATAAGTCTACCGGCTACTTACTCTCCCATCAGGAAAACAGCAGTGACAAGCATTGACGCTATCGCGGCAGGAATAGGTAAGGCGGTGGTACCAAATACCGGAGCAAGTTGCTGCGGAACCCTACCACTTATTAGTCACAATAGTAGCGACACGGACAGCCAATCGGTGGCCTTTTACAACCTGTCTGGCAGAATCGCAATTGGTCGATATACATGCTTAAGTTACATATAATTCGTGACCTAATTCAACGAGTTCTCATTTATTACACAATAAAACACTCACTCAAACCAGCCGTATCTAAAACAGCGTCCAAATGGCGCCGCAAGCCATTATCTATATTATAATATAAATGCAAAAGTTTGGATGTTTACATGGATAGATATTTGTTACTCAATCACGCAAAAACCGTTGAATGGACTTAGATGAAATTTGGCAAACAAGTAGATGATAACCTGAAATAGTAAATAGGCTACTTTTTATCTCGTAAAAATAAGTTGTTCCCGCGGGATTAACCAAAATTTTTGATTGTGCAGCGGGTTAGTACCACATACCCTCTTGTTGAGTGAAGTGCGATTCGTTTATTATTAAGATGATTTGGTTATATTGAATAAACAAAATAAGAGACCTAATAACAGACTAATTGTTCTATCAACACACCAAACTAATAGATCTAGTAACTACTAGATCTAGTAACAACTAGTGTCGACCAATTCAGTCAAAGATAAGTCAGACCAAACACCGATTTTAGATTAGCCAATCGGGACAACGTGTTTCTTTTTCCCGCGCCTCAGATTATTGACAGAATTATTTTGGTGCAAGAAATAAAATAATTATTACTCTAGTGTAGTTTGTCAACGTTTGGTTGCGAAGTGAAATGTCAATACACCGATACTATAAGCTTTTGTTCTTGCAGTTGATGTAGTATACATGGAAAGTCATAAAAAATTTGTAAATCATACCAAATCCATGTTGTAGCAGTCAACTACCTTGTAGTCACAATACGGTCTAGTAGGTGGTAGAATTGTAGAAAATATCAAGAACGGACAGGTTGTATTTTTTCGCACAGCTGATGTGATCATCATGGAAGGACAATGAAGGTGCTAGTGGGGTTTTTGTTTTTTCATATATTTATAGTTTAACTAGCTGACCCGTCAAACGTTGTTCTGCCTTTTTAACTACTCTTATTTTTTTCTATATTTTCTCATAAATCTTTTTCTCTATCTTCCTTTTAAACATTCCCTGGACGTCAACAATTAATTCAAAACCAAAATTAGCCAAATCGGTTCAGCCGTTCTCGAGTTTTAGCGAGACTAACGAACAGCAATTGATTTTTATATTTATTATATAGATAACTAGCTGACCCGGCAAACGCTGTTCTGCCTTTTTAACTACTTTTATTTTTTTTATATATATTTTCTCACATTTTAAACCTTCCCTGGACTTCAACAATTAATTCAAAACCAAAATTAGCCAAATTGGTTCAGACGTTCTCGAGTTTTAGCGAGACTAACGAACAGCAATTGATTTTTACATATATATAGATAGATATATAATAATACTATATAGTCTAAAATAGTTGCCTCTATGGTGTAGTGGTCCAGTGTTGGTATTGACCACATAAGGTCCCGAGTTTGATTCCTGGGTCGGGCAATTCATAAAAGTGTTTTCAGTTTTCTGATAAAAATAACGTTACCCGGAATTGGTATGTGTCCGGTTGTCGATAGACTTGCCATCTATCACATTGTGGGATTAAGTATCTTCGGCTAATCGTGGATGCACTGGTTGTAACTCTGCCTACCGACACGGGCATGAAGACACTTTTCTTTATAATCTAAGATCCCACTATAGAATGACCTTCACCGAGCTTGTTAATGGATGAAAAGTATTTTATATTCAACTAGCTGTTGCCAGCGACTTCGTCCGCGTGGAGTTCGTTTACTCCGCACTGCCGCTCACCTGTAGGTGATAGCGTGATAATATGTAGCCTATATGTTCACCCGACCTGTTAGTAATATTCATACAAAATTTGAAGTAAATCCATGTAATACTTTTTGAGTTTATCCGGACATACATACAAACAGACAAAAATTCTAAAATCTGTATTTTTGGCTTCGATATCGATTGTAGTATTCTTTTAAAAAATATTCAATGTACAGTTTTGACTTTCCTATGATTTTATTATATGTATAGATTAAATACTTCAAGTAGAAAAAGTGGTTAACTAAAAACCTTCGGTTATTGGATGATTCGCACGAATTCAACTCGCACGAAATGTGTGAATCGACATTTTTAAATATTATTTTTTTCTGTAGGCGATTTGCAACAACAAAGAAAAATGTCGACACGCGAGATTCGAACACGCGACGATCTCCCTCAAGACGGGACGCTCTGCCACTGAGCTAGTAGTCGACGGGCTTGACGTAGCGAAATTCTTCTTTGTTGTATGTTCGATTACGTCGATTGTACTGATCGCTAGATATGCATACGTATGGTTAAATGAGTTCATCGTTACCATGGAACATAGAACAAGGGGAAGTGAAGTGTGGGCGTGCCGCATATGTCACTATTATGTGCTGTTACTCTAAATTGCCTTAGTGATACTTACCATATCTTTAGGAGATAGTCGTCATGCGAAAATCTATTTTACACTGAATTATGCTGTATTGTGCCATCCTTGAATGCAGAAATGATAGTAGAATACAGATGATTAAAAATGGAGATATTTCATATCATCCGAAAGTACAATTTTCATTTTATTTTAATTAAATTCCTGATTTAATATAATCTCTAATCATATAATAGAAAGTCAAGCTAAAATCAGCCGTACACCTTACATATAAAGTTTATTTTAGGTTGACCTAATTTTTCTAAAAAGATATGCGTAATGACAGTCATCACGTATATCGTTCTAGAAAGTTCTCTACTCAAATATGACCAACTGAAAACTACGGAAAAATCAATACTGCCATCTATTGTAGGATAGCGAAACTATTTAAGATTATAGTTTCACTATTGTACAAATAAATGAGTCTATTTTAAATAGACTACAAAAGGACGTAAATACTCTTTTTTTTTTGTAGCAAAATAAAATTTATTGTAACGCTGTTTGGTATATTTTTAAATGTTCTGTTTGTGTGTTTCGGATTATTGTTGTTTAAAATTAAAACGACCAATGAAACAATGTTTGCATTAGTAGTTTATATGCAATAATGCTTATTTTATGTGTGAGTATGGCGATCACGGTCCTGATACAAATGTTAGTACTTGCCAATTCCGCTTGTTCTATATTCCATGATCGTTACAGATGAAATTCGCATTTATAATTTTACTAGCTCAGTGGCAGCGCATCCCGGCGTGCGTGTCGATATTTTTCTTAGTCGTTTTTAAAGTTTTTCAAGTTTCCTTAGCACGAGGTGAGTACTATAAAAACAAAAATAATTAGAAATCACCAAAGTACTGATAAAAAATTATAAATGTAAATTTCATCTGTAACGATGAACTCATTTAACTAGTTATACGTATGTATATCTAACGATCAGTATAATCGACGTAATCGATCATATAACAAAGAAGAATTTCGCCACGTCGAGCCCGTCGACACTAGCTCAGTGGCAGAGCGTCCCGGCTTGAGACAGATTGTCGCGGGTTCGAATCTCGCGTGTCGACATTTTTCTTTGTTATTTTTAAAGTTTTTCAAGTTTCCCAAGCACTTGGTAAGTGCTATAAAAACAAAAATAATTAGATTATTACAATTTGAACATTCATAAATGAAAAAAAATATAGTAAATTAGTTAAGACTCAAATTTGTCATAATAAAACAACTATGCATGGCTTTTTCAGTTTCAAGTAAAATAGCTGCTATCTAAGCTTCGATTAATTCTTCGTATTTTTATCATTTCTGAAACGGGTGAACGTGACTGTACTTTTTATTTTGTGCTCTGTATAATAAAATATGTGCCAAAATCCTACTACATATATTTATAGTTGCCGATTCGCACACATAATATTATTAAAAACTGTCGATTTGCACATTTTGTGCAAGTTAAATCGGTACGAACCATCCAATAACCCAAAACCTTTAGTCCAGAATATGACTAATTAACTTTGTTTTTCAAACATTTCTCTTGTTACCAGTTTGTTGCTCTCCTAGTAATCGGCCAGAACTAGCACTAAAGCCTGTTCAAAATGATAATTGTTAAGGCTTTGCAAATTTTTTTTTAGGTCGGGTCTGGTTTACTGGTATCGATTTACCTGTTTATACCTGCCTTTTCAAGAGTTGTGACGGGAAAAAATAGCCAACCTAACGTTGACATATTCTATAGGCTTCTTTCGTTCGATTTATATGGAACTTGTATATTAAGCAAACCAGTAAAATATTTAGAAAAAAATTATTATATTATTCTGGACAACATTTTGTTAGTCAACCCACTTGCAATATATTTATTGACATATTCCATTGGATATAAAATACTTTTCATCCATTAACCAGATCGATGAAGGTCGTTTTATAGTGGGATATTATAATATTAGTGGGTTTGTTACGTTTCTTGAAGTACAGCTTCTTATTTCAGTGACATTGCAAAACTACATAAGAGTAATCGCAAAAAATTACAAGTTAAATTTCTTCTTTAAATTATAGATTTTCGCAAAAGTTTCTCCTGAATCTATAAAATAAAAATCATTGAAGATTCATTAATTATTTGTTAATGGCGCTTGGTTTTAACTTATAACAAAGCTTTTAGATTTTACGAGCTCATAAAAAACTTTTGGGAAAATATAAAACATTGATCTTATAAAGTAAACCACTTTTATCGTTTTTGTATACTAATGATTATTTCTTTTTCTTTTACATATTATAGTGTTTTCCTTCTTTACGAGCTCATAAAAAACTTTTGGGAAAATATAAGACATAGATCGTATAAAGTAAGGCACTTTTGTTGTTGTTGTATGTACGCGAGCATTTTTTTTTTCTTTTACATATAATGCTTCCTATGAATAGATGATAAGATCTGTGTGCTAATTTATAACCAAAATTTAATAATTGTATTAATAAGACCTCTAATCTATTATGATATACTACCTATGCCCGCGACTTCGTCTGTGTGGAAAAAGGTTTAAAAGTTAGACAATCCGGAATTTTACTCGCATAGTTCCCATTCTCGTGGGATTTTCGGGATAAAAACTATCCTATATCCTTTCTCGGCTCTTAAATTATCTTTGTACTAAATTTCATCTAAATCGGTTAAAATGGTTTAAGCGTGAAGAAGAGACAGACAAACAGACCGACAGAGTTATTTTCGCATTTATAATATTAGTATGGACTAGCTGCAACCTGCCGCCCGCTGCATTATAAATGTTTTTCATGAATCCCATGGGAACAACTTATTTATTAGGGATAAAATGGGATTCCAGGTCTTCATTTATATATGTTAGTATTGTTCAAATAAACTATTTTATGATAGCGCGCTATAGACTATAAAATATATTTTTCTAGCGCGCTACCTTATAGACTATATTATAACGTGAAACTGGAGCACTGATCGCGCGAGCCAGCCGAGATAGCGCGTGACTCGTCACAACGTCATGAGCCGAGCGACGACTGAGTGCTATAACGCTATAAACTATGTTATAACGTCTAGCGCCTACGATCTAGTACTATACTCGTTAGATCGCGTAGATCGTAATTTCGTAGATTATAATGTTATAACAACGGCCTACGCTAGCCGCTAGGTATATCGCGTGGCATTGTGTTATAGCGTCAAATGCGAATCTAAATAGCGTACGCTATTTAGATTCGCATTTGGCGCTATACATAGCGCGCGCGCGTATACGTTGAGTATATATAGCGCGCTATAGTTTAACACTATGCGTTATATTGACCACCATTAGTATGTGTCTATCATCAATATCATCCAAATTGGTTTAGGAGTTTTCGCGTAATTGAGTAACAATAATAACACCATAAAGACGACTATCTTAGACTACTTATATAGTATTATATATATTAGACTATAAATATCAGGAAAACAATGAAGATCCCAGTAGCGCCTCATTATCCATACATCTAAACTTTAGCATTTATTGAAATAAAAAAATGGTAAAGTGCGTGTCGGACCACGCGCAATGTAGGTTTCCGAAGTTGCCCATCACAATAATGCGGACTAAAAGAGGGCTTTTATTTTTTCACACTAATATACATTTATCGTTTCATTTCTTATTAATATGTATATCCATACCAAATTACAGCTTTCTAGTATTAAGGATCTCTAAACTATCGTGTGGATAGACGGACGGAGGGACGGACAGACGGACGGACATAGCGAAACTATAAAGGTTCCTAATTTACTTCGGAACTCTAAAAATGAATCCCTAATAAGTTGCTGAGAACTGCAAAACTGGGAAAGATTTGGACCAATTTGCCTATTTTTTAAGTATTCTCTGAAACCCGAGAAAGGTTTTTGAATAGAGAGAAAAAAATAGAAAATTTCGAGGAAAGTCATAAAATCAACACTTTTAATTTCCCATAGAAACAGTTTCCAATTGTCAAATATTTAAGTATCTTCACGCCCGTATCCCCGAAGGGGTAGGCAGAGATACAACAAGTGCACCCACGATAAGCCGAAGATACTTGGCCCCACAAATGTGATAGGTGGCAAGCCTATCGCCAACCGGGCACTTTCCAATCCCGGGCAACTTTGTGTTTATCAGAAATCTGAAAAAAAAACACTTTTTTTATGTGCCCGACCCGGGAATCGAACCCGGGACCTCATATGGTCAACGCCAACGCTGGACCACTAGACCACAGAGGCGACTGTCAAATATTTAACGATTTTAAATTTGTTCTAAGGCGGTACGAAGTATACCAGTGCATCTGGTTTATAATATTAATAAAAATTAATTGTATATTATAATATTAACTGATATTTTGTAATATCGTAGCGAGCTTTGTAGCAGCTGCCGCGTAGTCAATAATGTCAGAGCTACGATATTGCTACGAATCCCTACATCTTTTAATATAATTTAACACCCAGAACATTCAAGTGTGGGCGTAGTGATAAATTATAGTATCTGTCGCACGTAAATTTAGGAAAGCGTACATAACATTTTGTTCGAGCGGAATGATTGTCTATTTCCATATAGATTGTGTATTCTAGCTTTCCTATTTACAATAAAATATTAATCTATTTTTATTAACAATTATACTAGTATTCATAAAAAATCAGATTTATATTTCTTCATTATTAAAACTATTATTTCTGCATGTTTCTGTATCGAAAACATTTATATACACATATCTTGTCTATGTGCAACTATATTTACTACAAATCGATTATGGTTTTAATGGCAAACAATAAATCTGTTGCTTTTATGACAAGACATTGCTTCTTGTCAAAATTTATGATTCTAGGTCAAAGGAAAAAACTCTATAGCAAAAACGTCTATATACTAACGTACTAACAAGTTATACGCTATGTTACTTGTATTCCACTAAAGTGCAGTCCATGGACTACAAATATTTCATAGCTTGTTGAATAAAACGCGTAAGCGTCATGAAATTCACGGTGTCTACGAACTTTTGGTCTCGTAAATATAATATATTTTGCTACAGCGCTCCTTCAGAAATCAGAAGAACTTTATTCAATAAAACTTTTTACAAGTTATTTTGACACATCAACATTTCTTAAAACTACTACCGGATCGGAACGCGGCCACACATTGAGAAGATCTGGCTTGATTTTGACTTTGATTAGACGATTTATTATTATTTCAGTGCTACAGCGAGTATTATTGAAATGGAACACGACTTTTGTTTAGCATAGTTTCTCTAGTATGTAGTACATTTAACTAATTACTCTGCCCTACAGCTTTTGATTCCCATTGATTTACAAGTTTACTTATTTAAAATTACTAAAAGTTTGTGAGACGTTATAAACTAAATAAATAAAAACTGCTTCACTCACAATTAATCGGAGTATGTTCCGACTAGTTTCGGACCTATATGAAATTCTTCCTCAAATTGAGTCCGACGTTTGCTTGGTAGCCATTCGTCTCGAACTGCAGGCCGACGACAGGATACACGACGCGCGCGGTTAATTGGAATCGGGTGTGTATGCAGTGCCGTTAACGATGACAATTTATTCATTTATTTACTTAAACTCTTGCACAAAATAAACAACAGGTAAACTTAACGTCTGTAGACACTTTATTCCAGTTATCTTTATATTTGTAGAAACCTTGTAATGATAAACTTGTAAGTTAATATTATTTTACAACTAAACGGGACCGTAAACACGAGAATTTGATATAAATTTCAAAATGTAAACGTATTAGTCATTCGTGACAGAGATAAAATGGACGATCAAACAAAGACATCACATCAGGCTTTAAATTATAATTTAAATAGTAAAATTTGAATTCATCACTGAATTACCTTAGATTTTTCTAAAACCACTAACCATTACTATAGATAAAAATAATTCTGCTTTAAGCTGTTGAAAAACTCGTTAAGCCGAACCCTTCTAGTGCGGATTAATTTACTCACGCTATGGTGTTTCTGTCATCATGTTTTTACACACCAGTGGATTCACTTAAGCCGATGGAAGCCACAAATTCATTTCATTTTATAGGCAATATTTTATGTTTCAAGATTCATAAATAATTACAATATATATTCGAGCAAATTAACCTTCGGGATAGGATAAGTTAATGTATTAATACACAGTTTTCTCATCGCTACACTTTTCTGATCCGATTGATCATCGCTAATTCATAGTAATAACCAAGCCCGAGAGCTTCACGTATTTATCTGAGGTGCGGAAGAATAAAAGTAACACAGCCAGTTACCGAAATGCTGCTATTTTTTATATCATAAGACAGCAAGTTCTCCTGATGGAAGTAGACAACCATCACCTATAAACACCAAAAATGTTAATGGTGCGTTGCTATCCTTGTGGTAGAGTCTTATTATATATATATTATTTTACCGACTAGCTTACCCTTTTAACAGGTACAGGACCGTGACCACCGCTACGCTATTGCGACAGGAACAGGTAAAGCGTACTATCGCTTTCTGCAGCCTGAGCCCAAGAATGTTTTCGACATAACTTCCTAATTCTTCTTCTACCGTCTAAAATATTTTAGTACTTAGAAAACTAAGTCAAATACAGTTTGAAAAATCAAAATTAAATCAATTTTTTAAAATTACGGGTTGTTAAATATTAATATTTTGTTGTTTACAGACATCTTACACAATATTTTTGAAATAATAATATACCGATTTATTTTAAAATTTAGTCAGCTTTTCTAATAACTTCAAGATAATATAACAATTTATTTTAAAATCTAGTCAGCTTTCTAATTATAAAACTTCGGCAAATACCGTAACTCGAATTAAATGGTTGATTTGTTCGGGAATTACAAATGACGAAACTTTTGAAAAAGATTTTTTTTTTCACATTTCTTCAACATTTTTTAACCTATCGATTTTGTAGCTCATAAAACATTTTTCCCAAAGATGTTTACTTTCATCCACGTCATTAAAAAATAATTATGATAAGTGTGAAGAATGTACAGTGTATCTCCCTTTAATTAATTATAATCTCGAATAACAAAATTAGTATTACAACGTGAAATCTTATATGTTGTATTATATCTAAATTGATATGAAAATATACAGTTATTGAATGTAAAGTAATTAATATATGTCATCACGCTGGTTACTTTCTGGAATATGGAGAGTGACCCAAACGTTTATAGACTTTCCGATTCACTGCGATTCACAGGTTCAACGTTTGGCGAGATAAATAGTGATCTCTGTCGTTGCATTATGTCGAACCGACAAATATTTTTATGTATCGTAGGAGAGCAAACTAGTAGAATTTTCTCCAGATCATTATAATCGCTTATAAAATCCAAAGACATTAATGAGGTTGCTTTCATTATGGCAGGGATGGAACGCCAAACTCATGCTTACCGGCTGCTATGCCTAAGAAACCTGAAATCGACCATGACAAGTATCGATGCTATTGCGGCAGGAATAATCAAAACGGTGGTACAAAACCTTCTACAATATTTTAGTATATAAAAAAACTACGCCAAATGCAGTTTTAAAAATTAAAATCGAGTTAAGTTTACAAAAGTTACAGCTTTTTAAATATAAACATTTTGTTATTTACAGCAAACTTATTTAACATTTTTAAAATAACTTTCAGACTAATATACCGATTTACTTAAAAATTAATCAGCTTGCCTACCTAAGAAACTGAGTCAAATACTGTAAATTACATCAAAATTTGTTGATTTATTTGAAATTTATCAATTACGAACATTTTTGAAAAAATACATATTTTTTGATATTATTTTGAAATTTTTAATCTATAGATTATGTAGCTGACAAAGAAGAAGAAAACATTTTAGAGCTCAATGCACTATTGCGATGAATACCATTCGAAAGATCAAAATCGATCGTCGTTTTAAAAATATACATCTTTTGAAATATTAAATTACATACATACATACATATCTTCACGCCAGATCCCTTACGGGATAGGCAGAGAGAACCGAGTGCCATACATCACGATCCTTGCAGGCATGTCTCACTTCCTCCACATTCATCACTCTCTTCATACACACACGCCGGTTGCGAAGACTCTTGGCACCACCTTCGGACAGTACTGGATCAATCTGATCATGGTATGTCAGTCTTGGTCTTCCCCGGTACCTACATCCTTCCACAGTCGCATTGTATATCTGTTTTGTTAACCTTTCATCTAACATTCTTTCTACATGTCCAAACCAACGGAGCATGCCCTTACTCACTTTTACACCGACACTTTCATTCAAACCTAAACTTTCTCTCACTGCCACATTAAATTACTGTTATTATAACAAAATAAATTAAATTACTGTCATTAATTACAAAATTTAGATTTTCGTACTCTAAAAAAATCAATGCTTATGTATAGTTTTTGTTCCTTCGAGCTTAAAATAACTCAATTTAGCGGGAAATGTTAGGGATAGTCTGCAGAGTACACCGGTTTACAGGTTTTATTTTAATTATGAACTTGCAAAGTTCTCTGACACAGCTTTCTCATTACGACTAAATAATAATAATAAACTAAATTTTATTTCATCTTATTAACTGACCATATTAATCATTAAATTATAACTTTTACCAATAACGTAGTCACTGGAGATTATATAAAAATAAAAATACACTAAAATTAAGTACATGCGTGAGAATGTTATCCAAAAATATCATCTATGTTGCTGATTTTTAGCCTTTTTAAAATATTCCAATTATTTTTGAACCAGTATTGTAAATATTTTTTCCTTATGCCATGCCAGTTCTGGTAAACAGAATTGGCATAGCTTAGGGTCGCCCTATGCTCGCTTGACGCCAAATTTCGGGACACCCGTTATATGACTGATTCATTGATAGCACGAAATTTCGGTAAACATTCCAGTTTGCAAAGGTCCATTGTCAGGTTGACAGAAAACGGTTAAATAGAAAAGTGACATGTGAACAAGGTAAAAATTACTTTACGTATTGCCACGTGAATGGCAAGGCACCATTTTAATTTTTTCTATATCTGATAATTATCTGTAACTATTGAGAGAGTCATCTACTAGTTTGCTTTCCTATTCCATAAAAATGAGCAAGCAATCATTTCAGAGCTTTTTATGTCATAAGATAGCAAACATGCTGATGAAACAAAGATGTCTCATGATGGAAAGAGACAACCATCGCCACAAACACCAAAGATGTTAATGACGCATTGCTATCTTTGTGGCGGGGTCTTAATTCCATAACCTTAAATTTACCAAGCACCTTGCCCTCGAAACCACAACATGACAGTGACAAGCATTGACGCTACTACAGCAGGAATTGAGTAAGACGGTGGTACTAGACCCAGGCAAAACAATACAGACCTCTACCGCTTAGTAGCCACGATATTAATGACACGCATAGCTAATCGCCTCTTATAAACTACCTGACAGAGCATCAGATTAGACCATCATTCTTCAAATCAAGTTCGGAACAGCACGGGGTAAAAAATAGCTCTACTAATTACGGTGCTAATCTTATCCAATAATCTTTTCCAAACAACACCAACCATAAAAGTGAAAGAGATAGGATGAACAATAAGAAAAACAGATGAAATATATCAAACGTATTTATGAATAAGGTTCTGGTAAGAACGATGAAAGTGACATGTTTAATTATTAATTTCTTCTCTCTTATTCAATTTGGATGATTGATAATTTATTGTCAAAAAAGAATCAGAGATGACTAAGAAAAGTATATGTTTTTTTGTTTTCCAGAAAGGTCCATTAACTAACAAATTGGAGGAGCCCTCATATTATCTGCAAGTACCCAGGTACTGTTTAAACATAATTTTATTTTCTTAAACTTGTCATTTTGATCACTATATAGCATAAAACAAAGTCGCTTTCTCTGTCTGTCCCTATGTAAGCTTAAATCTTTAAAACTACGCAACGGATTTTGATGTGTTTTTTTTAGTAGATAGATTGATTTCTGAGGAAGGTTTTAGTTTATAAACATTTCCGATATTCCCACGGGAACAAAAGCTACGCGGATGAAACCGCGGGCAGGTCGCAGGTCAGTAGTTTATAAATACCAGCGTTGATCTAGAAGCTCACGCTACAGGGCTTAAGCTCAATTTAATGACTTTTAATCACTACATAATATAAAACAAAGTCGCTTTCCGCTGTCTGTCCCTATATTCCTGTAAGCATACGCTTTAAAACTACGAAACGGATTTTGATGCGGTTTTTTAATAGATAGAGTGATTCAAGGGGAAGGTTTATATGTGTAATAATTTATACAACAAAACGTTTGGCGGGTCAGCTATTTTTAAATAAATGGCACCCGTTTATTCCTTTAAATGGTACATAGACTAAAAAAAATAGTATAGATGCTAGCGACATAGGTAGTAAGTCCAGTCGCCGAATAGGCCATGCAATGATTGAATTGTTAGCGTGGTTATCAAGACAAGTAAGTGCGTCATCAAAATTATAAACATTTATCAAACCGCGAATCGATATCAAAACTTGCTGATCAATAGACTTCTCCCTGCACAACGAGGCAGTCGAGTATGACAATGATTTTAATAACTATGATATTTTAACATTCTAATAGCAAACTGCTAGGGCTTAGTACGGGTAGCGATTGTTATTTATACAAACGACAAGCAACTGTTGCAAAAAAAAACAATCGACTGAATCGAAAACTGTGCTATCAATTATCGCGCATTCGATTATTTATTAATTAGATTCGCATTGTGACAATTTGAATATTAATCGACTAACAACAACCGTTATCGCATAATAACTGCAGTCAAAAATAGTGGCTCACGGACTTTTGACTACTGATTTGTTTGTAGCGTACCATATACCTGCCGCACCATAATTTCATCTGACTCCCAAAAAAGGAGCTATCAATTCGGTTGTATGATTTTTTTTATATTTGTTACCTCAGAACTCGGTCATTTATTTAATAAACCGAGTTAAAGATTATTTTCTTTGTTTGTCAGGGTATAGTCCCCGTGAAATCTCATTTTAATTTGGTGAAGATGTGATGCAGGTTGTCAGAAATACAGGAAATTGGAAGTCGGTTGTTACAGTTTTACTGCTTTTAAATTGTTTTGTAATGACTTAATAGTTGTTCTTACGAATATAGAAATAAAGGTTGGTTGCGCTACAAATTAATAAGGTAATTGTGCCAGTCATTACCGTTCACTGCACGCCGTTAGACGGTAACAATTTCGAATAACATTAATTGTTGCTGACTACACTGAACAATGGAATAATTTGATTAGTTTTAATAATAACTGCTCAACTCTAATTTATACCTATATCACATGAGTAGATAAACTCTTTGCTTATATGATACAAAATAGGGACAAAAAGATCCGATCGTTACCAAGTGTCGCAAAATTACCAACGGATTAACTTAAAAGTCTTAATAACTTAACAAAAACTTAATAACTTAAAAAAAATTACACGACCATCAGCTTTGTTAAGTTTTTAATGTTTTCCCTAGCACGTAATATGTGTTAAAATACGTGTTATTTTTAAGTGATCTTTTAGTTATACATATACATAATTTATATTTTAAATTTGTAAATTATATTTAGTTATACATAATATACGACATGTACAAGATTTTTTTTATATCATAAGATAGCAAGCAAGCAGATGGGTCTCCTGATGGAAGGAGTCAACCATCGCCTATAGACACCAAAGGTATTAATTGAGCGTTGCTATCTTATGGCAAGGTCTAATGCCACAGGCATAAGTTTACCGGCTACCTTACCCTCCAAACCGGAACACGACAGTGACAAGCATTGACGCTATTGCGGCAAGAATAGGTAAGGCGGTGGTACCAGACCCGGGCGAGACAATGCAGAATTCTACCACCTAGTAACCACGATGGTAGTGACACGCATAGCCAATCGGTCGCCTTTTACGACCTGCCTGGCAGAACGGCTGTTGGTCTATTCTACAAAGGAGCCTGGAACCAACACGGGGATTGATCGCCTGAAAATTTCATCTAAATCGATTTACCTATTTTAAGATCCATAGGGTACACATAAAACACATTGGTTTTTATATATAACTAGTTCGTGCCAGGCAATGCCTGTTGTGTATCTAGTTCGTTCGCGTAGAATAAAAATAAGACTTTCTGTTTCTTATACACACATATATACATATATACATACATATCTTCGCGCTAAATCCCTTTCGGGGTAGGCAAAGAGAATTGAGTGCCAGGTCACGGTCCAGACATATTTTCTCTCATTTTGGTATTACAAACGTTTACTGCGAGTGCTACATCACAGATTTTTTGTAAAAATCTCATTTCGATCACGTTAATTCTACTTCCATGCTCTTTCGGACACACCAAGCTCTCACTTCCATACAAGCGTTGGGGTGATCACAGGATTATGCAGAGCAAGGTGAGCACCCCGACTACGGTCAGCGCTTTGAAGTAGTTTCCTAAAGCTCCATTCACTCTGTTCCCTGCAAACATTCTACTTTTTATATCAGTGATGTACCTTCCATCCCTGCCAATATAATTTAATATACAAACTCTTCCCTTTGTTCTAACACGTCATCGTCTATCACTACTCTTACATCCGTTCTGGTTACTTCGCTTTCAAATACCAGAACCTTGGTTTTCTTTGTATTCCATTGTAATCCCATGTTCTTACAATCATCTTTCTTAACAGGGATCAGTGGTTGGACATCACTACAGCATCGACTGCGTAAAGCTGCCAGTTTACCATCAGATCACTCTTCCGCATTTCCACATTCATCATCCTCATTCTTTGGAGACACTTATCTAAATACAGGATAGACACAGGAACTAACAATACGCAACCTTGCTTGTTGTATTGACGTCAAATATTGACGTCAAACCAGGGTTACACATGTTTCAACTAGCCGCACACTCGCTTTGCAATCCCAGTAAATAGACTGAACTGCATGCATCAGGGGTCCATCTATTTCGCAATCTGGTAAAGTGTCCCAAATTTTCTTTCATAGAACTCTATCAAACGCTTTTTCTAAAACTACAAAACCGTAGAAAACCTTCTGGCCAACAGCTAGATGCTTCTCTACGATGTTGCGAAGTGAGAAAACTTGGTCTATACAGCATCTTTCTATCTAAAACCCCCCTGTGCCACCCATAGCATTCTGCCAGATTTTTCTTGCTTTGTCCTTTCAATAATCTTGCTATACACCTTCAATAACAAGCTGATCAAACTGCTGGCTCTGTAACTGGTGCAGTCTCTGCGTGAAGCCCTTGCCTTTATACAAGGGCACCACGATCGCACGCCGCTAGTCATCGGGTACTCTGCTGGTCCTCTAACAGGTATTACAGAGGACCCAAAAAGAGTCACAGACAGCGGAACCTCCATATTTGATAATCTCGGCAGATACCGTATCAGCTCTCCTACGGCCTTTCTATTTTTCGACTTCTTATCGCCCTCACAACCTCTTGCAAAGTAATGTCTTTCAATGCCACCTACTGAGTCGATTATCAACTCAGACGCAGCTGCAGCATCCTGGATCATTTTTACACATTTTTTGGGCTTCTAAAGGATGTCATCATTCTTATTCTTAATCCTATCCGTTCTTGAGCCTGACGAACAACTCCTAGGCTTATTCACTTCACTTCAAAAGAATTTTGTGTTTGCCTGGGAATGTTCATCAGTCACTCTTCTGCTCGCAATTTTTCACTTTCACGCTCTTTTTTCATCCAGTTTTTAATGGCGTTCTCACAACAATAATATAGTTTTTTCTTCTTATCTCTCATACCATAATTCCTCTGCAAATATGACACATAGTCTAGCCATGCTTTCTTTTTCCTCTCGATCGCAACTTTCACTTCATTATCCCACCATCCATTAACTCTCATCGACTTGTATATTCTTAGTTGGATAAAAAAGCCTCTTCATAATATTATTGTAGGC
Organism: Apodemia mormo; assembly: GCA_036924255.1. Lineage (NCBI taxonomy): Eukaryota > Metazoa > Arthropoda > Insecta > Lepidoptera > Riodinidae > Apodemia > Apodemia mormo. Next base: position 41,386,349 of record JAUPFN010000001.1, on the reverse strand, counting down.
AAGATGTTGAGTGTAGTACAGAGGACTGTCGTCATAATATATGTATGCATGTGTGTATATATGAATGTACGTATGTATATTTCTTTAGAACTAAACAGTTTCAAGGATTTAAACTTGAAATATGTCGTTTGCCTTAATTGTGAGCGTTACATAGGCTATAAAAGAATTTATACTCGACTGTACTCACACAATATTGTTTTTCAGATCGGACCCCAGTCAGATTTTTTGTTTGAAATGATAATAATCATTTGTTTTATAAATAACTAGCTGTTGCCTGCGACTTATTATAGGTTGGCCCGACCTGTTAGTTATATTCATGCCAAATTTGAAGTAAATCCATGCAGTACTTTTTGAGTTTACCCCGGACATACAAACAGACAAACAGACAAAAATTCTAAAAACTATATTTTTGGCTTCGATATTGATCATAGATCACGCCCCAAGTATTCTTTAAAAAAAAAAACAATGTACAGTTTTGACTATCCTACGATTTTATTATATATATAGATTTAATTCAAATTAAATGAAAACATCGATTTTTTTACAAACAAAATAATGCACCGCTTACACTTAATTTTACTTCTACATTTACAGAACGAGGAATGCCATCCAGGAAACGAATGAGGTTAGTAGAATTTTTATTTAAAAACGTATGCTTTAAACAAATTAATAGAAAAAATCCGAACTAATCTATGTAATACACATATGTATATGTTAATACGAGAAGGGAAATCTTTGGACCCCTTTTTAGGGTAAAAAAAGACATCTGCACGAACGGTGGAGTATTAAATTTGGCACAGTTAAAGTTTACATGGCGGAGGTCTGCAAAATCCAAACACTTTTAAATAATATGCATTAGAAATACATTCGGTTAATAAAAATAAATATTACATACACTACATTCATTTTACATCCACGGTCCAGACAGACTTGCCTTGCTTCCTGCTCATTCATAAATCTCTTTATGCAAGTACGCCAGTCTGTCATTCTATTAACATTTTCGAACTAACGGAGCGTGCCTTTTCTCATTTTTACACCAATACTGTCTTAAAAGGTACACCTAAAAGTTCGCGGTGCAAAATAACTAGTTTTCTTCGTCTATATATATTTTATTTACGGCTGAATTCTTATGTCAAACTGAGAATTTCGATCATAAGGTGATCGTTAGTGAACTGTAATTATTTATATGATGGATTGGGACCTCATAAGGAAAATTTCATTCCTGGTATAATATAGTTTTTTTTTTTAAATAATGGGCGTATTTCGCCGAATATAAATCGTAGTAATCTAAGTTCGTTTCTCTGAATACTGAGCTAAGATTTCCACTGGGACACTTTATACAAAATGACGCAAAACTTGTCACCCGTTGTTATTTTGTGTGTATTTTTATAAATAAATGAAAAAAAAAATCTGCTTTTGGATTCTGTTCATTTAAATCAATTTTTTTATTAAGTAGAAATGAGTATACCGGCCATGTGGCCGCCGCCAAAACTGATGACCATACAGGTCCGATTTATAGCATTTTCCTCTCTATTGCTGTACTTCCGGCGGTAGATTTCCCCCATTCTTGACGGATATTTTTTGAGGGGATTTGAGGGGATCTGAGATTTGTTGACAAATACTCATGATTTTAAGAACCCCATAAAAATTAGTCTACAAACTTGCTAGCTAGAGAAAAAATTAAGTAATAAAAAAATTAACTTCAAATAAATATATTATATAAATAATAATCTCTCAACCATTAATTTTATGGGTATATGGGTATATCTAAAAATTACAATTGGTTTTAGAGAAACTTGCACTGTTCCCTAGTTAGGACCGCAGTTGCAATATACCTGATTTAAGTCAAAAAGAAATATCTTGATGTGGCTTATAGCCCGAAAAATTTGTGGACAAACATACAAAGATACATACATTTATAAAATTTAGTACAAGTGCTTGCGCTTAAATAAATCATTAAACTCAAAGTTATCCAATTCCAGCAATATTACATACATATACGTATTTTTCAAACTTGTAAAAAAATGTTACCTTGAAATTGATTTGATATTGTGTTAAAGTGTACTTACTAAATATCGATATAGTGTAGTAAGTCAGTTTGGCGAAATTTTGAAATATAGTGGTTTACCACGGTGATTCATGTCTTATTGTATTCTGTGTCTCTTTATCAAAGAGTTATGTAATGTTTTTATTGACAAATGTCAAAGCAAAATTAACAATTACCTTTGCAAAAATTATAGCACCTTCGTTAAGGTGCTGACTTGCGCTATTTTGTAGATATTTAGAAACTTTGTATTGCTGTCTATTTATTCAATACTAGCTGACCCGCGCAGCTTCGTCCGCTAGTAGATTAACATGTCGTTGATATAGTTTTTCATACAAATTTCATCCCCTATTTCAGCCACATAGGGGTTGATTTTTGAAAAACATAGCCTATGTTTGACCCCGAATTTTCATCTATTTCCATGTCAAGTTGTATGAAAACTGAGTTTAGGCGAGAAAGCGTAACAGACAGAAAGACAGACTTTCACATTTACAATATTAGTATGGAAATAGTATGGATATCGCGCCGCTATTATATAATTATAACACTTCTTCCGATTTATCGAAAAGTTGACCTGCCACATCAGAATTGATATTATTGGTCAATTATGTGCGAACTATCGCCCATAGACACCAAAGATACCAATGGCGCGGATATTATTATTATTCATATCATCATTCATATTATTCATATTATTCATTCAATGGATATTATTCATGTGGCGGGATGTTAGTGCTACAGGTGTAATAACTACAGAAATCATATATAGAGTATAACTTATAGTTTAACGGTCACTCCACCCTCTAAAACGGGTTGCGACAGTGACATTGACGCTATTTCTTCAAGAATCGGTGAAACATATAGGAACTCAGCCACTTAATAGGCTTAGTGCAGACTGTGGAACAGACTACAGACACACATAGCCAATAGAAGTCAGAAGTCCCCGATCAACTTATTTATTTATAGGAAAACTAACAGCTAATACATTAAAAATAATAGTAATTTATATATAGCGATATTAATCCAGTTTGGGGTACTCGTGTATCCTTACTTAATATTATAAAAGCGAATTTAAGTTTTTTTGTTACGCTTTCACGTGAAAACTACTTGAGAAATTGTCATAAAACTTTGTGCACATATTTTTGGAGTTATTAAAAGTGCATTGGATACTTTTTATTAAAAGAAATCGTAAACGCGAGCGAAGCCGCGGGTAAAAGCCAGTAGTAGTAACACATATAAGCTCACAATGAATAGGTTTATACTAGACCTTTTGATATGTGTTATAAAAAAATAAGAATATAAAGCTAAAAACCTAATTATAAAAGAATTTAGAAGAGATTTTGGGAAAGCGTGTGTAAACTAATAAGTTGGAATTATTTGCTTGTTTTATTTAAAATCATAATATTTACTTTGAGTTACGTTATCAAGTAGAAAATCTAGAAGGCAATATAAATGTAAAATAGGTGATTGAAATTCAAGCCACATTTACTGAATTGTACGAAAAGTACTGTTTCAATTCCTCTAGAGTATTTAACTTTTTTATAACTGACACGGCCATGAGACTCCAATCTGGCAAAATTATCTCAGCTTTTTAAATCAAGTTAACACATTATCTTTACGCCAAATCCCTAACGGGTTCATACACATTTGCCCTTCTTAATTCTATATTCACAATTTTTCTTCAAACGCGCCTATTACTAAGATAAACACAATAAAACTATATCAACCGACTTCCGACCATTATTCTGCATCAGATTTATATTTAAATTATACGAAACCAAACACAATACATTTTTTTATATCAATAGATATCAAACAAGCAGATGGCTTTCTTGATGAAAAGAGAAACTATTGCCTATAGACACCAAAGATGTTAATGGTCCGTTGCTATCCGAGTGGCGGAATAGCAGTATCGCATGCATAAGTCCACCATTTACACTACCCTCTAAAACGGAACACAACAATAACAAGCATTGACGCTATTGCAGCAGGATAAAGTAAGTCAGTGGTACCAAATACCCGAGCGACACGTTGCAGAATTCTACCACCAATTAGTCACGATGGCAGAGACACGGTTGCCCTTTACGACCTGCCTGGCAGAATGGCAGTTGGTCTATTCTTCAAAAAAGCCCCGACCAATAAGGGAAAATACAATTATATAAAAACGTCCATAAGTTGTGCCCGAACACAATTACGTTATATATTAACGTCGATCGATGTTTAGAAAGTCGGTGGAAAATACAATTAGATTTCTCTATTAAATTGTGAAATAAATCGAAATAATTCTTATTCTAAGAATAGATACACATTAAATTCTCATTTCTTTCCTTCAGAGATCTGAAAACCAATTAAGATAAGGTAAATTGGCTGTTTGGAAATCCTATTTAGAGCCAATGAATACGGAGGCACGATAATGGAACATGATATTTGCAAATACAGTTACGATCCTAATTGTGTAACCCATATTCATTGCCGCTATGGGCTTTGTGTCTGTACTAATATTGTAAATGTGAAAGTCTCTCTGTAACGCTTTTACGACTAAACCACTGAACTGATTTAAATACAATTTGACAAAGACACAGTTGAAGAGCCATGGCCGAATATAGACACTTATTTCAGAAATTAACTACCAAATGCTGTAATTCATCGCGCCGCTTAGACTACATATACACATACACACAAATATAAATACATATTACTTACATACTTAACACTTTGACAGCTGATCAAGACCTAGTGCCGGTATGCTCTTTTTTCGTTCATACGCCGATCACAACGCCAGCTAGTGGTCCATTTTCCTTGAATTTTTACTAAAAACACGACGCTCTGTCGTTATCGGCGTTTATTGCAATGTGTAGTTCCGTTCTTAAGCTACACACACATAGGCTATTCATTTACGTGGACATGAAGGCGGGGCAAGGGAAACGAAATAGCTGAACGTATTTTTGGATAATCTTTTTGTGTCATATCGCCCTCGTTTTAATTTTGTAAGAGTTTTTTTTCCACAAAAAAGGTTATGTTGGGTTGATTTTTTTAAATAAAAAATACAATAGTATATCTTATTTTATTTATTATAATTAAAACATATTAGTTACTCTAACATATACAAAAAAGAATCGAATGCATTACTATTATAGTTTTTTTTTCTATAGAATTCACAATAATGTCGAAAAAGGCTGACGCACGGGGAGATGCGTGTAATAAAATGGCAGGTTGTCAAAGTGTTAAAAACACAACCCCACTTCTGAAGCAGTCGGTCCTTGCTCCTGTGTGTGTACCTATTCGTTTTTTCGTCTCAAAAATTTATCCATCTTTGGTTCATTACAAAAAATTGTAAGTACTAAATATCGCCCTCTCGTCGAAATTCAACCATAGATGAATTTTTCGACCGGGCTTCCTTCGAAAAATAGACCATCTGCCGTTCTGCCAGGAAGTTCGTAAGAGGTGAACGTATAGTTATGCGAGTTACTAACATTGTGGCTCCTAAATGGTAGAGTTCTGCATTGTCTCGCCCGGGTTTGGTACCATCTTTCGCCGGATATGCCGGCTATCGCGGCAGGAATAGGTAAGGCGTACCTATTCCTGCCGCGATAGTGTCGGTATTTATCACTGCTGTATTCCGGTTTGAAGGGTAAGATAGCCGTTAAACTTATCAAAAATCAGAAGTACTTTATTCAATAAACCTTTTACAAGTTATTTTGACACATCAACATATTTTTTAAAAACTACTACCGGATCGGAAACGCGGAAACGGCATTATGCATGTGGCATTAAGAACTCGCCACAAGAATTACTTCACACGACTGGCATCTTTGGTGTCTATGGGCGATATTAAAAAATAATTAAAAGCTTCTGAAAAATATTTTAAAAACGACAAAGAAAAATGTCGACACGCGAGACTCGAACCCGCGACCATCTCCCTCAAGCCGGGACTTGCTTGCCCGGCTTGAAGGAGATGGTCGCGGGTTCGAGTCTAGCGTGTTGACATTTTCTTTGCCGTTTTTTAAAGTTTTTCAAGTTTCCCAAGCACGAGGTGAGTGTTTTTAAAAATATATAAACGGATCAATAACGCGTACATATATAGAACTATATATATAGGTGAGTGCTATAAAAACAAAAATAATTCTGAAAAATAGACCACCAGTCTATTGACATGCAATTCGTAAAAGGGGAGAGTATACTAAACGTGACACTATGATCGTAAATTTGTACTAACTAGATGGTAGAAATGAAATGAAATGAAATGAAATGAAAATATTTATTTGCGAGAATATGGGTGTTACAAGTTATTAAAAACTAAATAACTTAGAAACATATTCTACCACTGTATGGTGTGGAAATATTTTAAAATATCATTATATAAAACTAGCTACAGCGTGCAGCCAGCTGCATTATAAAAGTTTCTGACTAATCCCGCGGGATCACCTAAATTTTTTGGAATAAAAAGTAGTACATATACTAGATCATCATCTGCCTGTATGCTAAATTTCATTCAAATCCGTTTAGGATTTTTTGCGTGGTTGAGTAACAAACATCCATCCATCCAAACATCCAAATTTTATTTTGTATATTTATAATATTTTATAATTGTAATATTAAGATACATTTATAATATTAATATAGATTGAAATATTACATTTAAAACTTTTGTATCGATTTTTAGAATTACCACCGGATCGGAACGCGGCCACACACTGAGACACACTTTTCCTCTATTTTATGTACTTATTGCTAATGTACAAATGATTTCACATTACAAAAGTTATTTTTATAGTGACTTAATTTTTTGTGTTATCAAAATGTATAATTTACAAAGTTATTTTACCATTTACAAAATTTTACCTATTACAATTAATTTTTGAAACGAATTTATATTTCTATTTATTAACATTTAATTTCATCAGCTAAAACATCTTTAATATCAAAATATGTTTATCTAACAGCAAACCAAATAACTTTTTACGAAATTTATTTATAGGTAATGATTTAAGACTATCAGGAATATAATTGTAGAGATCTGCAACGTACGTTGCAGAACGTCCGATGCGACGTCGTAAAGGTGAATAGACGCTGATTACTAATCACTCGCACTGCACAACGGCTTTCTTCATGTATTTTTTACTTAAGTCCAGTTTTCACTTTGTGTAGTGCGAGTGCGAGTGTTTAATGCAGGTGCTTAGTATTAATCAAAAAATACGTGAAGACAGCCGTTGATCAGTGCGAGTGATTAGTATCTATCACTACAGCATCTATTCACTTTTACTAAGCTGAATACTGATCACTCGCACTGATCAACGGCTGTCTTCACGTATTTTTAACCGACTTAAAAAAAGGAGGAGGTTCTCAATTCGGCCGGTATGTTTTTTTTTTATGTATGTACACCGATTTCTCCGAGGTTTCTGAACCGATTTACGTGATTCTTTTTTTTGTTTGATGCGAAATGGTTTCGAATTGGTCCCATAAAAATTTGAGTCAGGTAGGCCCAGTAGTTTTTATTTTATAAGCATTTTTTTAGTTATTTTACCTATCCCGATGTCTGAATTCAAATCTCGCAAGTGAATTTGATCCACTTCCCGGTTACCGATTGAGCTGAAATTTTGTATACATATGTAAATTGGATGTCAATGAAAACTTATTATGGCATAGAGCTGATCTGATGATGGAATCGGAAGGAACAGGAACTCAGTAATTAAATGGTTAAAAATCTGTTAATGACAAGATTCTATCGAGTTTGGGCTCGTCTGATTCGTGTTGACGAGCATTTAGGTGCTTGGTGGTAACTAGGATCCTCCAGGGTCCGATGCTGAAGCCGGAAGGTGGCCATGGGAGATTAATAATTAAATGACACAACTCCATCGAGTTTGGGCTCGTTTGATTCGTGTTGACGAGCACTATGGTGCTTGGTGGTAACTAGGATCCTCCAAGGTCCGATGATGAAGCCAGAAGGTGGCCATAGGAGCTCAGTAATTAAATGACACAACTCTATCGAGTTTGGGCTCGTTTGATTTATGTTGACGAGCACTTAGGTGCTTAGTGGTAACTAGGATCCTCCAAGGTTCGATGATGAAACCAGAAGCTGGCCATAGGAGCTCAGTAATTAAATGACACAACTCTATCGAGTTTGGGCTCTTTTGATTCGTGTTGACGAGCACTATGGTGCTTGGTGATAACTAGGATCCTCCAAGGTCCAATGATGAAACCAGAAGCTGCCCATAGGAGCTCAATAATTAAATGACACAACTCTATCGAGCTTGAGCTCGTTTGATTCATGTTGACGAGCACTTTGGTGCTTGGTGGTAACTAGAATCCACCAAGGTCCAATGATAAAGCCAGAAGGTGGCCATAGGAGCTCAGTAATTAAACGTCACAACTCTATCGAGTTTGGGCTTATTTGATTCGTGTTGACGAGCATTTTGGTGCGGTTGGTAACTAGTTATAAAATAAAAGGAAATACTCTTGACAAAAGTCTTCGTTCTACGTCTGTCAAGTCGATCAGTTCAGGAGGTAAAGATATAACTTCCACGTTGTTACAGCAGGCCTGTGAAGGAACTTTTTTTATGGTAGTCGAGCAACGGTAGCTGCTCTGGAAGGAAATTAAAATGTGCTGTGACTAATGACGTCTGTTATTTTGGATATAATAATTGCTTACAGATTGTACATGCCACTTCAGCGTATTGACTTATGGTGGTTATAAAATTACACTCAGTCATTGAACGAAGTCCTTGTGACGTCTTACGTGCTGCCGCTAGCCGGTTCTCACGTTGCTGAGCAGCTTTCGTATCACTTCTAATCTATGAGCTCTCTGCTTGGCGGACTACTTAGATAAACGCTCCTTAATGGAGACCAATTCAATGAGGATTCTGCTCGGCAGACTCGTTCGATAGAGGCTTATTAATGAGATCAAGTCTATTAGCTCTCTTCTCAAAAGACCCATTTGCTAGACGCTCTTGAATCTAGAATTATATTGTTCAAAAGTTTCTTGACGTAAACGTGATTTCATGCATCTTATGCTTTCATGGCCAACAAACGTTTTTCACGATCTTTAATAGTCTCACAAGAACATGACATTGTATTACGAAGAGCATTTTACGGAAACGACTACTTTTGTTTCATTAGGGGACACCAAGATGCTAAATAGGTATAGTTACTCGAGCGTCGTAGGGACCTATTGGATTTTGTAGACTAAATTATAGGAAAAATAAAAGGTTATGTAATGTTTTTCATTTCAATGGTGGGGAAAAAATCTACATATAAAAAAATGTTTAAAAAAATTAATGACATGGAAACACTGACGCGCGTTAGATTAGGGTATGGTGGGTTAATTGCCGCTAAAATTTAGAAAATCTGACGATTCCAGTGTAGCATAAGGTAGTGGGAGGGTTACAAATTTGCAAAGAAAACGTTGTCTTGACACTCTCGAGCGCGTCTGAATTTTCTTTTATTATGGAGCAAATGATGTGAGAATTACGAAAAAAATATAATCTGACAATTTCCACAAGCCGAAGTTATCTTTTGTTTTTTTTTTTCTGCCATAGTTACCCCCTTCTATAGAAAGGTCTTATATTTGGTGGAGAGACTTAACAGTATGCGAGGTACCCCCTCCTATGGTAATCTGCCGCACTCGAGTAAATACCAAAATCCCCTCTTGGGCTCCCCTACTATTTTATTCGTTCCCGTTTCTTGAGATCTATATTTGTTAAGGCGCGCAGCACCTGTTGTAGCTCTACCCAAAATAAGTTAACAATACAACAATACACTAAAAAGTATTAAATAAAAATAACTACGTTAAAAAAACCGACTTCAAAAACTAAAAACTAAAAAATAATAAATATTTAATATTAATTAAATACTACCTATTATTTATATGTGCTATTTACTAATAGGTTTGAAGTCGGTGCCAAGCCTTAAGCAAATAATAATGTTTTAATTACTTAAATGAATACGAGCAAATTATTACAATGAAATTCTTACTTTAAAGATTAAGATACGTAAATAAACCTAATAAAGAGCAATTAAATCTTAATATTACAAGCAGCTTCAATCAATACGAAGAATACTGAAAAAAAATAATTACAAAAATATGTTCAACAGAATTCCTAAACTAAATGGTCATGTGAATTAATGTAGATTTATCAATTAAGCTAAAAGGCATCAAAATTTTTAATTTCAAATTGACACCATAAAATAGTAGAAAATGTTGGTAGCTTAATTAATTTTTAACAACTTGTAACAGCCATATTCTTGCAAATAACTATTTTCTTTCTTTCTTTCAAAAATTTTATGTACTTATTCAAGACTTTCGTCAACAATGTCTGCCCGCGTGTGTCTGCCGGTGTAAGTATTAAATTGGCTTGGCACCCACTTCAAACCTATTAGTAAATAGCACATATAAATAATAGGTAGTATTTAATTAATATTAAATATTTATTATTTTTTATTTTTTAGTTTTTAGTTTTTGAAGTCGGTTTTTTTTAACGTAGTTATTTTTATTTTATTTTTCACCTTCATTTAGTATTTAAATAGTTTCCCTCACATTAGCTCAGCTCCCCTTTGAAGAATAAACCATCCCTTCTGCCGAGTAGTTCGTAAGAGGCAAACAATTAGCGACGCGAGTAACTACCGTTATGCCTACAAGGTGGTAGATTTCTCTATTGTCTCGCGCGGGTCCGGGACTTACTATCGCCTTACCTATTCCTGCCGCGTCAATGCTTGCCACGTGCTCCGGTTCGGAGGGTAAGGTAGCCAGTAAACGTATGCATGTGGCAATAAAACCACGCCACAAGGTTTGTCACTTTCCATCAGGAGAATATCTCTGCTTATCTGCTTATTTGCTAACTTATGATACAAAAAGTGGACCATATAATAACGAATCATATCTTCAATTTATTTATATAACATCATTAATGTATTTTATATAATCACCTTTTGTATATGTTATTCTACGTAAAATCCTACGTGTGTAACAAATTTTAACACAAATTCATTAAAACCCTGGGACGAGATTCAATTATAAAATTAGATGTTTACATTGCAAATGACACAAATTATATTTTGGTTAAACATATTTAATTCAACTAATTAAAATTGGTTTTAATTTTAGGTACAAATCAGTAACATCACGGTAACACAGTAGAGCAGTGTGAACAAAACTTGCAAGATGCGCCTTATTCTTTATTTATATCATAAGATAGCAAACAAACAAATTGCTCTTATGATGGAAAGACAATTGCCTCTAGAAACCAAAGATATTTATTTCAAAGGTTCGTTGCTATCTATGTGTCAGGATGGCAATACCACATGCTTAAGTCTACCGGCTACCTTACCCTCCAAACTATAACACGACAATGACAAATACCGACGCTATTGCGGCAGGAATAAGGCGGGGGTAAAAAAAAATATCTGGGTGAGACATTACGAAACCTTGCCACCTAATAGAAGTTGTGGACTCCAACTAAAACAAATCACCGATTCGCCGATTTGACGGGCGAATTGAGTATTGATTCCATCGCAAATAATAACATTAACCATTATCTAATATATAACCTCTGTGGTCTAGTGGTCCAGGGTTGGCGTTGACCACATGTGGTCCGGGTTCGATTCCCGGGTCGGGCACATTAAAAAAAGTGTTTTTTCAGTTTTCTGAAAAAAATAAAGTTGACCGGGATTGGGAAGTGCCCGGTTGGCGATAGGCCTGCCACCTATCACATTTGTGGGACCAAGTATCATCAGCTAATCGTGGTTGCACTTGTTGTACCTCTGCCTACCCCTTCGGGGACATGGGCGTGAAGATACTTTAATATATAACAATAATAACTAGTGATCACCTGTGGTCGAAATTCCACCATAGACTATATATTATAATCTCTTTTAAGTTTGTCAATTGTTGTGTAATGTTTATCTTTATGAATGTATTTATTTCTAATGCATTTTATTTAAAAATATTAGGTTTCTAGAGTCCTCCGCAATCTAAACTTTCCTTTCATACTCCACCGTTTGCACCACTGTCTTAAAAAGGGGTCCAAAGTTTTTCTACGCGTATTAATATATAGATAATCATAATTATTATTATTTTATTGTTAAAGTACGAAAGGCATCCCATGTGTCAGTGCTTTTTTGTATACAAAATCTCATATTAATTGGTTAAGTAGGTAGTAAAGGCGTATATGCGAAAAAAAAACAAATATATTCTTGCATTTATAATATTAGCTTATCATCACAGCGGTTACAGAATGCGGGGTGGGCAGATTACTGTTTGTAAACTTTCCGCTTTACCAAGATTCACCAGTCAGTTGGCGAGATGAGTGGTAATCCTTATAGACGTTTTTTGCTCTGATATTAAATCTCGCCTATTACTAGTGATAGTGATATAGCTATCTGCTTTTCGAAAAATACTTTGAAAGACCTAAATAACACTTATTTAGGTCTTTCAAGGTTTTAATTAAACAACCCGACCTAAATATCGAACCCGGGAACTCACGATCTGAGACGAATATTTTAGCCCGATGATCTCAAGCATTTATGACATTTTGTAAAGATATCTTCACTAATATAAGTTCGAGGCACCAGTATTTTCGTATTGTTCATACAAAGGAAAATATTTTTTTAGGTGTAATTTTTTATTTACTTATAATATGTATGTGCCGTTTTGATTGATGACTTGTTGCCATCTTGTGGGTAATGCCATGATCCCATTCCTGTAGTGATTTTGAGATTTGTGACTTAACAAATCTGACAGGTAGTGATCACAGTGTTCTTTTGAGGTTAGCTTTATGCTTCCTAAAGAGTTCTGCAATGACCGAAACAGGTGAAAATCTGATGGTGCAAGGTAGAGAAGAAGGATGGAAGGATGCATCAACACATCCCAGCCAAGCTCTCTCAATTTTTGCTGCGTGGCTATAGATGAGTGCGGTCTGACGTTGTCATAGTGGAACACCACGCCCTTCCCATTCAGCAACTCTGGCCGGCTTTTCTCAATAGCTTTTTTTAACGTCATCAGTTGCTGACAGTAGAGTTCAGAATAGATAGTTTTACCCGGTGGCAAAAGTTCATAGCGTACGACTCTTTCCAATCCCACCATACACATAGTATCACTTTGTTCCGAGTCAGGCCAAGTTTTGCCATGGTCTGTGGGACTTGTCCATGTTTCGACCATGATCCTTTTCGCACATTCTTATTCATAAACGTTGATTTTGCTTGCTTGAAAAACAATTGAAAAATGGCGGGAACTAGTTTTTTTTAATTTATTGCATTTTCAGAATGTCACATTTAATGGTATTAAAACCAGCCAGTTACATTCAGTACAACCAAAGAGGTTTGATTACTATCTAATAATACTTCTACCCCGGCCTATATAATACGTAGGAACATTTATTTCCCAAAAATAAGAAATAGGTATTTAAAGAAAAGCAAGAACTGAAATTAAATTTAGATAATGTGTTATATAAGAATCAGGGCCAATTTACATATTATTTACGTTACAACTGTCATCTTAAGCTTAACAACAGACTCCGCTTGTTTCGGCTTGTTAGTAGTAAGCTTGAAAATAATGAGATACTTTAACATAATATTTTAATTCCCGTGTATTGTTAAGAAAGTATATTTGCAGAACATCTTGTAGCTTGGTGGAAATTTATAGAAAAACATCTTTAAAGTAATTGAGAGATGGTTTTGTAATCAACTTTAATAACCATCACCACAGTATACAAATAAAATAGTAGTAATATAACTAATACTTAATCATATGTAGTTTATTGTAGTAAGTACCAATAATATATTCAGATTCCAGAAATATTTGACATAATTAAAAATAACAAAGTTGTGTAAAAAATATGTACACCGGATTATCCTGCAGCCCATCCCTGTAACTTCCCGCGTAATTGACTTATAAGTTGCTCGACAAGTTGAAAATGGTTTAAAATAGAGATACTGCTCTTAAAATTATGTGCGATAATTCATTGGAATGACGCCTAGAAAAATGTGCTAAAAGCGTGTATTAGCACATACAAAATTGCATAACTTATAAACAATTAAAGATGAAAAAATGGCATTTCGTTTTTTGCCAATATTTCATAAACTATTAACAATTAAATTTCAAAACAGGATTCGAAAAGAAGATGAGTTTTCCAAGAAAAAACTCAAGATCACGGAATTCTATCTCTATTATTTATAACTAGATGCACGTGCAGCCCGCTGCATTGTAAAAGTTTATCCCGCGGTATCATTTAATTTTTCCAGGATAAAAGTAGCTATGTGCTATTCCAAGTTCTACCTGTATGCCAAATTTAATTCAAATCCATTTAGTAGTTTTTGTGTGATCGAGTAACAAACATCCATCCAAACATCCAAACTTTCACATTTATAATATTATAACAATAATAATAATAATATTAATTAATAATATAGATTTTAAAATGGGTCTCCGTATTACGTTTTTTGGGTTGCGCGCACGGACTCAAAAGCGAGTACGACACATAAATTAATTTATTTAAGGTATTAAAATTTAAGGTTTTAAATTTGAAAAAAATATGATGTATTCTGAACACTATAAATAAATTATTTCCGTTGGAAATTTTACTTAAAATTATTTTTTCAACAAGTTAAGCGATTGTTAACTATAAAATTTTCTCGTACTTCCGTCTTAATTGTAAATGAAAAAAAAAAGTTTTAATTATTATCGTAAAAATTTTTCGCTTCGTAGAGTATTTCTTATATATATACTTAACAATATTACGCCATAAAAGTTTAAAAAATATTCATACTTTGCTCATAATAATTATTGTACTTTAACAACATTACGTGGATACGTACAATAATTATTATAAGCAAAGTATGAATATTTTTGTAACTTTTATGGCGTGATATTGTTAAGTATCAAAAAAAAAAACAAAATATCTTTATTTCCATATCGTTGTTTAATTATTAACATAGCTTGCTATGCAAGTGTTAGAATCGACCTACTAAGTATTTTACAAAATACTTGTGTCAGGTGATTCTGCTCTTCCATAGCTAATTTATACATAGACATTCATATATTATTATGTTATTATTATATTCATTATTATTACAGAATTTTTATTATTATAATATTAGATTAAATGGTACAACATGTAATGAAAACATGCAAACCTGATGTGTGTTTGTATCGGTGCAAATGTACGTGTTTATTGGAGCATCCATGTGCATGTGTATGTGTGTGCACACACACACGTGTGTGTGTGTGTGTGTGCGTGCGTGCATGCGTGTGTGTGTAAGTTTGTGTGTTTGTGTTGTTAATTGTATATATATGCATGTGTGCGTAAGTATGTGTATCTATGCAAATGTTTGTGCATTTTTATATATGCAATTTATATATATATATATATATATATATATATATATATATATATATATATATATATATATATATATATATATATATATATATATATATATATATTTAGTTAATGTTTCAAAAGTTATTCAGTGATTATATGATTATATGATTTCAAAAGTTATTATATGATTTTGTTATGAGCCATTTTAAAGTTGTTTCTTCGCATTTATAGTTATTTAATGGATATATATGTTAGTGCTTATTTAATATGTTATAAAGATGAGCTGATTGTGAAGAGTATTGACGTTGTGCAATTACTGTTTTAGTTTTAAGTGTTTCATCAACCTTAAAGTTTCTACGTTTGCTATACGTGTAGATATTGTATGGTAAATGCTTATGTTTCCTTAAAGTAGCACATAATATATAAAGTTTTCTTACAGAAAGAACTTTACAAAAATTATACAGTTGCTCTGTCGGAAATGCGTAAGGTTTGAAGTGCATTACCTTTAGCAAACATCGTTGACATCTCTCGACTTCTAAAAATTTTGTTTTGGTGGCTCCACCCCATACAGCTATGCCATACCCGATTACCGATTGGGCTAAGGCAATATAAATTTGCTTAATTAAAATAGTGTTCGTGACATACATATTTAATTTTCTTATTCTATCACAGGTACAATCAATATGAGAATGCCATTTAAGATGCCGATCTATAATGACCCCTAAGTATTTTGTTGATGGGATTCTATCAATGACATCGCACATACAGCTATCATGACTTCCGTTACAGTGTTTGTTATGTATTGTTAAGCAATAATTATTACCTGGTTGTGTTTTACCATTAATTGTAAAACATATGTAATTTGTTTTTGAAGCGTTTAGCGTAAGAAAATTTTGTTGTAACCAATTTGATACAATAGCTACACCTGATTGAGCATTTTCGAAGACGAAATTCCAGGAAGATCCTTGAAACACCATAGCTGTATCATCTGCGTACGAGATTATTTGACATTGCTTTATGCTTAGATTAGTGAAATCGTTAATATAGATTAAAAATAAATACAAAAATAAGTATGTATATAAAAAAGGCTCCATAGACTATATTTTAAACTCAAGAAAGCGAAAACTACAACCTAATCATAGTTTTTGACTAGTTTGTAAAAATGAAAGTATTTTCATTTTTAAAAAGATGTATGTTTTCAAAATAATGCTCAATTTTGATTTTTTTATGACATAAAACGCAAGTTTTTAATTAGTTACAAAATCAATAGGTTAAAAAATATCAAAGAAATGTCAAAAAAATCGTCATTCATTCATCATCAACATCATTCATCTTCAACACCGCGTGCCGCGTAACCGCGTTAAAGTTATGAGATTGTTACATACACACACACACACACAAAAGTTATAGGATGTTTACCTACACATATACCCACACACATACAATAAATATGAATATGACAATACAGTAATGCAATAGTTAGTTGTGGTATTAATATTAAATCGTTTATCAAGTTTAGTGAAGTATCAAAATAAAAACAATATAGGTATTGAGGTTTCGAAAATATTGGACATAGCAAAAATTAATAAATTATATGGTTTGTCGTTTTCAAGCTAATAGTCTTGCATTAGCTCGAAAACCACAAACGATTTTCATATTTATTATATTATTAACGATATGGATAAGTTTATTAGTAAAATCTAAGTAAAACAGTACAAGTATTTGTAACATACTATTAACACAAATTAACATGGAGTTTTACCAAGTGCCGATGATATTTAGTGTTCAAAGTTAAACATTAAGGTTTTTGTCAGCTTGGAACAGCAAAAATGTTCAGTATTTGCTTAACGGCAGGAAATGACTGGTACAGGAAACTGTTCATTTATTTTATAAACCACTAGTTGATCCGCGCAACTTCTTCTAGTCGTCGATATTGTTTTTCATACAAATTTTCATCTTCTATTTAAACCTCTTAGGGGAAGATTTTAAAAAAAGTTAGCTTTTGTTTGAACCCGGATCATCAATTAACCTTTTGCCGAATTTCATCAAAATCATTTCAGTGGTTTAGCCGTGAAAGCGTAACAGACAGACAAGCTTTTTCCTTTATAATATTACTAGCTGTTGCCAGCGACTTCGTCTGCGCGGAATTCGTTTACTCCGCACAGCCCCTCCCCCGTAGGTGATAGCGTGATAATATCTAGCCATTATGTTGACCCGACCTATTTGCAATATTCATTTATTTTTTTTTATATAGAAGAGGGGGCAAACGAGCAAGAGGTGCACCTGATGGTAAGTGATCACCGCCGCCCATGGACATCTGCAATACCTTCTTGGTCTTGCAGTTGCGTTGCCGGCCTTTTAAGAATGAGTAAGCTCTTTTCTTGAAGGTCCCTATGTCGTATCCGTTCGGAAATACCCCTGCCGGTAATTGATTTCACAACAGAGTAGTGCGAGGTAAAAAGTGTCGGAAGAAACGCACAGTTGTGGATTTCCAGACATCGAGATGGTGAGGATGGAACTTTAAATTTTGACGCGATGTCCGATGGTGGAATTCGGCGGCAGGAAACCACTCTTATTCCAAACAACTCGTCGGAACACTCCCCATGATAAAGACGATAGAAGACGCAGAGTGAACCTACATCTCTGCGTAATGCCAAAGAGTCGAGCTGTTCAGAAATAGCCTGGTCGTCAACGATTCGAACCGCTCTACGCTGTATGCGATCAAGAGGAAGAAGCTGGTATTGGGGAGCTCCGGCCCAGAGATGAGAACAGTACTCCATGTGAGGCCGAATCTGTGCCTTATAAAGTTGAAGGCGATGGGCCGGCAAAAAGTACTGTCTCGCTCTGCTGAGCACACCGAGCTTTTTAGAGGCTAATTTAGCCTTGCCTTCCAAATGACCGCGAAACTGAACGTAATTTGATATGTCGACTCCCAGGATTCCGACACTAGCTGAGGCTGTCAAGAGAGTATCCCCAAATCGAGGTGATACGACAAAGGGTGTCTTTTTTGCGGTGAACACGCAAAGCTGTGTCTTCTTGGGGTTAAAAGTGACCAGGTTTTGACGACCCCATTCAGAGACATCGGTAAATCGATTCTCAACTTCAGACACAAGCTTCTTTCGGCACTCTTCGACGTGTTCCCGAGAAATACCGCTTCGGCCAGCCGGAGCCTCATGCAAAATTTGAAGTAAATCCATGCAGTACTTTTTGAGTTTACCCCGAACATACATACAGACAAACAGACAAAAATTCTAAAAACTATATTTTTGGCTTCGATATCGATTGTAGATTCAATGTACAGTTTTGACTTTCCTACGATTTTATTATATGTATAGATATTGGATATGGATTATGGATAATATGAATTGTATTTCAGTTCAAACTTCCGAGGTATAAAAAGCCAATACTTCGTCTTAAGCCTGATAACCTAGAGGAAATTAAAGTGATCTTAGAAGCATCAACAGAACCATCGTCTTATAATGAAAATGATCCCAGAATGAAGAAAAGTAAACAGCAATTATTTTACGAAACACAGGTTAGTTTATTATCACGTGTAATTAAAAAGTAAAGCTTACATTAATTGATCTTCAATTAATTATAAAAAACCTTTTTTTTTACTATCGATAGGGAAGCACTTGACCTCGATCTCGCCTGATGGTAAGCTAAGATGCGGCCTAAGATGGAACGCGCTTCCCTAGAAGCTACCTGTTCACTCTTCTCTTGAAGATCTCTAGATTATACTCGTCGGAGAATACTAATTCAGTAAGCATGTTCCAGTCCTTTGCGATTCGAATGAAGAACGTCAATTCGAACCGCTTTGTCCGGGTACGTGGAAAGTCTACCATATGGCGATGCCTAGAATCTGCATGCCTCGACGATCGGTAGAAAAACGGGGATGGCGGAATCAAATCGTGCAATTCCGCAGCGCACGCATTTTATTTTTGTACAAACCGCCAATCGCAATACATCGCTCTGTGGTCTCGTGTTTCGATGTCTTGTTACAATAACCGGGACCGACAGATTTACGTACTCATCCGCAGGTGACAGTCATATTATCATCAGGAGTATCTTTCCATCAAGAACATCATATATATGTCGCAGTGAAATTGTCAATACCGTTAGATTATAATCTACCTAAGTGATATTATAATTTCACTGCGACATATATATCAAACTTAGAATTCATCCTTTTTATATAATTAAATAGCAAATGATTAGATAGGTCTCCAAATGGAAAGAGTCAACCATCGCCTATAGACACCAAAGATGTTAATGGTGCGTTGTTACTTTGTCGCGAGATCTAATGCCACATACCACATATAAGTTTACCGGCAATCTTACCCTCCAGACCGGAACATGACAGTGACAAGCAAAGGAATAAGTAAGGCGGTGATACCAGACCTGGGCAAGACAATGCAGAACTCTATCACCTAGTAGCTGCCGATTACCGATTGGCTATGCGAGTCATGTTAGTGACTCGCATAGCCAATCAGTCGCCTTTTATCACTTGCCTGGCAAAACGGCAGTTGGCCTATTCTTTAAAAGAGCTCGAACCAACACGGGATTGCTATTCTACGACATAAAAAATATCACTCAAACATAAAAAACTATCATTAAAAAATGTTAAAATTCAAAGACAACGTATTTAATTTTCAAAATTTCTCCGAAATCTTATATAAAACTTCTGTGATGCAACTAAACAAAAGATAGTTTAAGGAATAGGGCAAACTTATCCAAGGTCTCTCCAGTGGCATAATCGTTCACCCATGTCTACCATACTTTCTTCCACATCAATAGCAAAGGTGTATTTATTTATTTGTTTATTTAACACTTTATTGTACACAAAAACAGTTACAGTAAACATTAAAATTAAATATTAAGACAAAAGGTGAGCTTATCTCATATTGAGATTTCTTCCAGCTAACCCGTATGAAGAAAACAATAAATAAACACAGACATTGTGCACAACATAAACAAAAAATTTGGCCTTAAAGCTATTGACAAAAAGAAATATAAAGTAAAGAGAAAAGAGATAAAACACTTACATATTAAAAAACTATAAAAAAAATAACACACAAACAACAAAAATTAATATATTAACTTATTTTACTTTTGCGTCAGATAATAATTATTTAATCGTGTAATCACTGGAACGAATGTTAAATGGAAGTGAATTCCACAGCCTAACTGCATGTACAGAAAAGGAATCAGAAAAAAAAATAGATTTGAAGGAAGGGAAACGCAAGAGGGAACTGACATTAGCGCGACAATCACTACTCGGGGCATGAAGAAAATGAAAACGCTGACGAAGATAAATTGGGGACCTAGGGTTATGAAGAATGTTATAAAGCAAAGAAAGAATATGAGTATTCCTGCGAAGACGTATTGGTAGCCACTTAAGTTGAGTACGAAATTCTGAAACATGATCATATTTACGAAGGCCAAAAATGTAACGGATGCACAAATTTTGCATCCTCTCAAGTTTGTCCACTAAACCTTCAGTGGCATCAAGAAAACAAGAGTCTGCGTAGTCAATTATTGGGAGAATTAGTGTTTGCATTAACGTGATTTTTGTTTTCAGCGGTAACAATTGTTGCAATGGTTTCAAAGAATGGAAAGAAGAGTAAACTTTTTTGCAAATATTGTTGATGTGAGCCTCCCATGTCCAATCTTTAGAAAAAGTAACCCCTAAATTTTTAACAGTAGAAGAAAAGGGAATGAGAATGTCATTATAAATTATCGGTGGAACATCAACATTATTTAACAATTTGCGCATATATCTACTACCAAAAATAATCGCTTGAGATTTAGAGGGGTTAACTAAAAGACCGTTTGAAGTCGCCCAAGCATGAATCGCATCCAAATCTCGATTGATGTTATTAACCGCATCTTTTATATCCATGATACCAGCTTGACAATATAGCTGCAGATCGTCTGCATATAAATGAAATTTACTTTTTATAATGGTAGAGATGGCGTCAATAAAACTTGTAAAAAGTAAAGGGGATAAGACTCCACCTTGAGGGACGCCTGCAATGAGTTGGAGTGAATCAGAAAATATGTCGTTAAAACGAACACACTGTGATCGTCCTCGAAGGTATGAATCAAACCAGGCAACAGCACAAGAAGAAAGGTTACGGGATCGAAGAACTTCTAGCAGTATATCAAAATCTACTGAGTTAAAGGCACTACTAAAATCAAGAAGCACAGCAACAGTAAGTTTTTTATCATCAATAGCAGCACGAATATCTTCAAATACGTTAATTAGAGCTGTAACTGTACTATGCCCCTTCCGAAACCCTGATTGGAAAGGATTCAACAAGTTATTAGCTACATAGTAATCCGTCAATTGAGTGTGTACAATGTGTTCTAACACTTTAGAGAGAAACGGGAGAATAGATATAGGGTGATAGCAAGATGGAGAAGAGGGATTCGGTACTTTTGAGAGAGGGATAACATGAGCGGTTTTCCAAGCAGAAGGAAAGGTACTACTAGACAAGGATAAATTGAAAAT
Organism: Apodemia mormo; assembly: GCA_036924255.1. Lineage (NCBI taxonomy): Eukaryota > Metazoa > Arthropoda > Insecta > Lepidoptera > Riodinidae > Apodemia > Apodemia mormo. The sequence goes on along the minus strand of JAUPFN010000001.1, from coordinate 41,364,478 downwards.
AGATGTTAATATTGGAATTATCATAGGGGAAGATAGCGAAATCATTTTGGAGGATAAAAAGTCACTACCTACAGCAGTGGATGAAATTGAGCGAACATGCCTTATAACTTCTTCGTCTGTAACAAGTTGGAAATTGAACTGCGGAAAAGGTTTTAATGGAAGGAAGGTGTAATTCGCCTCGTGACCGAAGTATCTTCAGAGGAGTTGAATAGCACTTCACTCGATGAAGGGTAAAGCAAAAATGACAAGGAGCGTAATTTAATTCTATTTAAAAGACACCGTTCTAGTCCCATCACCCTCTGATTTTCAGTTTGAATAATGTATTGTAAAAAATATAAAATTATTTCATATATTTATAAATTAGTGAGGAAACTTAATATTAAAAAATCCAAAAATTCAAAGAATTAATATGCCGAGTATAAGTAAGTATAAGTAAGGCCGAGAGCACACGGTGCTTTGCGGCGCCGCATCGCAAAGATTTCGCCGGAAATACAGACACACGAGAGGTGCGGCGCTGCGCCGCCACGTTGTTATGCCGCAGCAACGCCGCCGCGGCGCCCACGTAGCGTTGGGTAGTCTGTTAATAAAATTGGATAATATGAAAAACAACACAAGATCAATCAAGAAAAATATAAAAGAAACGAAACGAGGTAGCGTGTGCCCTTCTTTGTGATACATAATCAACTGAGCGCCGAGCGGTGGCCGGTACCGCTCTGACGTCGCAACGCATTCACCCCTCCCCGCCTCGTTTCGATAGTTGCAATCCCGCAACTGTATCACCTAACGCTTGCAATCCGCCTGCGATGAGCGATGACATTTTAACGTAACGAAAAACTCATTAAAACGTCGTCAATTGCTTGCTGCTCACTGGATGCACTTTTTGCGATGTCACAGCACCAAAACTAATCATGCGGCAATGACTGTCACTAGCATACAAGGCTGCTATGTGTCTTGCAATAACTAAGCAATTACGATAATTTTGCATTGCGAGTTACTTGATAACGCCGCCGGTGTGGCGTTGGAACGCATCGTGTGCTCGCTACAAATATTTGTATGTAAAATGACGCAGCGACACCGCTCCGGCACCGCAACGCATCGTGTGCTCTCGCTCTAAACGTACAACATAAGCAAAACAGTTTCATGGAGAAACAATCGACTGTTTTGTCCATAAAAATCTAGTATCCATTTCGTATTATTCGTATGTACGTGTACCTATTAAGTAATTAAAAAACGCATCATTATTTACGTCTGTTATAAGATAGGACTTAAAATAAGATAAGGATCTTAAAGACTAAAAAACCATAAGAATGTACTGAATGGAACGCTAAGTATTCGCTTTGAGGGGAAATAATAAATGAGGGTATGCCACAAGATAGTATATTAGATGCCTAATATTTTTATTGTGTAGTATGAACAAAGTAGCTAAGATTGTACTAACTCATACTGTAAGTAAGTATCCTGGCCGACCTTAAAGGGGTCATAGAATAATAACAGCATTATTACTCTAAGAAAGTTCGAAAACATCAGTTAAATAAAATGTTATTGATAGTATACTTAATAATAAAATATCGGTAGCCAAATAACACGAATTGATCTAACCCCAAAGAAAGTTAGTCAACAATAGTTATACATATATATATATATATATATATATATATATATATATATATATATATATATATATATATATATATATATATATATATATATATATATATATATATATATATATATATTTAAAGAAATAAAAATATTATAATATTTTAAAATGCTCAATCTCTCAATTTCCATAATATTTTGCAAATATTTCAACTACTTACCGCAACTTACTACGTTGCGGTTACGGTGGTGGCGTCTTCGTATTGGCCATTTTAATAAGACTCAATGTGACAAATTTTATGTTACCTTAGGTAGGTAAGGTTTCGTCACCTCTGTGGTCTAGTGACCCGGTGTCGGAGTTAACCACATGAGTTCCCGGAGTCAACTCCCGGTTCGGGCAATCCAAAAATGTGTTATTTCAGTTTTCTGCCAAAACAATTTTGCCTGGGGTTGGAAAAAGTGCCCGGTTGGCGATAGGCTTGCCACCTTTCACATTGTGGGTCTAAGTATCTTCGGCAAATCGTGGGTGCACTTGTTATAACTCTGCCTTCCTCTTCGGGGATACGGGCATGAAGATACTTTTTTTTAGGTAATATTTAAAAATATAATTTAAAATTCATTATTTAGATCGAGTTCATTTATCTATAAATGCCACAAAACAACTGTACATACAAGTACATGATCGTATTGCTATTACACACATATACGAAATTTGCCTTTTATGCTTTGAAAGCTAACGCAAAGCGTTCAGCTACCAAACGAAACCAAAAGCCTTTGACGATCGGACAGGCTTCTGTTACTCACTATATAATTGCGAGGTATTTGCCGATGTCATCCCTCTATTCATATCTGGCATTCGTTACAACAAATAGAATAAATAATCGCTGTATTTTATAAAAGAAAACTTGGTTCAACTATCACTATCTTTTTTATATTATTATTTCTATATTCATTTATTTACTTTTATATTTATTTAATTTTTTATATTTATTATATCATGTAAATAAATAGATAGTTTTTTCTGATAAAAAGAAATAACTATCGTCTATATATACCAAAGATGTTAATGATGCGTTGTTATCCGTGTGGTGGTGTGTTAATACCACAAAAGGTTGAATATTTTGGCTAATAAATAATGCTAAATTTACTTTAGAAAAAAAAGCATAGGGCTCATTAGACCTCCATCATCGGTGTCTATTAAACCACCTAAAGGGGTCTCTTGAGCCAATTCGTATATAAAACATTTTGCACGTCCATAAAAAAAATATATAATGCAAACATAATAGAATTTCTTATATTCCCTAAAGTAAAAATACTAATCTCATATAATCTTATCAGCTACCTTACTTTCCAAATCGGGATACAATAAAAATGACAGATGGTCTGTTTTACAAAGTGGATTTGAATAAACACGGGTTACAACATTTGTACATGGTTCATTTGACCCCGATTATTTTAACTCAAGTGACGCTATATTGATTTTTAAGTATTAATTTATTTAAAAATCATAAAAATCGCCTCTGTAATCTAGTCGGAGTAGGTGTTAACCACATGAGGTCCCGAGTTCGATTTCCGGGTCGGGCAATTCAAAAAGGTGTTTTTTCAATTTTCCGATAAAACAACGTTGCCCGGGATTGGATAAGGGCCTCTTGGCGATAGGCTTGCCACCTATCTCGTTGTGGCACTATATCACTGGCTAATCGTGGGTGCACTGGTTGTACCTCTACCTACCTCTTCGGGGATACAGGCGTGAAGATGTATTACTTTTAAATCATTTAAAAACCTTATGCAATATATATAAAATATGCAAGTATTTCTATTTTTTCATTTTTTTATAGTATATATAGGTTTAGGCTCTTTTTAAGTATAGACCATCTACCGTTCTGCCAGCTAGTCCTTTAAGAGGTAAACAATTGGCTATGCGAGTTACTACCATAGCTTTTTTTTTTCTTTTTTATATTTTTTTACACCATAAGATAGCAAACAAGCAGACGGGTCTCCTGACGGAAAGAGTCAACCATCGCCTATAGATACCAAAGGTGTTAATGGTGTGTTGCTATCTTCTGGCGTCTTCTTATACCACATGCATAAGTTTACCGGCTACCTTGCCCTCCAAACCGGAACTCGACAGTGACAATCACTGACGCTTTTGCGGCAGGAGTAGATAAGGAATAGGAATAGGTAATTTAGATTATTATTATTTATTAGCAGTGATTATATTGAAAGCAAAATACACTAACTACATGACATGGCACACGTAATTAATAAATCAAAATGAAGTAGAACGATATTGTTTACTTTTTGTGTCAAAGCAACATTATGCACTCAGATCCAAATTGAACACTAGACGGGAACTAAGGCAAGGCAACAGTGTTTTAATTCCCTTAGCCTTCTGATTTTTGTAATACCTCCTGTTCGTATTTATAGACAAAATTATAGATATTCGTACGATGCAAGGGCGTCGCCAAGGGGGGGCAGGGAGGGGCAGCTACCCCCCCCCCCCACACCCCGTAGAGATTCTAAAAAAATTGCCCCAATGTAATGCAACCAAAGTCCTAAGTCTTTGAGTTGACATGCTTGAACGATCAATCCCGTACGTCGAAACTCGAATGAATTCACTCACCAATTCCATTTCTAACATTCCGTATGCTCAACTACGCTGGCAAGGTACTGTTGTTATTACAATCGCCGTAGATGTAAGGCCCGTAGTACAAGTGAAAAGATTCATGTGCTGTCGACTTTACTTAATATTTCATACCTACTTTTCTCATTCATGGAGAATGATGAATTGTAGCAGGTAAAGACAACTCGCCCCCCCCCCCCTGTCCTGCTTAATAAAAGCCAACCCATGCACTCGATTTATTTATATCATAAGATCAGTAATCAGCTCTCCGCAGATTGGAAAGAGACAATCATCGCCTATAGACAAAAAAAATGTGAACGATGCATTGATATTCTTGTGGCGGGATCTTAATACCACGTGCATATGCTTACCAACGACTCTACACTCTAAACCGTAACACGACAATGATAAGCACTGACATTATTGTGACAGGAATAGATAAAGCAGTGGTACTAGACCCGAGCTAGATAATGCACAATTTTACTACCTAGTAGCTACGATATTAGGAACTCGCATAGCTAATCGTTCGCCTCTTACGAACTGCCTGGCAGAAGGCAGATGGTCTTTTCTTCGATGGGGATCTGGACCAGCAGTAATATATTTTTCTTTGTTTATAGAATGCATTCAATCACATTAAAGTAAGCCAAGATGCACCAGAATTTTCGGAGTTCGTGCCCAAACCTACTGAGTCAGAAAATATAAGAAATTGGTGGTTTTACACAGCGGTAACATATTTCATTTTGTTTATCTATATCTATCTAATCGTTATCATAATCAATCCATTGGACGAGTGGTTAGTGACTAACTATACAAGCGACTTGGTTCAATTCAAGTTCAAGCAATCGGTTGCAAATTTCCGCTTACGACGATAGACGGTATTGGTGTAAAAATGAGAAAAGGCATGCTCCGTTCTTTCGAAAATGTTGATAGAATGACAGACTGGGGTATTTGCATAAAGAGATTTATGAATGAGCAGGAAGCAAGGCAAGTATGTCTGGACCGTGGATGTAAAATGAATGTAGTGTATGTAATATTTATTTTTATTAACCGAATGTATTTTTAATGCATATTATTTAAAAATGTTTGGATTTTGCAGTCCTCTAGTATGTAGTTTGGATTTTGCAGTCCTCTAGTATGTAGTTAGTCACTAACCACTCATCCAATGGATTGATTATGATAACGACTATCGTGTGTTATGTGCTAAACTCATCAGACTCCAAACTGCTACTAAAGTTTAGTTATTTCAGTGGATAGTCCCTAAACATTTTTATAACACTGGTCCGAACTGGGGATTGAGGATTTGACCGAACTTTTATGCGACCTGGGGGAGAAACATGCTGGCCCAAACATTGTTATCGTAAAGGTAGCATTCGGATCTAAGCGGTCACGATTCGGCAGTCGCTACAGACAGTCGCGACCTACTGTCCCTACCCACCCTACAAATGCCTACAAACGGTGCGGCACTGCCAGGGTCGTGACTGCCGAGTCGTAGCTGCCGGGTCGCGGCTGCCGAAATCCAAATGCTACCTTTAATGATAACGTACCATCACGATCGACGTAAAGGCACTTAAGATTAGTAAACAATTATTGCAAAGGGGGTTTTTAAGCGGTAGATAATATAACAACGATAAGTTAGTTTGAAATTTGTTTTTTTTTTTATTAAGTAAAGAAATTAATGTTTTCGTTACTACGAAATACTTACTACTAGTGACTAGTGAAAGCCGTATATTAAACTAAATCGACTGTGACATCGGCACTTAGTATAAAAATCCAACAAGTTATCTTACAATTGACTTTTGTTTTATTTCAGGACGACTTTCAACCTTTTGATGTGAACGATATTTGAAGAAATAAAAATGTTGAACACATAACTTTGTTTAATTTGAAAATTTATCATGTCCTGTGGAAGGTTGTGAAATTTTTTTTGCAATCCTATCTGCAAAATAAAACTTATATTTATGTAAATTGACATAATAACGTAAATTTTTGAATAGTCCGGTATCTGAGTTACGGACACCCACAATTATCGACCTAAGTGAGTTGCAAAAAATTTTAACAAAACTTTGTATTTATGTGGCATCAGTTATTAAACGTAAAAACTATGCTCTTAGTCTGCTTTTAAAGATGAGTTTGATGACTGTCTACTAAACTAAAATTTCTCTTACGAGACTTTTATTTAATACAAACGATGTTAAAATTGTATATTATGGGTCAAGTAAAGCAGATGACTTATACATCCAATTTCATAGATTGGCAGATGCTAGTCAAAATTTTTCCCGCGTTGATACAGGCCCTTTTCAAAGAATAGATCAAATGCCTTACTCCTAGACATCTCGTGAAGGGCAAGGAAAAGAATTATACGTGTCAGTTACATCGTTATTACCAACTAAATTTTAGAGTTCTGTAACGTCTCAACCAGTTTTGGTACCACCGCTTTGCATATACCTGCGGCAATAGCATCAATGCTTGTTGGCCGTTAAACTTATGTATTTAGCATTCCATCACTATACTAGGAATAGCAATACTCCATTGACAACTCTAGCGTCCATGTGCCATAGTTTTCTCTGTCCATCAGGAAAGCCATCTTGTTTCCTATCCTGTGATATGAAAAAGACTTTTGGCATAATTTGTCTCTTCATTCCTGAAAAGAATCGGAATCGTAAAGGCAGTCTACCTATAGCTCTTTAATGGTGTACAAGAACTTGGAGTCGAACATTACTGGTAGTGTCCGTAGTCGACAAATTCTTTTTCCAGCAGATCTGCCTACTTGTTGGTCATCACTTATGCCTATCCTATTCTATGAAGATTTCTCTATTTTACGTTCTTCATCTTTCGCGACTTTAACCAGATTATTGATCTAGACTCCAACCATTAGTAAACAGTCTACAGTTCACAGTCTACAGTTCATAACTGCCACTCTTATGCTTTTCTTGTGTATCCACAGTCGGCTATTTGAATCTAATTCTGGCTATAACTGAGCTTGACAGATTTACATACTCATCTAAGGAAAGAAGATAATAATAAGCTACTCATCAGACTCCGGGCTACTACTGAGATTTTGGATTTTCGAGAAAAATCTTAGAAAAACCTCAGTAACCATTTTTGTTAGACCTAAATATCAAACCTGGAACCTCATGATTTTATCCGAAAAAGCTAACCCCTAGATCATGATACAGTTAATATTATCATATTAAAATGTTTATTGTAAGAACATACATTTTTATCCATGAATTTTCAATAATTAAAGCAGTCAATATTGTCATATTCAAAAAATGGTTCTTAAAAGAACATAATTTTTTTCCACGAATTTTTAATAATGTAAAAGATGAAACTCAATAGGTACCAACCCTATGGGTATAAGGTACCACCACCTTACCCATTCCTGCTGCAATAGCGTTAATAAAACAAATATTGTAGTATTTCGTTTTGGAGGGTACGGTAGCTGGTAAACTTATGCATGTGACATTATCATCCCACCACATAGCAACGCACCATTAACATCTTTGACGTCTGTAAGCATTTTTTTTCTTTCTATCAGAACAGCCGTCTATTTGTTTGTTAGATATCTAATAATATAAAAAAGTAAACCAAAAATATTTGGTTTGAAAATAAAAAAATCAGCTTTTGTCAGTTCTCTAAAGGGGTGAACCTTGATAAAGTAGGAGTATACTTCGCCCACAGACTTACCCATTATGTTTACTGTATTTACCTTGCAAGAAAACTAGCGTGATGTATTATTTAATTTTAAAACACTAAAGATGCTTTTTTTCTAATAACAGATAATATGGTGTAAAAAGTTTTTTATAAAATTTCTTACCATAATTTGTAACAGTGACATCTATATGCTAATAGTAAAACTAATTTAGAAGAGACCTGGAATAACATTCAGTAAATACAAGATAGTAGATATAGTCACACGACACGATTTTTGGACGTGATATTTATAACCTCTACAACAATTTCGTGCTTATAACTTTATTCCACATTAATTTTTTACTAACTATCAATCGCTCTCTGGTCGAAAATCGACTATAGACCTAACAACATAGTCTAATATTCTATAGGGAGTTATATGAAACTTAAGTATAAAATCTCTACTAAGTACTTAGTTAGACAACAGACTTTAAACGTAAAATAGTATAAAAAATAGTATAGGTACATGGGTGTATAATATTATCATGTATGTCACATGAATGTATTGTGTGTACATGTGTGTTTGTGTCTAATGTTTATTTTTATTATTTTAATAATGTATCTCTAATGCATATTATTTAAAAATGTTAAGTTTCTGCAGTCCACTGTAAATTAGCAATGTAAATTTTAGAGAACTGTGAAAAATTTCTTACTTCAGAGTACTCCATGCAGTTTTTTTTATATTTTTGACGACTTTCTTATATCATAAGATGTCAAGCACGATACTTATGATATGAGACGAGACGAGACGTTGCAGAATTCTACCACCTAGCAGTTATAACGGCAGTGACTAGTAGGTACATATCAAATCTTTCACCTTTGTGCATAAAAGCCTGGCAGAATGTCAGTATATTCTTCTACTAAGGCTCGAAATTAAGAATGCTATTTCATGTGATTCAAAACCACTACTCTTTAGCTCAATCGGTTTATAAAGTTACCTTTGTTTCTCATGAATAATTTCTTTCTACGGGTTAAAGCTTTTTTAAATGTATTTTAAGTTTTTTCATTGCAATCAAATACCTGTTCACAACGATCGTTTATTTGTCTCAAAAATCTACAAAGATTGATTAGTACTAGCGATCGCCCTGTGATCGAAAACCGACCACGGACTAAACAATAAAATCTCTTTTATGTTTGCTAACAAACTTTAACCGCAAACAAAATAGTAATCTATCGTTACAAAGCTTCGTGCAATCATACGATAAAAGCAGATGTGAACAGCTATTATCGGCTATTTTCGCATACATTCTGGACTGCGTATGCCTTAGCGCGCATATAACTTCGGGACGATAGACGCAAGTGTTGCTCCAGCATATGGCTATAATTCCAAATTAGAGTGAGATGTTGAAAAACTCTACCGCTCATACTCTACTTATTCGTCTTTTGCTGTCTGACAAGAATGTAGGTGGGTCTAGGCCCCCTTTGAAACATTGACCATCTGTGATTCAACCAAGCAATTCATATAATACTAGCGACCTGTCCGCGATTTCACCCGCGTAACTTTTGTTCCCGTGGGAATATCGGAAAGATTTATGTACTAAAATCTTCCTTAAGAATCAATCTATCTATTAATAAAAACTACATCAAAATCCGTTGCGTAGTTTTAAAGATTTAAGCATACTAGGGACATAGGGACAGACAGAGAAAGCGACTGTTTTATACTATGTAGTGATTACTATATGTACGTGTCACTATCACCGTGACTACTAGTTGATAGAATTCCACAACATCTCGCCCAGGTTTGGTACCACTGCTTTACTTATTCCAGCTGCAACAGCGACAGTGGGCGTCATTGTCGTGTTCCGATTTGGGGGATAAGGTAGCTGGTACACTTATGCATGTGATATAACTATCCCGCATCTTAATGGTGCGTTACCACTAACATCTTTGGTGTCTAAGTTTATGGGCAATGGCTGTCTCTTTTTACTACAAAGCGTAAAGTAAGCCATATTATGGTCTATTTTTCTTGGGTCTTCAACACGGGGAATATTTCACAGGGTTCACTAAACTGGTCAAGTTACAGGTGTACCTATTCTATACTACCGTTATAAATGCAAAAATTTGTCGTTGTTTATCTGTATTTTTATCAGATACGCTTTTACCGCTAAACCACTAATCTATTTTTGATTAAATTTGATATGGAGATAATTGAAAATCCGAGGTCAAGGATAGGTTATTTTTTTTCCAAAACTACACTCCTAAAGGGCTAAAATAGGGGATAAAATGTTGTATGAAAAACTATATCTAAAAGTATCTTTACATCTCCGTATCCGCGAAGGGGTAGGCAGGCAGATATAAAGCCAGTGCACCCACGATTAGCCAAAGATACTTACTCCAACAATGTGATAGGTAGTAAGCGTATTGCCAACCGAGCACTTTTCCAATCCCGGGAAAAGTCGTTTTTTTTAGAAAACAGAAAAACACAATTTTATTTGCCCGACCGAATAATAATAATAACAATAATCGAACCCGGGACCTCATGTGGTCAGCTCCGTTTAGGGTTGCCACCCGTACTTTATAATAAAGTATTGTACTTTATTTTGAATAAACGTACTTTATACTTTTTTGAAGGCAATAAAGTACGTGAAAATACTTTATTTTATCACTTCACTTAAAATTGTCAACTTAAAGGAACAAAAAAATTAATATATTTTTGTTTGTAACAAAAATGATACTGACCACTTTTAAACATCATCTAAAACGTATTTTGTATCATTTCACTTTACTTGATTATTTGTTGTATGAAAATAATGATATTGAATATATATAAAACTCTCATTTACAGTTTTTTTCTTTAAGGTGCATTCAGTGACAACGGGTCGAAACTAATTGCTGAAAAGGATTGTTAGATATTGCCAGAAGCAACAAAAAATATGTATGGTAAACGAATAGCACAGCTAATAAATAATACTTTTTTTCAATCTTGTACTTTATTATTGACCCTTAAAAAAATATACTCTATTTTTTCAATTAAAAGGTGGCAACCCTGGCACCGATGCCAGACCACAAAGGCGATAAAAAATCTATAATAATGACATGTTAATCTACTCGCGAGCGAAACTGCGTAGGTCAGTTAGTATGTCACGAATTGAAAAACGTTATCTAATATACATTTTGATAAATAAAGTTAGTAATCTTCATATGGAAGAACTGATAAATGATAAAAGTAATCCACCAGCGTCAAATGATAAATTACACTTGAGTACGCACAATGTGACAACATTCGTTCAATAATTTAAATGAGTTTTACAAAATAATATGATGAAGCTGTATAATAAATTTATTGAATAGCACAAAGAATAAATGCCTTTAATAACGTGATAGCATAAACTCTTTAAATAACGTGATAGCATAAACTTGTTAAATAATGTGATAAAATAAATGCGTTAAATAATTTGTAAATATTTTAATTTTACGCAGTTTATTTATATTTAAAATATATTTTGTGAGATAAGTGATAAGTGTGAAAATGCAAAACCGTTCAAAATATTTAATAGTGTCAACAGCGCCTATTATTTTGGTTGTGACTGTATTGATTCTCCTTTTTGTATTTAACAGGTAAGGTTTTGTTACGATTTTAAACACTGATATTAAAATGAAAGTAATAAAATTGAATATGTGTATTTTTACATGTACTTGTGCTGTATAAATTGTAACTATGCTAATTGTTCTTGTTTTCACATGTACTTATGCTGTATAAATTGTAACTATGTCTTTTAATAATGTAATATATTTTATTTTCTTTGTTTATTGTATTTGTTGGATCTTTTTTCTCTTATCTGTATGCATGTCATTGTTATTTACTGTATATGTATAGTGCTGTGTGGTAAATAAATCGACTGTGAAACTCATATTGTGAAACTGTCTTTGGCGTCATACCTCCCAAAGGGATGGACCTATTTTTACGATCGAAAACCTATAAAAGCGAGATGTGACATCTTGATGTATAGAAAAGTCTATCAATTACATATTATGTAAATGTCTCATGGTTGTGCTTATTGGACAGATTTTGTTTCTCTGCAAATTATGCATGTGACGAGGAAGGTGGATAAAGGAATATCGAATAAAAAAGGAATATAGGAAAGCCTTAATCAGCAATCACTCCATATTGTGGATTATATAATTCTATATATTCAGCATTTTTACATCATTTGTTCTAATTAATTCTTTAATACAATGCAGTTAGACTCTGTGATCCGGAAAGAGTAATATTTTACTAAATTAATATTTGGGAAGTCCCTAAAGTAAATTGAATTAACATAGTATTGTCAAAAAAGTAGTTTTTTTTAAAGACAGTCAGGGCAACCGTGTAACAAACTATCTGGTAGACGCTCCACTTATGAGGCATGCAAAAAACTGCTCTGGTTTCTGCAAATATTCCTGAGGCACTCCAGAAACTGCGCCGCGTCAACAGTACCTTTAATATGCTGATATTCGGCTCATGAGATCGATAGTTTTTAAGTCGAAGTAGTCTTTCTCTTAGTCGAAGTCTCGTTAGCAGTTCAAAATCTGGTGCTGGTGGGTCAACAACTATTAGGGAGAGATGGCCAAGATCAACAACAAAATATTTCAGTTCACATTATCGCAAAAATTGAATGATAGTCGTTAACAGATCAGTAAAATGAGACGTTAAGTATCACCTCCTTTGTCACCAACTGACGAACTGGTTAATCGGAAACTATTTGCATTTTATTCACACTAGGAAACCGGCACTAATATTATAGATGGGAAAGTGTATGTGGGTGTTTGTCCGTCTTTCACGGCAAAACGGAGCGATGAATTGATGTGATTTTTTAAGTGGAGATAGTTGAAGGGATGGCGATTGACACATAGGCTAGTTTTTGTCTCTTTCTAACCCCCAATTTCGAATTTAATACGAGTGAAGCCGCGGGCAGAAGCTAGTACAATATGTTCTTACTTTATCTATAGACTGTTCAGCTTAGATCGTAAGGTTCCAACTTCGATAGGTTTATTAAAGTTATTCGAAGTTATTCGCTGAAATCGAAATCTCAGTAGCAGCTTGAAGTCTGATAATGGCATGTTAAAACCCAATAATTATCTAAGTGATCATGTCAATCTATCGATCCTGATTATAACGAGGGATAATTAATAGTCGTTCCGTCAGTGGCCGATAAAATCGGGATCGGGATCATAAATTTTTTATAGCAAACAAGCACATGGCTCTCCTGATGAAAAGAGAAAAAACCATTACCTATAGACACCAAAGATGTTAATGGCGCGTTGCTACCCGTATAGTGACGTGTTAATACCTGAGTGCTAAGTGTGAGTTTTTCTTTTCGTATTCGATCGTGAGCGCATTTGGAGTTTACTAGGAATTTGTATGTGATTTGTACAGCGCCACCTAATGGTAAACGTGAAAAATCAGTTTACCACTAGGTGGCGCTGTACAAATCACATACAAATTCCTAGTAAACTCGAAACACGCTCACGATCGAATGCGAAAAGAAAAACTCACACTTAGCACTCTGATATACAAAAAGTTTACCGGCTACAATAGACTCTAAACCGGAACACCACAACTACAACAACAATGACAAACACTGTCACTATTATTCGCTAGGAATTATTAAGGTGGTGGTACCAAATACCCGGTTGTGGAACTCTACCACCTAATCGAAATGATTGTAGTGACACGTACAGCCAATGTTTTGCCTGGCCGAATGGCCATTCATATAAGGCGTGCATAAAAGTTCATGGTCTACTATACACAAGTGGCCCTGATTAACACGAGAACCGGCGGGGTTATTACGTAACTCGCAATGCGAAATTATCGTAATTGTTTAGTTATTGCAAGACACATAACAGCCTTGTATATTAGTGTCAGTCGTTGCCGCTTGATTAGTTTTGGTGCTGTGTCATAGCAAAATGTGCATCCAATGGCCAACAAGCAATTGGCGACGTTTTTGATGATTTTTTTGTTACGTTTAAGAGTCATCGCTGATCGCTGGCGGATTGCAAACGTTAGATGATACGCCGGCCGGCCGTCCAATATCCGGGAACATATTTTATATATTAAAGCGTTACTTTGCGAAAATCCATTGTTCAGACGAAAAAACTCGTTATTTTGCAAATTTTCGCGAACTTTTAAGTGTACCTTTGCGATGGTCTGAAAAATAATGAAAATATTTTTAAATGTCATATTTTCAGTGCTGACTCCAAGAATTTACAAGTACACTTAGTAATAGACCACGATGGTGGAGCTGATGATGCCATGGCAATATTCATGGCTGTGTTATATGAAAGATATTTTAAAGGGTAAGACACATTTATAATTTATTTAAACACATTTAAACTCGACTTACTAATATAGTAAGTCAATGACATTTAAACTACAACTTACTTCAAATATCCTGTATTTCTGGAGTCATGGATCATATCTTGATCAAATTCATATGGGACAAAAAGGGAAGTATATTCCCCCTTGATATTTCAAATCCATATTATTAATATTATACTCGTAAATGCGAAAATTTGGATGTTTAGATTAACCAATTTACATGAAATTTGTCACGCAAGTAAACCAAAGAAATATTTTATATTAAAACACTGGCACTGTTTCAAAATAAATTATTACATACCGGTTTCGCATCTAATTTTTATTTTTTTATTTTTATATAAAATATTAAATGAAAATGGAGTTTCAACAAATGCCAACGACAAAGAGTGTAGAATAAACCAAAGATAAGTTACTTGGATTAGCTTAGAAAACTTTTGGAACAAAGTTACAACAATGTGTGTATGGGATTAGGTTTTGTGTCGTGGGCTTCCGTTTGCGTTTTCTAATTTGCGTACAACTTAAGACGTGCGTTCCCGAACTTACACCGGTTTCAACGCACTTTTTTCAGCATTTGCACACCTATAGTGTGGTCCTTTATTCCTGGAAGACTTCCTTGATTCACCCGAATTTCAAAAAAGGCGACAGGTGACTTTGACCAGAATTGACGCTATCAAGGATCATTTACTTTTACGGAAATAAACAAGAATGTCGTAATTTATTTATGCTCATAAAATATTCATTTCAGGCCGAAACTAATCGGGATTACTACAACATTCGGCAATGTTGATGAGAATCAAGTATTCAATAACACACAGAGGATTTTAAGTATAGCGAGGCGGAGAGATGTAAGTAACTACTTGTCTTAGACGATTAAATCACAGCTTTAGGGCTTAGGGGGTCATTGGCCAGAAGCGTGCTCGTCGCGACCCCGAGTCCACTGAACTGCAATTCTTGCCCGAATTAGTATCGCAGTGTGGAGTAAGGCGTCCCCTGGAGGCGACGCGTACCGATCCGCCCCCGTCGCGTCGGTACGAAAAGCGACGGATGCAGCGATGGGGTCGCCACCTATCACGCCAGGCCCGAATAAGCAAGTCGAGGAGAGCAGAGTGCCCAATAGGCACGTTGAATGTAAAAGGTGGGTTGGAAGATAAGATGCACGAGTTGAAAAATGTAATGAATGAGAGATGCCTGAATATTTTATGTGTAACAGAGACTAAGCGTAAAGGTAGTGAAACCACTGATGCATGATGAGGCATGATGGCTCTGTGGTCCGGTGTGCCCCAGAGCGATCATGCTGGCGCTGGAGTAGGTATTCTTCTATCGTCACGTTTAGTTTAAAGATCTGGTCTGAAAAATTATGGGATGGCTGGACCGAGACTTCTCTGCGTCCGGATAAAATTAGGAGTCACGAGAATCTTTTTGGTCACATTATACACGTGCTTGTGTGTGCAGTGACCTGAAGCACAAGGGGGTGTTAGATCTGGAAGAGGATGTATGGATCAAGTTTTCTTACTCCGCAACATCGTAAAGAAACATCTGGCTGTCGGCCAGAAGGTTTTTTGCGGTTTTGGCGATTTGGAGAAAGCATTTGATAGAGTTGTGCGAAAGAAACTTTGGGATATTTTGCCCAGTTATGGGATAGATGGGCATCTGTTACGTGCTTTGCAATCCATGTACAGGGATTGCAAAGCATGTGTGCAGCTGGAAGGTAACTTATCGCCCTGGTTCGATGTCAATATCGTCGTCAAGCAGTGTTATGTGTTGTACGCTCGCCTGTTTATTTTATATCTGGATAAGTGTCTTCAAATATTAAGGTCATCGAATGTGGGAATGCGCATGAGTGATCTAGTGGTGAACTGCCTGCTTCATGCAGATGACGCTGTACTTCTAGGCTTAACCCCATCTGAGCTGCAAACACTGGTCACAGTTATGAATAATGATTGTAAGTGTATTATAGGCTTACATTTGAATGTGAAGAAAAATAAAATTCTAGTATTTGAAAGAGAAGTAACCAGAACGGATGTAAAAGTTGTGGTCGATGATGTAGTGCTGGAACGAGTGAATTAGTTTTTATATCTTAGATGTGCTTTTAGCAGGAATGGAATGTACACCGCTGATGTTGAAAGAAGAGTGTGTGCAGGGAACAGAGTGAATCAAGCGTTAGGGAGATTACTTAATAGCACAATTTTAAGTCAGCGTGCCCGTCTAGCCCTGCATAATTATGTACTTATCCCAACGCTATTGTACGGAAGTGAGAGCTGGGTATGTTAGAAAGGGCACGAAAGTAGAATCAACGCGGTCGAGATGAGATCGCTAAGAAAAATGTGGGGTATAACACTCGCGGACCGTGTTAGTAATGTGGAAGTGTGAAAGAGTTTAGGTTTGAAAGAATGGGTTGGTGTAAAGATGAGAAAAGGCATGCTCCGTTGGTTCGGACATGTAGAAAGAAAGGTAGATGAAAGGTTAACAAAACAGATATACAATGCGAATGTGGAAGAATGTAGCTACCGGGGAAGATCAAAACTGGCATACCACGATCAGATTGATCATGTACTGTCCGAAGGTGGTGTCAAGAGTCTTCGCAACCGGCGTGTGTGTTTGAAGAGAGTGATATATGTGGAGGAAGCGAGACAAGCCTGCAAGGATCGTGATTACATTGTGATTCAACAGTGTATGAAAAATAAATATAATTACGCCGATTTCTTTGTAAGGCAGGCAAAATGAACTCTCGACTCTCCCCATGTTGATCCGAACTCATTTTCAACTGACGAAAAAAAGGTGGTTATCAGTTTAACATGACGTATGTATATAATACTAGCTTTTGCCCACGGCTTCGCTCGCGTTAAATGGGAAGTGGAGGGTTAAAAAGAGACAAAAAGTAGCCTATGTCACTCTACATCCCTTCAACTATCTCCACTTAAAAAATCACATCAGTTCGTCGCTCCGTTTTTCCGTGAAAAACTGACAAACACACACATACACTTTCCCATTTTATAACATTAGTATGGATTGTTGGAATTGGATAATATTTTATAATCTTTCTAGGCGTGTACTAAATTTCGTAACTGTATGGATGTTTATATGTTTGTATGTTTGTCCACGAATTTCCCGGGATTTAAAAGCCACATTAAATTAATTCTTTTTAATTCAACTTGTATAATAACCAAGTATATTCCGACTTAGAAAATAGTTCAAGTTTCATAAAAATCGGTATAGTAGTTTTTGAGATATGAGCATAGTTGACAGGTATTTAATGTCGATTTTTTTTTATTGCTATTACTGAAAATAGATCAACTGTCACTCAATATCAGCAGTGTTTGTTACACTCGTAGCCTTGTTTTGGATGAGGGGGGATTAGGTAGACGCGTCATTAGCATCTTTGAAGACTTTTGAGGTTGATTAACAGTACATATTAGCAAACCCGTCTTAGATCGAAAGATTTATTATGACGTTGGTGGATGCGTGCGTGCACAAAGTAGATAGTGTTATAATTTAGAAGGTAATAATACTGTTAATGAAAATAGTATCTTCACGTCCATATCCCCGAAGAGGTAGGCAGAGGTACGACCAAGACACCCACGATCACCCGAAGATACTTCAAAGAGGGCCTAGACCATTACAGAAAACGTCACCGCGTATAAGTATTTGATTTATATAAATTGACAAAGCAGGATTAGAATCCATCCGTTTGTTACAGGATTAACGCACTCTTTTTTTATCTACTAGTGCTAGGATTACAGAAAAAATATTAATTCCATGACTGGGACCCAATTCACGTAACAAAATGTCAATCAACTATCAAGTCAAAGCATTTAGGGCTCTTATACAAGTTCTTACACATTTTGTCCATAGTGCGACGCGACGTACTATGGGGGATGTGACCGGGTTCAGGTACACTTATCTTAGAATGATCCACTAGAATCACAAGTTTTGTTTCTCAGAGTATAATATAGATGGCAGTGTGCGGTTAATACATCGCGATGATAAGTTTTCTTGTAAACGGTTTTAGAACTTATATTTGTTTAGTATACGAAATGTGGTTATGATATGATGATATGATAATGTGATGATATGATATATGACAATATGACTTATATCACTATTTTAAAATAACGCACTAGACATGCGCAAAACGGTACTTTCAAGTGTAATGCAACATCACACATCACCTTTGAAAAGGTAATATCACCCGCAAATATCACTCATCACTCATTACTCATCACATCACCTTAAGGAAATATCATCTCGAGTAGCGTTTAGTGTCTTGCGTTGCATGTGATGTATGCATCGCTTATATTGTGCGAACTACGAGTCATTACACTGAGTATATATTTCTTTCCAAACCAAAGTACCATAATAATTTCTGATTAAACTGAATTTTTATCATAACATTACGATTATATTAATCGTAATTACATTTTCAATTCGTCGTTTGGGTACCTGATTTAAAAGTATCATCACGCCGGTACCTATGTGCGGTAAGCAGAATAAACCAAACGTCTATAGACTTTCAGTTCTCCATGATTCACCAGTTTCTTGGTTGGCACATCATTCCGCTAGACTCCGAGCTGCTACTGAGATTTTAGATTTTCGAGTAAAGTATCTTCACGCCCGTGTCCCCGAAGGGGTATGCAGAGGTACAACAAATGCACCCACGATTAGCCGGAGATACTTGGTCCCACAAATGTGATAGGTGGTAAGCCTATCGCCAACCGGGCCCTTTCCAATCCCGGGCAACTTTGTGTTTATCAGAAAATTAAAATCACTTTTTTATGTGCCCGACCCGGGAATCGAACCCGGGAGCTCATATAGTTAACGCCAACGCTGGACCACTAGACCACAGAGACGATTTCCGAGTAAATCCTTAATCATACTTTTGCCCGATCGGGACTTCATGTTCGAAGCATGGCCGAGTAGTCTAACCCCTAGACCACGAAGCACAAAACAAACGACGCGACGTGTGACATACAGAACAATTAAAATATCTTAACTCAAACAGTTATTGCATAGAACCTAAGGGTACTCATTTTTATTATTAGTAAGATTGTACATCTTACTAATAACAAATATGAACCGAATTGTTATCACCTATTATAACCAAACGTTTCCAATTCAAATCATTCTAACATACTTAACATACTCGTATGTATACCTGTTGTCCCAGCTCGAACCAACGATCACGGTATTATTCGATTTATTTGAGTTATACAGCCAGTTGCATATCTCCCGCACGTTGCGCACCACACTCTTCTCTTGGTAGTATAATATGTGATACGGCTAGAAACGACACTTATCGAACTGTACCGAGTGATGAATGAAGTAATATGTGATGGTTGAAACGCTAGTGTGATGTGTGATGTTGCATCACCTTTCCGAGTGATATTACTTTTGTGATATTACACGGATCACCTACCCATGTCTATAACGCACATGTGAAAAGGTTAAGTAGATTACCTTTCGAAATAAGACAAATATGTGCTCGTCGTTCGGAAATATCAATTCTATGAAGCAAAATCGTACATTTGATGTGGCGCCATCTATATTTATCAGAAGAAATAATTTTATTTGTACCCATTTTATGCCTTGAGATAAACCTCTATTTAGGTATGTTACAAAGTACTCTGTGACCGGGTTAATGTCAACTTTCGAGCCAAGCATTAGTGGCGTCGCGACAGAGTGTCAGATGAATATAATGTGTAAATTTAGGAAACAGCATTGGAATTTGGAGCACGGCGTCAGTGCCGCTGTGATTGTGGCGCCACATGATACATTCATCTGACACTCTGTCGCAGCGCCACAAACGCAGTGTTACTGATGTTACTGACGCTTGCCTCGAAAGTCCACCTTTATGTGTTCTTACACACTTTATTTGTTTGTAAGAACACATAAAGGTGGACTTTCACAAACACATAAAGGTGTAATTGTTTCCATTCGATTATAGTTTTGATATGTAAATATGGGGGCTAGTATATATTATCATCTTAACATGAGAATTATCTTTTATTTAACCAGCTTGTAGTAAAAACATGATTTAATTTTTCAGGTGTCAATATATAGAGGGTCTTCAACTCCTTTAATAAAAGGAATTGAGTCGGAGTTTTATTTTGGGTACGATGGTCTTGGAGACAATGTGACGGAAGTTTTTAATCCTATTTACGCTTCATCAGAACATGCTGTAAGGGCGCTTGTAGAACTATCTAGAAAACACAGAGGTAAGTTTTTTAAAATACTTAAGACCATCTTCCATTCTGAAAAAGGCGAACGGTTGGATATGCGATAAAAAGGTGAAATTAATTAATATTGTTATTATTTGCGCACTGTTCTATGTGACCTCTACGAAGCACCGAAAAGAAAGATACCGGTTTAATAAATGAATAAAACTCACCGACGGTCTGGACAATAAAGAAGACCTCAGCAGCACAATTATCCACCCACATCCACCACACTTTCACCTACGTCAGCACCAAGCACAAAAGTACACAATTTATGCGCTCAACGCACGTTCCATTTCGAAGCCGAAGCTTACTACTTTATAAGGCGCAAATCCGGCCTCATATGGAGTACTGCTCTCACTTGTGGGCGAGGGCACCTCAGTACCAGTTCCAGTACCAGCAGGGATTTTTCCAAGCAAATACGACTTCCCTAAGTCTTCAAGAAAAGAGACTACTCTTTCTTAAAAGGCCGGCAACGCAACTACGAATTTTCTGATAGTGTGGTTGTCCATGGGCGGCGGTGATCACTTACCATCAGGTGAGCCTTCTGTCCGTTTGCCCCCGTTTCTATATAAAAAAAGCATCATCAGGAGAAACGTACACTACCTCACTCTACGTGAGTGTAAGTAATACTGACTAGCGTGTTGCTACCATTGTGACGACTAGGTGATAGTGTTTTGCAAAGTGTCGCTCGGTTTTAGTACCACCACCCAAGCTATTGCTGCCGCAGTAGCGTCCCGCCTGCTTGTTACTGTTGTGTACTGGTTTGGAGAGTAACTTGAGTAAAAAGTATATTTATGCCCGTATCCCCGAAGAGGTAGGCAGAGGTACAACCAGTGCATTCACGATTAGCCGAAGATACTTAGTCCAACAATATGATAGGTGGCAAGCCTATCGCCGACCGGACACTTTTCTTATCCCAGGTAACGTTGTTAGTAACAAAAAACTGAAAAAAAAAACTTATTTTTAAATTGCCCGACTGGGTAATCGGACCCATGCCCTCATGTGGTCAACTCGAACACCGGAACTCTAGACCACAAAGCCGAATAAATTAAAAAGACTAAATGAACTTATGTATATAGTATAACCTTCCTGCCGCACGTACCATCACACCATTAACATTCCTGATGTCCATAGGCAATGGTTGTCTTCTTCCATCAGGAAAGCCATGTGATTGGTTTTCATTTAATGTGATAAAAAATCTTGCAGCAGGTGCAACTGCCTTTAAAAATACAAATAAAGTATTGTCATGAGATCCCCGGGTCAGATAAAAACGTTGTCAATCTTTCTTCGAGGTACATACATATTTTTTCGAGATATATACATACATATCTTCACACCAGATCCATTACGGAGTATGCAGAGAGAACAGAGTGCCATATGTCACGATACTTATATATTTGCCTTTTTCCTCCACGTTAATTACTCTCTTTATACAAACACGCCGGTTGCGAAAACTCTTAGTCCTAACCTTCGGACAGTACTCGATCAATTTGATCTTGGTATTACAGTTTCCTTCGCCCCCGGTACTCACATCCTTCCACATCCGCATTGTATTTCTGTTTTGTTAACCGTTTACAATTCTTTCTACATATCCAAACAAACGAAGCATGGCCTTTCTCATTTTTACATAGACATTTTCTTCCAGGCCTAACCTCTTTTTTCGAGTTTATTCGAGATTTTTCTTAAAAGTACAAAATATCGGAAGCAACTTCCTGCTTGTTGCCAGGTCGGTAAAATACAACAATGGAGAAAAATCACCATTTATCTCACAAACCATAAACTGGTGAATTGTGGTGACCGGAAATTCTAAGACATTCGGATTCACTCTGCCTACCCAGTAACAAAACTGGCGTGATACTTTTATTAACACTCATTTTGATCTTATGTGCTCTTTTAGGAAATTTAATCATCGTCGCTTTAGGGGCCCTCACAAATATTGCTATGGCAATAAAACTTGATCCCTTCTTCCTGAGCAGATTATCTCAGCTTTACATTGGAGCTGGTCATATCCATGGTAAGTATAATAATTATAATATATGAAACACAAAACAATTCGACCCGTGTCCCTTATAGATTTTGAAACCATCGAACCTATATATCAAACTGATGATTTATAACCACCATTGGCTATTTATTCACCAGACTAAGAAAAAATAATATCCATAAATCAGGCGAACGAAGTCACGGGCAACAGTTAACATTATAAAAATTATTATCGAACAAACCGTCAATCAAATTCGTGATAGACAAAATGCAGAAAATGTTAAATCGTTATGTATACGTGGTATTTAGAGTACTTTGGTTTGTAACCTTGCAAAATTAACAATCTTAATGGCTATCTCTAGCTATGTGTTCAGTGTTTTAATTGTGATCGGCATCCTTTCAAGCACTCCGTGTTGTAAAGGTAAAGGATACAACACTACCATCACATTGAGTGCTGCTGCCGTAATATTTACGATTTTGACACTCCATTCTTTCAAACCCAATATCTTCAGTATTGCAAAAGCAATTCGTGAGTTTTTTTTATTACATCGTCTTTTTTTATTACATCTACATATTTTTATAACACTCTCATTTTGACTACATTGAGACTACTTTCTCGTCTTATCAATTCTACCTAACTTACGCATCATTGCAATAGTGTCAGGATAAGCACAAAATTATGCAAGGCTAAATGAGCACTCCGACTTTGTATAATGCTTTGCAACAGTTTCCCTAATGTTCTTTTTTTATGTTAGTTGGATAGGCAGCCTGGCAGACGTGCTACCTGATCGTAAGTGGTCGAATTAAAATAGAGGACAAAAATAAACAAGAACTTGTATTAGTGTCTGCTTACATGCCCAGTGATGAAGAACTATCACAAAGGGAACTGGCAGAACTAATACAGTTCTACGAAACAAGTGGCTTGGAAATCATCATTTCAACGGATAGTAATGCACATCACCCCTTATGGGGCAGCAAAGACACAAACAAGAGAGGTGAGCAGCTAACAGAATACCTCTTTACTACTAACCTTAACATAATAAACACTGGCTCGGAACCAACCTTCGTTAGTTCTAGATTTCAGACGATTATAGATATAACCCTAGCATCAGGAAAAGCAACTGAAAATATAACTAACTGGCATGTGTCAAATGAACCATCTTCAGCAGATCACAGGCGTATATGCTATGAAATACAGGTAACAACGAAAGCGAAGACAACCTTCCGTAACCCTCGCAGGACGGATACTTACAGGTATGTGACTTCACTTAAAAACAAACTACAGAATGTACAACTTATTGATGACATTCTTAACCCTACTAATATAGAGTATAATGTGCAAAAATTAACACAATGTATTATAAACAGCTATGAAGAGGCCTGTCCAATAGTAGATCCAGACCAGAAAAAAACTAACTCCTGGTGGGGACCTAAATTGGAAAGGCTGAAAAAACGGCTCCGGAAACTTTTTAACAGAGCAAAAAACACAAGGGATTCGGAAGATTGGGCTCAATATAAATTAGCCCAGCAGTTATATAAAAAAGAACTGAAATTCTTCAAAAATAAATCCTGGCAAAACTACTGTAATAACATTACAACCACAAATAAAGCAGCTAGGGTAAAAAAGATATTGGCACAAGACAACCAACAAAAACTAGGCTCCTTAATAAAACAAGATAGTACATACACAAACTCAAATAGAGATATATGTGAAGTACTTCGCCAAACACACTTTCCAGATATCATACCAGTAAATAGCCCAAAGTGGGAGAATAAAAGTATACATGAACCTTCTCACACAGACTGGCAAATAGCAGACAACATTGTAACAAAAGAGAAAGTAATATGGGCAGTAGATACTTTCAAACCTTTTAAATCACCCGGTGCTGATGGCATCTTCCCAGCACTTTTACAATGGGGGATCACAAACATATTACAACACCTCAAAAATATCTATAAAGCCTGTATAGCTTATAGATACATACCTCAAAAATGGAGAGAGGTAAACGTAATATTTATACCCAAACCAAGGAAATCCAACTATGCAGAAACAAAGGCATACAGACCTATAAGTCTTACCTCCTTTCTGCTTAAAACAATACAAAGATTAAATGACAGATACTTAAGGGAACACGTGCTGACACGCAATCCCCTACACTGTCAACAACACGCCTATAGAAAGGGAAGATCAGCAGAGACAGCACTATGAGCCGTAGTAAATAGAATACAATCGGCACTGTCTGAGAAAACTCATTCACTAGGAGCATTTATAGACATTGAAGGCGCCTTTGATAAAACAAACTTTGAAAGCATCAAATCAGCCCTAGATAGGTTTGGGGTAGTAGAGACCGTAAGAGAATGGATCATAAACCTACTCAAATTAAGAGTAATTAAATTAACAATAAACAACAACACCTATGTGATGACATCACGAGGATGTCCACAAGGTGGGGTACTGTCTCCACTTATATGGAACTTTGTTGTTGATGAACTTATCAAAATACTAAACGATCAAGGTTTTTCCAACCACTGGATATGCAGATGATCTGGCGATAACAATAAATGGGAACTCAGAAAATCTTCTCTGCAGCCTGATGAGCTCAGCCATGGCTATAGTAGAAAAATGGTGTAACAAACACAAACTCTCTGTAAATCCCATGAAAACTGAACTAGTACTCTTTACAAACAAGAGAAAAATAAGTAACTTAACTTTGCCTAAATTATATGGCACTGAACAAAAACTGTCATCAAATGTTAAATACCTAGGTATACACCTAGATAATAAACTAAACTGGAATACTCATATAGAGCACATCATCAAGAAGGCATATATCACATTTTGGCAGTGTAAGCGTATAGTGGGGATAAAATGGGGTGCTAATCCCAAAGTTTTCCTCTGGCTCTACACTGCAGTGATACGCCCAATAATAACATATGGCTCCATTATATGGTGGCCTAAAACTAACCAAATTACAACTAAAAACAAATTACAATAACTGTAATGATTGGCTTGTGTTGCAACAACTGGCTGTATGAAAACTACACCAACAGCAGCATTAGAAGTCCTGTTGTACCTTAGACCACTACATCTGGTAATACAACAAGAAGCAGCCAGCATAGCTTTTCGTTTAAAAACCATGGGAATGTGGCGCCAAAAAAAGAAAATTCCCTACATGAACATTTTAGAAGAAATCACTAAAGGACAACCAATGGTTGAGGCCATGAATGACAGAATACCAACGATAATGGTATCAAATAAAAACTACAAAATTAATCTGGAAGCAGAGCCTGAGGACTATTCAGGTATACAAGAACTGAGAATTAACACAGATGCATCCAAAACCAACTCAGGGACAGGAGTCGGTGTATTCTCTCGGGAATTAAATATAAACATAATGTAAACTTTAGGAAAGTACAATACAATATTCCAAGCAGAATGTATTGCTATTAGCAGAGCTGCAACAGAGATCAAAGCAAGAGAAATAACAGATCAAATTATACGTATTATTTCTGATAGTGCATCGGTCCTTGCAGCTCTAAAAACTAACTGCTTCAACTCTATCCCGGTCAACGTCGTTTTCGTCAGAAAACTGAATAAAACACATTTTTGAATTGCCCGACCCGGGAATCGAATCCGGGACCTCATTTGGTCAACTCCAACACCGTACCACTACACCACAGATGCAAAAGCAATATTTTAGATCTCAAAAATTGAGTTGAATGTCATTAGAAAGATCACAATTGATCATCGTTTCGTTCGAAAACGATTAAATAGTATAGAACATTAAAAATGGTAGAGTAAAAATATTTTTTTTTTATATAAAAAACCATAGAAGTTGGCGCTGGTTCCTATAGAGACGTAGCGTTAGCGTAGAAACGGAAGTTTTTTAGTTACCAAAATCGTTAGTTACCAAAATGTCGTAGGCAGTTAGTGTAGAAATATTCAAAAATCATAGTTATCGCGCGGGTGTCCATACTAAACAATTTTTATTAGATAATTAAGTCGAAGTTTAAATACCTAGTTTTTAAGTATTCGGTGTTAGAAATGAGCACTGAACACCATCCTTCAGAGTGTATTCTTTTACCACTCAACCTGTAAATAATTAAGGTAAATTATATATTATAACTAGCTGACCCAACAAACGCTGTACTTCAACAATTAATTCAAAACCAAAATTAGCCAAATCGGCTCAGCCGTTCTCGAGTTTTAGCGAGACTAACGAACAGCGATTGATTATATAACGAACAGTGATAGCGAAAATAAAATGTATGTAAAAAACATGTATTTGCAATGAGGGGTGAGATAGGGGCAGAAAAAGGTGAAAATAGAAGGAGCAGGGAGAGAGAGAAGGGAGGAAAGAAAGATAGAGAGGGTAGAGAGCAAGATAGAAAGGGATGAGAGGGGAGCGTGGAGAGGGGTAGGGAAAGACAGAGTGAAGCATGGAAGAGCGGGGAAGAGGTAGTAAGGAGGAAAAAGAGGGGGATTGAAAAGTAAAGAGGACGAGAAGGGAAACAGGAATAAAGGGAAGAAAAGGTGGAAGGAGTAAAAAGCTATAAAGGGGAAGAGGGAGCGAGGGAAATGGGAAAAAGAGTGGAGAGAAAGAGTGGGGAAGAAAGAGGGGAGCGAAGGGAGGAAGAGAAATATAATAATTGGAAAATACTTTATTCCAACCAAGTGTTCCACAACACGCTTTGTTCTCGCTTTCTCTTATCTAACTTTAGCACGAACGTGCGAGCGTAGTACTGTTTCTGTTGGCTGAGAAGTTTAGGCGAATTTTCTCAGAAATGAAACATTTGTTTCACCACGTTCAAAAAGATCGTTCGAGAAAAAAATATAGATGCGTAGCAAAAAATGAGTCAACAATTATGTGTAGCATAATTTGCAAAAAAATATCTCTAAATTATAATTTAAAAAAAAAACATTTATTGAAAAACTAAGTGGCGTTCTGTAGGATTTTCACTTTATCAAAAATACGTTAACTATTGATAAATATTATTAATAGATCCATTTTTTTCAATCGTCATCTTTATCCACTGCGTTTTACTTTTTTAATAATATTTGAAAATTTTGACGTTAAATCTAGAAAATAACACCAAAAGTAGGTGATGGTCATCGTATGTGCTTCGATTTTTCTATTCTAATATGTATAAGCAAAAAAAAAGCGTCAAAAAATCACGTTTTTTTTTTAATTATAAGGAAGCAAACAAGATGTCTCTCCTGATGAAAAGAGAAACTCTCGCCTATAGACATCAAAGATGTTAATGGTGCGTTGCTAACCATATGTCGGGACGGCTGTGCCACATGTATAAGTCTACCGGCTACCTCACCCTCTAAACCGACACTACAATGACAAGTGTTGAGGTTATTGCGGCAGGAATAAGAAAGGCAGTGGTACCAAATATCCGGGCGAGACTATGCGGAAATCTACCATCTAGTTGTCACGATGGTAGTGATACGTATAGCCAATCGGTCGCCTTTAAGACCTGCCTGGAAGAATGGCAGTTGGTCTAATCTTCAAAGGAGCCCGGACACGGGGGTTTGTTGTATTGGAGCTGCGTTAAATATTTATTATATTTTAATTTATTAAATTTAATATAAGCTATAACTTAATCGTGTGAATATTTTCAGCGTTGTTGTCAGTTGATGTTATTAAGATCGAGAAGAAACTTGCAAAAAAATTACGTTTGTTATATGGGAGCCCTCCATAAATATTTATTTTACCTTGTTTTTAGTATTTGTTGTTAAAACGGCAGCAAAAATAAATACATCATCTGTGAAATTTATATATATATATATATATATATATATATATATATATATATATATATATATATATATATATAACGAATGAATATATATATATATAAACGACAACAAAGTTTCCTAACTTTCAATTTTTCGTGTATTTCTGAATTTGGCTCATACTAATCCCCAATAGTCCTCAAATTGTCTCATAGGTAATCCGGGGATTTTCTTCAATTAACCACTTCACGGTAGCCACATTATATTCGTTGACGGCAGTTGAAGGCCGCCCTTCACGAAATTCATCATGTAAAGAAACTCGACCTCTTTCAAATTCAGCAAACCATCGTCTCACGGTGCTCAAACACGGTGCTTCTCTCCCAAAAGCATTTTGAAGACAAGCGACACAGTCTTGCGGAGAAAGAGAACTTTTAAAATCATAAAAAATCATCGCTCTAAAATCTTTTCGACTTAATTCAATTTTCGTTGCGTACTGTTATATCCCTGATGTGTAGGGCTTTTAGCAGACTCACCACCCTTCTCAGCACTCCACCCAAAAGTGCTATCCTAGCACTTTTGGCTCCTTTGCCACTCCTAGCCTCGGTCCAGTCAGTCACCGGCCAACCATCAGAGAGACCAGAAGTCTCCTTTATCCGTGTTCTATTCTAAGTCTTGTTCTAAGTTTTATAGTGAAATAAAGTGTGTAATAAAAAAGATCCTTTTTTAAAAACGCTACCAAGTTCCCCCGTATAACAACTGGTGGCACAGCGGTGTGATACGGATATTCCAGTGCCGGTGGACTCATTTCCAAATTATACTTCAAAATAAATTTTCAAAATACTATTTCCAACTATATTCTATTTCAAAATAATACTATTTCAAACTAAATAATACCACTTCATACTACTTCGTAACGAATAAACAATTTTATTAACAATCAAATTAATAGTGTAATAAGTGACAGTGGAAAATATATATAAATAAATAAATAATAAGAAAAAAAAAACTATACTTACCACGATCTACCTACCTGTCATCACGAAGATCTCGTCGCATCCAAGAGTACCTGGTCATCCTACATACAAAATCGATAATTACCTAATAAAACTTCAAGCGGTGTGCGTGAAAAAACCATTGAGAGCAAGATATCAGGGAGTCGCCGTTGACGACACATCGAGTGGAATTCCTACGTCAACGCCAGACATAAACATCCTTCGTCGCTGCAAGCGTAATGTTACTGATAACGCTCGCCTTACTATATACATTGTAAGTGTTATTGTAATATTTAAATCATAACATTTAGGGTTCCGTCTCACTAGCGTTTTAATTTTACTGTGTATTATTGTTTTATTTTACTGTTTTTTATTTTACTGTGTTTAATTTTACTGTGTATTTGTTAATATGTCAAAAGTTGAGAAAACAGTTGTCGAGATGCTGAATGCCCCGGAAAATTCCAGGGAATGTAGGAGCCCGACTCCTCGCTCATCAAAAACAGAGCTCCCACACCTAGAGGTGGACTTAAACACCCTTTTAAAATTTATAAAACCATATAATGGCAACAAGGACACATTAAACTCATTTTTAGTAAATTGCAACAATGCTTATGATATGGCTTCCGAAGCGCAAAAACCGATTCTTTTTAAATATATATATTGCCAACTCGAGGGCAAGGCCGAAATAGCCTGCTCAATCAAAGAGTTTAAAAAATGGCCTCAATTAAAGGAGTTCTTAAAAACTCAATTCGGCGAGAGAAAACATTACTCCCATTTATTGGCTGACCTGCAAGAGACCAAACAATCTCCAGCAGAGTCGGTCAACCAATACTCGCTCCGGGTCGAAACTTGTCTCTCTCAACTTTTGACGGAAATATCTTTATCGGACACCACACTAAAGGAGTTGCCAGGAAGGATAGCCGCGATGGAGGATCTAGCCCTCCATCACTTCTTGATTGGGCTTAACCCCAGGATATCTAGTATAGTGAGATGCAGGGCACCTAAAAATTTAAACGAAGCCGTTAACCTAGCAATATCGGAAGAGCGCATACAACAATGCATTTACAAAAGGTCAATGCCAACTGAGGCGAGACCTAACTTATCAATGAGGCCTAAGTTTTCCACGAGACCACAATGGCGTCCTGTAGAAAACCGCCCGCAGCCTGGTCCCTCTCGTCAACCGGAGACGATTTACTGCCGATATTGTAAATCACCGGGCCATGACATAAAGGATTGCAAGAAACGTGAATATAATAATAATCGCTACCGTCAACCCCAAGTTAGACCTTTTATGCCAAATTCATACGACAGGAACCGCCAAGTCCACTACGTGGACGCGGAAGAATCCGAGGGGCATGATGAAATCGATCATTTAAACACGAAACCGTCTCACCCAGGCGCCGTGTGAGACAACAGGTGTTAAGTAACGGCGTCAACAGACACAAACACATGCACACACCACTCAATACAAAATCACGGGTCACACGACAGGGTAACCAGCCCCAAAAAGGAGACCTATGTCCAGCATCTAACTTCACAGTCCACACGGGTAACCAGCCCCAAACAAGAGACTACATTTCAAAATCACAGGTCACACGACAGGGTAACCAGCCCCAAAAAGGAGACCTACGTCCAGCATTTAATTCAACAGTCCACACGGGTAACCAGCCCCAAACAAGAGACTGTATTTCCACACCACAGGTCACACGACAGGGTAACCAGCCCCAAATAGGAGACCTGCGTTCAGCACCAAACCTCACGGTCCACATGGGTAACCAGCCCCAAGCAAGTGACCACACCTCGACGACTCAGATCATACAACAGGGTAGCCAGCCCCAAAGCGGAGGTCTGCGTCGAACAACTAATCCAAGCGCTCATACGAACAATCAGCCCCAAGTAGGAAACCTAAGTCCAAATCCGATTTTAAGCAAGGAAATCTACGAGATTAGTATAGATACGACGAAACGTTTGCTACCTCATGTGTTGTTGGACTCACAAGTATCCGATGTCCCTTTAACCTTACTAGTCGATTCGGGTTCTGCCATATGCCTATTGAAAGAATCATGTCTACTCAAAAATCCGGAACTTGCTAAAGAAAAAATTAAAATCAAGGGTATCGACCCTAGCGACGAGCCGACCCAAACTGAAGGTCACTTCCCACTAAAACTAAAACTAAATGAAAACGGATTTGCCGTTCACTTTACATTCCATGTCATTAAAAATATTAACCTCCCCTATGACGGAATTATCGGCACAAATTTCTTAACAGCATTCGGCTGTAAGATCGACTACACTCGCGATGTTTTGAGAATAGGGAAATTAAACATAAAACTACACTTCTCTGAACCTTTTTTCGTTATTCCACCTCGTACCGAAGCGGTGATTGAATGCTCGGTTCGAGAAACTGATCTCAAAGAAGGCATCGTTCTAGATCAACATATTTCAAATGAAGTACTAATCTCAAATTGCATAGTTAAAATTAAAGACAATAACCGCGTAAACCTGACTGTCGCCAACACATCGGAAAATTATGTTAATGTAAAAACGAATTTAAAACTTAATATTGAACCTTTAAATGAAAATCATATATGCTACACAAGTAACTTCAATACCCAACTAACTACCAAGAGAACCGACGATGTTATTAGCTCCCTCAGAATAGATCATTTGAACCAAGAAGAGAGCGAGGCTCTTATCGATCTCTGTTCTCAATACTCGGACATCTTTTATCTACCTGGCGATCAGTTAACCTACACTTCCGCTCTTGAGCATCAGATTAAAACAAGTAGCGACATTCCCGTCCACACAAAGTCTTATAGGTTCCCGGAATGTCACAAAAAAGAGGTTGAAACCCAAATAAATAAAATGCTTGATCAAAATATTATACAACCTTCATCCTCTCCTTGGAGCTCGCCAATATGGATAGTTCCTAAAAAACTGGACGCCCAAGGCCAACGTAAATGGAGAATTGTAATAGATTACAGAAAATTAAATGACATCACAATCGGAGAAACGTATCCTATCCCTCAGATATCCGAAATCCTAGACCAACTAGGAAATAGCAAGTATTTCACCACTTTAGATCTCACATCCGGTTTCCATCAAATCCTTATTTCCTCGAATGACGCTCCTAAAACCGCCTTCTCGGTGCCCCAAGGACACTTCCAATTTAATCGCATGCCGTTTGGTCTTAAAAATGCCCCGTCTACCTTTCAAAAATTAATGAACAACTGTCTATCTGGTCTCCAGGGTTCACGTTGCTTCGTGTACCTTGACGACATAGTAATTTACTCCCATGATTTAGCCTCACAAGTAGATAACATGAGGGCTGTCTTTGAGAGACTCCGTAAATTTAACCTAAAACTACAACCGGACAAATGCGAGTTCCTTCGCAAGGAAGTTGCATATTTAGGGCACATTATCAGTGAGGACGGCGTAAAGCCTAACCCGGACAAAATTAAAGCGGTTACCAATTATCCTACTCCTAAATCTCCTAAAGACATAAAGTCTTTCTTAGGCCTGGTATCATATTATAGACGGTTTATACCCGATTTCTCGAAATTGGCAAAACCGTTAACTTCCCTCCTAAAAAAGGATGTTGCTTTTCGTTGGCAGAACGAGCAACAACTCTCATTTGAATCCTTGAAACAAAAATTAATCACAGCACCTATACTAGCCTATCCTGATTTCACACAACCTTTCCTACTCACATGTGATGCATCTAATTATGCTATTTCTGCAATCCTATCCCAGGGGACTATTGGACAAGATCGTCCTATCGCTTTTGCATCCAGGACCCTAAATAAGGCCGAATGCAACTATAGTGTCACGGAAAAAGAATGCTTAGCAATTATATTCGGCACGAAGGTATTTCGTCCATACCTTTACGGATATCGGTTCAAAATAATTACTGATCACAAGCCTTTGCAATGGCTTTTTAATTGTAAAGACCCCGGGTCCCGACTCGTCCGTTGGCGATTGAAACTCGAGGAGTTTGAATACGAAATTCATTATAAAAAAGGAAAGATTAATTCTAACGCTGACGCTTTATCCCGGTTCCCTGTTAACCCAATCATTCCCAATCCTGGCTCCGCTGGAAGCAAAGACCAATACGACCAGGACAAGGACCTTATGGACCTACTGATCTCACCAGCATCATTTAACGAGGACGAAATTGAACCTTTTGATCCCTTAGCTGAACCTTCTCCCAATCCTGTTGAAGGAAATGTAACGCATCCCGAAACGCAAACGGGCCCTGAGCTTATCACTTTAGATGATTTAAATCTTCCTGAAACACTGAATCCTCCTAACTCTGAAACACTGAATCCTCCTAATCCTGAAACGCCGAATCTTCCAAATCCTGAAACAATAAATATTCCAAATCCCGACATCGCCAATCCCCCAATTCTCGATACGCCGAATCTGCCTATCCCTGAAACGCGGAATCCACTGAACCCTGAAACGATACACCTACCAAATCTCGAAGGACAACACTCTCCGATTTCTCCAGACGCTGTAAACACGCAACCTACTCGCACAGACTGTAACGCTGACTATTCTAACTTCTTAAAAGACATTGCCAAAAAAGATAAAGTCTTTAATACAAAAATCGTAGAACATAACCAATCCTTAATGAAGACTCATTGCAGTAATCTTCTTATACCGACTTCCTTAGACCTAGACGAATCGAATACCTATGTCCAAGAAGTGATCGGTAATCTTGAAAATCCTAAAGATGTACTTTATAGTGAAAAACAGTTACATTATTTTGAAGAAACAAAATTCAACAATAAGGTCACTTACCTAATATATACGAAAGTTCACCATTTTGATCAAACCTCCTACCCAGAAATCTTCCTAACCCTGAAAAACATAAAACAACATTTGCTAGAAAGTAACATTCGAGAGATAGCAGTTTCCGACTTCAAAAATCCATTTGAAAATTTATCTTTCACCAAAATATATAACATCTTAACCTATTTATTCCACGACTCAAATATAGTAGTAAACATCTATCATAATGACATCATCCATCCGACTCCCACTGAAATAAAGAAAATCCTATATGACAATCATGATATTCCATCTGCTGGTCACCTTGGCTCTACAAGAATGTACAACAAAATAAGAGAGCGATTCTATTGGAAAAACATGCGTAATGACATTGAGCAGTATGTAAAAAATTGTCCCTTCTGCCAAACCAACAAAGCACTAAGACAAACGAACAGAGCACCTATGCAGATTACCAGCACTTCTAAATCCCCGTTTGAAAGAATATCCTTAGACATAGTAGGGCCTTTACCCGAATCGGGCACCGCTAAGACTAAATATATACTTACCTTACAAGACGACTTGACGAAGTACTCTACTGCATATCCGATTAGAAGTACGACCGCTGAAGAAACAACCGACTGCCTCCTTCACTTTATTTCCTTATTCGGTATTCCAAAAACTATCCTCACGGACCAAGGTACCAACTTTACCGCAGAACTCTTCAAAGAAACCTGTTCCTTCCTTAAAATAAAACAACTCTGGTCATCTCCATACCATCCCCAGACCCAAGGAGCACTTGAGCGCTCACATTCGACACTTAAAGAATACTTAAAATCTTATGTGAATGACGAACAGACAAATTGGCCACGATACGTATATACAGCCATGCTGGCTTATAACACGACTCCACATTCGACGACTAACTTTTCCCCTTACGAACTCCTATTTGGGCATAAACCATTTATCCCCAGCTCCATTTATGACTCTCCTAATATTACCTATTCCGATTACGTAAAAATGCTACAAAACCGGCTGAGATGTTGTAGGGAAAAGGCGATTGAACATTTAGAAAGGTCAAAACAGACCTCTAAAACATACTACGACACACACACCCGACCTGTGTCTTATAGAGTCGGTGATTACGTGTACCTAAAAAATCATCTTAGACTTAGGAAGGCTCTCTCTCCTATATGGAAGGGACCATATAAGGTTGTTAAAATTAACGGCAGAAGCTCGCTCACTCTACTAATAAATCGCCGTCATGTTATTCATCACTTCGACGAAGTGAAATTAGCTTCTAGAGCAGACGCTCACAATTAAATAATTAGTATTTAGGTAATTAAGATTTATTAATTAATTTTATTGTTACTTTTATGTAGGCATTAGTTTTACTCTTGATATTCCTTTACAGCAACCCTTCGTCGGGGCAACAATTCGTCGAACCACTAATAAATTCCTCGGGTATCTATTTCGACCCGTTAGGGACTTTAAACTTAGTCGATAGTTATCTTAGCGTAGTAATTCCCCTAGATATATCATATATACAACCCCATGTAGTAGACTTATCAACTAGTATTAATAATTCCAAATATTTATGCGAAGAAAGTAAATTTCTTAGCCATTTAGAATGCACTAATCTCTTTTTACCATTAATTACCCGATACGAGGACATAAAGCGTGATAGTGAAGCTTTATTCAACCTAACTCCTCGCCGCTCCAAAAGAGATGCCATTCTCGGATTTATCGGAACTTTGTCGAAAAAGCTTTTCGGCACAATGGATGAAGATGACGCCGCTCGCTACGACCAAGCTATCCGAGACGTACAAGCAGACGAGAAAAGATTAGCTTCTCTTGTCAAAGAAAATATCCTAGTGACCACTTCTACGCTCAAAGCGTTGAACAAAACAATTTATACATTTGAGGCGAACCAACGTAAATTGGCGACCGCCATTGATGCCCTATATGTAAGCGTAAGAAATCTCACAGCTACTTCGCAAGAAATATTGATAAAATCGCGTATTTTAGAATTAGTCTCAATCATAGAAAATAGTCTTTTAACCTTATCTTTTAAAGTTGAAGACCTCGTAAATTCAATTATGTTTAGTAAATCAAATATTCTATACCCTACCATTCTAACTCCAAAGGAGCTCTACAAGGAGTTGGTAAACAATTACCGATTCATATCTAATTCCAGACGACTACCCGTCCTTTTAAGCTTAAATAATATGAACACTATCCTGAATATATCCTCTGTATCCTGCTATACGACTAGTGATAAGATTGTCTTTGTCCTTAATATCCCCTTAGCTAGTCCTATTGACTTTAAGCTATACCACAACTTACCTTGTCCAGCACCTCACGATGTCAATGAACCTACCTCGTATTCTACCATTATTCCCTCTTCTAAATATATGGGAATAAATAATGATAAAACTAATTACTGTAAATTAGAGGACCTCCAAGGTTGCAAAATAATAAATGGCAACACTTACCTTTGCGACGGCTCGGTGCTGTACTCCACTGCAGCGAACCCAACCTGTGAATCAGAAATAATAGGGAAAACACTTACCTCAATACCTAATACATGTGAAACGAAATTCCTCCATGGCCGCATCCAAATCTGGCAACCCCTGCGAAATAACCAATGGTTATTTGTGGTATCCGAGAAATCAAAATTAAATATAGAACTAAATGTAACACAAGTGGTAGAGACAATAATAAGTGGAACCGGAATCCTACACTTACCTCCTGGAAGTGTTGCATACTGCAAGGATACCAAATTAGTAGCTAAGGATAGTGTTAACATGATTTTAAAACCGATAAAGATGTATGTAAATATACTAAATGATCCATGCTGTAATGCGCCTAGTTTTAAGAAAATTATTCCTGTTCTACCTCCTGTTAATTTAAGTAATATAGATTTAGACTCCGTAGCTTTTGGCAATCCCGAGATATTAAAAGGATTGGATGAAATTTTAGATAAACCGAATATTGTACTTTATGAACATTACTATAATATTGTAATCATTCTTATTATATGTCTAATCTTAAGTTTCGCTGTTTTCAAGATATGTAAGGTGACTGGCATCCATAAGAAAATATCCTTTACTCCAAAACCAAACCCAAATCCTGATCCCGTCAACGATGACACCGAAATCCCAGAGACTCCAACACCACGACTTCGCACCCATTATCCGTAAACTTCACCTTAAGGATGTAAGTTTACTCTACATCGGGGGGCTGTTATATCCCTGATGTGTAGGGCTTTTAGCAGACTCACCACCCT
The DNA here is from genome assembly GCA_036924255.1 of Apodemia mormo. NCBI lineage: Eukaryota > Metazoa > Arthropoda > Insecta > Lepidoptera > Riodinidae > Apodemia > Apodemia mormo. The sequence continues at coordinate 41,327,273 of JAUPFN010000001.1, read as the reverse complement.
TCTCAGCACTCCACCCAAAAGTGCTATCCTAGCACTTTTGGCTCCTTTGCCACTCCTAGCCTCGGTCCAGTCAGTCACCGGCCAACCATCAGAGAGACCAGAAGTCTCCTTTATCCGTGTTCTATTCTAAGTCTTGTTCTAAGTTTTATAGTGAAATAAAGTGTGTAATAAAAAAGATCCTTTTTTAAAAACGCTACCAAGTTCCCCCGTATAACAGTACGTAGAACTTTGATGTGTGATAAAAAAACAATTGACAAATCATTTCCCGCCAATTTTTTTTTTATTACTAAGAAGATTGCAACGTTTTAAAAATATAACATTCGAAATTCAAATAGTTCCGAATAGCTAGAAGTGCAAAACTTTTAGTGTGCCCCATGTATATAGATTACTAGCTGACCCGGCAAACTTAGTTCTGCCTTTTTAACTACTCTTATTTTTTTTCTATATTTTCTCACCTTGTAAAACCTTAATACTGTTTCAGAATGAGAATATTAAATGTGAAGCAATGCAATGGTCTAATTAAAAGACCTTAAATATAATGCAATGCAAACCTGAAATAATGCAATTATTTCAAGTGGCGAAGATTAAAAGCGTAAATTATACATTACAGATGAGGAACATAAAGAGGCAGAATTTAATGTGGCTATGGATCCCGAAGCGTATCATATAATAGCACAAAATGGACAGCCAGACAAGCTAACTATTGTGCCATTTACACCCATATTAAAGAATCAAAAACTTAGTAAAGTACGTACTTAATACAGTTAAATGTAAATACCAAGATTACTTTTACTATTATTAAATTTATTTAAAAAGTATTTAAATAGTTTTGTGCAAGCAGACCTAAGAGTCGAATAAGACTCTAATAAGGAAATAATAGGCATGCTATTAATAGTTTGTAATTTTAGTTAATACAAAGAGAAAGTTTGTTGATTTTTTTTTATCATTTTTATAGCAAACAACCAGATGGCTTTCCTGATAAAAAGTCACAGTCGTTGCCTATAAACTCCCAAGACGTAATGGTGCGTTGCTATCCTTGTGGCGGGATGGTGATGCTACTTGAATAAATTTACCGGCGACCTTACTTTCGAAACCAGGACACGATATAGCCAGGAATAGGTAAGGCGGTGGTACCATACCCGATCAAGACGCTACGGAACTCTTCCATCTAGTAGTCACGATGGTACTGACACGTATAACAATCGTTCGCCTTTTATGAACCGCCTAGCAAAGCGGCAGATGGTCTTTTCTCCAATGCCCCATTGATGCCCAATGACTCGGACTAACACAGAGGATATGGCAATAAAATAAAATAGTATTGTTTTATATGAACTCGGAAGTTTTATATGAAAAGCTATTTCAACTATTCGTATGTAATCTTTGTGCGACCAATGTTAGACCAGGGAAAATTGTAACAATAATTTTCAGGAATGGCGTGAGGATGTGCTTGGCGCTATACCGACTGAGATCATGAAAAATCAGAACATGTTCGAAAGGATCTCTTCAAATGACTCTACTTACTGGTGCATGCTGGATCCCGCAGTGATGGCTATTGCATTGAACGAGACTGCTATCGTAGAAGAAGCCAGATATTCTAATAGTAATATACATTTGTGTGGTAAGTTAGTCTCCTGTTATGAACAACATACCAACCTTGCATAAGTAATAAGTATAGCCACGAGCAATGAAATGATTATGTTGAGAAATTTCCTAATATTAATAAAAGACATTTCCAAAGAAAGTACAAAATCATTGACATAATATTATCACTATGGACGTCGAGTCCGCGCTACGAAATGTCGGAGGCAAATGAGCTAGAAAACGCAAAAAGAGCTACAATTTGCGTTAGTCGAAATTAAACCTTAATGTAATGATTTAAAGTTTAAATTACCTTGTTAACATATCTATTCTTGTGATGTGTAACTGGGAGATTTTTATCGAGATTTTAGTATGAGACCCGATGTCCATAGTACGAATAATCTAGAAACGTGAAGAGTTGGAACGCTGGAGGGATCTAGATATAAAAGAAAGAGATAGCTACTCCTATTAATAAACAAATAGTTGGCCGCTTTTTGTGACACTTAGAACCGCTATTTGCTGAGAGCAAAGATAACTGAAATGCCATAGCGCTCAGCGGAAGCCTCGATTCCCGCTATCTTTTAGCAAATGTCGGTTCTAAGCACAGAAAAGGATGGGATGACGCAAAACAGCAATTCCGTGCTGACAAGTGTAAGCTCAACTCCATCGCTTTTTTATATTATAAAATATCGTACAAGCCAAAACCTTACCCTAACCGTAATATGACAATGACTAGAATTGACATTATTGTACCAGGAATAAAAAAAGCGGTGGTACCAAATACCCGGGTGAGACGTTGTGGAACTCTACCACAGCCAATCGTTCGTCTTTACGAACTGCGTGGTAAGAAGACGGATGGTTTTTTCTTCAAGAGGGGTCCATACCAACACGGGGACCCGACTTTTTTCATTCAATCATTTTCTTCATGATATGGAAAGCTAAAAGATTTTTTTGTTTCAGGTGAAGATAGGGCAATAGTCCATAATGAGTTTACAGCAGCAGCTAATTCCACAGCGCGAATTATTTACGAAGTTACTAAAGATCCATACAAAGAATTATTGTATAATATTTTTTCGGCAGAAATAGAAAATTAGTGATGAAAATCATTTAAACGTAGTAAACTACGAAAACCATCCTTTAATCTCAGCATTTGTAAATTCCATCACCATAATATTGTGTCCATTTTTCCTTTCTTTTTAAATGTATTGTAATATGTATTGCAATTTACTAGGTGGTAGAATTTGAGAGTTCTACATTGTCTCGCCCGGGTCTGGTATCACTGCCTTACTTATTCCTGCCACAATAGCGTCAGTGCTATTCACTGTCGAGTTCCGGTTTGGAGGGTAATGTAGCCAATAAACTTATGCATGTGGCATTAGATCTCGCCACTAGATAGTAATGCACGATTAACACCTTTGGTGTCTATAGGCGATGGTTGACTCTTTCCATAAGGAGACCCACCTGCTTGTTTGCTATCTTATAACATTAAAAAAAAGTATACTCGCACAACTTATACATTTACCATACGCTTATGAAAGATTTATATTATCTGTATATATGAAGACAGAATATAAGATACGATTAATGGTAAAGGTACGATTAAAGTTCATATCTTGATCAAGTCGAAGAATCAATAACTAGACACAATTTCATAGAGTTAAGTCTTTATGAGAATAAAGATAGGAATATAGATAGGGCGTTAGCTAGAAATAAAAAAAGTATTTGCAAAGTTTCCACAAGATTAGGATTACTAAAGTCAGTGTGGATGGAGCTAAATAACTTAGAAGCAGTGTTTTTAGAAATCCGAACAAAGTCTTACCCTTAATCTAACAAAATACCATTTCCAGTTAAAGAACTATATTATGTCTATCATATGATTGACTTTCTTCCATTATCTAAGGATTCTATCTACACAGAATAAATTAGTAAAACTAACTCAGACGTATATTATCTTCATTGTTTAGGTATAAAAAAAGAGTTACAAAAATGTTAATATTTTCAATTAAATAAATAAAATATTCACGGGACAAATTACACTGACTAATCTAACCCCAAAGTAAGCAAATATTTGCTTGTGTTATGGGTTTTAAGTTAACGATACCAATACATAGAAATACATATATAAATACCAGAATATATACAATAAACACCCAAACCCGGAAATACAAACATTTATGCTCATCACACAAATGCTTGTCCCCGTCGGGGATCGAACCCGAGCCCCGTTGATTGCGTAGTCAGGGCCGCTAACCACTCGACCAACGAGGCGGTCAATAAAAAACCGAATATCTCTTAGATTGTAGATTTTCTTCAATTTTGCAGGAAAATTCCCTGTTTCTTCAGAGAATGACTTTAAATGAGTAGAAAACTCAAAAGTATATTACGTAATCTTACATACAAAATTGTAAAAAAAGCTGTCGATGTATGTAAATCACATGTACCTATTGATGAAAACAAAAATATTTTCTTTTTTTATTTCATAATAAAATATGAGCAAAATACATACATTTTATGTGAGTATAAGAACAGAATTTACGAACGTGGAAATGACGGAATTTTAAGTAGGTTTATGGCTTATTTAAATTTTTTAGAGTCAAATCTTTGAGCGCTAGCATTAGAACAGATATTTTTATATACGTATTTACGTATGTACACTTATCTAAAACGACTGGTCCGCTTTATATATTTCTTGTATATTTAATGCTGGGACCTTGCGCTTAGGCCCAAATAACCGAGAAATTGGTAGGGCCATGGGTTGGTGGTGGATCGGACTAACTATCATGGTGCATGAGATACAGCCTGGTGACAGACGGACGGAAAGACAGCGGAGTCTTAGTAATAGAGTCCCGTTTTACCCTTTGTGTACGGAATTCTAAAAACAAGAGAAAAGAATAATGTAATTAGAAAAAAAATTGTATTATAGGTACAATAATTTCAAAAGGTTAAGCAAACCTCGTTCCCGCAAAGAGCTTGTTCTAGAATTGCAGCTTTGTACATAAGTCTTGGACGTAATTGCCATCTGAAAGACAAAAAAAATGAAATTAATTAAATTTGCTATTATCCGCGAACTGTTCTATGTATCATCCGTGATGGTACCGAAAAGAAAGACGTCAGATTAATAAACGGATAAGACTAACCGATGGTCCGGATAAAAAGAAGACCCCAGCGGCACAATTATCCACCCACATCCACCACACTTTTACAACCACGTCTCACGCCAGCACCAATCACAAAAGCACATAATTTATATACGCACTCAACGCACGTTTCACTTCGAAACCGAAGCATCTTCAGGAGAAACGAACACTACCTCACTCTACGCGAGTGTAAGTAATAAAAGACAAAATGCTGTTAACTGATATCGGCCGATATCAACTTTCACGTGAATAGAGCCTTATTTTCGGATTTTTTCCGGCAATAAATAAATATAATGTATTATTTACGTAAATTATTTAGTAAGTATCATAGCTTATTTCAAATTATATTAATTGTATAAAAAAAATACAAACTTAATGATCTTATTTATTCTAATAAAATTTTAATTATTTTTAAATATTTTATTTATTATCTACCAAAAGTAAATTACGTTAAAAAAGTACTAAATAATTAAACTTTATGTATATATACATAAAGTTTAATTATTTTTTAATTCGTATCATTTTATCGTATTTAAATAATGTTTTACTTTTTAATTTACCTTTATATGTATTTCTTTTAACGCGACTTGACACATAACTGCTACTGCCTCGTGGTCTAGGAGTCAGCCTATACATTTCAGCTCAGGAGGTTTGATCCCGGGTCAGGCTACAGTATTATTTTGGTTTTTTTCTAGGACTTTTTTAAAAACCCAAACTCTCAATTATAGCAGCTCGAAGTCACAAAACAAATATGTACAGAAGTCAAACTAGGTACTGCTTTTTTACTTTTCATGCCTACGTTCGGCGATAGCGCTAGGGTTATCACTTTTGGTAAAAACTGATAGTGGCACACGTATCGAAGTGTTTGATTTATTGTTGAGAAAGAAACGGGAATAACGGAAATATAAACCTATAATATCTAAATAAAATATTTTAATACTATTGTAATACCTATTACAATTTTTTTGCAAATGTGTCTAAAACGGGTAACACTCGCGCTTACACCTAACTTGCAACCATCCCCAACCATTCCGAGATATTGTGCCGTGAGAGGTGTCTATGTGTGCGTTGCTCGAACGACCTTTGTGTGTAAATTGACTTCTTTATCTATTTGTTTTGTGTTGATATCTATCTGGTGGTGTATTACAGAGTCAGCAGACGTACAATAATTATTGTACATGTACCATAATCTCATGATTTTTTAACCCTTAGTCCTAAGCGTGCAATTTTGACAAAAAAAAACAATAATTTTGAAAGACAGCAATTTTTTATAAAAAAACTAATTATTATTTAAATGTTTGAGTCGAATTTCCCGCCTCATCAATAATTAAGTGAGTTCTCAAGTATATAAACATTTGACTGAAAAATTGCATTTCAAAAAATTTTGTTTAAATTTGCTGGAATATCATTTAAATAAAATTACTCCAGTGATTCTCTTTTAAACTAAATCTTTCAGACGACAATCAAATCTAATTTTAAAATGCACAATAATTTTATTGAAAATACAATAATTTTACGATCCTAACACAATAATAATTTTTCACGGGTCTGGCAACACTGGTGTATTACCAATGACCAATCCTGTGCCTTGGATGAACACGTAAAACTTTCGTCCCGTTGTCGTTCCGCTACCGCAAGAAATAGGCGACAATTGTTATCAGTTTGTTATCTTATTAATTTGTCTATTAGCCTAATCATAATAATGAATTTGAAAATTTGTATATATTTTTTTTATTGAGTCTGTAAAATGCATCGACAGCCAAATTTTTTCTAAAGTTTTCCTATTGCTTATTTATGATAACCACAGAGTGACCTACTTGACATTTATTATCGTCAAGTTGTTATCTCAAGGAAATACCTACTACTTCAAGCATTTGAAAAAAATCGATATCACAATGTAAGCACTTCACTTACATAATATTATATTTAATTATATTTTATGCTACATTTAGATAAATGATATACTTACACATCAAGCTACATGCTTTTATATTTTTAATTGGTATTTAAAGTAAAATCTGGAACATCAATTTAACAATAATATGTACCCGGGAGACCGAACTTTGTTATTTGAATAGATGTTACACTCGTTGAAGCTGTCAGAATTGCAATTTTCATAAAATTGAACCGAGATATTGTTTAATTTACTTCGATGTTTTTATAATTCCTAATAAATATTTACCTAAACAGCTTGAATGACCGTGTCGATATTTTTGTACTCATAGGTTCATCTGGATAGTCACTCACTCACTCACATCTCACTGTTAGTTGTAAATTCAACTAATACTACTTAAACTTTTAGTAAAAATATGTTATATTTTATGTAACATACACCCTAAGTCTATACTGGGTAGGTACACTATTTTAACTGTTAAGGTACTCCAAATCGATAAGCGCACATAACATTGATTGTACTGTAATTGTCTGTTGTTTCCGGTATAGATTCTTTTTTGTGATTTCTAACTACTTACCTAAGATATTATTTGTTTACCAATCTGTTTACTTTCAGTGTAATCACTAGGTAGAATTCTGTGTCTGCTGAGCAAGCTCGATATGTAAAATTTTAGCTATTTTCAACCGTAACATAAAAATATATATTTGTCCTTTTTATATTCCAGTTATAGAATTCCAGAGAGTTATTAGGCAAGTAAACTTACACATAATGCACATTAAGCACTTATTTTTCCTATCATTAAAACAGACAGCTTGCTTTTATTAATATATACTATTATACTATATAAAAACATGTTGTTTTGTCCATCCGAAATTATTACATGGACATCATTCTTATAGTAAACTACTATACAATCGCTAATCAAGTTAATAATATGATCTCATTCATCGCTCTACCGTCAAGTCACTGTCCTAATGTAAACACCTTATACATATTCATTCAGATAGATATTTATTACCTACACAAGTAGTTTTATTTTTATCTCCGTGGACTCGATACTCGTGAAAGTGATTTTTAACAATGAAGACATATATTTTATTTGTTGTTCTAAATATTGTAACTTTTGTGACATCTGCAACGTGAGTTGAGTACCTATTTTATTATGATCCGTGCTTTATTAAATATATCAGATCTATATAAAGGAAATTACATATTTTAATTAGGAACACAATCTTGTACGTAATCTATGTCAAATTATTATTTTTTCCTGTTTGTGAAGACTGGCGTGAAACATATTAGTATAATAAACACGGCTAGGTGAATCTTTTTACTTATCGAAAAAATGTGTGGTAAATCAATATATAACAAAAACTGTTTTTTTTTGCAAAGAAATCGATTTAAATTATCTTATTACAGCTTTATCTTATTTATAACCGGTTCTTAAAACTTGTAGTTGTATATTTATTATCCAGGTTTACAGATAAAAGCCTGTACACATTGAGGCAAGACCGTTAATTTGTAACCAATAAAAATATAATAAAAAGACAATAATATCGCATAACTACATTATAAACGTCAACGAAATTGATGTACATACTCGTAATTTTCAGAGTATGGTCACCGCGCGAGCGATAGTACTGTGGGTATCATTGTTTTTTTTTTGTAGAAGAGGGGGCAATCGAGCAGGAGGTGCACCTAATGGTAAGTGATCACCGCCGCCCATGGACATCCGCAATACCGCGTTGCCGGCCTTTTGAGAATAAGTAAGCTCTTTTCTTGAAAGCCCCTCAGTCGTATCCGTTTGGAAAGGGAAACACCCCTGCCGGTAATTGATTCTACAACAGAGTATTCCACGCACAGTTGAGGATTTCCAGACATCGAGATAGTGAGGATGGAACTTCATATTTTGACGCGATGTCCCATGATGAAATTCGGCGGCAGGAATAAATACAAATAACTCGTCGGGACACTCCCCATGATAAATACGATAGACAACGCAGAGTGAACCAATATATGGTGCTGTGACATTGCAAAAAGTGCATCTAGTAATCAGCAAGCAATTAGCTATGTTTTTGAGGGTTTTTTCGTTACGTTTAAAAGTCATCGCTGGTCGCTGGCGGATTGCAAACGTTAGGTGATACGTAAATCCATTTGGACCAATGAGGGCTCTGCATTCATTCAATATGGCTACCAGTTTCAGCTAAATTGTCAACGGCCAATTTTCAGTGCTCGCTTATTTTAACGAATATCTTGTAGAAATTCAATTAATTATGGATAATTCAGTAAGAGTTGTGTCGCCAAATAAAGCCTGTAAACAATCCAATACAAAGATGAAACAAAAGCAAGTTGAAAAAACAAATAAACTATAACTAAATAGGTACTCATCTTACACCTAATTTTTTTTCTTCTCAGGTTATGAAAGACCTTTTTTTATATCATAAGATAGTAAACAAGCAGATGGGTCTCCTGTAGAAAGAGTCAACCGTCGCCTATAGACACCAAAGGTGTTAATGGTGCGTTGCTATCTTGTGGCGAGGTCTAATGCCACATGCATAAGTTCTCCAAACCGGAACACGACAGCGACAAGCACTGACGCTATTGCGGCACTGTAGAAATGAGACATATTTACGGGAACAGGTTTTTATACTAGGTTTCAACTAAGAAGTCTCCAAACTAGGTATTCAGTCATAGAATATACGAGTATCGAGTATTTAGAAGTACCTATGTAAGCGTAGCCACGCTTTCCCGATTACGCATACAACTTAGTAATGTCAAAAAGGCAAAAGCGTATCGAGTATTTAAAAGTATCACGCGTACACGTCCGTGAATACGCATACAATGTACTAATCCTTTGAGATTTGGGACAAACACACTGCGAAGAGCGACTGCTAAATACGACAGCTTTAAGGTCATATTAAAATACATACATTAAAAAATCCAAAAAGCTGTCAGTCATAAGCCTGTAAACGTATGAAGGGAATTTTTCAATTGTAAATTATTATTTTTTAAAATTTCTAACACTAAGCTAGGTAGGTATTTAATATTCAATCAGTTCTCCTAAAGTCGTATATTTGACCGTCTTGTTGGTCGGGTGGTTAGCGAACCTGACTACGCAATCAACGAGGCCCGGGTTCGATTCCCATTGGTATTTTTGGATTTGGTTGTTCATTAAATATATTATTGGATTAATTACCTCTGTAGTCTATTGGCCTGGTGTTGCCATTGACTATATAAGGTCCCTGGTTGGTATCCCGGTTCAGGCAACCCAAAAATATTTTTTATCAATTTTCTGATAAAAACGAATTGCCTGGGATTAGATTAGTGCTCGGTTGGCAACAGCCTTGCCACCTATCACATTATGTGGGATTGAGTATCTTCAGCTAAACATGAATACACTGGTCTACCTTTTCGGGGATACGGGTGAGAAGATACTTTTTATTCATTACAATATTTATATATGCATTTCTATTTTTTAGTATCGTTGACTAACACTCAAACCACGAGTAAATAATTTGCTTACTTTGAGGTTAGATTGATTTGACTATGTAATATGTCAAGTGATTTTTATTAATATTTATAACTAGCTGTTACCGGCGACTTCGTTCGCGCGGACTTCGTTTACTCCGCACAGCTCCTCCCCCGTAGGTGATAGCGTGATAATATGTAGCCTATATGTTGACCCGACCTGTTAGTAATATTCATGCAAAATTTGAAGTAAATCCTTGCTGTACTTTTTGAGTTTACCCCGGACATACATTGACTTTCCTACGATTTTATTACATTGTTACGAATTACGAATAATCTAGAAACTTGTAGAGTTGGAACGCTGGAGAGATCTAGAAATATAAGAAAGAGATAGCTACTCCTATTGACAAACAAATAGTTGACCTAAGCGATACCAGAATGAACTTTGTGGTATAGGGCATAAAGTTGAAAGTAGCGTGTACTAGGATTTATGAGTTATAACTTGTTTACAATAAGAAGTGATAAGAAGTGATTCATTGTTTCCCGATACATTTAGATTTTTCTGGATCCAGGTAGAACTTTACCCTGGGTATAAATACAGATGTGTTGACAAATACAGGGCAGTTTTTATTTAGTTAGTAAGCGATCGAGAGCGATACTTAAAGTGACCAGTGCGAAGCGAGTGTTCTAAGTTTATTGTTAGTGCAGTGAGTGACTAGTGTTAATCAGAGTATTTAGTGTTACATTGTGTTGTCTTGTGTTTTGTGTATCTGTATTATAAATACACGGTTTAATATAAGTGGCGTTTTCTTACAATTACGAACCCGAAGTACGTAACAATATGTATAGATTACCTATTATAAGATATTGAATATTGACATTTGTCGTAACAACATTTAATTGCTACTAAAGTGTATATAATTAATCTTAGGATGTATAGTTAATTCACACTTCGATCATATTACGTGTCATACTTGATACTAGGACTTATACTAAAACGCATACTTCTATATACTCGTGGAACTAGTTTTTGGATCAAGTATTTGCACGTACTCGTACTCGTAAAACTCAGTACGTATTATTGCGAGTATGTCTCATCTCTACACGGCAGGAATAGGTAAGGCGGTGGTACCAGACCCGGGCGAGACAATGCAGAGCTCTACCACCTATTATTATCTGTTGGTATACGCGATGTAGTACGTGACATCGTACTAGCGCTATACTTCTTGTAGCCAGATATGTCTGGTCGAGCCATGGCAGTAGGTATCTTTTAACATTATTTTTCGTATTATTTTATTTTAAATTTTAACACTTGCACTGTTTCATAATTCAATTTTGAATTGTGAAACAGTACAAGTGTTATAATTTAAAATAAAATAATTATGACTGAGTTTCACCGAGTGCCGACGTTGGAGAGTATAAATTATATAATTTTTTTTCGTATTTTGTTCACTGGAAAATACGATTCACATACTGACACTGTCACGTACCTACCTTTTTGTGACACAGGTCACAGGAATCAGTACAACAGTGTCCGATAAAATATCTTGATTGTGGACATACCGTAACTAAATACTCTTTAGTCATTTCGTGTTAACACTTGAAAAAAAATGTATTTCAAATCGATTTGCATGATTAATCGGATTAATCGATATCATATTAATATTACATAAGACAATGTCAACATTATTTAATATTTAATTAGCTGTCACCAAGGAAGTTACATTCTACCCGTAATGCTTACACGCGCTTCAAGATCGTTCCGAAGCTACTAAATAAAGCGCCAATAGCCATATATATATATATATATATGTGTGGCCATGCGTAGTTTGCAAATTACTACTAAGTAATTCTACTAATTTCAGAAACAGTTTTTGCATTGCATAAGTAATTACTTAATAATTAAAATAAGCACATTTTAGAACTCACAATGTTAATTACAATACATTTTAAGCTAATGTGTCTATCGACGTCTATGAATGAAAGGGATTTAATGATTAACGAATATATAAAAATCTACCATCCGAAAGTTTTATTTACACTGGCAATTGCAAGAAAGGGGACAACATCCACTCATGTCATTGTCTTGCTCAGAACGTTTTTCCCCTCTGTTAAGTAAGAAACAAATGTTAACTTTATTAGTAACGAAATAAAGTACATTTTTATTTTGCAAATATTGCTTTGTAACAATTCCAGTTATCATATATAAGTTCCTTGCTGAAAAAAGCGCGGGAAACATAAAATTTGGCGGACGTCATTTTTGGTTCTGCGACTTTTTAAATTATTATTTAGCGAAACAGAGGATCGATATTAGTTTTATTTGTGTAAATATTTAATTTTATGTAAATATCATTGTAGTTTTACTATCAGTTTAAAGTAGGTAAGTCTCCTTTTCACTTTTTAAAATGAACAAACCCCCTGACGATCCTGGAGGTGGACCTCTCCAGGTAGCGCACTATGTTACTATAGACGATAGTAGTGTCGATACAGATACTTCGCTTTCTTCAACTCAAACTACTAACAGGAAAAGATCTCATACATCTAATAAAATATGCAAACACTGCAATAAACGGCGCAAAAAGCGCAACAATGAATTGAAATCTACTGACTGTCAGTGCTCTCACTCTGTTTCTGAAATCTCAGAGATAAATAATGCTTCGGGTGCCTCATTTATTACTGGTGATAATAATGTAAATGACAATGTTACAATGAAAGATTTGTCAAACCCCCTAACAGATAGTAAGGAACCCCAAAAACCTAAAGATTATATTAACTACCGCACACAGTATGAATGTACAGACCTTGGACCTTACGTTATTCATGTCCAAAGAGTTATTACATCTCCGACTGATAATGTTACTCTACATCCAGTCTCGTTTGGGCGATTCCTTAAAAATAATACTTTCAAAAATATAATTGATGGTAGCCTCAAGAAAATTGGACGCAACCGATTATCTCTATCATTTTCGGACCACAATGACGCAAACCACTTTATTAATGACCCTAATCTCTCAAATAAAAACTTCAAAGCTTTTATCCCATCATTTAACGTTTCACGAGTAGGCGTAATTAGAGGTGTTCCCTCAGACTGGTCACCTGAGGAAATTGCTAACAATGTTAAGGTTCCCATTGGTTGTGGGAAAATAATAAAGGTTAGAAGAATAAACCGTAAAATAACTATTAATGATAACACTACCTGGAAAGCAACAGAAACAGTTGTCGTAACTTTTGATGGACAGACTTTACCGAAACGTGTCTACGTTTGTTATAATGCCCTCCCAGTAGATTTATACATTTACCCTACTATACAATGCTATAAATGCTGTAGGTACGGTCATACTAAAATAACTTGCAGATCCAACCCAAGATGCTTTAAATGTGGAAAGGATCATTGTGGAGACTCTTGTACCAGCGAGGCTGATTTCAATGTTAATTGTTGTTTATGTAAGGGATCTCACTTTGCCACTAGCAAATCATGCCCAGAACATTTAAGACAAAAAAACATTAAAATGTTTATGGCTCAAAACTGTGTCTCTTATGCCGAGGCATCAAAAAATTATCCCCCAGTCTCCAAATCATATGCTGATGCCATCTCAACACCTATTAAAACTGCTCTTCATCCACTTTTGAAAAAAAACTTAGATTCGCAAGAACACTCCCATAGATCATACAAAAAAACAATATTTCAGAAACCTAAACCCCATACAAAAGTCAGTAAGAGTTATGACTATGATTTCCAAAATTCAGTTATTAATGAATATAACTCCACTAATTCTAGAGAAAATGGTACTTTGTTGACAAAAAATGATAACAATAATCAAGAATCAGCCTCAATAGGCATGATTATATCTTTTATTAAATTTTTATCTCAGTCCGACGTAATAACACCGTCCAACGCTGCTTTAATGACAGAAAGTTTAATTAATTATTCTAAATTTAATGGTGATCATGGACAGTCAAGCCAAAATTCTTCAATGGAACTCGCAGAGCATCACCAACAAGAAAAGTGAATTAATTCACTTATTAAATAAATATGAGCCATTTTTAGTGGCTCTTTCAGAAACTTGGTTAAGACCAAGTTGTACTTTTAAATTCTCTGGATACACTAGTATCCGAGAAGATAGATCTGATGGTTATGGAGGTGTAGCCATCATGATCAAAAAAGGATATAATTTTTCCATTGTTAATCTTCCTGTACATACTGTAAATATGTCTATATTAGCTGTTAATGTAAATAATATTTGTTTTGTGTCACTTTATATTCCACATCCAAATTTGAATATTTTGACAGAACTTAATAACATATTAGCCATACTACCTAAACCCTTTATTGTGTTAGGTGATTTTAATTCTCATCATCAAGCCTGGGGTTGTTCCTCCAGTAATTATTATGGTGAAGAGCTTTTGAAAGTCATTGAAGAATTAAATTTATGTATTTTAAACAATGGTTCTCCCACTCGTCGTACTAAACCCTCCGAAGGCAAAAGCGCTATAGACCTGTCCATTTGCAGTCACAATTTAGCACCTTCTTTGACATGGTACACACTCCCATTTACGTTTGGAAGTGATCACTTCCCCATAATAATAAATTTCCCTTCTGCATATCATAAAACTTCACCTAAATTTACATCATATTTCAAATATAATTTGCATAACCCGGATTGGCACAAGTTTAATAATTTGATGGAAGTTGGTGTTAATGTTTTGCCTAACGTTTCCTCATATAATGACTCTTCTTGTGCAGAAGCCTTTACTCAATTAATTATAAAATCAGCTGAAAACACTTTTCCCATTAAAAAACAATTAACTAAGAAAATAAATACGCCACCTTGGTGGGATAAAGAGTGCTCAGACGCTATTAAGGAAAGGAAAACTGCTGAAAAATTTTATTGTCAGTATACAACTACAGAAAATTTTAATATTCTCACTGATATTATAAAAACTACTCGTCGATTATTAAAAAAGAAAAAAGCTGAAGGTTGGAAGAAATTCTGCTCTTCCTTATCACCCCAAACAAAACCTTCAAGTGTATGGTTAAACATAAGAAAATTTAGATCTGCATATAAGGTTTCTAATAATAATGAAATGTGTCCATTGTTAATAAATCAGCTGATAGATCATCTTGCTCCACCTACAGTACCAGAATGTATCCTTCCTCTTCCTTCTACTTTTTCTTCAGACAATTTTTCCCCTTTTACGTTATTTGAGCTTAAAGGTATCCTTCAAAATGTTAAAGACTCTACTCCTGGATGGGATAATATTAACTACTCATTTTTAAATAATATGACTGATAAATCTCTATCATACTTATTAAAGGTTATGAACTCCCTTGTTTCTACAGGTAATATACCTCAGACATGGAAGTCACATTCTGTTATCCCTATCCTTAAACCTGATAAAAACCCTTCCGACCCTTTTTCATACAGACCCATTGTGCTTTCATCAGTTATGTTGAAAATTCTAGAGCACCTTGTTAAACTTCGCTTAGAATGGTTTATTGAAAGCAGAAATTTATTAAGTCAAAGTCAGTATGGTTTTAGGAGAGGAAAGAGCACCATAGATAATATTAGCTTACTTATAACTGATATTAGATTAGCTTTTACACATAACAAATCTGTTTTAGCAGCCTTTTTAGATATATCCTCAGCATATGATAATGTAATTCTATCAATTCTGAAAAATAAGCTAATGAAATTAAATATACCATTTTATTTAATTAATGTTATTATGAATATTGTATACAATAGAACTATTAATTTAGCAAATGACTCTAATAATCTAAAAAGACAACAATATAAAGGTCTTCCACAAGGTTCTGTTTTAAGTCCAATCCTTTACAACATATACTCATATGATATAGAAACTGTAGCAACTAGCAATGTAAATGTTCTTCAGTATGCTGATGACCTCCTTTTATACTCAACTGACAAATCTATACAGATGGCTTGTGATAATCTTTCCATGTCTATTCTATCCCTACAGACTTGGCTTAATAAGAATGGTCTTGATATCTCTGTTTCTAAAAGTTCCATAGTTTTATTTTCTCGCACAAAATTTCCACCCCCTATAAATATTACTTACAAAAATAGTTCAATTCCTGTTAAATCGAAAACAAAATTCTTAGGTATAATACTAGATAATAAACTCCAAGGACTAGATCACTGTGAGTATATAGCAGCAAAGTGTGAACGTAATATCAATTTAATGAGATGTGTTTCTGGGGTTTGGTGGGGTGCACACCCATCTACATTAAAACTGATGTATAATGCATTAATAAGAAGTTTATTGGATTATGGAATGTTTTTACTAGAACCATGTAGTAAGATTGGTCTAAAGAAAATTGACTCTGTTCAAACTAAAGCATTACGAATTGTTCTAGGAGCAATGAAATCCAGCCCTGTTTCCGCCTTACAAGTAGAATGTGCTGAACCTCCATTAAATTTACGACGTAAATATCTATCTGACAGGTTTTTCCTTCGCACTTTGGAATCACAAAATCACCCTCTGCTTACAAAGCTCTCTAGTCTTAGTGATTTAATGTCAGATAAGTATTGGAAACACAAAACAATCCCAGCCCTTGTATACAGCTATATGAAATATCATAGCCTTAAGCCTTTTACTTTTACATCCCCTATAAATCCCTTATATAAACACAATTATGAATCATTAACTCTGCAGCCTGTTGTAGTAAATTTAGGTATAGATAAACAATCTTTGTATGCCAATCAATATTTTAACAATATTATCAATAAAAAATGGCAAGATTTTCATTTGATTTTTACTGATGCATCCAAAAATAATAGTAATGTTGGAATAGGTGTATACCATAAACAGTACAATATTGTTCAAAAAATCAAATTTCCACCGGAAGCATCTGTATTTACAGGTGAATGTTATGGACTTTATAAAGCTGTAGAATACATACACATTATGAAACTACCCAAGTGTATGATTCTGACTGATTCACTGAGTGCTCTACATTGTTTGCAAAAGTTTCCTTTAAAATCCAAATTTATTCCTCCTATTATTTTAGACTTAAGAAATCTTTTATACAAATGTACTTTTAAATATAATTATATTATTTACTTTGCCTGGGTTCCAAGCCATTGTAATATCACTGGAAATGAGCGAGCTGATCGGTGTGCTAAAGAGGCAGTTCAGTGTGGTGATTTATACCCCTACATTAATTATTGCCATGATCTAGCTGCTCTCCCTAAACTCCATCTTAAGCAGTCATGGCAAAGTGTCTGGGATAGTGGTACATTGGTGAAAGGCAAAACGTATTCCCAATTACAACCATTGATACCCTCTAAACCTTGGTTTTCTGTAGTGAAATTAAATAAGTTGTCAACATCTGTTATCACCAGAATGAGGCTTGGTCACACTAATACTCCTGAACACCTCTTCAAGCTACACATCAAAGATAGCAATGTTTGTGAGTGTGGCACTGATATTGGAGATCTCAATCATATATTTTTTGCTTGTCCTAAATACAATCATTCATCATTATATAACAATCTATATTCTAATGACATTCCTTTACCTACATCCATTCTAACCCTGTTATTAAACCCTTGTATGTATAATATTCTTTCATCATTCATTCAAGAAAATAATATTAATATTTAAGCGTAGTTAGATACATTTAGTATCTAATACCAAATTAATATTAACCCACTTGTAAATATTATACAAATGACTAAGTATTATCTTTGTAAATATTACATAAATATATTTAAATATTATTGTTGTAAATAATTTATAATTTTAGTATCTATGTTATTTTGATTTGTTCCTGATCCTCTATTTTCCTGTCAATCCAAATTCCAAATTCTAGTTTATTGTCTAAAAAAAATGTTTCCTCGTTTTACTTGATCATGGCAGTTGCTTAACGCCCATGCCAAAAAAAAAAAAAAAAAAAAAAAAAAAAAAAAAAAAAAAAAAAGTTCCTTGCTAATCACTATAATAAATAGTTTTCACTTTTCGTAATTTCGTTTGAATTTTGGTTATCGAAAGAAGTATAGTAAATATTATGGTTATATAAAATTGACAAAATTGATTTTTATTTTATGTGTTTATAATTGTGTAGTTGAAGACTTTTTTGCGTATATTTCAACTTTCATGAAATACCATTTAGAGTTTAATTCTAGGATTCATTACAGGAATTCTT
The DNA here is from genome assembly GCA_036924255.1 of Apodemia mormo. Taxonomy (NCBI): domain Eukaryota; kingdom Metazoa; phylum Arthropoda; class Insecta; order Lepidoptera; family Riodinidae; genus Apodemia; species Apodemia mormo. The sequence continues at coordinate 41,309,029 of JAUPFN010000001.1, read as the reverse complement.
GCAAATATTAAAAATTGATTACAATTTTTGTGAAACCAAATCATTGTACAGAATAAGGAATGATCCGTTTGAAACAAGGATTTAAAACGTTATGATTTCCATATATTTGCGCCGTTGTGATTGGTTATGGTATATGATATTATGACGTTGTGTTCTAGCGCTAGTAGGGAACCCATTACGAAACAACATGAAACGCAGGGAACCAATCACGAAACAGCAAAAATATCGAAATTATATCGTTATAAATCCTTGGTTTGAAAGCATTCTGTTTAAAAATAGTTGTGTAAAGTGTTTCACAAATTATAAAGTATTATGTACTAGTACAGATAGGACAGCTAGTCGTCGTAGCGAGTTTAGAGGGCAAGCTTTTTTCCGCTTGGTGGCGCCTATGAGCTGACGCGCTGTCAAATCGCGTTTGGGTTGATAAAAACAAGTTAAATGTTTTATTCTATCAAGTAATTTTTAAAATATGTAACTAAAATTAATTTACATTTCATTTATTTTGTTGTTTGTATATGGTTCACAGTCTATTATAATTAAACGATAAAATATTTCACTTTTGAATGAAATACACTACTAATACTTTATTTAGGTGTGACAATAATTAAAAATTGGTTTTTGCCCCAAAGAAGATAAGGCTTTCTTATTGTTTCTTCTTGATATAAAATATTCTTATTCCTAACTATTCTAAATTACTTGCGCTTGAAAATAATTTTATTTCCTAATAGTGTTATCTTTTATTACAAATCATGTATTATTAAAAATGTATTATTTGTTAGGTCTACAGAAATCCTCCAGTAAATTGTTAATCGTATACCAATTACATTACTGTCTTTCATATATTTTATGCATCTATATTGTATACACATTGAGATGTGCGTAAATGTTAATATTTTTTGTAGTAATATATTTTGCGAATAGCGTTGCTTAAATAAACACTGATGTACATATTATTATATCATTATCTGCGGTGTGACACTCACGGATCACGTTTGTAATACTAAGTTGAGAGAGACAGAGATGATGTGATTGGAAGACAGAATCGGTGTGATAATGAGAAAAGACATGCTTCACTGGTTCGGACATAGCGAAAGAATGACAGATGAACGAAAAAGAACAGATATAAAATGCGAATGTGAATGAATTTAAGCATCGGGGAAGACAAAGGCAGGAGCACCATGATCCAATTGGTGGGTTGCCATCCAAAGGTGGTGTTAAGCGTTTCTGAAACCGACGTATTTACATGAAGAGAGTTATGAATGTGGAGACAGCAGGGCAAGTCTGTCTGGATCGTGATATAGGATACTCCAATCTCTCTGACTACCACGTACAGTGTATTTGTGTGTATAACATGTAAAAAAAAAAAGTATCTTCACGCCCATATCCCCGAAAGGGTAGGCAGAGGGACAACAAGTGCACCCACGATTAGCCGAAGATACTTGGCCCCACAAATGTGACAGGTGGCAAGCCTACCGCCAACCGGGCACTTTCCAATCCCGGGCAACTTTGTGTTTCTCAGAAAACTGAAAAAACACTTTTTTTATGTGCCCGACCCGGGAATCGAACCCGGGACCTCATGTGGTCAACGCTAACGCTGGACCACTAGACCACAGAGGCGACTATAACATGTAACTTTGACTTTAACAGTTTCCTCATTTAGTATTTCAGGTGATGTATAAACTTTATAGCTATCTTGATAAAAAAAACAATTATTCATCTGAAGTATATTCTCAAACAATTACTAGGAGGTGGATTGGTATCCGAAACACTACCTTACCTGATTCTGCCTTAATAGTATGGGAGATTTTTACATTAGCGTTATCTTATCCATGCGGAAGTACATCCTACAAGTCGGATAATCAGGCTCTATTAACATATTTGTCTATAAGCAATGGTTGCTTCTATCAGATGAACTTTCTGCTTGTTTGCTATCAAATTTGGTATAAAAAATAGTTATCAGTATATCATATCGCAAGCATAAGCAATCCACACGATTGCTAGAGAGTCAGTCGTCAGAATTTTTGAAGTGAAAACTTCTTTAGGCGCGTTGAGCGTTTTGGTAGAGGGTAAAATCCTCGGTTCGCGTCACCGACATGCTAATGATAATAGTATTACTCTCAACTTAATAGTTCCGTTTTCACTTCTATCGGCAGTCCCACGACTGCTACTGTTTTTTTTTTAATATGTAAGGGTTTAATTTCATAGATAATTAACTACCTCCTTTAGAACAGTCACTCTTTTAACGGACTGTACAGTCATGTTAAAGTTTGCTATACGGACGCTATTTCGATCATCTACTTAGATGTAAAGGCCTGAATGATGATAGAACAATGCAGTGAATTAACGCAAGTTGCATTACTTTATGCGACATTGATGACAACGCTAGATAAATATTATGTTTTGAGTACCATCTGCTTTTTAATTATATAAATAGATATAAAAAAAGTCACTATCAACCGTCGCTGATGGATGCCTGATGAACCATTGCAAATCGAGATAACAATCTTTGAAGTTATTAGACAGTTAGGATTCATTGATTTGTATTAATGAAAAGTTACTTATTCAATCTGGATAGTTTTGCAATAAAATTTAGAACACTAGTCGATCTTTACTTGGATTACCATGTAGATTATTAAGTACTTTACGAGCAAAGCAAAATATACGATTTAATTCAAAATCTTAAGAATTTATCGCTGTTTTTTAATTTTGGAAATAACTTTATAATTCAAAATTGCAAAATAGACGCCTCTTTGCTTGGCACGCCACTCAATGTATACTTTCTCAATGCCAAAAGCTTACAAAACAAATTGTTGTCAAATGACAATATAGATACGTGTTTAGCGAAACTTTAAGTCAGAAATCTAAGCTAGTCAGAAACCTGAGCTCCATTCCATCCATTCCACCAGGACACTTTTTCGAAATGTAAAAACATTTCAGTGCCACCATTTTACTTTATATGTCCCGGTGACATTGTATAGTTCCAACACTGCTTCTCTACTTTCTAGGTCCAGCCTAAAATCGCCTGCGCTCGGATGTTTAAAATAAAATGTTGTTGATTCTTATTATTTAATTTAAAATTCTGACTTAGAAGTTACGTTTGACACACCCAGTAGCGCCACCAAGCGGAAATTGTGTGTGCCCTCCAAACTCTTAAGATTCTTAAAAATGTTCTAGCTGTCAACCCCGTGAAGTGTTTCATTCAATTACAAATGTGTGCTTTATCTAGTGTTTAATTACACATTTTCAAATAATTACATGAGTTACATCAAAGACAAAGGATGTTTTGAGTGGTGTAGGTAGACTCATTTTGACTTGATAAGAGGGCTTATACGTAGCTTCAGAATATTAAAATACCTAAGCTGGTATTTGTCATGGCTGCAAAATATACAAAAACGTTAGTATTCGTTTTTAATTTTGACACAATTATTTTGTTGGGTTATACTTTCATTACAACTTGGAAGACCACACCTTGTTACTTCTCTTGACTCTATGCTTTTTGCCTATTGTAAGCTTTTATGTTATAATATAGTTTAGTTTTCTAAGTCCTGTGTGACCTTTCCTACACACTGAACCTATATATCTAAGATGTAGCAGTAAACAGAATAGTTATAAACACTTCATATTGAATAATTTTGTTACACAATTCCTTGTACAACACTTGTGTTTTGTCAATATGTATTTTTGTAATTTACTTGTATATTCTTTTACTTAACATTATTTTACGTAAATTCTGTAGGAAATACATTTTTTTTCAGAATAAAAAGTATCGTATGTGCTATTCTAGCTCATAATCTACCTGTGTACCAAGTTTCATTCATATTGGCTAAGCCATTTTTTGTGATTGAGTAATAAACATCCATTCATCTATTCATACATATAATATGTATTTAAAACTCCAATTTTGCAATTTGTTTCTAGAGATAGACCTTCAAAGCTAATAATTGACAATGATGCTGGCGGTGATGATGCAATGGCAATATTTTTAGCTGTGCTTTATGAAAAACATTTCAATGGGTAAGTGTGGTAGTAATAAATAATGCAATTGAGTTAAATTAATTTAATCTTTCACACAATGTGTACTTAAATTGCCTACATTGGTCTTTAATTATATTATTCCGCTTGATACTCTGTGATGATTTTTCTGCATAATATTTTTATGCTGACACAACACTATATGCATGGTGCTTATAACAATTATAGTTCTTAAACATAAATAACAATAGAGGTCCTATGTAAGTTGTCATAACTTAAAAAATGCAATTTTTGTTTTATATATGAAAATAACTCCACTTTTATAGATCTTTTAACAACACAAAGAATAAAAATGAAATTTCTACAAGGAAAATTGGATTTTATTGATTCAGGCATTTCTTTGTGAAAATCCATAATTCAAATATGAAATTAATGGAATTTGCTATTCACAAACTGTTTGGTTTGTTAATGTGACCTCTGTGATACCACTGTTCACTTAGAACCAAAGCATCTTCCTGAAGATACTTCAGATGAGAATGAAATATGCGTTAAGTGAGTAAACTGTGTGCTTTTGTGTTTGCTGCCGACATGAGTGATAGTTTGTGGATAATTGTGCCACTAGGGTCTTTTTGTTTTTCGGACCTCCAATGAGTTTTATCCATTTATCTTACTGTTGTATTTCTTTTCAGTGGCATCCCAAAGCTCACATAAAACAGTACTAGGAAAAAGCAAATTTAATTGAAAATCAAGATATTTTTTTCAATGATAATCACATATTGAATAAGTAAAACTATAAAAAGCTACTGAATATTTTGATCAACATCCAATAATATTAGTTTTAGCTTTAGCATGACTTTCACAGCTTATCATGCTGGATGTTCATGAGTCACCCATGAATAATTATAATCTTTGAGGAAACATGTATTTTTCTAGGGTAACAAGTGGATATGTGCATTAAATGTGGATATAGACTAGACCTGTATATCAAATTTTATCTAGTTTTTTATGCCATTGTGGTGTGATTGCATAATAGACATACAAAATGCAAACTTTTACATTTATAAGTCGAGTTTTGTTAATATATTTTTGTTTACTTTTCCACTTGCATAATTTCTTGGCAAACTTTGGCACATATCGCTGATATGTTTTCCTATACATGCATTTAAATCGAAACACATTTCCTCACATAATCTCAATTTGAAATTTTTCAAATAAAACACTTTTCATATTAATCTATATAAAATGTAATCACATTCTCCAAGAAAAACATTCAGTAGCAATTCAAAGTCAGTTGATATGATAACATAACTCATGTTTTCAATAAACATGTAAAATTGGTTTATTCCAAAGAAATCTATGTATATAAAAATCAATTACTGTGTGTTAGTCTTGCTAAAACTCAAGAACGGATGAACCGATTTGGCTAATTTTGGTTTTTAATTAATTGTTAAAGTCCAGGGAAGGTTTAGATGGTGAGAAAATATAGAAAAAGTAAGAGTAGTTAAAAAGGCAGAACAATGTTTGCCGGGCAGCTAGTTTTAAATAAGATAGGCACTTTACCTTTACTGAATTATGTTGAACCAACAATCGTCTAACAGATTTTTTATTCAAAATGTTGACCACATAAAAAAATTGGTCTGATTATTATGTTTATTTATTTTACCTTTAAAAAGCCCAACTACCTATGTTAAAACTTTATAGCTAATATAAAATTTTAATTTTATATATTACAGACCCAATTTGATAGGACTTACCACAGTAAATGGAAATACAAATGAAGAGAATGTTTGCACCAATAACCAAAGAATATTAAAGGTTGCTGGTCGTCAAGATGTAAGTATTTAAAACAAAATTTGATAAATTTTCTCTTCTATTTACAACTTATTAATTGAGTAAAAATATGACAGTATTAGTATATTATTTTAAGTTTCTTTCTTATTTATGTCATGGTTTTTGGTCAAGATGCTGAACAGGCAGATTTTGTGATAAGAGAAAATAATTATTATGCTATAAAATTTGATGGTTTGAAGTTTAAGAAATTGTCCAAGATTAATATTACTAATATATAATAATGTTTTTTTTCGGTTGGAGTTAGATAGAGATTTAAAAAAATAATGGGGACTAAATTGCTGTGAAACATTTATAATGTTTATATTAAATATTTGATTATTCATCAAGTTTTTTTTAACTTGGAGGTATTTTAGGAGATAAGTTTACCCATTGTAGTTGCTTTTCCTATATAAGGATGTCATTTTGTTGTCAAATGTTTTTTTTTTATGTCATAAGATAGCAAACAAGCAGATGGGTCTCCTGATGGACAGAGTCAACCATCACCTATAGGCACCAAAGGTGTTAATGGTGAGTTGCTATCCAATGGCGAGATCTAATGCCATATGTATAAGTTTACCGGCTACCTAACCCTCCAAACCGGAACACGACAGTGACAAGCACTGACGCTATTGCGGCAGGAATATGTAAGGCGGTGGTACCAGACCCTGGCAAGACAATGCAGAACTCTACCACCTAGTAGCCACGATGGTAGTGACTCGCATAGCCAATCAGTCGCCTTTTACGACCTGCCTAAACTGTAGACTAATGTAGACTACTGTTATATTAAAAAAAGTTAAGAAATAATTTCTACACAATACTTGTTAATTAAAAATACATTTGTACTGTTTCCCAATGAGATAATTATAATTTATATCCAACCGGTTTTGCTTACACAAGCATAATCAGAGTGTTTCACAATAAGATAATTATAATTTACTAGTGCTTGCCTGAGGACGAAATTTGACCATAACTAAACAATAAAATCTCAGTCTCAAATTGAGATAAAGAACATTTGTGTCACATCCGTCCGTCATAAAGTCTGTCATCACGTCCGTCATAAAGAACATTTGTGTCACATGAATGTAGTGTGTGTAACGTATATTATAATCAATGTATTTCTAATGCATATTATTTCAATAATATCAGGTTACTGCCGTCTTCAGCAGTGTAAATTTTTAACTGTGACAAATTTTTTATTCCTCCGCTCGCACCATTGTCTTAAAAAGGGATCCAAACATTTTTCCTTCCTGTATTAATATATAGATAAGGGGACTAAATTGCTGTCAAGCATTTATAATATTTATATTAAAGATTTGATTATTCATCAAGTGGATTTAACTTGGAGGTCTTGGAAGTTGCTTTTGCTAGATAAGTGTGTCACTTTGTTGTCAAATGTACACTAATGTTATTATAAAAAAAATAAGAAATAATGTCTATACGATATTTATTAATTAATACCCTTGTACTGTCTGCCAATAAGAATTATGATTTATATCAAACCGGTTGGATGCAAATTATAATTACTTTACTGTAAAACCGTATTTTTAAATAATTGATAAATATTGTATTGAAATGGAGTCTCACCATGTGCTGATGATGAAAAATGTAGAATTTAGAATAAATAATTTAAATTTAATTTTAAATAATAATTTAAAGAGAAATATACAATTTTAAAGACAACATTTTCCAGATTACTAAAATATTAACCTATTAAGTCTGTCGACATGATGATGTTTATAAGAGTACAGTCTTAATTTTGTAAATACATAGGTCATGCGTCTATCAACCATTAGGCAAATGATAGATGTGACAAGATTTTTTATTAAATTTCTAGGTACCAATATTCAGAGGATCTAGAACTTCATTAGTTACCACTCCGGAATCTGCTGAGTGGTATGGCAAGGATGGATTGGGTGATACAGGCGAGGTAGTAACAAATTTAATACCTGCACAACCAAAAGATGCTGTTTCTGCACTCATTGAGTTCTCAAAGTTATATGAAGGTATTTTTTACTTTATTTTATTATTGCATATTTACTTTATATTTTATTTATGTTATTATATCTATCTAAACTAATATAAGAAGAAAGATTTTGTTATTTTTTTGGTTTGTTTGTTACAATTTAACTCTAAAACTATTTAAGTCCATGAGGTAGTCTATAATTTATTAAGATTTTTTCTCAAAAAACTCCACTATATTCTTCAACTGAATTCCCAAAAGTAGAAGTTATCAATTTGGCTGTATGTGTTTTAGGGTTTCGTACCTAAAAAGTAAAAATGGGACCCTATTACTGAGCCTCCGCTGTCTGTCTGTCCGTCTGTCTGTCTATCAACAGGCTGTATCTCATACCGTAAACCGTGATAGCTAGAAAGCTGAAATTTTCACAAATTATGTATTTCTGTTGCCACTAATAACAAATACTAAAAATAAAAAAATGAAAATATTAAGGGGGTCCCCATACAATAAACCTGTTTTATTTTCGTATTTTTTTGCTCAATATTAATAATGGTAACAGACACTTAAAATTTTCACAGAATATTTAGTTGTATATTACCTTTTAAAATAAATAAATAAATATAAATAAACTGAATATTAAAGGGAGTCCCATACAACAAACATAATATTAAGCAACTTTTTACTCGATCTTAAGATACAGGTAGAAACTTGAATAGGCAAGGTACGTTACCCTTCGTGCGCGAGTCCGACTCGCACTTGGCCGGGTTTTTTTTTCATTTTATTTCAGAACTCCGTCATTTATGAATCGATTTTGAAAATTCTTTTTTGTTATTTTTTTTATTTAAAAAAGTATACATCTTAATTATTTGCAAAACAACCTTAAACCTATAATTAGAGGATGTTGCAAACTTCACATATAAATAAATATAACACTACAAATATTACTTACTACATAACAGTTATATAATAATAATTATTATCTTAGCTTAAACATATTCAGTATGTGTTTGGGATGGTATACCTCCCGTATGGTCCCATTTTAATTTGGTGTAAAACTGGTGCAGGGTGTGAGAGATATAGGAAATGGGAAGTCGGTTGCTGTAGTTTTACAGCTTAAAATAATATTTATGTTCAACTTTGAGCCAAGTTTTACTGCTTAAAAATCATTTATGTTCAACTCGGCTCGACATGTAATTATAATTCTTGACTGTAATTGACAAATTGAATTTATAATATTTCAGGTCATCTGACAGTGGTATCACTAGGCCCTTTAACAAATATTGCTTTGGCACTCAAAATGGATCCTAAATTCATATCTCGTTTGGCTCAACTGTATGTGGGAGCTGGTCATATTTACAGTAAGTTAAAACAAATTATAATATGTTCTGTGTTGTGTCTGTTATGCTTTTATAATAAACATCCGGAAGCTACAAGAGGTATAAAACATTTGTTTTTAACTTTATTGCCGCCTGATTCAAAATGGTGGACGGCCAAAGCTGTTTTATTCTCTTCTAAGGTTATTGTATATCTTTATAACTAATTTTATGTTGATTAATTATGTTTTTTTAAATATTGCTTAGTTTGTCCTATCAGGAGTCACAAGAGCATTGGATGTTTAATACTACATCTGCCATCAGGTCTTTAGAGATGGGGTATTTTAGCTTTGTGTATAAGGAACTGATTTTGAATATATTATAGAAGGTCAATTATATATTGGTATCCCTAAAACAACTGCTTATTTCATGTGAAAGGCCCAGTATAAATTGAAAACGACAATATATTACATTACCTTCTTTGTCTCTGTTCATCTCTGTGGTCTAGTGGTCCAGAGTTGGCGCTGACCACATGAGGTCTCGGGTTCAATTACCGGGTCGGGGAATTAAAAAAAAAGTGTTTTTTCAGTTTTCTGATGAAAATAATGTTGCCGGATTGGAAAGTGCCCGGTTGGCGATAGGCTTGCCACCTATCACATTGTCACTTTGGCTAATCGTAGCAGCACTTGTTGTACCTCTGCCTACAACTTTGGGGACACGGGCGTGAAGATACTTTTACGTTCTTTGTGTTCACTCTGCATGTCAATTTAAAATATATGTTACAAGCTGCAGCGTGCAGCCCGCTGCATTATAAAAGTTTTTGGCGAATCCCGCGGGATCACTTAATTTTTGTACTATTTCAGGTCATCATCTACCTGTGTAACAAATTTCGTTCAAATCCAATCAGTAGTTTTTTGCGTGATTGTGTAACAAACATCCATCCATCCATCCAACATCCAAACTTTCGCATTTATAATATTAAGATTTGTATTATTGGTATTCGTATTATTTACACTTCTGTCGGTAGTCTTTGCTTTTTCTTATCACAAGGCATGGCCTTCTGACGGAAAGAGATAACTAAAGTGTATACGCAACAAAGACATTAATGGTGCGTTGCCTTCATGTAGCTGGATGCTATGTCATATGTACAGGATAACTTATAAATTAAAACACAATAAGGACAAACACTGATGATGTTGCGGCAGAAATAGGTAATGTGGTGATAACAAACCTGGAGGAGACTTCAAAAAACGCTGCTTCCTGTAGTTACTATGTTTGTCACAAGTTTGGCCAGTCGTTTCCCATTTCTTTTTTTATGTCAAAAGATAGCAAACAAGCAGATGGGTCTCCTGGTGGAAAGAGTCAACCATCGCCTATAGACACCAAAGGTGTTAATGGTGCGTTGCTATCTAGTGGTGACATTTAATGTCACATGCATAAGTTTACTGGCTACCTTACCCTCCGGACCAGAACACGACAGTGAGAAGCACTGACGCTATTGCGTCAGGAATAGATAAGGCGGTGGTACCAGACCCGGGCGAGACGAGACAATGCAGAACTTTACCACCTAGTAGCTGTGATGATAGTGACTCGTATAGCTAATCGGTCGCCTTTTACGACCTGTCTGGCAGTACGGCAGTTGGCCTATTCTTCAAAGGAGCCCGGAACCAACACGGGGAAAATCTTTCTTCAAGCAAATGGAAGTCCTATTTTCCATTAGCTTGGAAAAAAGTTAAAAAATTTCTTCAAAGGAGGCCTGGATGCACATACTTAGGGAAACAATATTTCTAATATTTTTTGTACCAGGTGACGAACACCCACAAGCAGAATTCAATGCTAAAATGGATGTGGAAGCGTACCATGTGGTCGCACAACATGCTAGTCCCGAAAAGGTGACCATCCTACCATTCTCTCAAGTTCGGAAGACATGCAACTTTAGCATGGTATGTAAATATTTTGAAATACTGGTCTTATTGGGAAACCATGTTCCCATACAACTTAGCATTACAACGTAGCATGCTCTAAAGATCCAGGCTCCTTTTGAAAAATTGTTTGTTTTTTTTTTTTATTTTGTAACAATAATGTACAGTTTCTTATAATTTATATGTGCCAAACTGTTGGCCAGTTGGCATCGTCCAATACAGTTCTCGTGAATCTGCTCAGTACACACATTCTTATATCTTTACTAATATTATAAATGGGACAGTGTGTTTGTTTGTCAGTCTTTCACGGCTAAACGAAGCGACGAATTGACGAGATATTTTAAGTGGAGATAGTTGAAGATAGGCAGTAAGTAGGAGAGTAACAGAGGCTACTTTTTGTCTCTTTCTAACCCCCCATTTCCCTAAAATTAATTTAACGCTGTGAGTCACTACCGTCGTGGCTACTAGGTGGTAGCGTTTTGCATTGTCTCGCCCGGGTCTGGTGACCACCGCCTCACCTATTCCCGCCGCAATAGCGTCAGTGCTTGTCACTGTCGTGTCCCGTTTTCGAGGGTAAGGTAGCTGGTAAACTTATGCATATGGCATTAGACCTCACCAAGAGATAGCAACATACCATAAACCATCCATTTGCTTGTTTGCTATCTTATGATATAAATATAAATATTCACGGAACAAATTACACTTACTGATCTTACCCTTAAAGTAAGCATATTATTTGCTTGTGTTATGGGTGTTAGTCAACGATACTAATACATAGAAATTCATATATAAATACTGGAATAGATTTAATAAACACCCAAACCCGGAAGTATTAACATTTATGTTCATCACACAAATGCTTTTCCCCGTCGGGGATTGAACCCGAGCCCCTTCGATTGCGTAGTCAGGATTGCGAACCACTCGACCAACGAGGCGATTAAATAAAGAAACTACATATCATAATTATTATGAAAATAAAAACAAAGGTATTAGTCGCGCGAGGTGGAACTGATCCCGCGCAATTTTATTGTTGCTAAAGGGAAAGTGAATAGGAGAAGGTGGAAAAAGGGTTACAATATACAAGTAAAGACCACTTGAGACATTCAAAACCCCACTCGTCCCATTATATTTTAATGCATTTACAGCCTTGGCGGAAAGAAGTATTAGGAGGAATCAAGACAGACATAATGACAGAACAAAATAAGTATGAGAAGGTTTCATTGGCGCGAACTGACCGATGGCTAGCATTAGACCCGGCCGCTGTAGCAATTGCTGTGAAACCGGAACTGGTCAATGAGTATAAATACTCCAAGAACAGTATCACATTGTGCGGTAAGTTAGGTTCTTTTTACATGTGAGCTGGTAAAAGACTACATAGTGCATATATAAAAAGGGTACCTAATCTATATATATATATATATATATAAAAATCAATTGCTGTTCGTTAGTCTCGCCAAAACTCGAGAACGGCTGAACCGATTTGGCTAATTTTGGTTTTGAATTAATTGTTGAAGTCCAGGGAAGGTTTAAAAGGTGAGAAAATATAGAAATAAATAAGAGTGGTTAAAAAGGCAGAACAACGTTTGGCGGGTCAGCTAGTTATCCAATAACATGTATTATGTACAGACATCTACACATAAATATATAAATTCTGTTTACAAACAAATTTTTTTCTAATTCATGACTAGATTCGTGCACAGCTATTTCTCGCGCATTTCAGCAGAATTATCTTTTTATTATATTTTTGTTGGTTACATACACCGACCACACAGCCCATAGACGCAATTTTAGATTTTCCGTATTGAATGCATTCTGGCAACTAGCTGAGGTAAGACGAAGGGGGGTTGAACGCCGTGGTTGGATAACTCAAGGCCACACTGAAAGATAGTTATATAGTAGTTATAGTAAACTAGTTATACATATGTATACCTAGCGATCAGTACAATAGACGTAATCGATCATATGACAAAGAAGAATTTCGCCACGTCGAGCCTGTCGACACTAGCTCTGTGGTAGAGCGTCCTGGCTTTAGGGAGACGGTCGCAGGTTCAATCCCTGCGTGTCGATATTTTTCTTTGTTGTTTTTAAAGTTTTTCAAGTTTTCCCAAGCATGGGGTGAGTGCTATAACACAAAAATAATTAGAAATACAAAAGTACGATCTGTAACGATGATCTCATTTAACTAGTTATACGTACGTATACCTAGCGATCATTACAATCGACGTAATTGATCATATAGCAAAAAAGAATTTCGCCAAGTCGAGCCTGTCGACTATAGCTCAGTGGTAGAGCGTCCTGGCTTTAGGGAGACGGTCGCAGGCTCGATTCCTGAGTGTCGATATTTTTCTTTGTTGTTTTTAAAGTTTTTCAAAGATAGTGATGTACAGAGGATTTGATTGGTTGTCACTGATTATTTCCACGTAGACATTTATATCGGAACTATAAGTCAGATGTGTTAACAGAAGCCATTCACATGCTATTAGGTGTCTATGGGCTGTGTGGTCGATGGTTACATGTGTATATACCATTCACTATCATGTTCTTTTATATGTGCTGTCTTTTACTAATCAATATGTATATTGTATATGTAACGTCAAACTTATGATTATTATTTATGTTAAAGGTAAGCAGACGTGAAAATTTAGTCATTCAACTTATTGAACAAATTATAAATTACACAAATTGAAACCCCACACAGACACATAAATAATATTAAAATATATTTAACAAACATCGAAAGCCAGAACAAATATGCTCATTACACAAATGTTTTTCCCCATCAGAAATAGAAATCGAGCCCCATTGATTGCATAGTCAAGGTTGGTAACCACTCGATCAATGGGCCTGCAGACGTATCATCTAAAATTTGTAATCCACCAGCGATTAGCGATAATTGCTAAATGTAAGAGAAAAAAAAAATGTTACGTAACGAATTGTTTGCCAATTGCTTATTATATTATATATTAATACTAGCTGTTGCCCACGAGTTCGTCCGCGCGGACTTCGTTAACTCCGCACAGCTCCTTCCCCGTAGGTGATAGTGTGATAATATGTAGCCTATATGTTGACCCGACCTGTTAGTAATATTCATGCAAAATTTGAAGTTAATCCATGCAGTACTTTTTGAGTTTACCCCGGACATACATACAGACAAGCAGACAAACAGACATACAGACATACAGACAAACAGACAAAAATTCTAAAAACTATATTTTTGGCTTCGATATCTTGGCTTGTAGATCATGCCCCAAGTATTCTTTTAAAAAATATTCAATCTACAGTTTTGTCTTTCCTACGATTATATTATATGTATATAGATAATTAATCAGATATAGATACAGAGCACATAAAGACGGGTCCTACGTATACTGGTGTAACCCGCAAAACAACGGAAACCGTTTTTTTTTACATCAAAAACCTTAACATTACCTTATATTTGCCCTAATATGGTAATGTAGTATTTGAAAATAAAATAAAGTATTTAAAAATATGTACAAAAGTACAAATTTTCAAATAATTCTATTGATTTATGTCAAAATTACAAGTTATAGGATATTTTATCCGCTCTCTGTAAAGTTGTGTCATTGCACGTGCAGTAGTATATGTAGGACCCGTCTAGAACAATGCCGAGTCAGCTAGTATCATATAGCATGATACTAGTTGACTCGGCATTGTTCTGCCTTTTTAACTACTCTTATTTTTTTTCCATATTTTCTCACCTTTTAAACCTTCCCTGGACTTCAACAATTAATTAAAAACCAAAATTAGCCAAATTGGTTCAGCCGTTCTCGAGTTTTAGCGAGACTAACAAACAGCAATTGATTTTTATATATATAGAATATATTAATATAATTAATCAGATATAGATACAGAGCACATATAGACGGGTCCTACGTATACTGGTGCAACCCGCAAAACAACAGAAACCATAATGTAGTAAAGTATTTAAAAGTACAAATTTTCATAAAATCTTATTGATTTATGTCAAAATTACAAACTTTAGGACGTTTAATCCGCTCTCCTGTAAAGTTGTGTCATTGCACTTGCACTAGTATATGTAGGACCCGTCTAATTATATGATATTCACAATGGTATTGGGGAAAGAAAAACTGGTATGCTCGGTCAAGATCACATTGGTTGGCTTTCGTTTGCGTTCTTATTTTGATTTAAATTTATGGCCTTCGTTCGTGTTCTCATTTTGATTTAAATGCATATGTAATAGTACCTTTTTAGGGTTCCGTACCTCGAAAGGAAAAAAAACGGAACCCTTATAGAACCACTTTGTTTCCTGTCCGTCTGTCAAGACCCTTTTTCTCAGGAACGCCTAGAGATATTAAGCTGAAATTTATATCAAATACTCAGGTCTATTGTCCTTTAGAGCTGTGAAAAACCAAACTTCTAAGCCGACGCAATCTAAAAATACAATCGTTTATAACACAAATTTCCGCAAATTTTCAAAACTCGCAAGGGAATCAGAGTGCTAAGTGTGAGTTTTTCTTTTGGCATTCGATCGTGAGCGCGTATGTGATATGTACAGCGCCACCTAGTGGTAAACTGGTTTCTCACGTTTACCACTAGGTGGCGCTGTACAAATCACATACAAATTCCTAGTAAACTCCAAACGCGCTCACGATCGAATGCGAAAAGAAAAACTCACAGCATTCAGAACCTACAAGGTACGAGTACTTCCTGTGAGTTCAGAATCTTGAAATTGGTACGAAGCAACGTCTTATAGCACAGATAAAGGAAAAAGTTGCGGAAATCGTAAATTTTTAGTTACATCTATACATATAATAAAATCGTAGGAAAGTCAAAACTGTACATTGAATATTTTTTGAAAGAATACTTGGGGCGTGATCTACAATCGATATCGAAGCCAAAAATATAGAATTTTAAAATAATATTTAGAATTTTTGTCTGTATGTATGTCCGGGGTAAACTCAAAAAGTACTGCATGAATTTACTACAAATTTGGTATGAATATTACTAATAGGTCGGGTCAACATATAGGCTACATATTATCACGCTATCACCTACGGGGGAGGGGCAGTGCGGAGTAAACGAACTCCGCGCGGACGAAGTCGCTGGCAACAGCTAGTCTATAATAAAAATATTTTTAACAATTTTAAAGTTACTACTCCTTTCTTTATGAACGCATATTTTTCAACGGTATTAATTTTTTTTTTTTTTTTTATATCATAAGATAGCAAACAAGCAGATGGGTCTCCTGATGGAAAGAGTCAACCATCGCCTATAGACACCAAAGATGTTAATGGTGCGTTGCTATCTTGTGGCGAGATCTAATGCCACATGCATAAGTTTACCGGCTACCTTACCCTCCAAACCGGAACACGACAGCGGCAAGCACTGACGCTATTGCGGCAGGAATAGGTAAGGCGGTGGTACCAGACCCGGGCGAGACAATGCAGAACTCTACCACCTAGTAGCCACGATGGTAGTGACTCGATAGCCAATCGGTCGCCTTTTACGACCTGCCTGGCAGAACGGCAGTTGGCCTATTCTACAAAGGAGGCCGGGACCAACACGGCGGAAAATTTAAATTCATATCATATACTCAGGGCTATAATAAAGCTTTAAGCTTTAACAAAATCAAAGTTTGTACGGAACCCTCGGTGCGCAAGTATGACCCGCACTTGGCCGATATTTCTTTTTCTTTAAATGTGTAAATCCTAGCCTTATTAGCGATGAGTTTGTTCGAGTTAAATCTGCATTGTCTATGAAAGACGGGTGCGTGCCATGTAGGCGTCCACCATTGCCCACCATTTTCAATGCGGCTGAGTTCTTTCCTCACTTGAATGGCTCATGTCATGAGATTGTCCGAGTATAATTTTAATTTTATAGCAATAAACTATTTATTGAATTAATTTTTACGAAAGATCTAAAAGCTTGTAGTTATATCATTATTATAATTATTTTATTTATTTATTATTTCAGGTGAAAAACGAGGAATAAACACTAACGAATTTGACCATAAAGATGCAAATGTGAGAATAGCATACTCAATAAAAACAGAGGAATACAAACAGTTTCTTCTGGATGTGTTTGCTTTACAATAGCTCTTTTACCAAAGGTTGGTATAAGTATTTTTTAAATAAAAGTTTTTTTAATAATGAGTGCCCTTTTATTTTGTCCTAAGCGCGATGGAAATAGGCAAGGAAGTTGTATTAAATACAGACAAGATGATGCAGTGCTCTACTGTCAAGTGGTCATGATGGTTATGACATTGTTATGGTGCCTACACACTACGCGGTCGTCACGGCCAGCGGGCTTACCGCTAGATATTTCCGGCAGATATTTGAGCCGCCGGGTTTGCCGTACAATCGAGCCACTGGCATGGCCGTCCGGATATGCCATCGGGTCGGGGAGACGGCGTCAGTTTACTTCCGACATTTGAGTGATAGTATTGTGCGGTGTTTTCTGCGTACAACAAATTAAAATGTCATTTGATTGGGATAATTGAACAATTTCATGAAAATCGCATTCAGTGAGATTCTAGAAATGCAGTTTACAGAACAAAAATAAATAGTATCACGGGATTCGTGGGATTCGAAGAAATAAAATGCTTAATTAAAATTCAGGACTATATTCCGGTCATTAAAATATTAAATTTTAAATATATGTTTAAAAAAAAATCTCGGAGTCCGAATAAGAAAAGGGAATTCTGGAAAACCCAACGGCGCGGTGGGCACGGGCTTTAACTTAGCTGGCTGGGGCTCGGAGAAATCGATGGTCTTCACAAGCGGCACTCTTGCTGCAGCAACACGATGGAGGCCAGGGTTCACGTCCGCCACGCAGAGTCGGAAATTGAAACGCCACCAGCCACTGGAAAGCACAGGGAATCATGTCAGCCTGTGATCCCTGACGCATCTCCGCGTACCCACGCGGAAGCGAGATGAGACAGGTTTACACGGGGTTAATTTTACGAAAAAAGACTAATCTACGACTAGTAGTTGTTTCCAAGGTCATAAAAAAATAAAAGGAGTTAATTAATATGGATTACAGAATTATCACAATCAGCTATAGCTTTAACCTTGGGGTAGGTCATTCTAGAAGTTTCGATCCCTTACAACCAACAAAAGAATTATTTCGGACACTAGCCATCACAATCTTACTTTATTGATAAAAATGTGGATTTAAAGTTAGTTAAATTAATTGGTATAATAATTATTGAAATAAATTTGTACTTTACTGAACCAAGCCCGTCAAACTAGCTAGCGCCGGAGGCTCCTAGATGGTGAGTCGAGAAAAGAAAGCGTGGGTGGCGCAGTTAGTTTATATATCCTCCCGCGGGGGGGGAGGGGGGGGGACGTGAATGAACCCGCCACCGATGCTTCTCTTTAGAGATGTCCCATTGGGACTGAATAATCAAAGACGGCCATCGATTGTAACGTGTAATCGAACACATTACAATAGGTGGACACGTTGAATCGTAGTTCATATTATGTTAACTTCATAATCTAAAGAACATGCTGTCACATGTACAGGAAACCCACATCATCTTTTTGTATAGTTTTCTACCCTGACGGTACCATTTTGCCACTTTGCCATGCACCCAAAATCTTTTGAGTCTTCTGCTAATTAAAAGAATGGAATTAACACGGCCGCAATGCTGATGTCAATGGCTTCATTTTCTATCTTTATGATCTAGAAACATAGAATGTACACCACTAAAGATTTACCTGGCTGTTACAACCGAGATGATTCTCTGCGGCCGTTAGCAGTAAATGTCGGCGGCCTGATTATGATTATCTTAGATCAGCTGATAATCGTTCCCTGTTAGTGCCAACGCAAGAACACTATTTATTACAGTCGTTCCTTTACCTCACAAGCTGTTACGCTTTGGAACTCTCTTCCAGTAGATATCAGAAAGGCGCCAAGTTTAAACTCTTTCAAAAGTATGATCAAACGTCACTTTCTATGTACCTAGTTATTTTGTTTAATTTTTCTTGTTTAGTTTTACGTATTACCACTGTTTTATTTGCGATTTTTGTTTTGTTTTGCTTTTGTGTGTAACTGTAATCGGATGTTACTTTTCTTATCATTTTTTCTTGTCTTTTATTTAAGAGCATAAAAACTATAAATTGTCTTGTGGTTAGCATCGCTTTTCCTAGTATATTGTTATCCTTATTATAAAGGTTGTCTGGGAGAGATCACTTTATTAGTGATCTGACCGCCTTTGTGTATCTTACTTGTATAATTTTTATGTTGTAACTTATAATGTTGTCATATATTTTGGTGCGCAATAAAGAGTTATTGTATTGTATTGTATTATATGCCGGTGGCTTACCCACGCGGCAAAAACTCCTGACTGTGCCGCTGGCGTAGTGTGTAGGAACCATTAAATTTCGTTTACCTTTAGTGAGTTGTCTGGCAGAAAGGCCAATGGTACCTATATTTTTTAAACGGCCCGCATCAACACAGTTGGCTCCTGACTTAGAAAACGAAATCATCTCAGTCTAAAATCTTATTAAAAATTGGTCAATAGTTGAGAAATATATCCGTTATATATGAAAAATACACGAAAACAAAGAAATTTTGCATTCATTGGAGATTTTAAAATATAATAAAAAAGTGTCATCACGCCGGCTCTCTGACAGGGTAGGCAGTCGGTATAATTGGACATCGGACTATCGGATGTCTATGAAGTTTCCGGTTCACTACGACTTCGCCGCATTTTACTGATCTGATAACGTATATCGTTTATGTCTTGCGATAACTGAGACCGACAGCTTTTCATGCTCATTCTAAACGTGGGGTTGGTAACGCACCGCCCACCAAATTTCAAGCTGCTGCTGAGATTTTGGATATTCGAGAAAAACCTTAATAATTATACTGGCAGACCCGGTACTGAACCAGGAACCTCATGATTTGAGCTTAATAGTATTAAGCTCGAGAATGATCGAGGCATTTAAAGGTGTATTGCCATCTGTGCTGTAAGTTATGAACTAAACTAATAAGGGACATCTGTCGGTTTGTTCAAGAATTACGTTTTCAACGTAAGTAAGAAATGCAACTAATTCTTGACAAGAAATCTAGAGGTCAGCAGCTAAAAACGATTGTCTTCGCACGACTTAGAAAAAGTATTTAATTTCTAGATAATTGTCTCATCACCCAGTGATTAGTCTTCTATTATAAGGTTCTGAGTTCGATCAGGTTGAGCGAAAGTATTTTCGAGTTATCCCCAAAAATCGAAATTTTTTTTTGTTTATATCTCCGTATAGCGAATTTGTTCAGCAAGTTATAGTCGTTTTCAGGACCCGTAGTCGTTTTGGCATACGTTGACCCGTAGTCGTCATGGGCACACCACCATCTTGATTGTTTTTCCCGTGAAACAGCTTTGCTGTGTTTCGGAGAGAAGGGCAAGACAGGCGGTGAAATTACTGGCACCGAGACTTGACATCTTATGTCTTAGGATAGACAACACACAAATGAGTTACCTTTACTAGTTCCAAGTAAACTAGTTTATGTTCATTGGCGACGTCGACCACTTACCATCAGGTGGCACGTCAGCCAGTTTGCCTATCCAACTAATATAAAAAAAGAATCAAGAAATATGGCACGCGGTTTCCTCTGCCTACTCTGTTAGGGATCTGGCGTAAAGATATTTTGTAAGTGTTCATTTTAATATTGATAATTATTTGTTAGGTAAATATAATCTTTTTTAATAATTAGGCAATATTACATTATTTATGCTTGTAAAAATCTTTGTATAAGTAAGTAAGTACTTACATACGTATTTAGAATTAGATTAATTTTATTCCAATGCTAAAATTTATTTTACTATTCCTCGTTTATAAGAAAATTCTAAGCGTAAAGGCGTTTTTTGTTGTCAGATTTATACTTACCCGCATTTTGTAACGTTTCAGGGTATCTAACAATAATATATATATATCAATATATCTATACATATAATAAAATCGTAAGAAAGTCAATGTATGTCCGGGGTAAACTCAAAAAGTACTGCATGGATTTACTTCAAATTTTGCATGAATATTACTGACAGGTCGGGGCAACATATAGGCTGCATATTATCACGCTATCACCTACGGGGGAGGAGCTGTGCGGAGTAAACGAAGTCCGCGCGAACGAAGTCGCGAGCAACAGCTAGTACATAACATAATAAACTAAAAGATTGAATTCTGTACATTGACATTTTTTATATATCATAGATAACAAACAAGCAAATGGGTATCCTTATGGAAAGAGACAACCATCGCCTATAGACACCAAAGATGTTAATGGTGTGTTGCTATGTTGTGGTGAGGTCCGACCCTTACCTTCCGAACCGAAACACGACAGTTACAAGCACTAACGCTATTGCGACAGGAATAGGTAAGGCAGTGGTGTAAGATCATATCAAGACAATGAAGAACTCTACCACCTAGTAGCCACGACGATAGTGACTCGCATAACCAAACGGTTGCCTTTTACGACCTGCCTAGCAGAACGCCAGTTAGCCTATTCTTCGAAAGAGCCTGGACTAACTGGACCAAGCATCAGGATTCCTTTTCGAAGATCATCAGATCCTTTTGTGTTTTGTTTTGCAAATAATGCATATAAGAAGAAAGGCGGTATTATAAGAAAGTAATATCTATTTCAATTGTCGAGGGTTGTTTATATCAAGTGTCATTTTTGTAAGAAATAAATTATATTTGATCTTGCACTTATGTAAGAAAGGATCTTTGCTTTTATATTTTATAGGTCCATTAATATCATGTTTTTATAACCGCCATAAAAGTAAGTATTAGATTTGTCTCTAGGACTATCAATTTTATAGCATTTTTTAGATGTCTAAGGCAAATCTATTAAATATTTTATTGAAAAAATTGAGCCGTCGTGCGGCGCTTGGCAGATATGAAACAAGGAAACTATTTTGTACAGAAAATACGCTTTATTTGACACTAGCTGTTGCCGTGACTTCGTCTGCACGGACTTTGTTTACTCCGCACAGCTCCTCCCCCGTAGGTGATAGCGTGATAATATGTTGACCGACCTATTAGTAATGTTCATGCAATATTTGAGGTGAATGCATGCAGTACTTTTTGAGTTTACCCCAGACATACATACAGACAAACAGACAAAAAAACTATTTTTGGCTTCGATATCGATTGTAAATCACGCTCAAGTATTCTTTTAAAAATATTCAATGTACAGTTTTAACTTTCTACGATTTTATTACATGTATCGATAATCCTCTAAAATAAGGCAAGTATTTTTCATCTTGCTTTTTAAAAATCTAGTTTTCATCAGGTCTCCACATTTTGTCTTCTTTCTAATTTTACGATGACGTTAGTATATCTATATGTATGTATGTATTTATGTGTGTATGTATGTATGTCTCAACATACACACTAAAAACCTATTAAACATCTTTAGCTGGAGGGAATGCACAAATCATATTTTTTCGAAACTATGAAAGTGAACTTTAAATTTTTTCTTGCTATTGAAAGAAATAAACATTCAGCGAACAATAAGATACAAATAGATTACATGTTATAAGCGTAAGTAAAATAAAACATAGAAAGTCAAAACTGTACATTGAATATTTTTTAAAAGATTGCTTGGGACGTGATCTACAATCGATATCGAAGCCAAAATATAGTTTTTAAAATTTTTGTCTGTTTGTCTGTATGCATGTCCGGGGTAAACTCAAAAAGTACTGCATGGATTTACTTCAAATTTTGCATGAATATTACTTACAGGTCGGGTCAACATATAGGCTACATATTATCACCTATGGGGGAGGAGCTGTGCGGAGTAAATGAAGTCCGCGCGGACGAAGTTGCAGGCAACAGCTAGTACCTAATAAAAATTGGTAAATTTATAAATTGGTCGTCTATTACTCAAAAACTTGTAAAGCCTTCTAAGCCGTGATAGTTACTAGCATGATTTTTCTCAACCCCCCAAACCAAAAGTTTAACCTGCAGAGGGGGGAGGGGATACTTGACTTTAACAAAAATTAGCCCTTAAAAGCTTAACATTTTACAAACGAGTCCCTAAATCGAAAACTTGCTTTCACAAACCTACAGTCTTTTTAAAAACGTAAAATTTACGTCAGGATGACATCATGTTATTTCATGATTTACGTAAGATGTAAGTCACATATGACTCAGTATTTCATACCTCCTGACGTAAAACTTTTACGTAAAATATGTGACGTATATATGACGTCCATTTGACATCATTATGACTGATCTGATTATAGGATAATATTAATAGGAAAGTACTTGGCGAGGCCTCCGGAACCTGGGTTTCGGAGTTCGGACTTCGGGTAAAAACTAGTTAAATATACCTATATATTTTTTTTGCAATGAATTTAAGCAGTTGGTCCAAATGACCGCTACTGCGAAACTGGGCGTTTTGCTTTTGGGCGAGCAAAGTGCTCAGCCGGCAGTCCAGAACTATAAAAATAGCAATTCTTAGATGCCTCACTAGCGACGTCTTTTATTAAATTGATACTTATTTTATGGCTCTGTTACGTCATTCACGTTACGTATATAACGTTGACGTACCTACGTTATTGACCTGACCAAGGTCGCCAAACCTGAAGTTAATAATGCCCGCAGATAATACTTATTAATATGGTATAAAGTATGACATTATTCTAAGGCCGACATTCATATTGTTCTACAACAATTCCGCGAAATTGGTGAAGTTTTAAAGCGATTAAGGCGAATTACTCCATTGGCCTAATTCCTTCGTTATCGTACTAATGTACCTTTAGTAGGTTAAGTCTAAACTAGGTATAGGTATATTCCTTTTGACATTGTTTGCATGATTAAGATGAAGTAAGTACCCACGATCTCCGTGTAGGAAAATACGTACTAGAATTGTATCTTTAATTTTCCGTTCTGTGATACTTATATTGTAATGCTGCGACCATACTTGCATGTACGTACGTAGAATATTTTTTTATATCATAAGAAAGCAAACAAGCAGATAGCTTTCTGTGGGAAAGAGACAACCATCGCCTATAGACACCAAAAATGTTAATTGTGCGTTGCTATCCGAGTGGCGTAATGTCAATGCCACTTTAATAAGTTTACCAGCTATCTTATCCTCCCAACAGGAATACGATAATGACAAGCATTAACGTTATTGCGGCAAAAATAGGCATGGCGGTGATACCAAATGCCCTAGACGTTTCGTAACTCTACCACCTAGTAGTCATAATAGTAGTGACATACATAGCTAATTGTTATACGAACAATTGGCTTGCGAAATATATGGAAAACGACAGATGGTCTATTCTTCAAAAAAGGCCCGGACAAACACGGTGTAGAAAAATGGAAATATCAATTCGACTCTAGCTAGCATGTTTAATTTTGTTTTTAATACTTGAGAAAAAATAAAAACGTGAGATATCGTATTTTCTTATAAATTATAGGATTGCAAACAAGCAGATAGCTTTCTGGATATATCTATAGAAACCCATTGCCATGGGCGTACCGAGGGGGGGTGGCAGGGAGGGGCAGCTGCCTCCCCTGGAATTTGTTTATCTCTCTACTATCTACCTACTGTTGTAGATAAAAATATAATAAGATAAAAATATAGTCCTAAAATGTTACGGTTGCCCCCCCTTGGCCCAGAACCTGGGTACATCCATGCCTATTGCGCTCCGTGTGGCGGGAGTGTAACATTACATGCGTATTTATGTACCTTTCGAACCAGAATACGACAGAGTAAAGCATTAACATTATTCCGACAGAAACAGAAGTGAAGCATTGACGCTGTTGCGGCAGAACAGAGTGCTAAGTGTGAGTTTTTCTTTTCGCATTCGATCGTGAGCGCGTTTGGAGTTTACTAGGAATTTGTATGTGATTTGTACAGCGCCACCTAGTGGTAAACTGGTTTCTCACGTTTACCACTAGGTGGATCTGCACAAATCACATACAAATTCCTAGTAAACTTCAAACGCGCTCACGATCGAATGCGAAAAGAAAAACTCACACTTAGCCCTCAGAACGATGAATAATGGTGACAAGTTTATTCAATCGTTCACATTTTATCTTTAGTACCACCGCCTTACATATTCCTGCCGCAACAGCGTCAGTGCTTGTCGCTATTGTGTTCAGGGTAACGTAGCCGGTTAACTTATGCATTAATAAAGACGCCGCTACAAGAATACCAATACATCATTTACATCCTTGGTGTCTATGGACGATGGTTGTCTCTTTTCATTAGGAGAACTGTTGGTTTGCTGTCTTTATGGTATTAAAAAACTATTTTCATTTAGAAAGCGGGCTTCCAAGCAAAAATGATTAATAACGTATTAAAATGAATATAATAAAATGTTATATCGCGTGATTGAGCTACAAATTGAACTTCTATCAGCTGGTCTACTTTTATAAACGTATTAACGATACATGTCTATTAAGGTTTTGTATATACCTAATTCAACATTCAAATAAATAGAAAAAAGTTTAATGGTGTGTGTTAAAAAGTGCATTTTGTAATTGTTTTAGTTTTTTGCAACAAATATTGTGGGTTGTGAATACGAGCAGTATTTTTAACGTTAAAACAAATTGATTCACGTATTATTGACTCCACAGAACGTACATGTTTACAAAACAAATATTACCTTTGAAAAAACTTCATATCTCGTTCTGTCTTGTGATCAAATGTCTCGTCAAGGTCTAGTACCAAGAAAGCAAACAAACTATACAAGTGATTTAATCTTACCGAATCAACCATATCATGACGTGAGTAGATTTTATTTACTTAACATTGTCTTTACTGTACAATCAATGGTAACTTTAAATCTTTTTTCTCTTCTGTTATACTATCACTAAGGTACTTCTTCTTCTTCTGTTATACTAATACTAAGATTTACTGCTGAATAAGTTTCCATGGCTTCCAATACGACCGGTTAAAGGCAGTCGATATCCAGCGAATCTCTACTGCCAGGTCGTCTGCCCATCTTCTCCGCTCCGTTTGTCGATACATACTCTCCATTCTAGAATTTTTTTGCAGCATAGGCTATCCGTTCTTCAAGCTATATGGCCCCCCCATTGCCACTTCAGCTTATCGACACACTTGGATATGTCGGTGACTTTGTTGGTCGGCGAATCTCCTCGCTTCTAATTCGATCTCGCTAAGTAACCACAACATTTTTAAGAACCCACTGTAAGAGTCCACGTCTTCGCACCGTAGATTATTGCTAGTAACACACACTGGTTGAAGAATTTTGTCTTAAAACTTTATGGTATTCTGGATGAGAAGACGCTGTGTAATTTCCCGAACGCTGCCCAGCCTAGTTGGATTTATTGAGTGACCTTTCCTTGAAGTTGGACCTGCCTAGTTGGACCGTTTGTCCCAGGTAAACCTAATCATCAACAGCTTTGAGAATCGAGTTTTCAACCGATATTATATTGGACGGAACAAGTATATACGACATGACCTTCGTCTTGTCCATGTTTATTTAAAGGCCCACCTGTCGGGAGATTTGAGTGAGGCCGTCGAGCATTTCGCTGAGCCAGCGCTAACCAGCGAATATGCTTGGACCACAATATTTGACAATAATGTGGCCCAAAAAATCGAAGGTGATTGATGTATTCGTCATTTATATTGATGCCGAGTCCTTCCCATTCCAGGAGCTTGAATGCATCTTTCATCGTATTGGTGAATAGCTTCGGAGGTGTTATTTCCCCTTGGCTTACTCTACATGGGATATGAGATTTGCTTCGTGCTCTGAGTCTGCAATGGAACCGACATGGTAGCGTTTTTGTTCAAGCACTTTATCGCTTCGATATACCGACAATCAATACAGCATCGCTGGAAATACTGCAGTACTGCCAATGTCTCGATCGAATGCAATCAAAGGCCTTATCATGGACCACAAACGCTAAAAATAGTGGTAAATCGTCATACAAATACTTAATCATCTGTATAATTTGCCGCAGCGCGTGAATGTGGTCTATGGTGCTAGGACCTTTTCGGAAACCGGCTTATTCGAGAGGCTGGAAGTCATCTAACCTACTAGCGAGACGATTCGTTATGTCTCACTAAAACAGCTTGTGGCTGGCTGGTCAGAAACGAGAAGGGCCTGTAATTATTCAAAAGGGCTTGTCGCCTTTTTTGAAACCACACTTCTCTTCCATGTATCCAGCGTAACGGAACATGTATAAAATTTAATTGATAAGTTATGTTATGATGTCAATAAAGAAAACTAGTTAATATGCAAATTTCATTTATTTTTTTTTCTGGCCTAATTTGCAAATTTGTGCAAAATTTGAAGTAAATCCATGCAGTAGTTTTTGAGTTTACCCCAGACATACATACAGACAAACAGACAAAAATTCTAAAAACTATATTTTTGGCTTCGGTATCGATTGTAGATCACGTCCCAAGTATTCCTTTTAAAAAATATTCAATGTACAGTTTTGACTTTCCTACGATTTTATTAAATGTATAAATAAATATACCTACAGGAATTTCTTCACGCAGTAACAAAATTATTAGGATGGTTGCGATGGTTTGGAGTTTCGGGCAAGCATGGATTAATTTGGAAATTATGGACAATTGCAATCATATTGCTATTAGTAGCTATAGAAATTGAAGCCATTTGGAAAGTCATCAAAGCTCTTGCTGGTTGGGCTATAGACATGGCAGGGCAGAGTAAGTATTGCTTATTTAATTTTTATTTATTGTTTTTTTTTATATCATAAGATAGCAAACAAGCAGATAGGTCTTCTGATGGAAAAAAACAACCATCGTCTATAGACACTAAAGATGTTAATGGTGCGTTGCGATCTTGTGCCGAGGTCTAATCCTAATACATAAGTATACCGGCTAACTTACCCTCCAAACCGGTATACAACAGCAACAAGCACTGACGCTATTGCGGCAGGAATAGATAAGGCGATGATACCAGACCCGGGCAACACAATGCAGAACTCTATCACCTAGTAGCCACGATGGTAGTGACTCGCATAGCCAGTCGGCCGCCTTTTACGACCTGCCTGGCAGAACGGCAGTTGGCATATTCTTCAAAGGGGTCCGGGATCATCACGGGGTAAACACCTACCCATACACCTTGAAATAAGTTCGTACAAAATGCAAATTTAATACCTCTGAATTCTCCATCAATCTTTAGTCCAACAGTAAGTAGGCAGGCTTGTGCCTTCGAAAAGATGTTTCATGTAAGAAATTGCTTCCTAAAGTAAATTGAAAATTATATTAGTGGACAAATTATATTAATTGATCGAATTGGGTGTATGTCAACGATATTAATACATAGAAATACATAGGTATACGCATTGATATAAAAAACCCAAGATACACAATCAGTGTGTCAAAAACGACCTCCAAAAATGAGTGCACAATTTTAAATTGTGCGCTCATTTCAAATAGAATCGCGTCGGTCGTGACTCTGTCAATTTTATTTCTTTTTGCCAAGAAACTTATCAAGGACGTACTACGTGAGTTGCATGATGGGGTTTCTGGGGGACATCTTGGAGTACGACGAACATTGGTAAAGGTACGAGAGCGTTTTTCTGGTTGAATTGCCAAGAAGTTGTCGAGAATTGGTGCCGAAAATGTACGTCATGCTCTGCAGTGAAAGGTCCGCAGGTTAGAAGCCGAGGCAACCTTAGACTATACAACGTGGGAGCCCCCTGGGAAACGATAGCGATTGACGTGGCTGGGCCATTTCCTAAGACAGATAACGGAAACAAGTATTTTATGGTCGTGATGGATTACTTCACGAAATAGCCGGAGGTGTTCGCAATCCCTAATCAGGAAGCCACAACGGTTGCTGAGAGATTAGTCAATGAGGTGATATGCAGATTTGGCGTTCCGCTGGAGATTCATTCCGACCAAGGCAGAAACTTTGAATCTAATGTATTCCAGGAGATGTGTAAATTATTAGGAGTGTACAAAACAAGAACTACACCTTATCACCCGCAATCTGATGGAATGGTCGAACGATTTAACCAAACTTTGGAGACACTTAGCCAAGCTGGTAGAAGATCACCAAAAGGATTGGGATAAATACATACCTCTGTTCTTACTGGCTTACCGAACAGCGGAACACGAAAGCATAAAAGTGACGCCAGCCTATGCCAACTTCGGCAGACAGTTACGTATACCAGCAGACTTAATGACTGGAGGCCCGCCACCGAATGTAGAGACCCAATTAAGTATACCGGAACATGTTGAAGACATTCATGAGAGGTTACGCGATATACACTCGTTAATAAGTGAAAACGCATTGGAATCAAGTCAGCGGATGAAGACCAGATACGACCGAAACGCCAATCATCGAGCTTTTCAGGAAGGATCTCTTGTTTGGCTACATAATCCGGTTCGACGAAAAAGAAAATCACCTAAGTTACAGCGACGTTGGGATGGGCCATACAAAGTAATCACACGGATCAATGACGTAACCTACCGAGTGCAGAAGCAACCAAGAGGGACCATGAAGATTGTTCATGTTGATCGATTAGCCATCTATAATGGAAGTAATGATGTTCGGGACGAACATAACTAAGAGGGGGGTAGTGTTACGAATAATCTAGAAGCGTGTAGAATTGGAGCGCGCGCGCGGTAATTATCTAGAAATAAAAGAAAGAGATAGCTGCTCCTATTGACAAACAAATAGTTGACCTGGGCTATGCCATAATGGACTTTGTGGGATATGGCATAAGGTTGAAAGTAGCGTGTACGAGGATTTATGACTCATAATATGTTTACGATAAGAAGTGATTCATTGTTTCCCGATACATTTAGATTTTTCTGGATCCACCTAGGACTTTCCCCTGCATATAAATACAGAGATGTTGACAAACACAAGGCAGTTTTTATCAAGTGATCGAGATCGATACATCAAGTGACTAGTGCGAAGCGAGAAGGGTTTTACTGTGTAGTGTTCTATTATGACTGACTATTGTGTAAAGTGTATTTTAGTATTACGTTGTGTTGTGTTGTGTAAATACACGGATTTAATACAGGTGGTGTTTTCCTACAATCACGAACCCGAGTACGTAACAGTAATATAAAATTGTACCTATAATAATGAATTTGCATGCTAATGTGTAGCGGAATAGGAAGAAACTAAATTAGACGTAACAACTTTGTAACCCTATTTCTTGCAAATAAATATTATATTATTATTATTATTATTAAAACACCATTCCTCGTGTGTGAATACTGGTACCTCTACCATTAAGTAGGTGACTAAATTCATATTTACCTTATTTTTATACAGATTGTTAGTGTAAATACCGCTATCCTTGAAACCAGTGGTTTGGTTTCACTTGTAGAACGTAAATTGAATGCAAAAAAAAATTATTTAAAGTCTTTATTTTTCCTCAAAATTATTTCACCCTATACAAGTGCACGGCAAATTGGACGGAGCGCGGGAAACAGCGCTTGATCAGACACCGAAAGCCGGCCGGACGGCCAGTGCGCCCTTCAGCCAGGTCAGCACCCTTTGTGCATAGTATCCATGAATTTACGGACGGTGTCGGACAGAAACTGTCTTATATTTTTGAAAGAAAATAACGTTTTTTTATTTTTAAATTGACATAAACATATTTATTTTATACTCGTAATTAAGTCAACTACCTATGGTTTTAGTGACAGCGGTTTTTGTCTTCACAGCCTGTATATTCTTCTGTTGCAGGAAGTGTAGCAGCCCGTTTTGCTGGCACACTATTCTACTCTGCAGCATTAATAAGTCTAATTCAGTGTTGGAAAATCTCTCGATCGTGGGATGATATATCTGCGTACTGGGCTTCCGTTGAATTATCATTAAATATCAAACAAGTACCCGCAGACAAAACGTTAAAGAAACGAACATACTGTATTGTTGCATTTTTGTCTACTTTTTGTTTATGTATGTTGTAATTTATCTTAATTTTCAAGGAGAAACGAGTTTTTTCTAATAGTTGTACTAAATATTAGTCAATCTCATCCAAATATTAGTCAAACTCATCCAAATATTAGTCAAAAACAAAATTTTACAAAAATCGGTTTAGCGGTTTAGCTGTGAAAGCGTAATGGACAGACAGTCAGACTTTCGCATTTATAATATTATAATTTATACTATACAGCTTGGCTAGTAGGTTATACATAATATTGAAAGACACAATAGTTATGACATAGTAGTTAATGGTCATATGTAACTAAGAATTTAAATATCGGTATTTTGAGGTAACGTTAACAATAACGTGACATGACATAACGTTATTTTCAAGCATAGCGTTATCCAAAAATGATACAGAATTTGTTACTGTTTAATAACGTTATTCATTACGTTCTGTTAAGCATAACGAATTAACGTTATAGTATAGGGTTATGATGTTGTATTCTAGCGCCAGTTGGCAAACAAATCACAAAACATCATGAAACGCGGCGACGTCGCATATATATATCGATATTATTACGTTATGTAGCGTTAACAATTTCGTTCTGTTATTTTTGTAATAACGTTAAGTATTGTGAAATAAGTTCTGTTATCTGATAACGTTTTAAATCCTTGAATGTAACCAATAACAATGTAATAAAAAGAAAATATTGCTTAACTCCATAAATTTGTGAAGAATATAATATTCAATATTTTTTGACGAAGTAAAACTGCAGCAACCGACTTTCTATAACTTAGGCCGCATCTTAGCTTACCACCAGGCGAGATCGTGGTCAATCGATTCCCTATCAATAATAAAAAAAAAAAATATCAGATCTTCAACAAATTAAAATTGAAGTATACCCTTTATAAAGTATACTTTCAAACAAAAAAAGTATTATCAATATCGGTTCATAAATGACGGATTCCAGAGGTAAGAAACATTAAAATGTACTTTTTGTAAATGTTTGTTACCTCTGGTATCGGCCATTTATGAACCGAAATTGAGAACCTCATCGTTTTGGGAAGTCTGTTGAAAATTATAGCGCGCGCACTTGCCGTGGCTAATGTTAGAGGAGTCGGCGCATGATTACCAAAACTATTCCACATAAATCTTCTTATATATTCCTCTTCAAATAGTCCTACTGTTGATAAATGTATGTTGCTACGGGGCAACTTGGTGCCATATTGTTGAAACCGATTTTTGTAATAATGACAAAGAATTGCTATTTTCAGGCGGGCAATTTTTTTAATATTTTATAAAATATACATGACTTTATACGATTAATATTTTTGAGAGTTTGAATTTTTAAATGTTTGAAAAATTCCAAAGCAGGATGGTTTTGACTCACTAAAAAAATAACAAAAAGAATTTAAAATATTCTACATAATATCCTTTTATATTAGAATCGATCCTTCCCTTCATTATGTACAGTTTTACCAGTCACCCTTGATATTAGCATGGGTGGATAGGTATTATAATGTTAATAGGGGTGTTCCGATTTGTAGGTCAAACATATTTGCAATTAAGCGTCTAGTTTGCTATTGCAGAGGAGCCTTAGAGAAGCTAGCAAAAAGAAAGTAGCTAAAAAAGAGCTAGGGCCCGATTCACGTAATAAGAGTTTATCGAGTCGAATCATTTAGTGCTCTTACACATTTTCTTAAATATCATGCCGCATCGTAGCACGACGCTACGTTGTATCGTGTTTATGTGTGTAAGAGCCCTAAACGTATTCCCCGTGTTGGTCCGGGCTTCTTTGAAAAACAGGCCAACTGTCGTTCTGCCAGGAAGTTCGTAAAAGGCGACCGATTGGCTATGTGAGTCACTACCTACAAGTTGGTAGAGTTCTTCATTGTCTCGTCCGTGTTTTCCCTATTCCTGCCGAAATAGCGCCAGTGCTTGTCACTGTCGTGTTCCGGTATGGAGGGTAAGGTAGCCGGTAAACTAATGCATGTGGCATTAGACCTCGCCACAAGATCACAACGCACCATTATTATCTTTGTTGTCTATAGGCGATGGTTTCTTTCCATCAGGAGATCCATCTGCTTGTTCGCTATCTAAGAATACAAAAAAAAAACGCATTGACTCGATTAACGTTTTGTTACGTAAATTGAGGGGCTGATAACTTTGAAACGTCTGTATGGATTTTGATAAAGCAGTCTAATCTAAGACCCCCGGGAAAAAAAACTAGGGTTAAAAAAAACGGCATACAAAACTGATAATATGATACCGCCTACACGCACATAGATACACACACATAGTGGTCAAACTTATAAAACCCTCTTTTTGTGTCGGGGGTTAAAAATAGAAGAAAACACTTTAATTTCCTTAGGACGAGAGGAGATTGCTTAGCCCGTTTTATATCAATGGCTTAGCCAATAGTATGCAAAGTTTTTTACAAACAACTAGTGAATTTAAATAATTTCTTCACGCAATAAAACTGCAGCAAACGTATTCCCATATCCTACTTCTCCAAAACCTTTCTCATCAATCATCAATCTTTACCAAATTTAAATGGAACCACACGTATACCCTCTCAAAAAGAAAAAACAAGAATTTTCAAAATCTGTTCGTAAATGACCGAAATTTTTCCCCCGTGTTGGTACCGGACTCCTTTAAAGAATAGGCCAACTGCCGTTTTGCCAGACAGGTTGTAAAAGGCGACCAATTGACTATACGAGTCACTACCATCGTGGCTACTATGTGGTAGAGTTCTGCATTGTCTCGCCCGGGTTTGGTACCACCGACCCTGCCGCAATAGCGTCAGTGCTTGTCGCTGTCGTGTTCCGGTTTGATGGGTGAGGTAGCCGGTAAACTTATTCATGTGACATTAGACCTCGCCACAAGATAGCAATGCACCATTAACACCTTTGGTGTCTATAAGCAATCTGCTTGTTTACTATCTTATGATATAAAAAAAGAGTTCTTAGATAAAAAACATAAAAAATACAGCCAAACTGATAAGATCTTCCTTTTGTGAAGCCACTTAAAAAAGCAATGTGGATGTATGGAAAATAAATGTATGAATCATTATATTAATGTTTTATAATAAAAGTATTACTTAATTGGTACTCATCGTTTGACAGCTCTGTTGGTCGAGTGATTAGCGAACCTAACTACCAATCGATGGGCTTCGGGATCGATTCCCGACAGAACATCTATTTGTGTGACAAGCACAGACGTTTGTATTTCTGGGTCTGGCCATTTATTATGTATGTAGCAGTATCTATATATGCAATTCTATGTATTAGTATCGTTGACTAACATGCATATATACGTACGATCAATATAAAATCTTGCTGTGCATGTGTCTTGTCTCCACAGAATAAGCAACTCTTTTATGGGGCAAAGTATACGCTTCTACAATAAGCTGCCTGATGCCATTAGAGATTTACCAGTTAACAAATTAAAAAAATGTGTTAAAACAAAACTGTGTAAAAAAGGTTACTATAAAATATCTGAATAATTTGATGACAGGAAAGCATGGGATTAACTGCTCCTCATATCGGCAATCCTTATTATTAATGTAACAATTAGACACTAATTAAATATTATATAATATTTTATTTGAAAAAAAAAAATATGAAAAAAGACAAGCCCGCTGAGTTTCTTCCGCCGGATCTTCTCAGTGTGTAGCCGCGTTTCTGATCCAGTAGTAGTTTAAAAAAATGTCAACGCGTCAAAATAACTTGTAAAAAGTTTTATTGAACAAAGTACTTTTGATTTCTGATTTCTGATTATAATTTGCTTAATTTTGGGTTAGATCAATTTATAATTTATCTAGCGATATTATATAATGTCGTTGTACAACACTTAAGTATCTACGTTAAAAGTATAAGAAATCTAGTGTTACTTATACCATAGGCAAAATACGTTAAATAAGATTTTTTTTCACATACTGAACAGAACCAAAATCCAAGTTTATTTTTAAATTACAGGGAGAAAGTACAAATATGTGTATAATATGACGTTTGGTGCTCAGAAAAATTCAAGCGAGTTTTTGTAGCACCTTCATAATATATTTATGCTTGTATATGTTTTAAATAAATAAATAAAATAAATAAAAACGTATTAATTTTATTTGTTGTGCCCAGTTACCCTGTTAACCCTGTTAAAAAAATTAGATATTAATAACAGGGTAATTGGGCACAACAAATAAAATACACATGTTTTGAACCTGACAAAAAAAAATAACAAACTTATTGTGTACATTTTTATGAGGTTATAAATAAATAGGCAGACACATAATAAACTACATTTTTGTTTTTATTTTACAGTTGAGCACATAATGAGCGTGTTATCCTCATATGATTTCGATTGCACATCACTACAATGCTTAAGACATTATGTAACTAGATCACACGGCTTCTTGATATTGGAAAGTAAGTTTTCAAATATTAATTATTATTGGTGGCAGAGTTCTGAGAATAAATTTTTCTCGTGTTGGTCCGGGTCATTTTGCCATTTAAATTATTTACCACTAGCGACCTGCCCGCGGTTTTACCCGCTTAGCTTTTGTTCCCGTGGAAATATCGGAAAGGTTTATGTACTAAAACCTTTCTCAAGAATCAATCTATCTATTAAAAAAAAACCGTTGCGTAGTTTTAAAGATTTAAGCATACATAGGGACATAGGGACACACAGAGAAAGCGACTTTGTTTTACACTATGTAGTGATTCTGCCAGGCAGTTCGTAAATGACGAACGATTGACCAATTGTGTCATTATTATGGACGTAAAATTCTATAGCGTCTCGCCTGTGTTTGGTCTCAACACATTTATGAATAGTATGACAAGAGCACAGCTTAGGTTAATGAACATATACTGTACAGTTTGTACTAAAAAATTCGTACCGCTGGGTAGATGGGCTGCATTTGGTGTATCGATTATTATAACGAATATGTTCCCTATGAAAGGTTTCTAGAAGTTCTAACCTAAACAAACGAATTAAGACAAATTGAAAAGTGAGCTTAAAATATAATTCGACCATAACTATCTATTGCTTAAAGTTCGTATTATTGCTAAATGCTAATCGGTTTAAACATTTTTACATCTTATTGGGTAAAATCAACAAGGTAATATAATAATAAAAAGTAATTTAACTTGACCGCCCCGCTGGTCTAATGGTTGGTTCGATCCCCGACGGGGACAAGCATTTGTGTGATGAGCATAAATGTTTGTATTTCCGGGTTTGTGTGTTTATTAATTATATTCCAGTATTTATATACGTATTTCTATGTATTATTATCGTTTACCAACACCAGCATATAATTTGCTGACTTTGATGTTAGATCAGTAAGTGTAATTTGGCCCGTGAATATTTATTTATTTATTTATTAAGAAATTAAATCGACTTCAAATATCTGTCAACTGTGCCCATATTTCAGAAAGTACTGAACCGATTTTAATGAAACTTCGTCACCCTCATTTGAAATAAACCTAAATAAAATTAATTATTTTCATTTAGATGTAAATATGACCTCAATATGTCCTTTAGTTCCCGAGAAATTCGTGGAAATACATACATACACACACGAAATTTAGTACACGTTCTTGGACGCCTAAATATATCAACATACTCAAATATTGTTCAATTCCAACAAAATACTACATATTATTTACATGATAAACTAACCCTAAACCCCCTTCTTTATATCTGTTGAAAACATACCAAACAGGTATCACAAATTTAACGATAACTTTATATTCTAATACCACAGCTACATATATCGGCCTACGGCGAAGGTTTGCGCAAGCATGATGTTGTCACGAACTACATCGTTATTGGTGTCACGAACTACATCGTGACAACTGCTTAAGTCATAATGACGTTGTATTATCACTGGTCACCAAACCGCGGCCGGCAGGGTATATTTGTGCGACCCACGATAAAGCAATCAAGAATATTGTAACATTCCTTAAAATCTTTTCTTCTCAAATTCATAATTCACGAACATTCACAATTTTATGCTACTGTGTATTGTATTTTATTCGCTCAAAGATTACGAACTCATGATACAACTTCATAAACATGAAGGTCATATCGTCGTATGTTATTTTTTTCTACCATAGAACAAAATATATTGTATACGTCGATGCAATAGTTCAATATCAAAATACGGCTTATACATGAAATTACCTAAATATATGTATGCGGATAAATTATAATTTGTTATTATTATTATTATTGTTTATCGTAATTATATTATAGTTTCTTTATCGTGAGTCATACAAATATCACCTACAGTCCGCAGTTTGACGCCCACTGCAGTACGCGTCTAGCCCCTTCTCAAAGCAGTTCGGGATAGCCCGAACACATCGCGATGGCGCGAATCTTAGCCGTAGCCCGATATATGTAGCCGTGCCATAAGAATACTGAAAATTAATGCATGTTACTTAAAAAAAACGTATATTTTCAGCTGAGTACAACGAATGGATTGCAATTCCAGTAGTAATAATGAGCAATATTGCAACAGTTCTATTCAACTTGCCAGATATTCTGATACTAGTCCTTAGTCTAGGATTATCATCTCGGTACAAAAGACTAAATCAATGTGTTGAGACAGTATGTGGGATGAATAAGGCGAATCAACGATTTGGCAAGGTACTTATTATGCTTGCAGCTTGGCATTACCGTGCTTAGCATTTTGCTTGGCATTGCATAATTTGAAACACGAAAGTACTGACTAAAATTATAAATGTGAATTTCATCTGTAACGATGAACTCATTTAACTAGTTATACATATGTATACATAGCGATCAGTACAATTGACGTAATCCATCATATAACAAGGAAGAATTTCGCCACGTTGAGCCTGTCGACACTAGCTCAGCTGTAAAGCGTCCTGGCCTTAGGGAGACGGTCGCAGGTTCAAATCCTGCGTGTCGATATTTTCTTTATTGTTTTTAAAGTTTTTCAAATTATTATGTTATACAAAAATACAAAAATGTAGGTATTATTAGGGTTGAAATGTTACAGTCTATAATTATTATTATACTGTTCATCAATATCTATATTAATATATTAATATTATTATAAATGCGAAAGTTTGGATGTTTCGATGGATGGATGTTTGTTACTCAATCACGCAAAAACTACTGAATGGATTTGAATGAAATTTGGCACACAAGTAGATGATAACTTGAAACAGCATATAGGCTACTTTTTATCCGGGAAAAATCAGGTGAAGCTGCGGGATTCACCAAAAACATTAAAATGCAGTGGGTTACACGCTGCAGATAGTAATAAACAATTTTTTTGTGTGCCGCCGTGTTGGTCCCGGCCTCCTTTGTAGAATAGGCCAACTGCCGTTCTGCCAGGCAGGTCGTAAAAGGCGACCGATTGGCTATTGAGTCACTACCATCGTGGCTACTAGGTGGTAGAGTTCTGCATTGTCTCGCCCGGGTCTGGTACCACCGCATAACCTATTCCTGCCGCAATAGCGTCAGTGCTTGTCGCTGTCGTGTTCCGGTTTGGAGGGTAAGGTAGCCGGTAAACTTATGCATGTGGCATTAGACCTCGCCACAAGATAGCAACGCACCATTAACATCTTTGGTGTCTATAGGCGATGGTTGACTCTTTCCATCAGGAGACCCATCTGCTTGATTGCTATCTTATGACATAAAAAAAAATATCTGTTACTTTGTTGAATATAAAATATTAGGCACTGAGGGCGACTAGTGAAGAAAATATGTGATTTTTAAACCTTTTTTGGTCAGAATAAAATCCAATATTATGATTAGACATGAAATGCAAACTTTTGAATCATTAATTGTAATATTTGAATAAGGATACAATTTAAAAGTTCTACTAGTGTTTTCCTGTAATTACTCCGTGTTGTTTTGGTATTTCTTTTAAGAATAAACCATTTGTCAATCTGCCAGGCAGTTCGTAAGAAGCAACTTACATCGTGGCTACCAGGTTGCGGTTTGGAGGATAAAGTAGCTGGTAGATTAAATGTACATGTGGCATTTCTCTGCCACACGGAGACCGATGTACCACGAACATCTTTGGTGTCTATAGGTGATAGTTTCTCCTTCCACCAGGAGAGCCGTCTGCTACTATTTAATGATATCACAAAAACACATTTCGAGGTAGATCCTTTTGCACTATAATAATATTTGCTTTACATTTACAGAATAATGAAATAATAAAAGTGTATACCTGGCGGAAGATCCGAGAAGCATACGTTAAACAAGCGATGCTGGTCCGTGAAGTTGATGGTGTTTTGAGCAGTCTCATATTGTCTTCGAGTTTCTTCAATTTCTACTTTCTTTGCTTGTCATGCTTTTTATTAGTTACGTAAGTATAATTATAATATCGTATTGTCATATCAATTAGAAGAGGTTCATGCGACCTGTAAGAGTAAGCTGTGTAATTAATAAATATAAATATTAAGGGGACAAATTACACTTATTGATCAAACCCCAAAGTTGTGTTGTTGTTCAATATATATATTCAACGGTACTAATACATATATAAATACTGTTACATACCTAATAAACACCCAAACCCAGAACTACAAACATCTATGTTCATCACACAAATGCTTGTCCCTGTCGGGATCGAACCCGAGCTCTGTCGATTGCGTAATCAGGGTCGCTAACCACTCGACCAACGGGGCGGCGGTATAATTATACACAATTTTACAAAATTTAAGCTCATAATATTATGGTATAATATATTGATAATGTTAAATAGTAACTTGAAAACTATTTGACGGTGAGTATTTTTTTTTTAAAGTTGTTTTTTTTTTTATTTTTACTTTTTTTAATTTAAAATACCTACTTATCTTTTCATCACTACTAATATTATAAATGTGAATGTAAGTTTTAAGCTATTGCATAGCTTCTATCGCGGGCCTTGAGCGTGTCCAGAAATTCCGTAACGAAAAAACCTAACACCCCCCACTCCGACCGGCACAGCGGTGATACTTTTTAGTTTTTCCATCTATCGATAAATACCAGAACTTTTAATGACTTTTTGAAATATCACGCTAGTCTCTTTAGTTTAGCAACCCGCCTTTAGGTGGCATTGGTTGTATTGGAAAACTAGCGTAATCAGCTGTTTGTGAGAAAGTATATAGGTGTATAGGTATTTATCATCTACATACAACAGTGAATATCTGTACTCGTATAATTTGTGTACAAAGTGTTTTAAATATGAATAAACAAAGAAAAAAAAATACTGCATAAATAAAATAAATATATAATTGTAATTGCGTAAGTTGATAAAAAATGCTATGCAATAGCTTTCCCGCGGCAGTCTCCGAGTGCCACACGTCTTTTTTTGTTGTTACGCTTTCAAGTGAAAGCTATTAAACCGATCCAGTCCAATGTAGATGTTTATGTATGTCCGATAGTCCGACGTATCCAGTCTTTTGACTATACGTGTCACTTCTATCGTGAGTGCTAGGAGACTTCTGCAAAGTTTTGCTCATATCTGACGCCATCGCATTATCTATTCCTGTCACAGTTACGCTAATGCTTGTCACTATCAGGTTCTAATTTGGAGAGTAATATAGCCGGTTAACATATACATGAGGGGTTTCACCCCATATCCACGTCGCACGGAAAGTAACGCACCATTAACATGTTTAATGTCTTTAGCTGACGATTGTCTCTTCTGTGGCCGTTTGCCATGCTATAGAAAAAGTATAATCACTTTTTTTGGAGCATGGCACGTATATTTTGTCTGTTACGGTTTGTCTGCTAGGGAGATAAGTGGTGATCCCCATTGCCGCATTTTACAGACATGTTAACGATTATCGACTATATCTAGCGATAACCGAAACCAACGGCGTTATGTGCTCATCCATGGCACTAAGTAGTAATATACCACCTCGCCAGACTCCAAAATTCTCAGTAGTAGATTTTATAGAAAAACCTAGATAAAACCTCAATAAAACTTGAGATATGAAATAAATTAAAAAACTTTTTTACAGACATGGAATGGATGGTACAGTACTTTCTCAAATATATTGCTTCGTCTCGTTACTCTGGTTAGTGATTAAAAATGGTTCCTGTGTTTTGGCGGCTGCAGACGTCAATAGATGCTCGAAGCTAGCGCTACCGTATTTGTATGATTGTCAACCAAAATTTTATAATATTGAGGTAAAGCAGACATTCATTTAGTTGAAACTAGTTTACAACACACTTGTACTCTTTTCCACTAGTTTATAACACACTTGTAATTTTATTTCACTAGTTTATAATAGGCTTGTTCCTTTTTTCACTAGTTTATAACACGCTTGTACTTTTCTTTTACTAGTTTATAACACGCTTGTACTTTTATTACTCTAGTTTATAACACGTTTGTACTTTTACTTCACTAGTTTATAACACGCTTGTACTTTTCTTTCACTAGTTTATAACACGCTTGTACTTCTACTTCACTAATTTATAACACGCTTGTACTTTTACTTCACTAGTTTATAACACGCTTGTACTTATAATTCACTAGTTTATAACTCGCTTGTACTTTTATTTCACTAGTTTATAATACGCTTGTACTTTTATTTCACTAGTTTATAACACGCATGTACTTTTATTTCACTAGTTTATAGCACGCTTGTACTTTTATTTAGCTAGTTTATAACACGCTTTTAGTTTTATTTCACTAATTTATAACACGCTTGTACTTTTACTTTACTATTTTATAATACACTTGTACTTTTATTTCACTAGTCTATAACACGCTAGTACTTTTATTTGACTAGTTTATAACACGCTTGTACTTTTTTTTACTAGTTTATAATACTCTTGTACTTTTATTTCACTAATTTATAACACACTTTTACTTTTATTACATTAGTTTATAACACGCTTGTACTTTTATTTCACTAGTTTATAATACACTTGTACTTTTATTTGACTAGTTTATGACACACATTTACTTTTATTTAACTAGTTTTTAACACACTTGTACTTTTATTTCACTAGTTTATAGCACACTTGTACTTTTATTGCATTAAAGGTAAAGACTAAATTATTTAAATTAATCGACCGGTCTTTTTAAGGCATCTTCAGGATGTCCATAATATTGGACGTAAGATTCTTCAATCTAGAGTAATCTAGCAAAGAATAGGCCAATTGTCGTTCTGCCAGCCAGGTCGTAAAAGGCGACCGATTGACTATGCGAGTCACTAACATCGTGGCTACTAGGTGGTAGAGTTCTGCATTGTCTCGCCTGGGTCTGGTACCACCGCCTTTCCTATTTCTGCTGCAATAGTGTCAGTGCCTTTCATTGTCGTGTTCCGGTTTGCAGAGTAAGGTAGTCGGTAAACTTATGCATGTGGCATAAGACCACGCCACAAGATAGCAACGCACCATTAACACCTTTGGTGTCTATAGGCGATGGTTGACCGTTTCCATCAGGAGACCCATTTGCTTGTTTCCTATCTTATAACATAAAAAAGATACGAGGCACGGTAGTGGTAGCGCAGAGATTTTGGATTTGCGAGGAAAACCTCAAGAAATACCTCAATGACACTTTGGCCCGACCTGAATCGAACCCTAGACTTCATTATCTGAGCCGAGGAGGTTAACCTCTAGACCAGGAGGCAGTAAAAAATCATTCATTATTGAGACAATGTACTGTTATTATTTTTGTGCTATAGCACTCACCCCGTGCTTGGGAAAACTTTAAAAACTTTAACAACAACAAACAACAAAGAAAAATATCGATACGCAGGTCGCTTAGTGGTAGAGCGTCCCGGCTTTAGGGAGAGGGTCGCAGGTTCAAATCCTGTGTGTGGATGGTTTTATTTGTATTTTGCCTTACCTAGTCCTGTCGCAATAGTATCGATGCTTCTCTTTATCGTCTTCCAGTTTGGAGGGTAAGGTAGCTACTAAACGTATGCAAGAAAAATGTCTTTAATCGATGGTTGTCTCTTTTCATCAGGAGCACCATCCGCTTGTTTGCTTGTTTGCTATTTTACGATATATAAAACAATGGAGATGAAGTAAAAAAGTTTCTTCACGCCCATATCTCCGAAGAGGTAGGCAGAGGTAAGTGCACCCATGACTAGCCGAAGATACTCAGTCCTACAATGTGATTGGTGGCCAGCATAATTCCGAACGGATAATTTTCCAATCCCGAGCAACGTTGTTTTTGTCACAAAACTGAAGAGTCACATTTTTGAAATGCCCGACTCCGGGAATCGAGCCTAGGATCTCATATGATCAACTCCAGTACCGGACCACTTGACCACGGAAGCGATAAATATTATGGTAATAATATAAACTTCACTGCCATCTTTTCAATTTTTCGTTGAATGCTATTTTCAGAAGTTAGTTAATGAGTTCGAGTTGAAAAATCTAATGGAGATAGATTTCCCGTTAGATTAAAATTTTCAAACGTAAAATTATTAGATTTGTCGCAAGGAGGACATTATTCCTTGTCTCATTTCATGAAAAGCTTCTTGTCAGGAGCAAAACTTGAAAAAATTACACTAATAACTTATGATTTTAGACGGCCTTATGGTCTAAGAATTAGTCTATTCGCCTCATATCATGAGATCTCGGGGTCGATTCCCAGGTCGTTAAATTGTGTTAAGGTTTTTGAGGTTTTACTCGAATATCCAACATCTCAGTAGCATATCGGAGTCAGGCGTGCGATGTTTAAACACTCCCGTGCTTCGGACGAGCACGTAAAGCCGTCGGTCCCAGTTATCGCTGGAAATAGTCGGTAATCGTTATTAGGTCGGTCGGTCGGTAATGCGGCGATGGGGATCACCACTCATCTTGCTAACCGAAAAACCGTTGAATTGTGGCGAACCGGAAAGTTTTGTAGACGTTCGGTCTACTCTGCCTATCTTGCAAGAGAACCGGACGTTTACATATACATACATACATATATACACACACACACACTTACTATACTATACTATATACTTTTGATAGTGAACTTTTAGTTAACTTTTACAAAAAACAAGCAGTCTTAGTATTGCAGCAATTCTGAAACAGACGTCTCTGTTGGCTAGCCCACGTGTATAGAATGGCACCAGAACGCCTTCCTCGTGCATTGACATTAAGCCAAATTGCGCACATTAAAAGACCTGTGGAATGTCCAATGTCCGATTTAAGGATTATTGCAAACGGGACATGGAGGTTCGGCATCGATACAGGAAATTGGGAGTCGTGTGCCGGCGATCGACCTAGATGGCGCTTTCAGCTGCTTTCTGGAATGAAGAGACACGACAAGCTCTGACTAGATACGTTGCAACGTAGAAACCAGCAACGAAACAGGGTCGATCTCACTCCTCTAGATTTGCGCTTTACTTGTGTCCGATGTAGCAAGATCTGTCTTGCAACAGTTGGTTTATTAAGCCATAGAAGGAAATATTGCTATTCTAATAAATGATAGTATGAAGGACTCACAGGCACCGTAACAATCATCTGTTAAAATGTTGTGCCCATATGATGATGAATGTACTTTT
Source organism: Apodemia mormo (assembly GCA_036924255.1). NCBI lineage: Eukaryota > Metazoa > Arthropoda > Insecta > Lepidoptera > Riodinidae > Apodemia > Apodemia mormo. The sequence continues at coordinate 41,264,728 of JAUPFN010000001.1, read as the reverse complement.
GTGATTATCAACGTATGATGTCACATTACTGTCTTTCAAACGTTAACCATTACAAGAAAAAGTAATAGGACGAGCAGGAAGTTTCAACATTGTAAACTTATGAGATTAATGGCCAATTGCATAAATATTCTTAGTTTAGGAAAATCCTAAGTAGTATTATGTCACTTTTTGTCTCAAATAAAAAGAATGTGACAACAGTCACTAAAGACTGTCCTAAGCTAAGAAAATTTTAGTGCAATTAGCATCGATATAGTATAAGACTTCACTAACAGTGTTTTAAATTAAAATATTAACCTTTTTAATAGAACACCCCCCCAATTATTCCTCGTGTAGAACCGGGCCTCTTTGTAGAATAGACCAACTGCCGAGCTGCCAGGAGGGTCGTGTAAAAGGTGACCGACTGGCTATGCGAGTCAGTATCATCGTGGCTACTAGGTATTAGAGTTCTGCATTGTCTAGCCCAAATCTGATACCAGCGCCTTTCTTATTCCTGGCGCAATACTGTCAGGGCTTGTCACTGCCGTGTTCCGGTTTGGAGGGTAAGGTAGCCGGTAAACTTATGCATGTGGCAATAGACAGCAACGCACCATTAACATATTTGATGTCTATAGGTGATAATCGATACTTTCCATCAGGAGACTTTTTGCTATCGTATGATATAAAAAAGGAATCAATATTATAATATTTACCTTTTAAATGGACCAAAAAAATCAAAAGCAGATTAAAAAGGTTTAATTATTTTTTAACTTGGTTTGAAACAAGTCACAGTAAACGGAAATATATATTATCCATGTACCGATGTGTCAATTTTTTAAACAGAAAGTTTACCTGACGTTGAATGATTACCTGATTCCTTACGTTCCATATCTGTATCTCCAAAATGTTTTGTAATTGCTAGTATGTTGTCGACTTTTTAAGAATGAGTAAGCTCTTTTCTTCAACGTTTCTAGATCATATTTGTAACGAAAGATCTCTGACAAGAACAAATTGAAGTTAAAACTTCTTAAGGCACGTTTATAATTTCATTTCATGGATATTGAATGACGATGAGCCGTCACGGTTGTCTTTGTAACGCCCGTTCGGGTAAACTCGGCTCCAGTTCTGTCGTGTGGTCTTAAATACAACATTGGTAGAAAAAAAAGTTCCTCCGGATGGATAGAGTTAACCATCGCTTATTGACACCAAAGATGTTTAATATGCGTCTAATTCTTAATGGATAAGTTTACTCAAAATTTATTTTTAACTGGCTATAGTACCTAACCCTGGCGAGAAGTTGGGAAATTTTATGTTGGTGACATGTATGGCCTTTTTTCGCCGTTTACAATCTGCCTGGTTAAAAGGGACGGTCTAATTCTTAAAAAGGATTTGGAATAATGTGGAGATACTAATACATTATGCTTATTTCTTTTATATTTCAGATAGAGAGACTCCAAAAACAACTAAACAAAGAAAATATAGCGCTCAGTGGCATGGGGTTTTTCTATTTGACCAGATCTATTGTTTTACAGGTATATATTTTGTTACGCCTTTTGGCATTCGTTAAGATATGGATCACGAGAAAATTTTCTCGAGTTGCCCTGTTGTAAAATATTTTAAATTAAAAATTAGGAATCATCGTCAATCTCAACTGAAAGACTATGAGCGTTTACTGACATTTAGATCACTACGCTGCTTATCTTGAAAGGAAATCAGCGGGAATATACGTATTTTGTATTGGTCTAGGTCCATTAGAAGAATAAACTACTTACATTCTAGCTAGGTAGATCGTAAAATTCGAGCGATTGACTAAATATATTATAATCGTCTTGAGCACTAGGTGCAAGAGATCTGTGAAGTCTCGTCTGGGTTTGGTACTACCAACTTACTTGTTCCTGCTTTTTTGTTATCATTAGATAGAAAACAACCAATGGCTCTCACGATGGAAACGATTTTCTCGGGATCTTAAAGCTATGTCAAGATAAATTAAATTAGGTATATTGATATATTCCACTTTAGTAGTTTTAGAGATAAGAATAAATTGAGAAATATTTGAAGTTGGTTTAATTTTTTGAATTACTTTTGTTGTGGTTCATTAATTAGTTGACCGCCCCGTTGGTCAAGTGGTAAGCGAACCCAACTACGAATCGATGGGGTTTCAGTTCGATTGCCATCAGGGACAAATATTTGTGTGATGAGCATCGATGTTTGCATTTCTGGGTTGGGTGTTTATTATGTATGTAACAGTATTTTTTATTTATTCAGTACGATGACACAAATCAAAGCATAACAGAATATTACGTGAATAACAAAAATACAACATTACTGTTCTAATAAAACTACCTACTTTAAATTTGAATATTTTTGTTGTAATTATTTTGTTTTAAGGTCTACTTTTATATTTTTTTAATAGTTTTAATTCATTAACTTTATTTGTAGGTTTTCGTAGTTTGCTTTCAGTTTCATTCCGTCCGTTTATTTTCAGTTTGACCGTTTATCAAGCGTTGAGCGTTTTTCTTTAGAAAATGTGGAAGCATCAGGTTTAATTTTATATCAAAACTCTCTAATGTCTCATTCAACGGTGAGAATATCGAATTTGTAATTTAACGCGATGAAAAGATATGACTTTTTATGTCCTACCCTGTGATTTCATAAAAGAATAAAACCTATCAAATACTTCCCGTTGATATTATATGATTAAATTATCACTTATATATTAATTTCACTTTTTGACTTTATTTTTAACATATCATTCAACCGGTTTCATTTTTTCAAGCATCTTCAGGATGGTTATATACTTAATTGATTATTGATTGTTGTAAGTTGTAAACTAACATAAATATTGATTGTTAGAGGGTAAACTTAACCACCTTACAACAATCAATAATTAATTAAGTATATTAACATCCTGAAGATGCTTAAAAAAGTGAAATCGGTTGAGTGATATGTTAAAAATAAAGTCAAAATTGAGATTAGTGTACAAGTGGTAATTTAGTCGTATAATATCAACGAAATTTCATCAAGTGCCGACGATAGAAAGTGTAGAATATACTTCTCGTTGACCTAGCATCATAACATTTGGCAATAACCGTATACAGAGTTACTTTTAAAGATCCGGTAAAATTTTTAGAGGCTGTTCAGAATTGATAACATTTTCGATTTATACAATAAAAAGAATATTTATAATAACCAAAATTTCATTTCTATCTGGCACAAAAAACAAAACGCATGGATATAATTTCAATTACGTAAAATTTGAACTAAAATATACAGTGTATATGTAGTTTGATAACAAAACTGAATTTACTTTTAAAAACTTAAATTATTTGTGATTGTGTTATAGCCGTGTCGTGGGAACGGTATAGTCAAATTTGTCCTTCTTTAGTTACCTCACTATTCTTAATTTTATATTTTTACCTACAAGTTTGAACGGAACCCTACTGCACAAGTTCAACTTGCACTTTACCGCTTTTTATTTTTTTTCAGATTGGCGGAGCCGTTATAACTTACGTCCTTGTGCTGATACAGTACGATGACACAAATCAAAGCATAACAGAATAGTATGTGAATAACAAAAATACAACATTATTGTTCTAATAAAGCTAGTTTAAAATTTGAATATTTTTGGTTTAATTTTAGTATTAAGGTCTACCCCTGACGTTTTTTAACCCGTCGCAGAAAAAGGTTTTATAAATTGTATTTGTGTATCTGTTAGTCTGTCTGTCGCATTGTAGCTCCTAAGCGGATGATCCGATTTGGTTGCAGATTTTAAATGAAAACCCTATCCGTCGCGATTGTCATAGGACCATGGTCATGATTCATTAGAAACTATCCAGCCGTTTCAAGATTACCAGCTCTTTAGCTCTTTTTACTTGATGAAGGAATTGAGCAACTAATTGTATATACAATTGAGCAACTAATTGTATATTGTATATTGTTATTGAGCAACTAATTGTATATACAATTAGTTGCTCAGTAACATGGTAACCTTGACCTGATGTTGCAGGTCCCCTTTCGAAGATTATAAACCATTTTACTTTGCAAGTTATTCATATGAGGCAGAATGATGGTATGATGAAAAAGAAATATGTATTTTTCATCAGACCACCATTTAATGTTTTTTTTAATGTTTAATAGTTGTAGTAGTATCTTCAGGGCCGTATTTTGTGTTGGGTCGGGCAATTAAAAAAATATGTTTTTTCTGTTTTCTGTCAAAAACAACTGTTACCCGGGATTGAAACAAGTACCCAGTTGGTAGGTTCCTTTTTTATGTTATATAAAAGTTTTAGTCCTATGATGACCAAATTTTAAGGTTCCTTACCAAAAGTTGATAAACGTTAACTTAACTAGGTAGATAAACGACTGAGCGCTAGGTATTTGGTATATTCATTTCGTAGCAGTTCATTGGAAACTCGTTTATCAAAGTCATCCTAGTCATTTAGTTACTACGTCATGAGAAAAGCAGCAAATGCTACATTACAATTCAAATCTAACGACTAAATAATAAAGGTAATTTTTCTTTGCATCATTTCTGATATTTTACTCAACGATTATAGTAACAATTTTATTTTTTGTGTCCCACGACACCACTTTTTTTTAATCAACTTATGGGCCCACCTCTCGTTCCCACCACTGTAACTTCTGCAAACTAGAATCAACAGCGGCAACCTTACTGATAGCCACTGAGTTGCGAGCTCGGGGTACCCTAGAGAAAAACTAAATTGTCTTGGGATCAGCAAGGAAAATAATCAGAAGTAGGTATGTAGGAGGAGTAGGAAGATACATCCAGTTTCGCTCCTTTATCAGCAGCTGACAGCGTATTACAATCAGGTTAAGCCTGATTGCTATTGCACCACGGTAGTATAGATAGTTGAGGACCTACCAAAATGACCTACTTAGTTCTGCTTCTAATTATTTGTAAGAATAACAGTGGCATCGCTTCAAGGTACGGAAATTCCTACGTATTTCCACAAGGTCGCAGTAATAAATTACACTATATATATCGTACCAGTTTTCGTCGGCGGCTTCGCTCGCGTTAAATTCATTTTAGGGAAGTGGAGGGTTAGAAAGTGTCACATCATCCCTTCAACTATCTCCACTTAAAAATTACGTCAATTCGTCGCTCCGTTTTGCCGTGAAAGACGGACAAACAAACACATACATACACTATCCTATTTATAATATTAGGATGACTACTATCAAGTATTTAACTACGTTAATTTTGCCAGAGATTACACTCCCAAAGAATGTGATGTGCAGTTTTTTCATATTTACAATGTATTGTAGAGCATTCGCAAAAAGGGAAAGGAACTAATATAAACCTATCCGATCCTGATGATCCTATCACAAGCTACCCTTCGCAATTCACACGCACACCCACACGCTAAAGTCGAAAGTGACTCCACCAACTGTTTTGACCCGCCACTACTCGAAACTCCGGTCAAGAGCCATTAAAGAGTTAAAATCCTGATGCCACTTACTCTCCCACTAATCGTCAACATATTGCCCTAAGCCGAGATTCGGTCTCACAGGAGACACCTTTAGGGCCGGGACTTAGCCCACTTAACTTATACTCTGGCTGAGCACTCTGCTCGCCCAAAATGCCTGGTTTCACAATAGCGGTCATTTGGACTAGCTATTTAAATTCGTTTCGAAAAAAATAAATAATTTAGCGTTAAAATTACCATGACTAGTAATAAACTGTGCAAAAATTATATATTTCTATGCACGTTTTATATAATCATTCCCAGACACAAGAAAAAAGTTATATAAATGCCGTCCTTTGGTTGAGCAACACCAACGCGACTGCTATTCATCTATTAGTTCATCGGTAACATCTAACATGGGATTAAAATGACGACGTATTTTTGTTTGAGATTGCGCATCTTTGAGTATTAAACCAACTAATACTCAAAGTTGCGGATTGATAAATTCTGGGCTAGTAAAGTTTCTAGAATTATAGTACATTGAACCCAAACGCTGAATTTCTAAATTTAATGGTAAGATAACTGACAAAATGGGTAAAGCTTCGGAGCTTACAGTGCGATATGCTTTGCACAGAAATATTAAAGTTAAACGCTGCTTTCGAAATAATTTACGCCGAATCGCGCCACTTGTATCTTTATCAGAGCATGCTGAACATGTATAACTAACGCAACCTAAATACGTCGCGTTGTAAATTATTTTTAGTGTTAAAAGTTAAACCCCACGTGTACATATGTCAGCAAATGATAAGAAATTCCATTTAGCTTTATCACTGATATAATTAATATGGTTTATAAAGGTATCGTTTTTTCTCTAAGACTAAGCCTTAATATGTTACGAATTCTTTTCTCTTTATCGTGTTATTATTTGTTTTTATACTAGGAGACGCGAACATTTTAGTGTTAAGTAGAACGTTTTAGAAGCGCACAGCTTTAATTTCTCAAAACCCCGTTTGAATATAAAACTAGCAAAAAGCAAAGCTTTGTAAGGGCTCGCAAAGTTATACTACCTAGTAATATTGTTAAAAAAGTATTTTTATGAGAATTACATCTTTTAATGTATGGACTTTATTTATAATTATCTAACATAAAAACCCAGCATATTCTCACCTAAACATTCCATTCGTATCAAAGGCTCGCGTCGTCAGGCTTTGGACTAGGAATATTTGGTTTTTGTTTGTTGATTTTTTTCAAGAAAAAATGGGTATTAAAAATGAAGGTTAATCTTATAAAAACACATTTTTAACATTTTGTTGAAATAAAAGTTTTTTTTTTTCTAAAATCAGGAAGTTCCTGGTTTTACGTTGATTTACGAAATCAAAATCAAAAAATGTTTTATTTAAATAATCCTTCAAAATTTTTGGACTTAATATTGGAATTAACGCAGGCACGAAGAATTGACGGTAGACACTCAGCGAATACATTTTTCGAATTTTTATCTCAGAAAAACCCTCAGAGTTCGATTCCAGAGTCAAGCAATTGAAAAAATGTGTTTTTTTAGTTTTCTGATAAAAACAACTTTGCCCGGGATTGGAATTCCGATGGCGATGGCGATAGGTTGGCCACCTATCACATTATGGAACTTAAATATCTTCGGCTAACCGTGGATGCACACGTTGTACCTCTCCCTACCTCTTCGGGGATACGGGTGTGAATATACCTTTTTTTAGCTTTTTACCCTCAGGCTAAGATTGGGGATTGATCTCAATACAATATAAATCAATTAATACATCTGTACTGTTTCTCAATAAGCATATTGTGAAACTCTCTAACGCTCTATTTACTCTGTCCCCCGCAAACATCCCTGCTCTAGACCTAAATCCCCTTGTGCCTCCCACAACATTCCTTCGAACTTCCCTTGCATTCTACTTTCAATGATTTTATCATACACCTTCGATGCCAAAGTGATCAAACTGATGGCCCTATAACTATTGCAGTATACACTTGAACCTCGCCTTTATACTAGGGCACGATGACCGCGCGCCGCTGGTCAAATATGAAGAAACAATTCATGAAGTAGAATACCTACTTCAACTCTTAATAAGTTCAAAAATTCTAATACAAAATGTATCTTCTATCAATTTTAACTCGTTAATTTAATAAGAGATGGTGTTAGTAGTAATAAGATTCTAATACAAATTGTACCTTCTATTTTTTATTTTTATAAAATGGTATTTTTATGGTAGATAACAAATTTAGACATGAATATAAACTACCACGTCGAAGCTCAAACCTAAAAAATACGATACTTTTTCAGTAAGATGTACCACAAAAGTGCACAGAAAGTCGCCTAGTGTAGGGCTCGCTGCGCTCGCCCTAATTAAGAGTAATATAAGCCAGTGATTCTATCCGCGCTCGTGTATTTATTGTATTATGAAAACAATGTCGTCTGCATAGCCTATAAGTTCCATAGATATGGCGAAAGTACTGATCCCTGTAGGCAGCCTAGAGTAAGTCTAGAGTAAGTAAGTAAATTTAGACACAGCCTAATGCTCTAGCTGTAATTTCAAATGACCGTTTTCTAGATACGATTTAATAATGATTTTTTTCAATTCAAAAATATATCGACTTAGCAAAAAAAAAGAAAAAGAAAGTATCTTCATGCCCGTATCTCCGAATAAGTAGGCAGAGGTACAGTGCAACCCAGGCAAAGTGCACCCACGATTAGCCGAAGATACTTGGTCCTATAATGTTATAGGTGCCAAGCTTACCGCCAACCGGGCGCTTATCCAATCACGGGCAACGTTGTTTTCTTCAGGAAACTGAAAAAACACATTCTGAATTGCTTGATTCGGAAACAAACTTGGGACCTCATGTGGACAACACCGACATCGGAGCACTAGACCACAGGGGCGATTATTTAATAACCAAAAAATACTAACTAAATAACGAACACCCATATTATTAATAATATAAATGCGAAAGGCTGTCTTAAGCTTTCTCGGCTAAACCATTCAAACGATTTTGATGAAAAAAAGATGTTTCAGAAATATATGAGGCATGTGCCAGCACTATGTAGGTACACTATATGTAAATATAGCTTTTAACCGTTTCCTATTCTTTATTTTATTTCCCTTCATTTCAATGTAAAAAAATAAATTTCGTCAAGAAGAGCAACACAACGTAAAATAAAACATGGCGGATCAGATCAGAATTATTACTTCTTCTTCATTATGCGAATGGCAATTATCAGAGAATTAAAAAATATACGGTAAAACATCCACATAATATCATTTTGATAGTGACATTTGATTAACGTAGGTATATCGAAATGTAATTATAAAACTGTCAACTATATAACAACGTCAAAATTCATGTCAAAACAACTGTCATGACCGCCTTAAATATAGGGTTATCGCATTAAAAAACTTTTCAATTAATCATTTTTGTACGCATGTACCCTTCTTCAAATTATTATTTTTTGTATTTTTATGAAATTCCTATATTTTTTCCTATTTACTTATGTGGTGTATAGAGAGTTGAAGATATGGAGTCACACAAACAGCCTCCACTGCCTCCAGGCAGTGGAGGCTGTTTGTGTGACTCCATATCTTCTGGCTGAGGCAGGAAGCTGAGGCAGGACTGCCTGTACTGTCTGTCACAGGATCTCTTGTACGGAAGTAGGTAAACACCTCAAATTTATAGAACACGTATACTGTACCTATACAAATAACCTGAGTTAATCTTTAAAAACAACAAAGAAAAATATCGACACTTGAGACTCGAACTCGCGACCATCTCCCTCAAGCCGGGAGATGGTCGCGGATTCGAGCCTCGCTTGTCGACATTTTTCTTTGTTGCTTTTAGCATTATATTGGTGGAAGAACTTTCAACAGACTTCCCAAAAGGAGGAGGTTATCAATTCGGCTGTATCTTATCTAGCGTTCCGTACCCAAAGGTAAAATAGGATCCTATTACTAAGACTTCGTTGTCCATCTTTCTTTGTCTGCCTGTCTATCATTTTTCCTATTTACGGGGGCCATACATAAACGTGATTTTTTTAAATATTTTACTTAATTACTTGATAATGACAACTGGTATACGCTTGAAATGTTCACAGAATATTTATTTATATGTTCACTTTAAAAATAAATAATTAAATTAAAATAAAATTAATATTTAAATAAATAATAAATATTTATAAAATAAATTCCCATACAACAAACGTAATTTTTTTCCGTCTTTTATAGATGATCGTACGGAACGCTTCGTGCACTTCAACTCGCATTTGGTCGGTTTTTATGTTAGTTACCTCAGAACTCCGTCATTTATGAACGGATTTAGAAAGATTTTTTTTGTTTGAGATGGTAGAAATCAAAAATCAAAAGCACTTTATTCAATAAAACATTTTACAAGTTATTTTGACGTGACAAATTTTTTTTTAACCTACTACCGGATTGGAAATACTTTCTGTATCATTCTGTACGGTATACTTTCTGTATTGTCCCATTCTGTACGGTATACTTTCTGTATGGTGCCATTTTACTTTGGTGAAGACCTGATGCAGGAGTCCGGTGAAGGTGATATAGGAAATGGGGACTTTGAACCAGTCGACACTAGCTAAGTTAGTAGAGATCCTCTTGGCTTGAGGGAATGTTGTAGGTTCAAATCCTACGTATCGTAATTTTTTTAGTTGTTTTTAAAAGTTTTTCAAGTTTTCTCAAGCACGAGGTGAATGCTAAAATACAAATTAGAAACACGAAACTATTGATCTATATCATAAAAGTGATTTTCATCTGTAACGATGAACTCATTTAACTAGTTATACGCATGTATATCTAGCGATCGACGGAAGCGATACAATCGACGGAAGAGATCTCATAGCAAAGAAGAATTTCGCCACTTTGAACCAGTTGACCCTAGCTTTGTTGGTAGAGCATCCCGGCTTGAGGGAACGTGTGGATTCAAATCCTACGAATCGAAATGTTTCTTTGTTGTTTTTAAAAGTTTTCAAGTTTTCCCAATCACGGGGTGAGTGTAAATGTAACTAAGTTTTACTGCCTTATTTTTTGAATCGGTCCAGCAGATTTTAAATGATTCCATTACAAAAATGGTAAAGTGCGTGTCGGGCCACGCGCAAAGTAGGGTTCCGAAGTTGCTCACCACAATAATGCGGACTAAGAAGAGGTCTTTGTTGTTTCATACTATGAACATTTAACCTATTCAACGTCAATGACCAATATATATATTTTATTCTATAAGTTAATTTTATAAGTTGGTCACCTATTGCTCAAAAAATTGTAAAGCCTTCTAAGCCAAGTTAGTTTTTCTTTTAACTTCATTATATTTACTACTACCATGATTTTCCCACCCCTAAAATCGAATATTTTTTATAAATAAGTGTGACTTGATTTCACAAACCTACAATATTTTTTAAAAACATATACAACCATATCTTACACTATGGGGTACGTGAGAAAAAATATCATTCCCGCTTTACATATAGGGAAGCTACCCTAAAAAATATTTCAAGATTTTTTGTTTTTTGTTGCCGTGACTAATATGTTTATTCATGCAAAATTACAGCTTTCTAGTACTAAGGATCTCTGAGCTATCGTGCGGATGGACGGACGGACATAGCGAAGCTATAACGGTTCCTAGTTTAAAAACAAATCTTACCTCTATAAATTATTAGCATATACAGACTGACTGGTGAGTTACCTTCAATATTTAAGGACCTGATAGTTGGCGATCATATATGATGAGAAAAATAACATTAAAAATAAATATGAAAATACTTCTTAGTAAACTTCGTAAACAGTACACTAAGAATCCTATATTTACCTGCGCCATACTTGGACACCGCGCGAGCGCACGTGTCGCGTAGCGCACTATCAATACAGAATACATGCCTACTACCTGTACAAAACTAACAGCGCGGCGTACTTAGAGAGTATAATATCCACATTTACTTATTTTTAGAGAAATATTGGTCAAAAGTTAAGCCCCTAATTTTATTATTTCATTTTAACGAGAATCGAGTACCGAGTGCTCTCCAGAAGTATCGAAGGTAACTTACCAGTTGGTCTGTAATATAGATATTTATTTGAAAATAATAAAAATATAAGCTTTTGTATTTCCAGGATAATAAACAGAGAAAAAATAATAAACCAAGCACCAGATTTCCACAGATAAAACCTAAATTAATTAAAGTGCGTCCAATAGAGGTTTAACTGCCGATGCTAAAACTACTTTATGAGACTGTTTTAATGTTTATAGCCTGCAGAGTTTTGCTGTACCAGGCAAATTAGATGTCTGAAAGTAAAGCTACGCAAAATGGTTAAGTTTTAGTTTTTCTTTGTTTAAAATTTTTAAGATTTATCTAGCATGGAATAATACAAAAACGTACATATACCTATATTTAATTAAAAAGTATTGGAAATGGATGACTTGTTGATGGTTCCTTATTATTATTATTTTGTTGTTAGACTGGCATAACTGTCTTTTTTTAGGTTTCCAAAGTAAACTAGGAAATCTTAGTTTCGATATTAGTAACGGCAACAAAGTGGTAATACAAAATATTGAAAAATAATTTTCAGGGTAGCTCCTCTATATTATGTTAAGGGAGAATGTCATTTTTTTCGCCATTCATGGAGTGTGATATCGTTAGATAGATTTTTTAAAAATATTTCCAAAACAATTTTTCAATAAGGGATTCGTTTGCCTTAAAGTGGCGAGGTCTTATGCCACATGCATAAGTTTAAGTAGCCGGTAAACCTAAACTTATGCTTGTGGCATTAGACCTCGCTATAAGATAGCAACGCACAATTACCATTTTTGGTGTCTATAGGCGATGGTTGAATCTTTCCATCAGGAGACCCATCTGCTTTGTAATATAAAAAAAGATGGAAAGATTGAGATTCGCCACATGCAAAATCAAAGAATATATATGATAGATATGATACACAGGTATGTCCTTTAGTTTCCGAGAAATTTGTTTCATTCGGACAAACATCGCATTAGCTTCCCAAGTCTTGTGGGAAGTACGTTAACATGAAATCACCAAATTAGCTATTTGTCGAGCAACACTCCTAAATATTTAACCACTTCAACATTTTCAATCTCATCACAAGAACATATATTTATGAATGAATTTTACAAGTATGTACTTTAAGAGCATAATGTGGACTTGTATACTTAGATAGTGAAAAGCGAACATATTTGGTTTTTTGTAAATTTAAGGATAACAAAATAGACTAAGGCCACTGATATACTCTCTGAGTGCCTTCATGTGCCATTTTACATACTTTACCTTAAGTCTGCGCCTGAAATACAACAGCTGTGTCTTCTGCAAATATAATAAATTTTCCATTACTTAAATTTAATTGACGCAGGTCATTTAAAAATATTAAGAACAGACTTGGTCCGAGAACACTTCCCTGAGGTACACCAGTCATCACCAATGACTCTTGACTTGATAAATTACCTATTTTTACTTGTTGGGTTTTATTAGTCAAAATATTATAAATGATGGCGGTAGGACGTTTCTTTTTCTCGAATTACTAAAATTATTAAGGAGGAGAACAGGTGCTCTTCTTTTCAAAAAACTTGGGCCGACATTAAAAGAGTGAAAATATAATTTAAGAAGTATATTATTTATTAATTGCGCTTTATTTTAAAAATCAAATTATATTGAGCCATAAAAAGGTTTCTGTTGTATAATTTTTAGTTTATCGGCATAAAAAACTGCCGGCTCTTTATACATCGCTGAGGGTGTACCATCTGCAAAACTGTAAAAAGTATGAAAATATATTTTGCTCACGCGCAATTTAACAAAATTTGTTGTTTTTCTTTTCTCATTATTTTTAAAAACACATATAATAATAGTATGGAAAAATATATCACAAAATTATATATTAGTATAAAAATAATGGGAATATAAAATAATAGAATCTTTCCTCTTTATAAAAATTATAAAGAGGAAAATTTCGATTAATGTATGTAGCCTTGTAGCGGATAAACTAAAAAAAATTGAATGACTCTTCAAAATTCTTTTTCCATAAATTATCCAGAAGTTACAGGCTACTTTTTATCCAGCTGAGCAAAAAGCACAAACGCTGATGATATTTATACGAATTTTAATAAATCGTCATTATAATTATGCATATAATATGTGTTATATTTAGTCTTCGCAACCAATGTGTTTGAATAATTAGTTTGAATGAGTAAGGAATGTGGAGGAAGTAAGACTAATCTGTAAGGATCGTGACATATAGCTCTCGGCTCTCCCTACCTTCCCCGTGAGGGATTTGACTTAAATATATGTATGTACATTTAAAACTTACAATAAAGAGAATGTTGTTATTGCCTATAACAATTGAAGCAACACTAGGCTGTAATAATATTTCTAATTTTTCTTCTTGCATATTATATTCGTTGTATGTCTTGTTGGCAGTACTCAATAAATAAAAGAAATTATCACCATATCCGCTCTTGGGCGAAAATATCATCCAAATGTCGCTACAGTAATTTTTCCCTGATTAATGCTGGCTCATTGAAGTAATATAGACCGTGGTCCCACAAACAACATTTTTTGTTACTAATAACAAGCTGATTTTTTGTGAACAACTTTGTTTTGACAATACGCCCATCTTTTCAATCATCGAAAAATCTCTATACGGATAACTAATAAAGTTAACGAGCTTCGAAAATTTTAATTCGGTGTAAAAAATTGTTGATTAATGACAATAATTATTTTTTTTACTTTAATCGCTTGATTATTTTATGAAAAACACGAAAAACTTTTGTCGTACATATGGATGGTTTTTCTGACGAGTCCTCCACTCTAAAGATGCGGAATTTTCTCACTACAGCTTGTTAATTATTGTTATAATTTAAGGGTTACTTTGTCCTAAACGGAAAGTGGAAACTTTTCCAAGTCCGCCACTCTAAAGTTTTTTATCTATCTCTATTACCCGATTTGAGATTTTTCGAAATAGAAAAGATAGACGTCTCGTCGAAACGAAGTTGTTCATAAAAATTCAGCTTGTTATTAATCAAAAAAAATTGTTTGTGGGATCACGGCCTAATAGTACTTCCAATTTATAAATTAACTTAGGTAGTTCATAAAAAGTGACCACGAGATAATTATCGTAACGGTCATCAAGTTCTAGTACCTCTCATCTGAGTGCTAAGTGTGAGTTTTTCTTTTCGCATTCGATCGTGAGCGCGTTTCGAGTTTACTAGGAATTTGTATGTGATTTGTACAGCGCCACCTAGTGGTAAACTGGTTTCTCACGTTTACCACTAGGTGGCGCTGTACAAATCACATACAAATTCCTAGTAAACTCGAAACGCGCTCACGATTGAATGCGAAAAGAAAAACTCACACTTAGCACTCTGGATTTGATACCAACATTTCCATTTTATTATCGTAACAGGGTCAGTATTTTTCACCGTTACTTTTAGGTAGAAGGTTAGAAAGAAACTACGCATAAGGTAATCCTTATGCGTAGTTTCTTTCTAACCTTCTTGCTTCGTTGCTTTACTATCCGTGTGGATGGGATATAATTATCCCATCCACACGGATAGTAAAGCAACATTATCTACTTTGATGTCTATAGGCGATGTCACCTTTTTGTTACTATGAAGGCTATGGTATATAAAAACAATTTCTCCACCGCCTATACTTAAGCAGCAGCTTAAGAGAATGTTGGATTATTAATTATTATAATAATAATATCGCTGGACAAATTACACGAATCGATCTAACCCAAATGTAAGAAAATTATTTGCTTGTGTTATGGGTGTTAGTCATATGTATACTAATACATAGAAATACACATATAAATACTGTTACATACATAATAAACACCCAAATCCAGAAATACACGTATCTGTGCTCATCGCACAAATGTTTATCCCTTTCCGATGTCGATCCCGAGCCCCATCGATTCGTAGTTATGTTCGCTAACCACTCGACCGAGGGGCGGTCAAAATATTATTTATCTATTGCTGTGATTGCTGCGATTATATCATATATCTATTGCTAAAAAGTCGTACGCATCGCGTCTGATGTAGCAAACATATTATCGATTTACTGTAAAAAACATAAAATCAAGACAGCGTAATGACTGTCGCCCATCCGATGAGTACGTGAAGTACGAAACGCTTTGTCATAAGCTAACGATGTTGGGTTTCGGCTCACGCCTAAACCAGCACAGGGGCTGGATGACCTATCGGTCTTTGGTACCTTCTTAGCTGGCAAATCCCCAAACAACTTAGTCCGGCCTTAGCCGTGTCAAACCGTGATGGCGATTTCACTGTTTCGTCTTCTTTTCGACTCTTCAGGTGCGATGAGTTCGCACGACAGTGTTTATGCATTGCTTCTCTCTTATGAGATTAGCTCTGTAGAATGGAACGGGTTCCAATCCTAACCACTGAAGCGGCCCTTGGTCTAGCGAGCGTTGCTCCAAAAGACTCAAAAGTGGATGGTTCTCCCCTGGCGGGGTCCATTCTCACTTGTATCCTATGCGGATAAGCATAACATACAGTATGTAATAGACTCAAGAGTGGATGGTCCTCCCCTGACGGGATCCATTCTCACTTGTATCCTATGCGGATAAGCATTTATTATGATAAGCAGTATTTATGCTTATCCGCATAGGATACAAGTGAGAATGGACCCCGTCAGGGGAGGACCATCCACTCTTGAGTCTATTTGAGCAACGCTCGCTAGACCAAGAGCCGCTTCAGCGGTTAGGATTGGAACCCGTTCCATTCTACACAGCTAATCTCATAAGAGAGATGCAATGCATAAAATCAAGAATTGCCAATCCAATGCAAATTCGCAGTAATATTTTTTCCAGTGTTGGTTTTTATGAAGTATTTTACGGTAATAGAAATGAAAGTTTAATTATAAGTCTGCAGACTATTAATAATCTGTAAGAATTCTTCAAAAATATTTTTACTCTATTGTTAGATATTTTCATTTAAGATAACTAATATACTGGTGCACTAATTAATAAGAAAAACATCAAGACATAACTGCTTGGGAGAAGTCGACGATATAATATTACATAATGCACTAACGACCTTTCTTACCTAAATTTTCCTGGCATATTGTTCTTCTAGCATGACATAAGTTTACAAAGAACTGAAATCCTCTTTTGTATCGACTGTACATCATACAAACTGGTTGCCGGTCATCTTTCGCTAAATCTATGCAGACAGAATCACAATCATATGCAAGTGAGACATAACAGACGTTTATGAGCAATGACACTAAAAAGAATAATAATAATAATAATAAAAATGTAAATTACTATCTCATAAATTAAAATCAAATTACAATTATCTAGGGGTATCTAAATATACATATATAATATAATAAACAATAAAATCGTAGAAAGCCATTTATGTCCGGGGTAAACTCAAGGATTACTGCATGGATTTACTTCAAATTTTGCATGAATATTACTAATAAGCTGGGTCAACATGTAGGCTACATATTATCACGCTAGCACCTACGGGGGAGGAGCTGTGCGGAGTAAGCCAAGTCCGCGCGGACTACCTAGGTCGCGGGCAACAGCTAGTATTATATAAGTCCGTGCTGGAGAGCACAACGCACAAAATATACTATGATAGGTACTCAGAGATAAAACAATACATTATAATTGTCTGGATATTAATAAAGAAAATGTATACTTAATAGATATTGCTACATCTAAGCATAACCTTCAGAAAATAGAGGGAGGCGGTGGTACTAGACTCCGGGGCCTATTACCACCACCTCACCTATTCCTGCCACAATAGCGTGAGTACTTAGCATTGTCGTGTTCCGGTTTGGAGAGTAAACTTGTGATGTGAGTTGTTTAATTACTTTAACTTTAATTATTGTATTGAAGTGAGAATAAGAAATAATTACATTCCAATTATTTATTGACAGGAATATATATTAAGGAATATCATAAAAGAAATCACTCGTGATTTATCAAACAGTGAATACAATGTTTTCTGTTTTTCAAGAACCTTTATTGTTGTCCCCAACATTATTTAAATTGACAAGTAAAGATATTTATTCTTGCACATTTCTTTTTCAATATTATTTATTAATGGAACGTTCTTTTATTCATACGAATACATTATTTTGAACTCAAGGTGCGTAGCTACCGTGTTATCTACCGTATTAATTATACGGGACCCTGAACAATGGGGGCCCCCACGTGCGTACGCAAAAATTAAATTTAAAAAAAATCTTTTTTTTTAAAAAAAGCAAGGGGAGTATATTCAATTTTAATACTCTGTAGACATTTTGGAAAAAAGGACATATAGATAATTACGATGAATAAATATTTCTTTTAATTTTATGCAAACATTTTTTTTCTTTTGTAAGAAATCTGCCCTTCATAAAGGTTAGAAACAAATTTTTATACGGGACCTCGCCAAGGCATGCTATGCCACTGAAATACAAACATCTATAGGTATATTCTATACTTTCCATCATCAGCACTTGGTGAAATTCCAATATTGTTAGACACAATTAACAATGCATATTAATTCCACTTTACGACATAATATATTTTTGACATAATATATTTTATTCCACTTTACGACATAATATATTTTTGACATAATATATTTTATTCCACTTTACGACATAATATATTTTTGGTATTTTACTCAACCGGGTTCACTTAAAAAGTAAAACTATGCTCATCACACAAATGCCTGTCCTTGTCGGGAATCGAACCCGAACCCCATTTATTGCGTAGACAGGGTCGCTAGGCGGGGATGCATTTACTCGATAGAATATATTTTTATTTTGGAAGTATTTTTTATTCTATAAAATGGCAAACAAGAAGTTGTCTCTTTATCAGAACAACCTGATAAAAAAAACATCGCCTATAGACACCAAAGATGTTAATGGTGCGCTAATATCTTGTGGTGAGGTCTAATGCCAAATGCATAAGTTTACCGGTTACCTTACCCTTGAAACCGGAACACGATAGTGACAAGCACTGACGCTATTGCGGTAGGAATAGGTAAGACGGTGGTACCAGACCCGGGCAAGACAATGCAGAACTCTACCACCTAGTAGCCGTGATGGTAGTGACTGGCATAGCCAATCGGTCGCCTTTTATGATCTGTCTGGCAGAACGACCATTCTTCAAAGGAGCCCTGGTCAACACGGGGTGAATTGAAATATTATTTGATATTAAGATGATATATAGCCAGTAGTTCGATTTTTACGAATTGTCTGACAGAATTGCACAAGGTCTAGACTGTGAAAGGAACTCGGGCCAATACAAGAAAAATATAATCATAAGTAATATTCTGGATTGCAAAGCTTCGAATCTAGTATTTGTTTGTAAACTTGGATAGGCATGTAGTTGAAAAGGTAAAATGCCGTAATAAGGTTCACCGCCCACCGGACCAACCGATATTTTTTAGTGGAATCGTGGTAGACCGAAATTCCTGTAAGTGTAATATGAGTTAGCTATTCAACAATTAATTTCACATAATAGTATTGAGGGATAAAAGATTTTTTTTTATTTATAAAGAGTATTTTTATATTTTATTTTAATAATAATAAAGAATAATTTCGCCGTGTTGGTCCCGGCCTCCTTTGCAGAATAGGCCAACTGCCGTTCTGCCAGGCAGGTCGTAAAAGGCGACCGATTGGTTATCGAGTCACTACCATCGTGGCTACTAGGTGGTAGAGTTCTGCATTGTCTCGCCCTTGTCTGGCAACACCGCCTTACACAGTAACCACATCCTGCCGCAGTAGCGTAAGTGCTTGTCGCTGTCGTGTTCCGGTTTGGAGGGTAAGGTAGACGGTAAACTTATGCATGTGGCATTAAACCTCGCCACAAGATAGTAATGCACCATTAACATCTTTGGTGTCTATAGGCGATGGTTGACTCTTACCATCAGGAGAACCATCTGTTTGTTTGCTATCTTATGATATATAAAAAAAAAATATTTCGAGAATTGCACAGTTGTAGATTTCTGGTCGTCGAGACGACGGTAAGAATGAAACTTTGAATTATGAGGGGGGCCGTTAGTATCACTAATCATCAGAAATAATGTTGAAAGTTATTTAAAACATTGTTTATTTCATAGTTGCGATAAAAGCCAAAAAAAAAGACAAAAATAATTAAAAAATGTGCAACTCCAAAATATCAGTCCAGTCATAGACGAGGTTTTTCAATTTTGATGATTACTACTGATATTTAGTATTTACAAGCAACCTTACAGCATATATCTTTCTCTGTATTCCCTTAATTCTGATTCCCTTAATTCTTAAGAGGGAACAATGGGGAACACTAAGGGCGAGAAAATAAAAAAAATTATATTTGTAAAATCTACTGATCTCTTGATTTGCCCGACACCATCGTAGACCGAAAATGCCGATGAAAATTAAACAAACATAAAAAACGTTTCGTTCTCTCCTGTTTTTTCCTTCGAAACTACACTGATTTGTTTAATTTTAAATTAAAGAAGGCTTACGCTGTTTTCCGGTGTGGGTGTGGGTGTGGGTGTGGGTGTGGGTGTGGGTGTGCGTGTGTGCGTGTGTGCGTGTGTGCGTGTGTGCGTGTGTGCGTGTGTGCGTGTGTGCGTGTGTGCGTGTGTGCGTGTGTGCGTGTGTGCGTGTGTGCGTGTGTGCGTGTGTGCGTGTGTGCGTGTGTGCGTGTGTGCGTGTGTGCGTGTGTGGGGGTGTGGGGATGTGGGGATGTGGGGGTGTGGGGGTGTGGGGGTGTGGGGGTGTGGGGGTGTGGGAGTGTGGGGGTTTGGGGGTGTGGGGGTTTGGGGGTGTGGGGGTGTGGGGGTGTGGGGGTGTGGGGGTGTGGGGGTGTGGGGGTGTGGGGGTGTGGGGGTGTGGGGGTGTGGGGGTGTGGGTGTGTGGGGATGTGGGGGTGTGGGGGTGTGGGTGTGTGTGTGTGTGTGTGTGTGTGTGTGTGTGTGTGTTTTTAAAATAAAACTACATTAAATTAGTTCGCTGAATATTTGAACGCAATAGAAAAGCGGACCAACTTTTTTAGGTTTTCGTCGGTTTAAATATCTTTTAATAATTAATTAATGTAAAAAACATACGAACTAGGCAATTTCAGCTATTGATTTTGGTACAAAAATATTTGAAGAATGAAATCGGCCACAACTTTTATATGGAGAAACGGTCCTAGTGTTCCCTCTTAATTACAAGAAATAAAGATACCTTACCTACTGTAAAAAGTGCCTCCTTAAAACACATGTAGTATTGAGGTATAAACACATTGAGGTAAAATTGTTTAGAAACTGTTATATGACAAATGATGTAAAAATTTTATTTTCGAT
Source organism: Apodemia mormo (assembly GCA_036924255.1). NCBI lineage: Eukaryota > Metazoa > Arthropoda > Insecta > Lepidoptera > Riodinidae > Apodemia > Apodemia mormo. The sequence goes on along the minus strand of JAUPFN010000001.1, from coordinate 41,243,993 downwards.
TTACCACAGCCATAAAGTGTATACGCTTTTATGTTTCTTTCGACACCAAATATTTTCTATCCAAGTTTATAAAAGAATGCTTATAATAAAATATACAAGGTTATTTGAAAGATTTTAATCTGTAATGAAATATTTATTTCTCAAATTATTATTTCATTTTCTTTAATGTTTATCTGTGGAATGTGATAACGACGCCTCAAAACGAAATTCATAAATGTACTTGTATATTAAACGACCGTAACCGACTGTGCATTTTATACAGGGTACACCGGTTTATATTAAAATAGAGCATTAAAATTAATAGGTTATGTTATATCCTATACTTTACACAAGCATTTCCTGTATATTAATTAATATGTAATTGGTTTCTCCGAAATGGCTCTAATCTCCCCGTATTGGACCCGGGCTCTATTGAACAATAGGCAAATTGCTGTTCTGCCAGGCAGGTCGTAAAAGGCGACCGATTGGCTATTCGAGTCACTACCATCGTGGTTACTAGGTAGTAGAGTTCTGCATTGTCTCGCCTGGGTCTGGTACCACCGCCTTACCAATTCCTGCCGCAATAGCGTCAGTGCTTGTTACTGTCGTGTTCCGGTTTGGAGGGTAAAGTAGCCGGTAAGCTTATAAATGTGGCATTAGACCTCGCCACAGGATAGCAACGCACCATTAACACCTTTGGTGTCTATAGGCCATGGGTTACTCTTTCCATCAGGAGACCCATCTGCTTGTTTGCTATCTTATGATATAAAAAAAACATAATCGACGAAATTTTGTGTTTAGATAGTTTTGGAATATTAATATTGATCTAGATAAGTGTTATCTTCGTGATAATTGGTTTTCAGATAAAAAAATATCACCCGAACGAAAGCCTATCGAAACTCCATTCTGAAAAATATATGTTTGAATAAATTTTCGTATTTTCAAATTAAAAATGATTAAGATACCTTCAAAAGGCTTCAAAAAGATTGTCAGTCCTGCTTATTGCTAGAAATGGCAGATAATCATTATCAGATAGGTAAGATGTGGCGATGGGATCAGTCTTCAGCTCGTCAATCAAAAAACTTCGGTTCACTCTGCCTACCCCGCAAGGGAACTTTCTTAATCGTATCTACTTTGTTAAGATGCTGCTCTAAGCCGAGGTTTGGTCTCACAGGAGACACCCTTAGGGCGGGCTATTAATCCACATAATTTAAACTCTGGCTGAGCACTCTGCTTGCCCAAAATACCCGGTTTCGAAGTAGGTAACGGTCACTTAGACAAAACTGTTTAAGTACTAGGTGGTAGAGTTCTGCATTGTCTCGCCCGGGTCTGGTACCACCGCTTTACCTATTCCTGCCGCAATAGCGTCACTGCAAGTCACTGTCGTGTTCCGGTTTTGAGGGTAAGGTAGCCGGTAGACATGTGGCATTAGACCTCGCCACAATAGCAACGCACCATTAACATCTTTAGTGTCTATAGGCGGTGGTTGACTCTTTATCAAGAGACCCATCTGTTTGTTTGCTATCTTATGATATATAAAAAAAAGTTCATATCGAAAAAAGTGCCTACTTAATTAATGTATAGTACACATGTACGAACAAAAGTTTTGCATTAAATAACTTGAATATTGAAGTCACGATAATAAATACCTAGTAATTGTAGGATCGACAAAAATAGTCAAAGATTTTTCAGTATGAAAAATGACTAATAGATTTTATGATTAATCCCAACTAAAACGCAAGAACCAATCCAGTGAGCTGTAAACATGCACGACAAAATATCCATTTTTAATTGGCCAATCGGAATTCCGTGTTCATTTTCCCGCGCTTATAATTATTGACAGAATTAATTTGATGCAAGAAATCAAGCATTATTATTTATTAGTCTAGTGTAGATTGTCAATGGCCTTAGATAATTAATAACATTTACCAGAGGATTACGTAGGTAAGTTTATAGGGAAAATTTAAAATATACTTATCTCAAGCCAAAGTTACCAGAGTGTGAAATATGATAATCAAGATTTATTGGCTGTTTATACGGATTAGCAAAATTTATGAACAAATTTTAATTAGGATTTTATGTTAGATATTAAAATATTAAATGTTATGTTATTATAAATAATTAAGTCGAAATAAGGTAATGGTTTTGAAACATCGACCTTAAAATTGGGGCTTTTATTGTCGTAAATCACTTATCACCCCGGAAAGGGATTGTTACCCTATCATCTTCCGCCTACCTTCCACTAATTAATCTAAAGTCTTAGAAAGTAGTGTCACAGTTTATAATATTATAATAGTAACTAGTAATGACGTGTGTCTGTCTCATAGATCTAAGCTCTAAGCGAAATCAGCTAGATATACCATAATTTTGCATTTTTACCGAACTCACATAAGTGTATCCAATTACAGCTCAATCGGATATCAAACTTTTGTTGAAAAATGGTTTAAAAGATTTGAAAAAAATGTTACATACGACCATTGCAAGTTAAATTAAAACTTGTAAAAAGAGAAAAGCTATCTAAATTAATTTATTAAAATATGTATCTTATTGGTACAAAAATATCAAATGATTTTGAAAATTTTATTTAAAAAGAACATTAGCAATGTATAAAGTCGAATGAGTTTTGTTAGACTACTAATAAAATATGTTTTTATTCTGTATTCGTTGAAAAGTAGAACATTTTTCGATGATCACTTTTGTGCAAAATATTATTATAAAACTATTGAATAAGGTCAGTAAAGATTATTAATTTAAAAATATGTATCTATATTAATATTATAAATGAAAAAGTTTGAAGGTTTGGATGGATGGATGTTGGTTACTCAATTACGCCAAAACTACTAAACGGATTTGAATGAAATTTGGCACATACGTAGATGATGACCTGAAATAGTACACATGCTACTTTTTATCCCGGAAAAATAAGTTGTTTCCGCGGAATTCACCAAAAACCTTTACAATGCAGCGGACTGCATGCTGCAGCTAATCTATACATAATTATAATAAAATCGTAGGATTTTTTTTCGAATTGGCTGTAACAGTTGACTTTATGGGTCGTTACTGCGTCACCGGGCAGTGTGCTCAGCCAAAATTTAAATTAAAATTAAAATTAAAATTGGGCCTATAAACACCAACGCTAAGGGCTGCCTCCTGTGAGACCGGACCTCGGCTAAGTGTGACGTTCGGACTAGTGGTGGTGGGAGGAGTCGTGGCATTACGCCCCGCGTTAGGCGCGATAAAAAGTCTTCGTCGTCGAGACCGGCGACGACGGTGTAGTGTTATTCTATAATCTGAGTTGGTGTTGTTATTTGTGGTGTTAATAGGATCGTCGGGACAGGAAGGTACATGGCGTGGTCTCCTGGACCTGGGTAGGGCGGCCGCGTCGGCTTCATAGTCCGCCGCGGCTTTTATAAGGGGATTTTTGTGATGTGTTATTTTCTCGAAATAACGTATCGATAATTCTTTCATATATTGCATAATGGTTGGGAGTTCTAGGTCCCGGTGAAGGTCTACATTGCGCATGTACCATGGTGCACCAGTGGCCATGCGCATGAATTTATTTTGAACGATCTGCAATTTATGGAGGTTACTAGGGGTGACGTGAGCAAACGCTATGCTTGCGTACGTCATTATGGGGCGTATACATGTTTTATAAAGTGTCACTTTGTTTCTAAGTGACATTACTATTTTTGTTTAGTAGAAAGTAAAGCTTACTTAGTACCATTTTGGCTTTGTTTGTGACATTCTTAATGTAAGGTAAGAAGGTCATAGTTTTGTTTAGTGTGACTCCGAGGTACTTGGTTTGTTGTTCCCATGGGATCACTCTGTCGTACATGGTGATCTTGCCCAATCTTCGACTGGGCTTCATCGTCGTGTCATGGCGGATCACGTGAACCCGGTGAAAGTACACTGCCTTACTTTTTTTCCGGATTCACCTCGATGCGCCACTTCCTGAACCAGTCGCCCAAGGCTGTGGCGGCTCGTTATAGTCTGGCTGTAAGGTGAGATCTATTAAAGTGCGACGTGTATAGGGTATAATAGTGTCGTCCGCAAAAAGTGCCAGCTGGACGTACGGTGTCCGTGGCGGGTCGTTGGTGTATAGGGTGTATAGGAGAGGCGAGAGTACCGAGCCTTGCGGTACTCCCGCTTCCAATGGTCTGACTAAAGAGAGGGTTCCCTCCACTCTGAACCGGAAGCGACGGTTTGACAAATAGTCCCGTATGATAAGTACGGGTCTGGCATACCCACCTGGTAAAGCTTATAGATTAAGCCATTGTGCCAGACTTTGTCAAACGCCTTCGCCACGTCAAAGAAGAGGGCGCACGTTCCTATGGTTTTTGGTCTTTTATTTAAACCGTCAAGTATGTACTCCGTGATGCGGTATACTTGGTGTGTACAGGAGTGACCAGCTCTGAATCCGAACTGCTCATCCGAGATTAGGTTCTTGTCTTGGACAATTACCTTAAAGCGCGCAAGGATTATACGTTCGTATATTTTTCCTATTGAATTTAATAGGCTTATAGCTCGAATCGTAGGAAAGTCAAAACAGTACATTGAATATTTTTTTTTTAAAATACTTGGGGCGTGATCTATAATCGATATCGAAGCCAAAAATATAGTTTTAAGAACTTTTGTCTGTTTGTCTGTATGTATGTCCGGGGTAAACTCAGAAAGTACTGCATGGATTTACTTCAAATTTTGCATGAATATTACTAATAGGTCGGGTCAACATATAAGCTACATATTATCACGCTATCACTTACAGGGGAGGAGCAGTGCGGAGTAAATGAAGACCGCGCGGACGAAGTCGCAGGCAACAGCTAGTTTGTTAATAAAGGAGACATTTTCATTTAAGGCGTACATTATATAATACTGTAACACAATGACTATTAATCACCGTACACCCTAAAACGGTGTGGTGTCATGATTTGGCACTTTGCCCAACCATATAGATAGATGCATATTATATAGTGCTATGTAATTATTACAGATATTTCAGTAATATTTTACATCCAAAAAGTCATTAGATAAGAAAGGTTTTAAATAGGAATTGTTCTCAAGAACCAAGCCATAAAAGATTAAAAAGTAAGAATAAAATTAGTCTTTATCTAGTTGTATGAGATAGTATACCGAATAAGAAATACTTCTTTATCAAAATATAACTTAAATACCGTATAACTCCAAACAATTAACTTCACATTTTCTACAACGCCGGGACTTTGTATCAGATATTTACCAAATTAAAATGGGACCACCAGGAAAGTAGGGACCTTTGGAACACAAAAAAAATCCAAATGAACCAGGCGTCTTCAAGTAATCGATCAAGAATCGAAACATAAGAAAATAAATTACGATGAATTTAGCTAGGAACTTATATACGATAACTGGAATTATTACGAAGCAATATTTGAAAAATAAAAATGTACTTTATTTTGTTACTATTAAAGTTGACATTTGTTTCTTGTTAATAGAGGGGAAAAACTTTCTGAGCGAGACAACAAGAGTGGGTGTTGTTCCTTTCTTGCACTTGCCAGTGTAAATAAAACTATCGGATTTTTATAGATTCTAGTAGTAGATTCGAGTAGATTTTTATATATTCGGTAATCGTTAAATCCCTTTTATTCATACACGTCGATGAATGCATTAGCATAAAATGTATTGTAATTAACATACAAACAAAATGTGCAACAAAAATGTACAACAAATGTACAAACAAAATTTTACTAGGTGATAGAGTTCTGCATTGTCTCGCCCGGGTCTGGTACCACCGCCTTACCTATTCCTGCCGCAATAGCGTCAGTGCTTGTCACTGTCGTGTTCCGGTTTGGAGGGTAAGGTAGCCGTTAAACTTATGCATGTGGCATTAGACCTCGCCACAAGATAGCAACGCACCTTAAACATCTTTGGTGTCTATAGGCGATGGTTGACTCTTACCATCAAGAGACCTATCTGCTTGTTTGCTTTCTTATGATATAAAAAAAGTACTTATTTTAATTATTACGATATTACTTACGCAATGCAAAAACTGTCTCAAATTAGTAGAATTACTTAGTAGTAATTTACAAACTACGCATGGGCGCACTTATATATGGCAATTGGCGCTTTATTTAGTAGAAAGAGACACACTCCACCAATGTCGCGATATTTTTCGGAACGATTTTGAGGCGCGTGTTAACATTCCGGGTAGAATGTAACTTCCTTGGAATTGGGAGCTTCCTCCATTTTCGGAAGTTGGTTGATAAAATCACGTCATTCAAAAATAGAAAAATTACGAGTTAACCCAGCTTCATCATTTTTTCATCTTAGAAATTCAATTAACAATACATAGCAGACTCTGTGTTGAAATCAAAAGCATTATCCTTATAATTGATATCTTATTGTATTACACCAACCAACAACGGGCTTCTAATGCATTATTCAGAAAGAAAGCGTTCATCGATTTGTAATCAAAGCGCTGACAAGCTGGTTGTAATTACCTCAAAGATGGACGTGAGGTGACTTTTGCCTTTGCTATTAACAATGGCAAAACTAAACTAAATATACGAAACGTGTGTTGTTTTTTATCAGTATCTCCTGTGTTGGTCCGGACTCCTTTGAAGATTAGACCATTTGCCGCTTTGCCAGGTAGTTCGTAATAGGCGCATAATTGGTTATGCAAGTCACTGGCATCGTGGCTACTGGTGGTAGAGTTCTGTATTGTCTCTCCTGTGTCTGATACCACCGCCCTATCTATTTCTTTTTTATATCATAAGATAGCTAACAAGCAGATGGGTCTCCTTGTGGAAAGAGTCAACCATCGCCTATAGACACCAAACATGTTAATAGTACGTTGCTATCCTGTGGCGAGGTCTAATGCCACATGCATACCTTACCCTACAAACCGAAACACGACAGTGACTAACACTGACGCTATTGCGGCAGGAATAGGTAAGGCGATGGTACAAGACCCAAGCGAGACAATGCAGAACTCTTCCACCTAGTATTCACGATGGTAGTGACTCCAATAGACAATCGGTCGCCTTTTACGACCTGCCTGGCAAAACGGCAGTTTTTCTATTCTTTCAAAGAAGCCCGAAACCAACACGGGGAAGACAACTGCTTTTTAAATAATTAAGTAAACGAATACCAAACGGAATCCATAAAAACATATCATTTATTTCAACTCTTTATCTTGTCTTTAAATCTGTAAATCATTTCATTTCCTTAAATTATCATTAAATCTAAATATGTCACCAATCCCAATCACTCTGATTTCTACTGAGTTATAAGGAGTATCTCTCTCTCGGATATATTTTGCGCAAGTCTACTTTGATACCTACCTTACTTCATTGTCTTCATTCAAGGATTGAAATACCGGTATTATGTGATATCATTATTGCTCACGGCAAGACATAACGATATTTTCAAGCATAGCGCTATCCAATAATGATACAGAATTTGTTACTATTTAATAACGTTATTCATTACGTTCTGTTATATCCAACAATTTTCGTTATGGTATATGGTATTATGATTCACTCATTTGTGCTTCCCTTGTTGTTTCTTGTATTTCACAAATGAGACAAGTTAGATTTAAAATTAGAGGTTTTCAGTATGTACCAGTTTATAGTAATGTACCAGTTTTTGGAACTATTATATTTAAAATACTGTTTTTCAAATTTTCAAATAATTAGTATTACATTTATATTAAGTGTGAAGTTTCGTAATTATAAACAGGAAAGTACCTACCTTTCATAGCGAGACTAGCTGTTACCCACGGCTTCGCTCACTCATATTTACTTTAGAACTTTTTTTTATGTCATTAGATAGCAAACAAGCAGATGGGTCTCCTGATGGAAAGAGTCAACTATCGCCTATAGACACCAAAGGTGTTAATGGTGCGTTGCTATCTTGTGGCGAGGTCTAATGCCACATGCATAAGTTTACCGACTACCTTACCCTCCAAACCGGAACACGACAGTGACAAGCACTGACGCTATTGCGGCGGGAATAGGTAAGGCGGTGGTACCAGACCCGGGCGAGACAATGCAGAACTCTACCACCTAGTAGCCACGATGGTAGTGACTCGTAAATCCAATCAGTCGCCTCTTGAAGGATAAACTAAAACTTTTTTGTATTGTTTTCTGTGTACAATAAATTACACACACACACACACACACACATATATATATATATATATATATATATATATATGACGGCGTCCGCGTCATCAAATGCAAGAATATTGTAAACAACAGGTGTACGCCTGAGCCGGCAAACGCATCGTTCGATATCCCTACTACTCAACTTGTTTTGCTACCTGTATAAAAGGCACTGAGCGCCCCCCGTTCGGGCAGTCTAGGCTCTGGCGTGGCTCGGTACACTTGTTGTATCTTGCTAGTAGCTTATCCTTGACTCTCGGATAATTAATTTGTGCAAACAAGTTAATTATTATTGTCAACTATAAATTAGTCGCAGTACAATTTATAATTGACTATCTATTGCTTAAATTATGACTTATTTGTAATAAGGAATAATTAAGTTGCTTGGAATTGTTAAGCGAGAACTAGTCATTAAATAATGGAAAGCTTTAATAGTGATCTTATGTTATTTTTGATATTTGATACAAGTTGAACAAAATATAAAGAGTTGTTATATCACCACATCCTCATTTTATTTATCGTATCTGACCCACATCCTACATCAGAAGTAGGATCGGATTCACTCCCACTTCAGCATCAAACTATTTCGGTTAACTATGTAGAACAGTAAATGTCTCTTTTCGCTTGTGGTATGGAAACTATTCTTTGAAAAATAGCAGAAAATATTAATTCACGTTCTGTAAATGCATCTACTCCCCTTAAGTTGATATACTTTGATTCTGATGAAACAGACGATATGACTAACTGATGTCCTCCTCCTAGCTTCGTATTCTTCATTACTGAGGGTCGTAACCTCCTCATTAGATTGTTCTTGATAGCACAATATTATGCCATTGGACTCTATCTTCAGCGGCGTGCAGAGCATCATAAAACATTTTAGACATAAGATTGGTGCAAACCTGGTCTGACCATCGCATAGGAGTACGACAACGTGGTCTTTTGTCTTCTACTTTTTCGGTCACGATTAGCTTTTCGAGATTGTCTCCTTGCTTTCTAGAGATGTGGCCGAAGTATTATAGAATTCTTTGAAGGCACGTAGCAGACAGTCTGGTCTTTACTCCAAGTTGTTTTAGTATGAAGGCGTTGGTCCTGTGTGCTGTCCAAGGGATACGTAATATTTTCCTCCAACACCACATTTCAAACGCATCAATGCGACGTCTGTCTGCAGCTCTTAGTGTCCATGACTGCGTCGTACGTAAATATGGAGAACACCAGCGTACGAACCAGCCTCCGATTGGTTTTTAATGAGATGCTTCTGTCGTTCCAAAGATACTTCATCTGTCTCATAGCATTTTTGTGGTGTACCTTACTAGATGGTGTGCCTTAAGTAAAATTATTATAGAAAAAAAAAACAATTAGACGGGGTAGATCAAATCATTGTACCTACTCACTCACTTAAGAGTCATGCCGTCAACTACTTCACAAACTGCTATCTTGGCAAACTATATTCTTTTAGACGTAGATATGAACCGATTTAGGAGCACCACTGCATTTCGAGGAAGTTGAAATTTTTGTGATAGAATTGAACATCGTTACAACGATTGTCGTGATAAACAGAAACTTATCTCAAATAATTTTTGCTTGCAGCGAAAGCAGGTCATCTACCACTATCTCTGGTGGCGTGTCCAGTGGCCGACCACCAGTGGTCTGCTATGTATGTTGTGACCCCGGCCCAGCCACACAGCTTCCATTTGTCCGTAGCGCTACAAGAAGAAAGAAGTTGCCACATCAAGTTCCGAAAACAGAAAATCAGTCAACATCTGTTCCAGAGCGTCACATGGTGTATTACACTAAGTGAAAATTAATTATTTTTTATATTTGACTCTGGTTCAGAAGGCCATATCTAACAAATATCTTGTGATTCCTTTGTAAGAGAACGGTTTTATGAACAAGAATCCAAGTAGTCGCTTATCGTAATGTAATTTCCACTCAACAGATCAAATGTTTAAGCACAGGGCAAAATTTAAATTTGGAGGTCATATTTCACGTTTGACCTAATGAGTCTTAATAAAAAAAATTTTCGTTACGTCGCAAAATTTTGGAGCAAGGTAGAATAGGAACTAAGCAACAACAGGTTAATGCTTAGCAATACCTAAACACTTAATCGTGCTCAATTTCAAAATCTGCTAGCGAGAGTATGGTAAACACTGACCTTGTAGATAAAGATAGAGAGCGCTTGGTAGATATTTTTTAAAAAACAATTGACAACCAATTGAATTAAATCCGTCGGTCTTAAATTCGTCGAGCTGAAATCGAATTAGTTGACCCTTTGATGATCGTTAATAAGCAATCTTAAAGTTTATTACCAACTGAACTCAAATTAATATTAAAGAAAAAAACAATACAGATTTACATCTTCTTGCGAGAGGCACATAAAGAGCTAACGTCAGTCCGAACGTGTTTAATTTATTTATTTTTTTTTTTTTATAGAAAAAAGGGGCAAACGAGCAGGAGGCTCACCTGATCGTAAGTGATTACCGCCGCCCATGGACAGCCACATCACCGGAGGTCTTGCAGCTGCGTTGCCGGCTTTTTGGGAGGGAGTATGCTCTTTTCTTGGAGGTGCCCGAGTCGTGTCCGTTCGGAAGCGCCCCCGCCGGTAATTGATTCCACGGAGGAGTGGTGCGTGGTAAGAAGTGCCTAGAGAATCGCACAGTTGTGGATTTCCGGACATGGAGGTGATGAGGATGGAACTTTGAGTTTTGCCGCGATGTCCGATGATGAAATTCGACAGCAGGGATCAGTCCAAACAGTTCGTCGGAGCGCTCTCCATGATAAATGTGGTGGGGGATGCTAAGCGAACTTACATCTCTGCGTGGAGCCGGAGAGTCAAGCCGATTGGAGATTGCTTGGTCGTCAACGATTCGAACCGCTCTACGCTGAGTGCGATCAAGTGGAGGAGGCTGATACTGCGGAGCTCCCACCCAGAGATGAGAGCAGTGCTCCATGTGCGGGCGAATTTGCGCTTTGTAGGGTTGCAAGCGATGAGAAGGCAGGAAGTGCTGTCTCGCTCTACTGAGCGCACCGAGCTTTTTTGAGGCTAGTTTGGCCTTTTCTTCCAAGTGATCGCGGATTTCAACGTTGTTCGATATGTCAACGCCAAGAATTCCAATATTGGCTGGGGTTGTCAGGAGAGTGTTCTCAAAGCGAGGTGATGCGAATATTGTAGGGTTGAATAATGATAGCGGAGTATAATTCTCTGACAAATCATGGCAAAAGTGGTTAGGTAATATTTAACGCGCGCTCAGAAGAATTAGGTTTGACATTCGGCAACTAACAAAAACTCGCAAAAGTATCTTCAAGCTTTGAAGATCCAGTGTATCCAATAGAATCAAAAAATCAGCCCAATCGGACATTTTATGGTTGAGTAGAGGTAATGAAAGATTAAACCTTATAGTGTAGGTGACTTTGTCTTTGTTAGGAATGTAGAACGACACTAAACGAAACTTGACTCAAAATATAAGGGCTCCTTAAAAGTTACTGCAATTTTAGAAAACAAGTGCGCCCACGATAGCCTCTGCAAAGTTTCCCATATTCCTGTAGGGTTTCTTCCTTTACCTATATGAAAATTATAACAAGGATGACGTGACGGCGTATACTCATGATAATGATCTTGTTCATAAAACTGGTCCAAACAATATTGATAGGAATGCAGTGTATATTGTAAATAGTTATAACAGTCAGAGTTTAATATCTTCGAACTACTTGTGAAGGAGATTATCTAATCTTGTAATAACTAATGCCACTGTTCATGAGGTTGCATCATCAGCAAAAAAATACGATATAAAGTAAACGAAAAAAAAATTTAGTAAAACGATGATAAAAAAAAATATCACTAAAATGTAAGTAAAAAAAAAAAGCAAAAAAAAGTAATAATAAAGGAAATGGGAGTCTTATAAAACTATGAGAAGAAATCAATGTAAAAAAAAGTAAAAGAAGTAATTTAACAAAAAAATTTAGGATTGACAAAAGATGCAGGATTGACAAAAAATGTAGGAAGATGACGGCACACTCCAGTCTCCGGTTTTGAACTGATGAGAGGGAGCTTAGTAAACTCCAGTCTCCGGTTCTAACTGATGAGAGGGAGCTTAGTGCACTCCAGTCTCCGGTTATTAACTGATGAGAGAGAGAGAGTTATTAACTTAATTGACGAGAGAGATTCCTAGCTTAGTAGAATGCAGTCTCCGGTTTCAAAACTGACGAGAGTTTAATAGTTATAGTTGCTGAAGGGGTTGCCGGACCAGCACACTATTGTACCATTTCGCTAAAGGTCACGCTAATTATAGAGTTGTAAAAAAAAATAAGATTACGTTTAGTTTTCTAAAAGATATGTCAGGATGAACGAGGCGTTCTTTGGCCTCAGATGTATAAAGATGCGCACACGAGGACGTGTGCATGTCAGTATGGCCGTGACGGCGTCCGCGTCATCAAATGCAAGAATATTGTAAACAACAGGTGTACGCCTGAGCCGGCAAACGCATCGTTCGATATCCCTACTACTCAACTTGTTTTGCTACCTGTATAAAAGGCACTGAGCGCCCCCCGTTCGGGCAGTCTAGGCTCTGGCGTGGCTCGGTACACTTGTTGTATCTTGCTAGTAGCTTATCCTTGACTCTCGGATAATTAATTTGTGCAAACAAGTTAATTATTATTGTCAACTATAAATTAGTCGCAGTACAATTTATAATTGACTATCTATTGCTTAAATTATGACTTATTTGTAATAAGGAATAATTAAGTTGCTTGGAATTGTTAAGCGAGAACTAGTCATTAAATAATGGAAAGCTTTAATAGTGATCTTATGTTATTTTTGATATTTGATACAAGTTGAACAAAATATAAAGAGTTGTTATATCACCACATCCTCATTTTATTTATCGTATCTGACCCACATCCTACATATATATATATATATATATATATATATATATATATATATATATATACGTTCTGCCATCATGCCAGGCAGTTTGTAAAAAGCGACTGATTAGCTTTAAGCGTGCACTATTATTATTTTTTTTGTAAAAGTTGTAGGTAGTGACAATCTAGATCAACGTGATTTTTTAACGATGACTTCCCATGTCCTTTAATCTCTAAAAACCAGCATCACATCTTTCTCAAATTAAAGTGGAACCACACAAAATGGATCCTCCCAAAAAACAAAAATATTTTTTTTTAAATCGGATCTTAAATGACCCGGTTCTGAGATAACAAACATAAAAAACATACAGCTGAATTGAGAATCTTTCGGAAAGTCGGTTTAAAAGATTAGAAAGAAAGAAAAGAAAGATTTATTAGAGTGCAGATACGTCAAATAATGTACAATGTTGTAGAACAGTATCTCTATACATATAATAAAATCGTAGGAAGGTCGAAACTGTACATTGAATATTTTTTTAAAGAATACTTGGGACGTGATCTACAATCGATACCGAAGCCAAAAATATAGTTTTTAGAATTTTTGCCTGTTTGTCTGTATGTATGTCCGGGGTAAACTCAAAAAGCGCTGCATGGATTTACTTCAAATTTTGCATGAATATTACTAATAGGTCGGGTCAACAATAGGCTATATATTATCACGCTATCACGTACAGGGGAGGAGCAGTGTGGAGTAAACGAAGTCCGCGTGGACGAAGTCGCAGACAACATCTAGTGTTTTATATTTTTTTATGTATGTACACCGATTTCGCCGAGGTAGCTGAACCGGTTTACGTGATTCTTTTTTGTTTGATGCAGAATATTTTCGAACTAGTCCCATAAAAATTTGATTCCGGTAGGCCCAGTAGTTTTTATTTTATTATTATTATTATTATTATTATTTGATCCACTTCACGGTTACCGAATGAGCTGAAATTTACGTATGTAAATTGGATGACAATGAAAACTTATTATGAGATAGACCTGATCTGATGATGGAATCGGAAGGTGACCACAGGAACTTTAGGAAAGTAATTAAATGGTTAAAAATCGTTTAATGACAAGACTCTATCGAGTGTGGGCTCGTTTTGATTGGTGTTGACGAGCACTTTGGTACTTGGTGGTAACTAGGATCCTGCAGGGTCCGATGATGAAGCCAGAAGGTGGCCATAGAGGCTCAGTAATTAAATGTCAGAACTCTATCAAGTTTAGGCTCGGCTGAATGTTGTTGACGTGCACTTTGGTGATTGGTGATATCTAGGATCCTCCAGGGTCCGATGACGAAGCCAGTAGGTGGCCATAGAAGCTCAGTAGTGAAATGACACAATTTTATTGATTTAGGCCCGTTTGATTCGTGTTGACGAGCACTTTGGTGTGGGTGGTAACTAGTTATGAAAGGAACTACTCTTTTAAGTCTTTGTTCTACATCTGTCAAGTTGGTCAGTTCAGGAGGTAAAGACATAACTTCCATGTTGTTCCAATAGGCCTGTGAAGGAATTTTTTTTATGGTAGTCGAGCAACTGTAGCTCCTCCGGAAGGAAATCAAAACGTGTTGTGGCTAATGACACCTGCTTTAGATATAATAATTTCTTACAGATTGTACATGATACTTGTTTGATGATGATTGATGATATGTTGACATGTTGACTTATGGTGGTTATAAAATTACGCTCAGTAAGAACGAAGTATTTGTGATGTCTGTCGCGCAGCCGCTAGTCGGTTCTCACGTTGCTGAGCAGACTCGGTTCCTGCACGGTTTCGTATCATTCTAATGTATGAGCTCTCTGCGCTGCGGACTTCTTAGTTAAACGCTCCGTAATGAGACCAACTCTATCAGCCTTCTGCTCGGCAGATTCGTTAGCTAGACGCTCATTAATGGGATCAAGTCTATTAGCTCTCTGCTCAAAAGACTCATTCGCTAGACACTTTTGAATCTTACCGAGTCTAGTATCATACTGTACAAAAATTTTTTGACGTTAGTGTGCTTTCATACATATATGGGCAACAAACGTTTTTCATGATCTTTAATAGTCTCCCAAGAACGTGACATTGTGTTTCGAAAAGCATTTTACAGAGACGACTACTTTTATCCGTTCCGGTTTCTTGAGATCTATATTTGTTAAGGCGTGCAGCATCTGTTGTAGGTCTACCCATAAATAGTTGACAATATAACAATACACTAAAAAGTATTAAATAAAAATAACTACGTTACGTAAAAAGTAAAAAATAATAAAGATTTAACATTAATTAAATACTACCTATTATTTATATGTGCTATTACTAATATGTTTGAAGTCGGTGCCAAACTTTAAACAAATAATATTTTAATCACTTAAATGAATACGAGCAAATTAATACAATGAAATGCCTATTTTAAAGACCAAGTTGCGTAAATAAATGCGTAACAAAGAGCAATTAAATATCAATATTATAAGCGGCTTCAATCAATACGAAGAATAATGAAAAAAATAATGACGAAAATGTATAAATGTATTCAACAGAACAATATGAATTAATGTAGGATTATCAATTAAGTTAAAACGTATCAAAATTTTTCCTCAGGGAAGTGTGTTGGGCCGTACATTATTTTTAATCTATATTAACGATTTGAATAATCTAAGCATAAAGCAATGTCAAATAATCTCGTACGCAGATGATACAGCTATGGTGTTTCAAGAATCTTCCTGGAATTTCGTCTTCGAAAATGCTAAATCAGGTCTAGCTATTGTATCAAATTACTTACAACAAAATTTTCTTACGCTAAACGCTTCAAAAACAAATTACATATGTTTTACAATTAATGGTAAAACACAACCAGTTAATAATTATTGTTTAAAAATACATAACGGACACTGTAACGGAAGTCATGATAGCTGTCTTAAATGGCATTATCATATCGATTTTACCTGTGATAGAATAAGAAAATTAAATTGGGTATTTAGAATACTATTTTAATTATTTATGTCACGAACACTATTTTAATTAAGCAAATTTATATTGCCTTAGCCCAATCGGTAATCGGGTATGGCATAGCTGTATGGGGTGGAGCCACCAAAACAAAATTTTTAGAAGTCAAGAGATGTCAACGATGTTTGCTAAAGGTAATGCACTTCAAACCTTACGCATTTCCGACAGAGCAACTGTATAATTTTTGTAAAGTTCTTTCTGTAAGAAAACTTTATATATTGTGCTCCTTTAAGGAGACATAAGCATTTACCATACAATATCTACACGTCTAGCAAACGTAGAAACTTTAAGGTTGCTGAAACACCTAAAACTAAAACGGTATTTGCACAACGTCAATACTCTTGACAATCAGCTCATCTTTATAACATACTAGCTGACCCGGCAAAAGTTGTGTTGCTATTCATATTAGAAATCCATTGCGAACAAACAACGGGATTGTCCTTCCACGAAGCAAAATGGCATTAAACTTTATATGGTGGTTAAGTATTCTTAAATTTTCTATTTTTCCGCGCAATTTTCTTAATATTTTCTTTTATAAGAACCTTCTCCTTACAATTACAAACACAACAAAAAAAAAACCCAAATTGGTCCAGCCATTCAGCGTGCTGTCGTGACCAAGGAAAATAAGGATTGATTTTTATATATATAGATTAAATAAGCACTTACATATACATCCATTAAATAACTATAAATGCAAAGAAACAACTTTAAAATGGTTCATAACAAAATCATATAATAATACTGAATCAATTTTGAAACATTAACTAAATAAATAAATAAAAAAATAAATTGCATATATAAAAATGCACAAACATTTGAATAGATACACATAATTACGCACACATGCACATATATACAATTAACAACGCACACACATAAACACACACACACACACACACACACACACAAAATTACACGCACACACACACACACATACACATGCACATGGATGCTCCAATAAACATGTACATTTGCACCGATACATACACACATCAGGTTTGCATGTTCTCATTGCATGTTGTACAAAAAATTAAAAAATGTTTATAAATTACTTACCTGTTATATTGTTGTACCATTTAATCTAATATTATAATAATAAAAATCCGGTAATAATAATGAATATAATAATAACATAATAATATATGAATGTCAAAATTAGCTATGGAAGAGCAAAATCACCTGACACAAGTATTTTGTAAAATACTTAGTAGGTCGATTCTAACATTTGCATAGCTATGTTAAACAACGATATGGAAATAAAGATATTTTTGATTTTGATTTTTAATTTAAAATGTACACCATATAATGGTACAATATGATGGTAGCTTAATTAATTTTTAACAACTTGTAACACCCATATTCTTGCAAATAAATATTTTCTTTCTTTCAAAAATTTTATGTATTCAAGACGTCCTCCGTCGACGACGTCTTGGCTTGGCACCGACTTCAAACTTATTAGTAAATAGCACATATAAATAATAAGTAGTATTTAATTAATATTAAATCTTTATTATTTTTTACTTTTTAGTTTTTGAAGTCGAAAAACCAAGAAAAGCTCGGTCATCCGGGTACTTGTATCATAGTTGTTTATTTTTTCAAAGGAGCTCGAACCAACGTAAGGTAAATTATTTGAAATATTTTGTAGGGACATAAAAAGCTTGCATTTAATATTTTTGATCCATATTCCACGAAGAATAATTCATAGCTGTAAATTGTTAATTGACAATTCGTAATCCTGCTGGCGATTAGCGCAGTACGTATATTTATTTTCAGGAGAAAATTGTTCGGTTCACTACTGGTCAGCCATTTTAATTGATACTTTACTTAATCATCAAAGTTTTGAAAAGCAAAAAGGGATTGATCTGAATTTTCCGATAAACTTATAAATAAGATATCACATCTACTTCACCCGGATAGCAACGCACCGACACCTAAAAAGCAGTGTTTATTTATCCTTTTGGATTAAAAAATAAAATGGTAATGTGTGTCAGGCCACGAGCAATATAGGGTTCCGAAGTTGCCCATTACAATAATGCGGACTAAGAAGAGTGCTTTTATAGTTTTATACTACGAACATTTAAGCTATTCAACGTCAATGACAAATATATATCCGCACCATAGTTTCACTGCCTATAAAAACTTTTCTAAGTACATTTTATAAGTTGATCTACTATTACTCAAAAACTTGTACTTAAAGCCTTCTTAGCCGTGATAGTTTTCCTTTTAACTTCATTATATTTACCTACTAATACCATGATTTCCACCCCCAAAACCAAGCGTTTGGCCTGCAGGGAGGGGGGGAGGGGCATTTTTTTTTATATCATGAGATAGCAAACAAGCAGATGGGTCTCCTGATGGAAAGAGTCAATCATCGCCTATAGACACCAAAGATGTTAATGGTGCGTTGCTATCTTGTGACGAGGTCTAATGCCACATTCATAAGTTTACCGGCTACCTTACCCTCCAAATCGGAACACGACAATGACTAGCACTGACGCTATTGAGGCAGGAATAGGTAAGGCGGTGGTACCAGACCCGGTCGAGCCGATGCAGAATTCTATCTTACGACCTGTCTGGCAGAACGACAGTTGGCCCGGGACCAACACGGGGTAACCCAAAACGGGGCAGGACGGGACATTTGACTTTAAAAAAAATTAATAAAAAGCTTGATATTTTACTAGTGCCTTAATCGAAAACTTTTTAAAAAAACTATCCAACGATATCACATATAGTGGGGTGCGTGAAAAAAAATCAACATCCCCAATTAATATAATGTACATGTAGGGGAGCTACTCTTAAAAAAATATTTATAAGATTATAATATAATAATATAATATAATATTCACGGGACAAATTACACTTACTGATCTAACCCCAAAGTAAGCAAATTATTTGCTTGTGTAATGGGTGTTAGTCAACGATACTAATACATAGAAATACATATATAAATACTGGAATATATTTAATAAACACCCAAACCCGGAAATACAAACATTTATGCTCATCACGCAAATGCTTGTCCCCGTCGGGGATCGAACCCGAGCCCCGTCGATTGCGTAGTTAGGGCCGCTAACCACTCGACCAACAGGGCGGTCATTTTATGTTACCACTTTGTTGATGTGACTAATATTACGTGTATTCGTGCAAATTACAAGTTTCTAGTACTAAGAATCTCTAAACTATTGTGCGGACGGACGGACGGACGGACGGAGCAAGAGTTACAGTATACGCATATAATGTATAACGTCTAACCTATGAGTGATTTTTTATATCATAAGATAGCAAACAAGAAGGTGGCTTTCCTAATGGAAAGATAAACCATCGTCTATAAACACCAACGATGTTAATGGTGCGTTGCTATCCTTATAGCGAGATGGCAATGTTACATGCAAAATTCAACCGGTTACCTTACCCTCTAAACCGGAACAAGACAATGATTAGAATTAACGCTATTGCGGCAGGAATAGGTAAAGTAGTTACCAAATACCCCGGTGAGACGTTGCGGAATTCTACCACCTATGAATAGACGCGATGATAGTGATGTGTATAGCCAATCAACCTTTTGCACCTGCCTACCTATGCTACATTGACATGATATAATATTTTCTTAAATACTTCATTGTTTATAGAAAGATATTAAAGTAAAAATTAAACATTGAGTTTCTCTTGGACCAAACTGTTTTAAATACTTTTAAAATCAAAACCATAAAAAACCATTTAAAGATTATTTAAATAGTTTGATACAAATTGACCTTAATGTATAATTTGTCTCTGATACATAGATACAGTAGATGGAACTGAATACCATAGCTTTACTTATTCACGCTATCTAGACAGTTTTAAATTATTTACTAATATATTTGAATTAAAATATTGCAATAAATAGAATACTCGAAGTAGATAAATTAAGTAAGCATTTTCAATTGAAACTAGCTAGATACACCAACTATTAAGATGTTTCAAACTTTCTCGTGAACTTCAATTATTTTGATAATCTATTAATATTATATTCAATGAAACGATATATGTTACAACTATTTGGTAATCAAAACATAGCAAAGTTACTGCATAGAATTCTGTTCTGGGATATGCTAACTTAGATCGAAACTTACATATTTATTTACCCATATCATTATCATTATTATATAATAAAACTAAGTTAATAAAATGTGCGTGCCGATAAAGCTTAAAAAGAAGTCCCGGCACGATAAAGGGACTTATATAGTGTGATAGCCCTTTATCCCCCCTCGAACAAGAAAGTTCCCGTTTCAACCTAAAGGGCGTGTTTTTAAAGATATAAGGGCTTTTCCAACCCTTCAACTTAGAAATTAATTGTAGTGGCGCCATCTGTTGTTTAGTATTTGAACTTCATTCAGAACAATGATTATTTGGGTTGCATTTCGAAAGGCGCTGCGAGCAATTGCAGCATGTGTAGTAATGGCGCGAAATTTAAAATTCCAATTTCAACATTTGTTATATTTCAACTACCACGTAATCTCATATCAACTCCCGAGCGAAGCCGGGTATCATAGCTAGTATATAATAAAACTAAGTTGATAAAATGTGCGTGCCTATAAGACTTAAAAAGGAGTCCCGGCACGATAAAGGGACTTATATAGTGTGATAGCCCTTTATCCCACCTCGAACAAGAAATTTCCCGTTTTAACCTAAAGGGCGTGTTTTTAAAGATATAAAGGCTTTTCCAACCCTTCAACTTGGAAATAAAGTGTAGTGGCTCCATCTGTTGTCAAGTATTTGATCTTAATTCAGAACGATTGTTTGGGTTGCATTTCGAAAGGCGCTGCGAGCAATTGCAGCATGTGTAGTAATGGCGCGAAATTAAAATTCCAATTTCAATAAAGTCTTAAATTACATTTGTTATATTTCAACTACCACGTAATCTTATATCAACTCCCGAGCGAAGCCGGGTATAATAGCTAGTTAATATTATAAATGCGAGAGTAACTTTGTCTGTCTGTCTTTTTTTCAAGCCTAAACCACTGAATTTGAATGAAATTTGGTAATTCCCACGGGAACGAGAACTATGCGGGTAAAACCTCGAGACTATCTTTCTTTTAAGCCACGATAATAAGGAGTAATTTAGACTACTTTTATTTTAGAAAATTCTCACACGCGAAGTTGCGGGCACAGCTAGTTAACAATATTAGAAACTGAAAACATCTTAACTATTCAACGATAAGATTAATTAATTAATTACTAAAATAGTACTTATTACCATTAAATACACACATGCATACACACACACACACACATACACTCACAACCACAATCACATAAACTGTTCTCATTCTCATACACTCATTTATAAATTCATACCTACACATACATACTAATTCCCATTTCGAATTATCTCATATTTCATGTTGTAATAGACAATATTGCTTGCTTTATAATGTACAATGTTTTAGAACATACTTCCGCCGTGTTTCGGGGTGGGCGTAAACGGCTGCAACACAGTTTTGTAACTAAAGCAGTTGGTTCCTACATGTTATTCGTGTAATATTGTTAAATGTTCAATAAAAATCTTTAAATCTTAAAATATAAAACTAGTTTCATCCTAAATATCTGCAAATTGTAAAATCTGAAATATCAGTTAAGTTTAGAGCGTGCTATGCATGAAATACAAGCGGTCTTCTTACCGAAGTCAAGTAAGAGCAACTACATAACGAATCACTTAGACTTATTACTATACATTCTTTTATTATTTATTTAAAGCTTTCGAAAGATCACAAAAATGACTACCAGGATAGTAAAATTTTGCAGCAATGGTCCCCAAAGTGCTTATGACTATTTCCTCATTTAATACTTATTTATTTCTTGCTTACTAATTATTAACAATTAATTAAGTTCCCCGTGTTCCTTTAAAGAATAAACCAGCTGCAGTTCTGCCAGGTAGGTCGTAAATGGCGACCGATTGGCTATACATGTCGCTACCATCGTGACTATTAGGTGGTAGAGCCGCAACATCTCTCCCGGGTATTTGGTACCACGGCCTTATCTATTCCTGCTGAAATGGCGTCAATACTTGTCACTGACGTGATCCGGTTTGGAGGATAAGGTAGCCGGTAAACCTATGGATGACGCATTGAGATTACGCCACAAGGATTAACATCTTTGGTGTCTATAGGCGATGGTTGACACTTTTCATCAGGAAAGCCATCTGCTTGTTTGTTATCTATTGATATATAAAAAATACATGTAATTATTAGTGATGGGCCGAATGTGGTTTGAACCGAATTCGAACTTCGGCCGAACATTCGGTGAAAATAAGAAATTCGGCCGAATTTCGGCCGAACTTCGGTTTAATTTTGGGACGCTTTCTTAAAAGCGTCACGTCGTGACTTTTTTATTGCTTAAAATTAAAATTCGTGAATTTGCTTAAAATTTAATTATTTTATACTAGTTATTTACCTATTTTATTATTTACTACTAGCTATTATATAGTCCGAGGCTTCGCTCGTGTAAAGTAAGAGAAAAAAGTAACCTATGTCACTCCATCCCTTCAACTATCTCCACTTAAAAAATCACGTCAATTCGTCGCTCCGTTTTGCCGTGAAAGACGGACAAACAAACAGATACACTTTCCCATTTATAATTTTAGTATGGATATATAGGATATCGTTAATGGGTTTCGCAACGCACGTGAATTAGTAACGTCACAGCAAAATTTTGATACTTTGAGTTACATTGTTCCAATTTAGGAATGGATTTTTATTTTTAACTTTCTGCTACGTATGTATATAGATAAGGAAGTTACTGATTTTGCCCCGATTTTTCAAAATCGAGTTTTCACCAGATCTCCACGTTTTGAGGTCCTAGAAATCTTTTCCGACTATTTTCACAATGAGGTCAGCATGCCTGTATATATATATATATGTGTATATGTAAACATCTCATAACTTTGTACATAAATAACATACGTAAATAAATAACTTTGTATAATCTCAGTACATAAATGTATAGATTAGGTACAGAATCTAATCAGCTCTATTCCTACAAAAACTGCGTTCAAAACATTAATCGCATCAAAATCGGTTTTTCCGCTCAAGAGCTCTCGTTGACGAAAAACTTTAGAAAAGTGTTTTTTGATATAACTTGGTAATTTCTCTATTTTTTTTGACCTTCCACAATAGTTTAGTGCTTAAAAAACTACGTCAAACTTAGTTTCAAGAAACGAAATGGAATCGAGTTTTCAAAAGTTTTTTACTTTTTTAATATTAATATTTTGTTGTTTACAGAAAACTTCTTAATATTTTTAAAATAACTTTCCGTTTTATACACTGCTTGATTTAAAAATCTAACCAGCATTTCTTTCTAAAAATCTGCGTCAAATATCGTAAATTGTATCAAAACCGGTTTATCCGTTTGGGAGTTATCGTTGACGAAAATTTAGGAAAAAGTGTTTTATTTATATAAAATAAGAGACTTTTTGACCAAAACTTGTTTGAAGGTCAAACCTTCTACAATATTGTGGTACTTAAAACAATTAAGTCAAATGTAGTTTCAAGAATCAAATCGAATCAAGTTTTCAAAAGTTATAACTTTTGAATAATAAAATTTTGCTGTTTACATAACACTCACTTAAGGCGATTACAGCTGCGAACGACCTTGAGTTTCTAACAGGAGCGGCGCAAATATCATTTCTCGCGCTGGCGTGCTCCAAAGTCAAAGAGTATTTACAGTTGATGCAGATACCTACATTGTAACATTTTCCTTCACCTATATGAACTTATATCATCGTGAATCGACTGAATGTTGTCAAACTCAAAACCAATAAACAGTAATCGCTCATTTATCGATTACATATACATTCATTTTACAAAAACGATAAATATCTAAAGAAAAAAAATATACCGAAAATCGACAAAAAATCATATAACAATTTACACAATAATAACAGTTACGTATCCTATTTCTTTGAAAGTGTAATATACAATACATCCCGTGTAGCACTTTATTTTAATACATACATTCAACAATTAATATTTAACAAAACCTTTCAAAATTTGATTTTGTAAAATGTAATCTCTTGAATAATATTTTAAAACTTTAACTAGCTTCTTAGTTTTTGTTTTAAAATCACGTGAGAGAAAAGTAGAGATATAATTTAATTTAATGTTTATATAGGAAAGTACTAAATAAGTTGGTTTATTTAGACCATTTGTATGTATAATATATTTTATTTATTTATTTTTAGTTGCGAAGTCCTTACTACCTTCAAATAGTACCAGTTTTTATTTTTTTTTCTTTAGAGTTTTGCTTTTTATTCGCTTGCTTGAATTATCTTCGTTGTTTATATGTTTTTTTTTATTTTTGTACATTTATACAAAATATTGACAAAATACTTATCTATCTATAGCTAATAAAACATTCAAGCGTAAACGTAGGTAAGTACACGAATAGTCTAAAAATATTATTCAGCGTCTACTCGCAAACAAAACCATTTATAAAGTACTAGCTTTCAGCCCCTTTAATATCCTCTTTTACCTCTTTAAGAGATAAAACTCACAGCATCCTTACATGCACGTTTATTTAATTGAATTAAAGAACGTGACTAATAAATTTGAAGAGATTGATTAAACATATTTTATTTTTTCTACAAACTTTACCACTTTTTTCATTCTTTGAAGAGATAACATTTGAAAACCTTAAACTCGTATTCATTTAATTGTATTAAAAATTATAAATACTAAGTTTTAAATAATTTCTACAATATTCTACAATAAACAATCTATTTTTTATACAAACATCAATGCTTTTTTTACCCTTTAAGGAATGAAATTTAAAAAATCCCCAAATATATGATTCTTAAATTGTGTTGAAGAACATAAGTGCCGAATTTCAAATTATTTTGACCATAAACGTTTGATTTTTCATATAAATTGTAAACACACTTTTACTCCTTTAATGGATGAAACTTCGAACATTACATGCATGTTTCTTCAATTTCGATTGAAGAGCATAAGTACTAAAAAAATCCGAAAATTCGTACTTCTTAATTGTATTAAAAATCAGAAATACTAAATTAAAATAATTTAGATTTTATAGTAATGCAATAAATAAACACTTCATTTTTGATACAAACTTTAAAGCCTCTTTTTACCTCTCTATGGGCTAGAATTCAAAAAAATATTAAATTTGTATTTAATTTTTTTCAGATAAAGGATACGGCATATCATTCATTATAACTCAAAAATGACAGAGTTTCATACAAACTTTCACCCCCTATTTTACCATCTTAGAGGATGAATTTAAAAAAACCCTTTCTTATTCCTTGTCTATATCATAAGAACAACATCTGTAAAAAAACAGCCTTCTCGGACCAAGCTCATTATCTACTATAAAAAAACATCCAAGCGTAAACGAAATGTTCAATTTCCAAACGGCACAACCTTACTATTGTGCCAAACGTTCTATCTGTACTATTACTCTTTGACTCGAATATGGAGAGCGGAGCATGCTAACATGCGACACAGCCTCCCCGTATGAACGCTACCGGGAGACTGACTTACGACGCAAGCGCTGTCCGCGAATTAAATAATAAGGTTTTTATTGATTTAATAGCACACTATAATGATTTTGTAAAATTTTGAACTTAAATTTTATAAAGCAATAAATTGTCTGTAATAAAAAGAAAAAATCATCAAAATCGTTACAGTAGTTTGGAAGTTATAAGCAAATTTTTGCGTAAAAATAAGAAAGATATTCGATTTTTTTTCGTCAAAAATAACAATAAAATTTGTAAAAACGAACTTAAAATTTAAACTTAATTATATTATACGTATAATGCATATTTTTTTTTAATTATTGGACCAACCGGTTAGCAGTAGTAGGCTTTCAAAGAGGTGTCTATTTCGTAGTTTGGCATTACCTATCGCCTTAATATTTTTAAAATAACTCTTAGGCTTATACACCGATTCACTTAAAAAATCTAATCAACTTTTCTCTTTATAAATAGCGTCAAATACCGTCAATTGGATCAAAATCGGTTTATCGGGATTTATTATAACGAAAATTTTTGAAAACAAATTTTGTTATTACTTCGACATATTTTAGCCTATAGACTATGTAGCTCAAAAACATTTAAGACCTGAAAAATTTCGTTGAATGCCATTTGAAGGATGAAAATCGATCATCGTTTTCAAAATATGCAGCTTTTTAAAAATGAAATTGCTGTCATTTATAATAAAAGTCAGAATTTTGAACCTTGAAAAAAAAATGCTTAGGTATGATTTTTGTTCCTTTGAGCCTAAAATACCTCAATTTAGCGAGAAGTTTCAAGGATAGCCTGCAGGGTCAACTGACGTATCTATTTTTTTACCTTTTCTTCGACATTTTTTAACCTACCGATTTTGGAGCTAATAAAACCATTTAAAGGTAAAAATTACGTTGAATGCAATTAGAAAGATCTAAATCATCATGTTTTAAAATATATGCATCTTCATCTATATCAAACAAAATGACTTTTAACTTCCCACTAGGTATGGAACATTTTCTGACTATTTTCGCGATGACGTCAGTATGTCTGTATGTATGTGTGTGTGTGTGTGTGTGTGTGTGAGAGAGAGAGTGTGTGTGTGGTTGTATGTATGTGCGTATGTAAACATTTCATAACTTTTGAACGGCTTGACCGATCGAAACGCGGTTAACGGCATTTAATTAGATTCTGCTCAACTTAGACTTCCCAACAATTTTCACTAATTCGGACTAGAATATTTTGAGAAATTTAAAAAAAATCGCAAAAGAAATTGACGAAACCTATTTTTAATATAACTTCAAGATTAATGTATCGATTGACTATAACATTTTATCAGCTCGTTTTTTTTAAAACTGCGTCTAATTCATAAATTGTGTCATGAACGGTTAATCCGTTCGGAAGTTATCGTTGACGAAAAAATTTGGAAAAGTGGTTTTTCGACATAAATTCGAAATTTTTTCAAATACAGTTTCAAAAATCAAAATTAAATCAAGTTTTCAAAAGTTACGGCTTTTCAAATATTAATATTTTGTTGTTTACAGCAAACTTAGCATTTTTAAAATGACTTTCAGACTAATATACCGATTGACTTAAAAGTTTAATCAGCTTTTCTTTCTATAAATTGTGTCAAATAAGCATATTGCATCAAAATTGGTCGATTTATCTGGGATTTAGTAATATCGAAAATTCAAAAAAAAAAATTTTTTTTTGATATTGCTTCGACATTTCTGAGTCTGTAGATTACGTAGCTATGAAAACATTTTCGAGGTCAAAAATTGCGTTGAATGCCATTCGAAAGACCAAAATCAATCATCGTTTTTAAAATATAGAGCATTTTAAAAATTTTGAAATTACTGTCATTTACGACTTCTATGTACTAACGAATATTTGTAACAAATTTAAGATTTTTGAACTCTGAAAAAAATCTGTGATATGCTAAGATATAGATAAAGATCTAGCGGGAAGTTTCAGGGATGACCTGCCGGGTCAACCGTTTTACATATTTTTTGAACTCTTCGAACTCAAAAATCTATGCTGAAGTTTTTTCATTTTTGTTTTTATGTTTTTTTTGTTTAGCGGGATGTTTCAGGGATGGCCTGCTGGGTCAACTATTTTACGGTTTTTTTTTCGAAAGTATAGTATAGCCTATGTTACTCGGAAATGATTTTAATATTTTTCTAATGGTAAAAGATTTTTTCAAATCGGTTAAGTAGTTTTTGAGTTTAGATGATAAAATATATAAAAATATAGAATACAAATCTTTCCTCTTTATAACATTAGCGTAGATTTCAAGCAAAATAGTGCAAGAAGATACTTTTTTCTAGTGCCGAATGTTCGGCATTTAAACCGAATTTCGGCCGAATGTCGAAGTTCGGTTCAAGCTGCCGAAATTCGGTTAAACCGAATGTAAAACGAATTTCGGCCCATCCCTAGTAATTATACATAATACTTTGGTAAAAAATAGATATTAACAACGTATCATAGAAAATGTTTTAAAATCAAGGTATTGTACCAATATTAAGAAGGGAATCCTTTAAAAACAACAAAGAAAAATATTGAAACGCAGGAATTGAACTTGCGACCCTCTCCCTAAAGCCAGAAAGCTCTACCACTGAGCTAGTGTCAAGAGGCTCGACGTGGCGAAATTCTTCTTTGCTATATGATCGATTCCGTCGATTCGTCGATCATATAGCAAAGAAAAATTTCGCTACGTCGCACCTGTCGACTCTACCTCAGTGGTAGAGCGTAACGGCTTTAGGGAGAGGGTCGCAGGTTCAGTCCCTGCGTGTTGATATTTTTATTTGTTGCTTTGAGAGTTTTTCAAGTTTTCCTAAGCACGGGATGAGTTATATAACACAAAAATAAATGAAAAAAATTCTGGTATAGTTATAATAGCAAACAGTTTTTATACTTGTTACCTATGTGATATGTCAAATAGCTGGGTTTTATTCTGGATATTATATTGACCAAAACAATAAGATCGAACATTCATCAATGTATTATTTTCTGAGTGGTAAAGAGTGAGGATATGCCTGAAGATTGCGTTATGCTTCTATTTTTTTTTATTTTTACGCCACGCAATGTAATTCGTACATTGCTAGGACTCGTCGCGCCGTCGTATCGGCACTCTCGAACTAGCCGTATATTGCCGTGGGACGTAATTTCCTTAATTAAAAAAAAACACCCTAGAGTATACTCACTCTACAGAATAAATCAAATCTACACTCTAGAGAATAAATCAAATTATACAAAAGTAAGTTTAAAAAATCGTCAAAAATTTCCAACACAAATTTCCAACGGTTTTCATTTGTTTTTTTTCGAAATGACTATGACAGTTGACTATATGGGTTCTTAATGTGTCACCGGATTTTTTGGGCGAGCAGAGTGCTTAGCGAGTGAGTAAATTAAAATTGGTGCTATAAACGCCCGCGCTAAGACCTGTCTCCTGTAAGACCGTATCTCTCCTTAGTGCGACGTTCAGACTAAATGTGGTGGTGGAAGTCGTGGCATTACGCTCCGCGTTATGCGCGAGGCGATAAAGAAGTCTTCGTCGTCGAGACCGGCGACAAGTGTCGTGTGTGTATTTGTTTGTACATATATCTGGATTGTCGATGGTAATGAGATCATCGGGATAGGAAAGTATGTGACGAGATCGCGGTCCAAATGTATGGTTTCGATTTTCGGTAGATCATCCTTTACATGCTGTATAATTAGTAAACAGTTACTGAACAAAATCTAAAGTAAAACTCTTAATAGCTATAATTATCCATACTAATATTATAAATGCGAAAGTAACTCTGTCTGTCTGTCTGTCTGTTACGCTTTCACGGCCAAACCACTGAACCGATTTGGATAAAATTTGGTACAAATATAGCTTGAGACCCAAGAAAGGACATAGGATAGTTCTTATCCCGGAAATCCCATGGGAGCGGGAACTATGCAGGTTTTTATTTTGGATTTTTTTCCACGCGAACGAATCGCGGGCACTGCTAGTAGATAATAAGGGGAGCTCTTGAGGTAATACATTATTTTGAAATGCTACGATGTTTCAGCAGGAAGTCTTAACATAAGCAAATCTTAAGACTCTTGGGCATAAAAGTCATGCCTCTATAACTTGATACTTGAAAATTGCAATATGCGATTAGGTAACTCCTCTTCAAATTTAATATGTGAATTAGATATGAAAGTATTGCGACAAACATTATCGACAAAGGACAAACTCGATTAACCTTAAGAGTAAGCGATAAAAATTATTTCTGTATATAAATACAAGTAGATATTGCACGACTTATAATGTGAACTCCGCTCCACTTACAATAAGACTAATTTATTCATAGATTTATCTTATTAATTTACTAGCTGTTGCCCGCAACTTCGTCCGCGCGGACTTCGTTTACTCCGCACAGCTCCTCCCTCGTAGGTGACAACGTGATAATATGTAGCCTATAATATGTTGACTCGACCTGTAAGTAATATTCGTGCAAAATTTGAAGTAAATCCATGCAGTACTTTTCGAGTTTACCCCGGACATACATACAGACAAACAGGCAAAAATTCTAAAAACTATATTTTTGGCTTCGATATCGATTGTAGATCACGCCCCAAGTATTCTTTTAAAAAAATATTCAATGTACAGTTTTGACTTTCCTACAATTTTATTATATGTATAGATTACGGCACATGAGTAGGTGAAGCTAAAACTTTGTTCCTCTTTTTTAAAGAAAGTATGCAAGCAGTGGAGTATAAAATTAGCATAGTTAAAATTTACATTGTAGAAGACTGCAAAAACCTAATATATTTGATTAATATTCATTAGAGTACACTAATAATTAGTAAAAATAGATATTACACACAATACATTCATGCCACATACATCACATAGTACATATGTACATGTACACTATTACGTTTAAGGTTAAATACTGTTTTGAAACGTAAGAGATTTTATTGTTTATTCTATAGTCGAGTTTCGACAAGAGGGCAATCGCTAGTTAAGTAGGCTACTTATGCAAAACGTCCAAAGGATTCACAAAAACTTTTACTCCT
Source organism: Apodemia mormo (assembly GCA_036924255.1). NCBI lineage: Eukaryota > Metazoa > Arthropoda > Insecta > Lepidoptera > Riodinidae > Apodemia > Apodemia mormo. The sequence continues at coordinate 41,213,444 of JAUPFN010000001.1, read as the reverse complement.
GTGACGAGGTGCCAATTTTGGCGCCGTTTGAAATTATAAAAAGTTTAGAAGCATTTTCCTAGGGTTCCGTATCTAAAAAGTAATAAGCGGAATCTTATTAATATTTTCCATCTATCTGTCAGTGCGTTTGTTATAATCTCTATCTTTTAAACGAGAGTAGATACGCTTAACTTAATTGTTAACATTTATACCACATATTCGTGGTTACGGCTATGAAAAAATTAATGTCTATGTAACTCAGCGCGACAAAAATATATAACCTCTACACTTATATCGCATATTTTGCGATTTTAAAATGGAATCAAAACATATAGGGTAGCCTAGAATTATGAAATTTGGTGAAAAGCAATGTCTTGCACCACATTTAGAGGAAAAAAATAAATAAATAGATAGATAAATAAATAAAAAATCCGAAAACGGTAAATTTTTAGTTACGTCAAGAAAAAACGCGATCAAGAGATATGAATGACCGTTTACGTCGCATTTTTTTATTTTACAAAGGAATTTAAACTTATAGAATACGTCCCGTTGTTCTAGATTATTCTAGAATCATGAAATTTATGTGCAGTTAAAGTTACCTAAATTTTTTTATATCATAAGATAGCAAACAAACAGATGAATCTCCTGATGGAAAGAGTCAACCATCGCCTATAGACACTAAAACTGTTAATGGTGCGTTGCTACCTTGTGGCGAGGTCTAATGCCACAGCCACATTCATAAGTTTACTGGCTAACTTACCCTCCAAACCAGAACACAACAGTGACAAGCACTGACGCTATTGCGCAGGAATAGGTAAGGCGGTGATACCAGACCCGGGCGAGACAATGCAAAACTCTACCACCTAGTAGTCACGATAGTAGTGACTCGTATAGCCAATCGGTCGCCTTTTACGACCTGCCTGGCAGAATGGCAGTTAGTCTATTGCCTCTCAACTCTCAACAAGGAGAGAAAGAAGAAGAAGTTGGTACGGAATCCTCGGTATGCGAGTTCAACTTGCACTTAACCGTTTTTTTGATTAAGGGATTTGTATGTGAAATATTTAGGAATGAATATAGTGTTAAAAATATATTAAAATATAAATATATAGGTAGGGGCTCTTAATAAGGAGTGAAATATTTTTTCCCTTTTGTTGTAAGGGAAAATTGCCATCTGTAATCGGTCCTTTATAATTTAATTAAGTAATAATAATCGGATCATTAAATGCAAATGAACTACTAAAGCAAAGAAATTATTAAATAAAGCATAAGTTTTAAGACGATATTAAAATCTGCCACAGAAAATTATGCTAAATTTGAATAATGGAAACATATGGTTTCGTAATTGTCTTGTCGCCGTTATTGCAATTTAAGTTATAGATATTTTTTATAATCTTATATATAAAATTCTCTCGTTCCAATGTTAGTTACCATACTTCTCCGAAATAGCTTTATCGATTTGCATGAAATTTTATATGCATATTCAGTAGGTCTGAGAATCGGCTATTATTAATTTTTCATACCCCTAAATGATAAGGATTTTCAACCCACTCTTGTTAACATTTTTTATGAATTTTTTGGACATTTTTTTTTATTTTATTTTTCTATAATGTGGACTTAAAAAATACATTCACTCCTAAATTTTCACTCTTCTATCACGAAACCCAATTTTTTTAATGCAAAACAACGTTTGCCGAGTCAGCTGGTATAATATAACATCTATCAATTATTCTGAATCTAAAATATTTGTCCTGGAGTATTGAAATGTCAACGATACAATTTTAAAATCATTCTGTTTCCAGATATGGTGGGGTTTTCTTTTTTGCGAAACCACTTGGTTTATTGAATTTTTCTTGGTTTATTGAATTATTCTAATTTTATAATTAAAAAAATGAAATTATACAATAAATGATTACTAAATTTTTGATGATTTGAGATTGAATACTAAAAAATGATTCTCACGATTTTTATAAGCGTAGCCAGTAAATTAATGACTAAGTTTTTAATTGCAAGCCATATGATAACAACACCTAGTGAACATTGCAGCGGATGTCTATTATCGTCAGATATGTCTGTTTGTGTCCAGTTTGCTAATATTTTATTAACAATAAAAACATAAATAAATTGATCCATTCCAATTTGTTAATATTTTTGCCATGTTTCATTAAAAAAGGCGATATTTTTCCATATGTTTACTAGAAAATTAATGACTAAGTTTATTATATGTCATTTCTTTTATTTATTATAACCAGTAAAATACTGTAAGCATCTGCACAAAATTTGTACCGTATGTACACAAAAGAACATTGTAGTGAAACATTTTCTCGAACATTTTGCAGAATTAAAGGTTGAATATCGTCACGGCGGTACTAAAATGCTAATTCAAGTGAAAAACTTTGTTGAAATGTTGTATAAGCGTAGGGATCTGGTTATTGAACTGTTATATTTTACACGATGTTGTAAAAAGTAAGGTTACCATTTTTGCATCGTTTATGTAATATTTTTTATATCATGGTATAGCAAACAAGGATATGGCTTTCCTGAGGGTACTAGAAGAAATCATTGTTTATAGACACTAAAGATGCCTAATGGCACGTTGTTTACTAAGTGGCGAGACGACAATATAATACATAATAAATCTACTGGCAATCTTACACTCCGGATTATATATATGCATTTAAAATCAACATTACAAATATTACATGACCATTTGTAAAAATGATTACCCTGGTTATTCCCAGTGTCATTTTAGGACCCTTTGAGGTATGTCCTTAGCGATAGTAAGTGACTGGTTCAACTTCCGGTTGCCTTCTTCATAAAGCGGAAGTTGTCCATAAGGGAATTATTCTTTTATTTACACTTTGAATTGGCCATTCACTTAAATGATATCTAATATATTCAAAGTTTTGTTTGTTGTAATGCAAAATATATCTAATAGATGGTAAATCTATCAAAATTAAAGTAATAAAATTTTACCGCCATTTTATCGACCATTTAATCCTTGCTTACGTTAAATACAATTTTTGCTACTCTTCTTTAATAAAATACACAATCTCGCTAGTCTTTCTACTGGTAGTGCATAAAATTTAAAAAAAGCCGAACGTGTCACTATCATTAGATGAACAGATGGTAGATTTTTATAACTTCTTACGCGGTTTCTTGGAATAATATTTATAGATTAGACTGAGTTTTCCTGACAATGAAAGAGCTTTTCTAGTTGGAGCCTTTGTTTAGTATGGCGTTTGTCGATAATATGCCAGAACAGGCTAAAGAAGCAAAATCAGCGCTAGAAAAGTGGTCGTATTGTTAGCGACCCTGACTACGCAAACAATGGGGTTCCGTAGGTTTGGGAGTTTTTGTAAATATACTAATTAATAACAATAATAATAATTTTGTGTGCATTCCTTGGTATAATAATCCTTAGTATTGTTCACTAATAACCATATCACAGGCAGACACTTTGCTTACTTTGGGGTTAGATTAATTCATGAAATTTATCCGACACATATCTATTACAATTATTAGTAGGTTATTCTTTAATATTAAAACTAGTATTTCCGAAAGTAGCAAAATAAATGCAGAAATCAATGATTTACTGTCGGCTATAATCAGCCAAAATCGTTTTAAAATACCTGTAATAGTTGATGATCATATATGAAAAGAAATTAAATATAGTTTCTTTGCAAGAATATGGGTATTACACATTGATATAATCAATGGTGTTACAAGTTATCAACATTAATGTTTATTTACAAACATATTATACAACTAGCAGTCACTCGCGACTTCGTCCGCGTGATCAAAAGACATTACTTCCGTTTTCTCAGTCGGGTAAAATAGTAGCTTATGTCACTCCGGGATAACATGTATTCTACAACTAGCAGTCACTCGCGACTTCGTCCGCGTGATCAAAAGACGTTACTTCCGTTTTCTCACTCGGGTAAAATAGTAGCTTATGTCACTCCAGGATAACAGTGCTTTCTAAAAGTGAAAGGATTTTGAAAATCAGTCAAGTAGTTTTTGAGTTAAATCGAAACAAACAAACAATCACATCTTTCCTCTTTATTAGTATAGAAGACGAACATATTCTATGGTGTATACATACAGTATAGGAAGATAAAAAATACACTCAACATCATGGACAAGATGCCGAGCGTCATGATGTCATATTTGATTGGGAGTGTTTGAGTCAACAAGTATAGTCATTTCATGATCAGAATATAAATATTAACACAAGAAATGAAAGAAAAGAGAAAAGAGAAGAATATAAATATTAACAAAAGATTCCCAATAATTGCATGTGATCTCTGGAGATCACATGCAATTGTTGGCTGCATTAATTATATGGCTATAAATGAAGCCGACATTAAACAGTGTTATTAATTTCAAACCCTGCCAATACGAGTAAACGATATAAATTAAATATTTAAAATCAGCTCAACAAAAACTTGGTAACGGCTTTATAAATTAATTATCATTAAAACAGAACTGTCTCTGCGTCCAAATTGATGGGGGTGTAAATAATGATTACGGGTGAAATTGAATGCTGCCACTTCAGGGCGCGTCACACGAAACTGGCTCTAACTAGATTATACGTTCAACTACCCGCAAAATTACCACAGATAGGTGAGATTTAATTTTCATTTAACAGAAACCTTGCTATTTGCAAGCATACTTAAACATATAAATATCAAGATTATTGAGTAGGTAAATAATGTTTATCATGATAATATCAGTTGTTGAGTAGGTAAATAATATGTTTGGCTAATAATTTATAAACTTATAATATATTTAATTAAACATGTTAACATAGCCTTATCTTGACTTTTACAAATATTTTGTACTAGCTGTTGCCTGCTACTTCGTCCGTACTTCGTCCGGACTTCGCCCCCCACCCCCCGTAGGTGATAGCGTGATAATATGTAGCCTATATTTTGACCCGACCTGTTAGTAATATTCGTGCAAAATTTGAAGTAAATCCATGCAGTACCTTTTGAGTTTACCCCGGACATACATTGACTTTCCTACGATTTTATTACATGTATAGATTATATCTGTAGGAAATCAAGCAAATAAGCTACTCGATGGAAACCTTTCACCATTGCTCATGGACATTGTCTCAAAAGAGTTAGTTACCAGTATTTTACAAGGTTTAAAGGAATTCATTGACTTTTCTCTTAAAAATTCACCACATCAAAGGTAGTTTTTGTTTCTTCAAGCTGTTCTAGAGATCGATTGTTTGTGTAAAGAAGGTACGAATAAATTAAAGAGTGCAAAATAAATTACAAAATGGTGTGACTTGAATCTTACTATGACATGAAGAGCGATTCCGGAGCGTGGGTGCTGACATTAAATTAAAAAGTTATTTGGGATACTCCCTATTTTACAGACTGTAAAATACATACAGAGATTCAAGGTTTAGTTGTTGACTAATGAGTTCAAGACCACTGTTAAGAGCAGAGTTATTAACGAAGTTTCGCAATGCTTAAAATTGGCCTATGACAAATTAGATGCCCGTATATATTTTTTGTATCATCATTGATAATATATAAAAACCATTAAGGTGTATCAAAGAATCACGTACCGTGCCCATACGGCTTTGACACTTGGACAGGCAACTGACAGGGTAGCGAGGAAGGCGTTAATTGAGTATTAATTTAGATGTCGCTAACAGTTATTCGAATACGACGGGGAATCATTTTACCTTAAGGAATTATATTGTATAGAGCTCCTATGTATATATTGTGTTAACAAAGAAAAGAGATTTTGGTTTATTAAGAAATTAGTGTAATATTCTTTAGAAAAAAGTGTTGATTCTAAAAATTAATACGAAAAATGTTTTGTATTGATGTATATCTTAAGACAAGTAAGCATAACAGAGGACTGTCGTTTGTTGTTATTACAGACGCAATTGGAATCAATATGAATCAAATATTTAGTAAAAAGTCAGACCAATATTAACGCTGCCTCTAATGAAGAAATTAAAGCAATTTTATTGGCAATTTTTCGCAGTTTTAGTCTGTCCATTAAGTTACAAATAATAAGTGCAACCCAAACAAAATTAGCCGTAGCAAATGGAGCCCATTCAGTCAAGAAATCCAAGAAGATCCTAGTGGCACAAAGGTTCTATTTCGTCTAGCACACTTTCTACCATATCGACAGAATAAACATTAAAAATAAATGTTGTAGATAGGGAATAATATATCAATGAATATACAGTTGTTTACAGTATGATAAAATGTGGTTTGGTGTTATACTAATTACGTTTTCTGTATTATATATTATTTTTGACCTTTCATTCAGTAAAAGTTCAGTGTAATTCGGTTGCTGGTTTTACCAGATTAATCTGAAGAAGTTTCAATTTTTCAATATAAGGTAATTGACATCTAATTTCAATATAAGGTAATTGACATCTCACCACACGGTTAGCAACGTAGCATGAACATGTTTGGTGTCTATAGGCGATGCTTTCTCTTTCGATCAGGAAGGTCATCGGCTTGTTTACTATAATTCAATTAACTTTTTAGGGCTCTTGAATGAGAACTTGTTTATTAACAAATAAAAAAAAAGACAGAAAAAATCAATATAGATACATCAATCATAGATACTTATTTGCAGAATGATAAAATATGGTAAAATATGGTATGGTGTTACAGTAATTACATTTTTAGTACAAGTTTCAAATGAATGGGTTAGTGTTCAAGGAGTTAACATTTATCACAGTCGTGATTCCACTGCAAATTTGTAGCGTGTAAAAATGTATGCAGTAAACAGTAAATTTATGCATGTCATTACATCCATATCATGTGAATAGTAGCACTAACATCTTCAGTGTATGTGCGAAAGCAATCATTATCGTTTTTCATCAAGAGAATAATCTTTTTTTAATTTGATAAAGTGATTTTTTTAATTTGTAGATCCGTATTGTTAAACTAGACTAGTGTTTTAAGAAGGTTCAAAAATATCACCAAGGGTCTATTCCGCGGATACAAACACAAACTAATTGACACAATTACGGCCCTTTTTACGACTTTCGGTCTTAGCGGCGCGCGGCGCTGCAAGCGGGGCGGGGAAGCGTTGGCACGCCACCTAATCTCAGTAGCGATTAGCGCCAGCGGCTAATGTGGACGTATTCAGAACGTGCCAATAGTATGGCGTTATCTAAAATATCTCTTCTTTGTTTTAAAATCAGCATATTTTTAAAGAAGATATTCTTAATACGGGAAGAAGTACATGAATTGAATAGGAATCGATATTCAAATGGTGAAATCCATTTATTTTGGGGATGTTTTGACATCTACATTGATGATAGATTACCTAATAACTTCTGTGATAAAAACCTCCGTGTTCATATTCGTTACAAAAATCGTCTAAAATATTTTATTTTTTATTTCGCTGCTGAATACGTCACTCACACACCGCTATCCGTGCCGCTCTGTCTCGTGGTGTCGCACTCATTGGCTTGTACGTTTGTTCCCATCGCTCCTCACACCTTGCACCGCTGCAGCCATTCGCTCGGACAAATCCCGAGCGATTTCGCTATGAGCGGCATCTCGTGGCGTGCTACACACATTTGTATGATTTTGATTTTACCGCCCGCCGCTCCGCGCTAAGCTGCCGCTCACAGCGGCAAGGTCGTGAACAGGCTGTTAAAGAGTCACTCTTTAATTGTGTCAATTAGTCTGTGTTTATAAAAAAGAAAAGTTGCAGAAATCTCGTTATAACAAAGAACTATGACAAATGGAGATATTCCGATAGAAAAGTGGGTAAAAAATAAGGGAATTTCCTAATCGTAACTAAAGAAAAAATACTATATTATTTTTATGCTTTCCACTGAAAAGATCTGATCTGATCTGATTTATACAATTCTGTGCTATTCTTTATGATAAAAAAGACAATTCGAGTAAGACTTGAGGGCTTCCATTTCGTTCTTAAAAAATATTATCGGAGCAGCAAAATTAAATGGTAACTTTTTATGTCGGCCAAACTGATGAAACTGAATCGGAAATGAAAAATAATGTTTCACTAACAAACAAATTATAAAGGCGATTTCAAGGCCAAGAAGCTGATTTTATCAGATAATCTTCATTGACAAGAAAAACCTTTCTGATTTAAGCGACCAGAGTAATAAAAATATCTACTTTGATGGCGCCATTAATAAGTTTTTATAAATATTACATTTCAAATAATTGTTGGGAACATAGAATAATAACGCACCTGCAAGATTGGGAATAGAAATAGGCTTTGTTCAACCGCCTTCTCAATTAGGGGCCCTATTAGGCTGTATTTAACTTTTATTTATAAAATTTTATAAGCTTTATTTAACTTGTACTGTTGGTTAAGGTGAATCAAATCTTGCAAGTTGAATTTGACCCACTTTCCAACGTTCTGTTGAACTGAAATTTGAAATACATCTTAGTTCTAATGACAATGAAATTATATACTTTCTTTCAATTATTTAATTATTATCCAAATCCTATCCTGTTATTTATCCAAACTGATCGCTGCAACAAAATGGCAGATTACATATTTTAGAATAACCATCAATATAGGTATCAAATAAAAGGGTTTAACGTGTAAAATACAGTAAATTGAAAAAAAAAACATAGTCAAAAAGCTGGTTTTTAAAACTTTTTTATTAAAATTTATTTTTATGTTACTTATCTCAGAACTTTGACATTTGTAAACGAAGTTTGAAAAAAATATTTCTTAAGTATACTTTTCGTTTATTGCCATTTTTTTGCATTCGTTTATTGCCAGAATTTGGCAAAGATCTGATGCAGGATTCCAGTAGTCAGTTCCAGAAGTCAGTTGTTACTGTTTAATTGTGTTTAAATTATGTTTTACTCATTATTATTAGAATATTATTGGTTTTACTGCTTTACGTAAAACTTTTCTATTTGTGGGTGGGTTTTACTTAGGAGAGGTGTTTATTTAAATAAAAAACAAAATTCAAATAATAGTTGTATTTGTTAACGCAGTCGTAGTGATGTACTCTGATATCATGGCGGTAGTCGTTAGAGCGTGCGATTGTTGCGGTGCACTAAACTGCAACATAACTAACTCGTACGTCACTATCGTTCCTGCTACCTGAAATTGTAAAAACAATATATTTTAATATACTCCTCGTATAACTTGCATAACCTACGTAAGTTCTAGTCCTGCAAGGAAATTAAGATAAAATATAATCTTTAGCACTCAGGAATAATGCCACTTTGGTAAGGCGAAAGAATTTACAAGTTCCAGAGATTGCTTCCTATATCTAACTCGCGAAATTTTTCCCCCGTGTTGGTTCCGGGCTCCTTTGAAGAATATACCAACTGCCGTTTTACCAGGCATGTCGTTAAAGGCGACCGATTGGCTATGCAAGTCACTAACATCGTGGTTACTAGGTGGTAGAGTTCTGCCTTATCGCGCCCGGGTCTAGTACCACCGCCTTACCTATTCCTGCCGCAATAGCGTCAGTGCTTGTCACTGTCGTGTTCCGGTTTGGAGGGTAAGGTAGCCGGTAAACTTATGCATGTGGCATTAGACCTCGCCACTAGGTAGTAACACACCATTAACACATTTGGTGTCTATAGGCGACGGTTGACTCTTTCCATCAGGAGACCCATCTGCTTGTTTGCTATCTTATGATATAAAAAAAAAATTACAAACTTTACTTTCCCCGTGTTAGTTCCGGGCTCCTTTGAAAAATAGGCCAACTGTCGTTCTGACAGGAAAGTTATAATATGCGGTATATATTATTATAATGGCGGTAGGAATAAATATCTTAGGTGATTGTAGCATCCGTACGAGATGTTGCGGAATTCTACATTACATTCATCTAGTAGTCGCTATAGCAGTAAATCGTACAACCAATCATTTGCCTTTTACAGACTGTTTTGCAGAATGGTAGATTCTTCGAATGAGTCCAACCGGTTCAGCAGGCCTACTCTTCAAAACAATATAAATCTTAGACCAATATTGATAAAAACAATAAGTTTCGAATATGGTCAAAAACGGTACTCTTGAAACCAATATTGCCCACATTGATTTAGTATAGTAACGACCTAATTATTGGAAATAGATGTCATCGTTAAACGTCAAGCTAGTGATGCAATACGTTACAAGTGGAAATTTTAAGTACCGTTTTAAACAAAATAACGAATAAAAGCAATAATGAGTAGTTCCAAAAAATTTTGAAATCCGTGTGGCGCTGTCGTCGAATCCAATAATTAAATATAGTTGTCCAGAGTACGAAATACTTCAAAATTCATTAAATATTCATTTAGAATTGAAATCGGTTTTCAAGAGTAGCCCTACTGATCCGGATCAATACGGGATAACTATTCTGTCTACCTCGTGAGGAAATTCACGTTAGCATATTCTTAATTTTTTAAAACTAAAAGGTGTAAGATTGTAAGGTCGCTAACTATCATCGTCGCCGTGATCGACGCTATCGTTCGTAAACTTGAGAGCATACAAAGTTAAAAAAATTAGTCTTACCGTTAAAAGCAGTCCACGCGTGACGCTGAAGAACTGTAGACCACTCAGAGCAACCTTTTCACCATTAACTTGGTCTAAAAATCTCTGTACCTGTAACTCGTATAAATAAATTAATTAATTGGTTATAACAAGCACTGTCAACAAGACATTCAATTTTTCATTCATGTCAACAAGACATTCAATTCAATCAGGTATGGCAGACATTACAAAGCAAGATAAAAGTTGTCTCAATTACGTGTTACAAATACTCTCTTAGAATTAAGTAAACACATCTCTATTATATATAATACAATAAGATAATAATAGAAATTAAAAATGAAATAAAAAAATACGTATAAAATATATCGAATCATCTATGATTGAATCCTAGTAATGTTGAAATAAAAACGGTGAGAAAATAATATGACTTCATATTACAAAAAATAATTATTACTCTACTCTACCACTTAGTAACCACGATGAGTGACTCGCATAGCCAATCGATCGCTTTTTACGAAATGCCTGGAAGAACGGCTGTTGATCTAGGAGTACTTATTTCAGGAAGTGATGTATCTAAACAAATATTTTAAACTGACTCGCGCGGCTTCGCCTGAGATTAGAGTAACTTGTCATCAATATAATCTTTCATACAAACTTCCAAATCTTATATTAGCCTATCTATGTTAATCCACGGGTCTTCAATTATCTCCGTGCTAAATTTAATCAAAATCAGTTGAGCGGTGTAGCTGTAAAAGCGACAAACAGACGGACAGACTTTCGCATTTGTAATATTGGTATAGAAAATAAAAATTCTTAGGTCTTTAAATAAATGTTCAATAGTTCAATGTTCAATAATTTAATTACCGGCGGGGGCGTTTCTGAACGGATACGACTTAGGGACCTTCAAGAAAAGAGCATACTCCTTCTTAAAATGCCGGCAACGTAGCTGCAAGACCTTTGATGATGCTGTCCATGGGCGATGGTAATCACTTACCATCAGGTGAGTCTCTTGCTCCTTTGGCCCCTTTTCTTTATAAAAAAATAGATTAATGTTTGTAGTATAGAAGTCTAAAATATAATTTTATTTTTCATCGACATAAAATTTATGAAGACTATGAAATTCTTACACTAACATACATATATACACACTGTAATTCCATTTGTTGAACAAACAAAACTGCAGCTGCATCTAACGTAGACTTTGTTTCCCTTGTTTTCATTGCACTAAAAGATTTTCCTAACACACAATAGAAACAGAATGTCAGTGTTGTGCTATTGTTTTAACTATAGTATAATAGTTACTTTGGATACCCACTTTAAATATTTAATAATGCAAACCACACGCAGCAGAGAAAAAAATTGCTTATAAAAAATCAGAGTGCTAAAAAAATTGAAAAACAAAATACAAGTCGCAAAATCTAGAATCAATATCATTTTTTTATATCATAAGATGTCATAATTGATTGATCGCCTCTGTGGTCTAGTGGTCTAGTGGTAGTAGTGGTTGGCGTTGACCACATGAGGTCCCGCGTTCGATTCCCGGGTCGGGCACATAAAAAAAGTGTTTTTTCAGTTTTCTGATAAACACAAAGTTGCCCGGGATTGGAAAGTGCCCGGTTGGCTATAGGCTTGCCACCCATCACATTTGTGGGACCAAGTATCTTCGGCTAATCGTGGGTGTACTTGTTGTACCTCTGTCTACCACTTCGGGGATACGGGCGTGAAGATACTTTCTTTTTTTTAGATATCGTAATATAATATGCAGATGGGTCTTCTGATAGAAAGAGTCAACCATCGCCTATAGATACCAAAGGTGTTAATGGCGTTAATCTTGTGGCGATCTAATGCCACATGCATAAGTGACAAGCACTGACGCCCATGTTTTAGGGTTCCGTACCTAAAAGGTAAAAACGGGACCCTATTACTAAGCCTCCGCTGTTTGTTCATCTATCTGTCTGTCATCATCTATCTATCTGTCTGTCTCATAGCATAAAAAAAAGCTGAAATTTTCACAAATTATGTATTTCCATTGCCGCAATAACAATAAATACTAAAAATTAAAAAAAAATAGAATATTAAGGGTTCCTGTACAATAAACGTGTTTTTTTCGTATTTTTTATAAATGATGGTATGGAACCCTTCGTGCGCGAGTCCGACTCACACTTAGCCGATTTTATTGTTATGTGATGTCGTTTTTCATGAAATTAATGCTAATGCGGTATATAGTGACCGCCAAAAGGCAACTTTAGGTATAAATTTTATTAGCCCACAGATTAAGTGCATAAAATTAACCATTTGTATTTTTTTAAAGAATGGTATGTACTCAGTGACGCTTACGTTAATAAGACGAATTTAATATCGTATTATAAGACAGCTTTTGCCCTCGACTTCATTTGTGTAACTTAAAAATATAACTTCCTTGTCTTAATTAGGTAAAAAAATAGCCTATGTTACCTCAGAATAATGTAGCCCTCCATAGATGAAAAAAAATCGGATGAGTGATTTCTTAGTTTATTCATTACAAACAAACAATCAAATCAATTGTATGTGTAATATTAGTGTAGATTTTTTTATATTCTAACTTCATAAGATAGCAAATAAGCAGATGGTTCTCCGGATTATCCACCCTCGTCCACCACACTTTATACCACAACATCACCAAACACAAAAGCACACAATTGACGCACTCATCGCACGTTTCACTTCGCAACCGAAGCATCTTCAGTTGACACGGGCACTACTACACTCAACGAGAGCCGCGGTAGTACTCCTATAGTATAGTATAGTATGGTTTTAGCTCTCGTTGAGTGTAGTAGTGCTCGTGTCTCCTGAAGATGCTTCGGTTGCGAAATGAAACATGCGTTGAGTGCGTCAATCGTGTGCTTTTGTGTTTGGTGATGTTGTGGTATAAAGTGTGGTGGAAGAGGGTGGATAACTGTGCCGCTACGGTCTTCATTATTTTCAGACCTACGGTAAGTTTGTTTTATTTCTTACACCGCTTTTATATGCTTTCCTTTTCAGTAACATCGCAAAGGTACACTTAAAAGTTCGCGAAAAATTGCAAAATAACTAGTTTACTTCGTCTGAACGCCTGAATCTATAAAATGATGTTATTGGTGCGTTTCTATTAGTGGAATGATGTGGTATTGCCACTTACATAGGTTTGTCGGCTACCTTACTCTCCAAACTAAAACACGACAATGACAATAACTGACGCTTTTGCGGAAAGAATAGGTAAGGCGGGCCGGGCGAGTCGTTGCGGAACTCTACCACATAGTAGTCACAATAGTAGTGACACGTATAGCCAATTGGTCACCTTTTACGCCCTGCCTGGAAGAACAGCAGTTGGTCTATCCTTCGAAGGAGCTTGAACACGGGGAAAGATTTATTAAAATACGTATGTTAATATATCTTCACCTCAATGCAATAAACTGGGGATGGTACATCATACAATACTGTCGCCGGCACCGTGGAAGCCATGTTGACTTCTGAAGCGATAAGAGACACAGCCACTGACCGCGCCATCAAAAAAAACAGTGAAAATAAATAGTATATCGTAGCTTCGTATCCACCTAGAATGTTAGTCCTGTGAAAGTAATAACAAAACGATGAATGGATACTCTTTCCTAGGTATATACTCAAAGCTCTTTCCCTTCAAATATGTTAATCGAGTTATAATAAGTGTACAAATAAATAATCGACTTGCGGACTATTTTTATAGATTTTGGGCACGTACGCGAAAAACAATTGAAGGTAACTGCTATAATATGAGTTTATAAAAGTAAGAGTGAATTAATAAATATATTTACATAATTATAATGAAACTGTCCCCAGGCAGTACACCTTGCCTGGCTGGGAAGATCTTCCTTTCCCCTTACTTGTTCTTGTGTGACGTCATCGACCTCCACAGTAATGACGCCATACTGACAAGAAGCTGGCCCGCTGGTTCATCATCATATCCCCTTAGCGGTACGGACCAGCGGCGCCACAAAACTTAACCCGAGCGCGGATCCTGAGGTTATGGGCGAGATAGATATACTGCTGATATATCCAATCCCTAACAATTTTTTTACAGATAATTTATCATAGTCGGCATAGGGAAGATTTCCGATTTCGTTGACCATATTAGATCCGTTGACAGTGCAACGCTTACATCTCGGCTACTTTGATAATTATGCACACCTTTGAAACGAACTCACCAGACTACTTTGTTTGTTCGGTAACATTAACTCTCTCCATTAACAAAAAAAGTTTGGGAAAAACGACCTCGGAGTAGAATCATCCTACACCACGACAACGCCTCGTCGCACACCACCGGGCGAACAATCGACAATTTGGCGAAGTCATACGTAGAATTATTGGTTCACCCGCCATATAGCCCCAACCTCGCACCTTGCGATTTTTATTTGTTCCCGAGAATAAAAGAAAAACTTCGAGGAAAACGTTTTTTTGCACGCCGAGGAAGCAGTGGTTGCGTTTTTACAGGCTGTCAAAAAGACCCCTAAAAACAAGTGGATAAAGTGCTTTTGTCAGTGGTTCCGTCAGATGCAGCGATGTATTGATGTGAATGGACACTCGTGGAAAATATATAATAAAATTAATAACTTGCTGATTGGCTCAGTTTTTAATTTTTTCAGGAACTTTCAGTTTGGCCCTCGCTTTCAGATTTCTATTAACTCAAATGTTGACTGAGACAAAGTGTATCTTACACTAAGTCCGGCTTATGTACAAAAATACTTAAGTGCACAATAGAGGGTACGTGTAATAAAATTGAAAAAATAAGGATTAAACGAAGTGTCACTTACCCTTTTGATTTACTGTTACAGTTGACATTGCCTTTGAAACCTTCGCTGGAAAAACAAAATTTTATGTAGGGTATAAGACATAATTTATTTCTTAAATATATAATAACAACAATATTTACTTTTACATAAACAACGCAACACACATACTAACATAACATGGATTTAATACTAACGGGTTTACAAAATTCATCCAACTTAGTGTTATACATGCGAAAGTCTATCTGTTTGCCTATTTGCTGCGTTTTTCACAGCTAAACCGCTAAATCGATTTTGATAAAATTTGGCATACAAAGATGAGTTGGAACCAAACATAAGCTCTAAGATGGTGAAACCAAATCTAGGCTATGTGTTACAGAACTCTTACACGTAGTCATGATAGTAGTGATGTGTTTGACCTCTTGTTCACTTTTTAACAGGACTCAATTTAATAACAGTTTAAAAAATACCGGTTAATAGAATTTTTTAGCGTTTTTATAAAGCGTATCTGCGTATTTGAAATGAGAGTACTTCATGAACCCAAATAAACTGGTTTAAACCAAAACCGCCAATTTTTGCCGGTGTATGCGTCACGCACAGTGCGGACAAAAATTAGGAGCGGCGAATCGAAAAAAAAAGGATTTTGAAAAAACTTATGTTAACTGGCTTAAAACTCATATAATTTTATAATATTGGTTTAAAATTCATATAAATTTGTTGCATATGAAAACGGTATTTTTGAATTTAAGGTAGATTTAAACCTTAATACCACGCTCTTTATGTGCTGGCCCTGATTTAAGTTGGAAAATAAACCGGATAACAAGCCCTGCTTTTGTGGAATAGTCGGACAGGAAATCAATAGTCTTTACTTTATCTATTCTCACCACCTCGGTGTCTGGAAATCCACAACCGTCGGCACTTTTTGCCTCGCACTACTCCTTTGTGGAATCGATTACCCTCGGGGGTGTTTCCGAACGGATACAAGAACCCCGGTATTGCAGTTGTCCATGGGCGGCGGTGATCACTTACCATCAGGTGCACCACCTGCTCGTTTGCCCGCTCTGCTATAAAAAAAATCTTTAAAATAAAAATAAATAAATTAATTAAATATTCACGGGACAAATTACACTTACTGATCTAACCCTAAAGTAAGCAAATTATTTGCTTGTGTTATGGATGTTAGTCAACGATACTAATACACAGAAATACATAAATAAATACAGGAATATATTTAATAAACACCCAAACCCGGAAATACAAACATTTATGCTCATTACGCAAATGATTGTTCCCGTCGGGGGTGGAACCCGAGCTCCGTCGATTGTGTAGTCAGGGTCGCTAACCACTCGACCAACGGGGTGGTCAAATAGGTTGTACATGCGGGAATATACTCTATGACATTTATCTTCTAAAAATAGTTTGCAGTTTTGTTGATGTTACAATATATTCTGTATTGTTTCGAAAACATAAAAATGATTTATGAAACTGAACAATTCATAAAAGTTTGCAAAACATGTAGCAAACGAATTCAAAATTAACAAAGCGTGCTGGAGTTGATTCGTAACTATTTGCAGTAAAACATAATATTTTATACTAACTCAAATTCATGAGGGATTTGGGAAATCGAGGAAATGGATCAATTGAATAGGAAATTAGTTTAGACATGTATTGTTTTCTCCCTTATTGGTCCGGACTCCTTTGAGGAATAGACCAGCTGCCGTTCTACTAGGCAGATCGCAAAAGGCGACTGATTGGCTATACATGTCATTACCGTCGTGACTACTATGTGATAGGGTTAAGAAACGTCTCGCCTGGGGATAAATAAACCAAGTACCACCGCCTTACCTATTTTTGCCGCAATAACGTCAATGCTTGTCATTGTCGTGTTCCAGTTCGGAGGGTAAGGTAGCCGGTAGACTTATGCATATGATCCTCGCCATAAGATTAACACCTTTGGTGTCTATAGGCGATGATTTCTGTTTCCATTGGGGTACCCATCTGCTTGTTTGCTATCTTATGATATTAAAGAGAACAAATTGCAATACTTATTGCGCATTATCTTTGTTATCTTAGCATAAAGTGTAAATTGTCTGAAATCCCTTTTTTGACAGAATGAACTTAAGCAGTTTGTCCAAATGACCGTTACTGCGACGCCGGGATTTTCGGGCAAGCAGAGCGCTCAGCCAGAGTATCGATTAAGTACAAAATTAATCAGCTCTATTCCTCAAAAAACTACTACGAAAATTGCATCAAAATCAGCTTATCCATTTGGGAGTAACCGTTTATAAAAATTTTTGAAAAGTGTTTTTCCGACATAACTTTGAAATTTTTGACCAATCATTTTTTGGTATTATACGATATTTTAGTACTAAAAAAACTACGTCGAATTTCATTTCGAAAATCATAATCGAATCTAATAAATTTTATTAATGCGTGAATGGAAACCCACCATATCTTAATCTGATGCGCTTCATTGTTTCTATCTCACTGTTTTTATTGCAATTTTTTTTATTTGTAGATATTTTCCCCACCATTTAAATGAAAAAAAATATATAACCTATTATTTTTCCTATAATTTAATCCCTATGTATATATATATATATATATATATATATATATATATATATATATATATATATATATATATATATATATATATATATATATATATATATATATATATATATATATATATATATATATATATATATATATATATATATATATATATATATTATTTAATCCCTAATAGGTCCCTACGACACTTGAGTAACTACTCATTTAGCATCTTGGGCTCCCCTATTATTTTAGATTTTATTATAGAAATATACTAAACTAGCTGTTGCCAGCGACTTCGTCCGCGCGGAGTTCGTTTACTTCGCACTGCCCTTCCCCCGTAGGTGACAGCGTGATAATATGATAATATGTAGCCTATATGTTGACCCAACCTATTAGTAATATTCATACAAAATTTGAAGTAAATCCGTGCAGTACTTTTTGAGTTTACAAACAAACCAACAGACAAAAATTCTAAAAACTATATTTTTGGCTTCGATATCGATTGTAGATCACGCCCCAAGTATTCTTTTAAAAAAATATTCAATGTACAGTTTTGACTTTCCTACGATTTTATTATATGTATATAGATTAATAAAAATAACATTACACACAAAAATTCGAGTAATATACACGATAATATGGACACATGAATGCTGTTTTCTTACGGATAAAGATGGTTGTCAAACATAAAATTAGATTTTATTGTTTAGCTATGGTTGAATTTCGGCCGCAGCCGATCTGTAGTAGGTATTATTAAAACCTAAATTATTAATACCTCCACATATTTCACGTATATATCACTAAAATGGTAGATAGACAACCTACCTTTTCAGCAATTGGTCAATCTATTGTCAAATCGGTCACGTTTCCAATCTCGAGCAAGCAATCCATACTAATATTATAAATGCGAAAGTAACTCTGTCTGTCTGTCTATTACGCTTTCACGCAAACCACTGGACCGATTGTCATAAAATTTGGCATAAACATAGATAAGACGTTGAGAAAGGACATAGGTTACTTTTTATTGCGGGAAAATATCTCATTCCACGGAAAATAAAATTAATCGGAAGAAAGCGTAGCATAAAGCGTAATGTAGTGCACATTTACTAGATGTCGCTGCACGAAAATACATCGCGTTAATGTATTGAAACACCTACACATCTAATAAAATCGTTGACGTTTTGTTTCGCCGAACGAGAACCGAACATTGCCAAGAAGAGCCGAACTGCGAATGCGTTGGCTTTACTATACTTATTACTTTTTAAGGTTCAATATTCAAAATTTAAAACGGGACCCTATTACTAAGACACCACTGTCTGTCCCTGCGTTTGTCTGTCTATTTGTCCGTCACCAGGCTGTATATTATGAACCATGATTGACAGTTCAAATTTTCACAAATGATGTATTTATGTTGCCGCTATAATAACTAAAACTAAAACAGAATAAAATAAATATTTAAGGGTGACCCCCATACAACAAACGTGTTTTTTTTTTGCTTTTTTCTCGATCTTAATAATGACAACTGGTAGACGTTTGAAATACCCACAGAATATTTAATTAAATAATCACTTTAAAACTAAATAATTAAAATTAAATAAATAATTAAAATTTAATTTAAATAAAAAACAAACGTGATTGTTTGCCATTTTTTTTATAGATGATGGTACGGAACCCTCCGTGCGCGAGTTCGGCTCGCACCTAGCCGGTTTTTTTAAGGTACATGAGTGGAAGTACATAGGTACCTCTAACTAGAGGTGGGTTGTTTCGCGATTTTGCCGTATCAATATGAAACTATTTATCGCCACGTGATAGCGGTTTCTGAAACTATTTATTTTGAAAACTATTGATTACAGAATAGCGGCCTTGGCTAGCTGTTCCCTTCTTGAGCCCTCCCTATCGACGGATTGAGTTGAAATTTTGTGATGAAATTATTTTACGTTAAATATTACGTATTTCTTATGTATTATATTTATAAATACCTATGTATTGTAGTTATAAATTTACTAAATGCATATGGATTTACACACGGTACATATACCAAAATAACACTTTTTACGATTTTTGTCTGTCTTCATTATTTCAATCCCTAACGAATCAACCGATTTTAATCCGTATTAAGGTGTTTGACTAGATTTTTAAATAAATCAGTGTATTACCCTGAAAGTTATTTTAATAAAAATATGAAGTAAGTTTGAAACGGTATTTGACGTAGTTTTTTTAGTACTAAAATATCGTAGAAGATCAAAAAATAATTGGTTGAAAAATTTTGAACTCATATCGAGAAAACACACTTCAAAATTTTTCGCCAACGATAACTCTCGATCGAATTAATCGATTATTATGTAATTTACGATATTAAACTCAGTTTTTTTTTCAAGGAATAGACTTAATTAGATTTTGTATTCGATTGATACATTAATCTAAAAGTAATTAAAAAAATATTGTTTCGCTGAATTTTTTGTGAGGTTTTTTCAAAATTTCTCAATATTCGTTCGAATCGGTTTAGATTGTCAGGAAGTCTAAGTTAAGTGGAACTCAATTTAATTCCACCAAACGCGTTTCGGTCAAGCCATTCAAAAGTTATGAGATGTTTACACAAACACATACACACATACACGCGCGCACGCACAGAGAGAGAAAAATATACTGACGTCATCGTCAAAATAGTCGAAAAAGGTTCATAGGACTTCAAAACGTGGAGATCTGTTAAAAAGTTGATTTTCGAAAATCGGGGCAAAATCAGTAACTTTCTTATCTACATAACTACGGGAAGTTAAAAATGTTAATTAATGCTTGATTTCGGATTTTAAACTGAAGGTAGTTTAAAATGCTTATCAAAAATCGGTTCGCTTTAAGCGAAAGCGTAATATAAAGACAGACACGCAAACTTTCGCAATTATTAGTATGGATGAGAAAATTGTTATAATCCTACTAATTCTACCAATTCTGCTACTCCACTAGTCCTACTATTCCTGCTAATCCTACTTCGTACTAATATTATAAATATGGAACTATGTTTTTTTATATCATAAGATAGCAACATGCAGATGGGTTTTCTGATGGAAAGAGTCAACCATCGCCTATAGACACCAAAGATGAAAATGAACGCACCATTTTCATCTTTGGTGTCTATAGGCGATGGTTGACTCTTAATAAAAAATATCTTGTTAAAATAAAAATATCTTGTTGCGAGTTCTAATGCTACATGCATAAGATTACCGGCTACTTTACCCTCCAAACCGGAACACGACAGCGACAAACACTAACGTTATTGCGGCAGGAATACGTAAGGTGGTGGTACCTGACCCGGGCGAGACAATACAGAACTCTACCACCTAGTAGCCATGATGGTAGTGACTTGCGTAGCCAATCGGTTGCCTTTTACGACCTGCCTGGCAGAACGGCAGTTGGTCTATTCTTCAAAGGAGCCCGGATCTAACACGGGGAGTATGTTTGGACGCATGCATGGCTGTTTGTTACTCTTTCACGCAAAAACGACCGAACCGATTTGGATGAAATTTGACATACATATAGATGATGATCTGTAATAGCACATAGGGAACTTTTCATCCAGAAAAAAATAGCTGTCCCCACAGGATTCAGCAAAGTCTGTTATAATCAGCGGGTTGCAATGGGCAGCTAGTATAAACGCGTAAGTCTACCTGTCTATTACGCTTTCACGGAAAAATCGTTGAACTGATTTTGATGAAATTTTGCATGTACATAGTTTAAGATTTTATTTCTAACGTAGGCTACTTTTGCTCAAAAATTGTCCCAAATGGTCGAAATACGGGATGAAAATTTGTATGAAAAAAATACATTTTTGAATTCTAACCCAGAACCTTGTATGGCTGTACCGAGGGCGCGATAGAACACGCTCGTGCACAGATACCTTATCTTATCGCACCATCGTTATCACATTTCATCACGAAGCATACACGTGAATCTCTAGTATATAAGATTAATATAAAACCCAATTTAATTACAGTTCAATAAACATTTACCAACCGATGAGTGACTGTCATTTAATCGACGTAATAATGGTTAACACCGACACCGGACTAATAGGCCACAGAGCCCACAATCTAATACTTCGGCTAATCGCTGGTGCACTGGTTGTACATCTGTATAATTCTTCGAGAATACGGGCGTGAAGATTCTTTTTTAATATTTTCAAAAAATATCTTACTTTTTACAAAACTTACTCTAAAGTATTGAACAGCTGAAGACAGATGAAGAATAAGTTATTCGCGAAGGATATAAAAATGATACCGCTGATGACTTCATCTACCTTTCGAACCAGGGTTACTGCTCGACCGTAGTCTTCGCGGATGGTACGCCAAAACGTTTCTGGTAAATACTGTAATAGAATGTATTAATAACAAATTAATGATATAATTAATGACCGCCCGGTTGATAGAGTGGTAAGCGACCCTGACTACGCAATCGACAACGCTCGGGTTCGATCCCCGATGGGGACAAGCATTTGTGTGACGAGCATGAATGTTTGTATTTCCGGGTTTGGGTGTTTATTATATATATTCTGGTATTTATATATGTATTTCTATGTATTAGTATCGTTGACTAACACCCATAACACAAGCAAATAATTTGCTTACTTTGGGGTTAATTCAGTTAGTGTAATTTGTCCCCTGAATATTTATTTGTTTATCACTACATAGTATAAAACAAAGTCGCTTACTCTGTCTGTCCCTATATCCCTATGTCCCTATGTCCCTATGTATGTTTAAATCTTTAAAACTACGCAACGGATTATGATGCGGTTTTTTCTAATAGATAGAGTAATTAAAGAGGAAGGTTTGTATGTATAATAACATTCAATATATTGTAGAGAAATACTGCAATTTTTGAGTTTTCTGATGTCATGTCGTAAATAATTATATATTTTTCCGCTTACATTGCAAACGCAGGCTAAACCTTACGAGATTTATCAAAATAATGTACTAAGCATTTCTACACCTTGAAAAGTTCTACAGAAAACTCCGCGAGGGTATATGTCTATCTTTTATGGATAACCTACAATAGCATTTTTTTATCATTTACTTTTTACGAGAAATAATGGCTTTTTTTCGAAGCAATTTTAAGCAATACAGCGCTAATCCTTATCCAATTAAATGCCTTAAATATATTGTTGATTTAATATAGATTATTATAGCCATTTACAGCATGTAATTTAAATGAATATTTTCGAAGATATTACAGATTTAATTTGATAGATGATTGTCTCTTTCAATTTGCTTCCATTTGCTTATTTGGTATCTTATAATATATTAAAAAAACCTATAAACAAGATAATTACTATTAAAATACATTCATATTTATTTTAGAACATAGTTTTTTCGTAATCCTTGACCAAAGAAACAGTCGGCTAAAAGCATTAGATACCCACGTTTAGAAACACAAAAGCGGCTTCATCGCTGAAATCTCACAAATTGTTGGACATCAATAGTACCGTAAAGGTCATTATTGAATAAAAATCAGTAAAACTATTACGTACTTTTCCTTGCGCAGCTTGTAATTTTTTATTGACATGCTGCAACCTGGATGTCAAGTAATAACTCATACTGATCACGAATAAATCGGAGAAATTCCAAATAAATGTTGCTTGGAAGTGGAAAAACTGAAACAACAAAAATATTTTTAATAACAAGGCTAGTCTTTAAATATGGTTATTCATAGCGAAAGATAAAAACTCTCTTGATAAAAAGAGGAAACTGCGAGCTACATATAAAATATGTTTATAAAGCGATGTCATCAGTGAGAGCACTTTTGTAGCCAGAAACGTAAATCCAACTGTGGAGTAGTTCGATTTGCGTTTGTGAAACCTTTTGACTTGAATATGTCAGTGACAAACAAGCACTGATTTTAGAAGAAGGTACCTATCAAAAAATCACAATAATCTAGAGCCTGCTAGTATGATATTGCTAACAAATTTATCACTTGCTTCCCTTTTACAAGCCGCCTAGTATAGTTGATAGAAAAAACTCTTAAAATAGGTTACAAGATTTATTGGCAACACTAGGTAGAAAGTAATTGTATAAATATTTTTTTATATCATAAGATAGCAAACAAGCTAATTGTTCTTCGATAAAAAAAACACCCGGATACCAGGGATATAATTAGTTTATTCTGGATAGCAATACACTTATGAATTTGGCATTCCATCCATTCCATTCCAAGAGTCGAACATCATATAGGCACCAAATATGTTAATGGTGCGTTGCAATCTTGTGGCGAGGTTTTATGCCACGTGCATAAGTTTACCGGCTAACTTACCTTCCAAACCAGATTACGACAGTGACAAGCACTGACGCATTACGGTAAAAAATAGGTAAGACGGTGGTACTAGACCCAGGCGAAACAATGCAGAACTATGTCACCTAGTAGCCACGATGATAGTGACTTGCATAGCCAATCGGTTGCCTTTTAAGATAAGTTATACTCACTTGAGTCAATGCTGCCAAAACAAGTCATACTCACTTGTGTAAATGCTCCTAAAAGGCCGGAGAAAGGCAAAAATTTGAATACCCAAGGATAAAATTGTATAATGAATGCTTCGTAGAGCGGCTTCGTCGAGTAGCACGCCATGGCCCCGGCAAACGCCGACAACAGTGATAAAATGTGTTCCACTGCAATGTTAATTTACATTAATCTATACTTCTATACTAATATGAAATGGTTTTTTTACTACACTTTTTTTATAGATAGCCAACAATCAGATGGCTCTCCTGAGTCCTGATGGAAAGAGAAACCATCTGAGCGTGCGTTTCTATCCGTGTGACGAGATAGCAATGCCACAGGTATAAGTCTTCCGGCTAGCTAATTCTCCATACCGGAATACGATAACGATAAGCATTGTCGCTATTACTGGCAGGCGTAATAGTCAAGGCGGTGGTACTAAATACCCGGGTGAGACGTTGCGAAACTCTACCACCTAGTAGTCACGATGGTAGTGAAATATATACTAATCGGTCGCCTTTTTCGACCTGCCAGGCAGAATGGCAATTGGTCTTTTTTTCAAAGGAGCCCGGACCAACACAGGGGAAAAATCAGTTAGTAAGTTTGTAGGAAGTAATCTCTGGGAATACTGAACTGATTTTGTTTCTTCTTCTTTTGATTGTTCCATCAATATAAAACTAAATTATTACTAAGGAATATAGGCTACGTGTGTAAATACAATAGGAAGAAATACTCTGTGCGGGTTTCGCGAGTAAATTCACGGGGAATAGATAGTATAATAATATGTAGTAGACATTTCAATTATTTTAATTGAAGCTTTGGAAAGATTTTACACCAGACTAAATTATACCGCTAAAACAAGTAAGCCTAATCTAATAAATATAGTTTAATAAATGAAATGAACCATGCTAGGTCTGAAAGTGAAAGACCCCAGTGGCACAATATGTTTCTCCCCCGTCCACAACATTTTATGTGTCAGCAGTATGAATAAATAAACAGAATTTACGCACTTGATGCAAGTTTAAGGTTGCTTTGGGCGCGATTGTCCCGCTTTCACGCTGCATGTCCCGCCGTCCTCAGCAAGAGCAAAAATGTCCTACTTTTGCAAACATACTCTGTTTATATAGTTATTTACTAATCTACATCAAATTTATTACATTCAAATTGCACAACGGATAAGACACGGAGACAGGAATTGACGAAAGTTAATAACTAACAGACATAGATGATGAATGATTGTTTTAATATTTAAATGAAATCGTTATTTATATTTATTAGTTATTAAAAATTTAAATACCTTCCTCGCCATCAAATGTCAATTATTTATCTATATAATACGTAAAGGAAAAACTTTGGAATATTGCGCAAACGCTGCAGTATAAAATTTGCCACAGCAAATTTTTACATTGCAGAAAATGCAGAAACCTAATATTTTTTAAATAAATAGCGTTATAAAAACATTAAATTAATAAAAAATAAAAGGCCTTCAAGACAATAGCATATTTCTTTATATATCATAAGATAGCAAACAAGCAGATGGGTCTCCTGATGGAAAGAGTCAACCATCGCCTATAGACACCAAAGATGTTAATGGTGCGTTGCTATCTCGTGGCGAGGTTTAATGCCACATGCATAAGTTTACCGGCTACCTTACCCTCCAAACCGGAACACGACAGCGACAAGCACTGACGCTATTGCGGCAGGAATAGGTAAGGCGGTGGTACCAGACCCGGGCGAGACAATGCAGAACTCTACCACCTAGTAAAAGGCCGGCAACGTAGCTGCAAGACCTATGGTGATTTGGCTGTCCATGGGCGGTGTTAATCACTTACAATCAGGTGAGCCTCCTGCTCGTTCGCCCCATTTTTCTATAAAAAAATAAACATTACACACACTACATTCATGTGACATACATGATATGATACACACATGTAGGTATAATATTTTCTTTGCGGCAATTTTCAAACGTAAAAGAGATTTTATTGTATAGTCTATTGTCAAATTCGGCCACAGGTGATCACTAGTATATAAAATTCTGTAAGCGTCCCACTCCGATCAAAGGTAAAATGGTCACATTATGCAAGTTCCACGTAACCGAAGTATGGTCCGGAGGATTAAACATACTGCAGTACTAGAAGAAAGGACTGAATAAGTTATATTTATGTATGAGATTTTAATTTCAAAAGCGCATAATGTGTACAAAGATCTCATATTGTTTGAATACTCCATCGTTATCCTAACGATGGAGTATTCAAACAATCAATGGACTTTATTTTCATTAATCAAACACGATTGAAACTCAACTTGAATATGCTTTTAGGACTCAGCTTGACTTTAAAATCTATTGTTTTATTTAAAAAATGATAACTTTGTATAACAGAATCACTCCATCTACTAAAAGCTTTCCATCCCTAAAAATATTACCTACTCGTGTCGTTTTAAATAATCTCCTTTATAATGGAAACATCAATATTTGGCTTGACCGTAAAAGTAGCGGTATAAAACGTAGACCCACGATTTTTTTTATTAATAACAAGCTGAATTTTTGTGAACAGCTTCGTTTTGACGAGACAACCATCTTTTCTATCCTCGAAAAATCTCGAATCGGGTAACTAATAAAGTAATAAGGTTTTGAAAATTTTGATTAAGTGAAGGAAAAATATTTATTAATAACAATAATTATTTTTAGACTTTAATTGTTTGGTTATATTATGAAAAACACGATGAAACCTTTGCCTTACACATTCAATGGTTTTTCTGACGAGTCCACACTCTAAAGTTTTGGAATTACGAGATTTTTAAATTTATGTTAATCAATTTAAAAACAACCCCATTTTCCCACAACAGCTTGTTAATTATTATCATTATTCAAGAGTCATTTTGTCCTACACGAAAAATGGAAACTTTTCTTAGTCCGACAAGATAAACTTTTATTTTTTTATCTATCTTTATTAGTTACCTGATTCGGGATTTTTTGAAGATAAAAAAGATTCATCAAAACGAAGATGTTTACAAAAAAAAAGCTTGTTATTAATCAAAAAAAAAAATCGTGGGACCACGGTCTATCTGTAGGATTATAATTGATTGTTGATTGAGATCACCCGCCCATTGCACACAACCACACTATCAGAAGATTTGCAGTTGCGTTGCCGGCCTTTTAAGAAAGTGTAGGCTCTTTTCTTGAAGATCCCTAAACCAGATCCGTTTAGAAAAACCCCTGCTGGTAATTGGTTCCACAAAGGAATAGTGCGAGAAAAAGTGCCTCGAGAGTCACACAGTCGTATATTTCCAGACATCGAGCTAGTGAGGATAAAATTCTGAATTTTGTCGCGATGTCCGATGGTGAAATTCTGCGGCAGGGGAATTGTTTGTCTGTCTTTTTAATCTTTTTCCATCGTAACATATGTTTTCGTTTTAGTTTGTATAATAAGTTATAAACGTGTTTACTCTAATGTCGGGTTTCTAATTTAACGAACTTCTAAAAATGAGCTTGTTAATTCATCTGAACTTTCAAACAACTTACTAATTTCGCCGCCAGAAAAATAAATTTTGTGGGTATCTGGCTCGAAATAATATTATTTTAATTATTATTTTTACAAGGTTTAAAACCTAAATACTGCTGCAAATAATCTAGAAACGTGAAGAGTCGGAGCGCTGGAGAGATCTAAAAATAAAAGAAAGAGATAGCTACTTCTATTGATAAACCGACCCGTACCCGAATAATTATGCTATAATTATATATATTATGCCATATATGTATATTGCTTAGCTGTTAGCTTATCGGTGTATTTACGTATTTCATAGTAGTGTGTTGTACCTTAGTGTTGTAAATACACGGTTTTAATATAAGTAGTGTTTTCTTGTACAAAAAGAAACCGAAGCATGTAACAATACTGTAAAACTGCAATCTTAGTTTTGAGAACTAACCGGTATCTGTGTTGACTACATGAGGTCCTAGGTTCGATTCTCGGGTTTGGCTAGCCAAAATTGTGATTTTTCAGTTTTCTGATAAAAATAACCTTGAATGGGATTGAATAAATGTCCGGTAGGTTATAGACTTGCCACCTATCACATTGTGTGACAAAGTATCTTCGGCTAATCGTTAATGCACATGTGAGTACCTCGCCTATTCTTCGAGGATACGGGCGTAAAGATACTTTTTTAAATATTTATACAAATTGAGTACTGTACATAAACAATAATGATCGTTTATTTATTTTTGTAACACTCTGTACCACATATTTCGCAAATAAATAAATTTTATGAGATTAATTTGAAACAGTAAGCACTTATATCTCTGGAACTGAATTCTTTAAAATATTTTTATCAAGAAACCTTGTAATAATAATAATTAAAATAATATTATTTCGAGCCACCCACCAAATTTATTTTTCTGGCGGCGAAATTAGGAAGTTATTTGAAAGTTCAGATGAATTAACAAGCTCATTTTTGGAAGTTCGTTAAATTAAAAACCCGACATTAGACTAAACACGTTTATAACTTATTATACGAACTAAAACGAAAACATATTTTACGACGGAAAGAGATTAAAAAGACAGACAAACAATTTCCCTGCTGCAGAATTTCACCATCGGATATCGCAACAAAATTCAGAATTTCATCCTCGTACTAGCTCGATGTCTGGAAATCCACAACTGTGCGACTCTCGAGGCACTTTTTCTCGCACTATTCCTTTGTGGAACCAATTACCAGCAGGGGTTTTTCTAAACGGATCCGGATATTATATATCACTACATAGTATAAAACAAAGTCCCTTTGTATGTCTGTCCCTATGTCCCTACAAATAATCAATAGTAAATATCAATATCAATCAATAATCAAAAAATCAATAATCAATAGTAAATCTTTAAAACTACGCAACGTATTTTTTTAATAGATAGATTGATTCTTGAGGAAGGTTTTATATACAAACCTTTCCGATATTCCCAAGGGAACAAAAGCTACGCGGGTGAAACCGTGGGCAAGTCGCTAGTATATATATAAAAGATATTTTTTGCACTACATTGCAGGGAATTTTTATTATAGGTTCAGTAAAATGTACTGAATGTAAATGCATAAAATTATTTACAAATTAAGTGCAGCCATTTTGCAAAAAAGTTCCTTACCTTACTATTTTTATTTTTGGCCATAAATACACCATTACGGAGATAAAGCAAAACGGTTTTTTCCAAAATGGCAGCACTTCCATCCTCTTATTTGTAAGTTTATTGCGCTTTTACATTCAGTGCATAATACTAAGTCTGTCTAAAAAATCTGTAACTGCCTATATTATTTTGCACGGGACTTGTCAGTACGGCCACTGATCGGTTCACGTCTCGTCTTTTCTACTCTATACTAATTTATTTTTGGGCATTATAATTTTTTCTGATCATTTTACGATAAAATGACATCAGAGTAATCTTGTAGAGGGTTTTTCAAACTGGAAACGGGCGGCATCTTGTGTTGGAGGAAGCGACGTTAAGTTAAATGCATGTTTGGTCACTGTCTTGGCGAATTGTTTGTATATCATGCTGTCCAGAGAGTCATCTTAATATCCACTATACATCGAGTATGTAACCAGTTAGAGTGGCAATGTTGTTTGTTTTGCTAAAAAATAAATTCCGTCAAAACACTACGCCGGTTGTAATGCTGTGATTGGCCGACTCAAAGTTAATGTAATAATGACGCAGCAATAGTAAACGCGTATTGAATAAAATGAGATAGTTGTACATAGGTTACACCTAGGCAAGAGCAAGACGCATAAACAAGTGTCCACGTGTTTCGTGTTATCTGTCCAGTTTAACTTGAGTATTATATGAAAGTAAATTAAAATAAAATCAATGTTCATTGATGCCGATGAAACGTAATTCCGTCTGTTTCATAATTTGACGTTTTGCTGCTTTTTCCGCATCATCTAATAGAACAACACGACATTATGCGGTATAATATACCAAACTTTGAATATTTTCGAGAGTATCGGGGACGTACAGGTCACTTGTTGGTGCGGTACTGCTTTAGTGCGA
Source organism: Apodemia mormo (assembly GCA_036924255.1). Classification (NCBI taxonomy): domain Eukaryota; kingdom Metazoa; phylum Arthropoda; class Insecta; order Lepidoptera; family Riodinidae; genus Apodemia; species Apodemia mormo. The sequence continues at coordinate 41,183,158 of JAUPFN010000001.1, read as the reverse complement.
GCGTGAATCGCTATTTATCAGTGGCAAAACACTGATCAGTTTCGGAATTAGATGGCTCATACAACGAAATCAATTACCATGTCGATGGGCTCATATTGCTACTCTATTAGGTTACATGCTCGATGCCACTATATTAAGAGACGAAAAAACGTTCGCCAACGACAGTGAGCAAATATATCTCGACTTTCTCACTGAGAAATAATATTGTTCCGCTAGCTAACTCAGGATATTTCTTTAAAATTTTGATGAATTTAAGTTAACTTATGTTTTAACTGCTGATGTAGCCTCCTGAAAAAGCATGGAGAAACAGCAAATTTTATGCAATGATATCATCCAACCTTATAATTCTGTGATTATGGTAGCAAAGGACATAGACATTCTTGTCTTGCTTACGGCATTAGGAAGAAAGCATTACAATGTTTTTCGGGATGCCACTTTTTCAGGATTTCAGGTTTTTAGTTTATGTATTAGAAATATACTCTAAATTATCTCAATTAAACTTCTGGCTTTAGAGATCGAGCACACTGGGATGGTCCCCAGCGGGTCAGGGCGGGCCGTATTGCAACAAAAAATGCAGCAAAGCACGTAAAGACGGGCCGCAGCAGGACAAAATGTTTCTTATCGCAACGCATTTCCGTATTTCTTTTCAAATAATATTCTCTTTTGTTGATCATGATAACGTGGATCTTGTAAATTATATAGCTCTTTGTAGACTTAAACTAAAATTATCAATTATTTTTCATCCATAATTACGTGATTTTATGAATCAATACTCAAAACACGCAGGAATACGAGCGCGCAATTCAACTTGTCATCGCACATTGGGACGGTGGAGCTAAGCGTATCACATTCTCCGAAATCTACCGAGCAATAATTCGCCCGCTGCGCCTCGCCATAGTGCGATAGCGATACTTCGTATAAATGTAGGTAGGTACGCAAGTGATCTAAGTGGATTCTTACGATGCGTCCCTGCCCGTTGAAGACCGACTCAGTGTGTTCGGTCCTTTAGAATAAAAATGATTTTTGCCTTTAAAATATCTATAAGCTATAATTTATTAATCATAACAGTATAGGATTCCACAAGACGGCCTTCATCGAGTGGTTATTGGATGAAAAGTCTTTATATTCAATAAAATACGTCCTGTAATATAGACCGCTACGTTTATCGAGTGGTTAGCGACCCTGACTCCGCAATCGACGGGACTCGGGTTCGATCTCCGACGGGGGACAAGCATTTGTGTGATGAGCATAAACGTTTGTATTTCCGGGTTTGGGTGTTTATTAAATATTATATTCCAGTATTTATATATGTATTTCTTTGTATGTGACTAACACCCATAACACAAGCAAATAATTTACTCACTTTGGAGTTAGATCAGTAAGTGTAATTTGTCCCGAGAATATTTATTATTATTGTTATATGTCCATAGATTTATTTTTAAATCGGTTGACTAAAAAATTTCATTAAGAACATGACTAAATAACAAAAACTTATTTAAAATATTTTACTCGTTTGGTTAATAGACAAATTCCATACTAATTGAAAGTATGAAGTCTATTAGAATATGCAAACAGTTGCAACAAAACTAGCATCGATTTACCTGTTTATAATAACACTTACATGCAGCTGATATGAGTACTACTGCACAGGTAATGTTGCATTTTAATGAAAGCTTTTTGTCATAATTCTGATCGATTTCTTCCACTCGAGTTATATGGTCAGTCAGGGCAGGCCACATGCGGGCGACTTTTAAGAACATCAGCATTGTAACGCATGCTGTACTGTAGAAGATAAGAGGCGCTGAAAAAAATAATAACAACTACCTTTACCAATGAAAACAAATTACATGAATTAATCTAATCACAAAGTAAGTAAATGAAATGCTTGTGACATGGTTGTTAGTTAACACATAAATACGTAGAAATACATATAAAATATCATTAATGAACGGGTGTTCATTAATGGTATTTTATATAAGGAGTTTGGGTAAATCCAGACCATCCAGACCCCCTAACTCCTCCCCCCATTTACGCCCATTCCTACAGGTATAGCAAAATCTGCGACATGGGCTTGATTGGTAGAACTTGAAGAAAAGTTAGACAAAGGCGGCGCCTTTATTTTCTTAGAGAAAGTATATCTTTTGTGTTCGCTCCACTTGGTAAAAGGGTAAAAGATTTATTAATTTAAACAACAACTGATGGAATATTGATTATATTAATATTAATTAATTAAATACAAAATACACGACTGATGACACTTTATTGTATGTTACGACACTTCACTTCTCAGTTTCACAAAAACGAATGCCTCGAAACATATCTGTCAGCCCTTTTATAATATTTTATTCTAACAGTTTTAATTAATTTAATAAATACCTTAATCAAATAGTTGACTTTATATCAGCTCAAAAATCATATTAGTTTAAAATACGTTAAATAATTAACAATACTTAATATTTCATTAGATATTTTAATAATAAGTAAAAATTAACACTTCATCTTTATTTTGACGTAACAATTTAGAAATTGATGGCCGCATATACTCATTTTAAATATGTTTGTGTAAAATATTGACAACATTTGTTCATCTAATTCTAGTCTAATATCTACAAGATTACAAATTTCATATAAACCCATCTATAAGTTGTACCGTATAAAGTAACAAAGATTCAAAGATCTTCATAAACTTTCATATTAATGAAATATGTTCGTCAACATATTTCATTAATATTATATTTGTTTATATATTGCTTTGTATCACTTCACCGAAATAGACCGTGGACCCAAAAATAACATTTTTTTGTATTACTAACAAGCTGAATTTTTGTGAACAGCTTCGTTTTGATGAGATGTCCATCTTTTCTATCTTCGAAAAATCTCGAATCGGATAACTAAAACAGATATATAAAAAAGAAAACCTTAGAGTGTCGGACTAGGAACTGTTTCCACTTCACGTATAGGACAAAGTAACACTTATAATAATAATCAACAAGCTGTTGTAAAAAAAAATAGGTAGTTTTTAACAAAAGTTTTTTCGTGTTTTTCATAAAATAATCAAGCGATTAAAGTAAAAAAAATAATTATTATTACCGAATTAAATTTTCTAAGTCTCTAACTTTATTAGTTACCCGATTCGAGATTTTAAGAAGATAGACAATTTGGGTGTCTCGTCGAAACGAAGCTTTTCACACAAATTCAGCTTTTTATTAATAAAAAAAATTGTGTGACCATGGTCTAAGAGGACAGATATTTAAATGATAAAGCAATACAACAAAGTGGTGTAAAATATATATATCCATTCTAAATGTTTTTGTAACTTTTTCCTATGGCTTTGTACGCAAGGAATTTTTAGTCTTATGTTAGCACAACACATTAATATGCAACATAATTGAACGAAAAAAGAAGAGTAGCAGAAACTGTTTTAAAAAAAGTATGGATGTCGGATAGTAATATTTTTTAGTCACACTCTATGACGTATTCATAGAACGAGTGATTCTAGGTAATCTTAAAAAACAAACATTTTTTGTTTATCAAGGAAAAATTGAGTGGCGTGTTGCCACAGTGTTGTTTTTTTTTGACAAAAAGTTTCTGAGTGAAAGGAGTTTGACTTCTATTACACTACCATTTCTTGAATATCACATGAAACGGTTGGTCAGCAGTAAGAGATAATCGTCAGTTTTTGAGTCCAGTAATGTGAATTTAATATTTTAAAAAAAAAACAATTTTAAAAACCGAGTGAGTCTTAGGCGGCCCCAGGACCTACAATAATATTGCGCAATATTACCTATTGTACAATATTATTGACCATTTAGAGTTAATATTGAAGATTGCACAATGATTGAACGAAAGTTTGAGCGGGTTTAATTTTTATTGTACAATATTTTTTCCTTGCACTGTGTAGTTTTAATATTGCACAATATTTTTCACTTCAGAGCTTGGAGCGGTCGCGGTCGGTCAGTCGCGGTGTTTAATGTATGGTCGTGTTGTAAATTTAAGCAAAATGGCGAGCAAGAAATTTTCGTCATTTCGCGGTAATTTTATTCATCTTGTTAATTTAATAGTTCATTACTAGAATGGGTCAAAATTTCGATCACTGGCCGAAATTCGACAATCGGTCGAAATTGACCATGTGACCGAAATACGTCATTCCACCGAATTTCAACGTTCGATCGAAATTCAACTTTCGGCCGAAACTCAACATTTGGCCGAAATTCGACATTCAGGCCAATTCACTAATCAGTATAAGTGTTGATCGAAACAAAACCAATCAATAAAAAATGAAGAACGAGAGTTTTTACTTGAGTGTATAGAATTGTATAGATTTGTCTAACAAAATCACCAGCATGGTTGCCGCCAAAACTTCGTCGTCAGACAGGTTACTCGTACGAAAATATTGATCAGACTGGTTTGTCAATTTTATTGAGTGAATTTATTGAACGTCTGGATACAAAGGGGTATTCAATATTATTGCACAATAAAAGTATTGCGCAATATTATTGTAGGTCTGTGGGGCACCTTACAGAAGTCGTATATGACTTGTTACATGTGACATGTTAACCTAGTATAAAATTGAGACGAAATATATGTGAAGTCAATTTGTTCTATTTTCGGTCAAATATATTCTAAGCATGAAAATATATGTGTACCTATGTAATCGCTGCGCGCGCCAATTGACCGTCACTGAGCGCGTTCATTGGTCAAATAATCAAATAGCGCGCGCTTCCACGGTTTCCGTCCTTTTTCCGAAATCATCCCAGAAAAAATATTCAGCAACTGAGAGGAAAGATGTTAGAAAAAAAGCTAATATCTATTCTTTCGAAGTCAGTCCCACAAAAAATATTCAGCAATTCTCTTGGAGAAAGGATCTTAGAAAAAAGTCTAACATCTTTCCTTCCGTTTGTGTTCTTTGTTCTTTAAAATAAAATAGTAATACCAATAGTTCGAACTGACTCCCATTTAAACGACAATTTAATTTCCCGTTAATGTTGCACGTATTACAAAATAAAAATACAATATAAACAAGACTACCGTAATCTCTTTGCCTTCTGTGAAATAATGTCCATTCATGAAAAAAATGAACTAGCTTTATTATTAGAACACTATTTTGATAAACAGTTACTAGAACCTCATACCACGTATTCCGCCAGAAGATCTGGAAATCAAAGATTTGCTTTACCTATATACAAAAACAAAAAGGCGTTTAAGTTACGTGATACCAAACTTAATTAATAAAATACCCAAAACACTAAAAGATGAAATAACAGAAAAAATATTAAATTTGAATTAAAACGACATTATATGCAATTAACAGTAATGAACTACACGTCATTATAATAAGCTCAGTAATCAAAGCAAACACACACACACACGCACACACACATACACACACACACACACACACATATATATATATATATATATATATATATATATATATATATATATATATATATATATATATATATATATATATATATATATATATATACATATATACATATATATATATATATATATATATATAGAAATCTCTTCTCGTAAATTATTGATCCATCGCGGTGTCAGACGAGCACATTGTTGATCGGATTGCTATTGTTGATCCAGACCGCTATTCTTAATCCTTTGCAACAACTGGCAAACATAATTGGCTCCGGATCGGTTTTTTCGGAGCCAAGATTTACGGTTTAATATGTAAAGTAAAAGGGCTATTGTTGATCACATATACAAATCCGTCATTGATCCGGCTTGTGACCAATCATGACCGTCGGGCATTTGATGGTCTAATGCGACGTTGCCAAACTTATCTGCCAATACTCGCTCTCAAATGTTTATATAAGACTATTGGATATAAATTCTTTTATGGAGCGGTAGGAGCGAAATGACAGAAATCGTCTCGCTAACGAAACTGAAATTCGTAATTCAAAAACCATTTCAAAAAACCGCAATGATTAAATTTTTCAATAATTTGCCAAATGTAAAGTTGGTGTGGTACTTTAGAATATACAATAAGGCCATAGAATATTATTCAAATGTAAATTAAGGTCGATTAAAGAATATACCTTATTTTTTAATTTTCTTTATCGTATCACACAACAAATACCTATAATAAATATTGGATTATATTTGAGTATGATGATGTAATTAGGCGTCCAAACACGTGTACTAAAAAATGTAAAAAAAAATTTTTGTATTAGCTGTGCGTTATCGATAACATTAGGTCTTAACTATAGTCGATGATGTAGGGTGTACGGTAAAATTCGTAAGAATTTATGTTTACACTCTTGTATGCATGTTTTATTGTATTTGTTTTTGTGTGGAAATAAAATAAAATAAAAAAAATGTTGACTGCCCCTTTGGTTGAGTGGTTAGCGACCTTGACTACGCAAACGATGGGGCTCGGGTTCGATCCCCGACGGGGACAAACATTAGTGTGATGAGCATAAATGTTTGTATTTCCGGGTTTGGGTGTTTATTATGAATGTAAAAGTATTTATATATGTATTTCTATGTATTAATATCGTTGTCTAACACCCTTAAAACACGCAAATAATTCGCTTACTTTGGGGTAAGATCAGTAAGTGTAATTTGTCCCGTGAATATTTATAATTATATATTTATATATTAGTAACCTCTTTAAAAAGATTTAAGTCTTGATTTGATATTATCAAAGCTGGCTTTACGAAAGATTTTGAAAAAGAAATCATGTAAATGCAGTGGCAATATCTTAAGTACCATGGAACTGTTAAGTACTGATGCAGTGGCAGTAGTAATCTTAAGTATTGATAGGGTGTGTCTATCTTATGTGCGTAAAAACTTAATTGTTTTCTTCTTGATAATACTATAAACGTGGCTAAAAGAAATATTAAATGGATTGAATGACTTTTAAATCATCCCCTGCATCTGTTGATTACATCGAAGTTTTGTATTCATTCTACTTTAAAAAATCTTTTGTTTTATGCATTATTGTTTTTATAAAACTGCACTGAATGTTAAACAACTGATCGAGTGCGAGTCGGACTGGCGCACGAAGGCGCTGTATCATCATAGCAAAAAAAATACTAAAAAAACACGTTTATTGTATGAGGTTTCGCCGTGTCGGTCTCGGCCTCCTTTGAAGAATAGGCCAACTACCGTTCTGCCAAGGTCGTAAAAGGCGACCGATTGGCTATCGAGTCACTACCATCGTGGCTACTAGGTGGTAGAGTTCTGCATTGTTTCGCCCGGGTCTGGTACCACCGCCTTACTATTCCTGCCGCAATAACATCAGTGCTTGTTGCTGTCGTGTTCCGGTTTGGAGGGTAAGGTAGCCGATAAACTTATGCATGTGGCATTAGACCTCGCCACAAGATAGCAACGCACCATTAACATCTTTGGTGTCTATAGGCGATGGTTTACTCTTTCCATCAGGAGATCCACCTGCTTGTTTGTTATCTTATGATATAAAAAAAAATGATGACCCCTTTAATATTTTCATTGATTTTGTATTTTTATTATTTGTTGTTATAGCGGCAACGAAAATTACATAATTTGTGAAAATTTCAGCTTTCTAGCTATCACGATTTATGAGATACAGTCTGGTGACAGACGGACAGACAGACAGCGGAGGCTTAGTAATAGGGTTCCGTTTTAGCTTTTAAGTACGGAACTCTAATAAAAAAGGAGAATTATTTTATTTTATAAAATTTTTTTTCTTTAAATTCCTACAGCGAAAATACTCCGTCACACGGATAGCAGTGCACACAATTATAATAAGGGTTTGGCCCTATTCCCACGGCGAAAAGTGTAAAACATAATAGTACTGTGAAATACGACACCGCATCATCAACATTTTTATGCCGATTTTACAGCGAATGGCAGAAAATTTTAAACGTATTCGTTAAACCTTTGCACCGCAAAGCAGAATCGCCAAACGTTAAATAGTAAAGAACAATTTTTGGATTAGGTCATTTAATTTAGGCACTGACATAATACTGGGTCTGAATACCTTAATGTAATTTACAGCAAAAAATTACTTACTTGTTCTGTCTAGCGTTGTATCCGTATTCGCCAACAGGTAAACACACATTATCGTCATAAAAAATTGACCAGATAGAGACAGCAGAAAATAAGCGCATTTCCATGACATCCAAACAAATCTAAAAATATTTGAAAAAATATGGTATTCTGGGAACTTTACTAAATTTACAACTGTCTAGGCCTAAGGATGAAGCTTCACATAAATGAGTAAAGTACTTATTCAGTCAGGACTTTTTTTTAATGTATAGATTATCAATACATAATTAAATTTTGTTTTTATATTGCTATTTTTGTGTCTAGATTATAATAATTGCCTTGTGTTAAGCAAAGCCTTAATTACAATTGAGTATCTATATAATATTTCATCTAGTTGACAAAAAGATACTTACTTAACATCAGACGATTTGCTGCTAATTGCCCCATTTACTGGCAGCAACGCAAAAATCTGCCCAATTATCAAAGTCACTCGTAATGACTCCCGAAATGTAACCGGGATTTTCGAGGGCTTTAATTCAGTCACACCAATTTTGTTCTCTGAAAAATCGAATAGATGAGTCAAGCAGGTGGCCTGCATAAATGACATGACTATTCTGTCTAATTTTTTAACAGGAAATGCTATTCGATAAAATTATTACGATATGTCGACATTAATAACATCATAAATCGAATAGGCTAACGATTCTTTTTAACAAAAATATTTAACAATATGATTCACATTTTTTTAGATTTTATTGTTATTAAATACCTGCAAACAAAACACTTCACAAAAATAAATTTTATAATAGTACTGCTATGAGACTCGGCCACGAGTTTTTTTTATAGCAAAAAAAAAACAATATAGTTTTACCACGAGTTGCTGTGGCTAATTTATACGTTAAGACTCTCAACAAAGCGTCGTCTATTGGACACTTATTACTAAAGACTTGGAGCTATGGACTTCAGAGAAAAAAAAGACCAACACTTTGACTAGAGATGTTTATCAATAAGCATTGAATAATGGACGCGCCACCACGACCGTCGCATAAGAATTTTAGAAAAAAAGCGGTAAAAGGGCTTTTAAGTACTTTTCCAGTAATCTAATTAAACAGCGCTACGCGCCCTCTATAACAGTTAATTTCATATCCTAGTTTATCGCTACTACGCTACGCTAGCGCCATTCTAATTTTTTATTTCATTAAACAGGTGGATACGTTTATAACGCCTCCCTATATAAGTTATGTCGATAATCTAACTCACACCATCATCACATATATAGTTATAAACAAATAATTATTAGTAAACAATAATGTCACTTATTTTGATAAAACCAACTTTAAAATCTAAGTTGGAACACAAAATATGCAAAACTTATATAAAATTAATTGCGCGGTTTCTGAGTCCATCTGAGGCATACATTGTGACAAATATAAAGGTATTAGCTTAGGCCCATGGCTTTACATTCATTTTTATGGTCGAGACATGTTGTTTCCTCATATTATGGATACCAATAAGTTATTCTTAATAAGTAAGGGGCACGCTAGCCATATTTTTATAGTAGGTACTTATTAAATACCTACATAAAAAAATTAAGTGTCAGGTAATTTTCACACTTAGGTCCGCCTACACCAAACTATTCCAAAACTTTTTAAACGAATTAACTGTAGAAAAACTTGTTCAAAAAGTATTTTAATAGTTAAATGCAAGCAGGCCTTACGAGGTAATATTTTATAAACTTTAAAACTCGTGTTTTGTTCAATTTTATTTTACACGAGGTTAACCCGGCCACACTTTGCTGCAACTTAATTATGTCATTCAAAAACGCTTAGAGTTTTCGATTTACGTTAAAACTTTTAAACAAAAAGTATATAAAACGCTCACTTGTTAATTAGCTATATCGTGAACTAATATCAAGTCATTTAATGGTCCATGGGCGTTGATTACTTACCATTACGTACACGTACTCGTTTGCCTCTTCTCCTATGAAAAAAAAAACGCAAACACACCAGCTAAATTATCCATACTAATATTTTAGAGATTTTCATAATTTTCCATATAAAAGTTTTATTATAAAGCAACCCGGGTTTTAAAGTATATAAGATTACACGACATCGTAAAATATTTACAACAATAAAATGATGAAGAATAATTTTGTACTGACTAGGAACATTTAAACATTACTCTCACGTTTGTGCGATCTTTCCCGACAACCTGATTCAGTACTCCGTCTTTGAGTGCAATTTTAAATTCTAATTAATTTATTTTACAGATAAAGTATTAAATTAATGCTTACTTTTGACAGGTAACCAGTAAGACACATTTTTCGTTTTCACGTAGTGTGGTTTCATGTCTTTTGTTTTTAGTATTTGTACAACGGTGTAATCCATTCCTTTGATGAGCAGCATTGTCATTTGTTTCGTTTCTAATTTAGTAGGCGTGGCATCACTTCTATTTTATTAGGGTTCCCTGTAAACGAAAAAAACCAACATCTTTTCATTTTAATATCGTAAAATACCTGACATTGGTATATTTTACCTTTTTTATAGTTTAAGATATCGATCTGTTTGTTCTAAAGCTGTTTCTTCTAATAACCACAGCATTAAGACTAATTATAATACACAAAATATAAGACAAAAAGAGAATGTTATTTACGTGTCGTCGTCGAATCGTAAATTACAGATAAATATTTGTGTTTAAGCACCTCCTTCAAACTAATGTTTTTTGTCTCCAAACAGTTATTATGATACCGTATTATTTCGATCAAAAGTTCAACAGAATTAATGTGAACTGAATAGTATTGGATATTGAAATGGCGTGCTGAGGTATGATTACTCGTTTGAGCGATATTAATCTATTATTGATTTTTTAATTGAACACTTGTAAATATTGGAATCGTTTAGCGATAGTGGACAATTTTTAACTATGGCTAATAGTCAGCATTTAAAATTGCCCATTTATTTGGGACTTAACTATAATTAAGTGATTGAAAATAAAAATGAAATGTACAAGCGTTATGTTTAATATAAATTTGGATTATAATCTCCTCACAGTCTTTCTTACTAAGGCTGTTATCATAATGAAACTATCAGTATGAGCAGTAAGACGATTTGCTATAAAATATTGCAACTGATGAAAAACCGAAGTTATCGGTTTGACTGTGATATTGTTGGAATTGGATAATATTGAAGTATGCTGATCTATTTAGTCCAGGCAGGTGTGAGGTGTACTAAATTTCTTGAGTGTATATGTGTTTGAAAACTTGTTCACGAACTTCTTAGGAGACAACAGCTATATCGCCTCTGTGGTCTAGTGGTCCAGTGTTGGCGTTGATCACATGAGGTCCCGGGTTCGATTCCCGGGTCGGGCACTTTAAAAAAAAAGTGTTTTTTCAGTTTTCTGAGAAACACAAAGTTGTCCGGGATTGGAAAGTACCCGTTTGGCGATAGGCTTTCCACCTATCACATTTGTGGGACCAAGTATCTTCGGCTAATCGTGGGTGCACTTGTTGTACCTCTGCCTACCCCTTCGGGGATATGGGCGTGAAGATACTTTTTTTTTTTACAACAGCTATATCGAGATAAATCTTTTTGTATTCACTCAGGTATATTCCAACTCAGTGAATTAACCAATTTACAGTAAAATCGGTGCTACAGTTTTCGAAATTTAAGTACAACTGTTGATATTTGTTTATGGTTTCGGTTATGATTAAACAAGTTTGATCGTGTATTCAAGTCACACTCATTCTTTCTCATTCATTCTTTCTCGTATTCCTACGTCGTAGTTAATGAGATGGAATGAGTGCTAATTTACACTTATGTTCAAATTTTTTTTATATCATAAGATAGCAAACAAGCAGATAAATGGTACCAGACCCGGGCGAGACAATGCAGAACTCTACCACCTAGTAGCCACGAAGGTAGTGACTCGATAACCAATCGGTCGCCTTTTACGACCTGCCTGGCAGAAAGGCAGTTGGCCTATTCTTCAAAGGAGGCCAGGACCAACACGGCGTTGTCTTTTTAATAGCACAATAAGAGTCTAAATTTATAGGAATACTAGATTTTGCTGGCGGTAGTCGTTGCAATAATTTGAATTATTGTTACAACGTGTGTAGATTTTTCTCCGTGTTGGCTCCGGGCTCCTTTGTAGAATAGACTAACTGCCGTTCTGCCAGGCAGGTCGTAAAAGGCGACCAATTGGCTATGCGAGTCACTACTATCGTGACTACTAGGTGGTAGAGTTCTCCATTGTCTCGCTCGGGTCACATACCACCGCCTTACCTATTCCTGCTGCAATAGCGTCAGTGGTTGTCACTGTCGTGTTCCGATTTGGAGGGTAAGGTAGTCGGTAAACTTATGCATGTGACATTAGACCTCGCCACAAGACAGGAACGCACCATTAATATCTTTGGTATCACAGGTCATGGTTGACTCTTTCCATCAGGAGACCCATGTGTTTGTTTGCTATCTTATATTATAAAAGCAAAAAAAAAAGAGATGAGGAAGTGCATTAGTATTATTTATTTATTTTATTTCATAGGATAGCAAAAAAGCAGATGATCGCATATTAACCCAATATATGTTAATATTGCGCTGTTTCCGTGTAGTAAGATTAGAATGTCACATTCTTAAGGTTACCGGCTATCTTACTCTACACACCAAAACACTATAGCCGGAAGCACGGATGCTATTGTGACAGGAGTAAGTATAGTGGTAATACCAAAATTCGGTCAAGTCTTCACAGAACACTACTAGATACCAAGTTAGTGTTAATTTTGTTAGTAACATAATAATATATTATCCTTATCTGGCCTTTTGTGAGATACATAGCTGTGAAGCAAATGATTTCATGTTTCTAAAGCTTAAATTTATTGAACCATTTAGGCTACAGAACATTCCAAAGAAAGTAATATTCATAATGAAAATGACTAGGCTTAACCTTCGCTCGTTACTAACGAGTTCTTCAGGAATCAACAATCTTTAGATTCCTTGCTTGTAAGTAAGTAAAAGTTGTGAATATAGTAATTTTTATTTATGTTTATTTGTTTGTTACTGTATCTTTATTTGCGCATCACAGAATAACTGTTCAGTTGATTTCCTTAGTGTCATTTTATTTCTGGCATCTATTTTTTTTTTTTTTATATCATAAGATAGCAAACAAGCAAATGGGTCTCCTGATGGAAAGAGTCAACCATCGCCTATAGACACCAAAGATGTTAATGGTGCGTTGCTATCTTGTGGCGAGGTCTAATGCCACATGCATAAGTTTACCGGCTACCTTACCCTCCAAACTTAGCTGTAATATAGATAGAAAGATAAGAAAATAGTATAGATGTGTATATTATCATACGTATCACATGACATAAGTGTGTATAATATTTATTTTTATTAATCTTTTTTTATATCATAAGAGAGCAAACAAGCAGATGGGTCTCCTGATGGAAAGAGACAACCATCGCCTACAGACACCAAAGATGTTAATGGTGCGTTGTTATCTTGTGGCGAGGTCTAATGCCACGTGCATAAGTTTACCGGCTACCTTACCCTCCAAACCGGAACACGACAACGACAAGCACTGACGCTATTGCGGCAGGAATATGTAAGGCGGTGGTACCAGACCCGGGCGAGACAATGCAGAACTCTACCACCTAGTAGCCACGATCGTAGTGACTCGCATAGCTAATCGGTCGCCTTTTACGACCTGCCTGGCAGAACGGCATTTAGTCTTTTCTTCAAAAGAGCCCGGAACCAACACGGGAAATTATAATATCATGTAATTAATAATCAAATGTATTTCTAATGCGTATTAAAAATATTAGGTTTCTGCACTCCTCCTCTTCCTCCTCCTGTAAATTTTAACTGTACCAAATTTCATACAAAATATGTACAACATTTTGAATTCATGTATTAACTAGCTGTTCGCGCGGACTTCTTTTACTCCACACAGCTTCTCCCCCGTTGGTGATAGCGTGATAATATGTAGCCTATATGTTGACCCGACCTGTTAGTAATATTCATGCAAAATTTGAAGTAAATCCATGCAATACTTTTTGAGTTTACCCCGGACATACATTGACTTTCCTACGATTTTATTATATGTATAGATAGATATGAAAATAAAAGATAATTGACTATAATGATGTGTTACACAGCATAAATGTAATGTATAAATTGTTGAAGTTGAGTTCGCGATGAAATTTATTTAGGGAATTTATATCGAGGCTCTTGTGTATAGTGATCTAACCTCCCTTGAAATGTGGCTGCCAGTAATCAATCTTATTTCAGTGCTAAAAACATTTACAGCATTGCGTGTCATATCATTACCTAATCGATTATTAGATAAAGGTAAAAACACACTTGTTACTGTGCTGAAATTCGCATTTTACATGATTAATAATTTAATTTATTTTGTTTCAAAACGTTTTGTGGATTTACATAAAATGGTTTTCTAAAATGCTTAACGTATAAATCGTATTTTGGGTTTTATTAAAACGAATCAATTTTTAAATTCAGTGTGTAGTAAAAAATTGATAAGTATAATTTATTTATAGCTTTAAAATTTTTTACAAAAATAAGTTAAAACTTTTTTGAGCTTTAACTTCTTTAGGCGTGACTTGAGTGTAGCTCAGATTCTTTTCGCACGAAAAAAAACGTTTGCCGCTGTGTTCGCTATTTAAAAAATAAAATGTTAAATACTACCTTTTCTGTCAAGCTTATATTGACATGATCTGACTTAACGTAATTTTCTTAAATATAGTCTATTTAATAATTACAAAATTAGTCAGATACAACTATAAAATCAGATAAAACTATAAGAGCAAAGAGATTTTATTCAAACTCGTGACTTATAAAATGCGAATAATCTTTTTCCCTTTTATTATTTGTCTTTACAATTGATAAAATGAGTAAAAATTTATTTTAAAAGTGAGAATAGTAATAGCGAACTTTATTTTCTTTAGAATGAAGTTCGTTTAAAGTTTTACCTTAATCGCGCATACGGATGTTACTGATACTCTCCTTGAATATTATCAGCTGTGTTACGGATGTTACTGACAGTCTCCCTAAATATTATTACCTTGAAACATCTTTATGTCGCTAATTTAGGCCTTACATCGGTTAAACAAGACCTTTACGAACATAACACTCATTTATCGAGCTAGTTATTAAGGAACGGTCCAAGTTTCAATTACATGATGTAGTTTAGCTTTAGCTAATGAATTGAAAACAATATAATATCGTGTATATATTATGTGGTAATCCACATAATTATATACACGATACAAGCTATTCTATGTACCTATTACACCAGTTAAAACATTGTAATTTGTTTTTAAGATTTTCGGTGTGAGGTTTAGTTTTTATTATTCAATAAGCATAAAAATTTCTTTCGTGTGTAATGGATTAAGTGTGAATAAACTAGAATAATTTAGTTTTTACGGTAAACATTGTGTATGGCGTCTAATGGGTAAGTAATCGACTACATATTTTCTTTCCACAGTCAAGTTATTGTAAAATTTCATTATTATTAGATATATTATATATTCAACTGGTACCAACAACAAAAATAGGCTTGTCGAGACAATCAATGCGGGCTAGTCGTCATATTACTCTATTACTCAGTCAATTTTGAATTCACTAACCAATAAATATTCAACCGGTGCCAACGAGAACAACATCAATGCGGGCTAGTCATCATGATATTCTACTATTAAGTCAAATTAGAATTAACTAACCAATAACAATTCAACCAGTACCACAACAATATTTTTTTAACGCAGTAAAACTGCAACACCCGACTTCCCATTGCCTACGTCTCCAGAACCTTGCATCAGATCTTCACCAAATTAAAATGGCACAAACAAAAAAGAATATTCAAAATTGGTTCATAAGAGATCGAGTTCGAAGTAACAAACATAAAAAACAAATAGCTTAATTGAGAACCTCCTTCTTTTGGAAAGTCTGTTGAAAATAGGCTAGTCGATGTCATCAATGCGGACTAGTCGCCAAAATACTACGCAGCAACCATAATGATTGGTTAGTCGACGTAATCAATGCGGGCTAGTCGTCATATTACTCTATTACTCAGTCAATTTTGAATTCACTAACCAATAAATATTCAACCGGTGCCAACGAGAACAGCATCAATGCGGGCTAGTCATCATGATATTCTACTATTAAGTCAAATTAGAATTAACTAACCAATAACAATTCAACCAGTACCAACAACAATATTTTTTTAACGCAGTAAAACTGCAACACCCGACTTCCCATTGCCTACGTCTCCAGAACCTTGCATCAGATCTTCACCAAATTAAAATGGCACAAACAAAAAAGAATATTCAAAATTGGTTCATAAGAGATCGAGTTCGAAGTAACAAACATAAAAAACAAATAGCTTAATTGAGAACCTCCTTCTTTTGGAAAGTCTGTTGAAAATAGGCTAGTCGATGTCATCAATGCGGACTAGTCGCCAAAATATTACGCAGCAACCATAATGATTGGTTAGTCGACGTAATCAATGCGGGCCAGTCGTCATAGTACTCTACTACCCAGTCAATTTAGATTTAACTACCCAATAAAAATTCAACCAATACCAATAATGGTACCAACGATAACGATAGGCTAGTCGATGTGATCAATGCGGGCTTGTCATCATAGTACTTTACTACCCAGATAATTTTGAATTAACTACCCAATAAAAAATCAACCAATAACAATAATGGTACCAACGATAACGATAGGCTAGTCGATGTGATCAATGCGGGCTTGTCATCATAGTACTTTACTACCCAGATAATTTTGAATTAACTACCCAATAAAAAATCAACCAATAACAATAATGGTACCAACGATAACGATAGGCTAGTCGATGTGGTCAATGCGGGCCAGTTGTCATAGTACTCTACTACCCAGTCAATTGTGAATTAACTACCCAATAAAAAATCAACCAATAACAATAATGGTACCAACGATAACGATAGGCTAGTCGATGTGGTCAATGTGGGCTTGTCATCATAGTACTTTACTACCCAGATAATTTTGAATTAACTACCCAATAAAAAAATCAACCAATAACAATAATGGTACCAACGATAACGATAGGCTAGTCGATGTGGTCAATGCGGGCTTGTCATCATAGTACTTTACTACCCAGATAATTTTGAATTAACTACCCAATAAAAAATCAACCAATAACAATAATGGTACCAACGATAACGATAGGCTAGTCGATGTGGTCAATGCGGGCTTGTCATCATAGTACTTTACTACCCAGATAATTTTGAATTAACTAACCAATAAAAAATCAACCAATAACAATAATGGTACCAACGATAACGATAGGCTAGTCGATGTGGTCAATGCGGGCCAGTTGTCATAGTACTCTACTACCCAGTCAATTGTGAATTAACTACCCAATAAAAAATCAACCAATAACAATAATGGTACCAACGATAACGATAGGCTAGTCGATGTGGTCAATGCGGGCCAGTTGTCATAGTACTCTACTACCCAGTCAATTGTGAATTAACTACCCAATAAAAAATCAACCAATAACAATAATGGTACCAACGATAACGATAGGCTAGTCGATGTGGTCAATGTGGGCTTGTCATCATAGTACTTTACTACCCAGATAATTTTGAATTAACTACCCAATAAAAAAATCAACCAATAACAATAATGGTACCAACGATAACGATAGGCTAGTCGATGTGGTCAATGCGGGCTTGTCATCATAGTACTTTACTACCCAGATAATTTTGAATTAACTACCCAATAAAAAATCAACCAATAACAATAATGGTACCAACGATAACGATAGGCTAGTCGATGTGATCAATGCGGGCTTGTCATCATAGTACTTTACTACCCAGATAATTTTGAATTAACTACCCAATAAAAAATCAACCAATAACAATAATGGTACCAACGATAACGATAGGCTAGTCGATGTGGTCAATGCGGGCTTGTCATCATAGTACTTTACTACCCAGATAATTTTGAATTAACTACCCAATAAAAAATCAACCAATAACAATAATGGTACCAACGATAACGATAGGTAGTCGATGTGGTCAATGCGGGCTAGTCGTCATAGTACTTTGCTACCCTGTCAATTTTCATTTAACTACCCAATAAAAATTCAACCGGTGCTAACGATAAAAAGTGAACGAATTATTTAGTCAATCCATTACACTTTTGCTATTGCAACCTGAATCACAGAAAAATATCAGATTTTTTAGCAACAAATTTCAGTAACATTGGATACTATTAAAATTTATAGCGTAGAGTATAGCGTTATCGAAAACATTATAAAATGCTATTTGAAATATGCATATTGTATTTTATTAATACTTGTTGCTGCTACCAGCAATCTGCGATGCACTCCGCACTAAAACGTTTGAGAATACGTAATATGATGCCCCTTCAGGAAGAATCAGAAAAGTTTGGTGAAGACGACTATAATATATATCGGCGGACTAATGATATTAGAGATGTAAGTAATGACATTTAAACATAATACTCATATATCTATACTAATATTATACATGCGAATTGCGAAAGTCAATTTTTCTATTACAAATCTGTAAATTTGTCGAGGAGATAAAGACTCCGGGTCAAAAAGAAACCTACTTTTTTCGAAAATCAAATCCTAAAGGTTTGAAATAGGCAATAAAAATAAGTATTAAAGAATATATTGATTCGTGGTGATTAATTCGCTAGTATCAGCTAGCTTATACAAATAAAAATTAATACCTGAAATATTTGTACGCGCATAACTTTAGAAAAAATGCACCAAATTGTATAAATCTTTCTTTTGTATTCTTTGTTGTCTGCAAAAGGTTAAGAAACATACGGGATTTTTTTAAATCTCATAATATGAAAAGTGAATGAGTTAGTAAGGCAGAAGAAGAAAGTTGGGGGTGGTATTCAATGTCTTGAAAACAAAAACTTACAACAACATTTTTAATTATTTTCACTACATAGTCGTTCTGCAAATTGAAATTTTGTCTTATTATTTTCATTAAGTACACAACCCGGGCAAAGCCAGGGTGGACGGCTAATATTATACAAATACTTCAACTCTAACTGTAAAACGCCAACCATATTATCGAGTGACGACTCGTGTCGCGTTCAAAACTTCAAGTTAGCGCTATGGCGAAATACGTAACCGAACATACTTGGTCGATTATTGTTCGAGCGAATATGTGTCTAAAATACTAAGTTTATCTCACTTTGGCATACGATGTGCACCAGTGTTAAAATGAGATAAGCTTAATATTTTTAGTTGTCTCGATAAACATATGTACGTAGAATAACTATACCGTCACACCAATAGCAATGAACCATGGCTATCTATAGGCGTGGTTGTCTCTTTCCATCAAGACAAAAGGACAATGAACCGACCTTTCATTCCCACTACTGTTACTGTAAGCCAGAATCAACAGCGGAAACCTCCCGATGAACCCTGAATTGCGAGCTCAATGTGCTCTAGGGATAAGCTAAGTTGTCTTGGAATTCACAACGAAATTAATCAAAAGTATATATGAGGAGTAGAAAAATCCATCAGAATAGTTATCTGTTTATTTTCTGTCTTATGTTATTAAAAAATGTTTTTGCACGGTAAAAAATAAACAGAATTTCTTCGTGCTCGCCCTAATGTTTCGTGATTCAGTGAATTTGTGGACCATGGCTATATAAATTAAATACGAATTTTCTTCCTTCCCATTAATGTAGCCATAGGTTAATAGTTAGTACAACTATCTCTTAATCTACGGCTACATTATTGGGAATACATTCTTTATTGCAGCATTTCCAATATAAAATAATCGTACCTTATTCAGTAGTTTACATCTTGGCAATGAAGAAATCGTGTAATTTTCTGCAAATAATTTATTTTATAACAGATTTCAGAAGCAGAATTTTATCGCGAAGATAGAGAACTAAATTACGGTATGGGGGTACGTGAGGTACGACCACTTCAAGAATATAGTTAGTGGTTAATAATAACAAAAGAGGTTTGTATACGCAACGCATGCATATAAAGGTTGAATGTGAAAAGACTCTGCTTATTGAAGCACATGATCGTTAATAGTCACGCGTAAGTAACTAATAAACATCTATATATTTCTATACATATAATAAAAACCTAGGAAAGTCAAAACTGTACATTGAATTTTTTTTTTAAGAATACTTGGGGCGTGATCTACAATCGATATCGAAGCCAAAAATATAGTTTTTGGATTTTTTATCTGTTTGTCTGTATGTATGCCCGGGGTAAACTCAAAAAGTACTGCATGGATTTACTTCAAACTTTGCATGAATATAGGCTACATGTTATCATGCTCTCACCTACGGGGGACTAGCAGTGCAGAGTAAACGAAGTCCGCGTGGACGAAGTCGCTGGCAACAGCTAGTATATAATAAAATGAGAATGTTGCTCAAATCAGTTCGGCATATCGCTATTTGTAAATAATAAATTTCGATGTTACGGTGTCCATACATAAACATTTTTTATTGGATAAGTAGGTCAATATTTAAGTTCCTACTTATCTATATATTCAGTATCAGATTCGAGTATTGACTACCCTTCTTCAGTATGCACAGTCTTTTACTAATCAACCTGTAAATATGATAAAAATGTAGCCAGAGAAATAAATAAAACTGATTTATTTCTACACCTGTTTTTGCTTGACATTTTATTGATGGATTATAAGTTGGTACAGACTCTTTGTTATAAAAAGAATTACCTTCTTGTCAATTAGCTTATTTTCTAATATATAAAATAAGCTAATTGGTTATATAATGTATAGATTATTAATAAATCTACTTGAGCGTGCGTATTACTCAATTTATCGTATCGATTATGGCGTAGTGGCACGTGATAAAAACGCGACAAAATATGCGGTAATTTTCGCACATGATTATTTTTTTTATTAATAAGACCACACGTGTAGTAAATGACGCAAATAAAAGATTTCCACTTCGCGCGTCGGAAAGAAGGAAAAGGTTTTTTTTTGTTTTAAACTGACGTCTAAATTTCAAGGCAAGTTGAAAATTGTATGCTTGGTTTCTTATAGATAAAATACAGACTGACTGCTGAGTTACCTTCAATATTTAAGGACGTGATAGTTGGCGATCATATATGATGAGAAAAAATAACATTAAAATTAAATATTAAAATAATTCTTACTAAACTTAGTAAACCGAGTAAGTAAGCAAATAATGAGCTTCCCACTTTCTCCCCGTGTTGGTTCCGGACTCCTTTGAAGAATAGACCAACTGCCGTTCTGTCAGGCAGGTCGTAAAAGGCCACTGATTGGCTATGCGAGTCACTACCATCGTGGCTGCTAGGTGGTAGACTTCTGCATTGTCTCACCCGGGTCTGTTACCACCGCCTTGCCTATTCCTGCCGCAATAGCGTCAGTGCTTGTCGCTGTCGTGTTCCGGTTTGGAGGGTAAAGTAGCCGGTAAACTTATGCATGTGGCATTAGACCTCGCCACAAGATAGCAACGCACCATTAACACCGTTGGTGTCAATAGGCGATGGTTGACTCTTTCCATCAGAAGACCCATCTGCTTGTTTGTTATCTTATGATATATAAAAAGAAATAAAAAAAAAATCCTATACTTGGACATCGCGCGGAAGCACGTGTTGCGCAGGTAGTGAGGTTGAGGGCGGAGGAGGGGAGGGGTGGCGGAGGCGTGTCCTTGATGTCGACTAGCGTTGCGTACTTAGAGAGTATGATATTCACATTTCACTTATTTTAAAAAAAAAATTTGTCAAAAGTTTTATTATTTCATTTTAACGCGAGTCGAGTACCGAGTACTCTCCGGAAGTATCGAAGGTAACTCACCAGTCAGTCTGTATGAAGACGTACACTATTACCCGTTTTCGAACGAAACATTGTATAGAATAACATCAAATTGCCATTCTTTTTTTAAATACGCTCTTGCGGAAAATAAAAGAACTTAATCCGCCATTTTGATTCGTGCTGTGTGTTACGTGTCGGTATCTCGCTCTTGTTCCGCACCATTACCGTCTTGTTCGGATGAGTATTAACTATGGATAGATTATGCAATTACATCAGCGTATTACATGTTTTAATTTGAAAGGCAAAGTAGCCAATGCCCAATAGCACTGTTACTTAGAAGATTTTTTTTACAGTGATGCTTCCTTGTCATCTTTTTTGTTTTATTTTATAACAATAATGTACATAGTTTCTTATAACTTATATGTGTCAAACTGAAAGCCAGTTTGTCGGCATCATTCAATACAGTTCTCTTGAAATCTGCTCAGTACACACATTATTATATTATTATACTCATAAATGCTTTTTCCCCATGTTGGTTCCGGGCTTTTTTGAAGAATAGGCCAACTACCGTTCTGCCAGGCAGGTCGTAAAAGGCGACTGATTTTCTATACGAGTCACTAATATCGTGACTACTAGGTGGTAGAGTTCTGCATTGTCTCGCCCGGGTCTGGTACCACTGCCTTACCTGTTCCTGCCGCAATATGGTCAGTGCTTGTCACTGTCATGTTCCGGTCTGGAGGGTTAAGTAGCCGGTAAACTTATGCATATTGTGGCATAAGACCTCGCCACAAGTTAGCAACGCACTATTAACACCTTTGGTGTCTATAGGCTATGGTTGACTCTTTACATCAGGAGACCCATCTTCTTGTTTGCTATTTTATGATATATAAAAAAAACTTTGTTATTCCTAACATTAATATTATAATAAGCCATGCCTAAATTCTTCAACGATATGTTCTGTTTACCTCTTGATTATGGGCAGCGACTATTACTACTAAAAAACCCTGTCTGTCCTAAAAGTGGATTATATGTAGATCGGTGAAAAAAAAAAAAGATTCTATGTATTAAATTAATAAGTCGTTCAAAAGGCTTGTATCTATTTATCCTTCAATTTACCTTAAATGTACATTTCGTTTATGCTTTGCAGAGGTTATTAATAAAACGTATATAAATTGCACTAAATCCGCCACTGGTTACAATAATTGGATGTGGGATAAATTTTGAAAAACAAGTTTGCGTATATTTTATCCCGTTTCTTCAATTTTCTCAAAATCATGATTAATGTAGTGGTGGCGTCTTCGTCACAGATGCATGAGGTCCTGGGTTCAAATGACTGCTGGGAAATTCATTCTACGTACGTTTCAGGTTATCTAAAAAATACAAAATTACCTAAAACTTAATATATGTTCAATCTTGCATATATCGTTCACGAGCAACATTATGGGATTGAATACTAATGGTTGACATTACCTGCACTAGGTAAAAATCTGCCAAGTTCTTCGATGACATGGGCGTTACGCTTTATATTTCTTATTTAAATAAAGTAGAATTACGGGTTTTAATCACCTTAGTATCAATTTGGGCTACTTGAAATTTGAATCAATGTACAAAATTTGTAATGTTAAATTATATTTAACTAGCTGTGCCCGCGACTTCGTTCGCGTGGAAAAATTTCTAAAATAAAAACCCGCATAGTTCCCGTTCGCGTGGGATTTCCGGGATAAGAACTATCCTATGTCCTTTCTTGGGTCTCAAACTATATTTGTACCAAATTTTATCCAAATTGGTTCAGCGGTTTAGCCGTGAAAGCGTAACAGACAGACAGACAGAGTTACTTTCTCATTTATAATATTAGTATGGATTAGTATGGATAAAATTTTTGATAATGCTGTACTTTTGGGTTTACCTCCATCTGAACTGCAAACACTGACTACGGGTGTGAAATATGATTGTACGAATATGGGCTTACATTTGAATGCGATGAAACCAAAGTACTGGTATTTGAAAAGGACCAGACCAGAAAGGTATTTGGTATCAAGAGTTCCCGAAACCAGCGTATTTGTATGGAGAGAGTTATTAATATGGAAGAAGCAAAGCAAGTCTGTCAGGACCATGACCGTGATGGCACTCAATTCTCTCTGCTTACTCTGTAAGGGATCTGGCGTGACGATATGCATAATTGAATGAAATTCAAAACCAAATAATCGCATCGTCGTGGTATGAGGTATTTTCTTTTTTAATATATTTTATTGGTTACACATAACCATTGACTATCATGCCCATCAATTTATACAGTCTTTTACTAATCAATCTGTATGTTGATAAAGGTGTATATTAATCTGAACAGGTTACTTGTTTCAAGAAAATGTTTTAACAGCGTCGCTGGTAGCTGTAAGTTCCATTAATCCCCTAAATTTCGCACTGATCACGTTCTACAATATTCCCTTCCTCTATTTTATAATTTTCATCAAATGAGAAACTTTACAAGGGTTTTTATGTTTTTTTTTAATTTTAATTCGAATAGGCGTTTGTCTTTCATCGCACCTGGTGGAAAGTGTCGATTAAGTCGAAGGTGGTACACGCCCATTCAAAAGAAACCTATTCACTCTACTTTTAAATGTTCCAGGACTATATTTGTCAAGAAAAATAGACGCAGGCAGTTCGTTTTCAACCTTGGTGACTCGAACCAAAAAAGAGTTGTCAAACCGTTTTGTTCGATTTTTTAGTATATCAATAACGTATGGATGGAACTTCTGTCTCGTTTAGTAGTCTGATAAAGGAATGTTATTATTATTAATCTTTAATTTTTATATAGTAGACTGGCGACGAATTATCTACAGGTAAATATAGTAACTGGATGAGTCGCGCAATTTTGATCGCGTTTTGTAACACAATATTTATTTATTAATGACTTCAATTTATTTATTAATGATATTCTATCTGTATTTGATCAATCAAATATATTATTATACGCTGATGACAGAAGATATTTAGAAAAATTAAATCTGTTGCAGATTGTGTAAATTTGCAAAACGACGTCAACAAATTTATAAATTATTGTAAAATTAATAAACTTCATTTAAATATCGCTAAATGCAATATCAAAACTTTTTCGAGGAGTCGAAACCACATCAAGTATAACTATGAACTTGATGGTATCACCATCTCTCGCGTTACTGAAGTGAGAGATTTAGGAATAGTATTAGATAGTAGTCTTACATTTAACCAGCATCTAAATTATATTACCCCGAAAGCTTACCGTATGCTTGGCTTCATTTTAAGAACAAGTAAAGATTTACAGAACAGCAGTACACTAACGTTACTTTTTAGTGCTTATGTTAGATCTTTACTGGAGTACGGCTCAATTATTTGGAACCCACAACACAAGACTAAACAAACAAAAATTGACATAATTTTTAGATTATTTACAAGATATCAATTTATGTATCGTTATAAATCGGCAGTTACAACCACAACGCTTACAAACAGACGAACAGAAAGAGATCAAGTTCTCTTGTTCAAAATTTTAGATTGATTCTCTATTTCTTCTTCAGCAAATACATTTCAGCTGCCCTCGTATAAACTCACGACATAAACCGTTGTTTTATACTCACTCTACTTAAAGAAAGTACGCTACACACTCCTTTCTCTATCGCGCATGTAATTTTTATAATCGTCACCTTATTAGTACAGATCCTTTTGGCTGTTCAATTGGAATTTATAAGAGAAACATACGACAAATAATAGCAGGTCTTAACTAATTATAACTTTGTTTTGCCATGCTATTCAGTTTTCATTACTTTTTTGTTAAATTTGGTTTAAATTTATTGTATATTAAATGCTTGCTACAAACTATTAAATTAATATAAATGTGATAGTTATAAGTGGAAACTTAATTGATTTATGTAATTTTTTTTTCTGTTATATTAGTAATGTAATACCATATTGTATGTTTCCCAAAAATAAATAAAATAAATATCATCTTATATATAAAAATCAATTGCTGTTCATTAGTCTCGCTAAAACTCGAGAACGGGTGAACCGATTTGGCCAATTTTGGTTTTGAATTAATTGTTGAAGTCCAGGGAAGGCTAAAAAGGTGAGAAAATAAAGAAAAAATAAGAGTAGTTAAAAATGCAGAACAACGTTTGCCGGGTCAGCTAGTCTTTTATATAAATATTCATTCCCTTAACGCCTATGTCGTCCAGTGATCCGGTTTCCCTGTCGTGTGTTTTGTTCGATTCGTGAGTTGAGACATAGTAGACATTATCCAACCGGTTTGCTTTTAAATAAGCATCATCAGGGGGCCTATTGCCTATCTTTGACATTTATAGTGATCAACTGAGATTTGATGAACACTCAAAATTGGTTGGCAACTGACAACAGTGAAAATTGGTATTGCGTATCGCTTTTAGTGGCGGTGACTTTCGTCGCTTTCCAGCGTGCGTTCCAGTGATTTGACTTGTCACCGCACTATTTTATCGATATTATGCTTCTAAATAAAAAAGCTAGATAAACGCAAATGCTTATAAGGGTTTATTATGGTCCTTTGTTTTGGTCGGTTTGTATTCTTCAGACTAATGTCAATTGTCAAATGTCATAACAATAAACAAATAACAATAACCTCAAAATAAGTTTAGACTAACAAAATTAACTATTCAGCTTTAAAATTCCTTTGTTGATCCCACTTTCTCCACTTTTATGTTTGTATATAGATTCATGTACATAGTATTAACTCCTAATCCATAATGTTGTAGTTGTGTAAGTTTACTAACATTTGTGTTTGTTTTGTTTTAGATTCATCAACTTGTAACTGATATAGTCACCGGACAACTCTTTTTATGTGTCTCTCCCATGACTGACTTGATATTGGCAGAATCCGTCCTAACTGGATAGCTACCAAACCAATATAATAATAATAAGTTTAGAATGCTCTCTTGAAGCACATTAATAGTTAAAAGAAATTAAATTGTCGGTCGAATTTGCCAAAAGATACCGAAATGTTACAGTCACTTCTCCGGAGGCTTTCTATCCAGCCAGACTCAATGGCAGAGAGCAAGTTGAGTAATAACTTAGTAGTTTAGATCTATTGATTGTCATTGCATTGTATTACTTACCTTTTACATAAAAGTAGTATATAACATCTGCATATAAACAGTAACAAATATGATCTAATTGAAAAACATGAATAATCTGGAATGAAGATATGGGTATAAATCTAGCCAAGAGGTAAATAGCAGAACCCCTAACTTGCTTAAGATATTATATTCATTGATTATAATAGTTTTTAGATTACTGTTAGGACTAAGGCATGATATTGGTATTATTGAAGTTAACAGGTAGTAATGTAAATTTAATATTTAATCAAATGAAAGTGTCTAAAGTGTGCTAAATTTTCTACAACTAGACATGTATGATCCTATCCAATAGCAAGAGCTTTGAGAGGTAATAAAAAAAATATACAAATTTAATTTTTTATTACTTCCGTTTTGTCAATATGACAAAATAATTAGACAGTCCGTTTGTCTTTATTTTATAAAAAGAATTGAGAAAAAAACATAAAACCTCATACTGTATGTTAGTAATAAGTGTATAGTTGCACCTCTGCCTCGCCCAATGTTTGTGTTGTGTTGTAGCTTACAAAGTTTTTAACCAAAAGTTTTTCTATTTAAGGTAATCTTCAGAAAATGAATTATGTGCAAACAGAGACAAATGCAACGATAAAGATATGTATAGTGCATCATCAGGGTAACAAATCAATACAATAACCTCAATAATTTAAATAAGGTGTTGATTTGTTACTATCATCAGTAAAAGCGTTAAAATGTGAAACTGGTTGGTGTAAATGAATAAAAACTAAATAAAACAGTACTAATTATTATAAAATAATATCAATACAAATCATCATGGAGTTTTACCAAGTGCCGATGCTGTTCAGTGTTCAAAGTATAAAGAAATGTGTTTTAAGAGCCTACTTAGGAATAAGTGTGCTGAGCCCATGAAACAGATTATTTGCACATTGTGCACATAAAGAATGTTGAAAAAGATAATTTAAAAGTGTTAAACAAATTGAGAATAATGGTAAATGAAAATATTCATATCTTCATTTAGCATTGTGTGGTTATACTGTATACATGTTATATTATTACATTAGATAGATGTATAAAGCTCATCACACATGGTTAAGATACTATAATATTTGATCTTAAGATACCCTAATATAATATATCTTTAGGTATATTTCAAAATATCGCTCACCATACAAATCCACCATCACACACAACTAAGATAATATATATTTTACCTTTAGTATCTTAAGATACCGAACGATATGGAAATATATATTTCATATCTTAAGATACAAAACATAAAATAAATGATGTTTTTATTTCGGGATATAGGTGATCGCAGTGCCTCATCTATATATATATATATATATATATAATAAAATTGTAGGAAAGTCAAAACTGTACATTGAATATTTTTTTAAAAGAATACTTGGGGCGTGATCTACAATCGATATCGAAGCCAAAAATATAGTTTTTAGAATTTTTGTCTGTTTGTCTGTATGTATGTCCCGGGTAAACTCAAAAAGTACTGCATGGATTTACTTCAAATTTGGCATGAATATTACTCATAGGTCGGGTCAACATATAGGCTACATATTATGACGCTATCATCTACGGGGGAGGTGCAGTGCGGAGTAAACGAAGTCCGCGCGGACAAAGTCGTGGGCAACAGCTAGTAATCTATATATTAATATAATAAATGCAAAACTTTGGATGGATGTTTGTTACTCTATCACGCAAAAACTACGATACAATTTGAATGTAATTTGGCACACAGGTAGATTATAACTTGGAATAGCACATAGGCTACTTTAATCCTGAAAAAACAAGGTGATCCCGCGGGATTCGCCAAAAACTTTTAAAATACAACGGGCTGCACGCTGCAGCTAGTAATATTACAAATGCGAAAGTTGGGATGTTAATGTGGGGTGCATCTAGTATTATAATAGTTACTACTGTAAACAGTGCGGGGTGCTCCCGGCTTCGTGCTGCATCCAGTCAAGAGGGAGAGGGGGGAAAACTACTCACGAAAGCTATTGCCTTTTATGTCAAGCTAGGGGTCCGCCCTTGAACAATTGACATGTCTTTGATGGTTTTTCATTCAAAGTTAATTTTGTTAGGAATGTGCTACTGCAATTTTCATTTTACATTCTATAATAAAATCGTCTGAAGAGCTGTCTAACAAATCAAGAAGTAAGACCGTATCACTCATAGTTAATCAGCTGTATATAGAACTCCTACAAAGAATATGTGAGGCAACGAGGCAGACTCATGATAAAATGAACAAATTTTAATATTATTGTATCTTAGCCATGTGTGATACCTTAAGATACTGTATACCTTTATATTAGGGTATATCAAGATAAAATATTATAGTATCTTAACCATGTGTGATGAGCGTAACAGTTATAATTGAACTAATTCCTACGTCAAAATAAAGTTGTTTGCATAGCATAAGACAAGTTTCTCTTTTTATATTATAGGATAACAAACAAGCAAATGGCTCTTGGAAGAATTAATCGCCTAGACACCAAAGATGTTAATGGTGTATTACTATCTGTGTGGTCATATAATAAAATAAATTTATATGAATAGATTGTTTCTTTTATTACTATTGTACCTAAGTATTTGTTTTAATATTACCTAATCTAACACAGATTTTCTTTTTTAAAGTAAGGGGGGAAAAAAGGAAAATAAATTTAAAATTGAAGAATTAGAATAAATAAAGAATTTGCCAGATGATAACTGCCTTTTTTATATCAAAAGATAGCAAACAAGCAAAGGCTCCCCTCATTGAGAGTCAACCATTGCCTATAGACACTAAAGATGATAATGGTGCGTTGCTATCCTTGTGGTGGGGTCTTATACATGTATAACTTTACCAGCTATTTCATCGTCCAAACCAACAGTGATAAGCAATGACATTATTGCGGCAGGAATAAGTAAGGCTGTAATACCAGACCCGGGCGAGACAATGCAAAACTCTGCCACATATTAGCCAAAATTTTCAATTTATAAATTAATATAGGCTATGCTTTATTAGACAGAAAAAAAACCATATCTTCAACTAATATATTCAATTTGCATAAAAGTATGCTAGATCAGTAATGTACCAAATTATTCCTGCACAATAATTTCAAATTTTGATGTTAAAGATTTTGTCAGTTGAAATTGTCTGAATTTATCATTTATAATCACAGTATGTGTTATAGTTTAAATATGTCCAAATATACATAAAACCTACTAGCCAGTAAAGCTACATAATAAGTAAACTAGCTACCCTGTCTTGCTAAGTACATAAGTAGCATTCACATTATACTTAAAAGCTGGAAAACATTTTGTATAATGTATTCTAAGTGTAAAAGTTTATTATTATTGAATAAAATTAAATCTTATGGCTGGTTATTTTTCAGCTAAAAAAATTTTACATCTTGTTATAATTATTACAAAACTGTAAAGTTTTTTTAGTAGGTACAAGGTAAAAATAAAAACTGCAAGTTAATGCTTTTTCTTTTCACATAGTCTTTATTCAAAAAAAACAATTATATTAAATCTTTTGTCCTTCTCATATGTGGTTCCCTGTTAGTGCCTTGCCTCAAGTTATATAGATCTGTCAGGGTGCCGTTTTGGATCACTTAGTATTTCTGGTAGGAATTCACAATGTGATAGGTACTGCAACTCTTGTATTGGAACAGTTGTGTTTGATGTTTTGGCTTCGGCATATAGAGCAACATAGGTATGTATTAGGATATTATTTAGTAGTGTTATTGGGTTCGAATTTACTCTGCTTGTTAAATACTACCAATTCACTCTCTGCACTCTTATACACTTTTCAGTAGTTAGGACCCACCAGTAAACATCAACATAGAACTTTTGTGACTAAGAAGTTGTAGCTGCTTAATGAAATATTAAATCTGAAATCAAATAAAATATTTAAAATGGTATATGCAAGCATCACTGCATCAATATGCTATAGTTAATAGTGCAATGGTTAATCCTCAGACCATTTTTGTTGGCCTGAGTGTTAATCATTAAAAATTGGAAGTATATGGTACGGTAGGTACTTTAAGCTTTAACACAATGATAATTTTTTCTAAAAGAAGCTCTCTTCATGTTCAGAATTAATAATAGCTAGATATAGGAGTTCAATAGTACCTACATAAAAAAAACTAAGTTCTAATTTATTGATAGAGTCATAAGTTCATAAAGGCAACAAAATTAATAATTAAATTTATACAGATAAATTGCTTTTTGATTTGATTACTCTTGTAAGTAATATGTAAGTATACATATTATTTTGATAATTACACTTACTCTAGCACAATTACTTTTTAAATCAAGGGGATTAGAACAATTAATAAGTATTTGCCAGATGATAATTAGCAGAATCCTCCATAAACTAAGCTCATTTCTTTCACTAATAAAACCACTAATAAAATTAGTTGGCAAATTTAGCATTTACAAATTCAGTATTGGTTGTGATCACATAGAAAAGAAAGTCATATCTTCTTCATCTATGGTTAAAGATCTTAAAAATGTGATATAACAAACCATTTATTTCCATAATTATCAAAAACTCTTGTACAATCCCTTTTTGAAATTAAAGTTCCAACTTAGAAGGGTTTGCCAGGTGATAATTACCTCAATTTAGCATCTACCAAATCAGTATCGGTTATCATTTATTAGGTCCATAATAGAAGCTCATTTCTTTCACTAATAAAATCACTTTGCAAGCTTAAAGATGCTAAAGCCTCTACCACTCTCTTACAAGTCGATTTTTTCTTCGGTACAAACAGCATACTGCATAAAACATTATTGTTACCATGTGAAATTTTATGTATTAGTCTTAGATATGTAATTCTAATTTTATTGCAGTATTGTGTTATGACTTATGTATCCTACATTATTTATTATTTAACAATAATAACCTTCTAAAAATGGTATTAACAAACTATATATTGTCAATAGTACATTTTCTGTACCTTTCAAACGTCGCCGGTTAATAGTGTTAATCACTATTTTGATCATTAAAAACTACTCTAGACTAGTTGCTTTCAAAACATAAAAGTGATCAACGATTTGACGTCATTCGTTGGTCACTAAGCATACGCAATACCAATTGTCAAACTACCCATACTAAAAGTGTCGTTCCAGTGCACGATAGTGACTATCGACGACACCAAGTACTTGTGACGTCATTTTCGTTGATCACCCATGTTAGTCAATACGAAATAAGGGAACTGACAGCTAATTGATGTCAACTTTGCACAGTGATTATCACTTTGATTGTCAGTTCAAGATAGGCAATAGGCCCCCAGGGCAATTACAACTGACAACTAAAACCAAAACAATGTCTAACCTTCATGATTTAACATTTTATGTTTAATCTTTATTGTTAAACAGTTCAAGTGTTTTAATATAAAATATTGTATGAAAATGGAGTTTTACCAAGTGCCGACGACAATGAGTGTAGAATATATTTAAAAATGTGTTTTTTAGTTTTCTGATAAAAACAACGTCACCCGGGATGGGATTAGTGTCCGGTTGGCGACAGGTTTGCCACCTATCACATTGTATATTTTCGACTAATTGTGGGTACACTTGTACCTCTGCTTACCTCTTAGAAGATATTTTATAGAAGAATTAGATAGAAGATATTTTACTTTACTTTTATTCGCTACTTTAGCTCCTTAAGGATTGATTTGAAAAAAAATGAAGGCTGTATTTGACTCCGGGTCTTATAATATTTCCATGCAAATTTCAACAAAATCAACTCAGCAGCTTTCTGTAGAAGAAGATAGACTAACAAACGGTCAGATTTTCATATATATATAATATTAGTATGGATAACACACCTGAGCTTTTATTTAACATAAAAGGTTGGAAACGCATAGAAATCTCTGGTTTTGCGGATGTCCATGAGCCCTGACGATCACTTACAACAGGTGCACCGCCTGACTATGGTATCTCGGATCTTAGACTATGGCATTTGTATTATGAGCATTCAATCAATATTTATATAATTATGTATTTCTATGTATTAGTATCTTGACTAACACACATATCACAAGAAAATAAATTACTTACTTTTGGGTTAGAAAATTTGTGCAATCTGTCCAATGATTATCAGTCTGCAAGAGAATTATATATCAAAACAAAAACTGAAGATATCTAAAAATATCCTAAAGATTCTTGAAACGATTCTCAATTCATTAGACGAATATCAAACAGACAATATTTGAGCAACTTACCCTGAGTAGAGGAAAATCAAATGTGTTAGCTTTGTAAACATGATGGTATCACGTCAACTGAAAAAATACGTTCGTGCTTCAGACCAACTGTTTACTCCAATAACAAGGTGTCACAGTGCTGATCTAAAAACTTGATTAAACGTTGAAGAATATTTCCATGGCATTTACTCAGTTACTGGTAGTTAGAGGTATTCAGTTACTTATAAGAGGTTTCTTACTATATTTTTATAACATGACCGCCCCGTTGGTCACGTGGTTGGCGAACCTAACTACGAATCGACGGGCCTCGAGTTCTTTTTCAGACAGGGACAACATTGTGTGATGAGCATAAATGTATATATATATATATATATATATATATATATATATATATATATATATATATATATATATATATATATATATATATATATATATATATATATATATATATATTTTCATATCATAAGATAGCAAACAAGCAGATGGGTCTCCTGATGGAAAGAGTCAACCATCGCCTATAGACACCAAAGATGTTAATAGTGCGTTGCTTACCTTCCAAACCGGAACACGATAGCGACAAGCACTGACGCTATTGCGGCAGGAATAGGTAAGGCGGTGGTACCAGACCCGGGCAAGACAATGCAGAACTCTACCACCTAGTAGCCACGATGGTAGTGACTCGATAGCCAATCGGTCGCCTTTTACGACCTGCCTGGCAGAACGGCAGTTGGCCTATTCTACAAAGGAGGCCGGGACCAACACGGCGGATTTTCTGTGTTTGTGTGTTTATTATGTATATAACAGTATTTACTTATGTATTTCTACGTAATCGTTGACTGCCTAATAAGCTAACCCCTAGACCATCGCTACGAATTAACTTATTCGGCTTACATCATGAAGCCCGGGGTGCAATCCCCGGGTCGGACAAAAGTGTTTTTTTAAGGTTTTTCTCGATAGTACCAAATCTCAGGAGCAGCTTAGTCAGGCAGGGTTGTGTGTTACCATTCCTGTGCCTCGGACGAGCACATAAAGCCGTCGGTGCCGGTTGTTGCAAGAAATAGTCGATAATCGTTATCAGATCGGTAAAATGTAGCTATGGTAATCACCATTCATCTCGTTAACCTACAAACCGGTGAATCGTGGTGAACTGAAAAGTCTATAGACGTTCGGTTTATTCCGCCAAACCCATAAGGGCGTAATGATGATGTCTTAGTACTTATCTTTGACTAAGACCTATTAGGCCAGGGCCAATGATTTTCTGGTGTGATGGTTGTTTAAATTTATCTTTTAGTAATTGTTTAGGGATTCGATATATTATCGTGAAATCAAGTTTTTTTATCAAGCTTCTCCTGTAGATATATTAAAGAAATAGACCATTCAAAAACAATAAACAACAGTTAACAATAAAATAACTGTTTTTTTGTCTAATCAAACTAAACTTTCTTTGTTTTGTATAACGAATACTTCATTTAGATAACTAGCGATCGCCTGTGGTTGAAATTCGACCATAGCTGTAAAGAAAATAGTATTCATGTATGCATCATGTGTGTCACATGAATTTTTTAAAGAATATTGTTGAAAATATTGTTAATAATTTGAAATGATGTAAATAATGAAAGCATGAGTTTCAAATTAATCTACTAATTACACTGTTCAACTCAGAGCATGGGCTCCCTTGTTTGATTAAGTCAAATTTTCAATAACAGACCTATTAAAGCTGGCAAATGGGGCGATGAGAGAAACCACCTGTTATACTGAATGACTAACTGGTGAGTCCTAGTAAACATAAGAATCGATCAACATTCCGAGGTAAATTTTATTTTATTTTAATTCTGAAATACTTATAAGCATTGGTGCCGCTTGGATGGATTATTTAATTACAAACAAACTTTATATCAGAATAATAAAAATAATATCGGTATATAAATTACACAAATTGACCTAACCCCAAAGTAAGCAATTTATTTGCTAATTATGTGAGTGTTACTAAATGATATGAATACATAGATATACATATATAAACACTCAAATTTGTTTATTAAACACCCAAACCCAGAAATTCAAACCCTATGCTCAATATATGAATGCCTGACCCTG
This sequence comes from Apodemia mormo, assembly GCA_036924255.1. Lineage (NCBI taxonomy): Eukaryota > Metazoa > Arthropoda > Insecta > Lepidoptera > Riodinidae > Apodemia > Apodemia mormo. The sequence continues at coordinate 41,147,951 of JAUPFN010000001.1, read as the reverse complement.
AGGGAAATCAAACCTGAGCCCCAATGATTGCGTAGTCAGTGTTGTTAACTATTTGTATAACAGAGCGGTCACCAATGGCTTCACTCACATTAAATAAAAACTTAAATTTAACCACAAATAAGTTGTGTTGTAAGACTGTGTACTTTTATGTTACTGAATGTATGTATGTATATAGATACGTAAATTACTATGATCCCTTGAGAAGATCGGCTCCGATTTGATTAATTTTGTGATACATTAAAAAAAAATGAATACTTTTGATCGCTTGTAATATACATTTAATTTACGTACCATGGCCCTGTATTATATTCTGAAGTATTAATTATTTAACTAATTAAGTATTAGTACTTAATCGCAGTTTAATCAAAATTATACGTTATCATTCAGTTGTGAATAACATAATCTATTACTACACGTAGAACGCGTTCACTATGGCTCCACCTTGACTTTTGTCAAATTAATGAAAAATGGAGACATTGCGGTTTTTGTGTCATTGTCGCAGAATAAATTCCGCAATAAATACACAATTTCTATGCCTAGTGCGGGCCTTAGTGTGACGCATGGTCGACGTATATGATTAGTGAAATAGAGTCTTTTTTAACCGCGGAGCAATAAAGACCGCGTCTAGCCGCCGATACCCGCAACTGCCCTGCCAATGCCCGCCGGGCACTTGCGGCACGGTTTTTTGTCATTTTTGTGCGTTGGTAGTGTAAGGTTGAATAAATATTTATAATTTGAAATTGAATAGTATTTGGACAGAATATAAAAATAATATATTAAGTAAAGTACTGTCATTGTAGTCATAAATTCCTTCAATATCACTTATACTCGCATTAGGGTCATTAGTATTAAAAGTATTTTTAGTATTAAATTGCGGGAAACTCGTATTTGAAGTTGGAGGAAGCAATGAATAAATAATAAATATAAATAAATATCACTGGACAAATTACACGAATTGATCTGACCCCAAAGTAAGCAAATTATATGCTTGTAGTAATACATATATAAATACTCTGATATATTTAATAAACACCCAAACCCAGAAATACAATCATCTGTGCTCATCACACAAATGCCTGTCCCTGTCGGGAATCGAACCCAGACCCCATTGATTGCGTAGTCAGGGTCGCTACCACTCGACCAACGGGGCGGTCAATAAATGAATGCAATGGTGGTATTGTTAACGAGGAGAGGGTAAAAGGGAATCATCGAGCATGTAACCTAAGGGACTGCACAGATAATCGTTTACGGCGTTTGAAGGTGATCACACTTGCAACGAAACATTAATGTAAGCTAAACAAGCATAGAATAATAATGCAATTAAAGAAAATATTGGAATACGGCCTTTATTATCCTCGGATTGAACAAATCTTTACAATAGTATAAGATTACCTTGTGCTATCGTCAGCGGCGAAATTGATTGGACCGGCCCGCCCCGCCATTTGCAAAGTGCCGTATCACGAGTGATACATTCTCAACGGCATTAACATGGCATTAACCACTGAAGCCGACGAGACACTTCAACGTAATTCGTCGATGTGCCAACTTCAACGATCAGTGACAGCCATGGAACTATTATTACAGGAAGGAAAAGTAAAATAAGAGCAAAATACGTCAATTTTATTTCTTCAGTCTTATGACCTCTTTATTTTAATGTGGTCACAGTCTTGTTAAGATACCATAAAGTGGAAAATCATTTTAGCGAAATAAAATTGTTAAGCTAAAGAACTTTATTTAGCTAAAATGATTTTTCACTTTATCATAAATTCGCAACATAAACACAGTCCAGAACAATTTGCAGACGAATGTCAAAATTGCGGATGCGCCGACGCTGCCACCGATGAGTGTCGACGCTTATAGTTGTCGTGGTCACTTGCCGCTCATATATAGGGCCCCGTTTTCACTTTGATTAGTACGAGTGTGAGTATTTAATGCAGGTGCTTAGTATTAAGCTAAAAATACGTGAAGACAGCCGTTGATCAGTGCGAGTGATAAGTAATTAGCATATATAAATACTTTTACTACGCTGATTACAAATCACTCGCTCTGATCCATGGCTATCTTCACGTATTTTTAGCTTAATACTAAGCACCTGCATTAAACACACTCGTACTAATCAAAGGAAAACGGGCCTTAATATGAAGTCATTAATGAGCAAGAATACTGGGACGAGCCACTGCAGATGAGTTGCATCGCAAAAACCCACCTAAATCGTATATATTTTATATGACCTATCGCGCAAAAGGCGGAGTCCATCGGGGCGTATTTCGGTGTATGCGATGCGGCACACCCCGGAGTTCTGGTCGCGGCGGCCCATTTCAGCCCATCCCAGCATGCTCAATTAGACGACGGGAGTAATACATAGAATTTATATAATAAATAAATACTAAAATAGATTTCAACCTCAATTAAGAAAAATTATCATTCATTACAACCGTTGCTCCTGTTTGTGACCATTTACCACTCTGTAAGCAATTTAATCAAATTCCATAATTCATTTTATCAAATATCTTTAAAATAATGAATACACATTGCATATTCATATTTACAATTTTTTATGAACATACATTTTCGTTATAGCCAACCATATTTCCCTTGGAGGGCTTAATACTGTGGGTGTATTTCAATACAGTTGGTAGCTCGGAAAGTTTGCATTTCCACGATCTAAACTAACGTTGAACATGGAAATGCCATCAGTTCATTCGCAATTTTATTATGATTCATATCTCAAAGTATTTTACGACTTGATATCCATTTTGTATTAGTATAGTGTATCTCTGTTTCCTAATAGGTTAAGTAAAAACATTATACGAGTGCAAAGCAATAACGCGAGTGGAGGAGTATGAAATTTTGCACAGTAGATGTTTCCATTGCGGAGGACTGCAGAAAACTAACGTTTTCAAATTATATTTTAGTGATGGGTCAACTCGAGTTACTAACTCGAGTTAACTCGAGTTGTGCTTGAACCGAGTTGACTCGAGTTAGATTCTCTTTAACTCGAGTTAGAGCTGCAAACTTTGAACCTTCACTGTGCACGAACGAACGAGGAAAGCAAGCGATGGTACATAGTTGGCGCGATTTGTTGATCGTATAAGACAGTATTCATTTATTTACTATTCACATACGTAAAGAAAATAGGTAGCAAAATTGAGATAATACTTAAATAAAAGTATAATTAATTTATATCAGTTATTAATTACGATATTTAAAAACACTGGGACCTTAAAAGAAATCACGTTTAGAAGGAGCTTCAATAGGTAGAGAGTGGGTGTATTTACACATCTAAAATCTGTTAAGATTAGATTAAATATATGGGAAATGCGACCACTTTATTTAATCACATTAAAAAAGAACATCTAAAGTTATAGTTGGCAATAATTATTCTTTAACTTGGCCGTCATTGGCGAATGGAAATAATATCTCCGTTGACAACAACAACATAGTTCTTGTAACAACATAATTAAATGAATAAAAATATTAAAAAATTAAGCAGTCACAAACAATTATCCTATTCAAAGCCCCTTCCCCCCTAAAAATTAATTTTAACTCGAGTCGTGTTTATTCCGAGTTGGTAAATCTGTATTATATTTGTAGTGTTCACTGATATACCTGGGCGTAGTCTCACTAACACTATACACGCGTATGCACTTACTGACGGTCCGAATTAGTGTTGCCGATCGATTGTGGATTATCGATAGAATATCGATATTCTACCGATAGTAGTCCGATAGTAGTACTATCGATATTATAATCGATAGTATCGATACTATCGATTGTTCAAAAGGATACAATACTATTGGAAAAATAAAATACTATTAACACTGTCGATAGTATCGTATCTCCCAGTCAGAAAAGTATCGATCCTATCGATAGTATCGATACTATTAAATTTCTAGGAAACGATAGTATCGACAGTATCGGTACTATCGATATTATCGTAAATTAGCATACAATCGATAGTTCAAAACAATCCATGGTATCGATACTATAAATTCTATCGCTACTATTGTTTCCTAGACATTCAATAGTATCGATACTATCGATAGTATTGATTATTTTTTAATAAGGAAACACGATACTATAGATAGTATCGATATTATTGCACTTAGCAGATTGTATTGTATTCTTCTAAATTATCGATTAATTCGATAGTATCTATAAAATCGATACAATTGATGTTTGTATCGACGGTATAGGCTTTTTTAGATTAAAACTATCGATGGCGGAACTATCGATAGTTTGGCAACACTAGTCCGAATCGCACTGTGATATTTATCTATATTAATTTTCTCTTTGCTGTGATACCAAACCATACATACTTACAACAGCGTATGCCTCCACTTACTCGCACGCACAATATAGATACGAATTGTATGATCCACAGATAACACATACACTACAATATGAATTAAAAACACATTAAATTAATAAAAATAAAGATTACACATTTGTACACTATTTAATATACAGTTAAAGTCTGTTGTCAATCTATCTGTCTATGGTCGAATTTCGACCAGATGTCGATCGCTAGTTTACATAAATCGTTCATATATTACTTTAAAACATGAATCCATATTAATATTATACCTGCGAAAGTTTGGATATTTGGATAGATGGATGGATATTTGTTACTCAATTACGCCAAAAGTACTGAACGGATTAAGATTAAATTTAGCTCACAGATAAATAGTCAGCTGGAATAGCACAAAAGTTACTTTTGAAAAATGAGTTGTTTCCGTAGGATTCATCAAAAACTTTTAAAATGTAGCGGACTACACGCTGCAGCTACTACTAGGTAAATTATTGTATACAGTGTGCAGCACAGACATATTTCATAATGAATATTAAATGTAAATAGATATTAAGGCAGGATAAATTGTATGTTTCGTTTAGTTTGTAAGTTTTCTACAATAAATAATGTTCGTTTTCGTCTTTTATTCGCCCTAAGACTTACATACAGCTTTGTTGTACAGAAATAATAAAGCTTTATGTAGTTATTTGCCTAAAGGCATATTACGAACAGAAAAGGTTACACGCAGTCGACAAAACTACGAGTCGACTCTTGCGAGATTGTATTTATATACGGGAATCCAGAATTATGAAAACCCCGAAAAGTGCAAAATTCTTTGTGTTAATGAATGTTTAGCGATTGTAAATAGTATGTACAATGTAAGTATAAGCCTCAGGCATATGTTTAGTGTTTACGCACTTTTCGGGGATATATAGATAGATAACAGGATAGTACGACCTGAAAAGGCGTACAACTCTGTAATTGTAAGAGTTTCCGAGGTCCTGTAAGAACATATAATATATATAACCGCTCACTACACTTTGGTAACTAATGAGACCTCTGAGAAAAATCAATACACTATGGTTTCTATAGGGACCAACGCTAACTTCATCCAAAAACACAATATTTTCACTATTTACCAGTTTTAATACAATACTGTATGGTATTTTATCGTTTTTGAACGAAACATTGTACAGAATAACATCAAATTGGCATTCTTTTTTCAAATACGCTCTTGGGGAAAAATAAAAGAACTTAGTCCGCCATTTTGATTCGTGCTGTGTGTTATGTGTTGGTTGCAGTTTATGATACAGGTTAATTTAAAAGTGTTTTGGCGTATTAATCAACAATTAAACTTTATTTATAATCAAGATTAGTTCAAGATCTAACAGTTTAGATAATAATGTTTAGAAAAACCGTAAATATCAATTAATAAAACATATTTTTTTCTGATATCCATACTATTTACATTTTTATTGGATAACTAGTAGTGCTCGGTACTTCGTCCGCGAAAAAAATTTCCTAAAATAAAAGTAGCCTAAGTGACTCCTTGTTACATCAGCCAGTGAAAGTCAAAATCAGTCCAACCGATTCAAAGCTCAGACAAATTGACGAAAGGCCAAACATTATAAAAAATGTTATTTTGATACCGTACATATATATGCATTTCATAAAAAACGGTTATTTTTATTAAACAAACAGATACTCCCATTTTTTTATTTGTATGTATAGAATATATATAGATTGAGTCAAAATTTAAATACCAATTTTTTTCAAATTCAGCATCAGAATCGAGCACTGATATACATTGATAGTTTTTTACTGGTTAAGCTTTATAGTTTTTATACCTACTCTTTGAGTATCTAATATTCAAAATACCGACTATAAGTCGTTGATATTTGGTGGTCTGCGATCTAGTAACGCATCAGTGCATGCCGCTGAATGCCACGGCAATTTTCGTATTTTTTTCGTTAAAGCACGGACCGTTACGTGCGCACACGTTCCGGATCCCTTCCGGTGGACCGCGGTCATAAAAAGCGATTTGTAAGTTTGTTTGAATTGAATACGATATTATAAAGCATATATTTTTGAAGAGGTCTTGAATATTTTAATACATTTGTGCGAGAATTATTTAAGTTGTCTAAACTACAAAATCATCCAGGTGTAACATAAAACTTTGAAAAAAATATATTTATTTGTTAGTCCAGGATTTTTAGTTCAAAAAGTAAATCGATGACCTATTCTTTTTAATTTCTTTCATATACTTGATAAACATTACATACAAAAACAAAACAACATATACCTACTATACTTAGTACAAAAATATTTATTTACATAAATATTAATATTATCTTTTTTTCTAAATTAATACATAATTTTTGCATTATTTTTTATTTTTACAATTTTACAGCTACATTATTTTTTTAAATGTTGTATAGGATATTTTTTATTCACATCGTATATAGTTTTTGAGATCATAGATATCAACAGTAAAATTTACGAAAATAAATTAAAATAGGTATTATCTCACCCAGGTTCTGGTAGCATCAACTTGATCATTATAGGAAAATTTGTTTAATTAATTTATATTTACGGTTTTGTTACAAAATTAATATCTAAACTGTTAGATTTTGAACTAATCTGGATAATTATTTAAGTATATTTGTTGATATAATAAATATGGTAAAAAATTTAAATTACTCTCAATTATAAGCTGTAACCAACACAGAATACATATCATGAATTAAAATGGCGGACCAGTTTCTTTTTCTCTTAAGAGAATAATTGAAAAAAAGCTGCCAAATTGATATTATATTGTACGATGTTTTGTCCGGAAACGGTTTAAATACCAACAAGTATAAAATTGAGGAGAAAAAATACAGAAAATATATATTTTTTTAGCTGTGTACCCTATAGTCGGTATGGCTTCTGTAGCAGCCATTTTGTCATTTACGCAATATTCTGGATATACTAGCTCACACTGGCTACTCCAGAAGTCATACTCTGATTGAGCGGTGCTACAAGTCATGATGATGCGTACGCGAAACCGAAAGGCTTTAAATCAATTAAAATAGGTTTTCCCTGTGTTGACCCAGGCCGTTTTTTTTTTATAACAATAAATCAACTGACTTACTGCTAGGGAATCTAGAGATCTCGTAAAGGCAACAAAAGGCTAATACGTTTCATTAACATTGTAGCTAGTATCAAACAATCAAAAAATGTATTCAAAGTTTTTTCGGCATTCAATTCACACCCTAAAGGTGGACTTTCGAGCCAAGCGTCAGTAGCATCAATAACTCTGCGGTACTGGCGTTGCGACAGAGCTTCAGCTGAATGTACTATGTGGCGCCACAATCGCAGCCAGCGGCACTGACGCCGTGCTCGAATGCCGTTTCCTACATTTACATAGTACATTTTTCTGACGCTCTGTCGTGGCGCTACTAACCAAGAATTTAAAACGTTATAATATTGGTATGTTTGCTGTTTCGTGATTGGTTCACCGCGTTTCATGCTGTTTCATGAGTGGTTCGCCAACGTAATTCACTACGAATTAACCAATCACAACGACGCCACTGCGTTAGTACAGTACATACAGTACATCAAAAACGATTTCATAAAGTTGTATTAAAATGTTAATATTTATTTAAGTAACTGCTTAAAATTCTTTAGCAAAACTAAGGAATATTGTTTGATGAAAAAATTAATAGCTTTCTTGTTTCTTATAAATATCGTTAACTAATGTTTAGTGTCAGTATATACCATAAAATCTAAATCATTTATAAAATAAGATATCTACGTTATAAATACACTTGTCCGGTTTTTTATGTTAAGGAATTTGCTATTTTTTAACTTAGGAAACCGAACATGCTGATGATTTCTCTAATGGAAGGAGAACCATTGCCTATAGAAATAGGAGATGTTAAAAGGGCGTTGCTATTCGTGTGGTAAGGAAGGAATACTAAATGCATAAGTTTACCGGCAACTTTACAAACAACAACAAACAACAAGACGACAACAAAAACCGACGCTATGGGGCAGGAATTGTTAAGGTGGTGGTACCAAAACGTTGAGCAAAACGTGTCAGAAGTCTACTGTAGTTCTAGTAGATCTAATTACTAGCCGCGTTCCGAACCGGTACTAATTTACAAAAAATGTCGACTCGTCGAAAGTGCCTGTAAAGGTGGACTTTCAAGCAAAGCGTCAGTAACACTTTACTGTTACATTACAACACTTTACTGGTACATTAGATAACGATATTTATAAGAAACAAGAAAGCTATTAATTTTTTTCATCAAACAATATTCCTTAGTTTTGCTAAAGAATTTTAAGCAGTTACTTAAATAAATATTAACATTTTAATATAACTTTATGAAATCGTTTTTGATGTTCTGTCAAGTAAAGAAAGCCTATTAATCTTTCAAATAACAATTTCAAACGAGAAAGTTTTCAGGAATATTTAAAATTAATAAAAATAAATTAAACACTTCACAAAACTACATAGCTTTCTAGTACAGTGATTTTTTGTAAATATTGATGTTTTCATTAAACTTTTTAACAGAATAAATCATGTGATTTTTCAAGTGGGAAGGTGATCTCATCCGAAACTATGTAGGTACGCATTTTATGTATCTACTTATAAATGAAAGTTAACTAAACGCCTTACATTTGGTATTATATAAATATTAATACTTTAAAACAATATTTTATCTGAAAGGATCGCCTTAGATGCAACGCCCGCATTCCGAAATTGATCCGCGAAGGTCTATCCTACTATACTACTAGTATAGTATAGTTATACTATACTAGTAGTATAGTAGGATAGACCACCATTCTTTCGTGGGATATACAGTCTTATGATAGACGACCTAGGATGATGGACTCTATGTGCGGTCATGACCATGCAGACTTTCCTGTCAAGAGCATCTTATTCTGTTTAAGTCCATTTGAGAACGCCAAATGTATAAAGGATAACGGGCAAAACCCAACTATTATATGCTCGGATCTTATTGGCGCCCGTCAAATAGCTTTTTAAAACTTTTGTCAGGCGCTCAAAAAATACTTCACACATTGATTGCTTCACTTCCGCTTCCTTTATACCTACATTCTCTGACATCCCCAAATAAAGGTATGTTTCAACCTCGGAGAGAGATCTTATTGGAGATGGGCTTGTTGGAATTTCTCGTGCCCGTGCCACTTTTCCTCTTTCCACATGGATAACCGCACACTTTTCTATACCTGGCTAAAATCCGATGCTACTACTAAAGTTAGACGTTATGTTTAGTAACTTTTCCAAGCCAACGGCATTTGGAGCTAGAATTTTGAGGTCGTCCATATAGAAGAGATGAGAAAACCAAGTGCCTCCTCTTCGAAATTGAAAGCCTATCCCTGACTTTTCCAACAGCGTGCTAAGTGGATTAATGGAGAGGCAGAACCACAGCGGACTCAAACAATCGCCCTGAAATATGCCCATCTTTATTCGAATCGGATCACCAAAATCCGAAATATGCTGCCCTGATAGACACAAAGCTGTTCTCCACTGCAACACGCATGTTTCGAGGAAGTCTCTTACTGTTTTATCGATCTTATACAGTTCGAGGACCATCATAAGCCATGAATGTGGAACGAAGTCAAACGCCTTTTTATAACCTATCCAAGCACAGGCTTGGTGACCTTTTTGGAGAGACTGAAGGATTTGCCTGTGCAATTGCTGATGAAGTTATCAAGATGAATAATTACCGGAAATACATCATGAAAGATGGCACGGTCGACATATGTAGGGCGTGTCACCGTCCTGGTGAGTCCATCAGGCATATTATTTCCAGTTGTTCTCATCTTGCTAATGGAGAGTATTTGCACAGACACAATCAAGTGGCCATGATTATTCATCAACAACTTGCTCTTCGATATGGTCGAGTAAGTTTTGAAGTGCCGTATTATAAATACGCACCGGAGTCAGTTCTAGAGAATGGCCGTGCTAAGCTCTACTGAGATCGATCTGTCATCACGGACAGGACTATTATCACAAATAGGCCCGATATCGTGTTGGTAGATCGAATGGAGCGCTGGACATTTATTGTTGATATCACGATCCCGCATGACAATAACCTCGTGAAAGCAGAAAAAGAAAACTATCTAAGTATTTAGACTCAGCTCACGAGATTACCGAAGAGTCCCGACCAACATCTGCGGAAGCTCTCCCTACAGTGGATCAAAGGCCAGATATAGAAGGTGGCAGTGTCTATTGTACACCATACACAAATAAAAACAAAACAATATTATGCTAACATGAAAGATATACAAAATGGCGGTTTTATTGCTTATGAGCGATTTCTGCCAAACAACCAGCAAGACTACGGGAATTTTGCAACTTAGTAACTCGGGTGCACGATTGTTGTTTAAATTGAAAGCTAATATATATATATATATATATATATATATATATATATATATATATATATATATATATATATATATATATATATATATATATATATATATATATATATATATATATATATATATATATATATATATATATATATATATATATATACACCTATAGGTTCTGACACGATGACAATTAGTATGGCAGTGAAAACGTAAGTAACGTAAGGATGAGCCATAATATTTCGTATTATGTGAAGGTAGTTTGAGCAATATTTTTATGTACGATCGACTGCATTCATCCGGGGGTGTATAAAAGTGAATTTTTCTTTAAGATAATGGGGAGCTTTAGAGTCATATAACACACAGTTGAGTAATTTAAGCACATGAACATTCCGGCGAAAGCAAATAGGAAGCTATTTAAGCTAAGTTCGAAATTCAGATATGTGATCGTATTTACGCAGACCGAATATGAACCGAATATATAAATTTTGAATGCGCTCAAGCTTGTCCAGATGGGCTTCAGAGAGGTTAAGATAGCATGAGTCGGCATAGTCTAGTATTGTTAAAAGTAAGCTTTGTGCTAACATAATTTTAGTTGAAAAAGGTAAGAAATTAGGTAATCTCTTTAGAGATCCGCTAGCAGCAAAAATCTTTTTGCTTACTTCACATATATGCGGTGACCAAGACAGCGTACTATCCATTAAAATATCAAGATTTTTCACTGTAGAGCAGTAAGGAATATGAACATTGTTTAACAGTAATGGAGTGAGATTTACCCAGTCAACTTTAGAGATTAAGCCTGGACTACCAAACAAAATCGCTTGAGTTTTACTGGGATTTATATGGATGCCGTAGTGCTCAGATTATTTAGCTATCTCACGTAGATCACAATTAGCTTTTTGGATAATACAGTGTAAGTCGTCTAAGGATGTCTAAGAATGAATTTGAACGTCATCAGCGTACAAGTGGTAAAGAGAGGGTAGTTTTAATATTAGTAAATTTATGGAGACTGCAAAAAGTAATGGGGACAGAACACCGGCCTGAGGAACGCCGGCAGTAACATCTGACCAAGTAGAAAATAGTTTATCAACACTAATGCGCTGCCTACGCCCTCGCAGATATGTCTGAAACCTTTCTACGGCCATTGGAGAAACATTAATAGAGCTAAGCAATCCAAGCAATATGTCAAAATCAACATTTTTGAATGCGTTGCTAAAATCTAGTAATATCATAAGGATAAGCTGCTTATTGTCCATGTCCATACGAATGTCATCGGTGATTTTAATAAGTGCTGTAGTCGTACTTGTCCTACCCGAAAACCAGACTGAAAAGGATTGAGAAAATTATGATTAAAAATGTATTCAGTTGAAAGTACACTAATTTCTCTAGAGTTTTTGATAAAAAAGTTAATATTGATATAGGTCGATAATTTGAAAAATTACCAAGATTCGATTTTTTAGGTAAGGGGATTATCAGGGCATTTTCCCATAAATTTGGGAACACACCAGTTGAAAGGGAAACATTAAAAATGTGAGTTATTACAGGGACTATTAAATCCAGAATCGGAAGAAGCATACCACCACTAACAGTGTCACTTCCTGTTGCATTAGAAGAAAAGCAGGAAATGGCCTTTTTAACTTCATTATCAGTTAGCTCACGGAAAGTAATTAGGAGTAGGCAAAGACAATAAATCACGAAATATCTTACTTTTGTTGCTATGATAGTTTGTTGCTATGTTAGATGATTTTTATGATAGTTGCTGAAGAAGTCAAATATTGATTAAGTAAATCTAAATTGGTTCATCATTTCATCAATGTTATTTTTAACTTTTCCGATACGATTTCCAAATCTGGGCCGACTCGCTATTCTCAATATGATCATGAATATAACGCCTTTGTGCATCCCTGCACACGGTGTTACAACGATTTCTAAGGAATTTATATTTTGGCAGGTTGTTTTCAGAATTATCAATTTTTAGCCTTGCTTTAGCGCGATTTCGTTTATTCATAATTTCTTGAATACACTCGGTCAACCATGGATCAAGCAAATGTTTAATTTTAACTGGTTTCACTGGTGCACGTTTAACGTAAATACTAATAATATTGTTGTTTAATTGTTCTAATTTTTCAATATTGGGATATAACAGTTATAATATTGATTTCTTTGAATTTTACTCTCAAGGAAACCCTCGGACTAAGAGTGTAAATTGCCCTAATTGCTCTTTTCTGCAATACAATTTAAGTATTTATTTCAACAGAATTTCCCCAGAGAAGAATTCCATATGACATAATGCTGTGGAAGTGCCTAAAGTAAAAAAACTTATTCTTGCTGATCAACATCAGTGTCTCATTTTTTTAAATGCATAAGCTACCGAACTAGTTCTATTTGCTAAATTATTAATATGCGGTCCCAACTGTAATTTTTTATCTAAAAAAGCGGAATCCACCAGATTTTTTTTATTACCATTTAATAAAAAAATTGTTCGTACTGAACCAGGTACAACTTTTGAAATCACATTATTTACTTTGTCATGCTTACTAATTCGTCTTTTTACTTTGAATAAAAGTGAAGTGTCATCCGCAAACAATACGATTCCATGCTTATCCCTCACGTAGTAAGGCAAGTCATTTATGTAGATATATCAGATTTAAAAATGGACAATGTATGGAGCCCTATGGGACACCGTCGGTTACAGCTGCACCAGCGGACCTTTTTCTATTAATATCAACCCACTCAATTATTTCATTTAAGTAAGAAATCCACAGATCAAGAGCTTTATTTCGAACTCCATAATAATGTAACTTATAATCGACACTGTCAAATGCCCTAGACAAATCACAGAACACTTAAGTGCATCCTGCGAATTCTCCCAGGCTTTATAAGCGTTTTTCAGTAATTCGATACTAGCATCTATGTTTGAGCGACCCTTTGTAAAACTGAATTGTTAATTATTGTGAAATAATCTAAATTTATCAAAATATCTAAGTATTTAGTCTAGTAATTTTACAGTTAGTTGAGCGGTGTAGCCGTAAAAGCGTAATAGACTGACAGACTTTCGCATATATAAAATATTAATATTTAAAAGTATGGACTATTATTAATTAGTAACATAGCTAGCTAGTTCAGAGATTAGGTTAAGCTCAATATTTTACAACTACACATAGTAGTCTAAGATCCCACTATAGAACGACCTTCACCGAGCTGCTTAATGGATGAAAAGTATTGTACATCCAATTAAATTTTAAACCCATTTGCAATATATTTATTGACATATTTAATTGGATATAAAATACTTTTCATCCATTAACCAGCTAGGTAAAAGTCATCTTATAATCGGATCTCATATTATAACACAAATCATTTTATTAACCATTCTACCACGGCCAAATAGCAAAACTAGATGTGTTTGTCTGTAAGGCGATATCCATTTTATTTTTTAGAAACATCTGCTACATTAGGAATTCCAGTCGCGTAGCTGGCCATTTGAGAATGAAAAGTTCTTTCAATAATAATAGATCGAATGAAGTCTGACAATAAAATTTAGTGGAAGGAATATTCATTTAAAACAATTCCTCGGAATGTTTCTCGAAATAACAGAGGGACTTTACTTAGTATTCAAAAAGATTGTCTTCAGTTGAATTTATCTATTACAAAAACCTTGTAATTTTGTAAAAATTTGCATACGACTTTTATGTTTAAAGAAGACCCGTAAAAAAGTTATAATTTTCTTAATATAAACTACAAAAAAAAAATTACACCACGGCCGGTTCCCTTGCGGGGTAGGCAAAGTAAGCCAAACGTCTAATGATTTTCCGGTTCACCACTATTGGTTTGTCGGTTGAAAACATGAGTGGTGATCCTCATCGCCGCATTTACCGACATGTTAAAGATTATCGAATATTTCCTGCGATAACCGACAGCTTTACGTGCTCATACGAGGCACGGGAGTGGTAACACACCACCCGTTAGACTCCGAGTCGCTACTGAGATTTTAAATTAAAAAAAATAAACTTCGAAATAATCTCAATAATATTTGTGCCCGAACCGGGGATCGAACCCGGGACGAAAAGGCTAACCCCTAGACCACGGGGCAGTCATTATAACAGAAATAGACTACGAGGCAGTCACTATATCAAAAATAGACCACGAGGCAGTCACTTAATTAACTACATTTGAGCTATTTTTACTCTTTGTCTAGTCCCGTGGACTAGTAAACGAAGTCCGTGCGGACGAAGTCGTGGGCAACAGCTAGTCCATTGCAAGCAAAATTTTATTCATATTAAATAGATCACATATCTAGACAAAGAGTAAAAATAGCTCAAATGTAGTCAAAATTAATTATATATTCGGTTCATATTCGGGCTGCGTAAATACGATTACATCTCTGAATTTCGAGCTGAGCTTAAATGGCTTCCTATTCGCTTTCGCCGGAATGTTCACGTGCTTAAATTACTCTACTGTGTGTTATATGACTCTAAAGCTCCTCATTACCTTAAAGAGAAATTGATTTTTATACACCCCCGGATGAATGCACTCGATCGTGCAAAAAAATTATTGCTTAAACTACCTTCACATAATACGAAATATTACGGCTCATCCTTACGTTACTTACGTTTTCACTACCATACTACTTGTCATCGCGTCATCATTCATCGCGTATATATATATGTATATATATATATATATATATATATATATATATATATATATATATATATATATATATATATATATTTAAACAACAATCGTGCACCCGAGTTACTAAGTGGGTCTCCTGATGGAAAGAGTCAACCATCGCCTATAGACACCAAAGATGTTAATGGTGCGTTGCTATCTTGTGGCGAGGTCTAATGCCACATGCATAAGTTTACCGGCTACCTTACCCTCCAAACCGGAACACGACAGCGACAAGCACTGTCGCTATTGCGGCAGGAATAGGCAAGGCGGTGGTACCTGACCCGGGCGAGACAATGCAGAACTCTACCACCTAGTAGCCACGATGGTAGTGACTCGATAGCCATTCGGTCGCCTTTTACGACCTGCCTGGCAAAACGGCAGTTGGCCTATTCTACAAAGGAGGCCGGGACCAACACGGCGAAAACAGAAATTGCTCCTAAGCGGTAAGACCGCCATTTTGTATATCTTTCATGTTTGCATAATATTGTTTTGTTTTCATTTGTGTATGGTGAACAATAGACACTGCCACCTTCTGTATCTGGCCTTTGATCCAGAACTGTAAGGAGAGCTTCCGTAGATGTTGGTCGGGACTCTTCGCTACTAAACAGTTTACAGAAACAACTATCGGACAATTATTGTTGACTCCACACCCCACATGTCGGTAATCTCGTGAGCTGAGTCTAAATACTTAGATAGTTTTTCTTTTTCTGCTTTCACGAGGTTATCGTCATGCGGGATCGTGATATCAACAATAAATGTCCGGCGCTCCATTCGATCTACCAACACGATATCGGGCCTATTTGTGATAATAGTCCTATCCGTGATGACAGATCGATCTCAGTAGAGCTTAGCACGGCCATTCTCTAGAACTGACTCCGGTGCGTACTTATAATACGGCACTTCAAAACTTACTAGACCATATCGAAGAGCAAGTTGTTGATGAATAATCATGGCCACTTGATTGTGTCTGTGCAAATACTCTCCATTGGCAAGATGAGAACAACTGGAAATAATATGCCTGATGGACTCACCAGGACGGTGACACGCCCTACATATTATGTCGACCGTGCCATCTTTTTATTATTATTAATATATATTTATAATAATAAAAAATATACATTATTATTATTATTAATATATATTTGAGAACTTGATGTTCGTTCGTAAAATATTTGCTTGTTTAAAAAAAATGGTGACGTACACTCACTAAATACAAGGAACTAAAACAATCTTATTGTGCATGCATCTCGTCTCCACAGAATAATTTACTCTTTTATTGGGCAATGTATACGCTTTTATAATAAACTTCCCGAAACTAAAAAGGATCTACCAATCAATAAATTTAACAAATTATGTGTTAAAACAAAACTGTGTAAAAAGGATATTATAACATCTCAAATTATTTAGAAGACAAAAAAACCTGGGATTAATTGCTCCTCTTACCGATCTCATATATATATTTTGTAATATTGTGATAAATATAAAGATAATAAAAATTGCATCAGCATTCAAATTACATTTTTCACTTTAAATCAATTTAATATTCTCATTAAACGTTTTTAGGATATCGATAATAAATAATTTTAAATTCAGCGATATAATCAAACCAACTCTGACATTTATTCGTTTGTTTACCAGACCGTTTTTAATGCATGATTGAGTACAACTAAACGATTGTTTGCGTGTGCTTGTCATTGGCGTAAGACATGAGCGGGTTCTGTACAAATTTTTAGTGAATTTAAACTTTATAGCTATTCAATAAATTTGCATATTTTTTATTCATAACGCAAAAACGACTAACCTGTATTCAGCAGTGTAAGCTGTCTATCTCAATTATCGCTAGAAATAAACAGTAACACAACTGCACCACTATCTGCTCATCATATCAGTCTCCGTCATCATCATACCAGTGAATCGTGGTGAACTGGGAATATATGAATATAATATGACATTTTAACTGCTAAAGACGATTAATTATTTTATATTTTTTGTTGTTTCTTTGAAATTTTCTTTACTTCGCCATCTAATATAACCCAAAGATCATATTATAATATTAAGACTAGCGGCCCTCCCCGGCTTCTCACGGGTATAAAATATATAGCCTATGTCACTCAGTGAAAAAAAATGATTAAAATCGATTTAGTAGTTTAGACGTTACTGCCCGTGGCCCGCACGCGTTAAATTTGGAGTAAAACAATTCCCCTTTCCATATAACATGAAGATTTCCTGCTATGTTTGGAATATATAAATTCATATAGGTACTACATTTTTAGTTTTTACATTTTTACCTATTTCTTTTATTTTTACAATTAATGTATTACAGAATGTCTTTATATACAACGTTCAAAGCTTTCTTGCCATTAGATAATACAAATATGTTTTCTTTAGAGGTTACTCTTGAAAGAGCGATATATAGTTGGCCATGTGAAAAAAGTCAACGCTCAAATCTAAACCTGTAACACTGAAGGTTTGACCCTTTGATTTATTAACCCTTTGACCCTACGGGTAGGGTTGTACTTTATAATAAAGTATTGTACTTTATTTTGAATAAACGTACTTTATACTTTTTGAAGGCAATAAAGTACGTGAAAATACTTTATTTTATCATTTCATTTAAAATTGTCAACTTACAAGAACAAAAACTTAATCTATTTTTATTTGTAACAAAAATGATGCTGATCACTTTTAAACATCGTCTTAAACGTATTTTTTGTATCATTTCCCTTTACTTGATTTTTGGTCGTATTTTTATACAACAAAAAATCAAGTAAAGTGATATTTTATTATATTGAATATATATAAAACTCTCTTTTATAGTTTTTTTAAGGTGCATCCAGTGACGCGACGGGACGAAACTAATTGGTGAAAAGCATTGTTAGATATTGCTAGAAGCAACAAAAAATATGTATGGTAAACGAATAGCACAGCTAATAAATAATACTTTATTTTTCAATCTTGTACTTTATTATTTAACCTTAAAAAGAAAATATACTTTATTTTTTCATTTAAAAGGTGGCAATCCTACCTACGGGCCATCCCTGAAACTTCTCACTAAATTAAGGTATTTTAAGCTCAAAAGAGTAAAAAATATCAGTATGGATTTTTCAGTTCAAACATCTATTTTGTTAAAAATGACAGTATTATTAATTTCTGAAAAGCTGTATATTTGAAAACGATGATGAATTCAACTCAATTTTTGAGATCTTAAATATTATTTTAGCTAAATAATCGATAGGTTGAAAATTTTCGATGCTATGTCAAAAAACATTTTATTTTTAATTTTCTTCGTTGATAAATCCCAAACAAATTGACCGATTTTGATTACATTAACGGTATTTGACGCAGTTTTTAAAGAACAAAAGCTGATAATATTTTTAAGTCAATCGGTAAATTAACTTGAAAGTAATTTAAAAAAAATTAAGTAAGTTTGCTAAAAACAACGTATTTTTAATTTTTGAAAAGCTATAAGTTTTGAGAATTAGATCCGACTTTGAGATTAGGAACGGCATTGGACGTAGTTTTTTTAGTACTAAAATATCGTAGAACACCAAAAAATGATTGGTTGAAAATTTTCGAAGCTATGTCGAAAAAACACTTTTTCTTTCAAACTTTTCGTCAAC
Source organism: Apodemia mormo (assembly GCA_036924255.1). Classification (NCBI taxonomy): domain Eukaryota; kingdom Metazoa; phylum Arthropoda; class Insecta; order Lepidoptera; family Riodinidae; genus Apodemia; species Apodemia mormo. The sequence goes on along the minus strand of JAUPFN010000001.1, from coordinate 41,128,976 downwards.
GATTACTCCCAAACGGATAAACCGATTTTGATGCAATTTATGTGTTAGACGTGGTTTTTTGAGGAATATAGCTAATAAGTTTTTATACTCAATCGGTACATAAATCTGGAAGTTATATTAAAACATACTGTTTCGTCAAAATTTTTTTTGGTGTTTTTTCAAAATTTTTCAAAATCCCCTGGACCGAGTCGGTTCAAATATTCAGGAAATATAAGTTGAGCGGAATCCAATCGGATGCCATCAACCGCATTTCGATCGGTGTAGCCGTTCAAAAGTTATGAAATGTTTACATACACACATACACACACATACATACATACATACTGACGTCATCGTGAAAATAGTCGGAAAAATTCCTAGGACCTCAAAACGTGGATATCTGATGAAAACTCGATTTTCGAAAATCGGGGTAAAATCAGTAACTTCCTTATCTAGTGGGATACCTACGTAGTGGGAAGGTAAAAACTGGTTTGCTAAATCACGTTTTTTTTACATTGATTGTTAATAAACAATTATACAAAACTTATACGATATACCTGAAAATGTTACCTGAAGATATTGTTCATGATAGAATGTACTTTACTTGATCATATTAAATTCCGAAAACAGGCTAAAATCTCTAAAACAATTTGTTAATACTATTTCTAATCATCCACTTGATTTTATATGGTGATATTTAATTTAAAAAAAGAATGTATTAAATTTTGGTTTTCAGCTGCAGCCCTATATTTATTTATCCGAAAATTAACACGTTTCCCAGCGCGGCGGTTTAACAGAACATACGGCGCGCGCCGCCACAGGCCCGTAAACCCGGAACCGCTATGCCCTTGCATTTTAAATCTGTAATATCTTCGAAAATATTCATTTAAATTACATGCTGTAAACGGCCATATTGATCTATATTAAATCAACAAATATTTAAGGTATTTAATTGGAATATAATTAGTGCTGTATTGCTTAAAATTGCTTCGAAGAAAAGCCATTATTTCTCATAAAAAGTGACAAAAAAATGCTATTGTGGGCTATCCATAAGAGATAGACATATACCATCGCGGAGTTTTCTGTAGACCTTTTCAAGGTGTACAAATACTTAGCACATTATTTTGATAAATCTCGTAGGGTTTAGCCTGCGTATGCAATGTAAGCGGAAAAAAATATAATTATTTATGACATGACATCAGAAAACTCAAAAATTGCAGTATTTCTCTACAATATATTGAATTTTATTATACATATAAACCTTCCTTTTTAATCCCTCTATCTACTAAAAAAAACTTCATCACAATCCGTTGCGTAGTTTTAAAGATTTAAGCATGCATAGGGACATAGAGACAGACAGAGAAAGCGACTTTGTTTTATACTATGTAATAACTATAAATAATTTAATCTGACACATTTTTAAATACCGTATATGTACAATAATTTACGTAGGTACGTATTTTAGACTGTTGAAAATCAGTGTGCAATTTTCACATGAAAAAAAGCACATTAAATAACCTATAATAGTAGCATCTATTTTATATTTATGATGACTAAGATAAATGTCTATGATATTGTTTAACTATTATATTTAATAACACGTTTTTGTTGTTTCCCAAAATCTTATATATAAATCTCATATGGAAATTATCAGGCGCAGCGACTATATTAAGCTGTTTTTAAATTAATCTTTGGCGTTGTAACATGACAAAATAATTAATGAAAACAAAATATCGTGACATAGTGTCATTTTACCACAAATTGATCAATCAAACAGTTTGTTTTTGTAAGTAAAATAACGTAAACGGCACGTTTATGTAAAATCAAGACATGAAACTTATAATTACTACATACGTTGGTGTCATCTATTTAGATTGTTCCTGGATTTTGTCAAACAAAGACGTATTAATTTCGCAATTGTGTGTGTTTGTAGTGTTAAAAATGCACTTGTACTTTTTCACAATATTTTTTATATATCCCGAAACAAACTTGTGTCAGATATCGTAGAACAACTTTCCACAGCCTCAAAGTGAGGTCGACTAAACTTAGTCAACTTTAACCCTAACAAGACACAAGTTAGCGCGTTCACTAAAACTTCCCTAATAGCCACAGTGAGTCTTGAAATCCTTTGAGTTGCCATATCGAGCAACGTTCAATTCCGTAGTCACTTGGAAGGTAAGGCAAAATTAGCCTCAAAAAGCTGGGTGTTCTCAGCAGGACCAGACAGTACTTCACACCGGCCCATCGCTTACAACTTTATAAGGCGCAAATCCGACCTCATATGGAGTACTGTCCTCCGTTGTGGGCGGGGGCTCCTCAATACCAGCTCCCTCCTTTTAACCGTATCCAACGTAGAGCGGCTCGAATCGTCGATGATAGGACTTTTCTGATCGGCTCGATTCTTTAGTATTACGTAGAGATGTGGCTCTGCTCTGCATCTTCTATCGAATCTATCATGAAGAGTGTTCCGAGGAACTCTATAGTTTAATTCCTGGCACAGAATTTCACCATCAAACATTGCGGCAGAACTAAAAAATTTCAACCTCACCAGATCGATATCTGGAAATTCACAACTGTGCACTCGAGGAGGCACTTTTCCCCCGCACTACTCTTCTGTGGAACCAATTACCGGCAGGGGTTTTCCCGAACGTTCGGTCCCGAGGTCCCGAACGAACCTTTAAAAAAAGAGCCTACATTTTCTTAAAAGGCCGGCAACGCAATTGAAAGTCTTCTCTCAGTTGTTTATAGGCGGCGGTGATCACTTACCATCAGGTGAGCCTCCTATGCATTTGCCCCCTTTTTTCTTTAAAAAATATGCTAATGTTACTAAGCATGTGTTATTATGTATTAGGATTGATTTTTATTTTTCTTTTACACTATTTTATTTCTTTAACACGGAACAGCCTAAAAAATTATTCTTTCATCTTGTTTACTCACTGGCATTTGAATTTTTTTTGTAACAACTTTGAGAACCTGTCTGCCTAGTATTTAATGGATTTATTACTAATTGGTTTGTTTTCAGATTAAAGTGAACAACAATGACGCGACATTTTCACATACCAGGTCATGGTAAAAGTGAAATAATTTTACCAAAACAACCATATCATGATGTACGTATTTCTAATAATTTTGACGAAAATAGTTTTTTTTTCAATTTAAAGTAAAATATGTCCTAGTAAATATTATCATCAAAATTATTTAAGCAAAATAAAATAAAATTTATTTTACCCCGTGCTGATCTGGGCCTTCTTTGAAGAATAGGCCATCTGCCGTTCTGACAGGCACTTCGCAAGAGGCGAACGATCAGCTATGTGAGTTAGTACCATCGTGGCTACTAGGTGGTAGAGTTTGTGTCGCCCGGGTCTGGTACCACCGTCTTACCTATTCCTGTCGCAATAATGTCAATGCTTGTCACTTGCTTTCCGTTTTAGAGGGTAGGGAAGCCGGTTAACTTAAGCATGTGGCATTAAAACCCCATCACAATGATAGCAACGTATCATTATCACTTTTGGTGTCTCAATGCGATGGTTGCTTCTTTCCATCAGAAGAGCTATCTGTTTGTTTATTATCTTATGATATAAATATAAGATAATATATTTTTATAAGTTGTTATAGTGAGTTTTAGGTGTATTTACAGCGAGTAAAAAACCCTCTCAAGGAAAATATTTAAGTTCGTAACATTGTTAAAAAATGAAAAAAATCCTATCCTTTGATTTCCATAAAATTTAGCAAATATTTTAAGCTGGACAACACTAAGTTGCGTCTGCAGCTTCTATGGTTTTATAACCGTTCATGTGTCAGCATTTTTACTAAGGCTACGCATGTCAGTAAATATGCTGACAGTTTTGTTACCATAGACTATTATTTAAAAATGTTACATATACCTCTATCCAATAAAATAATTATTATGAAAATCAGACTTTTCTGTAAAAAGCTATTTGTTGGCATACAATATAAAATCGGTAAAAGAATCAATCATCTTTTGGTCTTGTACCCTTATGGTTGATTTTTTTAAAAACTATATGGAATCTCATACCTTTGAAGTATACGAGACTAAGGGATGATTTATTGTTCTTTCACTGATTTTAATGTATGACCACATAATTTTTTGTTTAAAATATATTATATATAATTACATAGTCCTGGATTAGAAAGTCGTCAGCTTTTAAAATTCAGTACAGTTATATAATACAGGGGTATTTGCTTGAAAGGCGCAAATATATTTGTTACTTTATCATCCAAGCTTAACAACACTTTAATGCAGTTAGATATTAGAAGCTGTTTTATTACAGGATTTTCTCGAAACAATGGCTAGAATAATTGGTTGGCTGCGCTGGTTTGGAATAGCAGGAAGGCATGGCACTCCATGGAAATTGTGGGGGGCTATTTTATTAATACTGTTTGTGGTGGTTGAAGTAAGTGCCGTGTGGAAAGTCATAAGAGCTCTTGCTGGCTGGGCAGTTAACATGAATGTACATAGTAAGACATTTTTTGATTTTTGCTACTTGTTGCTTGATGACTGAATTTTTCATGTTAAAATATTATTCTGCCGTGTGACCTTAAGCCCTTTACGTTAAATAATCAGTTCATTTTAGGCAGCTCATTAATTTGAGCTAACACTAAAAATCCTTCTAAAAACTTTCCCTGGACTTTCATGAATATGTTAAAATAAAAAATTGCCAAATCAGTTCAGCCGTTCTCGAGTTGTAGCGAGACTAACGAACAGCAATTGTTTATATATATATATATATATATATATATATATATATATATATATATATATATATATGTATATATAAAAGATAGATTATTATTTCTTTAAAAAAATAATTTATTATTGAAATTTTTGAGTCAATATTCCCGCCTACCAGTAACTAAGCGAGTCCTCAAATATAATAGATACTCTGCTGAGAAATTGCATTAAAAATTTGTTTAATGATTACTGGAATATAATTTAAATAAAATTACTTTAGTGATTCTCTTTTAAATTAAAGCTTTCAGACAACAATTAAATCTAATTTTGAAATGTGCAATAATTTTATTGAAAACGCAATAATTTTACGGCTCTGATACAATAATCATTTTTCACGGGTCTGCCAATACTGTTTACAACAAATCAATATTACCAACGTAACAGTTTATGTTAGATGTTTTTGTTAACTCCTTGTTTACATAATTATATTCACATTTTTTTATATTATAAGATAGCGAACAAGCAGATGGCTCTCCTGATAGGGAATGACAACCATCGGCTACAGACGCCAAAGATGTTAATGGTGCTATCTTTGTGGCAGGGTCTCAATGCCACGTGCATAAATATACCGGTTACCTTACATTCCAAACTAGAACATGACAGTGACAAGTACTGACATTATTGCGGCAGGAACAGGTAAGGCAGTGTTACCAGACTCGAGCGAGACACTCAGAACTTTATCACCTAGCAGCCACGATAATAGTGACATGCATTGCAAATTGTTCGCCATTTATGAACTTCTTGGCAGATCGGCAAATGGTCTGTTCTTCAAAGGAAGTTCGGTAAAACACGAGATAATCTTTAAAGTATGCTTAATAAATCTTCTAAAGCAAAACACTAGCTAATTTACGTGCGTGCGTGGAAACAAAATAGGATGACGATGTTATCCCATGAAAAAAAGCTTGAGATCCAATAACTATTGTATAGCTCTAAATTAAAAATTTCACAAACACCCGACATATTTATTTATCATCAAATTACTTTCCAGCTTGATAAAAAGTAACATCACGCCCAACTTACTTGCGGAAAAGGCAGATATGTCTTAAATAAACAATTTCTATTTTATAAAACCCACTGTCTATAAACTTTCCGTTTCACCGGTTTGTTACTTGGCGAAATGAGCCGTGATCCACATCGCCATATTTTATCGACATCGAGTATTTCTAGTGATAACTGACACCGACAGCTTCACGTGTTCATCCTAAGCACGGCAGTGGTAACATCACCCGCCATACTCCCAGTTGCTATTGAAATTTTGGATTTTTCGAGAAAAACCTCGAAAATACCTCAATGACACTTTTGCCTGACCCGAAGATTTATTCGAATTAGATTAAGAGAACGTCTTGAACTCATTTGAATAAATCCGAAAAAAAGAGCTGATAACATTGAAAAGGCTGAACCGATTTTGATAAAAACATGTCTAAGAATCATCGCTAGAAAATCTACTTTCAAACCAAAATATAAACCGTATCTGAATTGAGTCACCCGTTTCAGAACTGCGGTGTCACAGGCACGCAGACATACACACACATAGCGAATAAAAACAAAAAACTTTTCATAATTTACAGGAAGCGTTGCGGATCGTCTAGCTGGGGCGATGTTTTATTCCTCAATAGTACTAAATCTGGCCCAATGTTGGAGATTCTCTTGTTTATGGGAAAATATTTTTCAATACTGGTCTTCTATTGAAAGATCATTGAATATCAAACAAGTACCTATTGACACAAAAATCTCAAGAAGAATATACTACGTCTTAATTACTGTGTCGACTATTTCTATAAGTACGTTTTTATAACGTATTTAAAAAGTTTTAAAAGTATTGAAAAAGTTTTAATAAATATTCACTGGCAAATAACAGTAATTGATTTAACTTCAAAGTAAGCAAATTATTTGCTTTAGATGTGGGAGCTAGTCAACAATAAAAATATATATATAAAAACTGGAATATATTTAATAAAGACTCAAACCCAGAAATACAATCATTTATGCTCATCACACAAATTCTTCTTCCGTCGGTAGTCAGACCCGAGCTCTGTCGATTGCGTAGTCAGTCACTCGCTAAACACTTGACCAACGGAGTAGTTTGAAAAGTAGTTAACACTCATTTCTTTGATTCGTTCGATTCCTGAGATTGGATCTTTTTGTATCAAGGAAAATTGCAGCAGCAGCCCGAGAAGTAGCAGCTCTGTGCCTCGGAAACACATGCCGAGGAACAGGTCTCAGTTTTAATAACAAAAGATGCTTGTTAGAAAATTATGGATTGTGGTAAGTTAAATGGCAAATGTGGCAGTACAAGCTAACACCCAGTTCATCAGGCATGACAGCGATAAATTGTGATGTACCAGCCGAAGCATCCTTAGACCTTGGAAATCGGTATCTCGAACCAGCACTATTCGAGAGAAAAGTTCTGAGAAATATGTTCAGACTAATAAGTAAGTACCTACGTAAGACCGAAATTAGTACGTTAGACCAATCCCCCAAGGATGAGACGTTCCATAAGAGAATGGAACATGAGCTGGAAGCCTTGGTCTAAAATGAGACTATAGTTAAGTTCTACAAATCGCTAAAATTGTGATAGGCGGTATATATACACAGGGAATGAGCGGCACTAGAGTAGTTAAATCCATCAATGACTGGGCTCCACAGTAGAAAAGAACCAGAGAAAGACCCAGGGAGCATTGAAAGGATTGTTTAGAAGGTCATAAGACCATGGGCAGGAAAACAGCTTGGAAGAAGGAAGCTATGAAGAGAGCAAAATAGAAGCTAAGACCTACAAGGCTTATAGCGCCGGATTAAGGAGAAAAAGAACGAAACAAAGGAAAAAGGAAAATATTTTTCAAGTCTTCCCAAGTAGGAGGAGTCTTTCAATTCCGATCTATTTTTCTTAAAGTTTGCTATCTCAGAACTCAGTCATCTGGGACCTGATTTTGAAAGTTATTTTTTTATTTGCATGTGGTAGCATTTTAATTCAGTGAAGATCTAATGCAGAGATATAAGAATTAAGATATCAGTTGTTTCAGTTCTACTTTGTTTAAATGGTTGTTTCTTCAGAAATCGCTCCTTATTTAGTGTGGAAAAAAACTCTTTCCCATCATCTAAAACTCTAAAGCATTATTTCATAGCTTTTTTTTTTATATCATAAGATAGCAAACAAGCAGATGGGTCTCCTGATGGAAAGAGTTAACCATCGCCTATAGACACCAAAGATGTTAATGGTGCGTTGCTATCTTGTGGCGAGGTCTAATGCCACATGCAAAAGTTTACCGGCTACCTTACCCTCCAAACCGGAACACGACAGCGACAAGCACTGACGCTATTGCGGCAGGAATAGGTAAGGCGGTGGTATCAGACCCGGGCGAGACAATGCAGAACTCTACCACCTAGTAGCCACGATGGTAGTGACTCGATAGCCATTCGGTCGCCTTTTACGACCTGCCTAGCAGAACGGTAGTTGGCCTATTCTACAAAGGAGGCCGGGACCAACACGGCGAAAAAGCTTAATACAATTCTATAATATATATGTGTAATTATTTTATGAATGATGATGAATGATTTAAGAGGAAGTTCCTCAAGCTTAATAGTAAAATGAGGCACTTTAAGGTACGATATTTTTTATTTTAATTAGAAGAATTATTTTATTTTTTTGGTAATGTCATTGACATATACCTCTTTCGGGTTGGACAGGTTTTTTTAACAATTTGGTAATTCAATTTGAAAAACATTTTTTGTTTAGGAGATTTTACTCTGTTTGATTCTATTTAAAAATTAGCAACCATGTATCTGGTCCAGGCTTTCAGATATACAGAAGTTTGAATGTCATTTGAAATTACATTGACCTGAAAACGAAAAATTATTATTTTTATAAATGTCGATTTTTCGTTATGAGGTAGATACAACGATTTTTATCGATGCGTTTTTTATCAGACGATAGACGCGGATCACTTTGCTTGCCCGAAAAACCGATGTCGCAGCCCAAGCAGCTTGACTTGTTCTGAAAGAATGTGTGTCATTTTTAAGTTAATTATAAATTTTTATTGTTTTTATATTTATTCAATTTTTATTGTTATGTTTTGCAGTAGAGCATTTACTTAGCGTTTTGTCTGCCGTGGAATTCGGCTGTGAACCTTCGCAATGTTTAAAAACATACATTTTAAGCTCTCATGGGTTTATACTACGGGAAAGTAAGTTTTTTTTGTATATTATATATTATTAGTTATTTATTTTTACAAATATAAAATAATGTATATGATATAAAAAGGTCCATCCCAGTTGTATTTTTTATCTTAAGATAGCAAACAAGAAGATGGATGTCGTGATGGAAAGAGAAACCGTCACCCTTAGAAACTTTCATTGTTCATGGTGCGTCGCTACCCGGGTACAAACTGGAACACGATAATGACAAACCTTGATGCTATAGCGGTAGGAATAGGTAAGACGCAGGTACCAGACCTGGGCGAGACAAAGCAGAACTCTACCACCTAGTAACAATGTGTTTAATGTTTATTTTTATTAATTTAATATATTTCTAACGCAATGTAAACTTTATATGTACCAAATTTTATACTTTACTATTCGTATAATTGTCTTAAAAAGGGGTACAACATTTTCGCTTCACGTATATTATATGTAGATGCTCAAGTAATGATAGCTTTTCCTTACATTCAATTTAAATGAAATAAAGCTATATTCTGATCCTAGCCAAACATTATCTAATCATTAAAGTGAAAGTAATTTGAGAGACGTGCGCATTTGGCACAAACAAACAGACAGACAAAGTATCTAATAATAAATTTGTATTTATTAATACTTTTATCGTCTTACTTCTTGTTCCATACTTTACTTCTATTTTATTATTTGATGGATAGAGCGTCTAAGGAATGGTCTACCGAAAAATTAAGAAAACATGCAATTTTTAGGCGGTTTGTGATTTTTTTCTTATTTGCGTTTTGTGATTTTTCTTATTTTCATTCTATGCAATGTAGCATACATTTAGGCCGGGAGATGATGACACAAAATATTAGATGATTTGTACCAGTATGACAGTTCTTCAAGGGTGCTAATTACGCAATGACAAAAAGAAAAATAATGGTCATAGCGCTGGTATTGGTGGCCCAACCGCGTGGCCTTTAATCGAACGTGTCGGATAAATTACGAGTATCATACGATTTGTTCCACAAGAATTCTTGTATTTTCTGATAGTCGATAAAAAATAAGTTGGCGGTAGCGTAATGCCATACTTCTCCGGTGTGACTTACAGCCCGTCATACGCCAGCACGTTCCCGACGGTTCCCAATGTCAGCCATCCCGCCGCAAAAGAGTAAACTTTTTCTTTTTGTAAAATGATTTGTACCACCCTAAAACTTTTTTAAAGTTCTCTGTATCATAAATAAAAGTCTGATAATTACATACCTATAGGAGGTGGCGAAGGGGTACAGTATTTTTTTAATTGTAAGTTTTTATTCGTATTTCGAACGTTTGGTACCAGTATAGCACTAATTTTTCCTTTAACTTTGAGGTTTAATGGAATATAAAATTTCTAACACCATGGTGGAAATCTTGTCTTTTATCCATATGTTATGTTGTATAATATTGTGCGATTCCTTTCTTCTACCTCTCAAACGATTCCTCGAATTATAGAGGTCTAGGTTCAAACCATACCGAACACTTTAACAAATAATTTTATGTGTTGTGTACTTTAACAAATAATTTTATGTTAAAAATCAAGTTTTTCTAAAGATGGCGCCACCATTTCCGCCTAATAAAAGTATGGCAAATATAATAATGGCCTCATTGCATCATATAAATTCAATCCAATTTCCAAAAATCCAAATACCATACTGGTACAAATCGTCTAATTTTTTTTTTTTCATCTAGTCTAAGTCTTTCGCCCCATGGTTACAATCAGGGATATTTTTTTAGGGAAAATCGTCAAAACGAACAAAATATAATAATGCCACACTGTAAAAAATACTTTTCTTATTGTACAATCATATTTTTAAAACTTGACGACAAAATAAGTTTTTCAAGTATGGCAGAAATTTCCCCCCTATTAAAAATATATTATGTTAAGTAAATAGTAATGGCAAATATATTAACGGTCACATTTTATCAAATTCTTTCCAATAATCGAAATGCCATACGGATACAAATTTTTTTTGCAGCGATATGGCGGCCATTTGGAATCACAAGAAAAGTATGGTATTATATATATAGTATTGGTTATTTTCGTAAATAGCCGCTCAATGATAATTAATTGTGCAAAAGTTTGGTACAAATGGTTGAATTGTCTTTTTTTTTAAATTAACGTGTTGGCGTTGATATGATGGGCTGTAAGCCACACTGGAGAAATATGGCATTACAATACCACCTACATCTTTTTTTTGTATCAGTTGATAAACAACTATTGGAAAATACAAGAATTTTTGTGGAACAAATCGTTCAACACTCGTAATTTATCCAACTCGTTCGATTAACTGTCACGCAATTAGGCCGCTGGTACCAGCGCTATGACCATTATTTTCCTTTTAGTTATTACGGAACAAGCTGACCCGGCAAACAATATATATATATATATATATATATATATATATATATATATATATATATATATATATATATATATATATATAGATTTTATGTATTTCCTTATTTTTTAAAAAAAGCGCTGTAGAGTATTAGATTAAATTAAATAATTATAATTATACAAAATGAGACTAAAAAATCGTCGAAAAAATCAAAAGTTTTCCACACGAATTTCCAATGGTATATGCTATATATGGTTATAGTTTCGATTTTCTATAGACCGCCCCTTATACGCTGTGTATTTAAAAGATAGGTATATATTTTTTTTATTTCAGGTGACTACAGTTTATGGCTTGCGCTTACTTTAGTTATTTTGAGCAATATTGCAACAGTTTTGTGGAACTTACCAGAATTACTTATAATTCTTATGAGTCTTGGATTGACATCTCGATACCGACGACTAAATCAATGCATTGCAACTATTTCTGTTATGAACAATAAAGATCAAGAATTCAGTAAGGTAATATATTGATGGTATACAAATAGTGATAAAAATGATGAATCTACTGTTTAAAAGCATAGGAAAGTAAACAAACAGGTGGCGCTCCATAACAGTATATTAAGCTCTGCCTGATAGCAATCAATGTCAACTAAGCATAACGTAATCATATGTATCGTTTCGAACAGGATTGTCCCAGTTTTAACTTCTCTTGTTCCGGTGTCTTCTAGTATATTTCTGGGACGTGAAAATGTCGCGTTATCCGAAAAGAAGCGATGTCACTTCAAAAAAATTGTAAATTGTATACCTTTTTATCGACAAAATGAAAATCTTATTCACATACTAGCTCAGACATAATGTGACTGCCCCATGGTCTAGGGGTCTAGAGATCTAGGGGTTAGCCTATTCAGTTTAGATCATGAAGTCTCAGGTTCGATCCCCGCGTGAGGCAAAAGTGTTATTAAGGTTTTTTCGAGGTTTTTCTTGAAAATCCATAACATTAGTAGCATTTCGGAGTCTAGCGGGTAGTGTTATCACTCCCGTGCCTCGGATGATCACATAAAGCCAGCGGTTTGGTTGTTGTCGTTATAAATAGTCAATAATCGTTATCAGGTCGGTAAAATGCAGGGATGGAGATCATAACTCATCTTGACAACCGATAAACCGGTGAACCGTGGTGAGCCGGAAAGTCTACGGACGTTCGGTTTACTCTGTATACACCGCAAGGGGCGTGATGATACATAAGTCTAACATAAAAATTGTAACTACACATGTTTAATTTTCAATAGTACAACCAATCATTTCAAAACTTGCAATACTTCTGGCAGATTTAACATTGATATTAAATTTCGGTTCTCCTCGTGGTTTATATATATATCTTATGCTATGATTATGCTAGTGTAGTTCACACCAATATGATAACCCGTTTTAAGGTAAAAATAATATAAACATTTAAATCATGCATTGCTATAAAGCAACGTACGAAAGTTTACTGAGATTTTTATCTTCAGTTCAGAAACACGACAATAACGAGCCGTCATTACGTCGGATTGAATGCCTGAAGAGGTATCACCATATATGTACGACATTGTAAAGTTCCAACATTCAATAGTCTCAATAGTAGTAAGATACGTGTGACCTACGTATGTTACTATAAGTTTTGCGTAACTTAAAAAAACAACATGTTATAACCAAAATATTATGTTTATTGCTTTTCAAAATAACATTTTTTCATGCGATTGAACCATTTTTTTAAACAGGAGGACCACAGATCTGAAGGCATGTTTTCTACGTGCTGATTGAACGCTATCACTGCCTCTTCGGAGTCGGTAAAAGTAAAACCTCTCGTCAAATCTTTGATTTTGGGGAAAATACAGAAATCACAGGGTACTAGGTCGGGGCTATGCGCAGGATGAGTGACGAGATGTAATTTTTCGGAAGCTAAAAATGACTTTGTCTTGTTGGCCGTGTGTGAAGAAGCGTTATCATGGTGTAGGAGAATGCGGCTTTTGGGTCGTTTTTCGCGAACTTTTTCTAACACCTTCGGTAAAAAAATGGTAGAATACCACTCGGCATTAACACTCTTTTGATCTTCAAGTAGAATTGTACAGATGGGACCCGTAGCTGAGACAAAAACGCGATCATTTTTTACCAACGTTTCTCGCCTGTTTCACTTTTGTTGGCCTGTTCTCATTTTTAAACACCCATTCACAAGATTACTGTTTTTTTCGGGTTCAAAATAATAAATTCACGTTTCGTCTCCTGTGACAATGTCATTAACAGCATTAGAATATCCGTGATCGTACTTCAGTAGCGTCTGTGAGCACCATTCCACGCGAGCCCGCTTCTGATCCGCTGTCAGTTCATGAGGGATTCAACGCCAACAAAGTTTCCGAACTTTTCAATTCTTCGTGTAAAATTTTCTGAATTTAGCTAATATCAATCCCCAATAGTCCTCGAATTTTCTCATAGGTAATCCTAGGTTTAGGTAGGTTTTCTTCAATTAACCGCTTAACAGTAGCCGGCAGTAGACGGCAGTTGAAGGCCGTCCTTCACGAAATTCATCATGTAAAGAAACTAGACCTCTCTAAAATTCAGCAAACCATCGCCTCACGGTGCTCAAACAAGGTGCTTTTCTAACAAAAGCATTTTGAAGATGAGCGGCACAGTTTTGCGAAGAAAGAGAACTTTTAAAATCATAAAAAATCATCGCTCTAAAATCTTTTCGACTTAATTCCATGTTCGTTGCGTACGTAGAACTTTCATGTGTGATAAAAAAACCATTGACAAATCATTTCCCGCAAATTGTTTTTTTTTTATTACTAAGAAGGTTGCACCGTTTTAAAAATATAATATTCGAAATTCAAGTAGTTCCGATTAGCTAGAAGTGCAAAACTTTTAGTGTACCCCACGTATACCAACCTAGTAGAGATGTTAGCGTTGCGTTGCTACCCGTGTGGTAGAGATGGAAAGAAAGAAAATAGAAAGAAAGAAAATATTTATTTGCAAGAATATGGGTGTTACAAGTTGTTAAATATAAATTAAGTTACCGACACATTCTACAATTATATGGTATCCAAATATTTAAAAAAAAAACATTATATAATATTACATTTAAAACACTGTATCGATTTTTTAGAATTACTACCGGATCGGAACGCGGCCGCACACTGAGAAGATCCGGCGGAAGAAACTCAGTGGGCTGGTCTTTTTTTCTCTATTTTATGTACTTGTTATAAATATACAAGGATTATTTCATATTACAAAAGTCATTTTTATAATTACAAGTTTCAATTTACAAGTTGAGTAATTATTTTTTTTATAATTTACAAAATGTTCACCATTTACAAAATTTTACTACATTGTGTTGTTTTTAAGGGCAATTCTACAAACTTATATTTCTATCCATTAACATATAATTATCAGCTAAAAATTATTTATTATCATAATAAGTTTTATCTAACTGCAAATCAAACAAATTTTTGCGAAATTTATTTATAGGCAATGATTTAAGACTATCGAATATGAATGTCATGACGATCGTGAATATGGAATTCCTCATGTATAAGTTTACCGGCTACTTTACCCACCAAACCGGAACGCGACAGCAATTATGACATTAATAAATAGATTCTTTAATTTACATTAAGGGCATCACATTTCATTCGATAATAATAGTATTATTTTAACATTATTAGGTATGTATGAGAGTTTGGGGCCACTCTAGGCTGTAACAACTAAATGCAGCAATTTAGTTATACAAGATAATAGTTTATGTCTCAATTTAAAATACAAGTTGTTTATCCGAGAGTAAAGCATTATATTCTTAAGATTAACATATTTATTCACCCGCCAGGATATTAGGTGCAGATTAAAATGTCATTAAATTATAGTATTCAAAATTTTACAATATAAATAAAAGCGATATAAGTAATAATAATTATGTGATAATAATACACTTTAGACCAATAATGCTGGTCTCAAGTGTATTATTGGTGCATCTTACAGAAGTTATGTAACAATTTATTGGGTATCCTTAGAGTCGAAAAAGAAGAAGAAAGAAGCCAGTTTTATTCTTTGTAAAGACCTCTGATCAATTTAAAAAAATCCGAGGCAGCCATGATAATGGTATCTATAGATGATTGTCTCTTTTCATCAAAGTGGTAAAATGTGATAACCGCTGCCATAAAGATACCATATGATAATCGTACGTTGCTATAAACTTTTTTTATAGCATAACATAGAAAAATATAAGCAGATGGGTCTCCGATGGAAAGAGTTAACCATATAGACATCAAATATGTTAATGGTGCGTTGCTATTTTGTGGCGAGGTCTAATGCCATATGCATAAGTTTATCGGCTACCTTACCCTTCAAACCGGAATACGAACGTGATAAACACTGAAGCTATTGCGGCAGGAATAAGTAAGACGGTGGTACTAGACCCGGGCGAAACAATGCAGAACTCTACCACCTAGTAGCCACGATGGAAGTGACTCGCGTAGCAATCAGTCGCCTTTTACGACCTGCCTGGCAGAACGGAAATTGGTCTATTCTTCAAAAGGATCCCGGATCTAGTACGGGGAACAGGTGGTAGAGATGGAACGCCACATACATGAGTTCATCGACGGCTTTACCCTTTGATTCGGAACATGACATTCAAAAGCACTGACACATTTGCAACAGAAATAGTTAAAATGATGATACCAAACCCAAAAAGACGTTACAGAACTCTACCACATTTTTACGCTACCACTACGCTGTTAGTGACATGTATTAGCTTTCACTGGCCTCTTAGACTACATCTGTCAGTAAATAATTGCCTTTTTCCATCATCCTATCTTTTCTTGTCGCACAGCAGTGTCATTTGATAGAGTGAGGAAGTTAACGGGAATGCTATCACCTTGAGGTTTCCGCTGCATGCTATCGCATTTCCACTATCTTTCTTGCTGAAGCACATGACGTTTCTATACGATAAAAAAGGATAGAGTGACAGACAAAGGCGATTCCTTACTGACTGTTCAATCAAGGTAGTAAAGTCGTAGGGCTTGGAAATAAAAACATGATTTTTTTTCAAAAATATTTTATTTTTCACTAGAATATGGAGGTCGTGAGGGTTTGCATTTGGCGAAAGATTAGAGAAGCTTACGTTAAACAATCGATGTTGGTCCGCAAAGTTAATAATGCCTTGAGTGGTCTAGTATTGACGACAAATTTCTTCAATTTCTACTTCATTTGCTTAAAATTATTTTCATTAGTAACGTGAGTACCTATTGTTTGCAATGTTTATAACTGTGTGATTTTATTATTTTTTAACTGTCTAAAAGACAGAACGTCTTAAATTTGATTTTTTTTATGTTTGTTACCTCAAAACCCAAATATAAAACGATTTGGAAATTCTTTTTATGTTTGGGAAGATATACTATCGTTGAGTTCTTACAAAGTTCTTACACGAGATCAAATTCAAGCTTCTAGAAATAGGGAAGGGTAAGTCAGTTGTTACAGTTTCTCAGAGTTTAAATTACTTAAATATACACAAATATTTAATGGACAATTATTACATCAATTAATCAAATCCCAAAGTAAAATTATTTGATTGTGATATGGGTCAATGATACTAATACATAGAAATACATATATAAAAAAATTAAATGAATTAAATAAACACCCAAACCTTGAAATAGAAACATTTATACTCATTAGATAAATGTCTGACCATGTCAGAAGTTGAACTCGAGCTCCATCAATTGTGAAGCTAGGGTCTTAAAATAAATAAAGTAGGAAATATTACTATAACTTTCTTTCTTTATATTATTAGATAGCAAACAACCAGATGGTTCTCCTGGTAGAGAGAAAGCATCTTTTATAAAGTATCTTCACGCCCATATCCCCGAAAGAGTAGGCAGAGGTACAATAAGTGCACCCACGATTAGCCGAAGATACTTAGTCCCATAATGTGATAGGTGGCAAGCTTATCGCCAACCGGGCACTTTCCAATTCCGGGCAACTTTTTGTTTCTCAGAAAACTGAAAAAATACTTTTTTTTATGTGCCTGACCCGGGAACCGAACCCGAGACCTCATGTGGTCAACGCCAACGCTGGACCACTAGATCACAGAGGCGATAAAAAAATAATTATTATTATTGTTCCAGCCAACGTATGGCAGATGAATTTCTAACATTTATGTGTTTTATATTCACTTTGATCTGGCTGCTGATTAGAACTATCTGCTCTATTCTGGCTGCGGCAGATGTCAAGAGAAGTTCCCGAGAAGCATTACCGCACTTGTATAATTGTCAACCACAACTCTATAATATTGAGGTAAGCTAATTTTAAAATAAACTGGTTTAGTAATTTACTAATAGATACATGACGTAACATCCAAACATCCAAACTTCTAAACATCCAAACACTCATACATCCCAACATCCTAACATCCAGACGTATAAACTTTCACATTTAGGAATAATATGTATGGGATTATTAAAATTGCTACTAAAATAAATAATACCTACATATAATATTATTATATTTAGTAAAACTAGCAATATCTGTGCGAATAATTCGCACTAAGTAAATAATTTTATCTTGATTTGAAATTGAACAAAAAAATTACCGACCGTCAATCATGTTGACGTTGTTTCATAATTAAAGCTGTCAGATGACAGAATTGCAGTATTTATATCATAACACATGTATATCATTTTAATTTTAATAATTTTATAAAAACAAAAGCAGTAATAATTTTTTAGTTGTTGATGCCGGTCGAGCAAGAAATTATTTATAAAATGATATAGAATTTATTTGGAGTAATTGTGAGGTTTTCTCTAAATAGGGAGGCAAACATCTTAACCTAAGCGTTTTAATATATACGCATATATAATAATAATATTTTCTATATTAATGTTGAAATAAAGAAGTGATAATATTTTTAAATTGAAATTTAAATAATGATTCCGGACATTTTTGACTAAAAATTTATTTTTAGTCAAAAATGTCCGGAACTTTACTATTTAATAACAATGATGCTTTTTATTTGTCAGTTATAGAAAGTTAAATTGCTACGCTACAATACAGAAAATTATAAAAAAAGGCATTACCTTTAAAATGTGTTCTTACGTAATCTTTTTGTACACCGATGCATTAAGGAAAACTGCAAATACTACACGAAATACACTACTTATTGCCTGTTAAATATCTAAAACTCCATTCAGACTCGGCTAAATTGCTACTACGTTTTCATTTAACAAAATATTATATTAACCAAAACATAGATAAAAGAGAAAATATTTGTATTTTTCTATTTTGTGTTTGTAACGATTAAATTAAAAATGTACTGAATTTATCTAAATTTTTATTTTATTTTAGAAAGCTACACTATTTAGAAGCAAAATAGCCTAAATATTTACCCAACTTAAAAAAGAAAGTAATGATTTTTAGTCACGTGATATAGACATGAGTAGGTAACAGTAACAATAGCATATTGCTAATATATATGTATACTTTTGACTAAATTCTAGGCACTAATACATAAACACTAACAATCTATAATAATATTATAAATGCGAAAGTTTGGATGTTTGGATGGGTGGATGTTTGGATGAGTGGATGTTCGTTACTCAATCACGCAAAAACTACTGAACGGATTTGAATGAAATTTGGCACACAAATAGGCCTGGAATAGCACATAGGCTATTTTTATCCCGGAAAAATTAAATGATCCCGCGGGCTTCGCCAAAATCGTAGATCGTAGTCAAGCGCTTCCCTATCGATACTAAAAAAAGACGTTTAAAATGCAAACGGTTGCATGCTGCAGCTAATACATAGGACAAACGCAAAACTTTGAAAATGTTGGAATATTACATGTTTTGGAAACCGCCTCAGGGAAGCGGTATTAAATTTCTACTATTCTTATCGTAAAAGGCGAACAATTTCCTCATGTTAGTCCCGGGCTCCTTTGAAGAATTGGCTAACAGCCGTTCTGTCGTAAAAAGCGACCGATTGACTATGCAAGTCATAACCATCATGGCTATTAGGTGGTAGAGTTCGCATTGTCTCGCCCGGATCTAGTACCATCTTCTTGCCTATTCCTGCTACAACAACGTCAGTGCTTGTCACTGTCGTGTTTCAGTTTGGAGGGTAAGGTAGCCAGTAAACTTAAGCATGTGGCATTACACCTTGCCACAAGATTGCAATACAGCATCAACATCTTTAGTGTCTATAGGCGACTCTCAGTTGACTGTTTCCATCAGGTGACCCATCTGCTTGTTTGCTATCTTATGATATAAAAAAGAAATTAGCTAAACGTGTCGCCATCGTGCCTACTAGATGGTAAAGTTCTACTGCTTTAATAAGCGAAATCGGTTGGACATGAATATTAAAAAAATAAAAATATACATGAACTGTAAAAATATACGTGAGTTTATTTGTAATACATAATTTGTAATACATAATGTAAAGTTCTACAACGCCTCGCTTAAGTTTTGGCATCACCGCCTTATAATATTCCTGCTACAATTGTGTCAAGTCTTATCTCTGTCATGTTCTGGTCTAAAATTTCCTTTTAGATTAGAATACATAATTTGTAATACATAATGTAAAGTTCTACAACGCCTCGCTTAAGTTTTGGCATCACCGCCTTATAATATTCCTGCTACAATTGTGTCAAGTCTTATCTCTGTCATGTTCTGGTCTAAAAGGTAAGGTAGCCGCTAAACATATGCATGTGGCATTACTATTCCACAACACGGATAGCAATTAACGTCTTAAATGTCTATAATCATTGGTTGTTTCTTTTCATCAGGAGAGCCATCTGCTTGTTACCTATCCTATGGTATAAAAAAGGGTGAAGGGTCTACGTCGTCAGGCATAATATGTTTACCGGCCACCTAATCCTCCTAACCGGAATAAGCACTCCTCCCAATTCACGTAATTGAGTCAATGCGCTTAGGGCTCTCATACACATAAACACGACAGAACGTCAAGACGTGCCACGACGTGGCCTGATATGAAGAAAATGTGTAAGAGCCTTAAACGTTTTTCCCCGTGTTGGTCCCGGGCTTCTTTTAAGGATAGGCCAACTGCCTTTCTGCCAGTCAGGTCGTAAAAGGCGACCGATTGGCTATACGAGTCACTAACATCGTGGCTACTAGGTGGTAGAGTTCTGCATTGTCTTGCCCGGGCCTGGTACCGCCGACTTACCTATTCCTGTCGCAATAGCGTCAGTGCTTGTCACTGTCGTGTTCCGGTTAGGAGGGTAAGGTAGCCGGTAAACTTATGCATGGAGCATTAGATCTCGCCACTAGATAGCAACGCACCATTAACACTTTTGGTGTCTATAGGCGATGGTCGACTCTTTCCATAAGGAGACCCATCTGCTTGTTTGCTATCTTATGACATTAAAAAAAACGCTTTTTTAATTACGTGAATTAGGCCCCTGGCGTTATTGAAACAGGGAAATGACTTGGTGTGGATACCTAAACTATTAGTCAATTGCAGAACTTGACTACCTAATAGTCTCGATAGTGTGTAGCATTCAGATGAACGTTAGTTTTTAAAAAAGGTTTTGCAGAACACAAATTGTCTACTTTTCAAAAGGAAAATATTTAAAAGGAAATGGATAAAGTTTTTTCATGTAGAGAATTTAGTCTTTATCTATACTACTAGCTGAGCCGCGCAGTTTCGTCTGTGAATAGAATAACACGTAAACTTATTTTTTTATGTTATTGAAATAGACAAACTGGCAGACGTGCCACCTGATGGTAAGTGGTTGACGTTGCCAATGAACAAAAAGTGGGCTGGAATTAGCCCAGGTATTCCATTCGTGTGTTGTCTATCCTGAGACATAAGATGTTAAGTCTCGGTGCCAGTAATTACACTGCCTGTCTTGCCCTTCTCTCCGAAACATAATAAAGTTGTTTTACGGAAGAAATAAGCAAGATGGTGGTACCCATGCAGCCGGGAGCATGGCAAGCGCATCCCTTCTACCGCGACCGGTATGAAATTATCAATATTTAATCTTGTTTTCAAACTGTCATCTTTCGCCGTGTTGGTCCCGGCCTCCTTTGTAGAATAGGCCAACTGCCGTTCTGCCAGGCAGGTCGTAAAAGGCGACCGATTGGCTATCGAGTCACTACCATCGTGGCTACTAGGTGGTAGAGTTCTGCATTGTCTCGCCCGTGTCTGGTACCACCGCCTTACCTATTCCTGCCGCAATAGCGTCAGTGCTTGTTGCTGTCGTGTTCCGGTTTGGAGGGTAAGGTAGCCGGTAAACTTATGCATGTGGCATTATACCTCGCCACAAGATAGCAACGCACCATTAACATCTTTGGTGTCTATAGGCGATGGTTGACTCTTTCCATCAGGAGACCCATCTGCTTGTTTGCTATCTTATGACGTAAAAAAAAAAAAAATCTCCTATTTGAGCCTCTCAGAGAATGAAATTTTATAGTAGCTGTATTAAATCCCATGAAAGCAAACAATTTTTTGGGATAAAATATGATAATTGTAATATGATTTTTAAAACAGAAATTTGTTTTAGGTAGAAAGGCTGCAAGAACAGCTAAACCAGGAAAATGTTGCACTAAGCGGCATGGGATTTTTTTATTTAAACAGATCTATGCTCTTACAGGTAATTGTCCACTAAAATTTCCTACAAATTTGAGAATAAGCAAATATTTCATCAATCATAGACTTTTTTATGTCATAAATAGCAAACAAGTTGATGGCTTTTCTGACGGACAGAGAAAATTATCACTTGCACATACGAGATATGTAAATAGTGCATGGCTACCCGTGTTGCAGAAATAGAACGCCGAATGCATAATATGTTTATAGGCTACCTTAGCCTTCATACTGGAACTGATAAGCACCGACGCTATTGGGGCGAAAATAGTTAATTATTTTTTCACGCTTTATAATTTA
This sequence comes from Apodemia mormo, assembly GCA_036924255.1. Classification (NCBI taxonomy): domain Eukaryota; kingdom Metazoa; phylum Arthropoda; class Insecta; order Lepidoptera; family Riodinidae; genus Apodemia; species Apodemia mormo. Next base: position 41,106,801 of record JAUPFN010000001.1, on the reverse strand, counting down.
GGTAAGGTTTCAATTGAGTGTACCGTAACCCTTGACGAAATTATTAATATAGATAACGCCCGCTCTGTGGGCGAAATTCGATCATAGACTGAACAACAAAATCTCAAACAACAAACTGTACACGTAAAGAAAATAGTATACATGTGGGGAACAGTATAGAATGCGCTGACGCAACTTTATATACATATGTGAAGGCATTGTGGTACGTCAGTCAGAGTATGCTACGTCCTTAACGTTGTCCGCGTGCCTTCACATGATATGTACTAGTTTATGTAACTTGTAATTTATGTATGTGTTGCAATACAGAATATGCACTACAAACTTTATAATTTATCTTAACTGCGACAGCAGAACCTAGGATTAAAAGCGACCACTCTCCCAAAGGATCCAACCCTGACGGTAATGTAATCTTTACCCCTAAATACATGTGTGTATAAAAAAGAAAGAAAGAAAATATTTATTTGCAAGAATATGGGTGTTACAAGTTGTTAAAAATTATTTAAGTTACCATCATATTCTACCATTATGTGGTGTGCAAATATTTAAAAATTGTCAATATATATAAAAATGAATTGTTTTTCGTTAGTCTCGCTAAAACTCGAGAACGGCTGAACCGGTTTAGCTAATTTTGGTTTTGAATTAATTGTTGAAGTCCAGGGAAGGTTTAAAAGGTAAGAAAATATAGAAAAAAAATAAGGGTAGTTAAAAAGGCAGAATAACGTTTGCCGGGTCAGCTAGTATTTGTATAATATTACATTAAAAACTTTGTATCGATTTTTTAGAATTACTACCGAATCGAAACGCGGTCATACACATACATACACATACATCTAGCGGAAGAAACTCAGCGGGCTTGTCTTTTTTTTTCTCTATTTTATGTACTTATTTCTAATGTACGAGTATAATTTCATACCACAAAAGTTATTTTTATATCTATAAGTGTCAAGTTTCTGTGTAATCAAAATTATTATGGTAATTTAAAAAGTTATAAAATTTTATTTTTTTAAGGCGAAGTTTTATCTAACAGCAAATCAAACAACTTTTTGCAAAATTTATTTATAGGCAATGATTTAAGACTATCAGGAATATGATTGTATATAATAATAGATTTACAATACACATTTTTTGTATAAATATTTAATTTTTAGTTATGCACATATAATTTCTTACTATTCCTAAATATGAGTTACTTTATTTGTTGATGTATTTATAGAGCATATTTTTCTTTAAAATATTAGGTGTCTGCAGTTTTCCGCAATATAAACTTTAACTGTGCCAAATTTTATACTCCACCGTCCATGCGATTGTCATAAAACGGGGTACAAAGTTTTACCTTCACGTATTAATATATAGATTTTTCATATATATTTTTTTTATTTTAGATGAGCGCTGCCGTCGTAACATATGTGCTGGTGCTGATTCAATACGATAATTCTGGAAGAGATAGTCGCTCGTAAAATATAAACAAAACTTTATCTCTCCCTCGTTAATATAGATATGATACATGCTTTGAATTTTAATAATTAAGAATAAGAGTTGTTTTAATAACCACATAATACTATAAATATACAGTAACTAACAAGGACAGGCGTAAAAATTACCAACTCGGCCGCCTTTTACGACCTGCCTGGCAGAACGGCAGTTGGCCTATTCTTCAAAGGAGCCCGGGATCAAAACGGGGGCCGGGACCAACACAGGGTTCGTGAAATAATTATAGAAAGTTACAGTTCCTGTAGAATGGAATTATATTCTATTCTGTTTCGGTCAAGAACGTGTAAGAATAAGTTCAACCACAACTCAAAGTTTCAACTCAGAACTTCAAAGAACTTTCGACAGATCAGACGTTATATTGACAGGGGTCGCACTAGTAACAGAAATAACTTGATCGACTTGCTGTCTTGTTGGTTTAGCTAGTGTTTGTGGGTTTATACTTTATAAAAAAAAAAAAACTTATACTTTATACTTTATACTTTATACTTTATACTTTATACTTTATACTTTATACTTTATACTTTATACTTTATACTTTATACTTTATACTTTATACTTTATACTTTATACTTTATACTTTATACTTTATACTTTATACTTTATACTTTATACTTTATACTTTATACTTTATACTTTATACTTTATACTTTATACTTTATACTTTATACTTTATACTTTATACTTTATACTTTATACTTTATACTTTATACTTTATACTTTATACTTTATACTTTATACTTTATACTTTATACTTTATACTTTATCTTACCTTAATATGCACCTTACCGTACTATTAACGGTATAAGCATGGAATCATATTGTTTGCAGATGACACTTTACCAACACTTCACCTTAATTCAAAGTGAAAAGGCGAACTGGTAAGTATTACGAAACGAATAGCGTGATTTCAAAAGTTGTACACTAGTACTCAGTACAAAAAATATTTTAATAAATAGTGATAAAACCAAGTGTCTTAAATTTTCATTGCCTAATATAAGGCACGTATAGTTATATTATAGTGGGGACCGCTCTTTAATAAGTTAGCAAATATACTTAGTTCAGCAGCTTATGCGCTTAAAACTGGGACAGTTAACTGACGCCAACATTCCAAGAATTGTGTACTTTAGTTACTTCCATCGTAAATTCTGACATGTTTCTTCTTTCGGAAAATTCGGTTTTTACATCCGTTTATAATAAACTTTCCGATACTATAAGTGATATACACGTAAATAAATTTAAAAAATGTATTAAAGTTATATAAAAAGGGTGTTATAAAATCTTAAATTATTTAGAAGACAAAAAAATCTGGGATTAATTTAATTGCTTCTCATACCAAATCTCTTATATTTTTTTGTAATATGAAATAATTCTTGTTATAATTCAACACCTTTGTTATATAAAAATAGAGAAAAATTCATTGATAAAAAAAGGGAAGATACGTTACCTAGTCACAGCGCCTGGTCCTACAAAACTAGGTCCGTGGACACAATGACAATTAACAATCAATCATGCGCGGGACCTCATATTGTACACTTACATTTTTCGACTGTTTTTACCACATAAATCGTGGTTTTTACCATTAAATACGTATCAAAATACCTTCTTGTATATTCAGCCAGTGTTATAATCGCTCAAGAAAAAAAAGACACACGGAATTACTTTCCATTCGTAAGTACGGCTGTGGTATGGCTAAAACAATTTGTTTGAATTTTGAATAAAACATTGTTGATTTTGATTTTTGATTTTATATGCGATTTTTCAATTCCGCGCCTAAAGTTGGAAGTATCGTAAATTACTATACCTACAAAACGAAGAGTAAGACACAATTCTAAAAATAATGAAAGTATACAAATCTTGCAAAATCTCTGAGTTGATCACCATTAGATCATCTGCTTTTCCACCAAGTATATCGTAAAGAGGTCGAATTAATCAAATTTGTTATTATCCGCGAACTGTTTTATGTATCTTCTACAATAATACCGAAAAGAAAGACCTCGGTTTAATAAGTTGATAAGACTCGCCGATGGTCCGGACAAAAAGAACACACCAGTGGCACAATTATCCACCTGCACCACCACACTTGTACACCCACGTCGCACGCCGGCACCGAGCACAAAAGCACACAATTTATGTATGTACTCAACGCACGTTTCACTTCGAAACCGAAGCATCTTCAGAAGAAAAGAACACTACCTCACTCTACGCGAGTGTGAGTAATACTACTCAGTATATATTTTTTAATAATGGTTTTCCGCAAAGTAACGCCTGAATCAATAAAGTATATCGTAGGCAAACAAAAGCTAAACGTGTCGTGTGTCAGTCAATGAAATTATAGATAGTAGGGTAAAGAGTTCTGCAACGATTTGCTGCCTTTCGGTACCACCACCTTACCTTCTTCTGTAGCAGTAACGTCAGTGATTGTAACTCAACACCCGTTGAGATGTTTGGTATTATATCCCTGACACATGGATTAAATAGTATTCAATCCATGTGTCAGGGATATAATACCAAATCTTAATCTTCCTTATCTACATACGTAGCGAGAAGTTAAAAAAAATATTTTTATCTAGTACGAAAAAAGACAGTATTTTTATAGCTGCAAAAAATGTTGAACTATATTCATAAATTTTAACAAAGTTAATTAATTTAGAGCCAAGAGTTAATTATAATAAAATTCTACCAAATTTACGTGATATAAATTTAAGGGATCTATGTAATATCGGTACGTTATTATCATAAGTGTGGTATTTTTGCACGGACTAAAGTCAGGAAGAAAAGATTTACAAATTTAGCAATGTATGATAATTAAAGAAAAATGCTTATTATTTATTCTGTTTAATAAATGTAGAGTTGTAGAGTTTAATAAATATTACTTTATGTTTTTTAATAATTCTATTTCAACAAATAAAAACAATAGTATTTTAATAATAATTGTGAATCAGAATGTTTAGAATTTTTATGAGCAAAAAGGGCGGCGTATCGGACCGGGTCTAGGGCGGCAGAAAGCCTAAATCCGCCACTGTTGAATAGCTAGCGACTCTAACAACGCAATCGATAGGTCTTGTTTCGACTCCCAACAGGGAAAAAGTATTTTATGATAAGCATGATTTTTTTATCTTCAGAGCCGTATTCCTGAAGAGGCAAGCCAGTGCACCCACGATTAGCCGAAGAATTTAGTCTCATAATGTCTATCACATTATGAGACTATGTATCTTCATGGCAAGCCTATCGTCAATCGGTCCTTTATCCGATCCCGGCCAATGTTGTTTTTATTAAGTATCTTCACGCCCATATCCCCGAAGGGTTAGGCAATGGTACAACAAGTGCACCCACAATTAGCCGAAGATACTTGGTCCCACAAATGTGATAGGTGGTAAGCCTATTGCCAATCGGGCCCTTTCCAATCCAACAGGTAACTTTGTGATTCTCAAAAAACTGAAAAAAACACTTTTTTTTAATGTGCCCGACCCGGGAATCGAATCCGGGACCTCATGTAGTCAACACCAACGCTGGACCAATAGACCACACAGGCGGCTAGTTGTTTTTATTAGAAACAGAAAATACACTTTTTTTACATTTTTGTATTTCGTTCGTTCGTTCGTAATATCTTAATTATGGCTGAGTAACACCCATAAGGTGTAATTACATCTTATGCGTGTTATTTAACGATAACTAAGAGAGACGTTGAGTACAACGACACGACGAACGATTCATATTACACAAAGTAAGCAAATAGTATGCTTACTTTTTGAAAATATGAAACGTTGTTCGCTGTTGGTTCGTTCGTTCGTTGTTCGAAACAACACCACCTCTATTATTTGTATGGTCGATGGGTCAAACCCTTCAAAAATATTGAATACTTATAACTAAACAGAGAGAAATTTTATAAATCGACATTAGCTACTTGATTCATGTAAATACAATTTTTATAACATACTACTCAGTTTAGAAAGTATAAAAAAATATTTTAAAGGGGCTTGTAAAACTACAAAGTCAATCAAACTTCTTTCTTCTTGCATCCTCTTAGTAAAATGAAGTCGACGCTATTTTTAGTAACTCTTCAATCATCATCATCAATTCTCCCCGTGTTGGTCCCGGGCTCCTTTGAAGAATAAACCAATTGCCGTTCTGTCAGGCAGGTCGTAAAAGACTACCGATTGGCTATGCGAGTCACTACCATCGTGACTACTAGGTGGTAGAGTTCTGCATTGTTTTGCCCGGGTCTGGTACCACCGCCTTACCTATTGCTAACGCAATAGTTTCAGTGCTTGTCGCTGTCGTGTTCTGGTTTGGAGGGTAAGGTGGCTGGTAAGCTGATGTATGTGGCATTAGACCTCGCCACAAGATAGCAATGCACCAATAACATCTACAGGCGATGGTTGACTCCATCAGAGACCCATCTGCTTGTTTGCTATCTTATGACATAAAAAATCAATAGTGAGGTCTCATTAACCATTTCATCAACACGAACATAATGAAAACTTGTCCAATCAGATGTAAATAAAATTGTAATCATTAGTATCGTTGATTACAAAAGGCACTTCGCTACTATCCAAGCCTCAATGAACTGACGGTGATTATTGAACAGTGCTTTGTTTTTAATCCCGTACTTGGAGTTTGAGACATTGAAATTGAGGTCAGTTTAAATTTATGTTTCAATACTTTATAACTGTAATTTTAAAAGTTTAAAGCTAATAAAACTTCTAGCTCGTGTTACAGTAACTTTCTATACCAGTCTTAGACATTTAGCTTATTTTGAACAAAATCTCAAAATACCGTCGTATTTTTATTTTTTAAATAGAGAAAAAGTACCTTTACCCCCATACCCCGAAGAGCCTACGCCACCCACGATTAGCCGAAGATACTAGTCCCACACAATATGATAGGTGGCAAGCTTATATCCAACCGAGCACTTATCAAATCCCGAGCAACGTTATTTTTATCATAAAACTGAAAAAACACATTTTTTAATTGCCCGAACTGAGAATTGAACCCAGGACTTCATGTTGTCAACACCGACACCGGACCACTAGGTAATTAGTTTTTTAACAGAATTATTTCATTTTTTTAAATTTCATCGACACGTTTATATGAATGCCCCTTTCGGGCCGGACAGGGTGTTTTTCCACGCTGTGTAGTAGCTGTATAGATGTACACTCGTAAAACGAGTTTACAGTTGCAATGTATTGTTTTATTAAACAAATTTTTACTATGCTTTGTATAAATGTTGCTTTACTACATTTTGCTTGTAGACTTTTATAAAGGAGGTATAAGTGATCTTTTATTTTCTTAAAAAATCCAGCAATGCATTGTGTTATACCATTTTATGAAGCTTTTACGGTGGTGCTCTAACACGAATATATATCGTTGCCATATTTGCTTGGAGGCTCTGTTAACCGATAAATTTATTTATGGTCTTGTTATGCATAACAAGACCACAAATAAATTTATCGGCAACGCATCATAAACATTTTTACCCGACTGTAGGAGGGTATTGTGTTTATCAGTCTATATATGTATGTATGTATGTATGTATGTTTGTTCCTATGTGGCATTCTAGAGGCCAAACGCGTAGGCTGATTTTGATGATTCGCATGTCAATCGATTCGTCTTAACCTTGCGAGTGTCACTAAAGACATGACATTTATTAAAACCCGCCATGGAAACCACCAGGCGCCATATTGTCAAAATTTAAAAAATATATTGATGAACAATATCATGTGGGGTATCGTTGAATAGGTATTTAAAAATAATTTTGAGTTTTATTCATCATTTTTCTTTTTAAATAATAGTTTAAGATATAAAACGATTTAAAGTTAATTTTCCTATTTATATTCACGTACTTTCCCAAGTAGCACGTTAAGCTGTATATAGGCTGCATTTAGCTTCATTTTTAAACTTAAAGCTGTATACTAAGCCGTACAAAGGCTGTAGAAGCACTTCTACAGCCGATATAACACCAAAAAGGGCCCCAAGTTATACAGCTTATTGCGTTATGTAGGCTGCACAATAGCTATACAAGCTGTTATAAACTGTACAATGGCTGTTATTTGGTGTGTAAAGACACTATAACACTAAGGATACTCTCTCGTAACTGTCTTGTACAGCTAAGCGTTAAATAGGCTGCACAATAGCTGTACAAGCTGGTATAGGCTGTACAAAGGCTGTTATTCGGTGTATAAAGAAACTATAACACTAAATATACTCTCTCGTACAGCTAAAAGTTCTTAATAGGTGTTTGAAAATGATAAAAAGTATAACAATCTGTTTTTGAAATTGTATAACATTATACCTGCAGACGCCATAATTAAAAATATATTAATAAACGATAAATTCTTGGACTTGGAGCAGTATTGAACGGTGTATTCAAAGTGCAAATTCAAAATCATTGTAAAATCGTGTATGGTTTCTCTCAAAATATTCACGCGCCAAAGAAATAATCAAGATAACACAAATAAATCATTGCAAAATACGGTAAGTGTTTGTGTTTAAAGTTAGAATATACAAGTATTTATGGTACAATATTGTATATAAAGGCATACTGATCATAATATAAGTTGCTTGTCACGATATAGCTTTAGCTATTGCTAAATATATCTTTTATTTAACAATATATTTCTTTAATGTTGTTTTAAATACACAATAATGGCGACGCTTTGTTATACAGCCTAAAGTGTATTTGGAGGGTGATATACTGCAAATAGTTGTACTGAATCTCTTTTTTATTCTATTATACCGCTATTGGCTTTTAATTACCGTCCAAATACACTTTAGGCTGTACTAAGTCCCTATATAAATCTATTATATAGTCATTGGCTTTTAATCACTTAACTTATGTTTAGAGATGCGTACAAAAATTGAAGAACCCTAAATACAAAACATATATCACTTGATTTCGCTATTGTGATGTATTGATGTCAGTCGTTTGACTTTACAACTAAACCAACTTATTGTTAACTATAATTTATGGGATATGTATTTTAATCATGTTTTACTTTATTTTTCAGGGAAATATGCCTTATAAAATAATAAAAACAATTGAGAGAAGCCAAAACTGTATTTGCATCGTATCCAGTTTGTGGGAGGATAAAGGTGAATTATAATGGCCAAGAAAACAAAATGATATAACTAAGTTGATCAAAAACGAAAAATCTAGCCCTTTAAAGATTGGTCTATCACAAAAATATTTTTAAGAAGAAGACGTTATTTCGTGCTTGTGATTTAATATTATTAGTTCTTCAAAGAGAAACACATACTCTCTTGCCTGTAATTGTATCTAAGTATATAATATTTTTAAAATGATTGTAAGTATACATATATACGAGGTGTTGCAAAAGTGGTACAGTAAGCCAAAAGGGAGTGACTCAGGGGGTCATTCTTAACAACTTTTGTTTAACGACTTTTGGAAATTCGCGAAAAAAATATTGATTCTCCATAGAAATTTTGTTGGTCACGTGACTTTCTACAGTGGAAAAACAAAATTGTTTTTCGCGAATTTTCACAAATCGTTGAACAAAAGTTGTTCAGAATGACCCTCCGAGTCCTAGAAGAATAGACCAATTGCCTATCTGCCAGGCAGGTCGTAAAAGGCGACCGATGGGCAATGCGAGTCACTTCTATCGTGATTACTTGGGGATAGAGTCCTGCATTGGCTCGACCGGGTCTGGTGCCACCACTTTATCTATTCCTGCTGCAAAGCGTCAGTGCTAGCCACTGTCTATTCCGGTTTGGAGGGCAAGGTGGCCGGTAAACTTATGCATGTGGTATTAGACCTCGCCACAAGATAGCAACGCACCATTAATATTTTTGCTGCCTATAGGCGATGGTTGACTTGGTTTGCTGTCTTATGACATTAAAAAAAAATTAAAATATTATAAATTACCAACAAAATAACCTTAATGAAGAAGATAAGCCTAAAAATAATAAATCAGATAATCTACAATCACTTTTTAATGTTTTTGTTACAGAACCCTTTTCCTTGAACATTAATAAAAATGACGATTTTAGGTTACCTGATTTAGTAATTTTTCAGCTTTATCTTCATCAAGATTACTTGGTCGGTAATTTATAATATTTAAATATTCCTTATCAATCTTCCTCTTGATTTTTTCCACATGATATCAATGATGCAGATATAAAAACAGCAAATAACAAAATCAGTAATACAGCCTTGAGCTGCACTACAGCTGTATATGCAGATTTTTTAACACCATTGGCTGCATAACAGTCTACAATTACGCCATAAATATTAGCTGTAGAACGTTGATTGCATCTCCCATTTTACAGAAATAAGCGTTGAGTGATACTATAATAACACTTAAAGCTGTAATAAATTCCCGCGCTAAACATAATACAGCTAATGTACAGCTTTAAGAGTTAAAATAAGCCTAATGAGTTACAAAATACTTAAACTTGTACAGTAGTGTATTAATATTCAGATATAACGCCTAAAGCTTACGCGAAACTCTAAGAAAGGCCTTGTACAGCATAAGGCTGTATAAAAACTCACAAATGTCTTTTATACCGATAAAAGCATATTTTTACACCATTGTACGGTGCAATAGAACTTTAAGTAATATATGAGCTGCTTTATGGGTATTAAACATGCTTGATTGCTGCTTGGGTTATACACACCTATATACCTACCTACTTCAGTATTTCTTATTTGGTATTCATTTCATTAATCAGTATTTATCATCAGTTAGACAATATTTTCAACCGACGAAAAAATGGAGGTTATCAGTTTGACATGTATGTATGTAATATTGTTGGAATTGGATAACATTTGAGTAGGTATGATGATATATTTAGGCGTCCAAGCACGTGTAGTAAAATTGCGTAAGTGTATGTATATTTCTATGTTTGTCCAGGAATTTTTCAGGAAATAAAAGATATATCGAGATAATTATTTTTGATTTAAAATAAGTTATATAACAACTTAGGGAACTGTCTAAGTTTTATCAAAATCGGTTCAGTAGTTCTTACTCCCTGGAGGTCCGGGCTTCTTTGAAGAATATAATAGGCAGGTCGTAAGAGGCGATTGATTGGCTATTTCCGTCACTACTAAGTTTTTGATTTCTGCAACGTCTTGCCCGGATATTTAGTACCACTGCCTTACCTATTCCTGCCACAATAGCGTCAATGATGATCATTGTCTTGTTCCGGTTAAGAGGGTAAGGTAGCCGGTACACCTATGCATGTGGCATTGCCATCCCGTCACACAGATAGCAACACACCATTAACATCTTTGGTGTCTATAGGCGATGTTTTATCTTTTCATCTTTCTATCAGGAGAAGCATCTGCTTACAGCACTCAATCTTCATAAACAAATAATACCTGTACTTTGTGATACGATCAACTCCGAACTCGCTAATGTTTTTTTAGATCATAAGATAGCAAACAAGCAGATGGGTCTCCTGATGGAAAGAGTCAACTATCGCCTATAGACATCAAAGGCGTTAATGGTGCGTTGCTATCTTGTGGCGAGGTCTAATAAATCCAAACCGCAACACGACAGTGACAAGCACTGACGCTATTGCGGCAGGAATAGGTAAGGCGGTGGTACCAGAGTCCAGACCTAGGCGAGACAATGCATAAATCTACCGCCTAGTATCCACGATGGTAGTGACTCGTATAGCCAATCGGTCACCTTTTACGACTTGCCTGGCAGAACGGCAGTTTGCCTATTCTTCAAAGGAGCCCGGAACCAACACGGAAAAACAAAAACATTGCTAAATATTCACCAAAATTACGTGAATATTTGGCGACGTATATTCGTGGGATCTCTAATGCTGCGGCCGCACTTGCGTCTATCGTCACAAAGCTTCGCTTGGTTATTTAATGAGCATTCAAACCAGAAATACAAACATACGTGCTTTTCAAACAAATACTTGTCCCTGCTTAGAATCAAACCCAAGTTACGATAGTAGTCATTATATTATTATAATCTGTCTCCAAGCCCTGTTAATTGGTAGTTAGGGTCGCTACTTAAGCAAAAACGGGGCGGTCAGGGCGTTAGTTAGTTGATTTTATTAGGTACCTACCTATTTAATAGTGCGTTAATACTTTTTTAATTAATACTTTATTAACTTCCCACTAGGTAAATGAAAATTTTCAAAATTCGGAACATCCTTGATTTCACCCCATTTTCTAAAATAGGGTATTTATCAGATCTCGAGTTTTGAAATCATAAGAAGATGCTCTATTTTAAATACATAGGTACAACAGAGGTAGGTATCTAATAGTTTAGGATATAGGTACATATTATGTATAACGATTTAAAATTGTTTAAGACCATTTTCCTACTTATAACAAGTGCCTACTTTATACGTATAGTTTAATTAGTCTTTCATTATTCTGCCTTAAGAAAGGGGGGATTAATGCAAAATACAAATAAAAAAGGCAAATTGAATATAATATTATACAATGGAAAGGGAGCAATGAGAGTTATAAGGACAATAGAGTGACCAGTTCTTCGAAGGGATCAATTGGAAGACGGAGAATTGCCATAGGCTGTTTACCTATATAGAATTTGACGACAAAGCAATTAAAAACAATGTTCCTGGAGTGAAAGTCAGAATCGAACCAAACCCGGCTCAAAGCATGCGTTGCTTTGAGCCGGGTTAGGTCTCAAGTGGGGCTAATAATAAATAGTTTAGACCACCATAAATTACTTAATAATCCCCACGATATTTACACTCTGAATGAAATGACAAGATTGCGTAATTAACCATCTTATAATTTTAATATCGAAGTTAATGAATCTTAACTAAAAAGTGTTAAATAAAAAAATTATTGAAAACAAAAAACCCGACTGCATTTAATCTTTAGAAAAGGTTCATTGCCTGAAATGAAAACTAAAAAGAAAGAAACGAGCCCAGTAGTTTAGGATGATGTTAAGTAATAATGAATAACTTCACCATTGAAATAGTTCTATAATCGATGTAGGTACATACATGTAAAAAAATTCATGAACGATTAACAGTCGGGGCCCTTTGTGAAAATTTGATAGCTAAAAATTGAATGGGCCCCGACTGTTAATCGTTCTGTGATGAATTAAAATTCATGAATTGTTTCATATGTATGTACCTACATCGATTATAGAACTATTTCAATTGTGAAGTTATTCATTATTACTTAACATCATTCTAAACTACTGGGCTTGTTTCTTTCTTTTTAGCTTTCATTTCAGGCAATGAACCTTTTCTAAAGATTAAATGCAGTCGGGTTTTTTGTTTTCAATAATTTTTTTATTCACGTCAATTATAGACGACTATTGTCTTAGCTTCTGCTTTGTTATTGCTATTATACAACAAAAACTGTATGGAAATGTGGAAAACAGTTAGCATCTATGTGTCCGACTGTACTAACTATATGTATATTATGTTTTATGACATAAGAGTAAAATGCAGAATCCTTTTCTGATGAAAAAAGATAAATTTGCCTATAGGTTAGTTTAGACATTAAAGATGTTAACGTGTCTTTTTACCCGTGTGGCCACCTTACTTTCAGAATAGATACGATGGCAGCTCTCCTTTCAGGATGGTAGTAACTCATAAAACTAATTTTTAGCCTTTTACAAAATGTCTGGCAGAGTGTCAGATTTTTTTTCAATTCAGGGCACGGACCTCTAGTGAGTGCCTTCAGTAAAGTATTCAAAATTGCGGCACATTAGTACAAGGTTTAAAAACCCGAAAGTTAGAAGCTATTCAACTTCTTACATAACATATTTATAATAAAAAACCGGGCAAGTGCGAGTGGGACTCGCAAACGAAGGGCTTGATACCATCCTCTATAAAAAATGGCAAAAAATCTCGTTTGTTGCATGGGAACCTAAATATTCATTTTATTTTACTTTAATTATATCCCAAGTAGTAAGCCAAGCTGTATATAGGTTGAATTTAAGTTTATTTTTATACTTGAAGCTGTATTTTATTCTATAAAATAATAAATTTTCTAACAAATGTATCTTTAGGTACGCCCGTATCCCCGAAGAGGTAGCCAGAGGTACAACAAAAGCACCCACGATTAGCCGAAGATACTTAGTTCCACAATGTGAGTAAGTGGCCAGCCTATCGCCAACTGGGTACTTTTAACAATCCCGGGTAGCGTTGTTTTTTTTTTTCAGAAAACTGAAAAAAAAACACATTTTTCAATAGTCTGACCCGGTGATCGAAACCGGCATTCGGAACCCAGTGGTTAAATACAATACCGAGCCACTAGACCACAGAGGCGAGTAAATTTTCTAAGAGTAAAAAATAAAAAAATAAAAATTACGCATTAACGCAAATTTTTAATTTTGTTTTTACATGGTAAAAATATATTTGAGAAAATTAACTTTTTGTTGTAAGATAACAATTTTACGCCAAAATAAATCAAATTACTTAGGTACGTGACACCTCATTTAGGACAAAGTCTTCATCTGTTTTAATTTACGGCGTACCTTGTACAACTGATTTCTTAAATAGATGTATAAAAGTAAATATCATCAAGTTGGTTATTTTGGAGCGAAAGTAGTGTGAGGTAGACGATTAGACATAGAGATCATCTTTATCAAATACCAAATAAACCTTTTTTATATTGATATGTAGATATGTAATGTATATTGATATATAAAAAAAATGTTAATATTTTAATAAGATAAAAAAGTAGAAAATTAAAGAATAAAGCTTGTAAATTAACGAAATAAGTGTTTCGATGTGAAATAATGTTTGTAATTGTATTAAGTAACTATAATTGAAAAAAAAAACAAGCCCGTTGAGTTTCTTCCCCCGGATCTTCTCAGTGTACCACACACTGAGAAGATCCGGAGGAAGATCTTCTCAGTGTGTGGTAACGTTCCGATTAAAACGTATTATTTGCTTACATTGTGTAAATATGAATCTTTGTTCAGGAGAGTCATCTGCTTATTTGGTATATTTTTATATATCATTAGATAGCAAACAAGCAGATTCCTCTCCTGAATCTCCTGAAAAGAGAAACCATAACCTATGAACACCAAGGATGTTAATGGTGCGTTGCTATCTTGTGGCGAGATCTAATGGCACATGCATAAGTTTACCGGTTACCTTACCCTCCAAACCGGAATATGACAGTGACAAGCACTGACACTATACTGAGGCAAGAATACATGGGGCACACTAAAAGTTTTGCACTTCTAGCTAATCAGAACTATTTGAATTTCGAATGTTATATTTTTAAAACGTTGCTACCTTCTGAGTAATAAAAAACACAATTGGCGGTAAATTATTTGCAAATTGTTTTTTTTATCACACCTCAAAGTTACGCGTACTACACCACTACGTACGCAACGAAAATGGAATTAAGTTAAAAATATTTTAGAGAGATGATTTTTTATGATTTTTAAAGTTTTCTTTCTCCGCAAGACTGTGTCGCTCGTCTTCAAAATGCTTCTTGAAGAGAAGCAGCTTATTTGAGCACCGTGAGGCGATGGTTTGCTGAATTTGAGAGCGGTCGAGTTTCTTTACATGACGAATTTCGTAAAGGGCGGCCATCAACTGCAGTCAACGAAAATTATGTGGCTACTGTTAAACGGTTAATTGAAGAAAACCCCCGGATTACCTATGAGACAAATCGAGGACTATTGGGAATTGGTATGAGCCAAATTCAGAAAATTTTACACGAAGAATTGACAACAAAGTTTGGAAACTTTGTTGTCGTTGGATACCTCATGAACTGACAGCGGTGCAGAAGCGAGCTCGCGTGGAATGGTGCTCACAGATGCTACTGAAGTACAACCACGGACATTCTAATGCTGTTTATGGCATTGTCACAGGAGACGAAACGTGGATTTATTGTTTTGAACCCGAAAAAAACAGCAATCTTGTGAATGGGTGTTTGAAAATGAGAACAGGCCAACAAAAGTGAGACAGGCGAGAAACGTTGGAGAAAAAATGATCGCGTTTTTTTCTCAGCTACGGGTCCTATTTGTACAATTCCACTTGAAGATCAAAAGAGTGTTAATGCCGAGTGATATTCTACCATTTGTTTACACAGGGTGTTAGAAAAAGTTTGTGAAAGACGACCCAAAAGCCGCATTCTCCTACAACATGATAACGCTTCTTCACACACGGCCAACAAAACAAAGTCATTTTTAGCTTCCAAATACGTACATCTCGTCACTCATCGTGTGCATAGCCCCGACCTAGCACCCTGTGATTTCTGTATTTTCCTGAAAATCAAAGATTTGATGAGAGGTTTTACTTTTACCAACTCCGAAGAGGCAGTGATAGCGTTCAATTAGCATGTAGAAAAAACATGCTTTCAGATCTGATGGTCCTCCTGTTTTAAAAAATGGTTTGATCGCATGAAAAAATGTTTAAAATGTAAATAAGATTATTTTCAAAAGCAATAAACATAATATTTTGGTGATAACATGTTGTTTTTTTAAGTTACGCAAAACTTATAGTGTGACCTACGTATAATAAAATCGTAGAAAAGTCAAAACTGTACATTGAATATTTTTTTAAAAGAATACTTGGGGCGTGATCTACAATCGATATCGAAGCCAAAAGTTATTAGAATTTTTGTCTGTTTGTCTGTTGTCTGTTCGTCGGTTCGTCGGTTCGTAGGTTCGTCGATTCGTCGGTTCGTCGGTTCGTCGGTTCGTCGGTTCGTCGGTTCGTCGGTCCGTCGGTTCGTCGGTCCATCGGTCCGTCCGTCCGTCCGTCCGTCCGTCCGCCCGTCATTTTTTAGGGTTCCAAAGTAAACTACATATATTTAATTAAACTATGTCCGTCCGTCTGTCCATCCGTCCGTCTGTTCGTCTGCCCGTCCGCGGTCTATCTCAGAGTTCCTTAGTATTAGAAAACTATAGCTTGGCATGTGTACGTATATTACATATTAGTCACAGCAACAGACAAAGCTCCTCTATATGTAAGGTGGGGATGTTAATTTTTTTTCTCGTGTACGGCATAGTGTCGGATAACGTTGGATAGGTTTTTAAAAAATATAGTAGGTGTTTGAAAACATTCTTTCAGACAGACGAACAGACGGACAGACGGACAGACAGACAGACAGACGCACGGACAGACGAACAGATGGACAGACGGACAGAGGGACAAATGGACAAACAGACAAACAGTTAAAAATTCTAAAAACTATATTTTTGGCTTCGATGTCGATTGTAGATCACGCCCCAAGTATTCTTTTACAAAATATTTAACGTACAGTTTTGACTTTCCTACGATTTTATTATATGTGTAGATATAGATTTTAATAATGATTCATAAAACTGATTTAATTTACATGGAATAGTAACTAAGAAGTGTTTCAAATAAGATTAGTTTAAAACATTCTAAAATACCAGTATTGTTATGAACAAAAACTTTGAAGTTTGTTTGTCATTTGCAAAATTGTAGATAATTGGCCATTCTAATCTGAATTTACTAAAGTTTATAGCTTTAAGAATTGTTTCAAAGGAAATAATTAGATGGCTTTCTTCCGTTAACTATTTAGAACCGAAAAAAATCTTGCTAAATGCTCACACACATATACACACACACATACACATACACACACACACACTCCCTCGTATACATATAAACACAAAAAACTCACGCACAAACGAAACATTCACTTATTCATAATATGTAAGTCACGCAAAACACTCAGCAGCCTAAAATTAACCTACTGTGCCTGTTGTTGTTAATTTTTTCAAATTTTCTTTTTAAAGTTATTGTTATGAACAAAAACTTTGAAGTTTGTTTGTCATTTGCAAAATTGTAGTTAATTGGCCATTCTAATCTGAATTTACTAAAGTTTATAGCTTTAAGAATTGTTTCAAAGGAAATAATTAGATGGCTTTCTTCCGTTAACTATTTAGAACCGAAAAAAATCTTGCTAAATGCTCACACACATATACACACACATACACATACACACACACACACTCCCTAGTATACATATAAACACAAAAAAACTCACGCACAAACGAAACATTCACTTATTCATAATATGTAAGTCACGCAAAACACTCAGCAGCCTAAAATTAACCTACTGTGCCTGTTGTTGTTAATTTTTTCAAATTTTCTTTTTAATTTTTCTTCTTGTTTTATATATATCCTGCTGGAAAGAGTCAACATCGCCTGATGTCAAGATGTCAAATAAAGTGTCATATTTATTTTAGTGAAATATTGATAAATTATGCGCAAAATGTATTATAAATTTGAATTTAAATAATACGAAAAAACTTTTTCCCCGATCTGTTAGTCACATTAAATTGGATGATTTTTTTTATATCATAATATAGTAACAAGCAGCCAATTTTCCTAATGGAAAGAGATAACCGTCACCTATAACACCAAAGATGTTAAAGGTGCGTTGTCATTTGTGTGGCAGATTAAATTGCCACATGCGTAAATTTAGCAGCTACCTTACCCTCCAAACCGGAACACGACAGTAATCAACGTTATTACGGCGCAGGAAAAGACAAGGTGCTAAGTACTACCTACAATATTAAAAATATTGACTACAGTTCCCTAAAACCCTTGTCAATAAACAGTGAATATGTTCGTAATATATTCTGGTTAAATAAATAATAAATCACTTATAAATGTTTGTGAATATTTTTTCATGGCATTGATGAAATTTTTCTGACATTTCGTCGATTTATGAATATTTTATGAGACAGTGACAGACACTTAATATTCAGCCTTATCATTCCAAACTAAGCTACAAAATACAGGTTGGTTACTTAACATTATGTTAATAAATATTGATACCCCAGACATTTTATCATTTATCATCATCATCATCAGAACTAAATCAATGTATACGTATTTTTCTAAATACAGTCGTTTATGACAATTCTATACTTGCAGATAGTGACTCGGTTTCAGGTTAACAAATACGACTTGATATTTTAAATATTTCATAATTATGTGTATATTTAGTACAAAATCATAAAATAAATTGCATTTTGAGTTGAATTGTATTCACTAGTACGTCAATTGGAATATTACGTATAGGTAGTTTAATTAATTATACAACTCAATGACATACGACATGTTTCTATAATAATCACAATTACAATTAACCCCTTTGCGGTAGTATTCTCTAATCAACGTAAAACTATTCTTATCTTCTATTTAAAAACACTGTATTACGTATAGTAACTTAATTTTTTTACATTTTATTCAGGGACTAGTTATGTGCTGCGCGATCTTATTTTAAGAATCTTGCGTGTAAGAAATAGTCTCAAATTATATTTAGGCTTAACGATTACCCGGAGAAGAACTGGAGAAAAGTAAAATGTATATAATAATAATATGGTTATACGTCCACCACCAGGCGATCACTTGTTTTTAGAAATGTGTCCTATTTTACCCCCAATACAAAAAAGAGTCATTATAAGTTTCACAATACTATTTCTATATTTGTGTGATAATATCTATGCCTTCAAATTGATTGATGTAGGATTTTTTTAAATCGAAAGCTTTGTCTGCCGGCATGGTTGTAGCTATGGTTGATGAAAATAAATGAAGTTGTCTCTGATATACTTAGAACAAATCAATTATTTTTAAAGTAATGCTTATTAGCCTTTACAATCCTGCTAAAGCCGATCTATCACGAGTACTAATAAACAGCTTTTTTTACTTAGTTCCAAAATGGAGCACCCTGCAAGAATTTCACGTAAGTTAAAGCCACGCCAATCGGTCCTTTCTAAATTTACTTTTAACTTAACTGTCATTAACAAGCTTTTTTTATACCACAGGATAGGTATTTTTATGAAATAATTTATTACAAAAAAATAATTGATTGGTTAAACAACTTCGAATATAAGTTGGTTTTGGTTAATTTCGAAGTTACAATATTTTCAGAGCAGAATGAGGACTTTTAACGTAACGAACAATCACAGGAATGAACTTCAATTATACTTGTGCCTAACAATGCAGTTTTGTCGCTGGGCTGGTTTTTTTCCTATTGAAGGCTTGGATCAAAAGCTTAAAACGAAAATAAGGTAACAACAACCTTATTAATAGATGTATTCTTAGTCTGATTTTATGGCTTCGTTTATTTTTAATTTGACGTAACATTTAGGGTTTCCAGCCAATACTTTTCTATTTTTGAAACGAAAATGTTGGAAACAAAGAGGTATCCTGTTTTCTTTTACGATTATTCAAACACAATTTATTCATTGAACTGTGCCTGTGGCAATATATCTCGAAGATGATGATCAATGTGTTGTCGCTCCAGTTCATCAATTCGACAATTAATGTTTTACTCAATATGTACTTACTTAAAATATTAAATACGAGAATTCAATGTTAAGTGTAACAATCTACTGTAATGAACATATTGTGATTTCCTTCATGTAAGTACCGTACATAGTGAATGTAATTATTATTTTAAATGAATAGGCCGGCTTGCAACAACATTATAAATATGTTTAAGTTTTATTTAAATGAAATTTAAATTAAGCTCATCGTTTTTGTCTTTCACCATCATATTTAAAGTGCTAAATACATTAACCAATCTCTCAGAGTTAAATACGCTGTCAGTCCTATTTAGCGCTCTTAAACACATTTAGCTAGTGTCAAATCACTATTGTCATATTAATCGCATCATGTTTATTTTGAAAAATAATTCAATTACGTTAAGAAAAGGTAAGATGGTGGTATTAAGCATTAGCGAGGCGTTGAAGGATCTTACACCAAATGTTTTGTAAAAAACCTAGTAGTTACACATTCGGTTGGCTATTCACACACCGTTTTCGCACATAGGTACACTATGTATTTTTTATTCATAAAGACAAATAAAATTTCAATTAATAAGAAATATTGATCAATTTATAACATTAATAAAAGTGTACATAAATGTATTACACAAAAAAAAAACACTAGTATGACTCCCTTGTAGGTAGTTCAAAACACCGTTTCT
The DNA here is from genome assembly GCA_036924255.1 of Apodemia mormo. Taxonomy (NCBI): domain Eukaryota; kingdom Metazoa; phylum Arthropoda; class Insecta; order Lepidoptera; family Riodinidae; genus Apodemia; species Apodemia mormo. The sequence continues at coordinate 41,086,409 of JAUPFN010000001.1, read as the reverse complement.
ATTCACCATGATTAACTGAAATGCTAGTTGGCGACATGAGCAGTGATTATCTTCGCTTGTTCCTTGCAATAACCAACTGCGTGTATTAATATGAAGTATAATTATAGACACTTTAGCACACCACCAGAATCCGAGTAACTATTGAAATTTCCGATTTGTCGTGAAATCACTGTTTTATTTTTAGGTAATATAATTCTAATATTATGCACATGTATACTTTATTTCTATCACGTTTAATACAAATACCAAATGCAATAATTTAAATTATTTTTCATGTCAAAACTCAAATGTAAACAATGCGTCAGACACGTTTTATTAAACGCATACTTTTTATTATTTTCTTGGTTTCTGTCAAAATTGCCTAGTGCCTAAAAACTGTCCTAAAAACCGTAAACCATAAAACGAGAGAACCTAGATCAAGAAAAATGGATAGAGCTCACCAAACTCGCTCACAATAGCATACAAATATAGGAAATCCCACCAGTTCAAAATACATATTCCAATAGACAACATACATCAGTGAATACCATATAGTACCTATACCATACCACAATTATTAAGTCTCCAATGACTTAAAAATACATTAAACAAACGTAAGACCATACATTAAAATCATTATACAAAAAACTACAACACCGGATTCACCGGATTATCGGTTGACGAGATGAGTGGTGATCTCCATCACCGCATTTTACCGACCGATAACAATGATCGATTATTTCTAGCGATAACCGGTACCGGTCGGTTCACGCACTCATTCAAGGTACGGGAGTAGAAATACACCCGCCAGCCGTCGAGCAGCTATTAAGATTTAAAGTTTTCAGAAAAACCTCGAAAAAACCTCAATTATACTTTTACCCGTCTCGAGGACTGAACCCGGCTCCTTGCGATTGGAGCTGAATAAGTTATCTCTAGACCATGATGCTAGGATATTTAACGATATTCGGTATTTAAAACGTTTGTGACTAAAAATGTTTTAAATACCAAATATATCGTTAAATTTTCCCATATTGGTTTTTGTCCAAGTCCACAATTGATTTCAAGAACTCACGATCTAAGCCTAGACAACAGGCTCGTCATGACAGTGTTTTGTTATAATTTTTAATTATAAACTTTTTATAAAATTTCAGATTTAATATCAAATCTGCGTATGGAATTTATTATCTACTAACATTCCTGTTTCAATGTATTATGTGGTTTTTGAGCGTACATCGTTTCTTCAATTATTTTGATATAAATAGCACCAGTAAGTAAACTATATTACTAAATAATAACTATGCAACACACAAAGCAAAATAAACTAGTGCCTTCTGAGAGAAAAATAAGATCGGTTACAAATAGCCTTAAATAATAAGAACACAAGGCTTATATGCGGAGGTGAAACGGTTTCATTGTTTGGGATAATACTACATGAAATTAAAAATTTCAAAAACCCCTGACACATTTTCTTATTTTCAGACCGCCATTCTGATTAATATGCATAATTTTACGAGCAAAACGTTAAAATAGCTGAAGTTCTTCGATAAGAAGTCCTGCAGCATCAGGTTAAGGTTACCGTGGTTTCTTAATTCACAACCTTAAGTTATTTTATTGCAAGCTCCTCCCATTGCTTCCTTTTTGCTCCACCATGTAACCCTAGAAATAATTCTGATTTAAAGTAGTTATTTGCCAATATATAACAAATTAGACCATACTCGGTAAGGTTTTTTTATTTAGTTTAGGAGTTTCTTGGTTATCATCTAATTCTATTATCAAATCCTGCGAATCTTCTAGCAATAAATACTAATTACATCAGCCCAAGCACGGATGGCCACCTTCCAGTTCCATCATCACATCCTAGAAAACATCTAGCACCTAAGATTTTGTCAAAGTAAACTGAATTAATCCAAAATCCATGGATTTAACCGGCTTAGGTTAGGAGTTCCCATGGACTTCTTTCAGCTCATTGGAAACCATTCGGCTCCAATTTCCTTAAAAAACGAATTAATAAGCCCAAAATATATGGTGTTAATCAATTGTAATTCAAAGAAAAAACCTTAAAAACAACAAAGAAAAATATCAACACGCGGGATTTGAACCTGCGACCATGTCCCTAAAGCCGGGACGCTCTTCCACTGAGCTAGTGTCGACAGACTCGGGGCGGCGAAATTCTTCTTTGCTATATGATCGATTACGTCGATTGTAGTGATCGCTAGCTATACATACGTATAACTAGTCTTTGTTGTTTTTAAGGTTTTTTCAGTTTCCCAAGCACGGGGTGAGCGCTATAACACAAAAATGTAATTCAAAGTTCCAGTGAGCTCCTTCCTGCTTCATCATAAGACCCTGGAAGTCAATCACCACCAGAGTATTTGTCAAAACAGAATAAATGATTACAAACTCAATAGGTTTATCATGTTTAGGAATTCCGATAGCCACCTTTCACTTTAATCATCGGATCCTAAAAATCTTCTAGCACCAAACTGCATGTCAAAACCAATCAAATCAGCTCACATTCGTTGGGTTTATCTAGATTAGCTTAGGAGCTCACATAGGCTTCTTCCAGCTTATCAGAGCAGGCTAATGTTACCCCATGGAGTGGTAACTCAATAAATTTACCTTGTTGAGTTTAGGAGTTCCCTGTTCATTTTTTGCATTTTGCATCTGAATTCGGAAATTTTCAGAAATCTTCAGAACCTCGGCATCATGAGAAAGTAATTATTGCAACGAAATAAACTCTACCAAACTCCACCATCTTAGCACTTTCTATTTCTGAGTTTCAGTAGAACTCTTTCAGCCCTATCGTCAGATCCTCGTTATCATGAGTGCAAATTAAACTTATTATGTACTTATAGCAACAAAACCGCTGATCAAAACGCGGTTGTCTCGTCAAAATTCTACATCTGAGAGTTCCAGTCTCTAAATCCAGGCACATACACATCTACATCATGAGATCAGCTGAATGATACCATAAGATTGCATTGTCACTGAATTTTTTGTCAAGTTTTAGTGCAAACAGACATGAGAAAGTCACTGAAAAATGGTTTGCATTATTTAAAAAATCTGTTATTTACATACGAACATTGTCAGTCAAATAATAGCTTCATCAGCTCTTCGAATGAGGATCTCGCAGCATCAGGTCAAAGTCATCATGTCATTGCAATATCATTAATAACAGAAAACAACATTTATTATTGATAAAGCCTTTTCAAGTCGTTTAACTCTGGATGACCAAGGGAACGCACCGCCTATCCTCATGCAATGTGATAGTTCCACACTAGAATCACAATTTCGGCTGGCATCTGTGCGTAAAGCACTAATTTCCTTGGATATCCACAAGTCGAGTGAGCCTGATGGAATCCTTCCGATTGTGCTTAAATTATGTGCTCCAGAGTTGGCGCCGGTATTGACGCACCTATTCCGGCTTTCCTATTCACTCGACGTACTACCGAACTTACGGAAAACAGCTTTAGTGCATTCCATCCCTAAAAAAGGAGATCGCTCTAATCCGTCAAATTATCGGCCAATAGCCATAACCTCCTTGTGCTCCAAAATCATGGAGAAACTTTTAACCTGTCAGCTTCTGAAGTATTTAGAAGAGCACCAGCTGATTAGTGACCATCAGTACGGTTTTCATCGTGGCCGCTCAGCTGGTGATCTACTGGTGACCTGTTGATGTAGTATGCACGTTGGTTCTACCGCTAAGCTCTTCAGCGGTACCGAACGAATTATGTGGTGAATGAATCATCGTAATTAAATATATTATGCACCATATTTACAAGCAAGCAATTTTTTCCAAAAAAAATCATTTTTATGGATTAACTATTATTTCATCTATATATTAATTAGTGAAGCGAAAATTTATATCCCTTTTTAATACGATCACGCAAACAGATAAGTATTAAATTGGATACAGTTAAAGATAACATCGCAAGGAAGTGTTAAAATTATTTTTATGTAATATAAACATATATACTATTTTTTACCATTTATATTTTTAAAGTCCATTGTCAAATTTAAAAAGATATCATTGTTTATATATATATATATATATATATATATATATATATATATATATATATATATATATATATATATATATATATATATATATATATATATATATATATATATATATATATATATATATATAATGTAGCTTTGGTACCAAAACCGGGCGAGACTTGTAGATCTTGAAATCCCTGGTAGAAAGGTAGATATTCTATTTTTCACAGAAAACCCGGACTAGTGCAATATTATTTTATAAATTAAGTTTATTATATTGTAAAATGTTTCAGCTGATACTATCTTCTTTTCAAATGGATTATTGTCAACAATCATTTTATATAAGCTTGCTAAAAACTGGTCGACGCTTATAAAAAACGCCGATGAAGTTGAAAAAGAAGTTGCAAGTATACGTTACTACAAAAATGGGCACAAAATATGTAAAGTGATTTCGGTAACAGTGCTGCTGGCCGGTCTAAGTATACATGCTTTGATTTTATTTAAACTAATGTTTTCCTAAGTCAATATCACCGGTTGAATAAATGTAAATTAAGATCTTAAAGCGAGTCAAAAAATAAATATTCTAGAATAAGAAGGGGAGGGGAATATATCGTATCTTCTAATAGACTGCAATATGGTATAATTACACAATGTATTTGTTGTGAAGTACAACATAAAATGTAAACGTGTATTCAATACATAAACTGTGTTTTTGATGTAGGTGAAAGTGGGTTGGACGGGGGTGGACTATTGTGCCACTTTAATTGCCAGACCTCTGGTAAATTCTCTCAATTCCTTGCACTAATTATTGTTGTAGTGGCATCACAAAAGTTACATATAAGATTTCGCGGAAAGCTGCAAATTGCCTTGATTTTGTCTTTGAATTTTATTTTATCATTAGATAGCAAATAAGCAGCATTGAAAGTGACAACTCTCGTCTATAGACACCAAATCCATGTAGCGGGATGGCAATGTCACATGCATAAGTCTACCGAGTACCTTACCTTCCAAACTGGCCACAACAATTGCAAGCATTGACGCTACTGCGGCAGGAGTAAATAAAGAAGTCGTACCAAATATCCGGGCGAGACGTTGCAGATATCTATCACCTATTCATCACGATGGTAGTGGCATATATCGCCAGTCGGTCGACTTTATGACCTGCCTGAAAGAACGGCAGTTGGTCTATTCTTCAAAAAAAAATTTCAAGACTTTCCAGAACCCCAGTAAATTTCCAGACTTCCAGTAACTTCATTTTATTCTTTACATATTTATTTTTTTAGTAGTCACGTATAAGATTTTGCGAAAAGCTCCAAATTAATTACCATAATTTTGTCTTTAAATTATGGATTTCCGCAACGTAACGCCTGAATATATAAAATATCCTAATAATTTGACATTGTGTCTTATAAATGAGTTTCTACATTTTATTGTACGTTTGTATATAGCGCTAACTGAAAATAACATTAGTCGTATAGAAAGAAAACAGCATTGGTAAAGAATAGAGCCCTGCAAGATACCACTTGATATTTGCCTAACCATAAAAAAGAATCTTGTTCATTTAATTAAAATCAACAGTTCAACGAGTAGTTTCATAATTTCAGCTTAAGCAAAGGTCTAAAAAGATTCGCATTTAGCTAAAATTTACTGTCACAGGTCACTATTGAATCCGTATCTTAAGAAATTGAAATTATTAATTCAGAATTGATAATAATCACTATAGATTCTAGGACTAGAAATAATAAACTTGAGAAGTTACCAATTCAAGTGTACAAGTTTGACGATTTAACGATTAGTCAGCTGGCAAAATAAGTATTAATCTCCATCATCGTATTTGACAACATAACAAAAAAACTAAAAGCTACATCTAAAAGCGGTAAATCGCTATATTAGATAATTTTTTTGTGGATTCAAAAACGTATGTCCATGACAATTTTTGTAGATTGCGTGGGTTAGAATTTTATTAATTTACATATATTTTTTCAGGTGAACATATTCTATCAATTATGTTCAAAACACGTAAGGTTATATTTTGTTGTAACTTTCACGATCTTACATACGAATTAATCGAAAAATACTTCGTTATAATGATGCCGCAAATATCTGATTATATATCTTACTCAATATGGACATTTATATTCTTTATGGTAAGACGGGCACTTTTAATGTGATTGATATATTATGTGTTACTTGGTAATCTACAACGTATCTCCCGGTTTTATCATTGTACCAACATAATTTTATCTTAAGATAGGAAATAATCACACGGTTCTTGTACTTACTTATTTTAATTAATGCACGTTCATATAATGTAATAATATTAAAAATCTAATTTAACTAGTTGGACCAGCCCGTTGGCTTATTGGCTAGCAAACGTGACTACGGAATCTATAAGGGTTGGTTTAGTACTGATAGGGATAAACGTTTCTGTGATGATCATATACATGTGTGAGTCTGAGCTCACGTGTTTATTAAGTATATTTTAGTATATTTATTACATTTATGATTCGCTTGCTTTTGAAAATTTAGGTGAATAATAATAATATTAAATATTTATTTTATTTTTTAAATTTAAATAGAAATTTCCATACGGAGTACATAGAGAGAACTAATGTCGTACATCATCTGCCTGGATGCTCTGCTGTCTCAACATTCATCATTCTATAAAAACACGTTAGTTTTGGAGGCTCTTAATACTATTCTCGGAAAGATTGAGCAATTTGGCTAAGCTACATCAGTTTTTGTCTTCCCTGTTACCCACATTAAATAAAATTCACATTTCTATGTTATGTTTTATCCGTTATTCTTTTTAGATGTGAAACCCACGAAGTAAATATGCCCTTTCTTAATTTAAAGAAATTATTTGTTTGCTTTCTACAAGTATGATATGGATTTTTCGTATTCAATCATTATTACTTTTAACTCTTATAAAGTGATGTGCTATTTGATTCTCTTGTAGATGCTTCGGTTACAAAGTAAAACGTGCATTAATTACATATTAATATTATTTTATCTTAATCTTATATTAAGTTAATTTTATCTTATCCTATCTTTATCTTATCTTCATCTACTTTTTGGTCGAACTTAAAAGAAAGGATAGTTTTTATCTCAATTATCCTCCTCCCCTCTCAAATAATGGGACAATTTGTTTGGCAAAATAATCAGTTAGTCTTAATATAAATAAATTACGCGTCATGTTGTTTGTCCGTTAGATATGGGTGAGTGCTAAAACATAAATACAATTAGAAAGAGCAACACGAAAGTACTGATAAATATTATAAATGTGAATTTCATCTGTAACTTTGAACTCCTTTAACTAGTTATACGTATGTATATCTATCGATCAGTACAATCGAAGAAATCAGTCACATATTATAGAAGAATTTTGCCACGTTGAATCAGTTGACACTGGCTCAGTTGGTTAGAGTGTACCAGCTTGAAAGAAATCCTAGCTTCAAATCCTACGTGTCGAAATTTTTCTTTGTTGTATTTAAAATAATATAGATTAGTCAAAATTATTTCGGTCCCTTTTGAAGAATGAACCATCTTCTTTTCTACTAGGCAGTCCGTTATTAATGCAAATGATAGTTGAGTTCATTTGATTAGTTTATTAATTTTTGATTAATATGTTTTAACCGAGTTGTATTTTTATTTTTATATAATTTTTTGTATATGTGAAATTTGACTTGCACTCATTATTTCAATCATTTTTTAACCAACATTTATAAAATATATTATCCAGTATCACCTTTTAAGGAATATATCTTAAGATATAAGTATTAATGTAAAAATTAAAAATTATATTTTCAGATAGTTTACATTCAAGTATCGTTTCTCTGGAATGTGAATGACGTTATAGTAATGTGCTTCAGTGTGTATTTAATATCTTATTTCAAGGACATTAATAAATATATGGTAAACCAAAAACATCAGGTAAGTATTGATTTGGACTGCATGTATATTTAAACTAGCTGCAGCGTGCAGCCAGCTGCATTTAAAAAAGGCGAATCTTGCGGGATAATCTAATTTTTGCGGAATAAAAAGGTTTATGAGCTATTCCGAGTCATTATCTACCTGTGTGCCAAATTTCATTTAAATCCGTTCAGTAGTTTTTTGCTACCTCAGTAGCATCACTTTTTTAAGCAAATACGCAGATGGCTCGCCTGATGAAAAGAGATAACGAAAGATTATTATAGACAATAAAGATGTTTATAGTGTAATGCCATCTATGCAAGTTTATCGCCTCGTAGATACAAGTATACCGGCTACTACACCCTCCAAACTGGAATATAACAGTTACAACTACTGAAGATATTGCCGCAGGAAGCGGTGAAACCAAACCTAGAAAAGATCTTAAAAGCTGATCCATCTAGTGTGAGACGGTGGTAATCGGTTTAAAGCCTAACTACCACGGGACTACCACATCATGGGGGTTGGGTTCAATTTCCGATAGGGAAGCATTTGCGTAATGAGCAAATTTTTATAATTCTGGGTTTTAGAGTATATTGAATTTGTTTCAGTAGTTATAAATTTAATTTTATATACTCATATTAGTACCATTGACTAACATTTATATCACAAGCAAATAATTAACGTACTTTGGGTCTAGATGAATTCATGAAATTTGTCCAACAATATCTATTTATTTATTTTACGAACTGCCTGAAAAAATAGCAGATGGTCTATTCTTTTGAAGAAATCTGGATCAAGTCGCGTATTTTAAATAATATTTTTGCTCATCTGTAAATTGCACTCGGGGTCAGTAACGTCACCAGATAGTATAGACCAACAATACAGGTAAATCAATTAATAATATTAAATTGTTTTGATTTATTCATTCATAGATTCAGGCAAAGTGGCCAGAAATTATAGATTTCACAACGACAAAAACAATTTAATTTGCAAATTTCCACGAATTTTCACGTGTGTCTTTGCGATGCCACTAAAAGAAAAAAGGAAAAAAGTGGTGTAAGCCGACATAATACTTCAGCTTTTTTGAGTGAAGTAGTGTTCGTTTCTACTGAAGGTGCTTCGGTTGCGAAGTGAAACATACGTTGAGGGTAGTAGTTGTAGCATATTGTGTGCTTTTGAGCTTGCTACTGACATGGTGAAAAGCGTGGAGGATAAGGATGGATAACTGTGCCGCTAGACTTAGAGTCTTATTTGTTTTTCGATTCTACAGAGATTTTATTGCATTCCTTATACTACTTTTTTATTTTTTCCTTTCGGTGCAATCGCACATGTTCACGTGAAAGTTCGTAAAAGTTTGCAAATTAAATTGTTTTTGCGTTAATTTATTTTTAACATTTAAAGTAATATTCATTCATTCATTCAACACAATGTTGCGAGTTATAGGTTCATTAATTACTTAAATTATATATTTATTTGACAGGAAAATGTGGACTGGGCACAGATTCGAAGATATTACTCTTGCGTGATCCAACTGCTACGCGAAGTTGACAAAAACATCTGTTATCTAATACTTGTTTCCGTCTTCACCAATCTGTCCTTAATCAGTATTCAGATTTACCATCTAGTGAAGTAAGTCGAAATAATATGTTTAACATATTTATAAATTACTAACAATTATTCGTGTTCAAAACACATAACCAAAAATCATTGACTTTGTTCAATCAGGTAAAAAATGAACATTTGTAGCACTTATCTATATATATAAAAATCAATCCCTATTTTCCTTGGTCACGACATCACGCTGGAATGGCTGGACCAATTCCGGTAATTTTTTTTTGTTGTGTTTGTAATTGTAAGAAGAAGGTTCTTATAAAAGAAAATATTAAGAAAATTGCGCGGAAAATTAGAAAATTTAAGAATACTTAACCACCATATAATGTTTAATGCCATTTTGGCTGCGTGGAAGGACAATCCCGTAGTCTTATATAAATACGTGTCACGTTGTTTGTCCGCTATGGATTCCTCATATGTAAGGCAAAACAATATTTGCCGGGTCAGCTAGTAATATATAAAAGGCAAAACTGACTGGCTGATGTATCAACACACAGGCCAAACCCTTAGGGTTAGAAACTTCAAATTTCGCACACGTATTTCTCTTATGATGTAGACATTCACTAAGGAAGGATTTTTGAAAATTCAACCCCGAAGGGGATGCAATAGGAAATAAAATTTTGTATGAAACTTTTTATTCCCTCGACATATTTGCATGAAATTGAAATTGAAAATATGAATTGAGTACAACAAAATAATGAAATTACGTTTTTAAGCGTTTTTCAAAATTCGATTTCTAAGAGGGTAAAATAAGGGAAGTAGCTTATAAAGAAAGGTTAAAACAAGTTCTAAAGTAAATCTATGCGAGCGAAGCCGCGGGTAACAGCTATCTAAAGGTGAAAGAATTTTTAAAATCAGTCGATTCGTTTTTTAGTTAAATCGTAAGAAACAAGCAAAAAAATAAACTTTTTTCCTCTTTATATTGGTTTATATTGCATAAAATATTGTATCAGCAAAAGTGCTACAAAAGAAGATTTTACTTACGCTTTCACTAAACTAATTTAATGATTAGAAACATGGCTTCGATTTTGAAATGGTATCTATATACAGTGAGTAAAAAAACACTGTCCGACCCGAAAAGTGTACATAGATAGGTTGATGACCAAAACTAATAATGAAGTTATTCTATTTAAAAAGATGAAAATATTATGGTGTTTTAAGATGGTTATATATAACCTTCATTTGCGTTAAAATATAGAAAATAATTTGAGCCAGACAACACCACGTCGTGTCAGCGTTTATCACATCCACAGATTAAATGGATACGCCTTTTAGGACTAATCTAGAGTAATTTTTAAACATTGACGTCTCATTCGGTACGATACAACATTGTTTATTTCTATTTTTTCACGATATATTTTATCTACAAATGTGACATTTTGGATAGATTAGGAGCGTTTGCTCATATGTGCAGCGACACGTGTATCCTTCATATTAATGTGGTCTATGATCAAATCAAAGGAAGCTTCCTTTGATATCACGATCACGGTTTTCTTTTTACATTTTCCGGTCGCTATTTTGTATCGCCGTACTAATATTTGGAATATCATTTAAAATTAATTAATTTGATTGGTGACAATGTAATATTATTATATCTTATATCTTGATAATATTATAATAATAATATATTATTATCTTATATGATTATAATATTTTATTAATGATAATATTTAATAGATCTACGAGTTTATAAACAAAATAAGATTGGACAGGGTTTTTGTTGTTAGAGGGGTCAAAATAACAGAACTTATAACTTTTTGTTTGTTTGTGTACTAATACTAGCTTACATACCAAATTTCAGTTTTCTACAACTGTAGAAAGTACCCTAAGGATTTTAATGATCATGAGTGGTGTCAGTATAGAAATCAGGTTTTTTTAGATAACAATAAAATCTGGAGTTAAAAGCCATATAACTGAAGCTTTATTTAATGAATCTACTGCTGAAATCATATCCTGAGGATTTTATTTATCTAGCCAATCTTATATTCTTTATCAGGAGAGCCAATCTTAGCCAAAGTTATGGAGGTTGAAAAATACGAAGCGCTTCGGAAAAGGTGCACTTACGCTGCGCTCCGCTTGGTTTGTCATGGCGGGGCACTAGGTACTGTGTCCACACATTTATTCTCAAATATTTTTTTATGATTGCAGCCGGAAGTACGCTTCACACAAATACTGCTCCATTGAAAACGTTTTTTTGTAAGTACCTGTAATTTAATAAACTAAGCACAAAATACGTAAGATGGAAACGCATCTTCATACCATTAGAATCTAAATATACTAAATACATCTAATACTTCTTATTGTATGAAGATAAAATTTCGATCCAGAGCCCCTTTAATAGACTATCTGCAGTGGTGTAGCGCGCCTTGGCAGGGCCCCGTATAAACTTTTGTTTGGGGGCCCTTATGAAGGATAGAGATTCCAACTTTAGGTAAAAAATAATGTTTGTATAAAATTAAAATAAATACTTATTCATCATAATTATCTATGTGTCACTTTTTACAAAAGTTTTACAAACAATTAAAATTAAATATACACTTGTCTTTTTTTTAATTAAAAAAGAAATTATTGAATTTTGCCATTTGCGAAGTTTTTAATAGTAAAAACCCCGGGCCACAGGGGCCCCCAACGTGCATAAGCAAAAGCTTATGCACGTTGGGGGCCCCTGTGGCTCGGGGGCCCCGCATAATTATTGATACGGCAGATACAGCGGTAGCTACGCCCCTGTATACCATTGTGCCAGTCACTTCGTAAGAGGCGAACGATTAGCAATACGTGTCACTATCACCGTGACTACTAGTTAGTTACGCAACGACTCGCCCGTGTATTTGGTACCTATTCCTGCCGCAATAGCGTTACTGCTTGTCATTGTCGTGTTTCAGTTTGGAGGGTAAGATAGCCGGTAGACTTATGCATGTGGTACTGCCATCCCGCCACAAGGATAACAACGCATCAGTAACATCTTTGGTGTCTATAAGCGATGGTTTCTCTATCAAGAGAGCCATCTGCTTGTTTACTATTATTTATAATATAAAAAATCAGTTATGACAGTACTTTTTGTAATATTCCCCATGAAATCAGGACTCAGAAAAACCAAAAATCTTTATACTAGCTATAATATTAGCAATTTACAAAAGACATAAGGATAATAAAATTATATGAATTACTTAGCCTTCCATCTTCTTTAGTTTTTACTTGCTTAAAACATTTCTATTCTCACATTTGTAAGGCGTATGAGCTACGTTAAATATTCCACAAGAACTGCTACATAAAATTAAACCTTTAGGCGGCTCCGCAAAATGTTCGTGGTAACTCAAAGAAATAACTTTTGTTATATCAAAGGAATATCACAAGAATTTGCGTTTGCTTTGTAGTAATCCCATAATTTATTTTTAAAAAATAAATAAGGAATTAGGACTTTTTGAAAAAGTAACAGAATGATGTATATTTTTCTTATTTACATATTTTGAAAAATATACTGCGGTCTACCGTAATGCTTAGACAGTAAAATCTCAATTCCTCTATAGTGCAAAATATTATAGACGTCAAAATAAAATGAATATTTGAATAATATTAAAATATTATAACGTTTAATGGAAAACATCTCTTCCTTACCTTAAATACCTTCAACCCTAAAATTTTTACCAATTTACAATGCGAAAGACCTGATACGCACTATTTAGATTCAAAAAAACAAATTGAAATTACAAACATAAAGTAATCATAAAATTCAAACAAAACAAACTCTTGTCAAATAAAATATATTAATTATCTATTTTATCTTATAAGATAGCAACAAGAAAATAGTTCTTCTGACGAAGATAGATAACCAATGCCTTGAAGCACCTAAGATGTTAATGGTGCATTGCTATCCATGTAGCGGGGTTAGAATGCTATTTACATAAGTTTACCAGAAATGAGACTTTTACAGTCAGTCTTAACCTGATTGTAAATGTCTCATTTCGTAGTATTTTATGCTTTGAACATTTTGCTGTCTCCTGCCAAAAAGGGAGAGAAACAAGATGTATTTTCCTACTCCTCCTATATACTTCTGATTAATTTCGTTGCCGGATCCAAGACAGCTTAGCTTTTCCCCAGGGCACCCTGAGCTCGCAACTCAGAGGTTATCGAGACGGCTGCCGCTGTTGATTCTGGTTTACAGAAGTTACAGTGGTGGAAACGAGAGGTAGGCCCATTTCCCTTAAAAAAAGTTTACAAGTTAAGATACTCTCCAAATCGGACCATGGCAATGATTTTTTAACGTATGTACTATTTTTTAATTTATTGACTTTTAATATAATTTTTTGACACGTGTAAGACATGAGACATTTACTATATTCTTTTTTTTTTTGGACATTATTAGAAAATGATTTAATTTTTAATGTTATATTTAACTATGTACCTACTTACTGTTACTTTTGTAATGATATTTTATTTTCTAGTGTTGACATTCAAAAAATGTATTTTTATACTTATTTTGAATAAAAATTATTTGATTGATTGATTGATTGACAAACACCGACGCTATTGCGAAAGGAATAATAAGGTCGTGATTCCAGACCCGACGGAGATATTGCATATCTCTACCCCCTGGATAACAGTCACGATAGTAGTGACACGAGAGTGACTTTTTTTATGAGATGCCTAACAATAAGGCAAGGCACTTCAAAAAGTAGTAATGATCGGGTATTCATCACTACATAGTATAAAAAAGTCGCTTTCTCTGTCTGTCCCTATGTCCCTATGTATGTTTAAAGTTTTAAAACTACGCAACCGATGTTGATGCGTTTTTTAATAGATAGATTGATTCTTGAGGAAGGTTTTAGTATATAAACCTTTCCGATATTCCCGGGAGAACAATAGCTACGCGGGTGAAAATGTGGGCAGGTCGCTAGTTTGATATTAAATTTGATATTGCATTTCATTTGTTGAATTTTACTTTACTGAATGAAAGCAAAACTATCCCGTTTATCATTGAAATTTTTATTACACTTGTATCAAGTGTACTAAGTGTCAAATTAATAATGTAAACTTAAATATTTAAAATATAATAATAATATAATAATATAGAACAAAATAATAATCAGAAATGTAAAATTTAAATAACATTAAAAGTGGATTAAATTGAATTACGTTAAAAGTAATAATTATTTTCACTTTTAGTATATATAATAAATATTCTTATTAATCTTTCTATAAACTTTAAAAGTTCGGGATATAATTTAACTATTGGGAAATCTCTAAAAATTACATACTTCTGGAAACCCTACGCCAATTCTTAAGACACTGTCACTGAATGCTAAACCTCTTTGTGATTTTAGGGCGTCTAAAAGCATCGAACACGCCATATATTACGCATTTTCGACGACATTTCTGTTTTTGAGGGCATCGCTAATGTTTCTATTAGCATCACAGGTTAATACTGAAGCTTCGAAGCCTATTTTAATTTTACCACATGTGCCTGCTTCTCAGTATAACATCGATGTAAGTACTTAGTTGTTGTGTTTTATAGTATTTTTAAGCACATTTGTTGTTGGATGCTTTTTCTATCACTACTAGCTGACCCGGCAAACATTGTTTTGCCATATAAATTATTTCTAAGTAAAAAATGTTAAGGGTGGACAACCCTTATCACTAAGGGGTATAAAAAATAGATGTAGGCCGATTCTCAGACTTACTAAATATGCTCACAAAATTTCATGAGAATCGGTTAAGCCGTATCGGAGGAGTACCTACGGGAACGAACATTGTGACACGAGAATTTTATATATATGATATAGAAAACAAGAAGTTGGCATGAACTATATAGCTATATTAATTAATTAATATTATAAATGCGAAAGTTTGGATGTTTGGATAGATGTTTGGATGGATGTTTGGATGGATGTTTGTTACTCAATCACGCAAAAACTACTGAACGGATTTGAATGAAATTTGGCACACAGGTAGATGATGACCTGGAATAGCACATAGGCTATTTTTTATCCTGGAAAAATTAGATGATCCCGCGGGATCCACTAAAAACTTATAATGCAGCGGGCTGCACGCTGCGGCTAGTTAATACATAAAGGGAAAACTTTGGACCCCTTTTTAAGATATATAAGATATAAGATAGGCATAGTTCAAGTTTATATTGTGGAGGACTGCATAATATTTTTCAATAAAAAACATTGGAAATACATTAAAATAATAAAAAATAAACATTACGCACACTACATTCATGTGACATATAGACGCATAGATACTATTTTCCTTACGGATGTCAGTTGTCAAACTTAAAAGAGATTTTATTGTATAGTCTATGGTCGAATTTCGACCACAGGCGATCGCTAGTATATATAGATATAAAATATGTTAATGGTGCGTTTCTATCCGTATAAAAGAATGGCAATGCCACATGCATGCCTAAGTCTACCAGCTATTTTTCTTTCAAACTAGAACACGAGAGTGTCAAGTACAAACGTTATTGCGACAGGAACTGGTAAAGCGGTGGTACCAGACTCGGACGAGCCGTTAGATAACTCTACCACCTGCATAGTCACGATGGTAGTGACAAGTTTGATCAATTGTCCACTTTTTACGAATTTTCTGGCAGAATGGAAGATAATTAAGATTACCAGTTACGACTCATTCACGTTATTGCCTAACATCACGTGCACACAAAGCGCGTGACGGGTTAATAATGCCACATATGTTAGTTCACTGTACTTGACTTTTCATACTATTCATTTATGTTCAATACTACTTTTCATACTCTGTATCATCTATTACATCTGTAATGTGTACGATAGAAGGAGCGCAGTGAGCATCGGCTCGCCGCGCACTCTCTGTCAGTGGAAATTTATCATATATCAAACATAACAACATCTATCACGGAAAGAGTCCCGACAAATTGTTCAGATTAATTCCTGCCGCTAATCGACAATCGTTCACTTTTCTCAGAGGTTTTTGGCTCGTACCACTCCTTTGCCGTATCAATTACAGGCGGGGGTGTTTCCGAACGGATACGATTTGAGGACCTTCAAGAAATTAACTTGCTCATTCTGAAAAGGCCGGCAACGCAATACGGTCGATACTGCGGATGTTTATGACCGGATGTGATCATTTACCATCAGGTGCACCTCCTGTTTTTATGCTCCTCTTCTAAAGAAACATCATTGCGTTGTGTTTGTCGATGCCGTATTCCAATTTAGGGAAAAAAGTGGCTACTTTATTAAAATTTGTGCACAACAAAGTACAAACGTGGACTTAATGCTAAGTGGCATTTTCTGCCAGTCAACTTAACTGAGCAGATATTTACAATACGATTACGTGCAGTGCTTGTCACTGTCGTGTTCCGCTTTGGAGGGTAAGGTAGCCGGTAAACTTATGCATGTGGCATAAGAACTCGCCACAACATAGCAACGCACCATTAACATAATATTTGGTGTCTATAGGCGATGGTTGACTATTTACATCAGGAGACCCATCTGCTTGTTTGCTAGCTTTTAAATTTAAAATAAACATACTTAAATACATTTGTATCTGAAATATACACATCCAACCTTTTTGTTCTAGCAATGCTTCATTAACATATTCTATGTATAAAGATGGTAGTTTTCAATTTGTACCTGGAAAACTACCTAACAATTCACTGTTCTAGATCTAAAACTAAAGTAATATTTTATTTTCTAATCAGGTGCAAAGATTTATTCGTCAAGTTCGATATACTACTAACGCACTTGGAGGTTTCTTTTTCTTTATTACGCGAGAAATGTTGCTGCAGGTAAGCCATTCTACATTATAATACAGTAATTTTTTTTCCGATTTCACACTGAAGCTTTATGTAAACCATCAACGAACGCTGATATAAAAACGTTTTCCTCGAGTTCGTTTGCTATTCATTTCACTCAGAAATATAAAATATTACGTATGCATATCGGAAAACGCGTTATGGATACGAAAAATAATGGCTTTAGAACTGTGTTTAGAACGACGACAAAAGGTATTTATACAGCGCTATATTTTAAGAGCTAATTAAAGGTTTAAATAGACATTACATTTAAAAGGGTTTTTATTCTACTAGCTTTGCCTGCGACTTAGTACGCGTGGAAAAAATCTTAAATTAAATCCGATAGTTCCCGGTCCCATGGGATTCTGGGATAAATCCATTCTATGTACTACTAGGTGGTAGAGTTCTGCATTGTCTCGCCCGGGTGTGGTACCACCGCCTTAACTATAGCTGCCGCAATAACGTCAGTGCTTGTCGCTGTCGTGTTCCGGTTTGGAGGGTAAGGTAGCCGGTAAACTTATGCATGTGGCATTAGACTTCGCCACAAGATAGCAACGCACCATTAACATCTTTGGTGTCTATAGGCGATGGTTGACTCTTTCCATCAGGAGACCCATCTGCTTGTTTGCTATCTTATGATATAAAAAAAATGTAATTTCTCGGGTTTCCAACTAACCTTGTACCAATTTTTTTTAATCGGTGCAGTGGTTTAGGCGTGAAGAAGAGATAGACAGGCAGACGTTACTTTCGCACATCAATAGATTCGAGATATTAGTATGGATTCGAGTTACTTAACAATGTTATACCAGAAAAATTAATTCTAGTTAATCAATTAATTGATAATAATATTTAGCTATTTCCGCCACATTATTGTCTAATCGTGTGGTAATTAAATAAATAATAATAATAAATATTCACGGGACAAATTACTCTTACTGATCTGATTATATCTATAGAATATATTTATTACATCTATAATTGCTATTCGTTAGTCTCGCTAAAACTCGAAATTGGCTGAACCGATTTGGCTAATTTTGATTTTGGATTAATTGTTGAAGCCCAGGGAAGGTTTGAAAGGTGAGAAAATATAGAAAAAAAATAAGAGTAGTTAAAAAGGCAGAACAACGCTTTCCGGGTCAGCTAGTCGTTATATATAAAAATCAATTGCTGTACGTTATTCTCGCTAAAACTCAAGAACGGCTGAACCGATTTGGATAATTTTGGTTTTGAATTAACCGTTGAAGTCCAGGGAAGGTTTAAAATTTGAGAAAATATAGAAAAAATAAGAGTAGTTAAAAAGGCAGGACAACGTTTGCCGAGTCAGCTAGCACTTAATGAAAATTAATGGGACCTTCAAGAAAAGAACCTACTCATTCTTAAAAGGCCGGCAACGCAATTACAAGACCCCTGGTAATGTAGTTGTCTATGGGCGGGGGTAATCACTTACCATCAGGT
This sequence comes from Apodemia mormo, assembly GCA_036924255.1. Lineage (NCBI taxonomy): Eukaryota > Metazoa > Arthropoda > Insecta > Lepidoptera > Riodinidae > Apodemia > Apodemia mormo. The sequence goes on along the minus strand of JAUPFN010000001.1, from coordinate 41,067,676 downwards.
GAGCCTCCTTTGTCCCATCTTCTATAAAACAATAAAATAAAATAAATCACATAAATAATGTGTTTTAGTTTTAACTGATGGGGAATGCCATTAACCATTAAGTTCACTTAATGTAAAAACTTATTTGAACCTGTACCATAAGAATAAATAAATAAAACCGGCTAAGTGTGAGTCGGACTCGCGCGCAAAGGGTTCCATACCATCATTTGTAAAAAAACACGAAAAAAACGTTTATGGTAGTGACTCGTATAGTCAATCGGTCGCCTTTTACGACCTGGTACAACGGCAGTTGGCCTATTCTTTAAAAGGAACTCGGGACCAACACGGGGAAAATTTCTGATAAAAACAACATTGACCAGAATTGGATAAGTACCCGGATGGCGATTGGCTTGCCATCTATCGCATTGGGGGACTATCTTCGGCTAATCGTGGGTGCATTCTTCCTACTCTTCGAGGATACAGGCGTGAATATACTACTTTTCTTTACCTATATACACTTCTATAATGTGACAGAATTTAATTACTTTTGTGATTTTGGCAGGTATTTGCAGCAATTCTCAAGTATGAACTTTTTCTTTTGCAATCGACTCCTTCATAAGATGTTTGTCAAATAACTAGCAAATCTGGTAGGCAGACAAAACTGACTGTTATTTCTATATTTCTAAAACAGCACTAATACTATCAATTAATTATCAAAATCACTCTATATATAAGTACATCTATATATATATATATATAAATCAATTGCTGTTCGTTAGTCTCGCTGACACTCGAGAACGGCTGAACCGATTTGGCTAACTTTGGTTTTGAATTAATTGTTGAAGTCCAAGGAAGGTTTAAAAGGTGAAAAAGAGAGAGAAGTTGAAAATATAGAAAAAAATAAGAGTAGTTAAAAAGGCAGAACAACGTTTGCCGGGTCAGCTATTATAAAATAATTTTATTAAAATCAAGTTAGTAAGGATGAAAAATTAAGTACACAAGTGCACCAGACTTTTGTAGACTTATGCATAAATTAATAAAATATATTAAAAAATTTAAGTGTTTTTCATTATTCCCATTGAAATTCAGTTAATGTTAGGAAAAGTTGCTCATGTTAGCCTTTTTTAATAGTTTAAATTGAGTGAGGAAATTCAAAAATATGTTTTATGTTTTCTGATAAAAACAACGTTGCTCGGGATTGTACAAGCGCCCTGTTGGCGATAGGCTTGCCACCTAACACATTGTGTTTCTAAGTATCTTCGGCTAATCGTGGCTGCACTGGTTGTAACTCTGCCTACGGGGATACGGGTGCAAACATACTTATTTAACCAATTCTGCGTAATCTTACGACTTAAAACTCACATTTGACACCTTTCTTTAATTCTGGATCTGATGAAAAATTGTCCACAAAAATAGGAGCACCAGGTCTCGACAGCCCATTTATATCGCTATGCTTCAGGGAGCACGTTACATTATGGATCGACAGCTAAGAAATGTATTAATGTATATGTTTCTAAATACGTCGATGGAGAGCATTATTATAATTTCAACAGCTGATAGAAAGAATAATTATTCTCAAAACATCAGATAACATTTTTTTTTAAATTGGTCGGAGTAAAGATATTTATTTGATTTTCTATCAAATTATAAATGGGTTAATTCTCTATCAATAAGTATGTTCTCATATTGGTCCGGGCACTCTGTGATGAATAGACCATCTGCCATTCTGCCAGGCAATTCGTAAAAGGCAAACGATTGGCTTTACGTGTCACACTACCGTGACTACTACGTGGTAAAATTTCGCAACGTCTAGCCTGGATATTTAGTACCACCATATTCCTGCTGCAATAGCATCAATTCTTGTCACTGTCGTGTTCCTATTTGGACAGTAAGGTAGCCGATAGACTTATGCACGTGTCATTTGTCATCCCTACACGTAGATGATGTATCTACGTGGCACAATTAATATCTTATGAGTCTATAGGCGATTATTTCTGTTTGCTATTTAATCATGTAAAATAAAAATTCGCAAAGCAATTTAGCTCTATTTTGTAGGCCCGGCCCCTTCGTACTGGTGTGAATAAATACCACGTTTTGCAATAAAGACGAGTTAGTTAAGTTTGTTTGCACCATATGCATAACCCCATTTTGCAAAGCAAATTCTAGAAACAATACACGCGTTAGCAGCAGAACTTGAGTCGTTCTATGCGAAAAAAATTGAAATCATGAAACACCTTTCAATGGACTATTAAACAATAGTTTAATAGTCAAAATGGGGTTATGCATATGGTTGAAAGCAAATACAAGTTTACGAAGTTTTTCAGAACTGTATCCAGTTTATTATTATAATATGTAGAAGCTCTTGTTATCCGTTTTTTCTTCTACAATTCATTGTATGTTGCGTAAGAGAAATTTAGTGCTTTGATTCAACTTTTTTTTATTTATACGAGTTATTCTTTTTCATTTTTTTTCGTATTTTCGATTTAAATAAATTAAACTAAATTTAAATCTAATCTCTATTTCAAATAGCAAGCACAGCATAGTTTAGAATTTACTGGTAAATATTTTCCCGTGGACAGTCTAGCTATGGATGCTCCTTCAAGTGTGTTGATAATGGAAGATTTACAGATAATTAAAAAACTTAATATCCATAATCATTACGATAAAATATAGTATTACAGACTGAAATTTTTGCCGCTGCGTAAACAAAGGTATCTTCAACAACTTAATACAATTTTCCAGCTGGCAGTTTCTAATGGATACAGTTACGATTAAGTTATAAATTTGATTATAAAGAAAGAAAAGTCGTCCATATTATGATTATTTTATGTGTGAAATAACCTCAGTAAGAAATTAGGTTTTAATTTAATTATACCTATTTCGTTAAGTCGAGAATTTAAAATAATAAAAAAAAACGTATATGACGTAATAATGTTAATGTTGCATTTAAAACACCCAATCCTTTACGTAATACATTCTCACCAATAGTACAAGTGTGAAAGTCCGTCCGTCTGTCTGTCTGTTACGCTTTCACCCCTAAACCGCTAAATCGGTTTAGATGAAATTCAATAAGGAGGTAGTTGAGAGATAAAGTATAGGCTATTTTTTTTTCAAAAGTCAATCCCAAAAATGTAGGAGAAGAAAATTTGTGTGGAAGATTACATTGATGATATAATAAGTATATTATTTTACTCTTTTTTATTTCTTATAAGACAGTAAATAAAAAGAGATGGTTCTCCTGACTGAAAGAGACATCTATCGCCTATGGACACCAAGATATTAATGGTATGTTGCTATCCGTGCATCGAAATGTTAATGATACTTGCATAATTTTACCGGCTACTTGACTCTCCATAGCGGAATAAGACAGTGACATGCACCGACGAAATAAGTATACCTTGTCAACTTAAATAATGAAGTCCTAGGCTTATGTTTGAAAAAATCATATTAGCAGCTCGTAGACCGGTGATATTACGTTAGATTCTCGTGCTCGGAAAAGAAAGTGAAACTGCAGGTCGAGTTTATCGCAAATAAGAAGTGTTTACAAATGCAGCAAGTGGGATCACAACCCGTTTTGTAAACCAACAAATTGGTAAACGAATTGCGGTAAATTTGAATTTCTAATTCATGTTTAATTTATTACTTCACAAAGAAACCGGTGAACTCACGTTTATTTTATTTATGAAGTGAGCAATCAAGTCGTTTTAAATGTCGCAATACTCCTGTATTTATTTAATAGAAATTTATTAATAATGTACTCTACAAAGCTGCCAACTTTTTGTAGCTTCGTTTGATGGTGTTTATGTTGACAATGTTTATTTTAAATGACGAAAATATTAAAGAACGTTGAAGAGACGTAAAAATACGAGACATTAAAAGTGAAAGCTTATTTATTTTCATACATGATTTTTTTATCATAACGAACCATCACATATAGACATCAAAGATGTTTAAGCCAAGTGCTAAAACAATACGTCCATTATTGGTATCACATAATATGCTCGCTACTCGACAGATATTTATCTTTTTGTTACTACAAAAAGATAAACATGCTGTTTTAAAACCACAGTTTAATTGACATCCATAATTTAACTTAAAACTTATGATTTACTTATATCTAGATTAAATTACAAGCATATAATTTAAAAAATCAACATAGATAAAAACTTGTAAATTATACTAAACTCTTCATATTTTTTCCAAACTATAACCGAAAGATATAAATTATATCACCAGCCAACTCTTGTATGAATTTATAAATTCTTGTTGATTATACTATAAGCGATATGTAGTAAAACTACATATTATCTTTTCTGTCCGAATTCGCCCATCCAAAAAGAGAACTGTTCCCTACTGCGCGCGGTTTGAATCGACCGACGCGACGATAGGTAATAAGTTTTTGGGCGATTCGCACCGCGCGGCAAAACGACCTACCAAACAAGCTTTTGGACGATTCACACCGCGGTCCGAACTGCTTACGGTGCGAAATGACTAAATACCCTTTCCAACAGGAATGAACATTTATGTGAAAAGTATAGATGTTTGTATTCCTGGGTTTAGTTGTTTATTAAATAAATTTTACAATTATATAATCTGTGATCTTAAGTATTAATATCATTATCTAACCCCTATATCCCAAAAAAATAATATACTTTGGGGTTTCTCTCAAATCAATTATTATTCGAGTAATTTGTATAGCGATATTTTTAATAAAAACAGAACCACAAATTAAATTTGTAACAAATCATAGATATATTAAACATCAAATATTGTAAAAGGTTGCGGCAAAAGTATTTTCGTATTTTAAATGTATTATTATTAATCAAACTTCTTTCGCTGTACTGAATGTAACTGTCTGGTTTTAATACCATTAAATGTGACACTCTGAAGATGCCTTAAATTAAAAAAAAAAAACTAGTTCTCGCCATTTTTCAATTGTTTTTCAAGCAAACAAAATGGACGTATGCAACGAAGAAATTCGGTACATTTTAAAGTTTTATTACAAAAAAGGTACAAATGCGACGAACGCCGCGAATAAAATTTGTGCGGTTTACGGATCTAATGCGATATCTATAAGAGTAGCATAAATGTGGTTCAAGCGTTTCAAGTCTGGACATTTTAGTGTGAAAGATGAGGTTCGCTCTGAACGTCTTGTCACAGATAAAATCAGTGCCATCTTTGAGAAAGTGAAGCAAGATCGACATATTAGTAGCTGAGATATTGCGGAAGAACTGGATGCTGATCATACCATAGTTTTACGTCATTTACGAAAGTCTGGGTACAAAAAAAAACTTCACATTTGGGTACCACATGATCTCACTGAGAGAAACCAACGTGTTTCCATTTGCGATTCTTTGTTGAAACGTAACAATTCTGAATCATTTCTTAAACAGTTGATTACGAGTGATGAAAAATGAGTGACTTACGATAAGAATGTGCGAAAAGATCATGGTCGAAGTATGGACAAGCCCCACAGACCTGGCAAAGCCCGGCCTGACTTGAAACGAAGTGGTACTATGTGTATGGTGAAATTGGAAAGGAATCGTCCACTATGAGCTTTTGCCACCGGGTAAAACTATCAGCAACTGATGAGGTTAATAAAATGCTATTGAGGAAAACCGGCTGGAGCTGGTGAATAGGAAGGGCGTGGTGTTCCACCATGACAACGCCAGGCCGCACTCATCTATAGCCACACAGCCAAAATTGAGGGAGCTTGGCTGGAATGTGTTGATGCATCCTCCGTATAGCCCTGACCTTGCTCCATCAGATTTCCACCTGTTTCATCATTTCAGTTATTCAGTTATTGCAGAACTCTTTAGGAAGCATAAAACTAACCTCAAAAGAACACTGGACACTAGCTGTCAGATTTTTTAAATCAAAAATCTCAAAATTTCTACAGGAATGGGATCATAGCATTACCCACAAGATGGCAACAAGTCATCGATCAAAACATATTATAAATAAATAAAAAAATATACCTAAAAAAATATTTTTCTTTGTATCAACTATACGAAAATATTTTTGTCCCGATCTTATATTATACTTTTTAATATTTTACTATTAATTCAGCATTTAAACAATATTTAATAATTATATTTGTATACTACTCGTATTTATTTTCAAATTTCATAAAAAAATCTTTAACTATGTTTTTATTATTCAATCGCTTAATAACTCCAAACACCAATAATTTCACTGTCAATAATGATTGATTTATTTTTAATTTATTTCAGTACATATCAGTACAAAGGCATAGATAACATTATATGTAGTTAGAATGACAGATTCATTAATAATTGATGTGTGTTAAACATCGTCGTTTAAGGTTCAAAAATGTTTAGTATTAACTGTTACTTTCAGCAAATTAGACAAAATAAAGTATTGAAGAAAATGAATGATAAAAAGCAAAGCATTAAAAGTAAAATCTTATTTTATAATTTTGTTTATTATTAGTAGAAAAATATATAAGTTATAGTTATTGCTTAATAATTGTTGTTATAGCTAAATATCATAGAAAAAATACAATCTTAAACTTTTGTATTATCCTAAGTACTACCAATAATTTATTTATTTATGTAATTTATAAAGTTCACGGGTCTTAATCTAAGCTAATTATTACTTTTAAAATTATCTGATAGCCAATAGGCTTGTGTCCATTATGAACGAATCGTATATTATATTAAAGATTTTAATGATTAATTACGAAATGGAGTCAACAATACACTAATATTTAAATATTTGTTATAAAAGACAAGGATTAGTAATATTTTTAAGATACAAATTCGACAAAAATAGGCAATAAGTAACGTGACAGTAAACCATGAAATAAAAAAAACAAGTGGAAGTGTATCGCGGGCCCCATAATTATGCGCGATTACGCTAAATTACCTTCAGTCGTGTTATATATATCTCTAAGAAACAGTCGGCTTTCGTAAATGGATTACCCACGTAATTATGCCATATTATGCCATCCTAGAATGCAAAAATGATAGTAGAATAAAGATGTTTAAAACGTAGATGTCACTTTATTTTAATAAAAATCTTGATTTTATAAAATCTCTCATGATTTAATAGAAATTCAAGCTAACATCATCCTTAAATTTTACTTTATTTGTAAAATGTAAGGATGATGTTAGCTTGGATGAAGTTCATTTCAGGTTGGCCTAATCAATTTTCATTGCGTATTTAGTTCTCGAAATTTCGCTACTCAATTAATGACGTGGTAAATTAGACGTAGGCGATATATTTAATCGATTTGATGTTAACTAAAGTCCATAAAAATGTAATTTAAGTATTTACAAGATAATATTTAGTTTAGATTTTATGTGGTGTTCATAATAATATTCGCTGATAATACAGTGCAGTGAAAGTTACAGTAAACCGACAACTTACATTTTTTAAGTTCTGTCTGTAGGGTGAACAGATTGATCGAGTTCGTACGATATTATAATACGTGCAATACCTACCATGAACCTAAATATCGCTATACAAACATGCTATGATAGTTTTTCCCCGTTTTGGTCCCGAGCTCCTTTGAAGAATAGGCCAACTGCCGTTCTGTCAGGCAAGTCGCAAAAAGCGATCGATTGGCTGTACGAGTTCAAAAAATGGTGACATTTCGATTTTCGACCGGTAACTTCCTTTAACGAGATGGTTTTTTGTTATTTATTTTTTTATATATCATAAGATAGCAAACAAGCAGATGGGTCTCCTGATAGAAAGAGTCAACCGTCACCTATAGACACCAAAGATGTTAATGGTGCGCAGCTATGTTGTGGCGAGATCTAATGTCACATGCATAAGTATACCGGCTATCTTACCCTTCAAACCGGAAGACGACTGAGATAAGCACTGACGCTATTGTGGCAGGAATAGGTAAGGTGGTGCTACCAGACCCGGGTGAGACAATGCAGAATTCAACCACCTAATAGCCACGATGGTAGTGACTTGCATAGCGAATAGATCGCCTTTTACGATTCGCCTGGCAGAACGGTCGTTGCCCTATTCTTCAAAGGAGCCTGGGACCAACACGGAGAATTTAGCCCAGAAGCGTTTATAAAATTTTGAAAAAACCTCAAAAAAATGTTTGCGAAACAATATATTTTCAAATAACTTCCAGATTTACGTATCAAATTTTCTTATAATACTGCGTTCAATTCCGCAAATTGCATCACAATCAGTTTATCGTTGACGAAATTTTTTTAAAAAGTATTTTGCGGCGTAATTTCTAGATTTTATGACCAAACGCTTTTGACCTTTTAAAATATTTTAGTACTAATAAAATCGTTAGGAGCGAGTTGGACTCGCTTTTTAAGAGTTTTATAGCGTTATTTTTTGTTATTTTTTTATATCATCAAACAGCAAACAAGAAGATAGATCTCCTGATGGAAAAAGTCAACCATTGTTTTAGATACCAAAGATGCTAATGGTGCGATGATATCTTGTGACGTGGTTTAATGTCACATGCATAGGTTTACTGGCCACCTTACCCTTCAAATCGGAACACGACAGTGACGAGCACCGACACTTTTACAGCAGGAATAGGTAAGGCGGTGGTACCAGACTAGAGCGAGACAATGCAGAACTTTACCACCTAGTAGCCACGATGGTAATGACTTAGTCAAGATATTTAAAAAAAAAATTATGCTAAAAACCAGGTAATTTTAAAATGTAACTTTTGCTTAAAAACTGCGTCAAATACTATAAATCGAATCAAAATCTTGAAAAGTGGGTTATTTCAACATTCCTTTGTAGTTTTCAACCAGTCGTGTTTTTAGTTAAGCTTCAAAACTTGCTTTAAACTCTATTCGGAAGATTATAATTGAAAATCTTGTTCAAAATTTTTATACTCCTTGAGCTCAAACCTATATTTATGTGTATTTTTTATACTTTTAAATTAAAAAAAAAAACTCATTTAGGCGAATCGCCTCCGTGGTCTAGTGATCCAGCGTTGGCAATGACCACATGAGATTCCGGGTTCGATTCCCGGAAAAAAAAGTGTTTTTTTTTCAGTTTTCTGATAAACACAAAGTTGCCTGGGATTGGAAAGTGCCCGGTTGGCGATAGGCTTGCCACCTATCACATTTGTGGGACCAAGTATATTCGGCTAATCGTGGGTGCACTTGTTGTACCTCTGCCTACCCATTCGGGGATATGGGCGTAAAGATACTTTACTCATTTAGGTGAAAGATTATTTAGGGACGGCCTGAAAAATTTTTCAAGTTTTCGTTGTCACCTTTTACATAGCATCCTACTTGACAACTTCTTCAGGCCGTCAAAATTGTTGTTTTTGCTTATTTTATGTGCTAATGATTTAATTATTACAGTGCAATGTTCGCCCAATCAGAGTCGAACGTTGATCATAGCCAATAATTTCTTACTTACTTCCTGAAACTACTAAGGTAGCGGGCATAGCGGGCACTGCTAACGGGCACTGATTTTTATGCTGTGACCTTATCGTGTTTCAAATAATCGATTATAATATTTAATATTATTTAGTCGATACTAATACCAATACTATTGCTAGTTGCTTAATCGATACTACATTTAGGTTTTCTGTGGTAAACTTAAAGTTATCTACATTCCGATAGCTCTGTAAAATAGGAAATGCAATGCGATGTATATCTTAATGTAAAAACATAAGGTTTACTATTGTGTTTAGTGTAAATACTGCCATCTATTGTAGAATAGCAAAACTATTAATGTGATAGTTTCGCTATTCTACAATAGATGATTTTATTTTTAATAGACTACAAAACGTCGTAAATATACTAAAACTTTTGTAGCAAAATAAAATTTATTCTAACGCAATTTGGTATAATTTTAAATGTTCTGTTTGTGTGTTTTAAATAATTATTGAGTAAAATGAAAACGACCAATGAAATATTGTTTGTATTAGTAGTTTATATACGACAATGCTCTTCTATGTATGAGTTTGGCGATCATGGTTCTGATACAAATGTTCATACTTTGCACTTCCAGTTGCTTTCTTTATTTCGTGGAAACCACAGAGTTTATAATGTAGATATTACTACGGCGTGATATCATTAGGACATCACGACAGTCCAAAGCATTTTTTTATAACGCAAAATTTTTATTACATAATATGTATGTTATTTAACAAAATAATTAGTTTCTTGGTTAAGGTAAATTATTGAACAGTTTTTCAAATTTAGTCAATAAGCCTATTACGAAATGATATTTTGGCCCGATACCATACTCTAGAGCGAAGGTGCGCGGGTCAGCTACTTGTAAACAATCCTTAAATATGTTATGCTAAATTATGTTGGTTTCTATACATAATCTGTATAAGTAGAAAAAAGCGGTATTCGCCTTTCACCGTCGGAAAATTCGCCTAATATATGTATCCTTTACTTTAAAAAAATATTTCTATATATTTAAGTGTTGTTCATATTATGCCATTAATTATTTGAGGTTAAATTCGTTTCGTGGGAATGTAATGATCATTGCAGTAGCAACAAAAACCAGTTGATATATCCTTTTCATAGCTGGGCAATTTTAATCAAATAATTAACGTTGTTAATCGATAATCCGTTACTAAAAAATTTAACTTCGTTAAACGTTAAAGTGTTTTATGTCGAAAGATTTAACGCAAGGTAACGTTAATCGTTAATCCGTTAACACGTGATAAAAATAGCATTTTTTATATGTTTGCGTTAATGATCTACTTATAAAATTGAAAATAAAATACTCATCAATCTGTGTGCCGTGCCGTTGGTAGAATGGAAACATTAAGACACAATATGAATCTAATTTCTTCGTAGTTTTTTTTCTTACTCATACGGGCGGGAACGATTTGTTTTGTTTGTCTTGCGGCACGTACCACGCCGGACTTGTTGATAGGTCCGAACGTAATTGTCAAAACGTATTTTTCGCATTGTGGCACGGTGCTTGGTAAATATAAGGTACTGAATTAACGATTTAACGGTCTTGAGGAAATTTAACAAGTCCGTGAACACTTTTTAAAGTTACTTAAAAATTAACCCGTTAATGGAAATGTTAACTTAGTTTATTGATGATTAACGGATTAACGAATTAATGCCCAGCTATGATCCTTCTAACTGTATTCTTAGAGTGTTTTATTGACGTTACTTACATGAAAGTTCCGATAATCCAAGTCCATCTATCCAATGTAATAAAAGTTAAGTAGACGAGTTGTAACATTTAGTTACCTACAACACTAACTCATCTGTGAACTTGCCCCTATAAGAACCTGTTTTCAATGCCTGTTAATTGCAATATGCAATAAATCGACAACACGAAGAATATAGGCTTAGATTTAATATCGTTTGTTTGTTTGTACATACGAGTTTTCTTATTAATATCTTCAATAATTTATTGAATTTATACAATATACAAATTTTTATCATATCCATTATATGGATTTGTGTTTTATAGGCGATTATTTCAAGATAAGTAGGTTAATAACATTATATAATTATGGTATTTAATGCTCGTATTTATCCTTAAATTGTCCTTAAATGTGCTAAATACTTTAATGTGGACATCCCCACATCGCGTTACCGGTAGCATTCGGATCTAGGCGGTCGCGACTCGGCATTCGCGACAGACTACCCCAGCTGTGGGGCGCTGCCACGACCTTTCGGATAGCAAGAGCCACGACTACCACGTGCAGTAGTCAAGAAGGAGACAGTGCGAACTGTTGCGTATTGTTATGTGTATCAACGATATCTGATAGCTTACTTAAAATGAAATGAGAACTCCTGAAGCGCCTTATAGAGGACAAAGAAGAGGCTGATTAAATAATTTTGAAAAATGTTGTCTTTATATGTTTTAAGCCGACAATCGTAGAGTGACGGGTTTTTAGCAATTAATTCAACTAAAAAATCGTCATTTTCATGAGTAAATGACGCCATTTTAAAAACCGTAATAAGGGAGAGGCGCGACCATACTACCTCCGGAGCGGTTTGGCGGCGCTGCCGGGGCCGAGCGCAAGCCACGCCACCCAGCTACGTCGTGGCTGCTGGATCCGAATGCTACCTTTAGCAAGGTGGCGGCATCTTATTCGATGTCAAAGCTACCTTTGTGTTTTAATTTTTATAAAGACATAGAATTTTTTTTTGTGGGCTAGATCATAACAAGATCTATATATATAAAAATCAATCCCTATTTTCCTTAGTCACGACATCACGCCTGAATGGCTGGACCAATTTCGGAATTTTTTTTGTTGTGTTCGTAATTGTAAGGAGAAGGTTCTTATAAAAGAAAATATTAAGAAAATTGCGCGGAAAATTAGAAAATTTAAGAATACTTAACCACCATATAAAGTTTAATGCAATTTTGGCTGCATGGAAGGACAATCCCGTAGTCTTATATAAATTACGTGTCACATTTTTTGTCCGCTATGGATTCCTAATATGTAAGGGAAAACAACGTTTGCCGGGTCAGCTAGTTTAAAATATTATTTAAGATACACTTTTTGTTCGAGTACGAAATATCTATCAATATCCACAAAATATTTTTTTATAGAAGAGAGGGCAAATGTATAAGAGGTTCACCTGATGGCAAGTGATTAATTGACAACTACGCTACCAGGGCGCTTGCAATTGCGTTGCCGGCCTTTTACGAATGGATAGGCTTTTTTCTTGAAGATTCCTTAGTCATGCCTATTCGGAAAAAATCTGCTAATAGCTAGTTCCACGTAGAAGTAGTGTGGAGCAAAAAGCTCCTCGAGAATGACACGATTGTCAATTTTCAAGCATCAAGATGGTGAAGATGAAATTTTGTCGCGATGTCAAATGGCGAAATTGGGCGGCAGGAATAAATCTAAACAGTTCCTCGGAACGTTCCCCATAATAGAGCCGACAAAAGATGCAGAGTGATGCCACGTCTCTAAGTAACGCCAAAGAATCAAGCCGATTTGAAATAGTCTCATCATCGACGATTCGAGCCGCTCTACGTTGAATGCGATCAAAAGGAAGGAGTTAGTACTAAGGACACCCCGCCCATAAATGAGAGCAGTACTCCATATGGGGCCGGATTTGCGCCTTATAAAGCAGTAAACGATGGGATGGTGTACAGTACTGCCTAGCTATGCAGAGAACTCCTAGCATTTTAGAGACTAATTTAGCCTTGCCTTCCAAGTGACCGCGGAACTGAACGTCGCTTGATATGTCAACTCCAAATATTTCAATACTGACTGAGGCTTTCAGGGAAGTATTTTCATAACGACGGGATACGACAAAGGGTGATTTTTAGCGGTAAACGGGCAAACTTGTGTCTTAATGGGGTTACACTGAACCAAAACATACACACACACACACAAGTTTGTTCCGCTGCGTCTAGAGTATAAAGCATCCGCATAACAATGAATGTTGCTTGATCGCAACATGTCATTAATGTGTAAAAAAGCAGCGTAGATGATAGCACACAGCACACAGAGAAACAGCAGCATTGACGAATTTAAGGTCAGAGCATGTGCCATCAACAACGATCTTGATACTCGAATCCGTCAGAAAACTGGTGATCCAATGGTATAATTTCCCAAGAAGCCCATAGGATGGGAGCTCGGAGAGAAGTGCTTTATGCCGTACCCAATCGAAGGCCTTCACTATATCCAAGATAACTGCCAATGCCTCCCGCTTATTGTCCACTGCCTCCGCCCACCGATGTATTAAGTAAACCAGAAGATCATCAGCTGAGCGTCCGCGATAAAACCGTACTGACGGTCACTAATCAGCTGATGTAGAACCTCAGAAGCTAGCAGTTAATAGTGGACTCCATTATTTTTGAAAATATGGAAGTTATTGCTATAGGCCGATAGTTGGATGGGATTGAGCGATCGCCTTTTATCGGGATTGAGTAATCGCGAGGCACAGGGTGCACAGCAGAGGTCTTCCAAGTTTTGGTTATTAGTATTGGTATAACTGGTAGTATAATTGGTAGTATTGGAATTGGTATACTATTGTATGTTTTTATTTTGAAATCATTATTATTAAATTTTATTCAAATCTATCTTGCCAGTGAGGCGTAATTGAGTAACGCAGAGTTTCGTATTTTTAATATTATTATTTAAATATTATTATTTTTATATGTACACAATACTCTCATAAATATATTCCCTTTCAGATTTGCAAGCGGAGCTGGACGAAGATCTATATTTGGATACCCTGAACTTTGATATTGCAAGTAATATCAAAACTATTCCCAGGTAAATATTTTTTCATTATTTTAAAGTTTTAGTTATCTAACAGTTATAAGTATATCGTAACTAAAAACGAAAAAAGGACCCTTATTGGATTACTTCGTTACCCGTCTGCCTGTCCGTCAAGACCATTTTTCTCGCGTAGAGGTAACAAGTTGAATCAAATACTCGGGTCTACAGATCCTCTTAGCTGTGAAAAAATCTTACTTCCATGTCAATGCAATCAAAATTATGACTATTTGTGTCACATATTTTACGAATTTTAGCGATTTCAAATGGGAATCGAGACCTCTAGGTACTTCCCGTTGACCTAGAATTATGAAGTTTGCCAAGAAGCAATGTCTTACCTAACTAATGACCGTCCCGTTGGTCGAGTGGTTAACGACCCTGACTAAGCAATCAATGGGGCTCGGGTTCGATTCCCGACAGGAGCAGGCATTTATGTGATGAGCATAGATGATTGTATTTCTGGGTTTGGGTGTTTATTAAATATATAGAGTATTTATATTTATATATGTATTTATATGTATTAATATCGTTGACTAGCACCCATATCACAAGCAAATAATTTGCTTATTTTGGGGTTAGGTCAATTCGCGTAAAATTGTCCAGGGATATTTATTTATTTATCTTACAGCATATTTATAGGAAAAAACCCGAAAACTGTAAATTTTTTGTCATATCACAAAAAAGTTTATACGAAACCCTCGGTATGCGAGTCTAACTCGCACTTCACCGGTTTTTATTGTATCTATGGTCAAAATTTTGAAAATTAATTCGAAATTATTAGAGTAAAAGTAAAGTCTTTGAATCATTGGTTTAAATTTTGAGAAAGCATGAAAACTACTAATAATAGCAGTGTTTAGCACTCTCTGATCAACTTGTTTGGGATTGATATGAAGATGAGAAGACCTATGTAAATTTAACGCATTAAAAGCGTACATTCATTATTATATTAACACGTTAGGCAATTACATTGTTTTATTTTACGAAAATGTATACTTAAATCATCGTGAAGATGATTTTTTTTTCAACTTTCAGTGTAAAGCAAAAAAAACGAAGTGTGAATTTAAAGGCAACGGCATCACATTTCATAAGACGTAAGTGTGAGAAATATTAATTATTATACTAATGACTTAAATCACATGAGACTTCCTTTGATGTGAAATAGTGTAGAATAAATAGCGGGAAACTAAGGCGCTAAGTGTTGAAGTTGAAGAAAATCATATTTTTCATCATACCAGGACGTTCGAATTTCTTCTTTTGTTTGCGGGAATAAAGATGCATATTTCAGACTGCTCACAATTGTGAGCAGTCTGAAATATGCATCTTTATTTCCGCTAACTAAAAAGACCGCTAAAAACTAAATTTTAAACTGTCACTAATTAGTGACAGTTTAAAATTTAGTCTTTTTTTGTTATAATTTTCTTCCCGTTACCTATTTGAAACAACACACATTACCATGGTGAACCGTGCAGTTGTTATTTCAAACCCATATTATTATATACGCGGCAAAAACTTATCAATTAATAATAATAAAATAAAATAATATTGATCTAAGAGTTGAAATTTTTAGGTAAATTAGGATCTGCTTTTATTTATGTAAAATGCGATAGCAACATTTTTTTCCATCTACGTAATTTACCCATTTTCTATTTACTGTTGAAATAAATTTAAAATCGTAAATGTTGGATTGATGTCCTTAGTTCATTATAAACCTATTAGGAACCCCAGAATTAGTAATAACTTTGTACAGGCGTATAAATAATTTTGTTTTATATCTTTTTCAATTGAGGAGTGTATAACATCCTTCCTAACTTATGTATGTCCTGTCTGTAAAAGACTGTAAACAATTTCTATGTAAAATGTTTGTAAAGCGTACATGAATATGAAAAAGTTAATCTATTACGGCTTCGACCTGAACAATCATCAGAATAGACAGAAATCTGTTTGATTCCTCATTTGGCTCCTTTGCTTATATAGTTGCAGCAGTAGTTTGCATATATAAGCAACTTGCAATTTCATTTTCTCCCGTCTTTAAAATTCATGCACGCCATACGTAATAATGATCTTAAATAAATTAAAAACCGTGAAATTATACATAAGGTATTTTCTTTTATAATGAAAAATTTCTAAGTTAGATTGAGGAATGTTTTGAACTTATCTAAATCAAAACCTGTAACTGTTTTAATGTTTGGATCTAATGTAGACTTTTCTTGTTCTTTTAGGTTTCGATCAAAAGATTTATTTTAAAATGCCTGTCATAGTTATCGTGTAATTTAATCTTCGAGTAATATCATATATACTACAAATTTGACGCAATATGTGTTTAATGAAGCAAAGATTAAATTTAGTATCGAATACCTTATCTTAAATTTTACTAGGCCGATACGACTCGTTCTTTTATTTCTAACGTATTTGTCGGAACAAGTCAACATTTTTGCCAGAACAAGTTAAAGTAATTTTTTTTTGTTGTACAACATCGGGGAATTTTTCAAAACATTTCATTTTGCTGCACAAAATTGTTTGGTTTTCTTACTGACATACTCCCTACCTTTGTTTTTATTTATCTTACTCTATATTAATATCCTAAAGGAAACTAATACTAGTGAATACTAGTATTTGCTTTTCTTTTTCTAGGCTTAAAATTTCCTTCATAAGTTAGTAAAGATGGATACTTAGCAGCTTCAGTAGTAGCAAAATTATTTTTATCCTTACTACATGTAATATCAGTATCAATCCGATCAGTATTTATAATGGACGCAGATAGTGGTATTTCATTTTGGTCCTCGTCAATTATTTTCATACATCTGTTTTTCGAGGTAAATAATTATTCACATTGAAATTACTCATTGAAGGCGACGAAATATGTATCGAAGGTGACAAAAGCCTATCTCCTTCGACTGTATCTTAACTTGAGATCTTACATCACTATCATAAGTTGATTCTTTTGAATCAGCAATAATACTCTCATTATTTGTGTAGATAACTAAAAGAAATGCAATGAAATTTACGTTATAAATTTGTAAGGGGGTAACAAAATCCAAAGTACTTTCTGAATAAGAAAAGATGGCAAAAGAGATTTTTTTTAATTCTCTTACTGGACTTTTGGAAAAACTTGTGTGATAACCAGGAATCCTCACAAACATTTCATAACTATGCGAGCTTACGAGAAAGAGATATTATTATTTTTAGGGGAAAAAAGCCGTAATAATACAAAACGCTTAGAAATAAAGTTAGTAACGTGTTAGTGAGAGTGTGAGTGAAAGAGATAGCAAGCCTGGGCATTATCTACGTCATGAGTTAGAATGAAATAAATAGAGACGCCACGAGTGAAAAATATAGGAAGACCGCATCATCATACTTCAGTACGTTGTTCTTTCGTTTACTGCGCATCTTTCTGTATTCGTTCATGTCGTTTTCGTATTTACTAACTTTGGCTTTGATAATTGGACTTAGTTACGCGCTACTTGGATTTGATTTGTGATTTGTGTTTGTGACGAACTTGGCTTTCTTTCGGGCTATTGTTATCATTGACCGTTTGATTGTGTGTATTCTGTGATTGCCACCATGCCGCTTCGATACACAGCACAGGTGTATGCAAACATATATCCCATTTATGGAAAATGCAGGTGCAACGTTAATGCAGCAGCTCGACTCTATCGTGAGAGATACTCCAATTATGAGCGTCATCCAGATCATAGACTGTTTTTTAATCTGCATCGATCACTCTCAGAAGGCCGATTCCCTAATCAAATGGTTAGCTCAGCAATACGAGGAACAAGTTTTAACAGCAGTTGCAGAAGACCTGAGTGTCTCAGTTTATGGACTTGGGGCAATCATAGGTACACCTAAGAGTACAGCAAACCAGATTTTGCAGCAAAACGAGCTCCAGCCGTACCATGTACAACGAGTTCATTATTTGTCACCTCGAGAGTATCCTGCAAAGGTTGTGTTTTGTGAAACTATGTTACAAAGACACCGAGAAGACCCCTACTTCCTGGATAAAGTACTTTGGATGGATGAGTCTACTTTTAAAAAAGATGGCTACTTAAATCAACATAAAGTGCATGAGTGGCACGTGGAAAACCCCCGTTTAATGAGAGAAGATCTTTTGAGAAGTGAGAAGAGAAGAAGATGTTTACCTCGGTCCGATCCATATCGGTATTCTGAAATGTAAAATTATTGGACTTTTCGAACTCACAGATAACTTAACCGCTGAGACTTACTTTTTTTTACAAAATTATCTACCGGACTTATTTCCGTCTCCAACAAGATGGCTGCCCTGCGCACTATGCTCGCTCAGTAAGGGAATTCCTGAACGAAGAGTATCCGAATAGATAGATCGGTCGGTCTGGTACGATCTCATGGCCGGCCCGATCACCAGACTTAAACTCCATTGATTTCTTTAACTGGGGAGCTATGAAGGATCAAGTTTACTGTAAGGCCATCGCAAACGTCGATGGACTGCGCCAAAGAATTGCGGGGTCCGCTGAATACATCAATTCAATAAGTTTCGCGCGTAAAATAAAGCGTTTATTTTTAAAGAGACGTAGGGCCTGCATTGAAACTGAAACAATTTGAACATTTGTGGAAAAAAAATTAAATAAACTGTTGCTTTGAATGGTTGAATTTTTATTTTTAAACTTAACACACTGATTCACAATGACCGAAGGTATGGTTTATCAATAAATTAGGTATTTGTCCTATTCACAATAACTTCGCAAAACAGTGTCACTAGTAGATTTTTCCCGAATACCAAAAAGAAGGGTTATGTTTTACGCTAATTTGTTTTTAGAGGGATACTAGATGCCATTACTCATTACCAACATTTTTTGAGTAAATCAAAAAGCTTAAATCCGAGTTGTTTTAGAAAAAAATACCATTATTATTAGGATAAAATGTAATAAGTGTTATAGCCTTTTAGAAATCCCACTAAATGAGCCATCATTTAATGCCAAGTTCCGAATAAGCATACTAAATTTTTTTTCAGCACAGTCAGTTAAAGTTGAATGATATAATAATTTTGAGTACATGTTTGGGCAAATTAGGGATATTTCCTCTGAAACTAAGATAGTTGTGTTCAAATTTTGAATTGTAATTTATACTAGCATTATTCAGTAACAAATTCTTTTTTTTTTGAGTACCACCATCCCTTGGCCCGTCATCCTTTTTCGGCTTGACGTTGATTTCTGGGACATCCCATATATTTCTATGTTTTTCCACGAATTTCTCAAAATAAAAGCCATATCAAGATAATTCTTTTTGATTTAAACTTTATAATATATACCAAGTAAGGAAAAAGTCCTAGTTTCATCAAAATCAAATGAGTCATTTTTGAGACCTTGGTTTAGTTGACAGTTTGATCTAAATCCCAAGTAGATCAGACATATGTTAAAAAGATTCTTTATCTTTCTTCCAGGCAATTTGTAAAAAGTGAACGATTAGTTAAATGTTCAGGACAATGTTAAAGTTCTACTAACTCTCACCCATCGTTATTCGTTACCTATTCCTGCCGCGTTTCTGCTAGAGTATTGAAAGTTTATTCAGTTTAATTCGTATTAAATTTCAAACGTAACGAGGCCATTTTTATGTCTGTGGTATTTTTTTCGGTGGTTTTATGTCGGTGTAGGTGTTTAACTAGTTGGTAGAGGTCCAAATTGTCTCTCTCGGGTATGTGATACCACTGCCTATGTGATACCTATTCCTGCCGCAATAGCGTCAATGCTTGTCGCTGTCGTGTTCTGGTTTAGATGGTAGTTAGGGCTACCATAAACGGACTGCTTAGAGCAGTCATTGCCAACAACTTCATGCGGTCGCTGTTGGGAGATCTGCAGTTTCAATATAAAATTGTCATTCTCAATACACGGACCGCTGAAGCTGTTCGTTTTCAGTCGCAACTAAAAATGCAGTCCACGTACGGTGAATTTTTGCCGTGCTGCCGGCAATAAAAAGCTGCTTGATCCGTCGTACCCGAACCGCTTGAAGCGGTCCGTTCCGAGTGTTCGCGGCTTTCTCAAATTTCTCTCCGCGCGTCACCTACCACCGTTCCCTGCTCTCACTACTTGAGTACCTGTATTCCGTTATTCGCATATCGTCTACTACCATGCAAACCCGTTGTCACTCAAGCAAAATACAAAATATAGTGAATTAAGCCGAAGACTTGCTTATACATTTCTCAAAATGGTATCCACCAGTTGATGAACGTAAAATGGACGGGTCCTAATATATAGTCGTGTAACCCGCACAATGTAGTAAACTAATGTAAAGTATTTGAAAATTTGTAAAAAAGTACAGATTTTCAAATACTTCTATTGATTCATTTCCAAAATACAAGCTATAGAACATTTAATCTGGTCTCCCGTAAAGTTGTATCACTACATTTCCACTAGTATACGTAGGAACCGTTGAAATGTTAACCAGTTAGCCAAACGGTAACAATGATATCCTAAAGTAGTTAAAAAACTTTTTATCATCTTCTGCGAGTTGACGATACAAAGTATGAAATACCCCATTTTGCTCTTTAGATTGTTTTATGGCGTGTACCCATGTTCTACGACGTTTTCTACGCGTTTATTTTTGTAATAATACCACAAAAAGTAGTGTTTCCTGCTCTGAATCCATGTTATAGGTGAGAATAGAACAGGAGCATTTCGTGTTGCGGTTGGACACGACCTCACAACATCTGCATAAGGACTGCTTGAAGCACTCGAGTCGCAGTCAATTCCAACCGCAACATGACAGCTCTAGTGCCGTTGGTTTCAACAACAAGCAGTCCGTCTATGGCCTATCTTAGCCGGTAGATTAATGCACGTGACATTGCCATCCCGCCACACAAATGGCAACGCACCATTTATAACTTTAGTGTCTACAGGCAATGATTTCTCTTTACATCGGAAGACCCATCAGCTTGTTTGCTATTTTATGATATAAAAATGTGATAAAGTTGGGATATACATAGTTCATAGTACATTAAATTGAAATCTTTCTTTTATATTTATTTTAACATTTTATCGTTGTTTATTAATTTACTGTGCAGGGAATTTATTTGGAACAAAAAAATATCATTATTTATATATTTTTTGTAATTTTTGGTATTTATATTTCAGGGATTCTGAATATATTTCAAGGCAATACAAATCAAACACAGTGCGAAGTATTTCAGAGCAGTATAACAATGTCTCTTTTAATTGGCCAATCTGTAGGACTTTTCCCAGTCACTGGCATTTTAGATGGAGACATTTCGAAAGTCAGGTATATTTTCAATTAGACGAAATTTAATGCAGTTTTATTTAATTCATATTGATTCTTTAGTCCCATGTTAGTCCAAGCATTTTATTGGCACAGTATTGGTCGCGAATTCCTTTAAAGAATAGATCATCTACCGTTCTACCAGGAAGTACGTAAGAGGTGAACTATTGGCTGTGCGAGTCGCTACCATCGTGGCTGATAGGTATTTGAGTTCTGTATTGTCTCGCCCGTGTTTGGTACCACTGCCCTACCTATTCCTGTTGCAATAGCGTGATTTCTTGTCACTGTCATGTTCCGGTGTGAAGAGTTGGTAAACTTATGCATTCGACGTTAAGATCCTGCCACTAGAATAGAAACGCAAGTGGTTTCCGTAGGCGATGGTTTCTCTTTCCGTCAGACCCGGATTTGCCCGACCATGGATTTAAAAACTCAATTGAAATTAGTAATGCCCATCGATGATCGACTATCGATAGCCTAATCTACTTTACCACTAAATAACGAATTAATGGACAATGACCAATATAAGTAGATTATCGATACTCGTATTGATAATCTAATCGGTAATTGTTAAACTTATACATGTGAAATGGGTCTATTTCTACAATGATAGCAATGCACCATTATCATTTTTAGTGTCTATAGGTGATGGTTTTCTCTTTCCATCTAAAGAGCTATCTGCTTGCTTACTATCTTGTGACATAAAAATCGCGTGAAGACATTTACGTCCTTGTTGGATAATTTAATTAATTTAATAAATGAAAGGAATTAAGATATTTTTTCTAACATATAAAAATTGCCATAAAACATTATCTTGATTGCATTGCTTGAATTCACCGAACTTTGACAATTTAAAAGAACGTAGAACTACAACAACCTCGATGGGTACAATCTGGGGATCTTCAAGAGAAGAGTGAAGAGGTACCTTCTAGGGAAGCTCGTTTAATTTTAGGCCACATCTTTGCTTACCATCAGGCGAGATCGTGGTCAAGCGCTTCCCTATCGATACGAAAAAAAAAAAACAACTTCTAACTTCCTATATCTCTGGAACTCTAAATCAGACCTTCATCAAATTTATGTGGAACGGGAATCTTCCTATTTGGTAGTCATTTCAGATGATGAGGTCCCCAGAGCAAAAATGTTATTGAAGTTTTTTCGAAAATACAAAATTTCAGTAGCAACTCGGAGTTTAACGGGTGGTGTGTTACCATCGTGCCTAGTATGATCAGGTAAAGCTTTCAACCCCGGCTAGTCGATAATCGTTATAGGATCGGTAAAATATGGCGATCATCACTTATATCGCCAACCGAGAAGCCGATGAATTGTGGTGAACTGTAAAGTCCATAGACATTAAGTTTGCCTACTCTGTAAGGCAACTGTGTGTAATGATACTTTTTAAATGGAATTAAATAAGAAGTATACTTTTTTAAATAAATAAATAATGTTGCAAATCCGTCTATATGTGAAGTATTTATGCCCAAACATACATAAAAAAGCATATGAACATCCGAAATAAGAATCATCGAGCGAGTATTAAGTCATTCCTCGTCCAGAGTAAACTCATGTTTTTTCTATGCAAGCTCTTCTCAAGCTCCATATCTATAATAATATAATTAAGTCATAATATTTATTTGTTAATATCTATTAATAAACTCAAACTACTGGACTGATTAAAAAAGTCAGGTATAAATCTACATTTCGCATAATATATAACATAGTAGCATATTAACATAAGTTAATTTTTATCTGTCTGAGTAAAAGGCTAACTTACTCTCCAAACCGGAATACGACAATGACAAGTATTGACGCTATTGCAGCAGGAATAGGTAAAGGCGGTAATACCATAGTATATCCGGGCGAGACGATGCGGAATTCTACCATCTTATAATCATGATGATAGTGACAATTATTACCCAATCGTTCAGTTTTTGCGAACTGTGTCTATTCATCAAAGAGGGCCATGACCAACTTGGGGAAATCTTGTTAGGAGCTCTATGCTTTGAAGTAAAAATCATGGAGCATCTTATTCAGAAATTTTGAATTCAGGCTGTTAAGATTTTGTATTTAATTAATTGGTAATAATTTGATTTTTTTCAGGTTTACGATACGTTCACTGAAATTTGTATACACATTCTGCATGTGTATGTTTCAAGCCATAGCTACCATTCTAAGTATTTATTCTCTTGTTCAAATTAAATTTAATTTAATGCGTGTAGGTAAGTTTTCTTCGAATAACCATTTTCTTTTATTTGTAACCAATGCCTTTGATTATAACGATTAAAATATATGATGATTAACGACATATATATATATATATATATATATATATATATATATATATATATATATATATATATATATATATATATATATATATATATATATATATATATATAATTGGAATCTCGGAATCGGCTCCTCGGCGGCTTATTTATTCTATAGAAATCCATTTATCAAGGTTCCAGATCCAAGAAAAGCTCGGTTCCCAAGATATGGGCATGTGAAAAACCGAGCAAAGCTCGGTCAACCAGATATTTACTAATTACGCAATTCAAATATCATTTGTGTGGCATTTTTATTCTTCCAACATCTGTCTCTCGAGTTCGACTTAGAGCTTTCTTTTAATTTTAGTATATTATAATATATAAGTAACAAAAATATACATATTATATTATGATAATTACATTTACGTGTAAGCCGCTAGAATAAAGATGAAATAATTTTGTGCATCAGAAGCTAGAAAAGGTAATTTCTTTTTAACCCCTTACGCAAAACGAGTGGTGATATAAGTTCCAGGTGTATATCTGTGTATCTATGTGTCTGTCCGTGGCATCGTAGCGCCCTAGCGGATGGTCCGATTTGGTGGCGGTTTTTTTTAATTGAAAACCCTTTTCGAGATAGTTCTTTAGCTATGATTCAATAGAATTTGTTCAGCCGTTTCAATATCACCAGCTTTTTTCAAATAGATGAAAGGAATTAAGCAACTTAAAAGCCTTTGTCAATAAAAAAATTTATATTCTGTTACTTTATTCATATTGCAATTACATAGTAACCTTGACCTTATACTTTAAGATCCTCATTCGAAGATTATCAGCATCTGGCAATTTTCGTTTGTAAATAACTGATTTTCTAAATATTGCAAGCCACTTTTTAACGACTTTCTGATATCCGTTTATACAAAAACTTAGCAGACTTGTGAAAGCTCAGTGACAATGCAATACTATGGTACCATTCCACTGAGCTCATGATGTAGCCTAAACGTACGTACTAGAACTCCTTGATGCAGAGTTTTAACATTATCATTGGTCTTGTTGCTATACGTACTGAGTTTGATTAGTGCTCATGATGACGAGGATCTGAAGATATAGCTGAAAAAGTGCTACCATAACTCACGCGTAGAATGTAGAAATAGATAAGATAGTCAAGTTCAGACTCGATTATTTTTTATGACGTGGACTTTCCATTACATATAATGTCGAAGGTCTGAAGATGGAGCCGTAAGAATGCCTTTGTAACTCACAGATAGAAAGTGCTAATATAGTGGAGTTTGGAGTCATTTTATTTGTTACAGTAAGTTCTTTCTAGTGACGATAAGGCTCTGAAGATTGAGCTAAAAAAGTGACAATGAAACTTCAGGAATCCAGATTCCAAATGCAACTACAATGAACTCATAAACTAAACGAGGTATGTCTTTTATTAGCACTTAATTGTTTTGTATTGGAAAACATCTTAGTGCTGAATGATTTTTAGGATCTGATCATGGAACTGGAAGGTAACCATGAGAACTCCTAAACTAGATAAGATAAACCTTTCGAGTTTGGGTTCTTTTATTTGGACAAACACTCTAGTGCTAGGCGATTTCCAGATTGTCAGGGTAGAGCTGGAAATACTTTATGGAAACTTCGAAATAAAATGGAGCAATTATACCATCGACTTTGGGGTCATTTGATTCGTTATTATAAGTACTTTGAAACGGAATGGTTTCTAAAGCTGGAAGCCAGCTAGATGATGTATCCGAGAAATCCTAAGTTAAACCAGGTTAACCCATCAAGTTGGGACTAACACTGTTTGTTTTAGCAAAAAAATTATTGCTGGACGATTTCTAGTATCTGGTGATGGAATCGGAAGGGATTCTTGGGAACTTCTAAACTAAACAAGATAAACCTATCGAGGTTGGAATCTTTTGTTCTGCTTTTACGAACATCCTGGTGCTAGACAGTTTTCGGAAGTAAATTTTTACATGGATTTTGAAGCACGATGATTATCAGTGCCTGATGATAGAACTGGAAAAAGTGTATAAAAACTGGTAAGCAAATTCATATAAACTCATTGAGTATGGGCTGATTGGGTTTAGTTTGATATACACTTTGGTGCTGGATAATTTTTAGAATCTCATGATGAAACAAGAGAGTGGCCATTATAATTTTTAAACTGAACGAGATAAAACCATTAAGATCCATTTGTTCTGTTTTGGCGAATACTCTAATGCTAGATGATTTCCAGGGTCTTATAATGACGCAGGAAGAAGATTATAGGAATTCCGAAATAAAATTTAACAACTCTTCTTATTCGTTATTTCAAAGTCTTTGGAGCAGCATGGATTCCGGTGTCAGATGATAGAGCGGGAAGATATCCATGACAAATCCTAAGACTAAGAAAACCTCATTGAGTGTGGGTTGATTTCGCTTATTTTACCATATTTCTTGGTGCTAGATGTTTTTTTTAAATTAAATGATTGAAATCGAAGGTGACTATGGGAACCTCTTAAACAAACAAGACAAACCCATCGAGTTTGGACTCCTTTTTCTGTTTTAAGAAGTACCCTGGTGCTAGATAATTTTGATGGGATGGATTCTTGCTAATATGAAACAGGAAGGAGGTTATGGGAACTATTAAATTGAGCAATTGCATCTCAAGGGGGTCAGTCCACACAATCTCCTTTTGGTATGAAGCTACCTCTCCCGAAGACAAGTTGAATTGCGGTTTGCCGGACAGAACTCCATCCGGCCAAATAACGAGGGATGTATTCAAGGGTCCATTTGTGGACCGCTTTTTTTGGAATGTCCTCTTGGACCCAATATTCGCCCTAAAACTCCATGTCCAGGCTTTTGCCGATGACATTCTGGTAATCGCGTCTGAGCGAACTGCGGGGGTCGCCAAAGGGCGAATAAATGATACTCTTGAAAAAATACTTCACTGGGAATCCATAAAATTGAAATTTGCCGCCAACAAAACATAGCTTATGTTGATGACACGCAAAATTAAATTTCACACCCAGTCATTAGAATGGGAGGTGTCGTGATCTACTGATCGAGCCCACCATGCTATATGCCGCAAGTATTTGGGCTGACGCGGTCGGCAAAGCAACATTTCGTAGAAAGTTGGTCAGAGTCGCGCGCCTGTTCGCCATTAGAGTTTGCAAAGCCCACAGAACTTGATCTTTAAATTCTAGTATTTTACTGGCACGCTTACTCCCATTGGATTTAAGAGCAATTGAACAAAAGAGTCTTTATGAGATAAAGAGAGGGAGACCTATGGCGGAATGGCCCGATGCCAGGATCGAAACCAGAGTGCATCCCCACAACCATCCACACCCATCAAGGCGCCCCGAACTCACCTTTGAATGCATCACCTCGCAAAATGATTTAAGGTCGGTGGAACCAATACCTTCGGCGTACACCGACGGGTCGAAAATTGAGGGTACGGTGGGAATGTCGGTGTCCTTGTGGGTGGATGGGCGAGAACGCAATTATTCCTACCATAGGCTGGCAGATTACTGCAGCGTCTTTCAAGCCGAACTGGTTGCGATCCTGAGGGCCACGGAAATGATCTCTCGCATGCCTAGTGCCTGTATTATAAGTGATTCTAGGTCTGCCCTGGAGTGCATCACAGCACCTGATTCCTGTCGCAGCGGATATTAGAGAAAACATGCAGGGAGCCATCACATCGGGCCGAACGATCAGGCTTTTCTGGATCAAGGCGCATGCGGGATTCCTGGGGAATGAAAGGGCAGATGACCTGGCTAAACGAGCCGCACTCAGGGACAAGCGGGCTCCTGTTTACGATAGGTTCCCGGTCTCCTTCACAAAGAAGATTATGAAAAAAAGGTCGATGGAGCTCTGGCAAGCCAGATATCTTGGAGATGAAAGGGGCTCAGTAACCAAGATGTTTTTTAGAAATGTTAAAACAGCATATAGACTACTAGCCTACTTCGGAAGTAATAACTTAAACAGCCTTATCTTCACAGGCCATGGGGGTGTCAGGCAGTACCTCCATCGTTTCAAATAGCTCCCCCTTTTGTGTCTGTGGAATAGGGAAAACTGAAATCATATACCATGTTTTAGTAAAATGCTCAAGATTCGCAAGGGAGCGCCACGATCTTGAATCTGAGATCGGGCGCTCAGTAGCAAATTTGAATGAAATCATAGAGGATAAAACTATTAACGTGGTGTTTCTAAAATATACGCGGCATGTTATGAGAGTTACGGCTAGGGCCAACGGGTCCACAGTCACATGAAAACGGTCGCATACTTAATGGTAACAAAATACATATATATATGAATAATAATAATAAAAAAATAAAAAAAAACCAAATAAATGAGATCAATAATGATAATAACAACTTAAAATAAATAAAAAAATGCATGAAATGAAAAGTATAAACAAACTATAGTTTAAAGGATGCTGCATGAGTCATAGCAGCAGTTTATTCTGATTCTTTAAAAAAAAACTATTAAATTGAGCAACGCCATCGAGTTTGGGCTCATTTGGTTCGTTCTAATAAGGACTTTGGAGCAGAATGACTTCCAGTTTCTGTAGATAAAACTGAAAGAAGTTCAAAAGATCTCGCTAAACCAGATAAACCCATCGAGTATGGACTAATTGGGTTTATTTTGGTCTTAATATTGTGTCAATCTGTATTACTTGTCTACATTTTAAAACAACATCAAATAGGGAAGTCTTTCAGTCCGTTGAGATCTTTTTTTGTATGTATGCTCACTGAAAATTAATAATAAGTGTGGGCCGAATTAACGGGTTTTTTTAATAGAAGAAAGAAAACGAAAGATCATAGCTTCGAATTGATCTCATTTTAATTATATATCAATTATAATTATGGGTTTTATGAGAAGAATCTTTGAAAACATAAATTTAATAGACCGCAGCCTGATTTTGATTACTCTTTTTTTTGTTCGAAAAGAGATACTTTTATAAATTTGGTTAAAATCTGATGACCTCTATGATAAGTAACGAATATTAGAAATCAGAAACCAAAAAGACTTTATTCAATTAAACTTTTTACATATTATCTATTATTATGATACGACAACATTGCTAATATCGGATCGGAATTCTTAAATTCTTAAGAGTAAATGAATAATATTCTGGCAAATCTTCTAAAATATCGAGATATTATTTTGAGCTACCGTAATATAGTTCACTATATAAATTATGATTATTGTGGTAGTGAAATTTGAAAATTTTATCAATAGAAACCTTTAACAACTTCCTGTATTTTGTGTTTGAATTTCAAATTAATGGTAATCAATTTGTGTGGCATGCGGGTAGGTTGTCTAAAGAAATAGAGGCCTGAACTAATATGGAAGGAAAGTGATGAGATGAGAGAGAGAGGAAGATGAGATTTAGGTGCTAGTTCTGGATAAATAGGGGAATGGAAGTAGCTTATTGGAATTTTACTGAGTTTTACGGATTTGGCGCGATATTAGCATTTCGTAGCTCTCATTAAGAAGATAAAATATATTTCTAATATTAGCACCTAAAGTTAGCTTTGTTTTACAAGTACGAGGGTCTTGTAATCGACTTGTAATGAAAGTCTAAACCCGAACATGTAAGCACGTAAATACCATTTCTGTAATATTCTTTCTGTACTTAATAGTAACAACTGTCTCTTTGTATTCATTTTTAGTATCTTATAATTGAAATAAGAACGTAATAATGATTGCATTACTTGTGCTTGTTTTGTTGTTCTGTTTGTTTTTATATTATCTTAATCTACGCTTATATCAACAGAAAGGTTTGTTCACGTCATTGTTAGGTAAAATTACAATATTTTTCAAGGTTACTTTTAATTTTAGGTTAGGTTAGGTTAGCCGTATCACAAATTTGTCGTAACACAAAAATACAAAATCTATCATAAAAATGATAGGTACTTAAATTGTCCACTTTGTACCAAGAAGAGAAATCACAATTCTAGAAAAGTATATACACTTTCAGTATAGACACATAAAAGAAAAATAGGTGCACCAAGAAAGATCAAAGTTGCTGAGAATGATCATTGCAAGTACTTTTGTTAGGACTGTTATGCTAAAGCATATTCTGTGAATTAGGAAATCTTATGATTTTGCTATTTTTCTATATGTTATATAGGGTATTATATAGGGTAAACTGATAATAATTTAGATAATGATAATTTTATAAAAGATCTGAAAGTTAGTAGTATATTTAAGGAAAATTTAATAAAGATGTTGTATTTCCATGAATTTACTATCTTTTATTTAAAGCCCAGAATAACAAATAAATTAGGTAATAGGGTTTCAGTTTGAAATTAATCATAAACATGAACGGCATATGCTCCCTACTTGCTCAGCGACGTTATACAAAATGGCACGCCGTTTCTAAGATTAATAGTATTACATAATTGTACTTTATTGGTGATATTTGACAAGACTTGCTTCTGGTGAATTTAAAAGTTAGGAACATTTAAGTAATTGAAATTATACATTTTTATACTTATACTTCGATCATTTGGTAGTTTTGCCTACAATTCGGAATTTCGGATGTTTAGAAAATGCTTATGTTTATTGACAGTCGAATTTTGGAAATTCATATTTTCATAGAGCGCTTTTTCTCAATTACAACTTTGCAACCTCGTATATTTACTGCTTGCATTGCCATATTCGAAAAATAACGCCTTATGGCAAGTTTTCGCCAATAGCTCCGAAGAAAAATTGAATAAAATTTAATTTTAAAAAATTGCCTACATAATTTGTACATGGTAATTTTTTAAATTGAATAGTATCAATATACATAAGTTTCAGCTAAAAAAAAATCACTTCCATATCACCTTGAGGCGCGTTTTTAACTTACCCCTGCTTATATAAATAAGGAAATTACTGATTTTGTCCCAATTTTCGAAGTACAAATTTTCACCAGATTTCTACATTTTGAGGTCTTAGGAACCTTTTCCGACTGTGATCACGACGACGTGAGTATGTCTGTATAATATTCAGTGTATGTGTGTGTGTGTGTGTGTGTCTGTGTGAAAGCATCTCATAACTTTTAAACGGTGTTACCGAACCAAACCTTATTGAAGGCATTCAGTTAGATCCCGCTCAACTTAGACTTTCTGAAAATTGGAACTAGTTTGGTTCACGAGATTTTTAGAAATTTAAAAAAACTTCAATACAAATTTTAGCGAAACAGTATTTTTTTTAACATAACTTCCAGATTTACGTACCCTTTAAGTACAAAATCTAATCAGCTCTATTCTTCAAAAAACTGCGTCATCAAAATCGGTTTACTCGTTCGGGAGTTATCATTGCCGAAAAATTAGGAAAAAAGTGTTTTTTTCGACATAACTTTGAGATTTTTAACCAATCATTTTTCGACCTTCTACAATATTTCATTACTTAAAAAACTCAGTCAAATGTAATTTCAAAAACGAAATCGAAATAATTTTTTAAAAGTTACAGCTTTTCAAATAGCAATATATTGTTGTTTACAGCAAACTTTTTAAAATAATTTCTAGGCTAAATATATACATATTGATTTAAAAATCTCACCACATTTTCTCACTAAAACTGCGTCAAATATCGCAAATTGGATCAAAATCTGTTTTAAAATTTATTCGGGATTTTTCAATGACGAAAATTTTGAAAAAAAAATATTGTTTACCATTACTTCGACATTTTTCAGAAATCAGAAATACTTTATTCAATAAAACTTTTTACATTTTGACACGTCAACATATATAGTTTCAACCTATAGTTTATACAACTAAGAAAACATTTTGGAGCTCAACAATTCTAAAGATCAAAATCGATCATCGTTTCCAAAATACACAGCTAAGCTTTTCCCAAAATCAAATTACTGTCATTATTAACAAAATTTAGATTTTTTGAACTCTGGAAAACTCAATACTTGGGTATAATTTTTGTTTCTTAGAGCTTAAAATAACTCAATTTAGCAGGAGTTTTCTGGGATTGCTTACAGAATCATTCGGTTTACAGTTGTTTAGTGTTTTCCTTAGCAAAACTTATCTTGCAGTCCTCATTTTACAACAAAAAAAAAATAATCGAGACATAGATTTAAGGATTATGTAATATTCAATTTTGTGTATAAGTATTTTAATCGTAAAATGAATAGAAAAAGATATATTGTCAAAAAACTGTTATCAGGCGCCATGTTTCCAATCTGGTGGCGCGAGCGGAAGAGATATGAGGTATGCTTAGAAGTAGATACATCAAAATAGTTTATTGTATCTCTTAAAACTTTGGATATAAAGATTAGATGCAAAAACAGTCGTTTTATATTGAAATTTGAAGTAAATAACTCACAAAATCAATAATTGTTATACTAACAAGAATAATAATATATTTTTTTATTTTACAGGCTTGTTGTCATTTTACTTCTCCACTTGTGTAAATAGCATTCTCTTTATACAAGTAGCAACAAAATGGCAGTTTATTCTAAAGCAAATATCTTCAGCAAATTTAGATAATTATATTGACATCAATGTCAGTTGGAAGTGTAAATGCATTACCATAATTTTTATTGGGATCGCCATTGGTATGTTATATTTATTTATTAGGACTTTATTGTACTCTTAACGCAGACTTAATAGTCCAAGATCCCAGAACCCTTAGACCTACGTCATTTAAGTAAAGCTGAAATTTTCAGGATTATTAGTACAATGTCTTGTTAAGAGGTATGTGTACCCATTAGGTTGAGAGTGGGGCCATTTCTCAGGTAGCCCTAAGTACAGGTAGACACAACCTTATTTACCTACGTTAAAGTAAAATCGATAATATTTAAATATTTTTTTAAGAATATTATCTATACATGTCGAAGTGAGAGAGAGGTTAGGTTTGAAAGAAAGTGTCGGTGTAAAGATGAGAAAGGGCATGCTCCGTTGGTTCGGACATGTAGAAAGAATGGTAGATAAAGGTTAACAAAACAGATATACAATGCGAATGTGGAAGGATGTAGGTACCGGGGAAGACCAAGACTGACATACCACGTTCAGATTGATCGAGTACTGTCCGGAGGTAGTGTCAAGAGCCTTCGCAACCGGCGTGTGTGTATGAAGAGAGTGATGAATGTGGAGGAAGCGAGACAAGCCTGCAAGGATCGTATGGCACTCGGTTCTCTCTGCCTACTCCGTAAGGGATCTGGCGTGAAGATATGTGTGTGTGTGTGTATCTATACATATAATAAAATCGTAGGGAAGTCAAAACTGTACATTAAATATTTTTTAAAAGAATACTAGGGGCGTGATCTACAATCGATATCGAAGCCAAAAATATAATTTTTAGAATTTTTGTCTGTTTGTCTGTTTGTATGTATGTCCGGGGTAAACTCAAAAAGTACTGCATGGATTTACTTCAAATTTTGTATGAATATTACTAATAGGTTGGGTCAACATATAGGCTACATATTATTACGCTATAGCCTGTATAAGCTGTGGTTGCCTATAATTGGGAAGGCACTGCCATCTCTCATCATGTATTATATAAAGTCTAGACTGTAAACTTTCTGTTGCCAATCCAAATAAATAAATAGATACGCCAAAGACAGTTATAATGCAGCGGGCTGCTCCTACAGTTAGTGTAATATAGTTAGACTTTTGTATATGTAGAATGTTGCTCAATATTGCCTATTATGGAAATATTGGGCAACATTCTACATATTCCAGTCCAGTTGGAATAGACATCATTTTGACCGTCTTCTAAGATACTAGCGCATAGCTAACTTTTTGTAATTAGTATACATAACAAAAATTTTAGTAAGTATAATATAATGTGTTCGTTCGGGCTCTTAATAGACCATCCGTTGTTCTGCTAGGCAGTTTGTAAGTGGCGAATTGGCTATACTCACTATCATTGTAGCTACTAGGTGGTAGAATTCTGTATTGTCTTGGACAGATCTGGTACTACCGACTTACCTATTCCTGCCGCAATAGCTGCATCAGTGCTTGTCATTGTTATGTACCGGTTTGTAAGTCAAGGTAGACGGTAAATTTATGCTTGTGGTATAAAGATCTCGTCACAAGATGGCAAGGCACCTTTAACATTTATGGCGGATTTATAGTATAGGCGATGGTTTCTCTTTCCATCACGAAAACCATCTTCTTCTTTACTATCTAATGATATAACAAGCTTATTATTTTCATATTTCGTTGTAGCTGAATACGTGTTCTTCATAATATTCAGATACGCGTTTATATTAGACTGCCTCACAATTAATACAAGCGTCTTCCAGATGTTTGCAGAAACATTTTATAACTGGGTATTCGAAAGGGAACTGGGTATTCCTTATTCTATCATGACTGGAATTTTAGCACCGGTAAGATCTATCCTATAACTTGATAATTCTACATGTCTTAAGATTTAAGAAATCTGTGGTCGGTCTAGTGTCGGTTTTTGTCGGTAATTGACTACGGGTGCTCCCAAAATCGATTCCCGGGTCGGAAAATTCATAAATGTATTTTTCAGTCTTTTGATAAAAACAATTTTACCCGGGATTGGAAAAAGTGCCTGGTTGGCGATAGTTTTAGACATTGTGAGATTAAGTATCTTCGGCTAATCGTGGGTGCACTTGTTGTACCTCTGCTTGCCTCTACAGGGATCCGGGCGTGAAGATACTTATGAATTATCTTATGTCAATTGCAGAGATAATTACATATATGAATTGCCTGACCCGAGAACCGAACCCGGGACCTCGTGCGGTCAACTCCGACATCACACCACTAGATCAAAGAGGTGATTAGATTATTCTTAAGATTGACATAACATTAATGATTAAGATAACAAAGTTCTTACCGGCTGGTACGGACTTGACAGATGCGAGGCGAAAAATTGTATTAATTTTCTGTCACGAAATTCCCACATGAGTTTTTCTTTAATGCGGGCGATTTTAACAAACTTGTAAAGCTGTTTGAAAAAACTGGTATAAAAAAAATTGGAGAAAAATTAGATGGTCGTTAAAAAGCCATCTGACTGAGAGAGGGGGACGAGAGACGGGGAAAAAGGGAGCAGGGAAAGGGAGAGAGAGAGCAAAATAGAGACGCGAGAAAGAAATAGATGAGGAGAGAATAGCAAGGAGAGGGGGTGGGAGAAGAGTGAAGAAGGGGGAAAGAGAAAGGAGAGTATTGAGAAGGAAAAAATATAAAATAAATTGGTAAAGTGCGTGTCAAGCCACGCGCAATGTAGGGTTTCAAGGCCAATTACAATAATGAGGATTAAGAAGAGGGCTTTTATAGTTTCATACTATGAACATTTAAGCTATTCAATGTCAATGACAAACATATATCCGCACCACAGGTTCACCGCCTATAAAAACTTCTTTAAGTACATTTTACAAGTTGGTCGACTATTTCTCAAAAACTTGTAAAGCCTTCTAAGCCGTGATAGTTTTTCTTTTAACTTCATTATATTTACTACTACCATGATTTTGTACCAACCCAAAACCAACCGTTTTGTCTGCAGAGTAGGAGGAGGGGGCAACTTGGCTCTAAAAAATAAGCACTTCAAAGCCAAATATTTTACAGACGAGTCCCTTAATCGAAAAACTCTTTTCACAATCTACAACATTTTTTAAAAGCTTATCCATCGATACCCTACACAATGGGGTACGTGAGAAAAAGAGTTAACATCCCCACTTTACTTGAAAACTACACTTTATTTTTTTCACTACAAATTATTTTTTAAATAATTTGTAGTATAAAAAAAATTTCAAGAGTTACCACTTTGTTGACGTGACTGTATATTCGTGTCAAATAAGACTATTTCTAGTAAAAAGGATCTCTGAGCTAACGTGTGGAGCGTGTGTGTGGACGGGCGCACATAGCGAAACTATAAGGGTTTCTAATTTACTTCGGAACCCTTAAAATGGGTAAAATAAAAAATCATACCAACCCAATGTTCCTCGACACTCACGCATTTTTTATTGCAGTTATTATTATTTTTACAGTTATTCTCTTTATTGAATAGAGTTTCTCCCAGTTTCTTTTCAGTGTGTGGCCGCGTTTCCAACTCAGTAGCTATAAAATTGTTAACAAGTCAAAATAACTTCTAACAAGTTTAAATAAATAAAGTATATAATATACTTCTTTTATCTGATTGTAGCTCATCAACTTCCTGTCAGCAGCTAATTGGAATATTTCACATGTATTCATTATGTGTATAAGTATGTATTTGACGTCGCTTTTAGAACAGATTGTAAAAAATATTGAAGCCAACATGGGAAAGGTAATTAGAATAATGTTATATACAAACACAGCCAGGAATATATATTGAAATTACATAATGCGAAGAGCCTCGTGATCTCGGAGTTGGTCTCGTAGTAGGTAACATCACCTTACCTGTTCCCGCCCCAATAGCTTTAGCATTGTCGTATTCAATTTTGGAGGCTAAAGTAGTAAAATAAGTTGCATTACCATCCCGTCATACGGATAGCAACGCACAATTATAATTTTTGATGTCTTTAGGCGATCGTTGTCTCTTTCCAGTAGGTGAGCTAGCTACCTGCTTGTTTGCTATTTTATAATTTTAAAAAAAAATCATAAAAATCCTCCGTGCCTGTTCCGCCAGGCAGTTCCTAAGAGACAAACGATTGGTTAGGGGGCTCCATAAATTACGTGAGGTGTTTTTTTTAAATTTTCTGTCCCTCCCTCCCCCCTGGTGAGATGTCGTGAGATTTTATTTAACCCCCTCCCCCATCCCCCAATCTCACGTGAGATTTTTCAAAATGTGGGTTTCTACGCGTTGGATTGTTATTGTAAAAAGAAAAAAAACAATTGCTTCGTGCTTTTATTTACGACTACTTAGTTAAGACTAGTAATCAATTAAAAATTTAACAATAGAATACTTAATTCGTAATTATTGCGATTAAAAAAAGAATATCTACTGTAATTCCGTCCATGGAGAATCATGCGTGTGTTGTATAATATAGTGGTTTGAGTCAGTACTAAAGTATAACATCGAAGTATGAATTAAACTATTTTCTTTCGAACGAATTAGTGAATCAATCAAAAATCAGACAGAAAAAAAATTGCGTGATATTTGCCGAGACCCCCCCTCTCCCCAACGTAAGATTAGATGAGATTTGATTCAACCCCCTCTCCCCCCTAAACATCTCACGTAATTTATGGACGCCCCCTTACCGGAGTAGCTACTAGGTGGTTATTGTCTCGCCCGGGTCTAAGGTTCCACCGCCTGAGCTATTTCTGCCACAATAGCAACAATAGCGTCAGTGATCGTTACTGGCGTGTTCCGATTTGGAGGATAAGGTAATTTGTAAACTTATGCAAGTAGCTCAGCACACGGATATCAACGCACAATTATTTATGTCTTTAGTGGGGTATGGAAAGTGCATTTTAAGAATATTTGCTCAAAAATATCCCACTAAATTTATTGCATGAATTGTATGCGCTGAGTCTTATGAATGAATTCAGTAATGCTGGCAGTAGTAGGGGAGCCCACGGTGCTAAATGGGTAGTTACTCGAGCATCGTTGGAACCTATTGGATTTTGTAGATTAAATTATAGGAAAAATAAAAGGTTATATAAAGTTTTTCATTTTAATGGTGGGGAAAAAACTACAGATAAAAAAAATGTTTAAAAAAAATCTATGCCATAGTAACACTAAATCCCGTCAGATGAAGGTATGGCGGATTAATTTCCACCTAAAATTTAGAAAATCTGCCAATTCAAGTGTAACATAAGGGAGTGGGAGGGTTACAAAGTTGCAAAAAAAAACGTTGTTTTGACATTCTCGAGCGCGTCTGAATTCTGTTTTATTATTTAGGAAATGATGTAAGAATAACGAAAAAAATATAATCTGACAATTTCCACAAGCCAAAGTTATCTTAATTTTGTTTTTTTTTCTGCCATAGTTACCCCCCTCTACAGAAAGGGCTTATATTTGGTGGGGAGCCTTAACAGTATGCGAGGTACCCCCTCCTATGTTAATCTGACGCGCTCGAGTAAATACCAAAATCCCCTCTTGGGCTCCCCTACTACAGTGTGTCATTTTACATTTACTTACAATTACGATAGTTACTAATATGTAATCTGTGGCTCTAAGTACATTTTTCTCGATCACTTTTAATTTGGTTAAGGGCAGTAAAATATTTTTGATTATTAATAGCCATGCGTTTTGGTTTTTGTGTCGGATGATAAATATCGATTGTGAATTTGATTTTGATAATTTTTTTTTTTTATTGCAATATACTCTGACGGTTATTCCATATAAATTTTGAAAAAGTAATCTACCCAAAAGAGTACGGAAACAGTGGATGAGTGATTATAATCTTCATACATTAAAATGAATAATTAAACTCATCACACATGGCTAAGATACTATAATATTTTAACTTTAGATGCCTCAATATAATATATCTTAAAGCAAATTTCAGAAATCGCTTACCATACAAATCGTATGAACACACGACTAAGATAATATATATTTTACCTTGGCTTAAGTATCTTCAGATGCGGAAATATTATATATTTCATATCTTAAGATATGTTCCTAAGATATGAAATATATAATTCTTTGCATCTTAATATAAATACAGGATGTTTTTATTTCGGTATATGCGCGATAGCAGTGCCTCATAATCAATAATATTATAATGTTATAAATGCGAAAGTTGGTATGTTTGGATGGATGGATGTTGGATACTCAATCATGCAAAAACTATTGAACGGATTTGAATATAATTTGGCACATAAGTAGATGATGACCTGGAATAGCACATAGGCAATGTTTTATCCCGAAAAAGCAGGTGATCCCGCGGGATTCACCAAAAAATTTTATAATGTAGCTGGCTGCACGGTGCATCTACTTTAATATAATAGTTACTATGCGTTCCAACTGAGAATAGGATCGCGCTTGTTGTTAACTTCATATCACAAGTGTGAAATTAGAAATGTCAGCAAAAAACATTTGTTCAAAAATATTGCTGATTTATTAAAGACCATATAACTTTTAAATATTTTTTTTTAAAAACATCAATAAAGTTGTGTTAGTTACACCACTTATAAGTCAAGAAGGATATTTTATATTATTCTATATCAAAATCGTTGTCTGAGGAGCTGTCTAACAAATCAAGAAGTAAGTCCGTATCACTCATGGTTAATCAATCTGTATATAGAACTCCAATGACGCAGACTAATGTTATCGTATCTTAGCCGTGTGTGATACGTTAAGATATTGTAATATTTTATACTAGGGCCAAAGACCTACAAAAACATATTAGATATTTTTTGATTAAATATTAAATATTTTTATTAAATATTAAATATTAAATATTTTTGTAGGTCTTTGATTAGGGCATCTTAAGATCAAATATTATAGTATCTTAATCGTGTGTGATGAGATTTATTTACTCACCGAATTCAATGTATGACCACGCAATTCTTTTCGTCGCGTCGGTTTATTTTTTTGTTAGGATATTAATTTTTATAAAGTTAATTTATTTATTTATGAAATCGTAACGATTTCTTCTAGTACATGCCTGCTTCATACTGGAAAAATATGCGCGAGGATTACAACCGAGCTACTCGACTCATCCGTACCTTTGATAGTGTTATTAACCGTGTAATATTTGCATCATTTGCAAATAATCTGTTCTACATTTGTCTACAAGTTTTTTATGTCACGTCGTAAGTTGTGTTTAGAGTTTTTTTTTTAAATTTAACACAATTTTCAGTTTTTCCAGTTTTGTTATAAAAAGAACGTTGCCTGGGTTTAGAAAAGTGCTCGGTTGGCGATATGCTTGCCACCTATCTATCGTTACACCTACATTGTGGAACCAAATATACAATTTTTGTACCTCTGCCCACGTCTTCGAGAATATGGGCATGAAAATATCTTTTATTATTTTATTTTGTTTATCTTATAATGTGTTAAGACACATGTACAGGCTGACTAGTATAATGTTCTACATACTGAAGGAGTGTGTTCAGTACTCTATTCTGATACCGAACATTTAAAAAATAAGTACCTAAATTATGTCTTAATTGTATATTTCGTTAGCGCAACTAAAAGGTGCGCTTCGAGGAATAGTTTGTTTGCGCTTCATTAGGTGCGCTTCAAAATGGTTGCGCGTCTTTCTCTCGGGTGTGCTCTGTGTACGTCGCTTTCTCTGTTCACTGCACGTCAACATTCCTCAAAATGTCTCGGAGCTCGCGCGCGGACTGTATATTACTACACTAATTTCATTCAAGTTTAGTATGTAAGAGTAGTTAAGCAATCTCTTTTTATTATAATGTTATTGGTTTTACCCCTATGCCTGTCTCGCATGCTGTCCCGAGTTCGAACCCCTGGTCGGGTAAAAGTATTATTGAGGTTATTCCGAGGTTTTCTCGAAAATCGAATATCAGAGTTGTTTGCTATCTTATGATATAAAAAAAAAATGTGCGATGTTTTACCTGGGTTTATTACCACCGCCTCATCTGTTTTTGCAACAATAACATTGGTGCTTATTGCTGCAGTGATTGATTGAACTAATGGATTGTAATTTGTCTAATGGTGCTTTAAATTTTACTACGTAGTAGAGTTCTGCATTTACTAGGTGGTAGAGTTCTGCGTAGTCTCGTCCAGGTCTGGTACCACCGCCTTACCTAATCCTGCCGCAATAGCATTAGTGCTTGTCACTGTCTTATTCCGGTTTAGATGGTAAGGTAGTCGGTAAACTTATGCAGAAATCAGAAGTAATTTATTCAATAAAACTTTTTACAAGTTATTTTGACGCGTCAACATTTTTTTAAACAACTATGTGCATGTGGCACGCACCATTAACATCTTTAGTGTCTATAGGCGATGGTTGACTCTTTTCATCAGGAGACTCATCTGCTTATTTGTTATAATATGAATAAAAAAAAAATGTCGAAAAACTATAACGTCCAATTTTGTTCTAATATTTTTGGTCTTGGTTCTTTGAGGTCGTCTCCCATTGGACTATAATCCCTAAATGCACTAATATCAAAATCGCATAAATTTTGTGTTATTTGTGAATAAAATTATTTGTTGGCCTATCTTATTGTACCACTGCATTTAAATGAAATGCTAAATTTTATGTGATTATTGTACATCAGGACTTGACTATCAATCTATACATATAATAAAATCGTAGGAAAGTCAAAACTGTACATTGAATATTTTTTAAAAGAATACTTAGGGCGTAATCTACAATTGATATCGAAGCTAAAAATATAGTTTTTAGAATTTTTGTCTATTTGTCTGTATGTATGTCCGGAGTAAACTCAAAAAGTACTGCATGGATTTACTTCAAATTTTGCATGAATATTACTAACAGGTCGGGTCAACATATAGGCTACATATTATCACGCTATCACCTACGGGGGAGGTGCTGTGCGGAGCAAATAAAGTTCGCGCGCAACAGCTAGAATCATAATAAAATTATTTATTTGTGTATGTGTAAGTTCTATACAATCTTAATGGTTTTTCTTAGTGCTACTAAAGTAACTCTAGGTAAAAACTATGTAGGCCTTTTATACACGGCATCAATATTCTACTATGATCTTTCTACAGGTATCAGTAATGAACAATCGATTTCATAATTTATCACGTTTTCCGCTTTTGACATAAAAAGTTTATGAGTCACTTCTGCCAGGCTTTAGAGCATACCTGCATAATGAAAAATGTTATTAGCTTCAATTTAGTAAATGTAGTAAAATATCAACTACATAGATTTGTGATCATTCTTAAAACTTTGCGAAATCTGTAATAATTGATTTGCACTAAAGGTAATATATTGTGATGTAATGTATAACAATTTCTATCACGAGCGAACTTACTTTCTCATTTCACACAGGTACAAAAATTTCACACAGGACAGCTGTTACGGAAGCGTTATTTAATTTAGTTCTATTAATTTACTTTTCCGTTTCTAGCTTTATCTTGATTTCGCATTTATTCAAAGCAATAATTATTTTATTTTTCATGAAAAAAGTAATGAGTGCTAACTTACGATCTATTTAGAAATAAGACTCTGTTGCTGAATTTTTTTTTTCAGGCATGGAACTCAAGTTTATATTGGAATTAGCAAGTGTCCACATTATCCTAGTGGGTACGTACTATTTCTTACAATACAATACAATACAATACAATAACTCTTTATTGTGCACCAAAATATATGACAACATTATAAGTTACAACATAAAAAATAATACAAGTAAGATACACAAAGGCGGTCTTATCACTAATAAAGTGATCTCTTCCAGACAACCTTTATAATAAGGATAACAATATACTAGAAAAAGTGGTGCTAACCACAAGATAAATTATAGTTTTTATGCTCTTAAAATAATAATAATAATAAAAGTAACATTCGATTATAGTTATACAGAAAAGCAAAACAAAACAAAACAAATAAAACAGTGGTAATACATAAAACTAAATAAGAAAAATTAAACAAAGTTACTAGGTACATAGAAAGTGACGTTTAACCATACTTTTGAAAGAGTTTAAACTTGGCGCCTTTCTGATATCTACTGGAAGAGAGTTCCAAAGCGTAACAGCTTGTGAGGTAAAGGAACGACTGTAATAAATAGGGTTCGGCGTTGGCACTAACAGGGAACGATTATCAGCCGATCTAAGATATTTGTGCTGGTTGTCACGGAAAATGAATCTTTCTTTCAAATAAGATGGAGATTTCAGATCATAGAGAGTGGAGTATAGCTGTGAGAGAATATGAGTATTCCGACGAAGATGAATAGGCAACCACTTGAGCTTGGCACGAAATTCGGAAACGTGGTCATATTTGCGCAGACTAAATATGAACCTTATACAAAGATTTTGAAGTCGCTCAAGTTTATTGATCTGGTCTAAGGAGAGATTTACATAACTAGCGTCAGCATAATCTAAAATAGAAAGTAGTAAGGAATCTGCCAGCAAAATTTTGGTAGGAATGGGAAGCAAATACCTAAGACGTTTTAATGAACTCCAGGCACAGAAAACTTTTTTACTAAGCTCCTGGATCTGCTTAGTCCACGATAAAGTATTATCAATGTAAATGCCAAGATTTTTGACAAAATCGCTGTAGGGAATAGTGACGCCATCAAGCTCTACTGCGGGCAAATTACTCCAGTTAACTTTTTTAATTAGCCCGGGACTACCAATTATAATAGCCTGCGTTTTAATTGGATTTAGCTTAAGACCAAATGATTTGCACCATGCATCGATATTCGCCAGGTTACTATTAATTGCTAGGACAGCATTTGGCAGTTCTGAAAGCGTTGCTTGAGAATAAATTTGCAAATCATCAGCATAAAGATGGTACGATGTGGACAGAATGG
Source organism: Apodemia mormo (assembly GCA_036924255.1). NCBI lineage: Eukaryota > Metazoa > Arthropoda > Insecta > Lepidoptera > Riodinidae > Apodemia > Apodemia mormo. The sequence goes on along the minus strand of JAUPFN010000001.1, from coordinate 41,024,702 downwards.
CAGTAATAAAATTAATAAAAATCGTGAATAATAAAGGCGATAGAACGCCACCCTGTGGCACGCCAACTATTAAATCTGACCAAGCCGATGCGTTTGCTGCAGCTTGAATATACTGTCGACGCCCTCGAAGATAACTGCTAAGCCAGTCCAAAACGGATTGGGATACCTTGAGAGACTTCAAGAGGGCCAACAGCACGTCATGGTCAACAGTATTAAACGCATTACTAAAATCTAACAACGCTAATACTGTAAGTTTTTTGCTGTCCATACCAGAACGAACGTCATCTGTGATCTTTATTAAGGCAGTAGTGGTGCTATGACCGGCACGGAAACCAGATTGAAAGTCACTTAAAATCTTGTTAGCGTTTAAGAAATTGGAGAGTTGATGTTTGACTAAGCGTTCTAATACTTTAGACAGGAAAGGTAAAATTGAAATTGGACGATAGTCAGAAAGAGAAGCTGGATTTGTCTTTTTGGGTAAGGGAACAATTTTAACATCCTTCCAAATTTTAGGAAAAACTCTTGATGTGATGGAGTGGTTAAGAATATGAGTGAGGATAGGAGAAACAATATCAAGTATGGGAACGATCATATTACGACCTACCTCATCACAACCAACAGCATTCGATGAAACGGACAAGATGTTCTTTTTAACGTCAGCCTCAGTAAACTCGTTAAAAGTGAAAGGAGTGTAAACATTTAAAGGAAGAGAAGCAAGATGTTGCAATGTTTGTATTTTGGTATTAATGTCATAGTCAAGAGAAGGTTTGGAAAAATACTGATTTAAAGTATCTACGTCAATACCTGAACCAAGGGTACCTGGGGCTGGCTTACCTACTCCTAAAGATTTTAAAAATTTCCAAACTTTAGTGGCGTCACCATTCTCTACAGATTTGTGAATATAACGTCGTTGAGCGTCCCTGCATAGCAAATTACAACGATTTCTAATTTTTACATACTGTTCACGAGACTCTGGAGATCTATTTTTTTTATATTTTGCCAGTAATTGGTGTTTTTTATTTATAATACTCCGTATGTCGTCTGTAAGCCAGGGAGCAGGCAGGTGCTTTAATTTGACGGGTCTAATGGGAGCATATTTATCATACAGGTTAATAAGAACATTATTGAACCGACTTATTTTGGCATCCACCGTAGCTTCAGCAGCCACAGAAGACCAATCAAAATTACAAGCGTCGTTCCGCAAAGACTCGATGTCCATTCCACCAAAATTGCGGCGAAAAAGAACTTGCGGCTTCAACTTGGAAGGTCGAAGTTTGGCAGAAAGGTAAATCAAATCATGATTTGAAAAGGGTGTTGATCCGCACTGACCGTAATTGGCAACAAGATCTGGAGACGATACAATAATAAGGTCTAAAAGAGAGGGTATACAATTAGGTGCACAGTGGGTAGCTTTGAGGGGTAACAAGTGTAGGTTATGTCCTTCTATCACGGATAGAAGTTTATGGGTTCTACTATCCCTCTTTAGGATACACGTATTGAAATCCCCCATTAATATGACGTGATTATAAGTGGGAAGGTTCGTAAAGATAAACTATTTCTTGTTACCTTATGAACATAAGTTTTTTTTTTGTTTTTATGTAGGTAGATAAAATTTTGTTATGATCAACAAGCAAACAGTCACTTAAGAATTAATATTTTTACAAAGGTCACTTTTGCCTAACCTACTTCTAAATAAAGACCACCGCGCAATCCTAAGTGTGGTTAAATACAATGCTTCAGCCAAATGTGGTATAAATAGAAAAGCGCATTAGGCGATTAGTTCATTTATTCAATTATGTAGCTTGGATAAGATTGAGTAGATTTTAAGAAAACAATCCGTTTTATAAGCGACTTAATCACAATTATAGATACCACATCTCACCAAAAGCGAAACGGTTCTAAAGTACTAAATGGATACATAGTGCCAGATTTTTATCACAAAAAAAAATGGGTTGTGGCTGGGTCATGGACACAGCCGTGCATCTTTTACGTGAATACGTCTACTTCACGGGTAATATTTTGCGATGGTAACATTCTTCATTAATCGTTCCAAATACAATGTTTAAACCAGCCTACGGATCTAGACTACGTTCATCTTGTGGATAGCGAAGTTGAGCGTAGGGCATGCTAAAGAGTAACCTGCTATTACCCACCGAACCGAAGGAGTAGGTGAAATAACTAAAGACCTACACAATAAAAAGGCTCCGGAGCCTGATAAAACCACAAACAAGGTAGTTAAATATCTCCCTCTCTTCCTTATTAACCTACTAGTGTACACTTTCAATGCACTCCTACTAGTACTGCAGTAGGAGTAGGTGCAGTTTACGAGAAATAACTCATAATAAATGAGCAGTTCAGTTTCCGAGCAGCTCACTCTTGCACTCATTAAGTGCACTGACTCCCAAAGTACATTTTAAACTCTTTAAATGCAGCCCAGGGTCTACAAAATTTCCACCTGTGCTCAATTTTTCGAAGTGGCGAAAGCGTTCGATAACATCTGGAAAAAGAAATAGATTATTTAAAAATTACGAAAAAACTACGTATTAATTATGAAAAAAAAATTAATATTTATGTAAATAAATATTTTTGCACTATAGTATATGTTGTTTATTTTTCCGTATGTTTATGTTTACCAATTATATAAAAAAATATAAAAAGAATAGGTCATCGATTTACTTTTTGAATTAAAAATCCTCAACTAACAAGTAGACATATTTTTCTCAAGGTGTCGTGTTACATGTGAATTATTTTGTAGTTTAAACCATTTAAATTAAACAATTTTTACACCAGTGTATTGCAGTGCTCAAGATCTCTAAAAAATATATGCTTTACAGTATCAAATATAAAATGTCGTGCGGAGACCCATTTTCAACGTCAAATTAAAATTATACATAATGGAGATAGAGTTCCGAAATCTAGGAGTTTTTTTTTTTTTTTGGAAATTTCATCCGCTTTCCGAATCTTTTTTTGAAATTTCTTAAATATTAATAGTTTATGAAACATTGGCAAAAAACAAACCATTACCAAACCATATTTTAGACCATTTTCAACTTGTCGAGCAGATTAATGATTTGATTATAAAAACTGGAAATTGTTTTTTACTATACGGAATATAAACTCAGCATTTGGGCAATAGCACTAATGGTGGAAGATAGAAGCAAAACAGGATTCGTCACCCAAGATGGTCAATTCCAGTGAACCAGTTTCCATTTTGGCTTGCAAACATCACCAGCAATTTTCCAGAGAATCTTAAGCAATATTCTGAAAAAGCACAATCTCACAGGATACTTCGTAAACTACATTGATGATATTTTGATATACGCTTCCACCTTTGAAGAACTAGAGGCTATAATAAAAGAAGGTCTTAGATTGAAGTTTAAGAAATATACCTTTGCTTCAAACTCAGTAAAGTACTTCGACCATGTAATAAAGAATAATTCGGTAAGACCACTAAAAGACACAGGACTCAATAAGACATTTTTCAACTCAAGTTTCAAGTTGCAAAAGAATATAAGACAATTTTGGGAAAAAAATAATTTATACCATGAATAACCAAGAAGCGCAATTATCTTAGACCCAATACATAATTTATTAATAAAAAACGAAACATTTGTGTGCAATACCATAGAGTCAAATAGGCTATCTCTTAGACCACGAGGCGGCCAAGAATTAATAATATAGGTGTTAAAATTTCGCTGGTTCGCTGGTGCACCGGGCATTTAACTAGGCAAATTTCTAGACAAATTATATATATATATATATATATATATATATATATATATATATATATAATTTGTCATGTTTGTTTTAATTTCAGGCCATTTAATGGATACGAGTTTATCGTATATTATGCGTTTACAATTACTTTACTCATAGCAAGATTTTTATCTGTGGCTATCATCACATCACGAATCTATACAACATCATTGATGGTTTTACCTGCGCTATATAGTGTTCCATCTCCTTCTTACTGTGATGAGGTTAGTACTCTTTATGAGATTTTTTTTTGTAACTTTGACTTTGTATAACGTATCGCCAATACAACTTTTCGTTATCTGTGTTTAAATAATTCTAATTTGTTAATTTTTTTTTATATCTTGGTGTTGTTAGCTTGTCAATGTCTCCTTTTCTATGTCAAGTTCAATATTTGTCCAATTTCCTACGAAATGCACCAATATTTTTTCTAGTTTTTTCTTTGTAATTTTTTGTAGTATCTCTTACGAGCTATGAAAGTTTTAATTACTTATTATGATAGTTATAGAAATTTACATAATTTTATGCAAATATTAATATTATATATTAAATACAACATTCCACCTATATTTTTGTTTCATTTAGTTGCTTTGTCATTCTTTTTTATCTCTTAAGAGCTATGGAAGTTATACTTAATATGAAAATTATCGAAAAATTAAGAAAATTTACATGAGTTTATGTAAATATTAATATATCAAACATAAATTCCAGGTTTCAAGGTTTATTGAGCAAGTTAATGGAAATAATGTTGCATTAAGTGGACTTAATTTTTTTTATGTTACTAAAGAACTTATTTTATCGGTAAGTTTTCATTAAGTAATACTAGCTAAGTTGTGCTCAAAACAGTGCAGTGATATTTTTATCTTGAAAAAAGTAATACTGAGTAAAATGATTAATGAGCCTATTAATCATAGTATTAGTAATCTACACTAGTGCATAAATCTATGGTATCTGTCTTTACAAACAATTTTTATCAAATTTTGTGATGAAAAAATTAAGTAAGTTTGCTAAAAATAACGTAATTTTAATATTTGAAAGGCTATAAGTTTTAAGAATTAAATTCGATTTTGATTTTTGAAACGGCATTTGACGTAGTTTTTTTAGTACTAAAATATCGTAGAACATCAAAAAATTATTGGCTGAAAAATTTCGAAGCTATGTCGAAAAAACACTTTTTCAAAATTTTTCGTCAACGATTACTCCCAAACGGATAAACCGACGTTTGATGTAAATTATGTATTAGACGTAGTTTTTTGAGGAATAGAGCTCATTAGTTGTTGTACTCAATCGGTACATAAATATGGAAGTTATATTTAAAAAAATAGTGTTTCGTCAAAATTTTTTGGTGTTTTTTCAAAATTTCTCAATATCTCCTGAACCGAATCGGTTCAAATTTTCAAAAAATCTAAGTTAAGCAAAATCCAATCGAATGCCATCAACCGCGTTTTGATCGGTCCAGCTGTTCAAAAGTTATGAGATATTTACATGCACACATACATACACACACATACACACACACACCCACACATAAAGACATACTGACGTACATTGTAAAATAGTCGGAAAAGATTCCTAGGACCTCAAAACGTGGACATCTGATCAAAAGTCGATTTTCGAAAATCGGGGTAAAATCAGTAACTTTTTCATCTACATACGTAGTGGGAAGTTAAAAACGACCTAACTATTTTATTGTATATTTGTGGATTAGGAAACTCCCAAGCTTAAAGAGTTAATTAATAGGTTGCTTAATAATTTGCCTAAAGTACCTATAATAAATATATTTACAATAAAATCTTGATTTTAAAAGGAGACTGATACCGTTGCATACAAACTTGGGCCCCCCTTGTAATAAGATGAATATTATGTTAATTAATAGCTAGTTTAACGTTATATAAATACTGAAAATTTTACAGATTTTAGCAATCTGAGAACAGAGATATAAGATATTCACTAGAAGTAAGGTTACGGTACTATGGTATAGTTTAACTCACTGTAACCGTTTACTATTATATAAACAACTGATACTTGTAATACAGGCAACTACGCTTCATGTTTATAAATTGACACAATACTAAAACACAGATTTTGGAAAACACAAATTAAAGGATGCCTCTCTGTAGGTAGGTACGTAAAATAGCGAAGAGTGAAGTCCGCGACTTGCGAGTGCGACTCTTGCGAACCGTCAGTGATGTCAGTTGTAATTGTCAATTTTAGCTGTTTTAAATCCACAGACACTAAATCGTATTAAGTTTGAAGTAACGTAATCAATCGATTATATAAATTGTATCGATTATATTTTTTCTTTTTATATTATAAATGGTTTGTAAAATAATGATGGTACTTACTGTTGATTATACTAAATATTAATCAAAAATACACTTTTACATATGTTTACGAGCTTATATTTCGATTAAAATTATTTACATAAATCGATTATAATTTTATCGATTATATAATTATAGTACCACAAACTTATTTTCGTGATTTCTTTTTTCTCAGAAAGCGGATTGAGCTAATATTCTGAACTTTGAAATAGAAAAATAGTATCATTTTTTTGAACCATACTTCAACCCTTTACATTTGGGCCCAAAAATCCCCCTCTCCTTTAAGCAGAGTGATTGCGCATATGCATAGATTGATATAAGCGAAGTGCGGAAAGAATAGCTAAAGTCCATACATGGATATAATTTTTATTGCAAAATCTAATCTACCAAATTTTCCACCCATCATATAGGTATTATTCAATGCTATATTTTATGACTGCCTCGTGATAGCCTACGGACAAACAAATATACAGACACTTTCCCTATATATAATATTAGCATGGATGAACGTTTGACCTAGTACATAGAAGCAAACGAGTAGGACGCTCATCTGACAGTAATCACCAGTGATTTTAATGGATATTTACAACACAACCAGATTGGCAGTTGCGTCGCCTACTTTTTAAGAATAAACCTCAAATTACTATTAATGAGATTTTATCTCAGAATCATAACTAAAGTCTAAATAGACTCTCCATTCACACAAAATATATTTATTTATCCATGTCATGTCTCGAAGACAACGATACGTCAGTTTTGGAGCAAGTTTCCCTTATCTTTCAGTCACCTTAGAAACCATATCGCCTCTGTAGTCTAGTGGTCCACCGTTGGCGTTGACTACATGAGGTCCCCGGTGCAATTCCTGGGTCGGACACTTAAAAAAGTGTTTTTTCAGTTTTCTGATAAACACAAAGTTGCCCGGGATTGGAAAGTGCCCGGTTGGCGATAAGCTTGCCACCTATCACATTTGTGGGACCAAGTATCTTCGGCTAATCGTTGGTGCATTTGTTGTACCTCTGCCCACCCCTTCGGGGATACGGGCGTGAAGATACATCTTAGAAACCAGTATCATAGATGCACCACTTATGGAACCAGTATGATAGAACAGCATTTACACTAGTCAACAGTAAATTAGAATATTTTCTTGCAGATGGCTGGTACTATAATTACATATGAGCTTGTATTACTACAATATAATACAAATGACGATCCGTATTAAATATAGTTTCATGGCTACTAAAGAGCACTAGTTCAAAGTAGTCAAGCTTTGCAGAGTGAGTCATATAGATGGTATATATGGAGAAATTCAGATTCAATGAGGCGTGAACATAACGGCAAAGCGCTGTTACCTTGAGACGATGCGGCGTCGGCATCGCACCGCGGCACTGTGCGATGCACGTCCCGTGTACGGTGCAACGGGCTCATTAAACTGCTTGGTAGTGTATGTTTTGCTGTTGTTTAGTTCGCATGTGTTAGTTAATGTATAATTATGAATTATTATATATCTTTCGCGATTCATATTAAGACAAAAACTGTTTAAAGCTATGTTTGAAACTATAGTTACTTCCATAAGACAGTGCACCTTATAATGTAAATGTATATAGTAATAATAATAATTAATAAACAGGCAAACCACTTATCACTAAAACTTTTTATGTATACATTAAGATACCTTTGTGAGAGAAAAATAAACACATTTTAATTTTAATAATGTTTATCACTCCACACTGACACTGTATTAGATAAATGCGAAAGCTGTGTATAAATGAGAAATTTGTGTTTAGTTGTAACTTCTTAAGTGTGAATATGACATTATTAATATTACAAAAAATCTATTTAAATTTTGTATATTTTTGCACTACACTGGTAACCACATGTTTTTGATGAATGTTGTTGTAATTGAAAAGTTCAATAAATTAATTAAAACACATTCTTTTTTTTTCGGGTTCCGAAATAGGCTAGGAACCCTTCCTTACATCCGTCCGTCCGTCCTGCTGCAATCTAGCTCAAAGATCCTTAGCACTATAAAGCTGTAATTTGGTATGAATATACATATTAGTCACGGTAACAAAATGGTGATATAAAATTTTGAAAAATATTTTTTAGGGTTGTTTTACATACTTTACATTTAAAAGTGTAAAAGACATTTAAAGTGGGGATGATATTTTTTCTCGTGTACTCTATAGTGTGGAGTATCGTTGGATAGATTTTGAAAAAAATATCATAGTTTTGTGATAACAAATTCTTGATTAAGGGATTCGTTTGTAAAATATTAAGTTTTGAAGTGCTCATTTTTGTTAAAGTCAAGTGTCACACGCCCCCTTTGCCAACAAAACGTTTGGTTTTGGAGGTGGGAAAAAATCCACGGTAGTAGTAAATATAATAAAAATAAAAGGAAAACTACCACGGCTTAGAAGGTTTTAAAATTTTTTGAGTGACAGTCGATCAAGTTATAAAATGTAGTTGGAAAAGTTTTTACAGGCATTTTACAGGAACATTGGCTAATCATGGGTGCTTTGTTTTACCTCTGCATATAGGCAAGAAATTTGTCATTTTTTACATTTTAAGGTTGCAAACAAGCAGATGACTTTCCTGGTGGAAAGAGACAACCATCACCTATAGACACTAAAGTATATAACTTTACTGGTTACGTTATCTTCCAAATTGGAACACGACAGTGATACTCGATGACACATTTGCGCCAGGAACAGGTAAGGTGGTACCAGACCCGGGGGAGACAATTCAGAACTCTACCACGATGGCAGTGACTCGCATAGTCAATTGTTCGCCTCTTACTTGCCTGGCAAAGAGGCAGGTGGTCTATTCTTCAACAGGAGCTCGGACTAATAAGAGGTGTCATAAAGATATAGTGACGTGGCATCCGATAATAGAAAAACAGAGTTGTGGCTTATCTCACTTTCTAACTTTTTCCGTGCATAAATAAATACAGATATGCACACGTTTTTTTGTTGATTGCTTTGTCGTTGAGCTTGATTAAGCTCAATAATTCTTCATTTGTTCGACTTAACATTTGAAACATGGAAAATTTCATTTAATTCCAATAATACAAGTTATTTTGTTTTAACATTCGTTTACTATTTTTGTATTTCTGTTTCTCTTTTTATTGTTCATTTGTGCCTTAATATTGTTTGTTTTTTAACTAATGGCATATTCTTTTTTACTTGTTTTGTGTGATGTATAGAATAAATGGATATTTATTTATTTAAGTCGCTGTAAAAACAATAGAAATTATATAAATATTTTTAAACGATACAATGTAAACTATTGGCGTACATAAAGAAAAAATATGTCTCAAAGTAAAAACGTATTTTGTGTTACCATAAAATGGCTCCAGCAATTAATCTTGTACAATACGCTATGAATCTAACGCAAGAAGCGTTGGACTTAGTCGTATTATATGGAGCGTTAATATTTCATGGTTGCTGTCATAGAAATATGAGTTTGGATGTGAGAAAAGCAATAAGTGTATCAGTATTAAAATATATGTTGACTGCGACAGAGATGGCAGAACTAAACAGCTCACAAATTTTTAGCTTTATTATTAACACGAATAGCGAAAGGAATAAAAAATGTGATACAAAGTTATTTAATCTCTATTTTTGTTTTAAATTCGTTTTCGCTTGCTTTCACTGCCCTAATTTTTATTATTAGAATAGGAATCGTCGTTTACATTAGCCTCTAAAATTTCTTAAGTTTATGCTGACTCTTGATGATTACTCAGTCGTACATTAAACTTTAGGTTAGACTGTATGCCCTCTTCTTGAAGACCGAAGCTAAAAGATCGCTCCCTGTGTTTATGAGCGTATATATTATATCTGTTTATCATATCAGTCAGGATTAATCGAATATCAGGACTCATGTGAGAGAGAGAGAGGGAGAGATTATCAGGATCTTGATATGTTTATTGCAGTCTTTGCAACATGTATAAATATGATTTGCAAAGGATGCAAGTCTAGCGTTACCATGGAGTACGCCAACATCACTGATGTGTTTGCGATTAAATACCTATTGATTTTAGAAGTAATATTAGTAACTATAATATCAAATATGTTCAAACTTATCTTTTAGTGATAAATTAAACTCTGTTTATCCCAAGAGGACTGGTCTAGTTTTGCGCAACTCAGTCCTAGTCCAGTCCAGTCCAGAATAATAATTTCTCGTGTAATCTTTTCCCTATTATGCGTTAGCAAGATGTTTTAATGCATTATCAACGTTTGTACTTCTATAAGCATATTATGACCGATCCTTATTTTTTATTGTCTCCAAAGGAAGAAATGTTTGGTAAGTATATCTGTCGACAGTTTCAGATTTGAAAAGTATCAAATATGACTGATCTCCATGAGTATGGCAGATCTGGCTCCATGAGTATGGCCATCTTGTTTATGAATTGCAATCTAATTTCTTAACATTCCATTTTATACAATAACTTTATCAAATAATGCAACGGGCTGCACGCTGCAGCTAGTAATACCTATATATTCCTGCCGCAATAGCGTCAATGATTGTCGTTACGTGTTCCGGTGTGGAGTGTGAGGTAGCCAGTAGACTTATGCATGTGTGCATGTATGCATTAGAAACTAATTAAATATTATGTAATATTTTATTTAAAAAAATTTATAAAAAAAGACAAGCCCGCTGAGTTCCTTCCACCGGATCTTCTCAGTGTGTGGCCGCGTTTCCGATCCGGTAGTAGTTTAAAAAAATATTGACGCGTCAAAATAACTTGTAAAAAGTTTTATTGAATAAAGTGCTTCTGATTTCTGATTTCTGATGTGGCATTGCTATTCCGCCACACAGATAACAACTCACCATTAACATTTTTGGTGTCTATAAGCGAAGATTTCTCTTTCTTTAATTTAAAGATATTTAAAAATTCAAAAGAGTATTTTAAAAGTGTTAATTAACAATAGAGCAAATAATAATTCCGTGGTATTGTAACGGCGCCCAGCGTACTACGTGCCGGACGTGTTACTTTGCCGACGATATCCCTTTTTTATTCAGGGAACCTTCTTGGTACTCGCTTGGCTGCTCGAGGTACCAATTAGTAGCAGGACCTTTTGGGATTCTTTAAGAAATTAGACTTTTCGTATATATCTTCGTTTATTTTCAGAGACGTCTATCTTACGTCAAATCTTAAAAGATACTCCTATTCTAAAAACAATTTATTCTTTCTCCACATACTAAACAGTTCTACATTTGAAAGTCGACAAAATGGCCAGTTCGTATGTAACACCATAAAGGTGTTACAGTATAACGGCCAGACTAGTCGTATTATGTACTGACATGTATAGACAATGGATAAGACACAATAAATCATCTATTTTAAAGATATAAAAGACATCAAAGCTGTACAATATTATACTCCTTTAATTAATAATTATAACGCTGGTTTAAATACAAATCACACATGGCGCTTCCATAGCGTATAAACTAAATACATTAATTATTACTATGTAATTAAGCTGTATGTATGCAAATTGTTTTTAATTTATTCAAATTCGTGAGTACAAATTACAATCGCCTCTGTGGTCTAGTGGTCCAGTGTTGGCGTTGACCACATGAGGTCCCGGGTTCGATTCCCGGGTCGGGCACTTTAAAAAAAAAGTGTTTTTTCAGTTTTCTGAGAAACACAAAGTTGCCCGGGATTGGAAAGTGCCCGGTTGGCGATAGGCTTGCCACCTATCACATTTGTGGGACCAAGTATCTTCGGCTAATCGTGGGTGCACTTGTTGTACCTCTGCCTACCCCTTCGGGGATATGGGCGTGAAGATACTTTTTTTTTCGTGAGTACAAAAACGATAATACAATTAAATAGTTTTACCACTTGGAGAACTGTATAAAACATATTACCTTCCTATTATATAAATAGTAACATAGGATAGTAAACTCTTTTAATAGTAAACTAAACTATATAATAAATAAAAACTTGATGGAACTTTCGCTATTAAACATTCCTGTTCACTGCACGTTCTCAAGTATAAATATTAGATCCTACATATTATGAAATCGGTGTTTTAGTTAACTATAATATCAATATTGATGTCAAATAATATTTTGTGGTTAGATATTTTAAATTGTTTTCATATTTAGGTTTTTAAACCTCGGATGAATAATTAGTTCCATGTCGTAAATATAATATTATGAAATTTAGTAAAATGTCTTGGAATTTTGAATTTATTGATTTACTAGCTTTACCCGCGACCTCGTCCGCATTGAAAAAAATCTAGACAGTCCCACATGGATCCCGTTCCAATGGGATTTCCGGAATAAAAACTTATTCTTTCTCGGGTCTCAAACTGTACGAAATTTCCAAAATCAATTCAGTGGTTTAGGCGTGAAGAAGAGACGACAGAGTTACTTTCGCATTTATAATATTAGAATAGATTCGTTTTCGCGCCGTTTGATTTCCCTTTGATGCCGTGTTTTTAGAATATATAACTATACAATATAGAAACCGTAAAATAGCAAATTTATTCCACTGAGGTACCACAGCGAAACAACACAAAATATTAATGATGTTTTAAAAGAAAATACGATACGTTTTTGGTTCGAATTAGCTCGCAATTAAGTAGAAAATTAAAATACTTTAAAACAATATTAAATTTCTTCCGTTATTGCAAAAAACGCTGACTTTTTGGCAAACTTTTGAATACATCCACACTCTTTACTACAGGAAATAATTTGTGGAACCATCCATATTTCTCGTGTAATTAAATAATAAGCATTGAACGTACTTTATAGGTGTAGTGTCAAAACGGCGACCGTTTGAATGTAGACCTTTTTCAGCGATAATTCAAGAACTGCCACGGTAGCAATTTAGATGACAACCAGGTTAGTCTAGGTTAGGGGCCATCCACAAATTACGTCACACGTTAAGGAGGAGAGTGGGGTCGACGAAGTGTGACATTGTGTGATAAGGGATAGGGAGGGTCCCCAAATTTTGTAACATCACATTTTTTTTAAAATTTAATATTTTATATCTAAGTATTACAACAGTAAATATAAAAGCCACCATTATATAGATAAAATAACCGAATGAGATCATTGTTCCAATGTAACATTGTAAAATATGTGACATCACACTAGGTAGTGGGGGTAATTTCACAAATGACACGAGCTGTGTCAAGGACGAGGGGGGAATCATTGAATCATAAAATTCGTGTGACGTAATTTATGGATGGCCCCCCACTGCAAAGATTAAGACAGTAGACTATGATCCCACGAACAAACTTTTTTTGATTAATAACAAGCTGAATTTTTTTGAACAGCTTCGTTTTAACGAGACAACCATCTTTTCTATTTTCGAAAAATCTTGATTCGTATAACTAATAAAGTTATGGGACTTTGAAAATTTTGTATTAATAACAATAATTATTTTTTGACTTTAAACAATTATATTACGAAAAATACGATGAAACTTTTGTCCTACACATTCAATAGATTTTCTGACGAGTCCTCCACTCTTAAGTTTCGGAATTACGAGATTTTTAAATTGATATTAATCAATTTAAAAACAACCTAATTTTCTTTTCACAAAAGCTTAATTATCGATTCCTAAAAGTTAATTATTATTATAATTAAAGAGTAACTTTATCCTACACGTAAAGTGGAAACTGCTCTTAGTTCGACACGCTAAACTTTTCCTTTTTATCTAATCTTATTAGTTATCCGATTCGAGAATTTTCGAAGGTAGAAAAGTTGGGCGTCTCGTCAAAAACGAATGTGTTCACAAAAATTCAGCTTGTTATTAATCAAAACAAAGTTTGTTTGTGGCACTACGGACTATAATATTTTAAAAAATCCAGATTGAGCGCTTCAAAAAATTGGTTTTGTCATAAACAAAAACTCGGTTGGAATGAAGTTTTTTATTTTCCCAATTTTTTATTTTCCTTCCCTTCTCTCTTTCTCTCTCAGCTTTCACCCCCACTGCCCTTCCTCCTTCACCATCCTTCCCTCTCATTGCCCTTCTCCCCACTTCCCTTTCTCTATTCCCCTTATCTTGCCTTCACTCTTTTCTCCCCGTCTACCATTCTTCACATTCTCTTCCCCCTTCTCCCATCTCTCACTACGCTGCGGAATTGCATTAGTGAATAGCATTAATTCCCCCATCCCCGTTTCTATTTCGATCGTTGAGGCGCACAGATTCTAGGCATCGCCATATGGTGGACATTCCACGTACTAGGACTAGGTTCGACTCAACATTCTTTATCTGAACCGCAAAGGACTGGACCATGCTTCCTGAGTCTGTGTTCCCCGACGAGTACAATCTTTCTTCTTCAAGAGAAGAGTGTACGGGTACCTTCTAGGGAAGCGCGTTCCATCTTAGGCTTCATCTTAGCTTACTATCAGGCGAGATCGAGATCAAGCGCTTACCTATCGATAGTAAAAAAAAACTCTTCCTTCTTCCTAGACCCTCTTTAACAACTTTTTGATTTTTCTTAATTTTATTAGTTTATTTTAGTTTTTACGAGTTTATTTTAAATTGTCTACACTAAAGCTTCTACACTCGTTATCAAAATTCGTGGCAGAAAATTCTTTCACTTTTTTCATCTACCCTCCAAGCTAGTACCGTTCGATAAGGAACATCGTTTTAATAATTGTCTCTTATTGACACATAAAAAACAACTAAATATCTTAGCATTCAACTTTGCCACTAACGACCAGCTATAACCCAAACGACTTTAATTCAAAAATTCTATAAATTTATTGCATAGCAACAGTATTCTATGCGCGATTTCTGTACATCTCTACAAATAAATAAAATTGGAGTATCTGTAATATGAAAATTTTACTAAAAGCATACACGTTACATTGCACCCATATTGCACCAAAACAACATTTTTACAATTTTTGACTATCTGTTTAATCCGGCTAATTTCTGAAACGGCTATACCGATATTGACAAGACTTTCACTGGCAGATAGCTGATATAAAAATAAATTAACTTAGACTACTTTTATTTTATAATTTTTTCCACGCAGATGAAGTTGCGAACACAACTGTTTTGTTGAATATAATTTTCTCTTAGGTTACCTAGTACCTCAGTTTTCCTTTGTTTATTATACACTGAAACAACATCAAAGGAAATCTCGTGGGATTTAAGTCGTTAGCATAATTAATGTTTCTTACTCTTACGTGTTATGTAATGTTCGCACTAAAAATATAAAAATCGTCATTAAAATACAAAATTTCAATGCAAGTGTTTAAAATGTCATGTACCCACCTAGCGGAAAGTTTAAAATAATAACAATAAATTAACTATTTACAAATAAATGTGTTTTAAATATGTTTGTATTTTTGGCGGTAGCCAGCACTACCGTCAGCTACCACCATTAAATGTCTAACCACGACGGTTATCTCTCTCTAACCGCGTGGGTTATCTCTTTATGACCATGTCGGTCATCCTAAATGTCTAACCACGACGGTTATCTCTCTCTAACCGCGTGGGTTATCTCTCTATGACCATGTCGGTCATGCTAAGCGTCTACCTACGATGGTTACCCTCTAGCGACCTTGGAAGCCGTCTCAAAGCCTAAACACGATAATTATCTCTTTGTCCATTTAAATCCCTAACCTTCCTTACTTCCCTTTCATACGTTTTAACCATAATAGTTATTGCATCCAATAGCTTCTAACCATGATGGTTAATAACACATAGAACCTCACACTTAGATTTCAACCATAATGGTTATTTTATTAATCTCTAACCATGATGGCTAAATAAGTTATATTTTTTGCATACTTACGATACTTACGCCTTTCCGATTCTCCTGATACCGTACCTCCTCGCACCACCACTTACCCAAGAACTTGAACCATGAACCTTGTTACCTTACCTCACAACAAGAAGAAACAAACACAACAGAGGAAAACTAGCTACGGGAAGAATCACAATCAAACACCAACAACACGCACTTTAATTATCACTGAACAAAGAAACGGGGCGGCGTACACCGTTTCACTTTAAGAGCACTTTAATCACTTAATTCACTGAAGAGGCGCAGCCGTACCAGCCCGCAGATGCATCGGCCAGGACCAGCAGCCAGGGCGAGACGATTGACGAAATGCCCAGCAGCCAGGCTCTTCGTGAACCAACCCGGTGAGACGTCCGACTGACAAGTGACCACTAATACCGTGCAGCCCTGAAAAGGACTAATGATGACGAAGACCCGATCACCATGCCGTTCCTATAAGAACGCAACACGGCAACCGTTAAACCAAGCGAACGATCCAGAAGGAGCGTCCGGCCGCAACGAAATAGGTCTGCGTCCAACGCCGCCGCTGCGTGAGCGCAGACTGATGACATCAGACGCCGCGCTACGGCGCGAGCCCGCGCGCTGGGTGGAGCGCACTCCCCGCGCGCACCGCTCGCTTACGTCGACCGCCGCATGAAAGATTTCGCCTCGATTTTTGGCGCCAGGCAAGCCGTTTTAAAAACACAATTTCGGTTCTAGCAACAAATTATTTAACTTGAAATATTGTAAATGTGTAGGCTTTCTCTTTTTAATTTTACCGTTAGACGTTTTGAATATTGTATAAATATAGGGCAAAGAGATCAAATAAACCACTTTGTAATTTTTCATCAAACGTGAACTAGTGTTTCATTTCTCCAAAAGTATAATCAAGCCAGCTGCCGCAAAACCTCTGCCGAGTCTCCAGACGCCCTGCATCGCCTGCAAAACTGGTGAGACCTTCTGATAATACTTACAGGAGTCTATTGCTAGCGGCCGTGTCGTCCTGCCGCTATGATCGCCTAGCGGTATCGACGGCAACACCACGCATCACACCTCCGCTACAGTGGTAACGCGAGCCGCTACAGTGGTGACCCACGACTGAACAGGAAACGCAAGCAAAATCCGCCAGTCTGAACAAGTCCTGCAGAAAAAGACGCAGAATGTCGCAAGACGTGGAAACTCTTCTGCAAGAGATCAAGAGGCTGTCCGCAGCAGTCGCCGAACTAAAGGCACAAAAAGCTCGTTCGGCACTTCTCCACACACCTCGCACTCACTCGCATCTCCGGCATCATAGTCACAGCGCAGACAGATCGTCATTCCACCAAAGCGCAGAGAGCTCACCGTACTATAGATCCCGCTACGGCAACTACGGCAGCACCTACCGATCCCGCTGTAACAGCACCTACCACACAAGCACGGAGAGAACACGGACGCAGCAATGCCGTTATCACCGTCGCTTCGGCGCCAGAGCCTACAGGTGCACAGAACCCTGCACGTTCAGCAGCAGCAACACTAGGCAACCACAGAATCAGCTCCACGCAGCACGATCAAGAGCAGAAGGTCAGTCACACCGCTTATTCGTTAAAGACAGAAAGACCGCACTACAATTCCTAGTCGATACAGGTGCGAACATATCAGTTTTACCACCACCAAAAGGGACAAAACTGGAACCTACAAAATTCAATTTATACGCAGCTAACAACACCGTAATTCCCACATACGGCGAACGAACAGTAACTCTGGATCTAAACCTGCGAAGACCATACACCTGGAAATTCATCGTTGCAAAGGTCAGCAAGCCTATAATCGGTGCAGATTTCCTCAACCACCACAACCTTATAGTCGACATAAAAAACAGGAAGCTTATCGACCAAACAACAAAACTCGCAACAAGTTCTTACGTCACACAATCAAATTTACCTACAATTTCAACTATTAACAATGATAACGAATATCACAAAATACTAGCAGAATTTCCCGGCATCACCAGACTGACAGCAATGAAGCTATCGCCGAACACAAACGTCGAGCACTACATTGAAACATCAGGCCCACCACTGCATTGCCGCGCAAGACCTATTCCACCTCACCTATACAAGGAAGTCAAAGCTGAACTCGAAAACATGATGGATCAAGGCCTATGCCGACCAAGCAAGAGCCCATGGTCATCACCGTTGCACATAGTGAAAAAGAAGACAGGAGGAATAAGATTAGTTGGTGACTATCGCAGACTCAACGCCATCACAACGCCTGACCGTTACCCAATCCCTAGGCTGAAAGACTTCACTAACCAGCTTCACGGCAAGACCATATTCACCACTTTAGACCTAAATAGAGCATACCAACAGGTCATGGTGCGCAAAAGTGATATACAGAAGACAGCGATCATCACACCCATGGGATTATACGAATTTCCACGAATATGCCCCGGCCTGAAGAATGGGGGCATGACTTTTCAAAGATTCATGCACCAGGTACTCCAGGGGCTACCCTTCTCCTTCTGTTTTGTTGATGACGTTTTAATTGCTAGCGCTGATGAAGACCAGCACCGTCAACATCTCCGCACCCTACTAAAAAGATTCGAAGAAAATGGCATAACTATCAACCCATCAAAATGTGTGTTTGGACAAGAAAAAGTCAAATTTCTAGGCCATATAGTAAGCAAGGATGGAATCCTACCCTTACCAGAAAAGGTCATCGCCATCACGAAGTTCCCGAAGCCCACAAACGTGCAAGAACTACGCAGATTTCTAGGTATGATCAATTTCTACCGTGATCACATACCGAATGCAGCAATGATACAAGCACCTCTACACGCATTTCTACACAACTGCAAGAAAAAAGACAAAACAAAGATCACCTGGAACGAAGAGGCAATCAACGCTTTCGAAGAAAGCAAAAAAGCTATACAAAACGCCGCACTATTAGCTCACCCATCGCACGAAGCACCGTTAGCTATTTTTACAGACGCTTCCGACCTAGCAGCAGGATCCGTACTACAACAAAAAACAAAGCAAGGATGGCAACCACTAGCTTATTTTTCAAAAAAATTTTCACCAACACAACGCAGATACAGCACATTCGACAGAGAATTGCTAGCTATCTATATGTCTATCAAGCACTTCCGCAAGCTATTCGAAGGAAAACACGTAACAATTTATACGGACCACAAACCACTTACATACGCACTGATGAAGAAATCATCACCGTCGGAAACGCCAAGACGCGCAAGACAGCTAATGTTCATAAGCGAATTCACAACAGACATCCGACACATCAACGGAACCCTAAATGTCGTCGCAGACTCGCTTAGCCGATCCCCAATCGACGAAATCAACACTATACCTACAATCGATTACGAAAAAATCGCAGACGCACAAAACAACGAATTAACCACAATTCAACAATTAGCAGCACAAGAAAACCTAAAAATAAAAAAACTTAACATTCCCAACACGCAAAGACAGCTATTTTGCGAGATGTCTACGTCAAACATACGACCTTACATCCCGCAACAATTCAGGGAAGAAATATTTTTTCAAGTACACAACTTAAGCCATCCGGGTATAAGAACAACAAGAAAACTAATAACACAACGCTATTTCTGGCCAAACATGAACACAGACATCAACCTATGGGCAAAGCAATGTATTAAGTGTCAACAATGCAAAATACAGCGACACACACGTTCTCCCACCGGAACCTTCCCACCGACGGACAGATTTCAACACCTTCATGTAGATATCGTCGGACCTCTGCCTACCACGCAAGAAGGATACAGATACCTCGTCACAATGATAGACCGTGTGACCAGATGGACTGAAGCCATACCTACAGATAACATCACAGCCGAGTCGGTAGCAAAAATAGTTTACGAAAACTGGATATGCAGATTCGGATGCACCTCAACCATCACGACAGACCAAGGCAGACAGTTCGAAGCACAGCTATTCAACAAATTATTACAAACAATGGGAATAAAACGGATTCACACAACACCAAGACACCCACAGAGTAACGGCATCCTAGAAAGATGGCACCGAACACTAAAAAACGCACTGAAAGCACGCCTATCACAATCTACATCGTGGATAGATCAATTATCTACAGTTATGTTCGGCTTACGCGCATCGCCACGCACTGACACAGGTGTAAGCGCCGCCGAATTAACTTACGGTATGAACCTACGGCTACCCAGCGATTATTTCAACACAAAACCTAAGACGGGGCTAGAAACGGATATCGACTACGTAAACAGACTACGCGAAATAATTAATGCAGTCAAACCACAAGAAGCAAGTTCACACTCAAACTGTCTCTCAACATTCATTCACAAAGAGTTGCAATCAAGCGATTATGTATTTATCCGAAATGACGGTGTCAAGAAACCCCTACTACCGTCATACGAAGGGCCGTACAAAGTATTAGAGCGAAACGACAAATGCTACAGAATATTATTGCCTGAAAGGCGCTCGCAATGCATTTCAATTGATCGCTTAAAACCAGCCCTCGTATTAAACGAAGCAACTGATAACTTGCAAACGACTTGCACAAACAATAACACTCCGATGACGTCTAGCGAACCACCATCACCACCAGTTCTGGTACCACCTGAGAAGCGGACCAGATCTGGAAGATTGGTCAAGCCACCAGTACGCTTCGCTGGGCCGGCAGTACTTTGGCGGTAGCCAGCACTACCGTCAGCTACCACCATTAAATGTCTAACCACGACGGTTATCTCTCTCTAACCGCGTGGGTTATCTCTTTATGACCATGTCGGTCATCCTAAATGTCTAACCACGACGGTTATCTCTCTCTAACCGCGTGGGTTATCTCTCTATGACCATGTCGGTCATGCTAAGCGTCTACCTACGATGGTTACCCTCTAGCGACCTTGGAAGCCGTCTCAAAGCCTAAACACGATAATTATCTCTTTGTCCATTTAAATCCCTAACCTTCCTTACTTCCCTTTCATACGTTTTAACCATAATAGTTATTGCATCCAATAGCTTCTAACCATGATGGTTAATAACACATAGAACCTCACACTTAGATTTCAACCATAATGGTTATTTTATTAATCTCTAACCATGATGGCTAAATAAGTTATATTTTTTGCATACTTACGATACTTACGCCTTTCCGATTCTCCTGATACCGTACCTCCTCGCACCACCACTTACCCAAGAACTTGAACCATGAACCTTGTTACCTTACCTCACAACAAGAAGAAACAAACACAACAGAGGAAAACTAGCTACGGGAAGAATCACAATCAAACACCAACAACACGCACTTTAATTATCACTGAACAAAGAAACGGGGCGGCGTACACCGTTTCACTTTAAGAGCACTTTAATCACTTAATTCACTGAAGAGGCGCAGCCGTACCAGCCCGCAGATGCATCGGCCAGGACCAGCAGCCAGGGCGAGACGATTGACGAAATGCCCAGCAGCCAGGCTCTTCGTGAACCAACCCGGTGAGACGTCCGACTGACAAGTGACCACTAATACCGTGCAGCCCTGAAAAGGACTAATGATGACGAAGACCCGATCACCATGCCGTTCCTATAAGAACGCAACACGGCAACCGTTAAACCAAGCGAACGATCCAGAAGGAGCGTCCGGCCGCAACGAAATAGGTCTGCGTCCAACGCCGCCGCTGCGTGAGCGCAGACTGATGACATCAGACGCCGCGCTACGGCGCGAGCCCGCGCGCTGGGTGGAGCGCACTCCCCGCGCGCACCGCTCGCTTACGTCGACCGCCGCATGAAAGATTTCGCCTCGATTTTTGGCGCCAGGCAAGCCGTTTTAAAAACACAATTTCGGTTCTAGCAACAAATTATTTAACTTGAAATATTGTAAATGTGTAGGCTTTCTCTTTTTAATTTTACCGTTAGACGTTTTGAATATTGTATAAATATAGGGCAAAGAGATCAAATAAACCACTTTGTAATTTTTCATCAAACGTGAACTAGTGTTTCATTTCTCCAAAAGTATAATCAAGCCAGCTGCCGCAAAACCTCTGCCGAGTCTCCAGACGCCCTGCATCGCCTGCAAAACTGGTGAGACCTTCTGATAATACTTACAGGAGTCTATTGCTAGCGGCCGTGTCGTCCTGCCGCTATGATCGCCTAGCGGTATCGACGGCAACACCACGCATCACACCTCCGCTACAGTGGTAACGCGAGCCGCTACATATTATTTTATAATGCCTGTTTGACCAATATTAAGAATTAAGCTCATCTCAAAATAGATTCCCGGGTCAGAAAAATTAATATTATGTTATTCGTATCTCGTTACCAGGTCGGTGCCTGGTTGTTGCGTGTTAAAACTCTCGTGTCTCGAAAAAGCACATAGAGTTGTTAATCTCGCACATAGGAAACTAACGACTGTACTGTAGGAAAGTAGCGAATGACTGTGCTAAAGAAATTTTTAAGTATATGGATAACCGGATTGAATTTAAAAATTTATGAAGCTTAAAAGCATGTGTCTAATTTTCACGCTTAACAAAAGATAGAATTTAAGGATATAGATAATAAAGTATATGTTAACAAAGTACAATAGGTAAGAAAGCATAGCTTAAAACTCAAAGACACGTTCATATTTACTTAACTCGAATATTACCTTAATGCAAAAGACTTTATTGCGTTCAAGTTTTCCAGTTTTGTTTCTGTGACGTCAATGTAGTATAAATTAGCAAAGTTTATGATTGATAAAGGTAAGATTTATACTATCTTAATTTTAGATTAGAAATTTTGAAAATAACTTATTTTTCTTAGGGATCAACTAACTGCAAACAAATTTTTACTTACATCATATATTTTTGTAGAACAAGAGCGTAAGATCTACTAAAATTCCAAAATTTTTCACACTAAATTAATAAGGGATAGAGAAATTGCTTAGCAGTGACAGCGGAAAACTAGCCCAGACAATTTTAGAAGTTAGACTTGAACTACCAACAGAATCGCTTGGGTTTTACTAGAGTTTATATGCTTGCTGAAATACTCAGGCCATTCAGCTAACTTAGAGTTTACAATTAGTACTATCACCTAAGTCGTCTGTAGAGAGTACCTATATCTTTAATATATTAATAAATTCCTGTAGGCTACAATAAGTAATGGCGACAGCATACTACCTTGAGAAATGACGGCAGAAATATTACCTCTCATGTTAAAATATGTTTTTCAACAAAAATGAGCTACTTACATCTCTCCAAGTACTTATGGAATAATTCTGCGGCCGTTGGAGAAATATCAATAGAATTAATAATAATGATATCTTTTAGGTCTGGTATATAGTTTATTAAATATATATGCATATTTTTATGAACGTATTAGTATATATTTGTGGTTACATTCATTTATGGAATTGGAACAGCTATATTATTTTTTATTAAATTATGTATTAGCTCAGAGAAAATGAATTACTGGTAATCAGGACTATTTCTGATTACCAGTAATTCATTTACTCTGAGCTAACTAATACATGAGGCATTACCTAATTTATACGTCTTAGTCTATACTAAGACGTATAAATTACGTAATGCCTCATTTTTGTAGCTACCATCAATAGCAGCAACTGACGAAGTAAAATGTGGGATAAGAAAATTCTAAATTGGCATTCATTAGTACAAAGCTGTTTTTAACTTTTCCAATACCTACGTAACGGAGAAATTTCCAATTTCAGCCAACTTTTATTTTCAATTTATTCATATCGCTCATTTGGTAGAACATTGACGTAACTGTAAACAGTAACAGTTTAACAGTTACGTCAATTTTTTTTACAGGAGAGCGATTTTAAGTATGATTCTATTTTTGAGATTACGTTACTGTCTGGATAAGAAAAAACTAAAACCTATTCTTTAAATTAACAACAAGGATAAATTAATAAAAGTTTATAATGTGGTTACAAATTTTAAATTTAACAAAAAGTTATTAGTATTACTATAATATAAAAAAACAATTTTGTCATTGTATCCAAAGCTTTTATAAATATTAAGAGTGGCGAATACACATTTCCTATTGATTTTACACACATGGAAATGCAGATGAGTGATCTGGTGGCAAACTACTTTATACAGACGATGCTGTACTTTTAGGTTCAACTCCATCTGAATTAAAAACACTCATCACTGTTATGAAAAATGATTGTGAGAACATGGGCAATTGAATACGAAAAGACCTTGGGTATGTTCTGTTATTTGAAAGGGAAGTAACCGATACCTCCAAACCAACAGCACAACGGCAACAAGCACGTGCGTCATGAATAGGTTAAGCAGTAGTACCAAATCTGGTCCCGACGTAGCAGAATTATTTCACCTAGTTATTAGTGACGATGGAAGCAACACATATTGCCATTCTATCGCTTTTATGGAATGCCTATTTTTTAGGCAATTAATGTATTCTTTAAAAAAGTGCCCGGATTGATACGGGAATGATGATTGAGTTTTCGAATAAACTATAATGGCATGACTGCATAAATCGTTGTTTAACCATGACAATCATATACGTATAACAGAATTTTTTCATTAATATTTTACAAAGCAACATATTTAGTCTTAGTATTTGCCTTCATGTTTGAAAAATTAATAATTTATTACTTGTCACTTCCTCACGTTTCCGTTTGACGTTTGATCAAAATAAACACTTTTGTGAACAAAGGTACATCAGTCGACAGCTATAACGCAAATTATTGAAAAATTTTATGTCAATTATATTATGTCATTCAAATTGACTTTCCTTTATTTCGACAATTTGATCCTTTAACAAAATTAATAAATAGTTTGAAAAATCTAAAATAATCATGACTTAGAATTCTTAATTATACATACATGCTGGTTGACTAGTAAAATACTGTAAATACTGAAGGAGGGTGTTCAGTAATCGATACTAAAACCGAATATTATTTAAAAATAGGTAGGGCAATGGGCCCACCTCTCGTTCCCACCACTGTAACTTCTGTAAACCAGAATCAACAGCGGCAACCTTCCTGATAACTTCTGAGTTGCGAGCTCAGGGTGCCCTGGGGGAAAAGCTAAGCTGTCTTGGAACCCGCATCGAATTTAATCAGAAGAGTATAGGAGAAGTAGGAAAATACATCCAGTTTCCCTCCCTTAACAGCAGGAGATAAAGATAAAGCAAAAACTGCTAAGAAATGAGACGTTTACAATCAGGTTAAGCCTGATTGCTATTGCACCACGGTAATTTAGGTATTTGAGGATCTACGAAAATGGTCTACTTAATTCTGCTTCCAGTAGTATGTATGACAAAATCGCTTGAAGGCACGGAAATTCCCACGTGTTGCTACAAGGTCGGACTAGTAGATTACCCCGGATATACATCGTATACTATCAAGCATTTGGCTACGTTAATTTTGCCAGAGATTACACTCCCAAAGAATATGATGTGCAATTTGTTCATATTTACAGTTTATGGTGGAACATTCGCAAAATGGAGAAGGAACTAATTTGAACGAGAATATTTAGCTTTAAAATTACCATGACTAGTAAGGAACTGTGCAACACAATGATCTATTTCTATCCACGTTTTACTTAATCGTTCCCGGACGCAGGGGAAAAAATTATATAAATGCCGTCCTTTAGGTGAGCAGCACTAACGCGACTGCCATTCATTTATTAATTCATTAGTAACATCCATCACGGGATTAAAGAGGCGACGTATTTTTGTTTGAGCTTGCGGATTGATAAATTCTGGGCTAGTAAAGTTCTTAGAATTATAGTACATTGAGGCCCGACGCTGAATTTCTAAATATAATGGAAATACACCTGATAAAACGGGTAAAGCTTCAGAGCTTACAGTGCGATATGCTTTACACAGAAATATTAAAGCCAAACGCTGATTTTGAAGTAATTTACGCCGGGTCGCGCCGCTTGTAACTTTATTAGCCCATGCTAAACATGCATAAGTAATACAACCTAAATAACTTGCGTTATAAATTATCTTTAAAGTGTTAAAGGTTAAATCCACGTTGAGGTAGATATGCCAGCAAAGGACAAGTAATTCCGTTTAGCTTTTTCACTGATATAGTTAATATGATTTATAAAAGTATAGTTTTTCTCTAAAACTAAACCTAAATATGTTACGGACTCCTTTCTCTTTACTGTGATGTTATTTAATTTTATACTAGGAGACGATAAAAGCGAACCTTTTAGTATTAAGTAGACCGTTTTATGAGGCGCAAATTTTAAATGATTTCTGAATCCCCAGTTGGATATTCAATTAAGACTAGTATAAGCCAGTGACTTTGTCTGTGCTCGTGTGTTTGCTTGTATTATTAAAGCAACGTCGTCCGCATAACCTATAAGTGAGCATCCTTCAGGCAAGGCTAGTGAAAATAAATCATCAAATCCTAAGTTCCATAGATATAGCGAAAGTACTGATCCTTGTGGGCAGCCCAGAGTAAGGCGTTTAGACGCAACGTAATGCCCTAGCTGTAATTTCAAGTGACCGTTTTCTAAATACGATTTAATTAGTTGATATATATTAGAATAGCATCCCTTTATTTTTAATTTTAATAATAACATCGGCCACCACGCGTTATCAAAAGCACCTGAAATATCCAAAAAGATACCCACAACATAATTATTTCGTGATAGTTCTACCGTTTTTCGGTACTTTCTTACTTTCTACATCGTTAGCACTGCATCGACAGTGGATTTTCCGGCGGTAAATTCAAATTGTTGTTTATTGAATGTGGGCCCTTGCGGTAAGAGTCGAGGAACTACTAATCTTTCTAGCAGTTTACCAAGAGAAGGTAATTGGGCGATATGATTTAGGGTCATCCGGAGGCATGTCACCAGATTTTGGAATAATTTTGAGATATCCTTGGCGCCATATTTTAGGGAAAACACCTTCCGCAATGCAACGATTTATTACTTTTAGAATAGAGCCTGGGGCTGCTATACATGCTTGTTTTATCATATAATTTGAGATTTTATCCTCTCCGGGCGCTTTTTTCAATGGTAAATTGTTAACGGTATTTAACAATTCATCTAAGGATACCAGACTCGATATGGGGGACACAGGTGTCACGTCAACTTGTGATCTAATTTCACGATGATATTCGTTATCCCGCTCTAGATTATCGTCTGGAATTAGCGTCTCCAAAAGAGCGTTTGTTGTTTCTTCTAAACTAAGCGTATACGTATCGTTAAGTTTTATGTTATTTTAAAAAGAAAAGTTATTTCTCGTACGATTTTTAATTTCGTGATACAGAGAAGACCAAGTGGCCTTCTCTAATCTATCCGTTATTTTTTGCAGAAATTTTCTCTTTGCTAACGTAGTAGCGGCTCGATAGTGTGACCGGATCCTTCTTAAATCAGCAAGAGCTTTAACGTATTCGTCACCTTCTGAACGACGGCCCTTAATTTTATTAAGATGGCGCCTAGCTTTCCTGAAGTCTTATCGTTTTTTGACTAAACTATCATTCCACCACTCACATTTTTGAGATTTTATTTTTGAATGTCGACCTATAGCAATATCTGCGCAGTATGTAAAAGCATCAGACATAATTTCTGACTGTTCTGACACTGTTAAAGAATGGCGAGTGAAATCTTTGGCATGTGCAGCAAATAAGCATCGGAAAAGATTCCAGTTAGCGAATTTAGCGTCATATATATAATCAGTAGTACTAGATTCCGATTTCCCAGGCAACAACGAGTCATACTCGAACACAATCAAACGATGGTCACTACAAGACGCATCTGGAATTACGCGCCAGTTATTCAAACGAACGTACGCACTTGAAAGTGTGACGTCAATAGAGATTCAACCATCGGGCTACTGTATGTAGGTGGTGCGTCGGGGGTGTTATGGATGGTGAGATTTAGTTCAGCAATGAACTCTTCTACTGCAGATCTACGCTCCCTGTCATTGGACCGTAGTTTACCGTACCAAAGGGGGGATGAGGCATTGACGTCAACGCCAACAATAATCTTTTGTCCGGCAAGAGATCGTAGGACGTATCGGAGGTGATGCAAGTGAGTGGCAACAGGGTCGGAGTACTGGAAATAGCAGCTAATTAAGTAAATTCTAAATTTGGAACAGGACACCTCCGCTACGGCACAATGTCGAGAAGAAAGATTTGCAATAGCCGTTACTGTATACAAAGAGCGCGTGACGTATATACTTGCGCGTGCTTTTGTGTTGTGTTGTAGTACGTTATTACGAAGTTAGGTACTTTGGTATTGTTCTTGAATCAATACTACATCAATTTTGTATTCAGTAACGATTCTATTCAGCTCCGACGTAGCTGTCTTATCGTTGTGGAGATTTAATTGTCCTATTAGCAACCTATCCATAATTAGTTATTAAAATCAGCTGCTCCATCTTTGCCTTAAAAGTTGGGCAGTCAGGCGAGCCAGTCACGTGATCACTGGGTTTTTTATAGCGTTTACAACTGCCACATGTCGGTGTAAAATCACTGCGGTCTTTGTTTTGACAGTCCCTAGTTTGATGTGTGCCGGCACAATGTGCGCAAAAAGGAGTTTTCTCGCGACAGAACTTATAGACATGACCGTATTGGTGACACTGAGTGCATCGAACTAACTCCACGTCATCGACAAACCTACAGGTAGCCCAATCGATAATTAATTTTTCTTTGGATTTAATTAAATGTTTGCGAATAGCTGGCTCTAATTCAATACCTATCCACTTACGGTTATTTTGAACAAAATTACGACGTCTAACTATTTTAATAGACTCGAGGAATTGATCTTCTGACATATTCATTTCTTCCTTAATATTTTGCCTATATAAACAGGTTAAAAACGCCTCGTCGGATAAGTTTTGGGGGACATCTTTGACCAAAATACGTGGACGACGACCTGTCGGAGTTTCTAGACCCTGGTGTTTTTATTGTATTAACGGATTTTAATTTTTGAACCTGGCTTTCATTTGTTACCCTAAGTACAACACAAGACTTTGCGGTTTTCTTAACACCTACGATCTGAAAGCCGTCATCGGATGGTTTAATAGTTTTCATTAACACCTCTTTGGTTTCATTTGAGGTTTTTATAACATTTGAGTTTTCCTCCGACGGGTAAGCAATTACGCAAGGTAGTGGAACGCGCGTTTGAACCGGCGGGATAGTTTTTGACAGTTTTAAATCTACGCTATCAGAATATGAAGACGGGGCATTATTATTGTTTTTGTACGTAACAACGTCTTATTCTGCTAAGGCCAGTTTGGTCTCAAGTGATGATGACCGCAAAGCTAACAACGAGACAATAGCGGTGACTCGTTGGGTCATGTTCGTAACGCCGGATTTGTTAGCGACATTCATACGCGAGCCTTGTTCATTGACTAATTCGTTTATTTTCGCTAAATATGAAGACGCTTCGCGGACTAATTCGTAGTAATTTGGCTCCACTTGCGAAGAAGAAATGTTGAAAATGGTGGTGTTATTATCCTCATTCGTGGCGACACAACTACGTTTGCCATGGGGTGTTAATTCAGATGGTGAAATATCACTAATGCACCGTTTGTTTGAGACATTAATGGGGGATCGCGGAGTCATCTGACTTTTAGCGAAAGGATTTTTATTACATTCCGCCGGAATATTATCCCGATTTGACATTATGCCTAAGTAAAAAGCGAACTATAACGATAGAAACAATACAACCCGGCCGCAGGCCGCGGCGGCGGCCGGTAACGTGGGTACTTAAAAAAATAAATAAAAGTTGTACTTACCGAACACGACGAAACAATCAATTTAATTATTTACTGCGTAATTTATGCGATAAAAACTTACGGTTTAGATGTCCTATACCTTTATTAAAACTTTTATACACACACAACACCAAAACTACGCACTTAAACAATTAAACTTAATTTATAACACAGAGCGCGCGGAAACAAGTGATGTACCGAGCGAAGGAAGGGAGGGAGATAAATAAAAGGTACTTGAATTTTGCGTCAATTAATCAATAAAAATATTTATTGCGGACACCTTAGATAAATAATTGGTCTCGCTGTGCTTGACTAGATACCGTCGACGTACTTGTCAAATGCGGCAACAAATACTACGCCGAAACTGGCGTACCCGATTCAGTCAAACCAATCACAACGCAAGCTCTAAGACCACACTACTCACTGTTATCCATTTGCTCATTGTCATGTCACAAACACTACAATATTGAGTTGCCGCATTCACGGAATTGTTGTTTTTAGAAAGTGCGGTATCTTGTCAAGCGCCGCGAGACCAATTATTTATCTATGGCGGACACATGCACATAGATATCGAATTTAATTATTTATAAACAGCGATTTGCCGCCACGGAACTTGTCAGTCAAAGCGAGCTAGGCGCTCTCTTTGATTAGGCGGTGACTGTATATTTTGAATATTACTACAATAATTTTATTGAAATCTACTATGTAGTTCAGCAATATTCTCTTTTTATTATACTTTTACCAGTTACATATGACCATAAATTATATCGTGTCTTTCATCGAAGGTTTTTATAGTATATTGAATTTATGGTATATGTAGTATATTATAGATATGTAGTAATTTTAACAGCCACCAGCACTATCCCCACCACCAACACCATCACCATCACTGCCACCACGATCATCATTTAAAACTACATTAGCAGCAATCGATTAATTCTTATAAAAAATAAGTGAATTTTTTGAGTTTCTCTCTCTCTATCACTCATTGCAAAACTGTGTTTACAAAGTAACTAGCTGCATACTGCTGGATTATAATAGTTTTAGGTGAATCCCAAGGGAACTATTTATGTTTCCGGGATAAAATTATGTACTATCCCAAGTCATCATCCACATGTGTGCCAAATTTCATCCAAATTGGTTCATCCGTTTTTTTAAAAAACATTAACAAGCGGAATAGTAATATAGACTGCCTATTAGATAATATGATTATGAAATAATAGAAAATTTAATTGATCACCAAAAGTTTTACCGCAATCAGTTTAGTAGAGAGTCACTTAAAATATATTATAAGAGATTATGTAAAATATTTAAATAGGGTTTCTCATTCAAACTTAAGTGACAATTTGCTAGATAAAAGTGATCGTTTGCTGTTAGAATAATTCTTTTAGGGGAAAAAGCTAAAGTCTCGTTTATAGGGATCCATACCAAAGGGTGCCAACGGGATCCTATGCTAAGTATAGGAATCTGTTGGGTTCTATACTCCGTTATCCATCTGATCATCTTACCGTCTGTCACTGGGTTGTATCTTTTGGACCGGTGAGGTAAAAAAAATGAAATTTTCACAGATTATTAAAAACTATGGCCGCTTTACAAATGATAATAAAACAGTCCAAAAGTTTTAACCATAGGGAGTCCCTATTCAAAAAGCCTCAAAAATTTTGCGCTGTGTTTCTATTTCTTTTGTGTATCATGTTCTCTTGTACGACATTTTTGAAAAATAGTGAAAAATATGTAATAAATACCCAAATCCAGAAATATAAATATGCTCATCATACAAATGCTTGTACCTGTCGGAAATTGAACCCAAACCATTTCGAATACGTTGTTAGGGTGACCAATCTCTTTCCATCAAGATGAATCTCGTGATAGATAGAGACGATCGTGGACAATTTATTTATATCATGAGATATATGGCTCTTCAGATTTAAAGAGACAACAATGGTCTATTGATACCAAAGATAGTTATGGTGCGTTGCTATCCCTGTAGCGGGATGGTAAAGCAACATACCATTACCAGCTATCTCACTCTAAATACCGGAACACGATAGGGACATGCATTAACGCTGTGACGTGGCGGAACTCTACCACGTAGTAGTCACGATGGTAGTGTCAAGTATAGTCAATCGCTTTTTATGATGTTCGACTTGATGTTAATCGCGTTTGCTCCTCAGATCGAGTGAGAGGTTATGGGTTTTATCTGTCTATAAAAACATTTTGGCTTATTTATATAATGGTAAGTACAGATTATTTTTATTTTGTAGCAATAGCCGTTAAAATCCAATGCAGTGATGAGGCTCATTACCTATTTTACCAGGTAAAGGCCTAACTTGTGAGTTGAAGCAAAATGAAGAAGAGTCTATTTAAGCTCTGTTTACTCTATCTTCCCCAAAAAGGAATTGGCGTGATAAAGTTTAATCCTAACATTTGTAGGTGACTACAGAGCATATTAAATAACTGCTACGTAGTTTAGCGGTCAGCCTATTTAACTTAGATCATGAGATCATGGGTTAGATCCCCGGGTTAAGCAACAATGTTGGTAAGATTTTTTCGAGTTTTTTTTTAAACTCTGAACTGGTAGCTCGGAGTCGAACAGGTGTTAACACTCCCGTACTTTTGGTGAAAACTAAAAGCTGTCAACACTCCCGTGGGTGTTAATACTCCCGTACTTTTGGTGAAAACTAAAAGCTGTCAACACTCCCGTGGGTGTTAACACTCCCGTGCTTTTGGTGAAAACGAAAAGCTGTCAACACTCCCGTGGATGTTAACACTCCCGTACTTTTGGTGAAAACGAAAAGCTGTCAATCCCGGTTGTCGCTAGAAATAGATGATTATAAGCGGTCACACAAGCGCGCGGTGCCCGACCCAGACGCACACGCAACGACGCCCTCGCAACGAAACAAGATGAACGAAACTAGAAATGAGGGCGTCGCGACGCTCATTCAGCTCCGTCGCAAGGTAGCCGGATCTTCTTCGATAGCTCCTCCCGGAGCAGCGGACTGTGGTTTCTTGAAAATAAAACCTCCTCCGTGAAGTGAATTTATTCTTCTTTATTCCACTTCTTACAATAATTCTTGAATCTTCCTATGTACAAATTCTTATACACTAGCACTATAATAACTACTTGACTGTACACTATTTACAATATACTTCTTCAAAGCACTGTATAGGACCGTTTTCTTCTTCTTCCTTTTCCTTTGGGGATCTTCTTATTTGGAGCTTGATCGGTGAAATGCGCTGGCCCACGGAAATTGCTCGATTTTTATGCAGACCAGTTGGCTGCCGCCTGTCGCCTCCCTATTCCATGTTTTCTACCTATGTTTAATCGCACACATTTCACATCTAGAACTATTTCCTGACCAGGTTATTTGGGAAAATAGGCAGAAAACATGGAAATTTACATAAAAACAGTGAAAGTACGGTCCTGCACGTGCTATCTCTCTCTTAAACCCTCTCTTTCTTAGGCTATCTCTTTCTTGGGCTATCTCTTTCTTACATTGAGATAACCGCCATCTAACGGTCGTGGGGGTCTGGGAATTGCTTTATTTATGAAGATACATAACACAAACTTAACTTCTACGTACATTATGTAAACTTAAACTAATACATATTATCACTAACAATTAAAAACACTATATGCGCCGCCTTAATCACTTTATCACTACACATTTTGCTTTATTCGCTGCGGCGCAATATAGACACTTCACTGTGTATCTTCGCCTTTCGTAACAATGATAATTGTTAACAGGTCGATAAAATATGACGGCGGGTACACCTCTTATACTGCCAACTGACTAACTGATAAATCGGGGTAAACTAGAAAGTCTATTAACGTTCGTTTCACTTTGCCTACCCCGAAAGGGAACCGGCGTGATTATACTTTTCTATATTTAAAAAAAATCTACTTTATTATCAACAACTTAGATAAAGAGACTAAAAAAGTAGTCATAAAAAAGTAGGGCTATGAGATAGTTCAGGCCGCCTTTGATAGCAGATAGGTAAACCTGTCACTAGTCACTACTGTAAAAAGACCAAAAAAGTAGTCAAAAAAGCGGGACTGTGACTTAATTCAGGCTACCTTTGAAGGCAGATTGGCCAAACGTGTGACTACCTGGTAGTCTACCATCGTGATTACTTTGTGGTTAAGTTCCAAAAAGTCTTGCCTTGGTTTGGTACTATCACTTATTTTTTCCGAAATAGCTCAATTAGCCTTTGTAATGTTTTGAGTTGAAAAGTAAGGTAGCAAAAGGTGAAATTAATTAAATTTGCTATTATCCGCGAACTATTATTCTATATATCCTCCGCGATGGTACCGAAAAGAGAGACGTCGGTTTAATAAATGGATAGGACTCACCGATGGTTCCGATCAAACGAAGACCCCAGCGGCACACTTATCCGCCCACATCCACCACACTTTTACAACCACGACCACGCCGGCACCAATCACAAAAGCACACAATTCATGTACGTACTCAACGCACGTTTCACTTCGAAACCGAAGCATCTTCAGGAGAAACGAACACTACCTCACTCTACGCGAGTGTAGAGTGTAGAGTGTATTACTTACACCCGCGTAGAGTGAGGTAGTGTTCGTTTCTCCTGAAGATGCTTCGGTTTCGAAGTGAAACGTGCGTTGAGTACGTACATGAATTGTGTGCTTTTGTGATTGGTGCCGGCGTGGTCGTGGTTGTAAAAGTGTGGTGGATGTGGGCGGATAAGTGTGCCGCTGGGGTCTTCGTTTGATCGGAACCATCGGTGAGTCCTATCCATTTATTAAACCGACGTCTCTCTTTTCGGTACCATCGCGGAGGATACATAGAATAATAGTTCGCGGATAATAGCAAATTTAATTAATTTCACCTTTTAATAATGGATTTCCGCAAAGTAACGCCTGAATCAATAAAAAGTAAGGTAGCCGTTAATCTTCTGCATGTGACATTACTATCTCGTCACACGAATAGATAAATTAACGTATTTAGTGTATTTAGACAGTGGTTATCGCTTGTCATTAGAAGAACAATCAGCTTATCTTATGATAAAAAAAATAATATTTATTTTTATTATATTTATTTAAAATAAAAGTTTACAGCGAGTGTGACCAGTATTTTTATTTATGTTAGCTTATTTATGTAATTTTCAGTTTTTATACATTTTAATAAAATAACATTTTGCTTATAGATTTATATAAGGCTATGTTTACGTTAAAAACCTTTAACTTTTACGTTTCAAGCACTCCACAAATAATTTATTACTTAAAACTAAATAAACACAGTTAAGGTCGCTATACATTATACTGTGATGATACTGGGACTTTAGATATCGGATACAATAATATTAACCGGTGGAGCTTAATAGTAAGGCTTAGGTGTAGAAAACATACTAGACATATTTTTAGTATATTATTTGAACCGTTCTATGCCTCTGACAACCCCGGACCGAAAACAAAAATATCTGCAGTTTGTTTAGCGCCTAAGCCGCGAAATATCCACGGTGTTCTTGTTATCATAGGACTGCAAACGAATTGAAGGTTGTCCTGTCCTGTAACTAGATTATCATCGTTTATTGACATAAAATATGTTAATAATGCGTAGTTGTGTATATAGCGAAGATATGTTGCATTGTTAATGTGAGGATAGCCACCTATCTTTATACCCTCAAACTCAAATACAACAATCTCAAGAACTAACGCTGTCGTAGAAGGTACAAGTAAGGAGATGGCACCAAATGTTGACGAGATGATGCAGAATGCTACCATTTAATAGTCACAATGATGATGTCACATTTGGGTAATCGTTCATTTATGAATTTTTTGGCAGAAAGAGCATGGTCTTTTCTTGAAAAGGAGCCCGGTCAAAGTTGACAGTTTGACATTCACACAACAGTCATTTTAGTTATGATGCTGTAGCATTGTTTATCGGTTTTGCAATATCAGTTCTTCAACTAATTAATGTTATTTAACATGAGTAAGTAGTTAAACAAATATTTTATAACGTAGCAGTGATAAAAATAAAAAATACGGTTGAGTTATTATTTTATTGTCGATAGGGAAGCGCTTGACCTCGATCTCGCCTGATGGTAAGCTAGTATGAGGCCTAAGATGAAACGCGCTTCCCTAGAAGGTACTTGTTCACTCTTCTCTTGAAGATCCCCAGATTATACTCGTCGGGGAACACAGACTCAGGAAGCATGTTCCAGTCCTTTGCGGTTCGAATGAAGAATGTTAAGTCGAACCACTTAGTCCGGGTACGTGGAACGTTCAATTGTACCTTGTCTTTTTCATTGAGAGCGTGAGTGAAGTAGGTGTGAGGACGGCAGTGAATCGAGGCGCTATACTTCCAGACCTGAACACACACTTGGAAGTTACACTGTTGAGGACTAGTCTCGAGACTGCGGGGACGCCCAAGCCCCCCCAAAAATGTCCATAGATCCCTCTCATCCGGTCGCCAATCGGCACTATAGCGCGTTTTGGGATTTTCCGCAAGTTGGCGGGGCAGCCTTTCACGTGTGGCTAGCACTCTACTTGGGCCCCCTACTGACTAGCGGTCGGCCAGCAGTGCACCGTGCCTCGGATCACGCTACCCTCCATGACTAGTCTCCAGATGCATCAATGTCAGCGTGTATCAGACCGTCGAGATTGTATAGGCGCAACTGAGTTGACCCGTCCTCACTGAGGCTACATCAGCGTTAACGTGACGTAAAACGAGCGCTTGGCAACACGAA
Organism: Apodemia mormo; assembly: GCA_036924255.1. Lineage (NCBI taxonomy): Eukaryota > Metazoa > Arthropoda > Insecta > Lepidoptera > Riodinidae > Apodemia > Apodemia mormo. The sequence goes on along the minus strand of JAUPFN010000001.1, from coordinate 40,988,459 downwards.
TTCAGCCGAAGGGTGTTCCTTATAGCCACGACATATCTCTCCCACCATATCACCTGATTAGCACCACCCAGGGGCCACGTGAAGGGATACAGAATTTCGGGTGTTCTCCTACGGACGGATGTGATTCAGCCCAGTAATTATTTTACTCGTTTTCCAAGATAGGAAACAGATTGATTTTCTGATGGAAAGAGACAACCGTCGCCTAAATACATCGTTACGAAGACGTTAAAATGATAGGAATAAATAAGGCGGTGGCACCAAGACCCGGGCTAGACGTTGCAGAACTCTACCCTAATAGTCACGGTATTAGTGACGCGTATTAATCGTTCTCCTTTTGCGAAGCGCCTGGCAGAATGAAAATGATTCTTCCAAGAGGACCCAGACCTACACGGAGAAATCTCGCAACAGGCTGCATGGTAGCCCAACTTTGTGTGTGCAGATTCTTTATGTTCCGACAATTATAGTAGGGGAGCCCAAGAGGGGATTTTGGTATTTACTCGAGCGCGTCAGATTAACATAGGAGGGGGTACCTCGCATACTGTTAAGGCTCCCCACCAAATATAAGCCTTTTCTGTAGAGGGGGTAACTATGGCAGAAAAAAAAACAAAATTAAGATAACTTTGGCTTATGGAAATTGTCAGATTATATTTTTTTCGTTATTCTTACATCATTTCCTATATAATAAAACAGAATTCAGACGCGCTCGAGAATGTCAAAACAACGGTTTTTTTTGCAACTTTGTAACCCTCCCACTCCCTTATGTTACACTTGAATTGGCAGATTTTCTAAATTTTAGGTGGAAATTAATCCGCCATACCTTAATCTGACATGATTTAGTGTTATTATGGCACAGATTTTTTTTAAACATTTTTTTTATCTGTAGTTTTTTCCCCACCATTAAAATGAAAAACTTTACATAACCTTTTATTTTTCCTATAATTTAATCTACAAAATCCAATAGGTTCCAACGATGCTCGAGTAACTACCCATTTAGCACCGTGGGCTCCCCTACTATTAGATGACTTGAAATATATTTGACATACAGTGATATATGCAAATACTCTACATTTATTTAAAAAAACTTTGTTTTTGAGGAAAATCAATTTACTACATATGGGAGGTAACCGTAAGAGTCGCTATACTTAATAATTACGGAACAGATTTTTACATTTGGTATGAAGTATTGGCCCGCTGTATATGAGAAGTAATCGTAAGAATAACTAAGTATAGTGTATAATAAACTATTTTCTGCATTTGATTTGAAATTTTGATAGCCAAGGAAGTATTTTGTAGAATAATTAATTATAATTATGAAACGTGATAATTGGTTCCACAAAACTCTAAGATTTCTCATGTTTTCGTGTAGTCTATTTGGCCTTTTTCCTGTTGGATGTTTAGTAGATGTTAATAGTAAAATAGTAAGGTGAGAAACTTTATATCACTATAATTATTATCGATTGCAGGTTTGCGGTAGAACAGATACATCCATATAAAATTTAGATTGTTTTAATCTTACATTATAATATAAAATATTTGTATTTTTATTTTTACGGTAGCCTGACGAGTTGCTAACAGCCAGTGGCGTAGGCATACAAGCAAGGGCCCTGGGGCAAAAATGTTATTTGGATCTTACCCAAACTAAACTAAATGAAAACTATTTTATCATGAGCTTTTTATTCTTTACTACAAGGAGTCGTTAAGAAAAGAAAAACAGAAGTCAAATATTTTGTATTCAACTTATATAATATAATAGTTATTTATTGCCACGCCAGAAATAATAATAATAATAGTTGGCGCAGAGATGTGTCGAACTCATCGTCCATGAGTAGTATAACTATCTGACAATAGTTATCTTACTCGTGCAAGCAGTTAGTACCTATACTCAGCAAGTGTATGAAACGTGCTTTAGCTGAAGAGGGTACTAAAATAAATATGACGACAAAACGGTTTCCTCGGGGGGAGGGCGACCCTCGATGAATGGATGGGCCCCAAAAAATATGGATGGGCCGAAATATAAGAGTGTGCATAAGGCCTGCCTGGGGAACGCCAGGGCGCGTCTGGAGTTGGCGCTGGAAACGGCAGCATGCGGGAAGCCAGTCAAACCCACCGACTCGTCGGGCGACTATCTGCTCGGTCGAAATCATCATGCTCGCCAGTTGGCTTGACTCCAGCAGGGCCGCCAATGATCCAGCAGAAGAAGTCGTGGCTGGTGGATTGGTTCCACGTCTCGTATGAGACGGTCCACAGACCAGAATTAAAATGCCATGCGAGCATATTATAGGGCGACTGAGGGGGATATCAACCGGACTGGTTACCGGGTATGACTGCTCCGCGAATTCAACATCTTAGAGCCCCGCCTAGCAACTCTATCAGAACAAAATGTAGACCGAGTTCGGTACATCCTGTGCAGTAACATCTTCAGTGCGGCCGAATTCGAACAACTAGGACGTGCAGCTGCTTCTTCACTTACCTTTGAAGACGCTCGTGTTCATGATCCGTCCGAGGTACCTGAATTTTTTCAGGAAAACGTTGGCGTTGAGCTTAGTACAGTAGAGACAGGAAAAAGCGTAGAAGTAGCTGCCCAGAACAATCTACATTTTAGGAGGGAAATTGAGGAAACGATTTCACATTATCGAGGGATTTTAGTTGAGCAGCGCTCGCAGCTTCTTCGCGTTCCCTATTCGGCTGCGACCAGGCTTGCCGTTGAGACTGTCAATAATTTATTACCATTTTCTGGAAACCATCAATGGCATTGATGACACGGCAACAATACGCTGCCGCTGTCGCCGTATGTCGCGAGGTGAGTACCGCTCTCCCGACTGTGGGAGATACATCGCCACTGCGGCGTCTAACTCCAACATGGAGGCGACGTATTGATACCCGTATTACTAATGCCGGAGTCCTCATCGGTAAGCTAACTGCTTTCAATGCTGACGACACGCGACCTAGAGTAATGCACTTTGTCATAACAGCAACCAGTGAGCCTCGAGCAGAACTATTGCGAAGGGTGAAGGAGCGCATTGATAGCTTGAAGCAACAGGTCGTAGTTTGGGGAAACCCTATTAGACGATACTCTGAAACAACTAGGAGACACCGTGAGAATCGTCTCTTCGAAAGTGACCAAAGGAAGTTTTATAAATGCCTTCAAACTATGACTTGGCAGCCATCTAAGGAAAAGTTGCCAGAAAAGGTAGACGTGTTCTCCTTTTGGCGCGATATATGGTCCCAACCTGTCGAGCACGATTAAGGTGCCTGGATGGCGAAGCTTAAGGATATATACGCGTCTTTACCACCTATGAACCCCATAGTTATTACTGAACATGAGATTAACTCGGCAGTCCAAAAATGCCCGAACTGGAAAACTCCAGGGGTTGATGGAAACCAAAATTACTGGCTGAAGGAGTTCACTGTATGCCATGCTACTATAGCTCACCAGTTTGGAGAGACTATTGAGCAACGCTTGATGTCAGTCTTGCTTACCACTGGGGTCACTTATTTAGTTCCCAAAACCAACTATACTACTGATCCGTCTCAGTATCGCCCGATTACGTGCCTACCTACCATCTACAAGGTACTAACATCTATTTTGGCAGCCAAAATTTCCTCGCACATCGACAGTAACAGGATTCTGGCTGACACCTAAAACGGATGTCGAGTGAGAGGTCGCGGTATTAAGGAGCTCCTCCTGATAGACACAGTTATTTGTCAACAGGTGAAACGAATCTAACTGCTGCCGTAACATATCTGCTGCCTGGATTGATTATAAGAAAGCATTCGACTCGGTTCCTCATATACGGTTAATGAGAACCCTTGAGCTTTATAAGATCGATGAGTCAGTCCGAGGGCTTCTCTAAATATGTATGAGGCAATGGAGTGAATCGAATTTAGTAGTTCGATTGGAATGGAGCTTGGAGGTGATAAGTGTGCAGTCTTGCATATGGAATGTGGTAAGATTACTGCATCTGATGACATTAGCACATCTGATGCGGCTCGACTTAAGTCGCTTCCAGAGGCTGAAATATACCGATACATGGGAATGTCACAGAATGTATGTGTGGATGTGTCTGGCATGAAACCGGTAGTAATGGAAGTATTTTATAAGCGCATTACAAAAATTTTTAACAGCTATTTGTCAGGTTTCAAAAAGATACGGGCGTACAATGCCTGGGTTGTGCCAGTACTCATGTACACATTTGGCGTACTTAAGTGGTCTCAGGTCGAACTAAATGCCCTGGATCGGAAAGTCTGCACTACTATGACTCGGCACAGATTGCATCATCCGAAATCGTCAGTCATGAGATTGTATATCTCACGTAAGAGAGGTGGCAGGGGCGTGCTCAAGTTCTGCACAACCGCGAGATTTGCAATCTCAGGGACTATTTTCTGGCGAGATCGGAGAGTGCGATCCATTCTGAGGTAATAGGATGTGACAGAGGGCTTACGCCACTATCCTTGGCCAAAAATGACTTGCGAAAACCAGCTGTACTTTGCAGTTCTGACAAGAAGGCCATATGGAAAGAGAAAGAGCTACACGGTAGATTCTACAAGGGTCTGCACGAGCCTTACGTAGATTTTATGTCATCTGTCCACTGGCTGCATTTCGGTGGACTGTTTGGGGAAACCGAAGGTTTTGTCTAAGTGATACAAGATCAGGTGGTCAAGACTAACAATTACAGGAAGTACATCAATAAGGACGGTACTAATGACAAATGTCATATGTGTCACCGTCCTGGAGAATCTCTCCGGCATATTACTTCCGGTTGTTCTATGCTTGCCGATACTGAGTATTTGCCAAGGAAGTTATATTCTACCCGGAATGCTTACACATGCTTCAAAATCGTTCCGAAGAGTACCACGACATGAGTGGAGTGTGTCTCTTTCTACTAAATAAAGCGCCAATCGCCATATTTAAGTGCGGCCATGCGTAGTTTGCAAATTACTACTAAGTAATTCTACTAATTTGAGAAACAGTTTTTGCATTGCATAAGTAATTACGTAATAATTAAAATAAGCACATTTTAGAACTCACTGTGTTAATTACAATACATTTTATGCTAATTTATTTATCAACGTGTTTGAATAAAAAGTATTTAATGATTACTGAATATGTAAAAATCTACCATCTAGATAGTTTTATTTATACTGGCAATTGCAAGAAAGGGACAACATCCACTCATGTCGTTGTCTTGCTCAGAACGTTTTTCCCCTCTGTTAAGTAAGAAACAAATGTCAACTTTATGAGTAACGAAATAAAGTACATTTCTATTTTTCAAATATTGCTTTGTAACAATTCCAGTTATAGTATATAAGTTCCTTGGTATTTGCACAGACATAACCTAGCAGCCAGACTCATACACCAAGAGCTTGCTCTGAAATATGAACTTCGTGAACAGATACTGCGATATTATAAGTATTCGCCAGAGCCGGTCCCTGAAAATAACCGTGCCAAATAGTACTGGGGCCGGCCAATCATCACGGATAGAACTATTCTAACCAATAAGCCGGATATCGTGTTAATGGATTGAGCATCTTACAGAAATTTCTTGATAGACATCACTATTCCTCATGACGGTAACCTTGTTAACGCCGAAGCATAAAAAAGCTCAAAAACCTGGACTTGGCACACGAGGTTGTCGAGATGTGGGGTGTTCCAATTCCAATAGTTGTTTTTACCAATGGGCTTGTGCCTTCCTCCTTTTTTTATTTAAGGAAGTCGGATTTACCAACCAAGCATATTATAGCAGGAATCCAGTCCTATTAGACAACGCTCGCATAGTCCGCAGATTTCTTACTCAGTCACCCTAGGCGCCAGCCGTTTGGACTCTCAGCTAGAGTTATACACACCGCCACAAGGCGAGATACTTCATCAATATCTATACATATAATAAAATCGTAGGAAAGTCAAAACTGTACATTGAATATTTTTTTAAAAGAATACTTGGGGCGTTATCTACAATCGATACCGAAGCCAAAAATATAGTTTTTAGAATTTTTGTCTGTTCGTCTGTTTGTCTGTTTGTCTGTTTGTCTGTTGTTTGTCTATTTGTCTGCTTGTCTGCTTGTCTGCTTGTCCGCTTGTCTGCTTGTCCGTTTGTCCGTTTGTCCGTCTGTCCGTCTGTCCGTCTGTCCGTCTGTCCGTCTGTCCGTCTGTCCGTTTGTCCGTCTGTCTGTCTGTCCGTCTGTCCGTCTGTCCGTATGTCCGTCTGTCCGTCTGTCCGTCTGTCCGTCTGTCCGTCTGTCCGTCTGTCCGTCTGTCCGTCTGTCCGTCTGTCCGTCTGTCCGTCTGTCCGTCTGTCCGTCTGTCCGTCTGTCCGTCTGTCCGTCTGTCCGTCTGTCCGTCTGTCCGTCTGTCCGTCTGTCCGTCTGTCCGTCTGTCCGTCTGTCCGTCTGTCCGTCTGTCCGTCTGTCCGTATGTCCGTCTGTCCGTCTGTCCGTCTGTCCGTCTGTCCGTCTGTCCGTCTGTCCGTCTGTCCGTCTGTCCGTCTGTCCGTCTGTCCGTCTGTCCGTCTGTCCGTCTGTCCGTCTGTCCGTCTGTCCGTCTGTCCGTCTGTCCGTCTGTCCGTCTGTCCGTCTGTCCGTCTGTCCGTCTGTCCGTCTGTCCGTCTGTCCGTCTGTCCGTCTGTCCGTCTGTCCGTTTGTCCGTTTGTCCGTTTGTCCGTTTGTCCGTTTGTCCGTTTGTCCGTTTGTCTGTTTGTTTGTCCGTTTGTCTGTTTGTCTGTTTGTCTGTATGTATTTCCAGGGTAAACTCAAAAAGTACTGCATGGATTTACTTCAAATTTTGCATGAATATTACTGACAGGTCGGGTTAACATATAGGCTACATATTATCACGCTATCACCTACAGGGGAGAAGCAGTGTGGAGTAAACCAAGTTCGCGCGGACGAAGTTGCAGGCAACAGCTAGTTAATAATATAAATATTCACGGGACAAATTACACTGACTAATTTAACCCCAAAGTAAGCAAATTATTTGCTTGTGTTATAGGTGTTAGTCAGCGATACTAATACATAGAAATACATATATAAATACTGGAATAAATTTAATAAATACCCAAACCCGGAAATACAAATATTTATGCTCATCATACAAATCAAGCTCGAGCCCCGTCGATTACGTAGTCAGGATTGCTAACCATTCGACCAACGGGGCGGTAAATAATAATATTGTTGGATAAATTGCATGAGTTAATCTAATCCTAAAGTAAGAAAATTATTTGCTTGTGATATGGGTGTTAGTCATTGATACATAGGAATACATAAATAAATACTATTTTAAAGATAATAAACATCCAAACTCAGGCATACAAACGTTTTTGTCATCAAGGCTCATCACACAAATGTTTGTCCATGTCGGGAATCGAACCCGTGCCCCATAAATCGTAGTTAGATTTGCTAACCATGACCAAAGCGGCGGTCGAATGTTACTTGATTTGTTTTGACGAGGGTAGAGCAACAAATCAGCCATTTAATGGTTACGCCATATAATGGTTCTACCCAGGCTGATGTCTACCCGCTCACTTCACTTTGGTAACTAATGACATATCTGAGAAAAATCCGTTAATACACTATGGTCTCTACAGGGACCAACGCTAACTTCATCCAAAAAAGCAACATTCTCACTATTTGCCAGTTTTAATACAATACTCTATGGTATTTTATCGTTTTGAACGAAACATTGTATAGAATAACATCCAATTGGCATTCTTTTTTTAAATACGCTCTGGGGAAAAATAAAAGAACTTAGTTCGCCATTTTTATTCGTGCTGTGTGTTATGTGTTGGTTGCAGTTTATGATACAGGTTAATTTAAAAGTGTTATGGCGTATTAATCAACAAGTAAACTTTATTTATAATCAAGATTAGTTCAAGATCTAACAGTTTAGATAATAATTTCGTCAAAAAACCGTAAATATCAATTAATAAAACATATATTTCGTTAACGACCAACTTAATGATATCAGCGCTTTGGGTATGACGGTACCTATTTCAATTTTTTTACGTAAATTTTAGTGTGGGTATCTATGATCTCAAAAAAATCATATGATGTGAATGTGAAATATCCTAAACAATATTTAAAAAAGAAATTAACATTGCTGTAAAATTGAAAAAGAAATAAATTATTTTAGAATTACGAAAAAAATTACGTATTAATTATGAAAAAAAAAGATATTCATATTTATGTAAATTAATATTTTTGTATTATAATATATGTTGTTTATTTTTTCCGTATGTATATGTTTACCAATTATATAAAAAATATATAAAAAGCATAGGTCATCGATTTACTTTTTGAATTAAAAATCCTCGACTAACAAGTAGTCATATTTTTCTCAAAGTGTCGTGTTACACCTGAATTATTTTGTAGCTTAAGCCATTTAAATTAAACAATTCTAACACCAGTGTATTGCAGTGCTCAAGACCTCTTAAAAAGTATACGCTTTAAAGTATCAGATTCAATCCAACAACTCATAAACCATTTTTGTGACCACGGTCCACCGGAACGGACTCGAAACGCGTGCGCGTAACGGTCCGTGTGTTTTTAGAAATAAATACGAAAATGGCTGGTGGTGTGAGCGACTACTCTAATTAATCAGCCAGCGAAATTATTTTTCAAATATATGTGTAAAGCAAAAGAAAAGGGTACGAATTAAATTTTGTACGACTCAGCAAAAAAAACTATCTGAATCATTCACCGCAGCCATCGACAGAGTATTTTTGCGAAATCTACCTTTGAAAAAAAAAACATATTGATGAAGCAAGTTTTCATAAAACGTTCCATTGGAAAAAAGATGCTTTTATAAATGATTCCAAAATAATTAAATTTTACGAAGTGTCGTCCGTAAACAGAATCCATATTCATACTAATATTATAAATGCGAAAGTCTGTATGTCTGTTTGTCTGTGTGTTACGCTTTCACGGCTAAAACGCTAGACCGATTTTCATTGAATTTAGCATAAACATAGTCAAAAATAGGTTAATTTTTTTTAACAGTCAACCCCTAAAGGGATGAAATTTGTATGAAAAACTATATCGACGACATGTAAATCTACACGCGGGCGAAGCTTCGCGGGTCAGCTAGTCATCTATAAATGCAATATCTATTCCGACAACTAATATATTATACTTTATTGTAATTTAACATCTTATCTTATGAACTTAGTTTTATACTGGCTCCGTATTTGTTAAATACCGCTTTTGGCTCAGAGGCCTACTTTCAAATAAGTTTTTAAAATATTTATATACATACTAATATTATAAATGCGAAATTCTGTATGACCGTCTATTTTGCAACAATCAACCCCTAAGGGGATGAAATTTGTATGAAAAACTATGTCAACGACATGTTAATCTACTCGCAGACGAAGTTTCGCGGATCTATAAATGCATATCTATTGCGACAAATTTATTATACTTTATTGTAATTTAACATCTTTGAACTTAGTTTTATACTGGCTCCGTACCTGTTCAACACTGTTTTTGGCTCAGACACCTACCTTCAAATAAGTTTTAAAATATAATAACAATTATTTTTTCAGAGGAGCTATAAGATCAGTGTATGTCATTTACCACGCTTTTACCTGGATCGCAATTCTGGGAAGCACATTTTCACAATGTTATTTTTGGATCATGTTTCAAAACCGCGCATATTATGACAATGGTAATGTAATATTTGGTATCTACATGATTATGGGTAAAAAACGATTTTAGCAATGAAATTAAATATACATATGCCGTTACTGTATCATGGGCCTTCTTTAAACAGGTTTTTTTTTACTTAAGTTTTCCTGATGAGAATGAATTGTGACTTTAAAGTTTTGCGAAATGGCGCTGTGTGGCATATTCATATTTATTCATTATGTAATCCGATCTTAGAAAAAATTAACTCTGTTATTTCGGTACTTAACATAATCACAAAAATATTACTAAATCAAAATAAGTAACTGAAAAGAGAAACCTCAATTTCCTATTTACATGTATAATAATTTAAATTTTACATGGGACATTACATCTTCTACACGGATGGCAAGGTACCATAAATATCCTTGGTATTTGAAGCTGATTTTATCGTCTTGGTGAAGGTTTAAAGTCCTGTGATATACACACAAGAAACCAAATAGCCTATCCAAGGAAAATAATACGTGAAGAGAAAAACTTTGCATCCTTTTTTAAGACAATTGCGAGAACGGTGGACTGTCAAATTTGGTACAGTTAAAGTTTACATTGCAGAGGGCAGCAAAAACCCTATATCTATATACATATAATAAAATCGTAGGAAAGTTAAAACTATACATTGAATATTTTTTCAAGGAATACTTGGGGAGTGATCTACAATCGATATCGAAGCCAAAAATATAGTTTTTATAATTATTGTCTGTTTGTCTGTATGTATGTCAAAACATAAACTCAAAAGGTACTTCATCGATTTACTTCAAATTTTGTATGAATATTACTAACAGGTCGGGTCAACATATAGGCTACAAATTATCACGCTGCTATCATCTATGGGGGAGGAGCTGTGCGGAGTAAACGAAGTCCGCGCGGACGGAGTCGCTGGCAACAGATAGTTTTTAAATAAAATGCATTATAAATACATTATACATTAAATTAATAAAAATAAACATTACACACACTACGTTCATATAATATACATGATAATATACACACTTACTATTTTTTTGCAGCTAAAGTCAATTGTCAAACTTAAAAGAGATTTTATTGTGTATCTATTAGTCGGCCACAGGCACTGATATAAAAAACCCTAGATGCACAGTCCCGAACAAAACTGACACTCAAAAGTGTCCCTAATTTCTTTTAAGTAGTTATAAATATGGCAAAAACATATGTCTTTGCATATCCAACCTTAAGTGCAAGACTTATAGTTGTTTTTACAAAGCAATGTACGAAAATAAATAAAATTGACAGTGACGCGGCCAACGCGATTCTATTTGAAATTTTTTGAGGACGTTTTAGACACACTGATTGTGTATCTTGGGTTTTTTATATCAATGGCCACAGGTGATCGCTAGTCCAAGGAACAAGGAACAAAAAAGGAAAGTGTTACAATCCGTCAAACTATCTCAGCTATAGGGCATACTAAACATATCGTGATATAAACATACAAGTCTAGAGAAACATCACACTCCCTTAGTTGCAGTTGTAGGAAATTTAATAATTTAAATAATCAAAACAAACTGACTTTGATAGTTTTTTATTGATTTAACGCATTAATTTCTAAATAATAGTAATTTAAAAAATTAAATCGACTTCAAATATTAATAAAACTCATATCTCAAAAATCACTAAACGATTTTGATTCCCTAAGTTTAAGTATACTTAATTGGATTCAAAATTAAGTATTTGGCGCAGTTTTTGAAAGAAAGGAACAGATTAAATTTTTAAATCTATTTTAAAAATCTAAAGCTAAAAAGCTAATTTAAAATTTATTAAATTTTTATATATAAAAAAGTTATATAAATTTATACTAAAAAAATATTAAAAACAAATGCGATTTTGATTTTTGAAAATATTTTCAACCTTTTGTCGGCAATGATAACTCCTAAATAGATTAACCGTTTTTGAAGTAATTTGATGCATTATGCGCAGGTTTTTTTAAGAAAAAAGCTGATTAAATTTTGGAATCATTCTGTGCATTACTGTTGAAATTAATAAAAAACATATTGTCACCAACATTTTCTTCAAATTCTTGTAAACACTAACAATTTTCAAAACCACCTAAATTGAATCAGTTCAAATTTTCAGTTACTTTGGCAAAATCCGATCGAATGCCGTCAACCGTGGATCGGTTAGGCTTATTAAAAGTTATGAAAGTTATGAGTAGTTTACATACATACACACATACTAACACATAAACATAAACTAATATCATTGTACAAATTGTTGAAAGAGGTTCTAGGACTTCAAGAGGTCTGGTAAATCAAAAGTCAAAACTCAAATTTCAGAACACAAATTATTCTCGCAATCTTCGCTCAAACGGCATCCCCCCTCTTCAAGTTCCTTTGTGTCGTACCGAATTCGTCTCTTGATCATTCGTATCCGAATCTGTAAGGTTCTGGAATGCTCTTCTGATTAATGTAAGGAATAGTCCATCCAAATTCTCCTTTCAACGTTCAGTTAAAATGTATCTATTGAATTAATATAGAAGTTATTTTATTTTATTTATTTATTTGTTCGGTGTCTTATTCTCCTATTATCTATATAATATATATATATATATATATATATATATATATATATATATATATATATATATATATATATATATATATATATATATATATATATATATATATATATATATATATATATATATATATATATATATATATATATATATATATATATATATATATATATATATATATATATATATATATATATATATATATATATATATTAATCAATTGCTGTTCGTTAGTCTCGCTAAAACTCGAGAACGGCTGAACCAAATTTTGGTTTTGAATTAATTGTTGAAGTCCAGGAAAGGTTTAAAAGGTGAGAAAATATAGAAAAAAAAATAAAAGTAATTAAAAAGGCAGAACAACGTTTGCCGGGTCAGCTAGTATGTAATATATGTATATTTTTTATTATTTATGTATTTATGTATGTATGTTATAAATGTGTGTATATGTGTGTATAATATGTTTTTAGTATTATTTTTATCACCAGTAATTGAAAATGAATTTTACTAATTTATTTTTCATGCTCTCTTTTAAATGTAATGTTCTTCGATCAGTAAGGATTGACTGGTAGAGAATGCCATGTAGCATTAATTGTTGCAATTGTGCAAAATTTTTTAAATAATATATATAAGTATATATAAAAAACGGACAGTTAAAATAATTTTTTTGTGACATATCAAGCATTGAAACATAATTAATACTATTAATCAATCAATTAATCAAATCATTTATTGTTATTTTTTTATTTGAAACTTCATTATTTCATGCTTCATTATTCAACTGTAGCAAACTGTAATATGAAAGAATATTACATTGGTAGTCAATACATAGTATATAACAACTTGTAACATTATATTTTTACGAAACAAATCAATTTTCATAAATAAAATTTGACTTGACTGGAATTGAACTTATTGAATCATTTTGCCACAATGATCTACCAACACAGAGTTCGGCTGAAAGAGCATTGCAGGGTCTTATGGCAGGATAGTCACTGTTTAAGAACAATCTTCCGTAATCTCGTCAAAATTTTTATTTGCTTAAAAAGTTTTTAGATTTTTCTCGTGCAGGATTGGTATTTATTTTAGAAAAAATTGACATGACTGGAATTGAATTAATTGTATTATTTCGCCACATTGATCTATCTATATAGAGTGCAGCTGGAAGAGCATTGCAGGGTCTCACGGCAGGATAGTCACTGTTTAAGAACAATCTTCCCAATTTTGGTCAAAATTTTTATTTGCTTATAAAAGTTTTTGAATTTTTCACGTATAGGATTGGTGTTTAGATACGTAATAGTAACACTTTTGCTTTATACTTGCGGTAACATTTAGCTTTTACTTATCCCTTACAAAATGTCTCTTGATTTTCCGCATAATTATTAAAATAAATTTTACAGTGGGTCTACTATTGAAGCTAATGTCAATAATGACGTTAATATTTCTACAAAATATTGGCAAAAACTGGAAGAAAATTATGCAGGAAATGGAAAATATTGAGCGACTACTACCCACAAAGAACTTCAAGAATACATTGTTACTTTTGAACTGTGTCATGGCATATTTATTTGTGTTCGCTTTGGGTTAGTACAAAATATTTAAAAATATTTCATTTTTTTTTAATTCCAGCCACATTTCTCTCGATTTGGCCTCGAAGGAACCCGTGTTTTAACCAATCGAAACGTCGATAACGGCATTCGATTGAGTTTTGATAGAATTGCACCACAATTGATTGAAAAGTTCGAGAGTTATCTTTGGTAAAATATTTTAAAAAAAGTATGTTTTCGCAATAATTTCGAGATTTTTCTACCAATCATTTTTTCGAATGAAGTGTAGAATAAATAAATGTACGGTACACCGCTGATGTTGAAAAAAGAGTGTGTGCAGGGAACAGAGTGAATGGAGCGATAGAGAGTTTACTTAATAGCACAATTTTAAGCCAGGGTGCTCATCTAGCACTGCATAATTATGTGCTTTTCCTAACGCTATTGTATGGTAGTGAGAGTTGGGTATGTCAGAAAGGGCATGAAAGTAGGACCAACGCGGTCGAGATGAGGTCACTAAGAAAAATATCTGGTGTAACACTCGCAGACCGAGTTCGTAATGTGGAAGTGGGAGAGAGGTTAGGCTTGAAACAAATTGTCAGTGTAAAGATGAGAAAGGGCATGCTCCGTTGTTTCGGACATGTAGAAAGAATAGTAGACGAAAGGTTAACAAAACAGATATACCATGCGAATGTGGAATTATGTAGCTACCGGGGAAGACCAAGACTGACATACCATGATCAGATTGACGAGTATTGTCCGAAGGTGGTGTCAAGAGTCTTCGCAACTGACGTGTGTGTATGAAGAGAGTGATGAATGTGGAGGAAGCGAGACAAGCTTGCAAGGATCGTAATGTATGGCACTTGGTTCTTTCTGCCGACACCGTAAGGGATCTGAAGATATGGATGTATGTATGTATGAATAAAGTGTTTACAAATTATATAGTTTTTCAAATATTAAAATTATACTCGTATTATTTTCTGTGAACTTACTTACCTTTCAGATTTATGCAGCAATTGATTTCAAAATTTAATCAGCTCTTCTCAAAAAAAATGCATTTAATATCGTCAATCAGATAAAACTCGGTTGACTCCTTCGGGATATATCAATGACTGATAAATCCCGAACGAGCCAACCACTCATGAGTATTTTTTTTAAGTTATCTTTGACATCTTTTTACAATCAGTAAAAAGATGTCAAAAATAACTTAAAAAAATATTCATCATTTTACAGCCAAAATACGAAATAAATTGTATTAAATGCTGTTTAAAAGATTAATATCGACTATTATGATATATGATGAAGTTATAAATTAACTAAAAATACCATATTAAGTTTTTAAATATACAGCTATTTAAAAACTTCATATGGTAATTTTTAGTTAATTTATAGCTTTTTTAAATCTTTGAGCTCAAAAATCTATGCTTAGATATATTTTGACGCCTTTGAAATTAAAATACCTCCCTTCACGGAAAGATTCAGGGATCGCCCTCAGAGCCAAATGTTTTACTGTTTTTTTCTTGTAGATCGATTTCTTAAGAAACTCGTTGAAACGAGTTGATAAAATGTTTAGATGCTCGATTCATCGAACCACTTGAATTATTCCCCACTATGCGCCTTCTGAGAAATATGAAACGGGTGAATATTACTTTTATTTGTTGCTAAAATTTGCATTGAAGGTCAATAAACTTTAAATCTCAGGAGCATCGTTGCCTACAGTAATTTACATACTTCGAAAAACAATGTGTTGATATTTCCATCGTCGGTACTTATTGAAATACCATTGTCACTAGTCACTATTACTATTGCACTTAAATTTCCCTTCTAAGCTATTTTTAAAATATTACTCCACTGGTTTCACTTTTTAAAGCATCTTCAGGATTACAGTGCTGATTATAATGTGTTAAGTTATAATGAGGTAAAACCAGAATTTCGATGTAGGTATATTTATAATTTACGGCTAAACTAACAAAATTACGAAATTTTTCCATGGAACTGATTTTGTAGAAAGCACCATGGCTCACCTTTTTAACCAAACATTTTTCTATAAAATAACTTTCAATAAAAAAACCCAAAAAAAAACCTATTATTAAGGTAAAATTTTAAGGCTAAAAGTACGTGTCTGTCGAGGCTAAATTGATAGTATATTCGTGGGGGGCCCATACTATTGTTGCGAATAATCTAGAAAAGTGAAGTGAGAACACTGGAAAAATCTAGAAATAAAAGAAAGAGGTAGTTGCTTCTATCGATAAACAATAGCTATCGATACCCAAACGGCTATGCCATAATGGGCCATAATGGAAGTTCTCACATAGGGCATGAGGGTGAAATTAGCTCGTACTATGTTGTTTACATTTAAGTTGTTTACGAGTCATTTTCGGAACTTTCGAGAACATGGTCGTACTTTACTTTGTATGTAAATAAGGACGTGTTGGCAAACAGTGAGTCAGTTTTTATAAAACGATTTGGAAGCGATAGTTCGTAAGATCAGTGTAAAGCGATATAGTACTTTGAAGTGATACGAAAGTCTGTTAGTTTAGTGATTCAATTTAGTCTTTTAGTGCTAATCTGAATATAATGACAGTGCTATTATCGTTACTCAGTGTATTTACATATTGTATTGCGGTGTATCAAATATTAGTTTAATATCAATGGCATGTTATTACACAATACGAACTCCAAGCTCGTACCACTATCTAAAAAAATTGGTTATGAGCTAAAAATAATAACAGAGAAACATGTAACGTAGCAATAAATTACTGACATTTGAGCTCAAGTTTATGTTGTCTGAAGTATCTGGCTTATTTAATTTCTGCTCCAACAGAGCTGACAAACAAAAAGATGATCCGACGTCGTATCCTATGTCGTAAATGTAAAAAAGAAGCCTGATAATCTAACTAGTGGCTGATTACACTTTCAGAACTTGATCTAAATACAGGCAATACAAAATTACTGTCCCTAGTTAATTGCATGTTTTCATATCGTAGATTTAATAGCATGTGTAACGTTATCTTGGAGGTTTTGAATCATTTTTTAAAGTACACTAGTAGGTAATAAAAAACAAAACAATTTAACAGTTTTTAAATTCTCAGGTACAAGTGTAAGTTACAAATATAAACATTACATAGTTGGTAATTTATAGGAGTTAAATAATTATTTTATCCCTCTTTTTAAGTAAATTAGTGGTTCAAACAGTAAACATAGAAAATAATGTGTTGCTAAGGATTTTAAGGATTAATAATAATAGAAGTTAGAGATTATTGCAAATTTAGACAAACCCACAATAACTTATAATTTGAAAATACGGTCCAATCACTTATCCTATTTTCCAAGTATTCCAAGTAACTATTAAATTACTTCTCTCGTATTGGTCCATACTCCCTTTAAAGATAGACCATCTGCCATTCTGCTGGGTAGTTCTTAAGAGGCGAATGATAGTGGCTATGCGAGTCACTATCATCGTGGCTACTAGGTGGTAGCGTACTACATTGTTTCGCCCGGGTCTGGTATCACCATCTTACCTATTCCTGTCACAATAGTGTCAGTGCTTGAAACTGTCGTGCTACGATTTGGAGGGTAAGATAGCTGATAAACTTATGCACATGACAATAAGACCCCGGCACGAGGATAACAGTGCACTATTAACATCTTTATTGTCTATAGGCGTTGGTTGTCTCTTTCGGTCAGTAAAGCCATCGGTTTGTTTGCTATCTTATGATATTAAAAAATGCAGAAACCTTTGACCTAGTGTCCACGAAGACAGTGACTTTCTGGCACTTCTTCGAATCTTTATTTTATAAAAATATCAAGATATTTACGTATATCCTTCAAAATGCTCTGGATTTTCATTTACGGATGTTTGAGGTTGCAACAGTGCATCTACGAATACAAAATACTTGCTTTTCTCTGTTGCGGAGTTATTTTTCGAGAGAATAAGCATAAGTGCATTTTGATTTCTGTTTCATATAACTTTATTTCTTTTTAAAAATTAACATTAATTTATATCTTTTCTTGCTTTGATGTAAATAGTCGATTACGGTATGTAACTATGATGATTTTGAAAGGCTCAAAAGGAAACGCTTAATCGTGACTCGTATGAGAATTGTGAATCGTGACACAAATTAAATTTAGTATTGTCCGTTGATGAAAACTTAATTATATTTCCAATATTTTAGGTAAATTTGCTTATCAAATACTGGATCTTGTCAAAAAATAGAGCATTCGTTTTTTACTTGGTTTCAATTTGCGTTGAGACTTATATAAGTGTCTTTGTTTGCAGTGGAACATGTTTTTCATGTGATTTTGATGATACGAACACAATACGACTACAACAACCTCACCTTGGAGGATTACTTCAATAAAACTTACCCTTGGGTGTTTAATTTTATGCCATACAATCCAGTCTTGGCATTTATGTTAGAGGTATGTTGTGTTTCCTTGTGTTAGGGCTTTCTCTGAAGATTTTTTTATGTATTATTATATAGCAAACAAGTAAATGGATCTCCTGATGAACAGAGAGACAATCGCTTGTAGACACCAAAGATATTATTGGTATTTGCTGTCTTTGTAGCGGGGTCTTAATGCCACATTCATAAGTTAATCAGATACCTTACCCTTTAAACCAAGACACGACAGTGACACGTACCGACGCTATTGCAAGAGAGATAGGCAAATCGGGGTACTAGAACCGGCTGAGACAATGCAGAACTCTTCCACCTAATAGCCACAATGGTAGTAGCACGTATAGCAAATCGGTCGTCTTTTACGACCTGCCAATCATAACAACTAATGGTTGTTTTTACATTATAAGAGGATTTGGATAATGATTTATACATCACAAGAGGGCTCGACCCAACACGGGGAAAAGGGATAGCCGCTAATAAATGAAAAACATTTAAAAAAGTCGTAATTTTTCTTTTCAACGGCAAAGGTAGTGATAAAATCCAGACAAAAACTAAAAACAATTTTTTTATCATATAATAATTACCAAACAAATTGTTGTTCTGATAGAAGAAATAACCATTGCTAAAAATCAAATATGTTAATGTTGTTTTGTTATTTTGTGGTGGGAATACTATAACACACAACAATGCATAAGTTTACCAGCTACGTTACTGTCTAATTCTAAACAAAAGCGACAAACAACGATGCTATTGCGACAAAAATAGTTACGTTCCTTGTACTAAACTCGAACGATACAAATCCGGAAAGAACTTTTCCGGATTTGTATCGTTCGAGAAGAATCTGCAGATACGCGACTAAGTGGGCCAGCTAATGGAATGTGATCACCATTGTCCACAGATATTGGCAACCCAAAATATAAGTTGCCAATGTGATGCCGCTTTAAAATTTATTGATCTTCCTCTTGGAATTTTTTTATAAAATAATAAAATGAATCTGTTTTGTTTACAGTTTATGAAACTCCAAATAGCATTCGTTTTTATTTTCATAGATGCTTTAATTATTTCTATTGCCTCGTATCTTTTGTTTCAAATTAAATGTTTCAACAAACTTATGCAGCAGAGAACAAATAAGGTGAGTATTTGTTACTTTTTAATATTTTAAAAAAAAGCTTTTCCGAAGTTTTTACACACAAATCAGTCAAAATATATCAAATATAATAATAATATTATCGCTCATTGGCTACAATGCCGTCAAATCTCAAAATTGACGATTTTTGAATTGATGTTCGTGTAGAAAAAATAGTGCTCCGTTTACTGTAATAACGTGATTTCTTAAGAATTTATAATAAGTGAGAGAGGAAATAATTTCATTGTTAAGTCATTTATAGTATTGTATCTTCTGTTTTGGTGACTTGCAACAGTAGTAGTGACTCTCTTGTAAAAATGACTTTTTTGAGAAACGTTGATGTTTTCGCAAATGAGCGTTATATTCGGATAAAAGTAAAATATTTAACCGTCCTCAGTATATGTCAACTATATCTTAAAAATTATTAAACCGATTTTGATAAAACTTGGGTTGTTCCCTAAATAAGAATAAACTTAATTTTATTATTATTTGGTTGAATAACCACAGTAATGCTGTACGATTGTGAAAAATAAAATTACTAACGGTAGCTCTCCATACATATATCTAAAGGACCAAATAAATTTCAAGAGAGCATAGCCGTGTGCATATGAGATATTATTAGATAGGTCTTTGTAAAACATATAGAGGTTTCTATAAAGGTTTGATCTTGCAACATTTTGTTGAATATTCGCTTCTGAAGTAGCCCCCCCTCTAATTTTTGAAGCATCGGGTATAAATTGAAAAAAAATTGGGAATATAGAATTCAACAAAAGCTTCTAACGAAACTTGGTTTAAACAATATCGATCACGTAGTTTAAAAGATATGGGATAATTTCGATAGTTGGATAAAATGTTTTGACAGCTGTACAAAATGAATTTGTTTTCATGGCGTCTTTGGTAAATACGAACTTATTTTTGCTGCTATGAAAATAGTACATACAAAGATTGTGTATACTATATACTACATGTATACACAAAATATTATGTATTTTCGTTGCTACGGAACCTTTCGTAAGCGAGTCCGACTCGCTCTTGCCCGATTTTTTATTGATTGAAATAGGAAAGAGTGAGAGAGACAGAGATAAATTGAAAGAGTCGAGATAAAGGTTTTTCGTCTTTTGAAAGTAAAAAGTTAAATCTCCTTAATTGTACTGCTGGAACCATTAAATAGAAGATATTTTAATAACAAAATACTGTGTAATGTAGGTATTCTATGTCATTCTCACGCTCGGTTTAGTCCTATACCATATGCATTTATATATTTGTTTTTTTATCATGATTTTTGGCTTTTTTTCGTGTACAAATCACAACTCTTATAAGGAAGTTTCACTTTGAAATTTTGTTAAATACCGCAAATTCGGTTTATCTGTTAGGCATTTGTCAATGCTAGAAATTGTAGTTACAAATTTTTACACCATTAGGTAGGTACATTAATATTTTTCAATTACTTAATCAATTTTGTGGCTAAGACATTTTACAGCTCAAAAATGAATGATCGTGCTTAACAGCTTTAAATCAAAAATTTAAATAAAAAACAAACATAAATCTATGAATACCTAGGTATATTTACTACTGCTTTAAGCCAAAAATAAAGGATGTTTCGGGAATAGCCTGCAAGGTCCTGGACTTTACATATTTTTATATTCTGCTGCTGCTGTACGACACGCCCTTCAATAAATTCAATAATATGCTAACTAAATCTTTCCTTACATAGTAAAAATTAAAGTGACGTTTAATTGTCTATCTGTTTATCTTTTTATTGTATTTTTATGGTTAATCTGCAAAGCCGTTTATGATAACATTTTATATGGATAGTCTAAAGTCTGGGGAAAGACATAGTCTACTTATTACTAACACCACGTGGGTGAAGCCGCGGGCGAAAGCTAGTATTAATATAGATTATACATTTGTCTGTTTTTCGATCGACGAAAAAACGAAGGAGGAATTCGACGCGTATATTTTTTATGTTCACGTAATAAGTTATTATGTACCATTTACTCTGGTCCCTGTTACGGTACCTATTTTAAATAAATAAGGTACCTGGATGGCCGATTTTTTCTCGTTATTTTTTTTAATAAAAATAACGTTCTCTGAACATGAAATCTAGATAGATCAATTTATCGTCTCCGAAACCACCTGCATACTAAAGCAAGCATTATCTCAAAATTATTCTTGTATTAAGTGTCCTCACAGTTCCCGCCTAAATGTTCTCACTCGGGTTCAATATAGCTGTTCTTTAGCTATAACGGGACCCAGAGACGGTTGAAACTTCAAAATGCTAAAAGTGTAGTCAATAAACGAATATTTGTCATTAAATTTGATAAAAAATTGAATATGCAATCAGAAACTAAAGATTTATTTAGTTATTTTGGTTGTCAGATTAGAGATGTATAATTATGTAGACCGCTTAACTGAGTCTTCGCTTCAACCTGAAGGTCTACGAGGACGCGAGGGTAAAAAAGAATTGGGACCGTTAGAGTCTAGAGGTGAATGAAAAGGATATTATAGAATTTGAAGTTTGTGAGGTGAAAAACTTGAAATCAATGAATAATTTTAAGTACATAACATTAAACTATTTAACAAAAAATAGAAAATGATAATCAAATGGCCTATCCGAGTTTCATTAACTTCATTTTCTCGTTTTTCCCTCCGGGCTCTTTCGAAGAAGCTCGGGCTTGCGTTCTATCAAGCAGGTCGTAAAAGGCGACCCATTAGATTTGTGTCTCAATTCCATCGTCCAACTATTAGGTCAAGAAGGTGAATTCTGCAACGTCTCGGTAGACCAGAGTCAACGCCAAGATATTTCGGTACCAATGGCTTACCTAATTCTGCCGTAATAGCGTCAATGCTTGTCATTGTCGTTTTCCGGTTTCGGGGTAGGGTAGCCGCTAGGCTTGTGCATGTGGCATTGCCATCCCGTCACACAGATAGAAACGCACCATTAACGTCTTTGGCTCTATAGGCGATGGTTTCTCTTTCCATCAGGAGTCGTCTACTTGTTTGGTATCTTATGAATCTTATGATATAAAAAAATACAGGCTCTATCAACTATGACTTAAGTGACATTGACAAGAGCAAATGACATTAAACAAATACTACTTTATGGTATTACTAGCTGTTGCCAGCGACTTCGTCCGCGCGGACTTCGTTTACTCCACACAGCTCCTCCCCCGTAGGTGCTAGCGTGATAATATGTAGCCTACATGTTGACCCGACCTGTTAGTAATGTTCATGCAAAATTTGAAGTAAATCCATGCAGTACTTTTTGAGTTTACCCCGGACGTATATGTAGACAAACAGACAAACAGACAAACAAACAAACAGACAAACAGACAAAAATTCTAAAAACTATAGTTTTGGCTTCGATTTCGATTGTAGATCACGCCCCAAGTATTCTATAAAAAAAATACTCAATGTACAGTTTTGACTTTCCTACGATTTTATTATATGTATAGATAAATGGTCGTGCTAATTAGCCGTAAGCAACGTGTAAACGGTTTACGATTTTTTAACTATAGTGATAAAGAAAGTTACAAAGAATAAAATAGTAGTAAAATATAAAAAAAATAATAAAAAAATATATCTTCTTTCAGAGAAACGGCAAGAAAAATATACGCTGGATGGATTTACAATCATTTTTCACCCGCCTTAGCAGCTTAACCCAATTAATGGACAAATATTTCAGTCCTTTTGTATTATTGTCATTTGCATGGAACGTAACATTAATGTGTCGAATCATTTATTTCATAATTCAGTAAGTTCATAAGCTCTGTATTTTTCTCTTATCGCCTCCTTTTCATTATTGAGTCATAACTTTAATTTTTGTTTTTGACAATATAATATACATAATTATCCAGGTTGACTGATAAAAAACTGTCATGTTGTAGGACACGGTAATATTATGTAACCAATAAAAATATAATATAAAGAGAACATTGCTTAACAAAAAGTATGATGACCGCAAAATATTTTGAAAAACATTTTATGAGCTTTATAAATAGGATTCTCATATATATGTGGAAATTTTACTTGTTATTATGGCCTTTCAAGGTCTCTATGACTTTTCAAAGTCGCGTAATCTATGAAAATCAGAACTGTTCTTGAAGTTTCATGAATATTCTTGTAGATACATAGAATTCAATGTGAATGCAGTTTTTTCTCGAACTAAAACTCGACATTCTTTATTCGAACCGCAAGGGACTGGAACACGCTTCCTGAGTCTGTGTTCCCCGACGAGTACAATTTAGCGATCTTCAAGAGAAGAACCTTCTAGGGAAGCGCGTTCCATCTTAGGACGCATCTTAGCTTATCATCAGGCGAGATCGTGGGCTAGCTCTTCTCTATCGATAATAATAATTTAAAAAAAAGTTTTTAGCTTATTTTAGACTTCCCTTCTTAAGCCTTCAAGTGCTTTTAAGCTTTTTATGTTTCTACACCTCATGTAGAAATTAACTACGCGTTAAGTAATTTACATTTGTAAATGCAAATTACTTAAATTTTATGTACATTAATTGTCATATCAATATAACAATTTTTGTTTTTCAGGTATCAGAATAATGCTTATTCCAAATGTACATTGAACGGGTAAATATTATAAAATTTACACTTTCTATCAGGAGAGTCATCTATGTGTTAGCTATTTATATATATATATATATATATATATATATATATATATATATATATATATATATATATATATATATATATATATATATATATATATATATATATATATATATATATATATATATATATATATATATATATATATATATATATATATATATATATGTGAAAATTCTATTTTTGAAAATCGGAGTAAAATCAGTAATTTCCTTATCCACATACGTAGCAGGAAGTTAAAAAGTACGAGTGTATTAATAGAATATTGTATTTAAATGGAGTGAATGAAAATGAATTAAATCTACCACGCCAAAGTAACGTTTTAACTCGTTAGCGTTTTAACTTAGCGTTCATAATAGATGGCGTTAGTAGTAATAAAATTCTAATACATGTATTTTTTATTTTTTTTCTTAGTGTTTATAAAATGGTACTTTAATGGTAGATCATATCTAGACATGAATTTAAACTACCACGTCAAAGCTCGAATATGATTTTCTTTCTTCCCGTTAGGCACTTGTAGAGTTATCTGTAAAACTATATATATATATATATATATATATATATATATATATATATATATATATATATATATATATAAAGAGGCATTCATGATTATACTGAAAACAACATTTTGTTTTCAGCTGCGATTGGAGTGTACCTGCGTCCTTGTTTTTATTGTTTTGTTTTTTACTTTCTAAACTTGCAATTGTATCTGCAACTATTTCTCAAGTAAACATATTGAGTAGAAAATCATTAGATATTTTACATACAGTTCCTGTATCTGATTATAATATTGAGGTAAATATGATTTTATTACAAATTGCTGTTCCCAACGACTTAGTTCGCGTAACATGACTTCCTTCTACTCAATCGGATTAAAAAGTAGCATAATCTCAGTTTAGAGAACCCTTGAATTTTAAAACCATAAAAGATAAGTCGTACGGTGCAGTGCGGTCAAGGCGTGGCGCCGCGCTGGAGCGATGTTACTACGGCGTCTTACGTAGGTATAAAAATTTCAGTACGCCAGTTTGTTTCGACGCCATACTTATGTTGAGCGAGATTAGGAGTACGCTCATGCTTTGAAGTTGCAATTGACTTATGAATGTAGAATGTCTTCGCACAGCGTATATTTCCCGTGTATTTTTATTGTAATCAAAAAAGCAACGAAATATATCTTTCTGATTCATTTTCCATTCCACACTGAACTCGGTCTCCGCTCACTGTGATGCTCCTATAGGTATTGTAACATTGCTACAGCGCCGTAAACTATTTTCCTATGAGTATACACTGATGCGGCAAAATAATTGCGGTGAAGCAACGCACTGTTAAAGTTTACATTCAGTCCTCCACGACTGTAGAAACTTAATATTTTTAAATAATACCTACGCATTCAATAAAAATAAACATTCCATATACTACATACACAATAATAAATAGTATACAGTGTACACAAATAGTATACACATATTTACCTATACTATTGTCTTTACAACTAAAGTTATTGTTTAGTCTATGATGAATCAGAGTCTTATGGCGTGGCTAGACATATCAGGCTATGGCGAAGTTTCGTATTGTCGTGATTTAATCGGGCTATCATCACGGAACTACATCGCCAAGGGGTTCAGCGTGTCACTGCAGTGGTAGTCAAATTGGAGCCCGCGGGTCGCACAAATGTTACCTGCGGGCTGCAGTTTGATGACCACTGATAATATGACGCAAGCAGTTGTCGCGATGTAGTTCGGAGCACACATCGTGATTGAGCAAATCTTCGCTGTAGACTGATAAATTTAACGGTAAGAATAGAATTATTGTCGAATTTTAACCACAGCACGATCGCTAGTACTAGGCAAACCTTGCTTAATCTTAGTATCTATATTAAAATATATTTGTCAAACTCTTTATTAGATAAATATGTTCTTAAAATACACAAATATAAATATTTTTCTTTAAATTTGCAGTTCCAACGTTTGATGGATCAAATTTACTATTCGGATATTACTCTGACGGGATATAAATTTTTCCGTGTCACACGTTCAACGATTTTAGCTGTAAGTAATTAAGAGCTTTTGTTACATCTCTAGTTAGGCAAACAGTTTTTTTTTTTTTCGAAAACATTATATAAAATTCCTAAAATTCCCAATTTATCGATGGATTGGATGGATCGGTTATAAAATGGGACTTCAAACTATTGGCTAATTGTTTCCGCACTAGTTTCACATTTGTGTATCTCTTTAGAACGAGTTTTCATGTATTTATCATTTTTTTATCTATCCATGCAAATAAATGAAATTGGAGTGTCTGTTTGTAATATTAAAAGAACCGCTTTTTACCAAATGCATATTGATTTATATATGGTACATATACCAACACAACATTTTTTACCATTTTTGTCTATCTGTCTGTCTGTCTGTTTGTTCCGGCTAATCTCTGAAACGGCTAGACCGATTTTGACGGAACTTTCACTAGCAGATAGCTGATGTAATAGGGATTAACTTAGGCTACTTTTATTTTAGAAATTTTTCGACACGGACGAAGTCGCGGGCACAGCTACTTCGTAATATAAAGCGTTAAGTGTAGGTGCGTGGGTGCGCCGGTAATTAAGTAAAAAAAAAATTTTTTTGTTCAGGTTTTTATTTATGGTTTTATATGTTGTCACCTAGCTTTAGTTTTATTAGTGTCGTTTTTTGGTATGGATTATTATTACATCGGAATGTATCATAAAATTGATGCCTACTTTGCCTTGTTGTTGTTAATATGTTAAGCGCTGAGTATAGGCCTTTTCATCATCAGATGAGCGCAAGCGTAGCCGCCATGTTGAAACGGCGGTAACTCAAAAAATTCGTACTGTTTTAATCAACAATGGCTGGACAAGGACCATTATCTCCACAAAGAAATAAATTATTGGAAAAAACCATCGATGGTGCTTCACTTATTTATGATTCAGTTGAAGCTCATAATTGTGAACAATTGAAAAGGTGGCTAAAATGTCATGGGCGTCCGCAAAAAGGGAAAATAATAATAATAATAATAATAATATTTATTTCTGTGATAGGGGTAAATACAAAGTTGGTTTTATATATAATTAATCTCCACTATCTGCCTTTTGGCGTACAGATTCCAGAATATAGAGTACATTATTTAAATATTAACATAATTTCACTATTTTATGTATTACAATTTATTATAATTATTTTAGGCGTTTTATATAATTTTATCTTTATTTCACAATTAATTATACATATCTTTTTAATTTATTAATATTTATTCATTATGTCATTAAATTGAATACTAAATGTATTAAAATTGTGTTGAAAATAATTAAGTTAATATAATAGCAAATGACTAAATGCAGATTTCTTTCATATCTTTGTCAATATACCTATTTTGGAATGGCATAAAATGTTCAAATATGTCAAAAAGTATACAATGTCTAAAATGTTAATAAAATACATCTAATTTATGTCTATCCTATGCCTATAATAATGTGGAATCACTAAAATAATCATTAATTTCATAATATGACTTTGTTTTTAACATATTGTGCAATTGTCTCTTAAACTTTATCACTTCATCGATGTTACGAATTGAAGGAGGTAGTTTGTTAAAAATTCTTTGTGACATATTGATCATATTTTTCCCAAAGAATGCTGTTCTATGCGTTATTAATTGTATTTTGCAATTATTTATATATCTTCCTGTTCGATATTCATACAAGTCTTTATTGAGTTTTACAAATAATGCGGACTCGTAAATATACATGGACTGCAGTGTAAGTATTCCATTATTTATAAAGTAAGGCTTACAGCTTTCTGTCTGTGATATTCCAAAGATAGCCCGGATGCATCTTTTTTGCGCTCTAAATACTAATTCTTTATCCGTGGAATTGCCCCAAAATATGATTCCGTATCGCAATATAGATGCTACATAGCCATAGTAGGCTGTAAGCACCCCTGTTCGACCAACAACTTTTGAAAGCAGTCTAAGTGCATAAGAAAATCTATTTACTTTCGCACATAACATTTCTATATGTGGTTTCCACGTCAAGTTACTATCGATTTGTAATCCTAAAAATTTTATATTGTCAGTTTGATTAATATTAGTACCATTATATAATATATTTAACATTTGTGATTGATTTGATTTAATACTGAAATTCATTATTTTAGTTTTGTTAAGATTAATTTGCAAATTATTATGATTCAGCCAGTTAATTAATGATTTTAACGTGTTATTTATATTTTGCTCCATCCTATCAATTTCACTATGTTCATCATTAAAAATTACGGTGCTGTCATCCGCAAATAATATCATCGGAAACTTAGTAACACTAGGTAAGTCATTATTATACACTAAAAAGAATAGGGGTCCTAAAACGCTACCTTGCGGTATTCCACATAATACAATTCGAGCAGTAGCAAAAGTGAGCTGATTGAGAGGTTAGAGGTTATTAATTGACTTATCAATATGTTGAAACTCTTGATAGCTTAAAGGATCAGGGTTTTGTTCAGTTGGACCACTTTCTCCAAGAAAATGTAGTGAGCAAATATAAGTATCCTTAGTAACATTATCAATAGATCTAAAACCTCGGTCACTTCTGCCACATTTTTTCACCCATAACTCACATTTCGCACATTTTACACATGCTTTAATGTGTAATTTGCTTGATGATTTGATTATTTTTTTTCGATATTCAAGACAAGGCTTTGGAAAATTTATAAAATAGAATCTATTGGTTTTAAATGATTTGTATCGTGTATCACTTTTACATACTCCATAACAACACCGATTTGTTGTTCCTTTTCGTACAGACAACATAATTATAATGGAGTACAAAAATTTTTTTCCGATTATTTTGACTTACTACTTATTTTTTTTTTCACTTTTTTTACAATTAATCAACTTTGATTTATATTTTAATTTTTGATACACGGATAGCGGACAATTTAGCGTGGTTGTTTACAAAAAACAGTACGAAAAAGATGGCTGATTCTGACGCATGCGCACAAAAAATTTTTGTGATGAAAAGGCCTATTATAAACAATGTCGTACATGGAAATGTGTCCTATTTCGTGTCGTTTTTATTCTTTTGACAGCTCGCTGCAAATTTAAATTTTTTAACTAGTTTTAAATCCATATATTTTTCTAACAAACCATTTAATTTACAGATGGCGTCAACCATAATCACATACGAGCTTAGTCTCTTACAATTTCAAAGTTAACGGTATAAATTCACTTAAAAAATGTCATCGATAGGAGCAAACATAAATCTATCTACCTTTATACGAGCAATTCTTGCATATGTTTATACATACATTAATTTCATTAAAATATTTAAAAATAATTTCTGATATTTATTAATTGTATTTTATGAAAAGATTTAAAGTATAATTCACCCAACTACTAATTTAATTGCTTAATTTCTCCACATAAAAGAAAAGATGTATACTTGGTATCTTTTTCTGCTATGTGAAAGACGCATGTCCATAACCGACTCTCTAAGCATATTTTACCATAGTTTTTTTAACGTTATCACGCATATATAATTTGATGTCAATAAAGCCTGATAAACATTATTAATAATTTTTATAGGTAATAGCACAATAATCATCGTTATTATGATTTTATAGATAAAATTTGCATAGATCCCAAAATTCTTTCCGATGTGATACTCCTGTTGTGCGACACCATTATTTCAAAACCTATTCCATCTATAGTAAAAGTTTCACGAGTGTTTAGTAGGGCAACATTGCCTTAGCACTGGCCTCAGTAATGGCAAATATTTTGGCTAGACTGCCATGTTATTTTACTGTCGTTTGAGCATTTAGTTTGTATCACCGGCGCGTGTCGTTAAAATTTTGTGATTTCAGGTAAGTTTTATAAGATTTTAAATTATGATTACTTAAAATTTTATTATTATAATACAATTTTAGGTAATCATAATTTAAAATCTTTATGTTATATTTGTCATCCCCTTTAAATTTACTATTAAAAGAGATATAGAAGTATTCGATTCATGGTTAAATTCGTGAATTATTGTAACTTAGGTTACGTTGTGACGAACTTTTGTTCCGTTGTGCGATTAGTGACACAAAATTGTGCAAAGTGTCACAACGGAAATTCCTAAAGACACGTTTACAGCAATTAAAATAGAATTAAGTAACAAAAGAAAAATCCGTATCTTATGATTCTATTTTTTTTTAATACGATAGGGAAGCGCTTAATCACGATCTCGCCTGGTGGTTAGCTAAGATGCGGCCTAAGATAGAACGCGCTTTCCTAGAAGGTACCTGTTCACTCTTCTCTTGAAGATCCCCAGGTTGTACTCGTCGGGGAACACAGACTCAGGAAGCATATTCCAGTCCCTTGCGGTTCGGATCAAGAATGTCAAGTCGAAGCGCTTTGTCCGGGTACGTGGAACGTCCACCATATGGTGATGTCTAATATCTGTGCGCCTCGATGATCGATAGAGAAACGGGGATGGCGGAATTAAATCGTGCAATTCCGCAGCGCACACTCCAAAGTCTATCCGATAAAAGACTGATATATACTGTATACTGATATATACTGATAAAAGACTTTGCGGCGATGGGTCTCTGGAATTTTCAATATCTATGTAAATACATATTATTCAATATTACTTTCTTTAACTTTTTTATGAACAGAATTTGGTGGTTTTAAAGCTATGACGTGTAGTATAGATGATAACGTGGAAATGAAAACATACAAACATACATATATACATGTTTGAATATTTGGGCGATTTTAATTTTGTTTATCCATTAATATACGAGCAAGTGAGCAAACGGTGTTCACAGCCCACGGATATTTGCAACGTGAGAGCGTCGAGCTTCTTTATAAAAGATTATGAAATTGGTTTTATAAAAAATAAATTATATAAAATATCATTAAAAAAATTGGCTTACAAAAAATAAATAAGAAATCTAATATTGTAGGTTTTGAGAAAACTTCGTTAAAAAGATTACAACAGATACATACAATCATCACAAGAAATATATGCGGTTTTTTTTGATAATAATTGTATGATAAAAACTTGACAATAAAAACTTAACAAAGATTTTTTGTTGAGTTTTGAAAACTTCCTTAGCAAGGATTAGCGCTCGAACACATAGTACACAATAAAATTATATTAAACAAAATAATTTAAAAAATGTAAATAAAGCATTTATTAAAATACATTATTTACTTAATTACTTAGTAGTTACAATAAAAAAGTTAGTAGTTACAATAAATAAATGTTTAAAAAAGGTCTGGTTTTATTTCACATCATTATTCAATATAAAAACAAAACTGCAAGAGAGAGATAGAAGTATGAGTAAATATTGTTCCTTATTTTAAATTAGGTTTAAAAATATTTTTTATTGAATTTACAGGCATACGAGCAAGTAGGGAAAGCAATCATCACTGCCAATGGATGTTTACAACACAATACATTAGTTACCGATGCAATGCCAGATTTCGAGAAATATTGGAAAATCGCGCTGTCTGTTAACGTAGAATCTCCCGTTTTGTCATCTGCCAAGAAATAAATGCAGCATAATAATATGATATCTGTGCAGAAGAAACAGTGTAGATGCTAGCAAGTTTTGAGGAACGCCAGCCTTTACGGCCCGGCCACAGTTCGCGCGGCGCGACCGGCGACGCGAATTGCGGCGCGGCGAGCGAAAACAAATGTAGGAAACTGTATGAAGTATGCCACAGCTACCGGCGACGCGAATTGCGGCGCGGAAAAATGCGCGACCGTGATGCGCGGTGTGATGAGCGAATAAAACAAAAGAGTGCTTTTGTTTTATTCACTAGTAAGCCAGGGTTTCAATCAGAATAACACAAAATTATTACTAATGGAAATTATATATGTAGATACTATATTTTATTAAAATTTGTACTACTATTTTTAGGCTCCGATGCAAAACGAGGGTTGTTATAAGTTTCAGAAGTGTGTCTGTGTATCTGTTCGTGCATCGTAGCGCCCTGGCGGATGGTCCGATTTAGTTGCGTTTTTTTTTTACCTGAAAGTCCTATTTTGCGAGATGGTTCTTAACTATGATTCTTGAGCTTTCAACGGTTGCACAGATTCTATTGAATCTGTGCAACCGTTGAAAGCTCACCAGCTCTTTTCATCTTGATGAAAAGAATTCAGCAACTTGTAAGGGCTTTATCGATGCTAAATTTTGTATTTTATTACTTCAAATATATTGCATTGACATGGTGACTTAGACCTAATGCTACAATATCTTCATGCGAATATATCAGCTTTTATTTAACTAGCAATATTTGTATGTAAATAAAAGATTTTCTAAATATTGCAAACCATATTTATCGACGTCCTGTTATTTATTTGTACTGAACCTTGGCAAACTTTTGTAAGTTGAACGACAATGCAATATTATGGTACTATCTAGCTAATATAATGATGTAGCCTGGATATAGGGACTAGAACTCTCAGATGTAGAGTTTTGACGAGTCAACCAAGTTTTGGGTCATTGGTTTTGTTGCTATAAGTACTAAGTTTAATTATACTCACAATGACGAGAAATGGAATATGGAGCCGCTAGAGCGTCATTGTAACTCACAGACAGAAAGCGTTAAGATAGTAGAGTTTGGAGTCGTTCGTTGCCATAAGATATTTTTCATTGTTATGAGACTCTGAAGATAGAGCTGAAAAAAAGTAATATCGAAACTTCTCGCATCCAGGTGCAAAATGCTTAGATAATAAACTTCTAAACTCACAGAGGTAAGTTTATTGAGTTAGCGCTCAATTGTCTTGTACTAACAAACATTTTGATGCTGAATGATTTCTAGGATCTGATTCTCACCATGGCTTAAGATTTAACGATCAAACTCGAAGTTGGCCATGGTAAGTTATAAACTAAACAAGAAAAACCCATTTAGATTGGATTCAGTTAATCTGTTTTGACAAGTACCCTGGTTCTAAATGACTTACAGGGTCTTATGATGTAGCAGGAAGAAGGTTATCAAAACTTTAAATTAAATTGAGCAACACCATCAATTTTAGACTCGTTTTATTTTTTATTTTAAGGAATGTAAATATGATAGCTTACAGTATTTGATGATCGAGCAGAAAAAATTCTTCTCGATCATCAAATACTGGAAGCTATTCTAATCTTGACCAGTTAAAATCCACTGAGTGTAGGCTACTTCGATTTGTTTTGGTAAACACTTAGATGTTGGATGTTTTTTAAAATATAAAGATGGAACTGGAAAGTGGACACTTGAAATTGGGCTGATATAGCCTTTATTGCTATTCACATGGTTTGATAGAGTTACATGGCGGAGCTTTAGGCCTCGGGAGCTTTGCAATAAAACAGCTCAAGCTCATTGAGTAAGGAACCACAGGTTAAGGTTACCTTTAACTTTATGCTGCAGGATATCCTTTCGAAGATCATCAGCTCCTTTTACGTTTTGCGCTTAAAATTATGGAACTGAAGTAAAATGATGGGCTGACGATTAAAAAAGTCTTGGTTTTTTTAAATTTTAATTTAGAGTTAGTGCTATGATGATTTTTTGATTAAATAAATAATTGGTTATTGACTCATTATTATAATATGATTGTCCAGTTGAATTCATATTTGCCTATTCATTTTAATTTATAAGGCCAGTTGTAAATAAAGATTTGCACAAAACACGCGTTCGTTTTAATTCAAAGACAGTATATTGCGAGTTACAATCAAAAACAAAGCTTATAACCATAAGCAATGATATTTAAAATAATATTAAAGTTAATTTAGTTTATACACCGAAATTCAATCTAAAAACTTCATAGCATTTTCTCAATTTAATGTCGGCTTGCGTTAAACAAAATTTTTTCCTATACATTTATCTCACTCATACTAATAAAAATTACATACTTTTTACAGCTCACTACATCAAAAACGGTCATAGTTACTAATTGCACGGAAAATGTCTACGTTGCCATACATAAAAAAAATGGGTGCGTGTACTTATGTACGCGCGTGAGAAGTTGCACTTCTTTGACGTCATTAAACAATAGTGGCCACGTTTCCGATCCGGTAGTAGTTTTTTTTTTTTTTATATCATAAGATAGCAAACAAGCAGATGGGTCTCCTGATGGAAAGAGTCAACCATCGCCTATAGACACCAAAGATGTTAATAGTGCGTTGCTATCTTGTGGCGAGGTCTAATGCCACATGCATAAGTTTACCGGCTACCTTACCCTCCAAACCGCAACACGACAGCGACAAGCACTGACGCTATTGCGGCAGGAATAGGTAAGGCGGTGGTACCAGACCCAAGCGAGACAATGCAGAACTCTACCACCTAGTAGCCACGATGGTAGTGACTCAATAGCCAATCGGTCGCCTTTTACGACCTGCCTGGCAGAACGGCAGTTGGCCTATTCTACAAAGGAGGCCGGGACCAACACGGTACACAGTAGTTATTAAAAAATATGTTGACGTGTCAAAATAACTTGTAAAAAGTTTTATTGAATAAAGTACTTCATTGAATAAAGAGAGATTTTAATTGCATGCAAATACTTAATTAAAATAAAATAATAAAAGTACTGGAAAAGGATAGTCAAGGATTTCGGGACTTAATGAGCAATTTAGCGGACAACTTCACCCTGTAACTTTTGCGTTATGGTGATGCGAGTGCTTTTTAAAATTTCACTCGCTCCGTAAAAGAATATTATGCGCCTAATGAAATATAACTTCAAAAATCTCGAATAGAGGGATCAATGATAAGGTAATAATATATATATATATATATATATATATATATATATATATATATATATATATATATATATATATATATATATATATATATATATATAACTCATTATTGTTACTTTACTTAATTCAGGTGAAATGTAAATATGTCCAAGACATATAATCAGGGCGAGCGAAGCGAGCCCTACACTAGGCCACTTTGTATGCACTTTTGTGGTACATTTTACTGAAAAAATATTGCACTTCGAGGTTTGAGCTTTGACGTGGTAGTTTAAATTCATGTCTAGATATGATCTACCATTAAAGTACCATTTTATAAACACTAAGAAAAAAAAAATAAAAAATACATGCATTAGAATTTTATTACTACTATCGCCATCTATTATGAAACTAGCGAGTTAAAACGCTAACGAGTTAAAACGTTACTTTGGCGTGGTAGATTTAATTCATTTTCATTCACTCCATTTAAATACAATATTAATTTATTAATACACTTGTACTTTTTAACTTCCTGCTACGTATGTGGATAAGGAAATTACTGATTTTCCTCCGATTTTCAAAAAT
Organism: Apodemia mormo; assembly: GCA_036924255.1. Classification (NCBI taxonomy): domain Eukaryota; kingdom Metazoa; phylum Arthropoda; class Insecta; order Lepidoptera; family Riodinidae; genus Apodemia; species Apodemia mormo. The sequence continues at coordinate 40,953,267 of JAUPFN010000001.1, read as the reverse complement.
CGAATTTTCATCAGATGTCCGCATTTTGAGGTCCTAGGAACCTTTTTCGACTATTTTCGCGATGACGTCAGTGTGTCTGTAGGAATGTATATGTGTGTGTTAGTGTGTGTGTATGTATGTCTGTTTGTAAACATCTCATAACTTTTGAACGGCTGGACCGATCGACAAGTGGTTGATGGCATTCGATTGGATTCCACTCAACTTAGACTTCCTGAAAATTTGAACCAAATGGGGCCAAGGGATTTTGATAAAATTTTGAAAAAACCCAAAAAGAAATTTTGGTGAAAGAGTTTTTTTAAAATATAACTTCCGGATTAATGCACTGATTCAGTACAAAAACTAATCAGCTATATTCTCAAAAAAATTAAGTCTTAAAAAACTTACTTAAAATAAAATTAACAAAAAACTTTCAGGCTAATATACCGATTGACCTCAAAATCTTATCAGCTTTTCTCCATCAAAAATTGCGTCAAGTATCGTTAATTGGATAAAAATCAATCCCTTTGTTTGGTATCTATCAATGACGAAAATTTTTGAAAAAATGTTTTTTGACATTGCTTCGAAATTTTTGAACCTACCGATTATTTAGCTAAAGGAATAGTTAAATTGACTTGAATGCCATTTGAAATTGACCATTTGAATTTTTTTTTTTATATCATAAGATAGCAAACAAGCAGATGGGTCTCCTGATGGAAAGAGTCAACCATCGCCTATAGACACTAAAGATGTTAATGGTGCGTTGCTATCTTGTGGCGAGGTCTAATGCCACATGCATAAGTTTTCCGGCTACCTTACCCTCCAAACCGGAACACGACAGCGATAAGCACTGACGTTATTGCGGCAGGAATAGGTAAGGCGGTGGTACCAGACCCGGGCGAGACAATGCAGAACACTACCACCTAGTAGCCACGATGTTAGTGACTCGATAGCCAATCGTTCGCCTTTTACGACCTGCCTGGCAGAACGGCAGTTGGCCTATTTTTCAAAGGAGGCCGGGACCAACATGGCGGACAATTTAATCATCAAATTGGTCAATTTAATCATCGTTTCCAAAATATACAGTTTTTCAAAAATCAATGTACTGCCATTTTTCTCAAAATAAACTGCATGTATGATTGTTTCGTTGGTTCATTCGTGTTTTCTTGCTGTTTTTTGTGACTTAGCAATTGAGATATTTTAATATTTCTTAGAATTAAAAATGAAAGATTAACTTTCATTTTTGTTACCCATTTTCCTTGAAAGCTCTTTTGCAAGAAAGCTACCATAAATGAAAATTGATTTCTATCAATATTATTAGGCTTTAAGAGCGACGATGATTTGGTGGCGCGAGATGGATCTTGAGTTGCTACATATTATAGGTAGGCCGAACTAATTATAGAGACCAGAAAATATGGTGTAAAATTTTAGTAGATAACCTTTGTATTTGTTCTGTGTAGATAACATTAATAATAATAAAAATCATGTTTTTAATAAATCAAGAAAATTTGAAAGAATTTTTCTTGTAAGTTTAACAAATGTTTTTTTTATTTTGGTTTTATTTACCTGCGCCTTTCTAGACCAAAGCCTGACGACGCTTTTGATGGGAATATAATGTTTGGATAAAAATACGCTGTTTTTTTTAGGTTAGATAATTATAAATGAAGTCCATACATTAAAAGATGTAATTCTCATAAAAATACTTTCTTTACAATATTACTAGGTAAGATAACTTTGCGAGCCCTTACAAAGCTCTGCTTTTTGCTAGTATAATATAATAATATAATATTCACGGGACAAATTATACTTACTGATCTAACCCCAAAGTAAGCAAATTATTTGCTTGTGTTATGGTGTTATTCAACGATACTAATACATAGAAATACCTATATAAATAATAAACGCCCTAACTCAGAAATACAAACATCTATGCACATCACACAAACGCTTGTCCCTGTCGGGGATCGAACCCGAGCCCCGTCGATTTCATAGTCAGGGTCGCTAGCCACTCGACCAACGGGGCGGCGAAAGAAATGAAAAGTTTCAAACATTTTTTTCTTTCATTTCATCCCCTTAGGGGTTGAATTTTGAAAAATCGTTCCTTAGTAAATGTTTACGTCATAACAGAAATACGTGTGCGAAATTTCAAGTTTCTCGCCCTAAGGATTGGGTCTGTACGTTAATATAAAACTTTCATGCCCTATTTTACCCTCTAAGAGGCTGAAGCTTTAAAAATGCTAAAATACATAGGTCATTACTTTTGTCATACTCAATTATACGAAAATTCATGCAAATATGACCAAGGAATAAAATGTTTAAAATTTTTTTCCCTATTTCACCCCTTTGAGCGTTAAATTTTTAATAATCCTTCCTTAAAGGATCCCAACGTCATAAGAGGAGTACGTGTGCATAATTTCAAGTGAAATTTTGCACACGTATGTCTTTGCCTGTACAGTTATACTTATAAAACATTCATTCTCTATTTTACCCTCTTAGGGATCGAGTTTTGTAAAACGATTAAACACGTATTTCATTATTTTTCTTGTACTCAATTGATATGAAATTTCATATAGATATGTCCAGGGAATAAAAAGTTTCATACAAACTTTCATCCCCTATCTCACCCCATTCGGGGTTTAATTTTGAAAAATCCTTCCTTAGTGGATGCCTACATCATAAAGAAAACATGTATATGTGAAATTTCAAGATAATAGATCATAGAGAATCGATGGTTGGTTATGTAAAATAAAATTATAATAATATCTACCCCACAGGGAATCTTCTTAACATGGTGGTAATATATTTTGATTTTAATTATATAAAAAAGGTGATAAACTTGATATATGTTGAGGTAATATAAAATTACACACAGTAATAAAATGCGTTCGTCTGAGTAATAAAACGGCACAAGGCTCTATTAAAGCATAAAAATACAAAGTGTAGAATAGTAAAAATGTGATGTGTATGGTAAAAAACAGCCAAGTACGTCTCAGTACATGCTTTTACTCTTCGAAGAAAGTATCGGTGTAAAAATGAGAAAGGGCATGCTCCGTGGGACAAAGAATGGCAGATGGACCGTTAACAAAACAGATATACAATGTGAATGTGGATGGATGTAGGTACCAGGGGAGACCAAGACTGACAAACCATTATCAGATTGATCGAGTACTGTCTGAAGATGGTGTCAAGAGTCTTCGCGACCGGCGTGTATATATGAAGAGAGTGATGAATGTGGAGGAAGCAAGGCAAATCTGTCTGGCCCGTAACATATGGCACTCAATAATTCCCTCTGCCTACCCCGTAAGACATTTGACGTGAAATATGTATGTGTGTACATTTCACTTCATCATATATTCTACAGTATTATTTAGGTACTCGTCATGTTTTTGAACAACTCTATATAAAAATAGCTCATCTGTTTATTCTATATCTGGATAAGTGTCTCTAAAGATTAAGGTCACTGAATATGGGAATGCGCATGAGTGATCTAGTGGTGAACTGCCTGTTTATGCAGATAACGCTGTACTTCTAGGCTCAACTCCATCTGAATTACAAATACTGGCCACAGTTTTAAATGTAAATTGGGCTTACATTTGGATGCGAAAAAACTAAAGTTTTAGTATTTAAAAGAGAAGCAACCAGATCGGATGTAAGAGTTGTGGTCAATGGTGTAATGCTGGAACAAGTGGATGAGTTTATATATTTTGGATTTGCTTTTAGCAGAGATGGAACGTACACCGCTGATGTTGAAAAAGAGTGTGTGCAGGGAAAAGAGTAAGTGGAGCGTTAAGAAGAGTACTTAATAGCATAATTTTAAATCAGGGTGCCCATCTAGCCCTGCATAATAATGTGCTTATTCCAACGCTATTGTATGGAAGTGAGAGTTGGTTATATCAGAAATGGCATAAAAGTAGAATCAACACGGTCGAGATGAGATCGCTACGAATAATATATTGTGCAACACTCGCGGTACGGGTTCGTAATGTGGAAGTGAGAGAGAGGTTAGGTTTGTAAGAAAGTGTCGGTGTAAAGATGAGAAAGCTACATGTTCCGTTGGGTCGGGCATGGTTCGGACATGGTAGCCGAAAGGTTAACACAAAAGATATATAAAGCGAATGTAGAAAGATGTAGGTACCGGAGAAAACCAAGACTGACAAACCATGATCAGATTGATCGAGTACTGTCCGAAGGGGGTGTCAAGAGTCATCGCGACCGGCGTGTGTATATGAAGAGAATGATGAATGTGGAGGAAGCGAGACAAGCTTGTGGGGGTGTGGGGGTGCGTGATTTCTACGGTGATCAATTAGTCCTTATCAAGCAAAAGAAAAGCTAATCCTATAGACGTAATAACGACTACGTACATTTTGAATCACGCTAGTTTTTTTTATCAGAAGCTAAATATTAGACCAAAGATTTTTTTGTTAATTATAATTTTTTATTCTCTCAGCATAATCAAGATAAACTGTGACGAAATGCTTAATAATGTTACACCTTTTGTACTGATTTTGTGCAATAAAGTATTTAAATAAAAAACCACTATTGGTTATCGACATAATATGATGTACTTTTAAATACTTTTGATTATACCTCTGGCTACTTCTTCAGAGATACGGGCGTAAAGATAATTTTTAAATATTTTACAGTGGTACGGAACCGTTTGCCAGACTGACTCGTACTTGACCGGTTTTAAAAAAGAACTAGCTATCATGATTAGCATCGCCGTGTTGGTCCCGGCCTCCTTTGAAGAATAGGCCAACTGTCGTTCTGCCAGGCAGGTCGTAAAAGGCGACCGATTGGCTATCGAGTCACTACCATCGTGGCTACTAGGTGGTAGAGTTTTGCATTGTCTCGCCCGGGTCTGGTACCACCGCCTTACCTAATCCTGCTGCAATAGTGTCAGTGCTTGTCGCTGTCGTGTTCCGGTTTGGAGGGTAAGGTAGCCGGTAAACTTATGCATGTGGCATTAGACCTCGCCACAAGATAGCAACGCATCATTAACATCTTTGGTGTCTATAGGCGATGGTTGACTCTTTCCATCAGGAGACCCATCTGCTTGTTTGCTATCTTATGATATAAAAAAAAAATTCAGTATTTGTAGGCAATTTCACATCTCTCAAACCAATTTGAGAAAAAGTTCTGTGTGAACTAAAAACACTTATGTATAAAATAAAGGTTTCAAAGAAACATCTACGAGTAGACCCAGAATATTATATTAACTTCAAACAAACTTTTGTTACCTTAGTATTTTCATAAAGTATTAAGCAAATCTTTCGACAGAAAAAATATTGACAAAACTGCTTTGTCAGATACAAATATAATTGAAGTTGCCTCTGTGGTCTATAGTGGTTCGGTGTCGGAGTTGACCACATGACGTCTCGAGTTCGATTCCCGGATCAGGCAATTCAGAAAATGTGTTTTTTCAGTTTTCTGACGAAAACGAAGTTGCCCGGGATTGAAAAAGTGCCAGATTGGCGATAGTCTTGCCACCTATCACATTGTGGGACTAAGTATCTTCGACTAATCGTGGGTGCACTTATTGTACCTCTGCCTACCCGTTCGGGGATACGGGCGTGAAGATATTTTTTTTTTAATATTTCATTTCATACGTTACGAATTCTTGTTTTTCACCGAAAATATTAATACTATGAAATTAACGTTAAAGGAAGTAAGCTCGTGTTGTACAGGATGCATATTTCTAATTTTAGATCACAGCTCAATTGACTTTCTATTCGTGAGCGTAAGAACGCTCATACACTTTGTTTTCTCTATAATGTATTATTTAACTCAAATTTTCCTCACTGTCTTGGGAAATGCTTTAACTTTTATATGATTTCGACTCGGATTGTCGCTCTCAATTACATGAAATTTTGCAATATCCTACAAAATCTTTCGTGTTCTACAGAAATTCTTTTACTATTATTAATTCTGTGAAACTGTGAAATTCACTTCCTTTTCATAATAGAAACAGTCAGTCGTAAGCAACCTTTAAAATACCTTAAAGGAATTTTATTTATCACTTAAGGTTTTAGTTAGGATAAAAACGCATCGTAAAAGTATCTTCACGCCCATATCCCCGAAGAATCACCCATATCCTTCTTGCTGTAGCAAGTGCATGAGACCACAGAGATGACTATTGTAACGTATTAATAATAAGTAAATTAAAATTAGTTTTTTGGTATTGTATATTTCTTAATTATATAATGATTTGTACACATGTATTCTACTTATATATTTTACGCATTCTACTTCTTATAGGTTTGCTGATCTCTTACAGAGATAAGTTCGCCTTTTGTAGTATTTTCACAAAATTGTAATTTGGCTTTTATGTGTACAACAAAGTATTAAATAAATAAAAATAAATAAGCTTTTTACCTCAAGCAAAAATATAAAGGTAAAAACTTGTACAACCCTTTTTAACTAAACAATTATTCACTTACACTAACACTCACCTACAATAACAAATATCGCACATGATTTAAGGCGAGGCATCGGGACAAACGGGAAAAAACTTATTTGCCAAATCACTTTTTTTGTGTTGATTGTTAACTAACAATTTTAAAAAATTACACAATATACCTGAAGATATTATCTAAAAATGTGCTAACTTATTACATAATAGGCTAAAAAATCTCTAAAACAAATAATTTGTTAATAATATTTCTAATCTTCCACGTGATTTTTAAATTGTGATATTAGGTTTTAAATAAAAAAGAATGTATTAAATTTTGGTTTTTATTGGTTGGAATTGACGCGCGTCAAAATATCTCACCTTAAATATAAAAAATTGTATAAAAATATTTCAATTAACGGGTTGTGAAAGGCCAGTGTTAATCCAGTCTGCAAATAATTCCAAAAATCATCTATAATAAGTGAAGGATAAATGTTTTCATCAAATCAACTTGAACACTAGTTGTTAGAGTTGTGGAACTACCGCAATGTTTCTCCATTTCCCCCAAATTCGGCTCGGATCCGGGCCCTTTGAAAACAGACTATCTACCGTTCTGCTAGGCATTTCGTAAGAGGCGACCGATTGACTATGCGAGTCTATCATCGTGACTATTAGGTTTTAGAGTTCTGTATTGTCTCGCGCGGGTCTGGTATACCACCTACTTATTTCTTATATACGGGATTACTTTTAAAGGTCCGACCAAATTTTCAGAGGCTGTTCAGAATCGATATGTTCGATTAATATAATAAAGAAAAAATAATTTAAAAAAATCATAATTCATTTTTATCCGACAAAAAACAAAACGCATGGATATAATTTCAATTACGTAAAATTCGAACTAAGATATTTTAGTGCCTTCAATCAAGTTCAAAGTAATTGAGAAAAATGTACTTAAAGCGACAGAATATAACATAATAGTTTCTATCGTAATTATAAGTAAATGTAAAATGACACACTGCCAGTATTACAAGATTCAGTGCATGCAATTCATGAATTTAGTGGGATATTTTTAAATGAATATTTTTATATTATCTTGTAGTAATTTTACAATAATAATTAAAACGCACTTTCAATTCCATATTTGGTTCTTAATTTTAAAATTTGGCAGATCTTTAAAAGTAGCCCTGTAAAGTGTACACCACAACTATATGAGTAATATGGTTATGATATTAGTTATTTATTAATAACTAAACTTATGACTAAATGTTAGCATCACGAAGAGAAACAGTATATCTTATAATTAATTAAGAAAGAAGTTACGGCAAGTTGAAATCACTGTATAACAGTAAACCGCTGTCCCTGCACGTAATGAATGGTTTTAAGGTTGTTTTGTAACTTTGATGAAAAACCGCAAAACATGGACACTTTGACCACTAACTCTATAGTTTAGTAGTTTCTCTGTGTCAGAATAATCTGTCACAGGGAATAAAGTTTGATTAATTAATCAACTTATTATTTACATACATAGCTTCAACCGACTTCTCAAAAAGGAGGAGATTCTCAAAACATCTGTATATTTTACATCATAATATCGTAAACAAGCGGATGGCTCTCCTCCTGGAAAGAAACAACCATCGGCTATAGAGACCAAATATGTTAACGGTGCGTTACAATCCTTGTGGCAACTTTTTTATTATCATAAGATAAACAAACAAGCAGTTGACACTCCTGACGGAAAAAGAATACCATCGTCTATAGACGCTAAAGGTGTTCATGGTGCGTTGTTATCTAAATATCGAGGTGTTAATGCCACTTGCATCAGTTTACCGGCTACCTTATCCTCCAAATGATACGAACACGATGGTGACAAGCACTGACGCTATTGTGGCAGTTAGGTAAGGCGTTAGTATCAGACCCAGGCGAGACAATACAGAACTATAGCACCTAGTAACCACGACGATAGTGACTCTAGCCAATCGTTCACCTCTTACGAATTGCCTCGCAGAGCGGCAAATGATTATTTAAAGAGAGACCGAACCTACACGGGCTTCTTAATTGTTTTAGTTGAAACTAGCTAATAACAAACTTGTACTTTTACTTTACTATAATTTAATATAGTAAAGTTATAGTGAATTAAAAGTAAAATATAATTTAATAAAATTATAGTGAAATAAAAGTACAAGTGTTTTGTTAACTAGTTTCAACTAAAAATAATGGAAATTCACTAAGTACCGACGATTGAAAGTGTAAAATATATTTTTAATTGTTGCTTAAGAACTCAGTTATTTATAGGCTGATTAGGAAAGTCCCTTGTTTGTTTGGAAGAAGATAATTTCCGTATAGTTCCATATAAATAAGATTAAGATCTAATTTGGTTCCAGAGATACGTGAGTTTGAAAGTCGGTTGCTTTAATTAGGTATCTATAAATTAGTACGAGAAGCAAAAACTTTGTGCGTACGTAGAAGCAAAAAGTTTACATAGCGGAGGATACAGAAACCTAATATTTTTAAATAACATGCAACATAATATTAAATTAATAAAAATAAACATTACACACCATACATTTATGTGACATATATGATAATCATGGAACTATTACGATAATACACTATTGTCTTTACGGCTAAAATCAGTTGTTATAATAAACAAAAATTACTAGGTGGCATAGTTCTGCATTATCTCGCCCGGGCCTGGCCATCTCTTTAGCTATTCCTGCCGCAATAGCGTCAGTACTTGTCACTGTCGTGTTCTGGTTTGGAAGGTAAGGTAACCGGTTAACTTATGCATGTGGCATTAGACCTCGCTACAAGATAGCAACGCACCATTAAAATCTTTGGTGGTGGTAAATAAGAAAAACCCATTTAGATTAAACTCAGTTGTTCTGTTTTGACAAATACCCTGGTATTAAATGATTTACAGGGTCTTATGATGAAACAGGAAGGAGGTTATCAAAACTTTTAATTAAAATTGAGCAACACGATCAATTATGGACTCGTTTAATTTTTTATTTTAAGGAATGTGGAATAGGATAGCTTCCAGTATCTGATGATAGAGCGAAGTAAGTCCATGTGATCTTCTAAGCTTGATCAGTTAAAAGCCACTGAGTGTAGGCTACTTCGATTTGTTTTGGCAAACACTTAGATGCTGAATGTTTTTTAAAATATAACGATGGAACTGGAAAGTGGACACTTGAAATTGGGCTGATATAGTCTTTATTGCTAGAATATTCACATGGTTTAATAGAGTTACATGGCGGAGCTGGAGACCTCGGGAGCTTGGCAATAAGACAACTCAAGCTCATTGAGTATGGAACCACAGGTCAAGGTTACCTTTAACTTTATGCTGCAGGATCCTCTTTCGAAGATCATCAGCTCCTTTTACGTTTTGCGCTTAAAATTATTATGAAACCGAAGTAAAATGGTGGGCTGACGATAAAAAAAAGTGTCGGTTTTTTTAAATTTTAATTTAGAGTTAGTATGCTGATTTATTGATTAAATGAATAATTGGTTATTGACATATTATTTTAGTATTATACTTAAAATAATATTAAACTTAATTTAGTATATACACCGAAACTTAAACTTAATCTAAAAAAACTTGAGAGGTGTCAAGGGACACCCGGATGGAACGAAGTTCCTTTTATTATTATTTACAAAAAACCTGTATACACTCAACCAAAATAATCGTCGCGACACCACACTGTTCAATGCGAAATAGAAATAAAAATATCTGGCTTGCTTTCTATAAGAGAGAGAGAGAGAGAGAGAAACATCCGCACGCCGCACAGCTTACAATACCTTACTATAGCAAAAAGTATTGTGACAACTTTTCGTAAGATTTTTTCCGTCTAGCCCCCTTTTACAACGCACAATAAGGAACCCGGTCGAATTTCGGCACCTGGTCGAATTTTGGAACCCGGTCGAATTTTGAACCCACGATCGAATTTCGGCACCCGGTCGAATTTTGGCCCACGGTCGAATTTCGGCACCCGGTCGAATTTCGACCCGCGGTCGAATTTCGCCACCCGGTCGAAATTCGACCGACGGTCGAAACTCGGCAATCGATCGAAATTCGACACTCGGTCGAATTTCGACACTCGTTCGAAATTCGACTGTCCGTCGAAATTCAACTTTTGGTCGAAATTCGATATTCGGCCGAAATTCTGTATAAATGTCGAACATTTGGCACTAGCAAAAAGGAAACTCAATCAAATAATAGATAGACTTTCACTTTCAATGGACGACCTAAAGGGAAGTGGCTGGATATTTCTGTGCTTACAATACCTTACTATAGCAAAAAGTGTCGTGACAACTTTTCGTAAGAATTTTTTCCGTCTAGGCCCTTTTCACAACGCGCGATAAGGAACTTCGTTCGAAAACTTAACAGCATTTTCTCAATTTAATGTCGGCTTACGTTAAACAAAATTTGTTCCTATGCATTCATCTCACTCATATTAATAAAAAATAAATTTTTTCTACAGCCCGCTACATCAAAAACGATCATAGTTACTAAAAAATGCACGGAAAATGTCAACGTTGCCATACGTTAAAAAAATGGGTGCGTGTACTTATATACGCGGGTGAGAAGTTATACTTCTTTGGCGTCATTAAAAAATAGTGGCCGCGTTTCCGATCCGGTAGTAGCTTTTAAAAAATATGTTGACGTGTCAAAATAACTTGTAAAATTTTTTATTGAATAAAGTACTTCTGATTTCTGACAGATTTTAATTGCATGCAAATACTTAATTACATTAAAATAATAAAAGGACTGGAAAAGGATAGTCAAGGATTTCGGGACTTAATGAGCAATTTAGCGGACAACCTGTAACTTTTACGTTACGGTAATGTGCGTGCATCTTAAAATTTCACTCGCTGCCCAAAGAAATATTACGCGCCTAAAGAAATATAATTTCAAAAATCCTGAATGGAGGGATTAATGATAAGGTAATATATGTAAGTATCAACATTAATGGTATTTTTGCGTACAATCCTAACGTTACGATAATATATACTACGTTTCAAAACAATATAGTAAAAATAATATTACAAAATCCGACTCTGGTACTAGCTAGTATAGGTGTGACAGCTCAGAGCGGCACGCCGCCGCGGGCGCAACAAGTCGAGCTGTGGCATACCCAGATGGTCGCGCGACTCACCGCGCCGCATTTCGCGTCACAGGTCGCACCGCGGGTAGCTGTGGCCGGGCGGTTAAATGGTATGAATATCTATATAATGAAGCTATTGACCACCTAGACTAATAATATTTAATTTTTTGCACCAAATGCAAAAAACCAAATTCTGTCAATAACCTTAGGCGCGGGAATAGGAACACGTTGTTACGATTGACCAATTCAAAATTGGTATTTTGTACCACATGTTTACAGTTCACTGAATTGGTCGGTACCAATACTTTTGAATTAATATAATATAGTCTGCTGCGTTGATAAAACAACTGGTATGTTATTAGGTCCATAGTCTGTTTTCTTAACGACGAAATACCTACATCAAGTATCCTCCGCGTTACGCGTGTGTGAAGCGAGCGTATAAAAAAATAGACGCGCGCTCGTGTCGCGACTTTTACGTACGCTACCTCTTCGCTTACGTCGTTTATGGCAGGCATTTGTACAAGGTTTCAACACTGAATCATATCAAGTGTTTTTTCTCTATATCAAAAGTAGTGTTATCATAAGGATTAAAATATAATAATTATTCTTCTGACGAAAATCAACAAAATATGGATGGGCATAATACGTCGTTGACGGAGCGTCTCATTTGCACAAAACGTACAAGTGCGAATCGAGCGCGTTTCTCAGGTATTTTTCTGTGACTAACCCCTAAATGTCTGACTGAATTGACATAATATTTAGAAAATCAACATGGACTAGCAAGCTCAAAACGATGTTTGTGTTATGTGAACTGTCAGAAGAGTTTATTTGTTTTACTTTATAGATTTCTGTTTGTAACGTAGTGTGTTTAAGTTCATTTTCACGTCGTTGTGTGAAGCTGCCACTGGTGATGAACTTGACTGTAAACAGGTACTTTAAAATTATCAGACTCACAGTAAAGGATAATTCTATTTAGCTTTTAAATATATATTATATTTAACACACTAGCGATTGCCCTTCATTCTGATTGTATTTATCAACAACTAGCTGAGCCCGCGACTTCGTCCGCGTGGAAAAATTTCGAAAAAAAAGTAGCCAAAGTTACTCCCAGTCGCATCAGCTATCTGTCAAAGTCCCGTCAAAATCGGTCCAGCTGTTCCAGAGATTAGCCGGAACAAACAGGCAGACAGACAGACAAAAATGGTAAAAAATGCTGTTTTGATGTATGTATCGTGTATACATCCATATGCATTTAGTAAAAAGCGGTTATTTTAATATTACAAACAGACACTCCAATTTTATTTATTTGTATAGATTCAATTTATTTTTATTAGTCGCCTCTGTGGTCCAGTGGTCCGGCACCAGTGTTGGCCATATGAGGTCCCGAGTTCGATTCCCAGCTCGGCAAAATCCAAAAATGTATTTTTTCAATTTCTGATAAAAACAACGTTGCCCATGATTGGATAAGTGCCCGGGTGGCGATAGACTTATCATCTATCACATTAAGGGTCTAAGTATCTTCAGCTTATCGTAACTGTACTGATTGTACCTCTGCTTACCTCTTCAAGGATACAGGCATGAAAATACTTTTTAATGTATTTCTAATGAATTAAAAAGTAAGAAGTCCAACCAATTAAAATTTTTATAGAATAATTTCTATAAAAATATTAATTGGTTGGACTTCTTCTTCATATAAACTTAAATTGTTCCAAATTTCATACTCCTCAAGCTGTGCACGTTTTTTTTTCAGAGGGGTAAAACATTTTCGCGTTACACATCAATACATGTAATTATGAAAATCAAAAAAACAGGTAACCCGTATATTTGATACAGAAATCATTTCAAGGAATAATAGAAATTATAATTATAATATTATTGAGTCAAATTTTATGAATAAATTTTAAATCAAAGAAACAGATATGTGAAATAAAAATTATATTATTTGCGCTCTTATTTACGATAACTACTAACACATAATTTGCTGAGATTATATTAACCACCCTGTCGTCATAAAATTTAACGTCAATATTTTTTTGCTTTATTTTTGAACTAGAAATCATCAATTATAACATAAAAAATAGACCAGTGTTGTCGTTAGTAATAACAGAGATTACAATCTCTGATCAACTTTAACTAACCCGTTATTTTACAGAATTAAAAATAGTGATTGCCTTTGGAAACTAATAGCTTCCTCTAAAATAAATGAAACACGTGTTTTTGTCATTTACAGTTGATATAATCTAAAACAACATAGAATTCACAGAAAATGGAAGATATATTACTATATCCCAAAAATAGAGATAAAACCCCAAAAGGTAACTTAAATGCTTAATTATAAGTAGGTATATAACTTAATTCTATTATGATTCGTGTTTCACAGCGGTGCTTATTATAAAAAATAAAAAAAGAGTGTGTATAATAGTGTACAAACGTAAGAAGTTAAACTTCTTACGTGTATTTCTTCTAATGAAATACGTACCTGAAATGGCGGCCGCACGCTGCTGTATAGAGTGCACATACGCATAATTTTCATTTTCATCAATTCCACCAATCCTGTACGAAATTCTGTCCAGTTTACGACCAGGATTAGTCCCGCGCATAACATGATGGAATAATCCTGTTCAGTTATTCTGAAATCCCAGTATCCCAACTTTGGATTCATTCGTTCGTTCTTTGTCCAAAACAAGGACAAAAGTGATGGAACGAGCAACAAATTGTAATATTATTTAAGCACATTTATTAGTCATCTAGGACTCTTAGAATTATTAATTAATAAACTAAGAGAACCGTGAACTTAGATTAGTAAATTAGTTGTAAAGCTTAGACTATTACTAGAAGTTTTCACATCAATTTCGCTGTAGTTTTCAGTGTATGGAAGAACAGTTTCTCAATTTGAAGGCTAGTAACATAATAATATTGTTATTCGTCTCTGTTTATAATATTATTAAGTTTACTAAAATGCGACCTTATTTTTTTTGGGGGATAGACAAAAGTAAGTACCTCGTTTTTCCCTCATGTTAGTCCGAGCTTCTATGAAGAATAGACCAATTGTCGTCAGCCAAGCAGGTCACAAGAGGAAACCGGTTAACTTTAAGTACAGTACCCGGCGATAAATATTGCACATCGACCTTTGGAAAGAGACAATCGGCTAATTTCGGCTTCGTAGAGCGTTATCTCTGTCGCACAAAATACAAACAGTCCGGTACCTATTAGGAGCTGTTAAAACAAGTATGATTTGCTTCTTTTGATATTTTTATTCTTTGTATAAAATACACTAATTTTTCTATAAGTGATGGCTTTAGGTTGGGGTAAAATAAAATAAAAAAACATTTTTACATTATGTTTACGTATTTAATTATTTTGGAACATTACAGCTTTAGTGTACATAATAAACACCATTATACCTATTGCTAAAATGAGACATTGCAATAAAAATAATAATAATTCTAATTCTCAATTACTTCCATTTCACTATCTGTGCTCTCAAAGAGGTCAATATCACTGTCACTATCAGCCGTATTTATTACTAATCTATCAGTGTAATTGTCTAAACTGTGTTGAATGCTTCTATATTCATTCTCACATTTGATTGCATGATCGCAAACCTTTTTCCACTCTTCAGCGCCGATCATGTTTACTTTTTCAGTCAATAATGTTTTTACTGTAGTTAAGTTCATACCCACATTTCTAGAGGCTACATAGCCTTTCAGTTGAGACCATATATTTTCAATTGGATTAAAATCCGGATGATATGGTGGCAATCGCAACACAGTGTGCCCATGTTCGGCAAGTATTTTGTCCACAGAAAACTCTGTATACCTCGCCTTGTGCTGACATATAATAGCGTAAATCTGGGTTTTTGTTAATTTTGGATCAACTGGAATTTCATGTCTGTTTAACCAGTTGATCATTTCCCGTTTAATGGTGTTTACAACCTAAAGCCATCATTTATAGAAAAATTAGTGTATTTTATACAAAGAATAAAAATATCAAAAGAAGCAAATCATACTTGTTTTAACAGCTCCTAATAGGTACCGGACTGTTTGTATTTTGTGCGACAGAGATAACGCTCTACGAAGCCGAAATTAGCCGATTGTCTCTTTCCAAAGGTCGATGTGCAATATTTATCGCCGGGTACTGTATCACAAGTACCATTACTACTGGGTAGAGTTCCACAACAACTCGCCTGGGTATTTGGTATCATCGCGTTACCTATTCCTGCCGCAATAGCGTCAATGCTTGTCATTGTAGTGTTCCAGTTTGGAGGGTAAGGTAGCCGGTAGACTTATGCATGTGGCATTGCTATCCCAACATATATATAGTAACGCACCATTAACGTCTCTGTTATCTATAGTCGATAATTTCTCTTTCCATCAGGCATCTGCTTGTTTGTTACCCTATTACCCTTGTTGGCCCTTCGACCAACTTTAGATAGTTTCTTCGAAATGAAACAGTTGAATTCTTGTTTAGTTTATATTCGTGTCGATTATTTGTACAACTTTTAGTTTTAGATGATAGTAGTGTAAAAATATAATGTTCGCCGCGTGGTTCGTCGTTGTGAATCTCGGTTATTTCTAGTCATCGTCCGATCTACCTCCGGTCCGACGAAGACGTCAACAACACGCCTCTTCAATTGATTGGGCGATCGCACATGACGTGTTATGTGACGACCGCCATTGGTTGTAGCGCGTGAGTCGCGAACAACCCTATTTATATCATAAAAAAAACTTGATTTTTTTAACTTCACTGGTTTATTTTATAGCAGAGGGGGCAAACGAGCAGGTGGTGCACCTGATGGTAAGTGATCATCGCCGCTCATGGACAACTGCAATACCGGGGGTCTTGCAGTTGCGTTGCCGGTCTTTTAAGAATAATTAAGCTCATTTCTTGAAGATCCCTAAGTCGTATCCGTTCGGAAACACCCCCGAGAGTAATTGATTCCACAAAGGAATTGTGCGAGGCAAAAAGTGCCGACAAAAGCGCACGGTTGTGGATTTCCAGACATCGAGGTGATGAGGATGGAATTTTAAATTTTGACGCGATGTCCGATGATGGAATTTAGCGACAGGAATTAGTCCGAATAACTCTTCGGAACACTCCCCGTGATACATACGGTAAAAAATGCAGCGCGAACCTACATCTCTGCGTAACGCCAAAGAGTCAAGCCGATTAGAAATAGCCTAATTGTTGACGATTCGAACCGCTCTACGTTGAATTCGATCAAGAGGAAGAAGCTGGTACTGAGGAGCTCCGGCCCAAAGGTGAGAAGAGTACTCCATGTTCGGTCGAATTTGGTCCTTATAAAATTAAAGGTGATGGGCTGGCATGAAGTATTGCTTTGCTCTACTGAGTACGCCAAGCTTGTTGGAGGCCAGTTTAGCCTTTCCTTCCAAGTGATTGCCGAACTGAACGTTATTCGATATGTCAACTACTGGGAATACTGGGATTCCAATACTGGCTGAGGCTGTCAGGCGAGTGCTCTTAAACCGAGGTGATACGACAAAGGGTGTTTTTTTAGCGGTGTACGCACGAACGGTGACGCAACTGCGTCTTTTTAGGGTTAAATGTAACAAGATTTTGACGACCTCATTCTGAGACATCGGTTAGTCGGTTCTCGAGTTCAGACACGAGCTTATTCCGGCCCTCTTTGACGTATTCCCGATAAATACCGCTATGGCCGAAGTATGTAGTATCACCAGTACTATCGTCCGCATAGCAATGTATGTTACTAATTCGCAACATATCATTGATATGCAGAAGAAACAATGTCGGTGATAGCACGCAGCCTTGGGGAACACCAGCATTTACAAGTTTGAGGTCGAGCATGCACCGTCGACTACGACCTTGATGCTCCGATCAGCCAAAAATCTGGTGATCCACTTGCATAATTTTTCGGGAAGCCCATAGGAAGGCAGCTTTGAGAGAAGCGCTTTATGCCATACCCGATCGAAGGCCTTCGCTATGTCTAAACTAACTGCCAATGCCTCTCCCTTGGACTCAATTGCCTCCGCCCAGCGATGCGTCAGGTATACTAGAAGATCACCAGCTCAGCGACCACAACGGAAACCGTGCTGACGTCGCTAATCAGCTGGAGCTCTTCATAATACTTCAGTAGCTGACAGTTTATAAGTGTCTCCATGACTTTGGAGAACAAAGAGGTTATGGCTATTGGCCGATAATTTGACGGATTAGAGCGATCTCCTTTTTAAGGGATGGGATGCACTAAAGCTGTTTTCCATGAATTCGGTACCACGCCGAGTGAATAGGAAAGCCGGAATAGGTGCGTCAATACTGGCGCCAACTTTGGAGCACATACTTTAAGCACAATCGGAGAGATGTCATCAGGCCCACTCGACTTGTGGATGTCCAAGGAAAGTAGTGCTTTACGCACAGATAACTGCCGAAACTGTGGTTCTGGCATACAACTATCACACTGCGGGATGGTAGGCGGGCGTTCCCTTGGTCATCCAGAGTCGAGTGTGTTGGCTTGGTCTCTGTGCGAGGATGAAAATGAAGGCTAGGAAAAATTCCCTAAGACAGCCTTGGCGAGAGACCAGAACGCACGAGTGCCCGAAGGAAGGCGAACTAATTTCTCACCAATTCTGCCAATATGTTTCGATTTTGCCTTGGCGATAGCTCTTTTGAAGAACCTCGAGGAAGAGTTGTACTCCTTTCGTAATGCGCTAGTTTTTACATCACGAGATGCCGACGCAGCAGCCCAAGCTCGGTAGCATTCCTGCTTTCGGCGTAAAGCCGCTTTTCAGTGGCGACCAAACCAAGGCTGAGACTTGCCACCGATGGGCACCGCAGAAGATGGAATGAAAAATTCCATGCCCTGCAGCACCACATCAGCGACAGAGTGAGCGACAGCATTTGGATCATCCAGCGAGAAGCACAACCGCCCCCATGGGTAGGACGCAAAGAAAGACCGCATCCCGTCCCAATCTGCTGACCTATAGTGCCAAACGCGACCACAGCCTGCAAAAGGAGGCGGTGATGGGCGCGTGACCGGCACTTTGCTCCGGATCAGGCAGTGGTCCGACGCGTCAAGCGGAGCGTCCACCGATACCTGATAACGATCCGGGTGAGAGGTTAGCAGGAGGTCCAACAGTGAAGGCATGTGGCCATCCACATCGGGAACTCGCGTAGGCGAGGCTACCAATTGTGTTAGACCATACGCCAAGGCAAAAAAGAAAAGAAAAGACCTCGCCGCATGATCGGTGCGAGAACATAGCCATTCGGCGTCGTGGGCATTAAAATCACCCAAGATCACGATCTCTGCGGAGAGGGTCTGCTCTAACACGGAATCAATAGCCATTTGTAAGTGCTCGACTAGCCGGTCAACTTCAGCATTCCCGCTATGGGAGCAAAGCTGGCTTCGCCGTCTCGAAATGGTAGTGGACGGCGTTCAGGTTAGAATGAAGCCCCTGATGTTATAGAAATCCACAGTAAGCGTGGTATGGGGTGCCATGGCTTTCTTGCTCTGTTTGCCCTGGACAGGGTTGTCTATGAGCGCAATTTTGCCCCCTTCAGAATACGCAAGACAGCCTGAGCATTCCTGATCTGGCTTGAATCCAGAGTACAGACGCCCAGAGGAGGATTCTCCACTGCAGGCTCAAGTGGTACCCCCGTGGGGTAGATTTTTTTTCAAATCGCGCATCCATAGTGTGTGTGTGTGGGGGGGGGGGGGGTAGGCCTCTGAGACTCTCACAAACCGAACGAAACGCATCAGCAGAGCTGCTACTTTACGTCGGTATCAAGTGAGAGAGTGGTATCTCCCCGGGCGTGCCGGCCTATTCAATTGCAAATGCAGTATGGCACTACCACTAATTTGGTTGACTGACTGCACCGGTGTTAAATAATTTTTGTCACAAAAAATATCCCACCAATGGGCAATGGGGTCGTCACATCCCTACGCCGGTTATATGCGCTATCTTTCTATTTAGGAGCATGTTTCTAAAGCACAGCTTAAAATTATATATGAATTGTATCTGAGGTATCGCCTCCGAAGCCCATTGCATAATAAATTTTATGAAAATTGTTAAAGCCGTTTCCGAGATTCATAATATACCTATATATACAAGAATTGCTTGTTTAAAGGTATCAGAGCTTACTCGCAAACAACGGGTGTTAAAGAAATAACCAAAGTGGCGAACTATTTCTCAGTAATTTCGTCAAATATATCTCTTTAGATATAGGAATCGTGTAGATAGTTAGATAAGTGTATGCATGTATGTATTTGTGTGTATCTATGTGTGTGTTTGCAACTTTTAAGTAATATGAGTCTAACATTACTTTCACGTATTATCTCAATCATCGCTGGTGGCGTCTCATTAAGCATTTCATTATCATAATCTTATAAATAGCTTGTCCAATCAGATAAGTTGCCAATTGGAAATATGATCGAATACAAAGGACGCTGCGCTACTTTCCAAGCCTCAATGAAACTGACGGTGATAATTGGACAGTGCTTTGGTCTTAATCCTGTGTTGGGTATTTGTGACATCGACACTTCGCAATTGAGGTTAGTTTCCATTTATATTGTAACTGGCTGACCCACGCAGCTTCTCCTGTAAGCATATTTACCAGTTTCTCCTGTAAGTATATTAACATATCATTAATGTAGATAATGTCATACAATCAACCTTACAACCCTATTTCGGCTCCTTAGGAATTGATTTTTGAAAAGTAACTTTGACCCCATGTCTAAAATTAATGTCCTGTCAAATTTCATCTAAATTGGTCAAGCAGTTTAGTAGTAGAAACGTAACAGACAGATAGACATATAGCAAGGCAGAATTTCGCTTTTATATTATTACTACTAACTAGTTTAGTTGTTTATAAGTTTTCAGTGGGCTATATACCGCCGCAGTTAGATTTATTCTTAAAACTTTATCATGATTTAAATAAATATTTTTGAATATTATCAATAATCAACAAATCAACAATAAAGCATTTATAATATCAATATTATAATAATCTTATTATAATATTGATATTATAAATGCAAAAGTTTGGATGTTTGGATGGATGCATGGACGATTGTTACTCAATCACGCAAAAACTACTGAACGAATTTGAATGAAGTTTAGCACACAGGTATATGATTCCTATAAAAACTTTTATAATGAAACGGGCTGGACGCTACAGCTAATGTTTTATAAATATAAAGTGACTGGGTAACCTACTGACTGACTAATGTACAGCTCAAAGGAATAAATGGTTTGGGCTGAAATTAAGTATTGATGTATTTACTGACAATTGCCTTGAATAGCCTCTGTAATATAGGTAAAAAAAAAGATCATAAGACAGTTACGAGAAAAGTCTTGTAAAATGTCTTGAGTTATACCTGCCAAAATCACATAACATTGCTGTAGTTTATTAATTGTTTCATCCGTTCGTGTATGAATGTAACAAAAATATGAACGTTTTAATTGAACAATGATTCATAATTTTGTTAGTAGGTATTTAATATGAAGACTTATTGGCTAACACAATACATTTTTTTAATTTCATCGGGTTATTTTCTCGTGGCAACATCGCCAGAAAAATGTTGCAAGGGACAATCTAGACGCGACGTATTTATTTTTAGAATATATTAGAGCCGCCTTGCAATCAATGGAGTACTGAAGTGACTGTTTTTCGTCTTATGGCACTTGAAAAACGTTCCTGACGTGTCGTGGTAATCCCAATAGCATCCTAAAAATGTAACAAAAAACAATATCAAGAGTAGGGTTATAACCATATTGCATTGTAGCGTCTTGTTGCATTAATTATTCTTTATCGCCCTTATTACAAAGTAATAAAATTAAAATACTTTTGAATCTATTCTAGTCCACTTATCTGCAACTATTTTTTTTTAAATCTCTGTGTGGACATTAACCAGTACCAATATAACCTACATTTTGTACGAAGCTCAGAACTAAGATGCTTATTAGAATAAAATTACTTAAACTGAATTTATTTAGAATGGTTTTGGAACGCCTCGCCATAACTTAAGGAACTGGATGAATTTAATCATCAAAAAGTACCCTAAGAATGGTAGATTGCCATTTGCTACAGTTTGGCCTTTTACAACGTTGAGCATAGCGAGCCTATTCTCTCTCTGCGTGTGAATATGTAGCGAATGCAAGCTAAAAATCTTATTGGAATTTGGATTAAATTTTTGCAAACCAAATCCAATGTATTTGATGAATGGCCATCGAATTCAATGTATTTGATAAATGGCCGCATCACTCAAGCCGACACATTCAATGGAGCAAACAAAATACTTATCAATCTCTCAATATACCTGCACCAGAGTTTTTATAACAGAATTATTGTAAAATTGTTCTATATGTCGGAAGGTGATCAATGAGTGGTTGTGTCTTTTTGAATAAAAATATGACCACAAATCGGCAGTTATAATTTGTATTCAGTTATTTACAACGTTTTATGTATGTACAAATACATCGATTTCAACTAAGAAGCAAATAGAAGAATTATTAGAATCGCGGCAAGTTTCACATGGAGTGGCCTTCAGATTACTTACATGACTGCTTTTGTTACATACATACATATCTTCACCCCAGATCCCTTACAGGGTAGGCAGAGAGAACCGAGTACCATATATCACGATTCTTGCAGGCTTGTCTCGCTTCCTCCACATTTATCACTCTCTTTATACACACACGCTGGTTGCGAAGACTCTGGACACCACCTTCGGACAGTACTCAATCAATCTTATCATGGTATGTTAGTCTTGGTCTACTTTTGTTCCCTCTCGAATTCAGAATGCCACAATTCCTCTCCTCGTCAGGTTAGGCAACCATACATTCCCACTAACAAAATTCAGCCAATCAAGCTATGCCATCACACATGTTGGCCAACATAACGAACTAAATAAGTTAGCCAATCAGTCTCACATTTTATTAACATAATCAACCAATCAAGTTAAGGCATCGTTGATATTAACCAATTACAACCCACTAGAATTCAAGTTTAGTTATTTTATAATTTACACAAGTAAGAGCAAACAATACCTATCGAAAATATAAATTCTTGTCAACTTGAAATCGGTGTTCCGTGTCAACCTTACCCAAGCGTACAGCTTGACGATTCCAAATATTAAAACTATATACCTAAATGGTTTTTATTGATGTTGATCGAGTGGTTAGCGGCCCTGATTACGCGATCAATGGGGTCCGGGTTCGATTCCCGGCAGGGACAGGCATTTGTGTGATGAGCACAAATGTTTGTATTTCTGGGTTTGGGTGTTTATTAAATATATTATTTATATATGTATTTCTATGTATTAGTATCGCTGACTGGCACCCATACTACAAGCATATAATTTGCTTACTTTGGGGTTAGATAAATTAGTGTAATTTGTCCAATGATATATTTTAAGGTTTTTATACAAAAGTTTTAGGACCTCAAAACAAAAGTAAGAAATTCTGATAAAAGTTTCTAACTCTGATTGAGATCTCTTAGATCTCAATCAGAGTTAAGAAACTTATACTTTTACTTTGTCATTAGCTTTGCTCCCCCGTGTTGGTTCCGGGCTTCTTTGAAGAATTAAAAGAATAGTCCAACAGCTGTTCTGCCAGACAGGTCGTAAAAGGCGACCGATTGGCTATACGAGTCACTACCATCGTGGCTACTAGGTGGGAGAGTTCTGCATTGTCTTGCCCGGGTCAGGTACTACCGCCTTACCTATTCCTGCCGCAATAGTGTCAATGTTTGTCGCTGTCGTATTCCGGTTTGGAGGGTAAGGTAGCCGGTAAACTTATAGATGTGGCTTTAGACCTTGCCACAAGATAGCAATGCACCATTATTTGGTGTCTATCGGCGATGGTTGACTCTTTCCATCAGGAGACCCATTTGCTTATTTACTATCTGATACTATAAAAAAAACTCACTAAGCACTGGCACCTCTGTAAAACCAACGGGTCACGGACATGATATTATTTTTAGTTGAAACTAGTTTTTCACACACTTGTACTTTTATTTCACTATTATTATATACTAAGTTGTTTAACTTTATCGACCGGTTTCGCTTTTTAAAGCATCTTCAGGACATAATATTCTTTACTGACAGTTTAGTTTTAGATATAACATAAACAAAGTATTTTTTTAAAAATGACTGTGGGTCATTACTAATTAAATTTTTAAATTTATTAAAATTTAATTAGTAATGACCACACAAATATAATGTTGACATCGTAAAATAATTTATTTTATTTGTAAGTTAGTTGACTTTATTTGACATTTATAATTCTGACAATATTTTGTAAGTAATTACAGTTAATTTAAAGGGGAATAAAATTATGTACTAGGAAACACCTAAATGTTTAGGGAGAATCGTGTAAGCTGGCAATACAGAAATTGTGTTTATTTTTAAGTTTACCCACAATCATTTTTAAAAAATAATTTGTTTATGTTATATCTAAAACTAAACTGTCAGTAAAGAATATTACGTCCTGAAGATGCTTTAAAAGCGAAACCGGTCGATAAAATTAAACAACAGTATATAATAATAGTGAAATAAAAGTACAAGTGTGTGAAAAACTAGTTTCAACTAAAAATAATGGAATTTCACCAAGTGCCGACGATTGAAAGTGCAAAATCTATGATATTATTTATTTATTTTAAGATTTTTTTATAAAGCATGCTAGGTAATAAAGTTCATAATGAAACGTCTCCGTAATCCGTACATTATATGTAACACGCATGATATGTAGGGTTCCGTACCTAAAAAGTAAAATGGGACCCTATGACTAAGCATCCGCTGTCTGTCTGTCCGTCTGTCCCTCTGTCTGTCTGTCATCAGGTCTGTATCTCATAAACCGTGATAGCTGAAAGCTGAAATTTTTGCAAATTATGTATTTCCCTTGCCGCTATAACAACAAATACTAAAAAAAAAATGAAAATATTAAAGGTAAAATAAACCTGTTTTTTTCGTGTTTTTTTCGTGTTTTTTTTGGTCATTATTAATAACGGTAACAGGTAGACGCTTAAAATTTTCATAGAATATTTAGTTGTGTATTAACTTTCTAAATAAATAATTAAATAAAAATAAAGTAAATATTAAAGGGGGCTCCCATACAACAAACGTAACCTTTAAGCAATTTTTAGTCAATTTTAATAAACAGACAGAAACTTGAATATTTAAAAAAAAAAGTATTTGAAAATATATTAACTATAAAAATAAATACCTTATACATAAAATAAATATTTAACAATAATAAAATAAATATTTAAAAATATTATACATACAACAAACGTGATTTTCTTTTATAGATGATGGTACGGAAACCTTCGTGCTCGAGTCCGACACACAATTGGCCGGTTTATTTATTTTTAAAGACTCGTATAAATTTGTCTTATAAGTGATTATGATTTTTATTCAGATCAACTAACAATAAAGTCAAAATATAAATATTAAATGCAATTTTGCAAAATAAATTCATCTATATACATACTAATATTATAAATGCGAAAGTCTGTCTGTCTGTCTGTTATGGAAGTAGTTGAATTGCATGGAAGTAGTTGAAGAGCCGGGGTCAAACATAGATTAATTTTTTTTCAAAAATCAACCCTTAAAGGATTGAAATAGGGGACGAAATTTGTATGAAAAACTATCTTGACGACATGCTAATCTACTCGCGGGCGAAGCTGCGCGGGTCAGCTAGTTAATATTATAAAGCAATTCGAAAGTCTGCCTATCCGACTGCCTATTACGCTTCCACGGTTAAACCGATTAATATTGTTGCTTTTCTTTTTTTTGGGTTAATTTATTTCAGGAAAAATTTAGTATCAAATATTCAAAATGTACCTTTTTCAGGTTCAAATTCGTGTCTGGCCGTTGTGTTTATACTGTTTTAACAATCATGGCGCAAATAACAATGTTTTTCCTGGCATTGGCGAAATTTTTCAAAGACCCCAATTCTACATTCAAAGCAAAAAGTATGTTCTTGCAAGGTTTTTGTGTTTTTTTATTTTTTATGTTAGTTGGATAGGCAAACTGGCAGACGTGCCACATGATGGTAATTTGTCGACGTGGCCAATGAACATAATCTAGTTTACTTGGAACTAGTCCAGGTAACTAATTTATGTGTTGCCTATCCTGAGACACAAAGTGTTAAGTCTCGGTGCCAGTAATTACACTGCCTGTCTTGCCATTCTCTCCGAAATGCAGCAAATCTGTTTCACGGGAGAAAAAGCAAGGTGGTGGTAGCCATGCAGCCGGGAGCGCGGCACAGCTGACAGCGTATCTCTCCCACCGGTTAACGGTAATTATTATATATGCACACGTAATGGCTCTAAGTGTGCAGTTATTCACATTCAATAAATTGGATTTTGGTGTATTTTAGTAAAGTAGTAGTTTGTAGTCAGTTCAATATTAAAAGTTGCCAGCCTTATTGCTTTCAAGGACGAGGTCGAATGCACTTTAGCAAGACATAGAAGCGCTGAAATGGTTCAAAATATTTTTTGGATTATAATGAATAGCATTATAACTGGTAACAGTATTTTAAGATGGCGTAGTATAATTTAGCGATTTTTACAGGTTAATCTAGTATTCTGCGATTTACATTCCTAAGGCTTTTAATTCCTAAGATTTTTGGTATATTTAATGAAATATAATATAATTTTACCTATATTCCTTGGTTTGTTCCCTAAAATATGCGTATTTTTCACGTAAAAACTGCTTTTCCAAATCAATAATAAGTCGCGATACATTTTCAGTCGTGAAAAGCGAAAATATCACAGCCATCGCAATTAATAAGTGGTAGAATTATGCAAGTTGCCTGGGCTTCGTATCAATGCTTTGACCGGAGTGCTTTTCCGAGTTGTTTGGCTTAACTAATTTTGCTGCAATAACGTCAATGCTTGTCACAGTTGTGTTTTGTTTTGGTGGTCTAAAAGCCGGTAGGAGATCGTCCTTCACCGATCTGATAACCAGATGAGACGTATATTTTATCAAATATTATTTATAAACAAATATGCCTATAATTACTTGCCTATCCAAAAGTGCTCATGGCAAGTTTTTAGCTTGGCAACAGTACTTTGAGTACGATTTTTTGCAGGCAAGTATATGTGACTGATATTTGTAATAAAATAATCTAAAATTAGATATAACTTTCGATAAGTTAGCAGATCGATGGAGTCACCTATATTGACTTACCTGTTCACACCTGCTGCCAGGTAACCATACACAGAAACGAGTAGGCAAGCCTACCTAGACATATTCTGTGTGTTAAAAATTATCAGTGAAATAAATTTCATTTGGTTATCAAAAGTATGAAAGTGATAAAAAACGATTAAAGTTAATTTAATTAAAAATAGCCATGAGCACTTTTGGATAGGCAAGTAATTATAGGCATATTTGTTTACAAATAATATTTGATAAAATATACGCCTCATCTGGTTATCAGATTGGTGAAGGACGATCTCCCACTGTCTCCTCTACTATGGAGGGTGCGGTAGCCGGAAATCTGTGCATGTCGCATTGTTGTCCCACTATGCAGATGGCAACGCACTTTTAATACTAACTGTAGTGTGCTGCCCGCTGCATTATGAAGGTTTTTGGCGAATCCTGCGGGATTGCTTAATTTTTGGTGATCAAAAGTAGCCTATGTGCTATTCCAGGTCAACATTTATCTGTGTAAAAAAAATAATTCAAATCCGATTATTATTTTTGCGTAATTGAGTCAAACAAACGTCCACCCATTCAAACATCCCAACTTTCGCATTTATAATATTAATATAGAATATTTAGTGGGTATAAGCGATGATAATTTCTTTCTATCAGTTATTTATTTCTAATAAAATAAGCAAATAGCTCTTCATTTGCTTGTTTACCATCTTATGATATAAAAAAAAGCATTGTTCCGTTCTGACCAATATATAAAAATCTAATTTATGAATGTCACCTCAAATAAACGAGCTAAGTAGGTAAAAAACTGACTAGGACTAGGAATAAAAATACAAAATGTATTTTTATTCCGCATTCACCCAATCCTTTGGAAAGTCATATATCAAAGTCAACGAAGTCATTTTTACAATTTTCAAAAATTTCAATTTTAATATGCGACTTGAAATTCAACTGCTGTAGTATGATGATATTTTTTTCTTTGCAGTATCTCTGATATTCTATACAACGAATACAATAACAACAATTTTATTTTTACGAATAGCAACTAAATGGCCTAAGTTGAGTCAACATATATCGAGGACCGAAACATCAGATCCTAACATGGATACAAGTGTCATAAGGAAATGCAATACAGCTTGTTTACTTGTATTGTTTTTCGCGTTTGGTGAGTTAATAGACAGATGTCTTTACAATAATACATTAAGGACGTATCCGTGAAATAGATATCCAAGATATTTTATTAATTCAGTCATTACCTTGCGAAAATTTATTATTAAAATATTAAATTAATTAAATTTTCCATTTTGCGCGAACTGTTTTATGTAACCTCCGCAATGCTATCAAAATGAAAGACGCCGGTTTGATAAATGGATAAAACTCACCAATGGTCGGGACAAAAAAGAAGATCCAAACGGCACAATTATCTATCCACATCCACCAAACTTGGTGGTAGGAAGGTACAACCACGTTGGTAGGAAGCATAAAAAAATTTACATACTCAACCACACTCAACGCACGTTTATCTTCGAATTCAAAACATCTTCAGAAGAAACGGACACTACCTCACTCAAAGTGAGCGGGGGATATCTGAACAAAAAAGAAAACTCCGGCGGCACAAGCATTTACCCACTTTTAACCATTTATTAAACCGGTGTCTTTCCTTTTGGTTGCACCACAGTGCAACAGTTCAACGTGCAGTCACCGTTCAGTGCAGTCACGTACAACAGTTCGTGGAAAATTGCAAATTTAATTAGTTTTATCTTTAAATCTAAGATATTTACACAACTTCAAGCTTTTTGGCGTTTAGAAAAAAACGTAGGCGCTGTTGACTGCAACACATTCTTGGACTAATGTAGTTATTAACGTTAAAATTTAATATTTTATCCGGTTAAACCGCACCAAATATCATTACTTACAATTACGTTTTCCTTTCTGAACTTCACAACCGTTTCCACTGCCAAAAAACATCTTAACAGATGTCATCCTGCATAAGCTTATCCATCGCCTTACAACTCTCTAGTTGTTCCGGCGTAGCATTCCGTAACAATACGTAATGGATTATTAAAAAATGTAATCGTAAACAATAAATGAAATGAAATAAAATAAAATAAAATAAAATAAAATAAAATAAAATAAAATAAAATAAAATAAAATAAAATAAAATAAAATAAAATAAAATAAAATAAAATAAAATAAAATAAAATAAAATAAAATAAAATAAAATAAAATAAAATAAAATAAAATAAAATAAAATAAAATAAAATAAAATAAAATAAAATAAAATAAAATAAAATAAAATAAAATAAAATAAAATAAAATAAAATAAAATAAAATAAAATAAAATAAAATAAAATAAAATAAAATAAAATAAAATAAAATAAAATAAAATAAAATAAAATAAAATAAAATAAAATAAAATAAAATAAAATAAAATAAAATAAAATAAAATAAATAAAATAAAATAAAATAAAATAAATAAGTAATCTAATTCTAAAAACGATGAACTGAACGAATAAAACTGCTATTTTTGAAATAACTCTATGTTTACCATAAAATTTTGTAATGTTCACCATTTACAAAATTTTCTACATTGAAATTTTTTTAAAGACTATTCAACAAACTTATATTTCTATCCATTATCGGCCTAAAAATTCTTTAATATCATAATAAGTTTTATCTAACAGCAAATCAAACAACTTTTTGCGAAATGTATTTATAGGTAATGATTTAAGACTATCAGGAATATGATTGTATATAATAATAGACATACAACACACATTTTTTGTAAAAATATTTAATTTTTGGTTAGACACATATAATTTCTTACTATTCCTAAAATATGAGTTACCAGTGACTTCAGCATTTATTTTAAATAACTTTTGGTGCTTTTTTACAAATACGCATACCTCTAAAATATACAAACATGGTAAGGGAAGTACCTTTAGAGACTTGAAAAGTGGTTTACAGGAATGTAACTGATTAACACCACATATTGCTCAAATACATTTCTTTTGGACTCTAAAAATTCGTACCAATTCAACAGAATTTCCCCAAATAGGAATTCCATATTGTAAATTAGAAGACATATCCATGATATGCTAATAGGGAGGCTTTTGCGTTTCCTACTTCTCTTACTTAGTCTTCTCAAGACATAGACAAATCTATCAATCTTATTACATAGAGATTCAATGTGTGTTTGCAATATTCGTCTTCGACTTTAATTGCGTGAGTTTGAATCTATACTGACGTTTAGTTCATGCTTACTATCCCACAAAAAAAAACAAAATTAAGTCTATATCATACTTGCTTTCCATTTTGCGTCATATATGCTCATAGAACAACGTGTATTTTTTATTGATAGGATTTTTTTTTTTCAATTTCAGTGGAGCACGCGCTTGCGGATCTTGCTGGCGTTGCCCTGATAATAGATTGCCAGTCCCATGAAATGCAAGTAGAAGCCTTTAATAAAGCCAGTTTTCCCTGGGTTTTCGATTTTATCCCTTACAATCACTTCATCGGGTTTTTTACTCAGGTATGTAAATTACAAAGAATACTAGGTAGATATAGATGATAATATTACCTTTTTATAACGCCATAGTAAATCTTTAAACTATTCTATTTTGTCTTAACACAGTTAACATAAGGCGCTGGTTCTATTTTTTACAGACGATTGTATAGAGTAATAACCATGTACCTCCCTAAAATAAAAATACTTTCTTTGATTCTCATTTTTAAATATTTTTACTAAAACCTTTAGGAAATACTAGCTTTCGTAAGCAGTTTAAATCTCTTTAACTAAATTATATTATATACCTACCTATTATACCTAATACATATTTTGTTACCATTTATACTCTACACATACATACAAATAAATAAAATTGGAGTGTCTTTTTGTAATATTGAAATAACCGGTTTTAACTAAATGCATATGGATGTATACACGGTACACATACCAAAATAACACTTTTACGATTTTTGTCTGTATGTCCGTCTGTCCGTCTGTTTGTTTGTTCCGGCTGATCTCTGGAATGGCTGGACCGATTTTGACGGGACTTTCACTGGTAGATGGCTCATGTAATAAGGAGTATATTAGGCTACTTTAAAAAAAATCCCGCTCGGACGAAGTCTCGGGCACAGCTAGTAATGAATAAATTCGTCGTGAAAACTTTGATATTTTCTATTTAACTTTAAGGTAAAATTTAGATCTTACTAAAGTCCTCTTCTTGTTACTACAACTTTGCTATGTACCATAAGTCGCAATGAAATAATAAGTAGGATATGTTTAAGAAATATCAATACTGCACGCTTTCGTAGAACCGTAAAGAAAATTCATAAAATATTGTTACGATCTTGTAGTTCGATATTGTATAATAAAATACTACTTATATCAAAACCATGTTTATTCACCATACAAATGCACGATACACGTATATACGCACTGAATAACACTAACAACAAAATATCACACTAAAACCACCAAACTAAGACACACGCACATGCACACGCACACACTAAATCAATCACTAAGCTGTTTCACTATCCGTATGCAAACTGATCCGTTATATCATTTTTCTATATTGCTGCAGGTCACTTTGAAAAGCGATCTGTGCGACTAAGATAAAGATCTTAGTCGCACAGATAGTTAGATCGCTTTTCAAAATGGACCTATTTCGCGTTAACACGCCTCTATATATACACCGGGTACACTTCGAAAATGTTCTCGAAAGTTCTGCAGTAGTCGAGCTTAACAATGAACAATACAAACGTAAACAAGTCATAGTACATGCTAATTTCAACCTTATGTTTTCAATGAAAAGGTCCATAATGGCATTCCTGTTTTATGACCGATACCTATTTTTTCTGATAAAAGCAGCTGTCTCTATTTTATCTAGTTTATTCTAGTAACACTATTGTTTTTCGATAAAGTAACTCTCTTTTTTCTAGCGTGTACTGCAACAATATCTTTTCAGTAATAACAAATGCTTACATTTTTAATGTGAATACGTCTTTAAAATTGCCTACATACTACATACATGGGGGATATAGTTTGGTCTTATAGCTACATAACTATCACCAACATGCAAAATCTAATTATACCAATGGATAGCTAAAGAATCAAAAAACTTGATAAGCTGAACGCGGATTACGATGCTTCGCGAATAGTGGATAAAGAAGTGCCGCAATTTTTAGTCAATTTTAGTTCTTTACATATTTTGCATAATGTGTAACGAATAATCTTTAGACTCTGAACAAATACAAAACTATTCAGTTGTATTCGAAAGCTCTTAGAAAGATTTATTGATTGTATAATTTCAAAAAATAGTTTTCAACGCTAATATATATGGCACTTAAGTAAAAATTCAGTGCAAAATTGTAATCAGCCACAAAAAATCTTTTAGAAGCCGTATAAAATTCAAGGAATCTATAACGTCTGAAAAAGATTTTAAATAACATTCTAATGATACCCATGAATCCCTATATGAAAAAGTGAAGGAGTGTCGAGAACGCAAAAAGATGAAGGCGTCCAAACCGATCAACGTTGGCACCTGTACACTATTGGCCTTAACGGCCTTTACGGCTTCGCCGGTTGTAGGGGCGAGTAGAGTGCTCAGTCAGAGCTTAAAAATATGGGGTCGTACGCCCTCCATCCTAAGGGTGTCTCCTGTGAGACTGATCTTCGGCTTAGGGGTGGCATCGTGATTTGTGATAAGAGAATTAGCGGCATTGTCCTGTGTGTAGATGTATAGTGTTTTGGTATGTTTCAATGGACACAGTAATCAGGTCGTCGGGTTCGGTGAGAACGTGGCGGGGCCTACGTGAGATGGGATCGGGATTAGGATCTGGGATGTAGTCTACTACAATGGGTTAGGGTGTGAGTTAGTGCGATTGAAATATATTTTGGAAATATCTTGAAATGCCTAGCTGAGCTTGGTAATTCAAAATATTTATTAAGGTCAATATATACCACGGTGCACCCGTGACAATATGCTGGTATCTGTTCTGTATTACTTGCAACGGATGCAAACCTGTACGAGAAAGATGGGCAAAACGCAGGCGTATTATAGAATAGGCCTTACGCAAATCTTGTAAAGTGTCACCTTGTGTCTAAGTGACACGAGTGCGGGAAACCTGCTGTAACCGACCTATGAAAGGAGAATGAGCCCACTACATGGAATTGAAATCGGCGGTTAGTTAGTTACTCTCGTATGATGAGTACGAGTCTGTCGGGTACTCCTATCTGGCATAGCTTGTATATTAGGCCATTGTGCCAGATATTATCGAACGCTTTCGCGACGTCGAAAAATAGAGTATCGGTGGGAATTTACAGCTCCAGGGCTGCATTTAAAAAGTTTAAAATGTACTACGTAGGTCACACTATAAGTTTTGCGTAACTTAAAAAAACAACATATTATAACTAAAATATTGAAGGCTATTACTGCCTCTTCGGAGTTGGTAAAAGTAAAACCTCTCATCAAATCTTTGATTTTGGGGAAAACACAGATATCACAGGGTGCTAGGTCGGGGCTATGCGCAGGATGAATGACGAGATGTACTTTTTTGTAAGCTAAAATGACTGTTTAGTTGGCAGTGTGTGAAGAAGCGTTATCATGGTGTAGGAGAATGCGGCTTTTGGGTCGTCTTTCGCGAACTTTTTCTAATACTCTGGGTAAACAAATGGTAGAATAACAACTCGGCATTAACACTCTTTTGATCTTCAAGTGGAATTGTACAGATGGGACCCGTAGCTGAGAAAAAAACGCGATCATTTTTTACCAACGTTTCTCGCCTGTCTCACTTTTGTGGGCCTGTTCTCATTTTCAAACACCTATTCACAAGATTGCTGTTTTTTTTCGGGTTCAAAACAAACAATCCACGTTTCGTCTCCTATGACAATGTCATAAACATCATTAGAATGTCCGTAGTCGTACTTCAGTAGCATCTGTGAGCACCATTCCACGCGAGCCCGCTTCTGCTCTGCTGTCAGTTCATGAGGGATTCAACGCCAACAAAGTTTCCGAACTTTCAATTCTTCATGTAAAATTTTCTGAATTTGGTTCATGCCAATCCCCAATAGTCCTGGAATTGTCTCATAGGTAATCCGGGGGTTTTCCTTAATTACCCGCCCTTCACGAAATTCATCATGTACAGAAACTCGACCTCTCTCAAATTCAGCAAACCATCGCCTCACGGTGCTCAAACAAGATGCTTCTCTCCCAAAAGCATTTTGAAGACGAGCGGCGCAGTCTTGCGGATAAAGAGAACTTTTAAAATCATAAAAAATCATCGCTCTAAAATCTTTTCAACTTAATTCCATTTTCGTTGCGTACGTAGAACTTTGATGTGTGATAAAAAAACAGTTAACAAATCATTTCCCGCCAATTGTTTTTTTTTTTTTTATTACTAAGAAGAAGGAAGGTAGGAAGGAACGGAACGTTTTAAAAATATAACATTCTGTTACGCGGCCGACCCTGTCTGTCTTTTTAAAAAAAAAAACTACCGGTTATACTAACTACCTTTATTGTACAATTACACGGCTTTAATTGGACTTCCCAAATATTAATCGTGTAAAGTACCGATCGCGGCGGCTTCCAGAATCTAACTGACTTACTGATGGTATAAAATAATTAATTAAAATTATCAATGTAGGAAAAATGCTGAATGCATGGAAAAATACAGTCTACATAGAGGGATTGCTGATTAAGACCTAACTACCTTGTAATAAGGGTTGTAACAGCTCCCCCTTTTGGACGAAGCTTTATCTCTTTAAGATGAAGCGAAGTGAATAAGAATTAATCGATTATGTTAATATTTAGGAAGTTTTTTACATTTGATTTTAGATATAGGAATAAATAGCTTCTTATTATTTGGTAGCTAATTATTATATGATATAGTAATTGTCTATATATTTATAAATTAATATTTGTAGACAAAATAGACATAAAACATTTACGAAATAAATTGAAAAATAGAAATTGACATTTGTAAACAATATAGACGTAAAATATATTTACTAATTAAATTGAAAGGTAGAAATTAACATTTATAGACAATATAGACGTAAAATATATTTACGAATTAAACTGAAAAATAGAAATTAGCATTTGTAAACAGTAAATGGATATAAACCATCTTCGAATTAGATTGAAAAATAGAAATTAACATTTGTAAACAATGTAAACATAAAACATTTTTGAATTAAATTCAAAAATAGAAATTAACATTTATAACCTTTAAAAAGCATTCATAACGATATAAACATTTAGGAAATATGAAATTAAAATTATTAACTTAAGTCGTTACAATTAAGCATTTATAAATACAATATTAGAAATTGAGATTTCGACTTGATGCAAATTTGACGTTAGATTTATTATAGTCTTGTTGCCGAATTGGCAATGATTGTATAGACATTTTTTCGTCATCTGACGATGAGATGTTTGTCATCTCTAAAGAGTTTGAAATTTTAGACTTATTTCTAACAGACTTTTTGTTATGACATTGATTGAATATTTGAACACAACATCCAGAACTAGTCGATTTCTTATTCGTAATACATCTGTAAACCTTATACAAAAAATATAAAAATAGACACACAATTAAAATATACGTAAATGTTGAATAATATTGGCCATATTTAATAAAATGAGACTCGTTTTCTAAATTGTTTAATTCGTGTTCTAATCTATCTAATTGATGCGTAGCATACTTTAATGAATCAAGATTAATTTTACTTAAGGATATCGGCGATAAATGTGGCAAACTTTTATTAAATATGTCCTTCTTACAACAGTCATCAGCTGTAATATCAAAACTTATGTCTAAAGGAGATTTAATCATAATAGAGTGATAGTTTGTCGGCAATAATTGGAAAGTTTTAGAGTAGCCGATACAATTAGCTGTTAATTTTACAATTCCTGTACCTTCAATAGAATAATCGTTAATCTGATCATCACAACGAATAGTTAACTTATTTGTTTTTGACTGTACAAAAATCCACCTGTTACTTTGTAACTTTTGCCAAATGTCGATATCACCATACAATATTTTGGCGTTACATTCAGAGGGCAGCGAGAGTGTGACCTCGGTTATAATTTTCGACTCACAATTTGGGCTGTATATACAAGAGTAAACATTTGTTAGTTCACATATAGGATGGTTACTATCTATTATCTTACATTTATCTCAAGTGTCCAGCATAGCATAATGTAATCTATCATCACTTAATCCGATGAATAAATTAGTAGGTTGAATCAAGGCGAAGGTAGTGTGTGAGTCATCGTGAGGTGTCGGTAAGGGTATATTCTTATAAACCGTGAACTTGTCAGGTGTGATTAAAGGAATTTGCAATACAAATATTACCTTATTGTTATAATAATAAGAACTAAGTTTAGAAATATCAATTAAGGAATGAATTGTGTCGATATTTAATGCGACTGGGAAGTCTAATCTTTTGCTTATTTGGTTGCTATGCTTAAATAATTCGTTATAAAGACTTAAGGGACTAATTACACTAGGATGTAGTATATTGACCTTAGAGAATAAAATAGAGTTTAACGTAGTATCTAGTAAATTAGAAATAGTGAGTAAAGAACCTTCAATGATATTAATTAAATTATTTAACTTAGAAATA
This sequence comes from Apodemia mormo, assembly GCA_036924255.1. Lineage (NCBI taxonomy): Eukaryota > Metazoa > Arthropoda > Insecta > Lepidoptera > Riodinidae > Apodemia > Apodemia mormo. Next base: position 40,917,028 of record JAUPFN010000001.1, on the reverse strand, counting down.
TACAGTAATAGGTTATCAGTATTAGTAATTTGAGATAGTATATTATTCATATTATTTATTTGGGTATTGAGATTAATCTCGTTTTGATTTAGTTTATAAATTGTCGTATTAAAATTATTTGTAGTAGTTTTAATAACATGTATATTATCTCTCATTAAGTGAAATATTTCTGCCTCACTCTTTTTACAAGACTCAATTGCGGCATCGTATTTTCTAGCATCATCTGTGTCTAAGGTGCCAAAGAAAAACTTTAAGATTTCGCCTCCGAATTCCAAAGATCGTTTTACCTTGTTCGTTTGGCGATCCGAAATAATGTGAGATAAAGATTGTAATTTATTATAATTAGATAGAATTAGAACCTCGATAGGGCTAGATATGTCTTTACACGAGTTTAAATCTTGCGATTGGATTTTGTTACAAAGATTAAGAGTGTCTTGTAATATATTTGATATTTTATTAAGATAAGGTTCTAGCGAGACTAAATCAATGTGCGTTACAATTTTCCAGTAATCATTATAAAAATTTATGTATGTTATAGGTTCAAATAGATACCAGGGCTATGAGATATAGGTATAATTTTCGATTCCGCGTGGCTGTGGCTTGTGCCATAACAGCATAATACCCTGAAAAGAGATATATCAAATAAGTTAAGATTTGGCAGGCTTTATCTCGTTAGTATGATGTTTAACATTCTTGCGACCTATTCGTAAAGTGACGTTATGTTTATTATGTACCTTTAATATCTTATAAGGCCCTTTCCATACGGGTGATAACGCTTTGCGAAGTCTGTGGTGTTGTTTCAAGTACACCATGTCGCCTGCTTTATATGTTATTTCACGTGAATTACTATCATAATATTGTTTTGATCTTTCTTTACTGTTGATAAGATTTTGAATAGCTTTTTAGCGGCTAAAACGCATTCTATACTGTAAAGCACGTATGTATTCGTTATAGGTAGTATTACTAGTACTTTCATACAAAGAACTCGGAATTGAGGGCTTGTAGCCGAATAATAATTCATGTGGCGTGTAATTTGTCGTACAGTGTGGAGTAGTGTTATAAGCTAGTATAGCTGTAAATAAATAACTATGCCAATCGTTTTGATTATCATTAACAAAAGATTTTAGGTACTCCTTTAAAGTAGCATGTGAGCGCTCTAAGGCTCCGTTTGTTTGAGGATGGTAAGGAGTCGTGAATAACGCTTTAATTTTTAGAATTTCTGTTAGCTGTTTAAATAAATCGGACGTGAATGATGTGCCTAAGTCCGTCAAAATAGTTTTAGGGAAACCAAATAGAGACATAAAATGTACAAGATTTCGGGCGATTTCGTCACTAGTTGCCGTGACCATCGGATAAGCACATGTAAATTTGGTAAGATCGTCTTGTAACGTTAAGATGAATTTAAATTGTTGAAAACCCGCGTCGGGCAGGGGACCTACGATGTCAAGAGCTAGTCTCTCGAACGGCCTAGTAGAGGTGGATGTGATCTCCATTGGAGCTTTGTTTGATTTTCTTAGGGGTTTGTTGATTTGGCAAAGTTTGCATTTTTTTACATAATCTTCAATGTCAGAGCGCATCCCTTTCCAATAATAACTTGCTTTAATACGTTTATACATGCGCTGTGAACCTGGGTGACCAGCGATAGGCGAGTCGTGGTTTTCTTTCAGTATTTTAGGCACTTCTACTGGAGTAGGATAGATTAATTGATTTTTATATATATGTATCTTGATATTCGTATTATGGAAAATATATGAAATCATGTTATAAATTTTAGTATAGGCTAATTTTGAGAACGGATCGGAGAAATCTGATATAGCAAGGTCTGTAATATTTTCGCAATCGATTAGGATATTCCTAAGTTGAATTAGTAAGTTATAAACGTCTTTAAAACGTGTCTCCTCGTAATGATGCACTTTGGTAAACAAGAAATAGTAATTTTTGTTTTTATTTTGAACATGTTTGATTGTAAAAGGCTCGCGTTCGGCATTAAGTAAATTATTAGCGTCGTCAAGCTGAGATAGTATCTCTTCGCAATGTGGAATAGAATTGTCAAAATCTAAAGAAATTGGACATGCGATAGTATTTAAATTAGAGAGGTGTAAACCTTGAATAGACTCTTCGATCTTAGTATTTGAGATAGGAAGCTGATTGGTGAATTGATCCTTAAAATATTTTTCATAGGAGGAATTATTTAAATTGCTAACATTGATCGCGTTAACCGGGCATCGAGATAACGCATCTGCATTAGAGTTAAGGCGGCCTTGTTTATAAACGATCTCGTAGTCGTACTCTTCGAGTTTTAAGCGCCACCTGATGAGTCTGCTACCTGGATCTTTGACATTAAATAACCATACGAGTGGTCTATGATCCGTTATAATTTTGAACTTATTGCCATATAAATATGGTCTAAAAGTTTTTACCGCAAATAAAATGGCTAATAGCTCTTTTTCCGTTGTCGAGTAATTTCCCTCGGGTTTGTTTAAAGTTCGCGATGCATACGCTATCGGTTTGTCCTTTCCAATAGGACCTTGAGATAAGATTGCGCCTACGGCATAATTACTAGCATCGGTAGTGACATTGAAGGGTTGTGAGAAATCTGGGTATTGGAGAAGAGGAGCGGTAATTAATTTTTCTTTTAAGAAATCGAACGCGTGTTGCTGTTCCGCGTTCCACTGAAAAATAGCATCCTTTTTTAATAAACAAGTAAGTGGCTTAGTCAGTTTGGCGAAATTTTCTATGAAGCGGCGATAATAGCCTATTAAACCTAGGAACGACTTTATTTCCTTAGGACTTTTAGGAACTGGGAATTGCGATACGGCCTTGACTTTTTCAGGATTTGGAGATACACCTTTGTCGGTAATAATATGGCCAAGGTAAGTAACTTCGTGTCTGAGGAACTCACACTTGTCGGGTTGGAGTTTAAGATTGAATTGACGGAATTTGTCGAATACAAGTTGTAGTTTTTTCATGTGATCTTGTAGATTTTGGCTATATATAATGCAATCGTCCAAATATATATAGCAATGTAGGCCTTGTAAACCTGATAGCACAGTGTTCATGAGCCTTTGGAAGGTAGCTGGGGCGTTTTTCAACCCAAAAGGCATTCTGGTGAACTCATAGTGTCCAGACATGCTCGAATTAGTACTTATGGTAAATCCTGTTTTTGGGGCGTCCTTGGGGCTTGTCATGATCTGATGGAACCCACTTTTTAGGTCTAAAGTACTGAAATATTTACAGTGACCAAGTTGGTCAAGGATGTCGGTGATGAGAGGCAGCGGATATGTTTCAGAAACGGTGACATCATTAAGGCGACGATAATCAATTACGATTCTCCACTTTTGCTTGCCTGAAGCGTCTTTCTTTTTCGGAACTACCCAAACTGGGGCGCTCCATGGCGAAATAGAAGGTCGGATGATATTTTGATCTAACATCTGTTTGATTTGCGTGTCGACTTCCTCTTTGTGACACTCAGGAAACCGATAGGATTTTACGTGGATAGGAGGTGCGTCACCTGTGTTTATAGTGTGCTCTATAGCACTCGTAAAGGTTAACGGTTCGCCGTCTATGTGAAAAATATCTGTGTATGACGACCAACATTGTAAAAGAGCTTTTCGCTCTTCGTCGTTTAGATGCGAACAGCGGATAAGGCTTAATACTTTATTTACGCGATTAGATTTGGTAGTCGAAACGGAATCAATATTAAAACAGGGCATCGAATCGAAACACTCGCGTTCGAGTGGCGTTAGACTAACATGATAATCCTTGACTTCGATATCTTTTTCGGTGGTGTTTAAGACGGAAAGATTTACTTTCTTATTCGGTTTAATTTTTACCAAGCAATTAGCAACATAAACACCTTCGCATAAGGTGTGATTTAATACAAGAGCTTCATCGTTATGATATAACTCAGTCGAGTAATTTGATACAGTGCATTCGATAACGCCTTCGGCACGGGCCGGAATTATATAAGTTGGCTGTGTATAAACAATAGGAATAGAATGATTTTTTATCGTCATGGATTTAGAAGAATAATTTATATTTGATTTAAAATAATTGCAAAAATCGCTACCGATGATACCATCATAATTATTTAAATTAATATTATTTTTTGTGACGTGAAATTTATATTTAAATATTTCGTTAGATACATTAAACTCCATTTGAAAGGTACCTAATGTTTCAACAGGATTTTCAGAGCTGTTGATACCTTTTAGCTTGACAATCTCGTTTGAAAGATTTGGAATTTGTAATAGACAAGACCCTTTTATAATACTGATAGTCGATCCCGTATCGATAAGGAAACATAGTTTTCGCGACGCGTGTTTAGAATATAAGTAAGTATGGGGTAAAGACACCTTTTTGCTATAATCGTTAACTTCGTATATTAGTTTGGAATTGCGACTGGTATTTAAGTTAGATAGGTATAATTCATCCTCAATATTAGATTTATTATTTTGAGAACCTTTTTGGCAATTTATTTTGCCATTAGAAATAGGAAAATTAGGTTCGTTTAATTGAGACGGAGAATTAGAACAATTTAAGTTAGATTTAGGTAAACTATCCTTAGATTTAGTGTTATGATACTTTTGGCAATTGTTTTTGCCTTTTAAAATAGTAAGACTCGGCTCTTTTGGCTGAGGTATAGATTTAAATTTTTGGCAATTAGTTCTGCCATTAAAAATAGTAAGACTCGGCTCTTTTGGCTGAGATATAGATGTAGCAGAGTTAGTATGACTCAACACTTGTGGTTGAGATGTAGATATAGTAGAATTAATGTGACTCAACTTTTTTGGTTGAGATTTAGTAGAGTTAGTAAGACTCAACACCGCCTTTGGTTGAGATATCGATTTAGTAGAGTTTGTATGACTCAACACTTTTGGTTGAGATATAGATTTGGTAGAGTTTGTATGACTCAACACCGCCTTTGGTTGAGATATAGATTTAGTAGATTTAGTAAGACTCAACACCGCCTTTGGTTGAGATATAGATTTAGTAGAGTTTGTATGACTCAACACTTTTGGTTGAGATATAAATTTGGTAGAGTTAGCAAGACTCAACACTTTTGGTTGAGATATAGATTTAGTAGAGTTAGCAAGACTCAACGCTTTTGGTTGAGATTTGGATTTAGTAGAGTTACTATGAAAGTTGGAATGTGGCGTGTCCTTGTGATATCGATTGGATTTTGGCAGACACGGGACCAAAATCCTTTTTAGTTTAAATCATCATGAACTTCATTTCCATAGTCATTTGATTCGTTGTCACACACATGTACACCGGCATTATTAGAATTAGCAGTAGACGTAGCAGGTTGCGCGTTGCCAGCGTTTTCACGGCGTTTCATATTAAATTGACGCTTGCGACATTCTATAATCGTGTGACCAATGCGTTTACAATAATTACACGTTTTCTCGTAAAAATGGTTAGAGTTAGTATTTAAATTATTTTGCGGATTTATGTGAAATAGTTTTCGAGAATATTTTGGCTCCTTATTTTTATAGCATTCAGAGGAGCTATGCCCTACTTTATTACAGATAGAACACTGTTTTTGTGACCTAGAATTAATTTTGTATAAATTATGTAATTTTTCCTCGTCAGTTGCGTATTGTATCGCATCACTGAGAGTAAGGGGATTTTTACACCGGACTATGTTAGAAATTGAGGGGTTCAACCCTAATAAAAATGAATGTAATGCAAGGTCTTCCATGGCTGCTATTCGGCCAGGAAGTTCCTTCTCGTCGTTGCAACTATAGTGTATATCTGACTGTATACGTGTGAGAATTTGTTCGACTCTGAGAGAATATTTTATAACGTCTTCATTTGGTAACTGTTTAGAGTGCTGTAAATCGGACAATAAATGTGTAGCGTGTTTTTTCTCCCGAAAGTACACCTGAGAAACGTTTTCAAATCTGCCCAATTTGAAAAAGTTTTTAAACTGCATGCTACCTGTGCCTTGCCTTCTAATTGTGATATAATAAATTTACACAAAATACTTTGTTGATCTGAACTAGCTAAGGACATTGCATTCTCGCAATTTGTGAGAAATGCAGGAAGTGATTCCCTGTCCCCACTATAGGTTTTGATAAATTTGGTTAAGAATGATAGTGTTATTTTTTCAGCCATTTCGTTTTTCTTAGATGATTCCGCCTTTAAAGACATTATTATGATATGCTGAACTTAATACACGACAAAAATATATATCAAAAACAAGTAAAATGTGTTATAGTAAACAGCGGCAATATTAAAATAAAGATAGTGTAAATATAAAATTAACTTAGATTTAGAGTTTGTAAGATTCAGAGTTAGTATGATTTAGAAAATTGCACTTTTTGATCACTTTTTAGAAGTAAAACTTTACGTTTTGATATTTTATAAATAGCACAAAACACTTACAATAGAACGCCAATACACACTTGCATGTTGAGACGTGGGAACCGGTGTCGCGTTGCGGCGATATTTCTTGTAACTAGAGCGGATGGTATTTTCCGTTTGATTTTTGTGGTGAGTTAGACCTGGTGATCCGACCGTCTGGAGCGGGCTCAGATGATGACCTGAGACTGACCGTCGTCCTGGTATGAAGTAGCTGGAGCGGGCTCAGATAGTATACTGAGACTGACCGTCGTCCTGGTATGTAGTAGCTGGAGCGGGCTCACGCTGCGGAGCGGAGGCTTACCGTCGTCCAAATGTCTGATGCAGGCTTAACCTTGGGTCAAGTCTTACTGTCGATCAGAAGACAGCAGGTGGCTTAGGTTCAGGATACCAACGTCTGCTCCATGACTCCACGTCGTCAGACTTCTCTGGTATCCCACTTCTGACACCAATTTGTTACGCGGCCGACCCTGTCTGTCTTTTTAAAAAAAAAACTACCGGTTATACTAACTACCTTTATTGTACAATTACACGGCTTTAATTGGACTTCCCAAATATTAATCGTGTAAAGTACCGATCGCGGCGGCTTCCAGAATCTAACTGACTTACTGATGGTATAAAATAATTAATTAAAATTATCAATGTAGGAAAAATGCTGAATGCATGGAAAAATACAGTCTACATAGAGGGATTGCTGATTAAGACCTAACTACCTTGTAATAAGGGTTGTAACAATTCGAAATTCAAATAGTTCCGATTAGCCAAAAGTGCAAAATTTTCAGTGTCCCCCATGTTTACGAGTCAGTGCACTTAATGAGTGCACGGAAACCGAACTGCTCATTTATTACGAACAAATGCTTTAAGGCAAGATAATGAACGGGTGAGACGGTGACTACTGTCATTATTTCGGGGTTTTCTCGGCTTGTGTATTCCTATGATGGTGGCTTCTTTACACTCGTCTGAAAACGCACAGCCGGCTAGGAGTGCATTGAAAATGCGCACTAGTAGGTATATAAGGGAGGGAGGGAGGTATTTAACTACCTTACTTGTGATTTTTTTCATACCCCGAGCCTTTTTATTGCATAGGTTTTTGATTATTTCACCTACTTTTTCGGTATTTGAGCGTAATAGCGTGTCACCATCTGGTAGTAGCGTCGCCCTACGCTCTACTTCGCTATCCGCAAGATGGACGTGGTTTAGACCATCTAGCTCCGTAGACTGGGAATATTGTGATTGGAACGACGAATGAAAAATGTTACCATCGCAAGATGTTACGCATGACGATGACGTATTCACGTAAAGGATGCACGGCTGAGTCCATGACACAGCCACAACCCGTTTTCTTAATCAAAATTAATACTGACATTTTCGTTCCACCATTGCACTATAAACCATCATAAGAGTAGACTACAACGACTTGTTGAAATATGGAGAAAACTGGAGAAGTACTTCTTATTTAAATTTAAATGTTAGCAATTCACATTGATACCAATCTCGGTTATAAGATATACTTTCTAGTTTCCTTCAATAAATAACATTTAACTTGTCTTTTGACTGACGTATCTTGTACTGATTTGAAAAAACACTCCATGGGTACGAAATGTAGAATACCTAGCCTACATTATTACGTATGCACCAAAGAGAAGTGACAGTCCGTGTCTTTATTTCATAATACTATTACCTGCCACTGCGATATTGTGACATACTATAAAAAACTTTTGTGTGATGAACTTAGATGTTCTATTCAATCCTGATGATCCTGTTACAGTACACGCACACGCACACGCACACGCACACGCACACGCATACGCACACGCACACGCACACGCACACGCACACGCACACGCACACGCACACGAATACGCACACGCATACGCACACGCACACGCACACGCACACGCATACGCACACGCACACGCACACGCACACGCACACGCACACGCACACGCACACGTGCACGCACACACACGCACACCCACACACACATGCACACGTTCAAAAAGGGCTTAGTAGGGAACGCCGTCATTTATACATGTTTACCTCACTCCACTGCGAGTGGAACAAACGATCCTTATCGAATAGTGATGTGAATTGCCCGTTGTAACTAAATAGCTCAGACAACGGTGCGGAAAAATATAACGAATAAATATTCAAGTTACAACCCTGCTGATCAAGAAAGTCTTTAGCTATGATTTAATAAAATCTGTTCAGAGATTTTAAGATTATTAGCTCTTTTCTATAGGATAAAAGGAATTTTGACCGCCCAGTTGGTCGAGTGGTTAGCGATCCTGACTACGCAATCGACGGGGCTCGGGTTCGATCCCCGACAGGGACAAGAATTTGTGTGATGAGCATAGATGTTTGTATTTCTGGGTTTGGGTGTTTATTATGTATGTAACAGTATTTATATATGTATTTCTATTTAATAGTATCGTTGACTAACACCCATAACACAAGCAAATAATTTGCTTACTTTGGGGTTAGATTAGTCAGTGTAATTTGTCCCGTGAATTAAGCAAATTGTATAGGCATGATTATTCGAAATTTGGTATTCTATTACTTCAATGATATTGAAATAACATAGTGACTTTAACTTGAGCCTGCCGGATTCCTATTCAAAGATTATTAACATGCTTTATGCTGCAAATGACACACATGAAGCAAAAAGGCGGTCTGATGATAAACGAATGTGTCATCTTCTTTTAATTTGAAATCTAGAGTTATTAGATGTATCTGCTTACATCTGCCTGCTTACCTCTAGATATTCTTCGATTATAAATTTATTCTTTCTCATCTATGTAAATCTACGATAGTGTCAGTATCATATTATAGGTTGCTCGGCCCGAAAGAAGTCAGCTGCCACTTTGTCAGGCAGTTCATATAAGGCGAATGATTGGCTATATGTGTCACTGTCTCGCGTTGTTTGGTACCACCAACTTATCTCTTCTTGCCGCAATAGTTTATTACTGTCGTATTCTGGTGTGGAGGTTAAGATAGCCGGTAAACTTACGCAAGTGGCATTAACATCCCGCCACATGTAAAGCAACGCACCATTATTTGGTGTTCATAAGCGGTAGTTGTCTTATTCTATCAGGAGAGCCATATGCTTGTTTGCTTATTATATAAAAATATGCTTATATATGCATATGCTTATAATATAAAAAATGTTTTTATTTACAAGCGCAATTTTTTAATCAGAATATTTTATTTACAGTTCGTTAACATCCAATTCACGTTTAACTGGAATTTTGCTGACGCGTTCGTGATATGCATCAGTCTATACTTGACGTCAAGGCTAGAGCAAGTTAACAACAGGATCAAAAACTCAAAAGGGAAGGTAATGACGTTAATTTTTAATTTGACATTAAAATAAACAATCATTATCCTCTTAAGCTAAATATTTATGTTGAGTTAAGCATGTGTGTAGATAAGCGCGTATTATACGACATAGCAGTAAATTATTAAACCGTGGGCTGATTTTTGTGAACAGCTCCATTCTGACGAGACGCTTCGTCGAAAAATCTTCGAAATATCTCGAATCGGGTAACGTATAAAGTTAGCGGGCTTCAAAAATTTTAATTCAGTGTAGAAAATTATTGATGAAAAATTGATAATGAACAATAATTACCTATTTTTTTACTTTAATCGCTTATTTTATTAAAAACACGATAAACTTTTGTCCTACACGTTCGATGGTTTTTCTGACGATTCTTCCACTCCAAAGATTCGGAATTAAGACATTTTTAAATTGATATTAATCAATTTAAAAACAACTCAATTTTCTTCAAGAATTATGACATTTTTAATTGATATTAATCAATTTAAAAACAACATAATAAGTTTAAGGGTTACTTTGTCCGACACGTAAAGTGGAAAATTGTTTTACTTCGACACTCTAAAGATTTCTTTTTTATCTATCTTTATTAGTTATCCGAATCGAGATTTTTCGAAGATAGAAAAGATGGACGTCTCGTCAAAATGGAGCTGTTCACAAGAATTCAGCTTGTAATTAATAAAAAAAATTGTTTGTAAGACCACGGTCTATATAATCAACGAGGCAGAATGAGTGATGATTAACGCACACGAAGAATACTTTTTTATAAACAAACACTAGCGTCATTGCAATGCTTGTCATTGTCGTGTTATACGGTTTGGAGAGTTAGGTCACCATATTACCGTGGTTAGGTAGCTGGTAGATTTATGCTCACATGCATATTATATTCTTCAATTGTAAATTTATTCTTTCTCATCTATGTAAATCTATGATAGTGTCAGTATCATATTATAGGTTGGTCGGCCCGAAAGAAGTCATCTGCCACTCTGCCAGGCAGTTCGTAAAAGGCGAATGATTGGATATATGTGTCACTATCTCGGGTCGTTTTTTACCACCGACTTATCTCTTCCTGCCGCAATAGTTTATTACTGGAGGGTAAGATAGCCGGTAAACTTACGCAAGTGGCTTTAAAGTGACATGTGACATTGTCATCCTGTTACATCTAGCAGCTCACTATTAATATTCTTGGTGTATTTAGCCGCTGGTTATTTTTTTATACCATAAGATAGCAAACAAGCAGATGGGTCTTCCGATGGAAAGAGTCAACCATCGCCTATAGACATCAAAGATGTTAATGATGCGTTGCTATCTTGTACCAAAGTCTAATGCCACATGCATAAGTTTACCGGCTACCTTACCCTCCAAACTGGAACACGACAGTGACTAACATTGACGCTATTGCAGCAGGAATACGTTAGGAGGTGGTACCAGACCCGGGCGAGATAATGCAGAACTCTACCACCTAGTACTCACGATGGTAGTGACTCGCATAGCCAATCAGTCGCATTTTATGATCTGCTTGGAAGAACGGCAGTTGGTCTACTTATTCTTCAGAGGAGCCCGGAACTAACACGGGGAGTTGGTTCCGGGCTTGCTGTTCTATAAAATAAAATAAATTAATAAAACTAATCATGATACTAATCATAATGTGACGCGGCCCCGACCTTAAGCGCGACTTAAAACCGCATTACGTTCCTTTGTAAAAACGTTTGTAAAAAGGAAATTTTATGTACGGTTCAAAAATAAACAATACCATTTTTTACGTAAGTATATACATAAAGAATTTCAATGATAATACATGCTTTATACTAATATTTTCATAATCCAACCCAATATTAAACTCTGGATATTAGCACTTTTTTCCCCCAATTGATTGAGGAAAATTAATTTAATTAATTTCTTGACTTTTAAAAACAAATTTATATTTATTGATTTAAAACTTAATCATTATAATATTATAATAAGTAGGCTTTAAAATCAACCAAAGGAATATAAAAAAAAAATTACGGCGATGTTCGTCGACATGTTTGCACGAATAACAATCAGTTTTAATTTAAGAATTTGAAAATAGAGGAAAAGTCTTATTATTATGCGTTAGATGCCATCTAAATTTCTTTACCTTAATTAAAAACCACAGATAATGTACATGAAAGTCATAGATTTTTAATATGTTGTTCTTATACTGGGTACTGCAGTGCCCGGGACGTAAGACGATATAAAATAACTGGGTACCACAGTGCCCTGGACGTTTAAGTGGCTAGCTGGAGTAATCGTGATTTCGTCGACGGAGCATAAGAGCGAGAGCGAGAGATGACTATTGATCAAACTTGAGGTAAATTCATAGGAATTGTATGTATTCTTATTTTATATCGCCAATCGCCTCTGTGGTCTAGTGGTCCGGTGTTGGGACCAGGACCTCATGTAGTCAGCACTACATGAGGTCCCGGGTTCAATTTCCGGATCGGGTGATTCAAAATGTGTTTTTTCAGTTTTTTGATAAAAACAATGGTGGTGGGGATTAGATAATTGCCCGGTTGGCGATTGACATTATGGGACTAAATATTTTCGCCTAATCGTGGATGCACTTATTGTACCTTTGCCTAACTCTTGGGAATACAGACGTAAAGATCCTTTTTATATCGCCAAATTTGTTTCTTTAAAATACTTTGATTTGTAACCTCACGATGGGAGCCAAACTATGTTATTATTGGGTACTTAGTTAAAAAATTCATATAAACTTTATAAAAGGAGATGGATATCCATCCATACAATCTTGGGCCCTCTTGTAATAAGATGAATGTTAATAATAGTTAGTTTAACTTTTTATAAATATTTACTAAAAATTTTACAGATTTTAGCAATGTGAGAACAGAGATATAAGATCCATACTAATATTATAAATGCGAAAGTGTCTCTGTCTGTCTCTTGTTTACGCCTAAACCACTAAATCGATTCGGATGAAATTTGATACAAATATATTTTAAGATCCAAGAAAGGATAAAGGATAGTTTTTATCCCGCAAATCCCATGGGAACGGGGGCTGTGCGGGTTTTTATTTTAGAAAATTTTCCACGCGAACGGAGTCGCGGGCACAGTTCAATAAAAGTAAGAATACGGTACTACGGTATAGTTTAACTGTTTACTATTATATGAGGAACTGATACTTGTAATACAGGAAACTATGTTTCATATTTATAAATTGACTCAATACTAAAACACAGATTTTTGGAAATCACAAATTAAAGGATGCACGCCCGTACCTAAAATCGCGAAGAGGGAAGTCCGCGACTTGCGAGCTGTTAGTGATGTCAGTTATAATTCATGGGACAAATTACACTTACTGATCTAACCCCAAAGTAAGCAAATATTTGCTTGTGTAATGGGTGTTAGTCAACAATACTAATACATAGAAATACATATATAAATACCAGAATATATATAATAAAAACCCGGAAATACAAACATTTATGCTCATCACACAAATGCTTGTCCCCGTCGGGGATCGAACCCGAGCCCTGTTGATTGCGTAGTCAGGGCCACTAACCACTCGACCAACGAGGCGGTCAAAAGTTATAATTGTCACTTTTAACTGTATCAGATCGACAGAGATTGATTCGATGTAATGTAAGCAATCGATTATTAAAATTGTATTGTTATATTTTTTCTTTTTATATTATAAACGATTTGTAAAATAATGTTCGTACTTATTGTTGATTTAATTGGATATTAATCAGGAATACACTTTTACATATAACACTTTTACATATACTACGAGCTCCCATTTTGATAAATTTTTTTACATAAATCGATAATAATTTTATCGATTATACAAGTTTAGTACTGTTCACTTATTTTCGTGATTTTTTTTTTTCACAGAAAGTAGATAAGGCTCATATTTTGAACTTAGAAATAAAAAACAGTACATTTTTGAACCACATTTCAATCCCTTACCTTTGGGCCAAAAAATCCCCCTCTTCTTTGTTATTCTATTTATAAAGTATATGGATTATTCGCTGTTAAAGCGAATTAAAAGCCAGGTAATTCAAGCTACAGTTTTTTAAAAAAATACTTAAATATTATGAGTTCACACACTGCCTTTCGGCAGTCAGTCGTAGTTAGGAATTCTTTACAAACAAACTCTATAGTCGAGTTCCACGGACCCTCACGTGTGACCTATGCGATAAATTGTAGAAGGGAATAATGGAATGGAAGATTATCCCATTTCTTAAATTACTTTTATATTTTCCTTTCAGAAGCACGAAAATTTGCAAGTTGAATTGTTTTCATCTTTGAGTTATGGATTTCCGTAAAGTAACGCTTGAATTTAAAAACCTTAAAATAATAATGCGAAGTCTATGTTAAACATATAATATAACTAGCTGCTACCCGCGACTTCGCTCGCGCATATTTACTTTAGAACTTATTTAACCTTTCGTAATAAGCAAGTAGCTTTAGGGATCGAATTTTGAAAAACGCTTAAACCGTAATTCATTATTTTTTTGTACTCAATTCATATGAAATTTCATGCAAATATGTCCAGGGAATAGAAAGTTTCATACAAACTTTTATCCCCTATTTCATCTCCTTCGGGGTTGAATTTTGAAAAATCCTTCCTTAGTGGATGCCTTCATCATACGAGAAATACGTGTGCAAAATTTCAAGTTTCTAGCCCTAATCCTGTGCGTTGATACATCAGTCACTTTTGCCTTTTATATATATATACTTAGATGAACTAATTTACTTTAAGCCTACTTTTGGCGTTTACGTTTTTTAAGCGTTTTTCTGAATTGTTAATCTTCTTTTGCCTTAGTGTGATGGAATTTATTTGTTCTTTAACTCTAAATTGGCTAATCGGGTTTAATATGTAAATGTATCTTAACACTTGTATCCTCGTAGAAGTAGGCAGACGTTTAAGAAGTGCACCCACGATTAGCCGAAGATACTCAGCCCATAATGTAATAGTTAGAAGCCTATCGTCAACCGAGCACTTAACCAATTCCGGGCAGCGTTGTTTTTATCTGAAAATTGAAAAAACACATTTTGCATTGCCCAATCCGGGAATCGAACCCAGGCCTCATGTGGACAACACCGATACCGGGTCACTAGACCACAGAGGCTAGACAAAGCATATTTAATTTGTCATGAAATGTTTAAAAATCGATTTTATCGCAAAATTCATGTTGTTATTAATCTTTATTCTACATTCTGAAATCCAACAAAAATTACATTTAATACTAGCTGTGCCCGCGACTTCACTGGCGCGGTATTTTTGTAAAATAAAAGAAGCCTAAATTACTTTTTATTACATCAGCTCTCTGTCAGTGAAAGTTCCGTCAAAATCGGTACAGCCGTTTCAGAGATTTGCCGGAACAATCAGACAGACAGACAATTAGATAAACATTTAAAAAAAAACTTATTTTGGTATATATGTACTGTGTATACATCTATATGCATTTAGTAAAAAGCGGTTATTTTAATATTACAAACAGACACTCCAATTTTATTCATTTGTATAGATTTTGAAAATATAATCCGATAGTTCGGTTAGTTCGGAACTGTAAAACTATAATGAATTTGAAAGGAACATTCGCATAGGTGTTTACAGATTTAGAATTAGGTACCTAGATTGTTCAGCAAACTCTGCAGGCTATAAATATTACAATAATAATGTACAGTAGTTTAGTTCGCCAGTTAATTCTCCATATATCGGAGATACTTTGATCTGATTTTATCTGTGGAAATATGGCGTTATGTTTACGTAGTGATACAATTTAACATTTAAATGAAATTCACATTTTCTTTAACAGACATTTGTCTCTATTCAACTTTTCAATCAACAATTTAACCGAATTGTTCGACAATGAAAGCAATTGAAATTGAGTTCAGAAAGTAGAGTTGCGGTAAGGTTGACGGGAGGTCTACCCATCTGAGACAATAACTTTTAACAGTTTTAAACCAATCATGATGATGATAATAGATTTCAAGATCTTGATGATACTAGCAAGAATGATAATAATTATAATTAATCATTTGTCTCTATTTAAATTTTAAATCAACAATCTAACCGAATTGTTCGACAATGAAAGCAATTGAAATTGAGTTCAGAAGGTAGAGTTGCGGAAAAGTTTACGAGAGGTCTACCCATCTGAGACCATTTTGAGTTCAGAAGGTAGAGTCGCGGAAAGGTTTACGAGAGTTCTACCCATCTGAGACAATAACAACAATTTTAAACTAATCATGATGATGATAATAAATCTTAAGCTCTTGACGATATTTACAAGAATGATAATTATTATAATTAATCACTAGTCTCTATTCAACTTTTAAATCAACAATCTAATCAAAGTGTTCGACGATGAAAGCAATCGAAATTGAGGTCAGAAGGTAGAGTCGCGGAAAGATTTACGAGAGGTCTACCCATCTGAGACCATAACTTTTAACAATTTTAAACCAATCGTGATGATGATAATAGATCTTAAGCTCTTGACGATATTTGCAAGAATGATAATGATTATAATTAATCATTTGTCTCTATTCAAATTTTAAATCAAAAATCTAACTGAATTGTTTGACGATGAAAGCAATCGAAATTGAGGACAGAAGGTAGAGTCGCGGAAAGGTTTACGAGAGGTCTACCCATCTGAGACGATAACTTTTAACAATTTTAAACTAATCATGATGATAATAATAGATCTTAAGCTCTTGACGATATTTGCAAGAATGATATTTATTATAATTAATCATTTGTCTCTATTCAACTTTTAAATAAAAAATCTAACCGAATTATTCGACGATGAAAGCAATCGAAATTGAGGACAGCAGGTAGAGTCGCGGAAAGGTTTACGAGAGGTCTACCCATCTGAGACGATAACTTTAACAATTTTAAACTAATCATGGTGATAACAATAGATCTTAAGCTCTTGACGATATTTGCAAGTGGGGTAATGATTATAATTAATCATTTGTCTCTATTCAACTTTTAAATAAAAAATCTAACCGAATTGTTCGACAATGAAAGCAATTGAAATTGAGTTCAGAAGGTAGAGTTGCGGAAAAGTTTACGAGAGGTCTACCCATCTGAGACCATTTTGAGTTCAGAAGGTAGAGTCGCGGAAAGGTTTACGAGAGTTCTAACCATCTGAGACAATAACAACAATTTTAAACCAATCGTGATGATGATAATAGATCTTAAGCTCTTGACGATATTTGCAAGAATGATAATGATTATAATTAATCATTTGTCTCTATTCAAATTTTAAATCAAAAATCTAACTGAATTGTTTGACGATGAAAGCAATCGAAATTGAGGACAGAAGGTAGAGTCGCGGAAAGGTTTACGAGAGGTCTACCCATCTGAGACGATAACTTTTAACAGTTTTGAACTAATCATGATGATGATAATAGATCTTAAGCTCTTGACGATATTTGCAAGAATGATATTTATTATAATTAATCATTTGTCTCTGTTCAACTTTTAAATAAAAAATCTAACCAAATTATTCGACGATGAAAGCAATCGAAATTGAGGACAGCAGGTAGAGTCGCGGAAAGGTTTACGAGAGGTCTACCCATCTGAGACGATAACTTTAACAATTTTAAACTAATCATGATGATAACAATAGATCTTAAGCTCTTGACGATATTTGCAAGAGGGGTAATGATTATAATTAATCATTTGTCTCTATTCAACTTTTAAATAAAAAATCTAACCGAATTGTTCGACAATGAAAGCAATTGAAATTGAGTTCAGAAGGTAGAGTTGCGGAAAAGTTTACGAGAGGTCTACCCATCTGAGACCATTTTGAGTTCAGAGATAATAATAGATCTTAAGCTCTTGACGATATTTACAAAAATGATAATGATTTAATATATCTAGTAAAAGTTTCTGGAGACAACCATTTCGCACTTTATTGCTTCTATAATGCAGTTCAGATAAATTGTCGCGATTCAGCTTAGAGATTAAAATAACATGAAATCTTATATATTTACACTTTTTGGTCCCGGGCTCCTTTGAAAAATAGGCCAACTGCCGTTCTGCCAGGCAGATTGTAAAAGGCGGCCGATTGATAATGCGAGTCACTAGCATCGTGGCTACTAGGTGATAGAGTTCTGCATTGGTTCGCCTGGATTTGCTACCACCAAACGCGTGTTCCGGTTTGAAGGGTATGATAGCTAGTAAACTTATGCATGCGGCATTAGACCTCGCCACAAGATAGCAACGCACCATTAACATGCATCTGCTTGTTTGCTATATATATATATATATATATATATATATATATATATATATATATATATATATATATATATATATATATATATATATATATAGCTATATATATATATATACATATATATATATATATATATATATATATATATATATATATATATATATATATATATATATATATATATATAGCTATATATATATATATATATATAAATATAATATATATATATATATATACAACAATATATATATATATATATATATATATATATATATATACAATATATATATATATATATATACATATATATATATATATATATATATATACAACAATATATATATATATATATATATATATATTGTTGTATTTGTGCTTTAAACCACATAGTTGTTGCATTGTTACGGCAAGGGATATTATAAATCCATAGAAGTTCGTTCCAAAGGGTTTACAATTTAAATATAAGTTTTAATAACTTATCACTTAAGAGGATATCTCTCATCTACTTTTTAATATAATTTTAAAGATATTTAACCTATTTTCAGTATATTCCATCAACTTTTTGGCGGACACTGCGAGAGGATTACAACAGGATCACAAGTCTTGTAAGACGAGTAGACGATGTAATAGGCAGTGTCGTATTCATATCTTTCGCCAATAATTTATTCTTCATATGTGTTCAAATGTTATATACACTAGCGTAAGTAATAGTAAGGGTATGTAAGCAAGGGATGATAAATTGTCCACTTTCTGATTTTAATATTTTATTTTTGTGTATGTGTTTGCAAGCATTGTGTTACAATTTCGTCAAAGCACTTTTGCGGCTTTCATAAAATGCGGCCATTTTATGCACGAAATAGTTACTAACACTGACTGTAATGAAGCCAACGCGCGTTAAATAGTTGAATTTTTAAAACTTTGTATGAGAATTGCATTCAATCTTGAATTCGCAATAATATGCTCTTACGCACTACCCAAGTTTTTTCTCTCAGCATAACCAAGGTAAACTGTGAGAAAATGCTTAATAGCATTAAGTTACGCCTTTTGTACTGATTTGTGCAATAGAGTGTTTAAATAAATAAATAAATAAATAAAACATTGTTAATTAACACTTGTATATTTATCACTAGCTGTGCCTGTGACTTCGTCCGCGTGGATTTTATGTAGTTTATGAGACTTTTTTTCTGGGGAAACCCTTTATGGGTACCCTCTTGGTAGGGTGGGCTACGGGAGGGTAAATTGGACTGCCTCAGGAAGCTTACCAAGTAAAACTGCATGGTGTTCAACTCTCTGCCTTCAACAGTGGGTCGTGGGATCGGGACACCATTCTACCACATTGCAGGTCTTTTCATTTCTTCGCATCAGTGGATTTACACCTAGCGATGTACCGGAATACATGGGTATATCACTCAATCCCTGGATCCTGCGTGCAATGAGCAATAAGCGACCCAGCTCATCGCCCGCAGGATACCTTATGGAGGATGAAGTAGGGCAATATCTGTCCTCCTTCTCTTTTCAGCTCTCCTATGCCGAATATGAAAAGCCCCAGGAAATACCTCTTGCTGCCTTTCTGCTGTCTCTTTCAGCGACATAACTTTTTCGCAAAAAGAGACAATGGCACTCCACTTCTCGTCACACTCACAAATCTTAACCAATACAAAGCCCCGTGTTGGTCCCGGGCTCCTTTAAAGAATAGGCTAACTGTCGTTCTGCCAGGCAGGTCGTAAAAGGCGACCGAGTGGCTTTGCGCATCCCTACCATCGTGACTACTAGGTGGTAGAGTTCTACATCGGCACGACCGGGTCTGGTCGGACGACCTTACCTATTCCTGCCGCAATAACGTCACTGCTAGTCACTGTCGTGTTCCGGTTTGGAGGGTAAGGTAGCCGGTAAATTTATACATGTGGCATTAGACCTCACCACAAGATAGCAACGCACCATTAACATCTTTAGTGTCTATAGGCGATGGTTGACTCTTTCCATTAGGAGACCCATCTGCTTGTTTGCTATCTTATAAGAAAAAATACAACCGGGAGTGACAAAAATAGTATTTGATCCTGAGCTAAGTTCCAGGTTAACAGACAGGTGGCGGACTTATGGAACAATAAAAATTAACTAGCTGTGCGCGCGAATTCGTTCGCATGCAAAAAATTCTGAAATAAAAGTAGCCTAAGTTTTATTTACATTAGCTATCTGCTAGTGGAAGTACCTTTAAAATCGGTCTTGCAGTTTCAGAGATTTGCTGGAACTAACAGACAGACAGACAAAAATTTAAAAAAAAAACAGCCAAGTGCAAGCGGATTCGCGCAAAAATAGTTCCGTACCATCATAGCAAAAAATATGAAAAAAACACTTTTATTGTATGGGGACCCCTAAATATTTTCAATTTTTTTATTTTTAGTATTTTTTGTTATAGTGGCAACGGAAATACATAATTTTGGAAATTTTCAGCTTTCTAGCTATCACTGTTTATAAGATACAGCCTGGTAATAGACAGACATATGGACGTACAGACAGTGGAGGCATAGTAATAAGGTTCCGTTTTACCTTTTAGGTACGGAACCCTGAAAATGTTATTTCGGTATATATACCGTGTATACATCCATATGCATTTAATAAAAAGCAGTTAGTTTAATGTTACAAACAGACATTCCAATGTTATGTATCTGTATAGATAAATAGATGTCTTAAGGCGATAGTATACGCCAAACTACGAAATATACTTTCTCTTTGAAAGCCTACTTACTCCTAAACGGTTAATCTAATATTAAAAAATATATATACATTTGCTTGCTTTTTGCTACATTGCTTTTGTAAAATTAAAGTTCAAAATTTTACAAAATGATTATAGTGTACCATTAAATCAATAAAAACCTTATTATTTCATTCGCGTGCAGCATTCGCTCCGAAAGTCAGTCTCACAGATTATCAGTCTCCCGATAGCGTTCGTACGGGAAGGCTGTATCGCACCTCAGCGTACTCCGCTCTCCACATTCAAGTCAAACAGATAGTACGTTTGGCACAGTAATAAGGTTGTGCTGTTTGAAAATTGGACATTTCGCTTACGCTTGAACGTTTTTTATAGTAGGTAATAA
Source organism: Apodemia mormo (assembly GCA_036924255.1). Classification (NCBI taxonomy): domain Eukaryota; kingdom Metazoa; phylum Arthropoda; class Insecta; order Lepidoptera; family Riodinidae; genus Apodemia; species Apodemia mormo. Next base: position 40,895,999 of record JAUPFN010000001.1, on the reverse strand, counting down.
GTTTGGAGCGGGAAGGTTGACTTTTTTACAGAGGTTGTTCTTATGATGTAATTTAATCCCTTAAAGATGTAAAAGGGGCGTTAATGATTGTATTGAAATAAATTGTTTATTACTTAAATTAAATAAAAATATATAAATTTATGCTTTTTAATACGATTTAAAAAATACGCATTTTTGAATTTCATCCCATAAAGGGGTAAAAGAAGAGTTAACTTTTGTATGAAAAATGAATTGTTTGCTGTAGAAATTACTTAAAATTTAGTATTTATCATTTTTAATACATTGGTATTTTAGAATTTCTTTTAATTTCATCCATTAAAAGGGTAAGTGTATAAGTTTGTATTAAAAAGTAAAAAGTTTATTATCTAAAGTCTCATAATATTCAGTACCTACTTATTCAATTCAATCCAAATTGAAGAAATATGCGTAGATGGAGTTCGGAGTTTCATTCCTTAAAGAAGTAAAAGTGGGTGTTACAATTCATATGAAAAATTAAACGCTTATGGTCAACATAACTTGAAATTTGGTACTTATGTTCTTTAACACAATTTAAGAATTATATATTTAGGGATTTTATAAATTTTATTCCTTAAAAGGGTAAAAAAAGCGTTTATGTTTGAATGAAAAATATATTGTTTATTGTAGAATATTGTAGAATAACTTGTTTTTTAACACAATTAAATGAATACGAGTTTAAGGTTTTTTAAATTCCATTCCTTAAAAGGATCGAAAAAATGTGGTAAAGTTTGTATAAAAAATAAAATTGGTTTCATTAAAATCTTTTCTTTACTAGTTACGCTGTTTAATTCAATTACATAAACGTGCATGTACGGAAACTTTGAGTTTTGTCTCATAAAGAGGTAAAAGAAGGTATTAAAGGGGCTGAAAGCTAGTACTTTATCAATAATTTTGGTTGCTGGTACTATTTGAAGGTAGTGAAGTCTTCGCACCCAGCATGTTTGTATAAAGAAAAAAATGAACGTGCAAGTAGCAAGAAAACTTTGCAAGGATCGTGACATATTGCACTCGGTTCTCTTGGCCTACCTCGTAAGGGGATTGGCGTGAATATATATCGTTGTTGTTGTTTTAGCAATAACCAGGACCGATGGTTTTACGTGCTCATCCGAGGTACGGAAGTGGTAACACACCATCCGTCAGACTCCAAGCTACTACTGAGATTTTTGAATTTTCGAAAAATACCTTAAATGAAACTTTAGGTTATCCCCTAGACTACGAGGCAGTTATTATAATCATTAGTTATTTTTTTCAGTCTTGGTTTTTTGCAACACATCAACCCGGACTTGGAACTACCGCCTTACATATTCCTGCCGCAATAGCGTCGGTGTTTTAAACTGACTAACTAACGTGATTAGGTTTTGAGGGCAAAGTAGCCGATAAACATATGCATGTAACATTCTATCCCTGCTACATGAATACCAACGCACCATTAACATTTATAGGCGATGGTTATTTGTTTCTATCAGGAAAATTGTTTACTTGTTTGCTGTCATATGAAATGAATATTGAATATATATAAATTAAATATATAATACATACAAATAGTCTAAATTAATCAACCTGTTTAATACTTTCCTCTATAAGTTTTTAATTAAATTAAATCTCTACTTTAACTTACGAGATTTTGAAACAAAAAAATATTTTTAAAAGGTTATTTAAGAGATCACTTTTTACAAAATCACATTTTGAAAGGTTTTGTTAAATATTAATTGTTAATTGTATGTATTAAAATAAAGTGCTACACGAGATGTATGTTACAAAAAATCAAAAAACAGGATACGTAACTGTCATTATTGTAAAATTAATAATAAAATAAAGTAAAATTGTCATATCATTTTTTTGTCGATATTTTACTTTCGATTTTTATCGTTTTTCTAAAATGAATGGATAATCAATAAATAGCCGATTATCGATTACGGGTTTTGAGTTTGCCAATATTCATTTGATTCATGATGATAAAAGTTCATATAAGTAAACAAAAATGTTAAAACGTATTTGCATCCACTGTATATACTCTTAGACGTCGGGAAATGCCGGCGTGCGGGATAGTACTTACGCTGCGCCTGTCTCTAACTCAAATCAAATGATAAAACTATTTAATGAAAGATATATATATATATATATATATATATATATATATATATATATATATATATATATATATATATATATATATATATATATATATATATATATATATATATATATATATATATATATATATATATATATATATATATATGAATAGACGGTTAATGTAATCTAAGAAATAAATAGTCGCTTTGGTTAACACTATATCTCTTCGCAACGCCATAGAATCATACCGATCGAATCGCTCTATGCTGTATGCCGTCAGGAGGAAAAACCCGAATATATATTAAAACAAATTATTTTTATCTTATTTAGCAGCAGAAACCACTCCATATCAACATGTTTCTACAGTTCTTATAAACTACTAGCGGCCCGTCACGTGCTTCGCTACGTATCGTAATTTATTGAATTCGTTTGTCACAAAAAATGTGATAAATGAAGAAGCGCTCTACCGATTTTATGATAACTTCACATAAACCATCTACTAAATAGTCGAAATAAAGCATAAACATTTGGTTTGTATAAGTGAGCCCGTTCTTGAGTTATAAAATTACAACAATAGTTATTTAACATTAACAATATTAAATTAACAATATTTAACAATATTAACAAATATGTAAAAGAAAATAAAGATGGATAACTCACACATAGCAACGCTACTACTTGATTAATGTCAGTTTACTGTACAACACCTTGATAATATGCACCAATAGAGAATAATTAGGTTTGGAGTGTGCGTGAGCGTTGTATTTATTTATAATATAAATGTTTGGGACGTTCGGCCTTTTTAAATTTTTTTGGTCTGAGATTAAATATTGTAATTTATTATAATATTTTTTCAGAGACGGTGTCAAACCCACGCCTTCCTGTCAAAATCCTGACATCCGGTAATTTGATTTTTGTATTAATATAATTTAGGTCATTTTTAAATTGTAAAAATATAAGGGATATTTTATACAGTTGTTCCGTTTGGTGGCGTATTTTTAGGTTCCTGATCAATGCACCCCGTTGTAAGGCACCCCATGTCGGTACCGGGCTCCTTTGAAGAATAGAGCAACTGTTGTTTTGCCAGGCAGATCCCAAAAGGCGACCGATTGGCTATGCGCGTCACTACCATTGTGACTACTAGGTGGTCTCGCTCGGGTCTGGTACCACCGCCTTATCTATTCCTGCCGCATTAGCGCTAGTCCTTGCCACTGTCGTGTTCTGGTTCGAAGGGTAAGGTAGCCAGTAAGCTTATGCATGTGGCGTTAGACCTCGCCACAAGAAAGCAACGCACCATTAACATCTTTGGTGTCTATAGACGATGGTTAACTCTTTACATCAGGAGACCCATCTACTTGTTTGCTATGTATGTATATACGTATGTATAATATGCATAATCTTACCCTCCGAAACGCAATACGCCAGTGGCAAGCACTGACGCTATTGCGACAGGAATAGGCAAGACGGTGGTACTAAAACCCGGTTGCATCGTTGCACAACCCAATCTCGGAGTTAGTAATTACGATATTTTTGACAAGTATTAGACTTTTCTCGCCTTTTACGATATACCTAGGTATATTGTAAAAGGCAGTTGATCTGCTCTTCACAAAAGGGTCTAGATTAACACGGGGAGAAATTTTTCAAAGTGCCGTGTTTTTCAGGCCATTTCGCGGATTGGAGCACCCAGCATATTTTTTATATTCTTTATTGTTTCTGATGACGCGGTCGCTGGTAGTTTGTCTGATAGCTGCCAGGGTCAATACCGCAAGTCGGCAGCCATTGTATTCACTATACGACGTCCCATCCCCTGTTTATTGTACAGAGGTAATTTATTTTTATATTAATAAATTAAATATTTTATAATGCAACTAACTGACCCCTGCGGTCTTGCCCGCGTAAGATACTACACGGAGCCAATCGCAGCGCCACCTGCCGGTTTAATTTTGAATTTAAACCATTATCAGATCCACTTGAAGGCAAATTAGGTGGAGTTAAGTAACATAATCATTTAAAATCCGAGATGGATGTTATATATAATAATAATTTACCGAGGCGATTTTTCAACGAGATGTATTCAAGGCTCAATTTCAAGTCAAAACGTCGTAGAAGTAATCATGTATTAACAGCAACATTTTTAGAAGAATCGTCCACATTCCCGCTTATTATATCATAGTCGATCAAAAACTGAGATAGATGATATAAAGAATAATAATTTACCGAGGGGATTTTTCAACGGCATGCCTTATGAAGGTTTAATTTGGAGCCGAGCGTCGCAGAAGTAATCGTGTATTAATAGTAAAGTTTTTCAGAAGAATCATCCACGTTCCCGCTATGTTGTAATCGATTAAAACCACAATTAAAAGCCGAAATGTCGCAAAAGTATTCATGAAACAAACTGCGTCAAATTAATTTCAGGATCAACAAAAATATTGAAAAAAACTACCTAAAACTAATAATAATAATAATAATAAAGTTTATTCGGAACAAAAATCGTTACACATACAAACAGTTTTAGCGCTCTCAACTGCTAAATTTAAAAACTGTAGCGCAATGAGAGTGCCCCTCTTTAAGTTAGGTAAAACAATGTTCCTTATAATTAAAAAAATTATAAGAAATTTATCTATACACAATTTATCATACACAAACAATATGTTCTTAATTAAAATAAAAGTGTATGAACTTTTGAATTTTAGGTGCTAATTTTGATTTATGCGTGAATGTGTATGTGTGTGTGTGTGTGTGCGTGCGTGTGTGCGTGCGTGTGTGTGTGTGTGTGAGTGTGTGTGATAATTATGACGATGACACAGGTTATCTCACGTATTTTATTAAACGTTCCGACTGTTCATATGAAAGCCGTACTAGCCAGTCAAAACTAACTTTAGGATCAACTAAAGTATCTTCTGTACTTTAGGAGTAGTTTCATGTTTAGGTCTAAAGGTTTATAGAACAGAGAACACGAAGGAATAGTCACATTGAGAATTGGTCATATTATGGAAATTATTGTCAGATACATAGATAATTTATATTAGGAATACCTCCACAACATATCATAATTCATAGCACTCATTATTAATTTTTAGGTCCAAAGGTTTATAGAAAAGATACATGGAGAAACGGTTGCATTAAGCGGGCTTCAATTTTTCAAAGTGAATCGTGGAATGGTCTTAGCAGTAAGTATTAAAAGGTATTCTTTTAAACTTTTTGTCCAAATCTCCTTAAGTATTATATATTTAGCCTTAATAATAGATTTCACCGCTGTTGGTAGCTTTAATTAGTGTTATCAATATTTTAAATTTATTTATCACTGAGTTGCGCCAAATGTTTTTAGCCTTTCTCTTTCTTACACACACAGGTCTAGCCAGAAGTTTTTTTATATCATAAAATGGCAAACAAGCAGATGGCTCTCCTGATAGAAAGGGACCACAAAATAGTTATCAAAAATGTTAATGTTGTTTGATTATTCGTATGGTAAGGTGTTAATGCTACTTGTATAAGTTAACCGGCTACTTTACCCTGCAAACTAGAATACGACAATGATAAGCATTGACGCTATTGCGGCAGGAATAATTAAGGCAGTACTAATGGTAGCACGGGCGAGACGTTGCGAAACTCTACCAGTATTCATGGTAGTAGAGACACGAATAGCCAAACGTTCGCCTTTTACGAACTGCCTGGCAGAATGGTAGATATTCTATTGTTCAATGGGGACCAGATCAACACGGGGAAAAAATCTAATAGTTCTAACATTAATGTAATCATTACAGATCGCCGGCACCATAGTAACTTATGAGTTGGTTTTACTGCAGTTTGCTGGTGTCACTCCAACTGTTGCTCCTTCTAGTAATTAACGGTATAGACTTATTTTCACTAAAAATGGATCGGATATTACATTGTAGTTTCTAATAATTAGTCATGAAATGGAAGTAATAAAAAACTAAAATATTTGCTTCAAAAGATAATCATTAATAAATTGAAAATATTCTCAAGATATAATTTCGGCAACAATAGATATTAAGTTGCGTGACACTAAACGCAAATCTGGAAGTATTAATTTAAACCGTGGTGAAACGTCATATTTTAAAAATTTTCATAGCTTTAGATAATTTCATAGAAACCACCAAGTATTTAATGAAAGTATGGCCACGGCATGCATAATGTCATTTAGACGCATTGACTTAATTAGTAAGTCAATGCTTAGACGCCATGACAGTCCAAAACATGTTTATAATAAATTTGTATTTATTAATAAACGATATAAAAAACACTATATTGATTAATATACCCAATAAAATAAGATATGAAACCATTTTTTTAAATTTAGTCAGCTAACTTATTGTTGTCTGAACTGCAATCACTTTTATTTGCATTTAGTGTGAAATTAAACTTGGTGTTCAATGACACTCATCACGTTTCATTTAATAGTATCTATGTTGGCATCATTTCCTAAAATAATATCATATTAATTTTTTTTTAAGTGAGGCATCAAAGGTTTTCTATGGTGTTCATCAAGGGAGTGTTGTAGGTCCTATATTGTTTTTAATATATAACAATAATATATGTAATTTAAAGTTACGAAATACTCACTTATTCTCTTATTCAGATGATACTGCTATAGTTTTTAATGGGATTTCCTGGGAACATGTAAAACAAAATGTTGAATCTGGCATGACTTTAGTATCAAAAATGGTTAAATCAAAATCAATTAACTCTTAACACGCAGAAAACCAATTATATTTCTTTTAGTATTAATGAAAGCTCTCAACCTAAAGAAGATCTTCTTATTAAAATATATAGCTGTGACCCAAATCCAAGTAGTGTCTGTAACTGCCCTGTTATTAAAAAAGTTAAAAATATCAAGACTGGTGTTATGGTAGACGATAAATTCATTTGGTAGCCTCACCTTGAACAAGTTGCCAATAGAATCAGAAAACTTATTTGTACATTTAGAATATTGAGATGTGTCATTCCAGTTAGCATACGATTAGCAAATGGAAAATGCCTTCAGATATTATCCTATTGCATTATCGTTTGAGGAGGGGCCGCTAAAACTAAATTTGTTCAAATGGAGCGTGCACAGCGTGCGTTACATAAAGTTATGTATTTAAAAAAAATATATCCTACTGAAAATCTCTACCAAGATTGTGATTTATAGATAGTTAGGAAGTTACATATACTAAATATTATTTTTAAAGCTCATAAAAAACTTTACCTCTCAAAAATAGGTATACAAAAAGGCAGATGTGCTGCCAGTAACGTGGTTACTCTGTCAATTGTTAGAACTAAGTTTGCTTATAATCAATACGTAATGCACTCACCTAATTTATGTAATATAGTAAAGAAAGACTTCATTATTCATGGAAAACATAATTTTGAATGTAAACCTATTGTTTATAATTGGTTAAAACAATTGTACTTTCACAAATATATACGGAGAAACTTTTACAAACTATTACTTAAAATATTAACGTAATTCTTTTTATTACCTGAAATTAGCGTAAATATCCTGCAAGTTGCATTTACAAAAGCACTGTAAAATACTACTTAAACGAGATCGACCTTGTTTATTTGTTCACATGCCCAACTCTTATACATTGACCGCACACCATTAAAATTACGAAAAATTTTGCTTCGTGAGCGTGTGTGCACTAGTAACGTAATGTACTATCGAGAAGGTATCACATTTTCTTTGGCTTGATTAGTTTTATATTAATTTACTTATTGTTTATAATAATAATTTATTTCTCTATTACATGTAAATTGTAATTTATAGGTACTAAGATTTTGTTGTTATATAACTCATTAAATAATAAAATTGTAAGAATAGAATAGGGGAGTCCTCTGAACCGGCATATTGTTGAATAACTTCCCCGTGTTGGTTCCGGGCTCCTTTGAAGAATAGACCAACTGCTGTTCTGCACAGGCAGGTCGTAAAAGGCGACCGATTGACTATGCGAGTCACTACCGTCGTGGCTACTAGGAACTTTACCAGAGTTCTGCATTGTCTCGCCCGGGTCAGGTACCACCGTCTTACCTATTCCTGCCGCAATAGCGTCAGTGCTTGTCACTGTCATGTTCCAGTTTGGAGGGTAAGGTAACCGGTGAACTTATGCATGTGGCATTAGACCTCGCCACAAGATAGCAACGCACCATTAACATCTTTGGTGTCTATAGGCGATGGTATTGACTCTTTCCATCAAGAGACCCATCTGCTTGTTTGCTATCTTATGATATAAAAACGTTGACTCTAGCCTAATTTTGTAACTTCAAATTATGATTAATGCAAATAAATAAATTAATTATTATTGTTTATTAATTATTATATCCTTGTCCTTTGGAAATAATAGGCCATATGTCTGTTGGTTACATACAGACATACTGACGTCATTGTGAAAATAGTTGGAAAAGGTTCCTAGGATTAATTAATGGAACAATATTTACAAAATATAAAGGAATGCATGAATATAAAATAAAACCGCATTAAAAAGGACAGTGAATACGTGACCAAAGCACAAAACCACATTAAAAAGAAGAGGAATACATGACTAAGAGGTAAGTAACCCTATAATTCTCGTAAGACAAATTTAAAATACAGAACCATGAACATAACAAAAATAAGGAATTATTACAGGATCTGGTAAAAGTCGCAATAAAATCAGTAACTTCCTTAATCCTTATACTAACTAGCGGAAAGTTAAGAAACGACAGTGCCTCCAAATTATCTGTTCAGTAAATGACGTCGCCAAGAAAAACTGACAGCAGGAGGACATTGAACATGATGGCAACTGTAATTCTGATTCTTTTACTAAACAAATAAGTTAGTGGTATTTTTGTGAATTTTTCAAACTGATTTAAGAATCCAGCACATTTGAATGGGTCCCAGCAGACCGGCAGGGTTATCACGTTAGTAGTTATTGCAAGACATATTGTAGCCTTGCATATTAGTGGCAGTCGTTGCCACTTGATTATTTTTAGTGCAATGACATCGCAAAAAGTGCACCCAGTGGCCAGCATGCAATTGGCGACGTTTTTGATGATTTTTTGTTACGTTTAAAAGTCATCGTTGTTCACTGGCGGATTGCAAATTTTAGGTGATACACCTACGGAGCGCATCGCAAAACTGCCTGGATTGCTTTTTATACATTTTATACGATCTATCGCATTCTATGCCGGAGCGCCGCGAGGTGGATTTTTGCATGACGTATTTTGATGAGTGCGTTGCGGTCCACAGCATCTACCCCGATGTGACACGGCATAGTGTACTATGGCGAGCGGAATTAAAACTGTAACAACTATCTCTTTAATTCTGAATCACATCTTTGTATAGGACTGAATAGGAAGTATACCCTCTCAAACAAAAGAAGGATTTTCCAAATCAGTCTTGGCGTCTTTGGATAATTCAAAATAAGACAATCTTTTTGTTCTACATACATAAGATTTTGAGGAATAACCTTCTCCAATTTCTACCGACGAAAAACAGAGGAAGTTCTCAATACGACGCGTATATTTTTTTTAATGTTAGACCACGCAAAACTTTTTACACAGTAGTCCGATTTTGATAATTCATTTTTATGGCAATGAGTATACCTCGAGGGTAGTCCCATTTAATTATAATTGGAATTAAATGGGACCTCCCTAAAAAACCTTTTACAACCATAAGGGTACGTAAAAAGAGACGATTGATAATTCGCTCACTGATTTTAATGTTATGCGTGGTTCGGTTTCGGTTTATTTTTTTGTTAAGAAGGTATTAATTGAAGTCGTTTTAAAAAGCTCTTGGTTAGAACTATCCATAAAGGCGGGTTTAGACAGGGTCAGTAACTGACTTCAATTTCGAGACAAGTCAGCGCTGACCCGAAAAATACCCAATCTAAACTGATTTGATGTCAATACAGCGGCGGGAAGTCAGCGCTGACTTCAATATTCGCAGATGAATATTTTGAGGTCAGCTGACTCCCCCCGCCACCCGTGCCCTCCCGCGCCAGTTGTAAAAACCATGCAAGAATCCCGTGTAAATGGGGAAGTCAGCGCTGGGTCAGTCACTGTCGCTGTGTTGTAGATTGACGTCGCATTGCGTAGACGCTAAAATTTCTCGTAAACTAAGCGACTGACTTCACAAACGTGCAGCCACCGTATTCAGCTTACCACGACTACTGTCTCCATGTAAACGAATGAAACGGCAGTGTCGGCGCCGATACTGATCTTTCCACTGTCCCTGTGAAAACGCGGCTTTATAGTAGGGGAGCCCAAGAGGGAATTTTTGCACTTACTCGAGCGCGTCAGATTAACATAGAGGAGGTACCTCGCATACTGTTGAAGCTTTTCACCAAATATGAGTCTTTTATAAAGAGACGGGTTATTAGAAAAAAATATCCAATAACTTGGGCTTGTGGGAATTGTATAAATACATTTTTTTTGTTATTATCAATAATTTCTTATTAGACAATGAAAGAAAATTTAGACGAGCTCGAGAATGTCAAAACAACGTTTTCATTGCAACTTTGTGACCTTCCTACTCCCTTCCTATTTCCCAAGATTTTCTAAATTTTAGGTAACAATTAACCCATCGTACCTTAATCTGACGCGATTTAGCGTTTCCATGTCAGTTTTTTTTAAACATTTTTATTATGTGTAGATTCCCCACCATTGAAATGAAGAACATTATATTTTAACCTTTTATTTTTACCATAATTTAAGGCGATTACAGCTGCGAACGACCTTGAGTTTCTAACAGGAGGAGCGCAAATATTATTTAGCGCGTGGCATGGTCCAAAGTCAAAGAGTATTTAGTGGATGCAGATACATACGTTTTAACATTTTTGTTCACCTATATGAACTTTTATCATCATGAATCGACTGAATGTTGTCAAACTCAAAACCAATAACCAGTAATCGCTCATTTATCGATTACATATACATTCATTTTAGAAAAACGATAAATATCTAAAGAAAAAAAATATATTTTATTATATAAATATAATTTACGCAATAATAACAGTTACGTATCTTATTTCTTTGAAAGTGTTGTAATATACAATACATCCCGTGTAGCACTTTATTTTAATACATACAATCAACAATTAATATTTAACAAAACCTTTCAAAATTTGATTTTCTAAAATGTAATCTCTTGAATAATATTTTAAAACTAACTAGCTTCTTAGTTTTTGTTTCAAAATCTCGAAATATAAAAGAAGATATATAAATTGATTTAATGTTTATAGAGGAAACTACTAAATAAGTTGTTTTATTTAGACTATTTGTGTGTATAAAATATTTAATATATTTAATTTATTTATTTTTTGTTGCGAAGTCCTTACTACCTTCAAATAGTACCAGTTTTTATTTTTTTTTCTTCAGAGTTCTGCTTTTTATTCGCTTGCTTGAATTATCTTCGTTGTTTATATGTTTTATTTTTTTATTTTTGTACATTTATACAAAATATTGACAAAATACTTATCTACCTATAGCTATAATAAAAAATTCAAGTGTAAACGTAGGTAAGTACATGAATAGTCTCAAAATATTATTCAGCGTCTATTCGCAAACAAAACTATTTATAAAGTACTAGCTTTCAGCCCCTTTAATACCCTCTTTTACTTCTTTAAGAGATAAAACTCACAGCATCCTTACATGAACGTTTATTTAACTGAATTAAAGAACATGGCTAATAAATTTGAAGAGATTTTGATTAAACATATTTTTTTTTTTACAAACTTTACCACTTTTTTGATCGTTTGAAGAGATGACATTTGAAAACCTTAAACTCGTATTCATTTAATTGTATTAAAAATCATAAATACTAAGTTTTAAATAATTTCTACAATATTCTACAATAAACAATCTATTTTTTTATACAAACATCAATGCTTTTTTACCCTTTAAGGAATGAAATTTAAAAAAACCCCCAAATGTATGATTCTTAAATTGTGTTGAAGAACGTAAGTGCCGAATTTCAAGTTATTTTGACCATAAACGTTTGATTTTTCATATAAATTGTAACACACACTTTTACTCCTTTAATGGATGAAACTTCTAACATTTCATGCATGTTTCCTCAATTTCGATTGAAGAGCATAAGTACTAAAAAATCCGAAAATTCGTACATCTTAATTGTATTAAAAATCATAAATACTAAATTAAAATAATTTAGATTTTATAGTAATGCAATAAATAAACAATTCATTTTTAATACAAACTTTAAAGCCTCTTTTTACCTCTCTATGGGCTAGAATTCAAAAAAATATTAAATTTGTATTTAATTTTTTCTCAGTTAAAGGATAATTTAATTACAGCATATCATTCATTTCAACTCAAAAATGACAGAGTTTCATACAAACTTTTACCCCCTATTTCACCATCTTAGGGGATGAATTTAAAAAAAATCCTTTCTTATTCCTTGTCTATATCATAAGAACAATATCTGTAAAAAAACAGCCTTCTCGGTCCAAGCTCATTATCTACTATAAAAAACATCCAAGCGTAAACGAAACGTTCAATTTCCAAACGGCACAACCTTACTATTGTGCCAAACGTTCTATCTGTACTATTACTCTTTGACTCGAATATGGAGAGCGGAGCTCGCTAACATGCGACACAGCCTCCCCGTATGAACGCTACCGGGAGACTGACTTTCGACGCGAGCGCTGTCCGCGAATTAAATAATAAGGTTTTTATTGATTTAATAGCACACTATAATGATTTTGTAAAATGTTGAACTTAAATTTTATAAAACGATAAATTGTCTGTAATAAAAAGAAAAAATCATCAAAATCGTTACAGTAGTTTGGAAGTTATAGGCAATTTTTTGCGTAAAATTAAGAAAGATATTCGATTTTTTTCCGTCAAAAATAACAATAAAATTTAAAAAAACGAACTTAAAATTTAAACTTAATTATATTATACGCATAATGCATATTTTTTTTAAATTATTGGACCAACCGGTTAGCAGTAGTAGGCTTTCAAAGAGGTGTCTATTTCGTAGTTTGGCATTACCTATCGCCTTAATCTACGAAATTTTATGATGACGCTCAAGTAACTACCAATTTAGCATCTTGGGCTACCCTAACTATAACATGTCCAGTATATTGTAGTCAAAATCTGTCAATGCCTTGCGACCCTGCACGTGACTAATATGCTAAGCAATCGTTTGTCTTTGCAATGCGGCCTGTCCCAATGTACTCGATCCTTAAAATCTAAATTAAATATATTTGTCATGCGTAAAGAAACGCGCCATTAACATTTTTTAATATGTTGCCATTTTGCTTTCGTTGTTTTTTTTTGCAATCAAAAATTTATGGTTTATTATCTTATGCTATAAATTTCTTTTATTATAAAAATATAATTATTTTGACACACAACAATATTTCACATCGTATTTTATATTTTGTTTTAACATGCCATATCTCTGAAAAAAATAACCTTTTTGTTGAAAGATAGCAATTACACGCCAAAATAAATCAAATTAATCACGTACGTGACACCGCGTTTACGCAGTTTTCATCTTTCTTAATTTACTGCGTATTTTAAGTGACTGTTTTTAATAGCCGCATTAAAATAATTTTATTACGTCAGTTCTCAAGCGATACTAGATCTGATATTGACACATGAATTTAAATTCCACATTGAACAATTTAATCTAAAACATAGTTTTTTCAATATTTACGTAATCACTACCAACAATGCAGATATGAACACCATTTGTCAATAGTTTGGTCAAAAGTCACATCATGGGACTTTAGTACCATTACCTAATTGTAAATAAAGTAAATTGTTAGATTATTTATTTATTTATTTCAACTAAAAATGATTATGACAAAACTGTTATTAAGTAGCATTTTCTCTTACCTTTATTTTTATAAAACATAGAAAAGAAAATTGACCCCTCTCGTGATAATGAGTGATGACTGTCGCCAAGACACCAGAGATACCTAACCTAATGATGCACTGACATTTGTGCGAAAGAGATGTAATACCAAGTGTATAATATTACTGATTACCCTACCTAACAAAATCACCAACGATATTGATAAACACTGAGATTATTGTGCCAGGAACATTTGAGTTGTTGGTACCAAATCTTGACAAAACGTTACATAACTATTGAGTTATGAAAGGTTATTGAACCTTTTCATTTATATCCTTATATAGTGACCAAGCAGGTAGCTCTTCTTATGGTAAGAGAAACCATCGCCTATAGACAACAAATATGTTAATGGTGCGTTGCTATCCGTTGGCGAGATGGCAATGCCACATACCGGCTACACAGAACATGACCATGACAAGCATTAAACTCTATTGCGGCAGGAATAGATAAATCGGTGGTGCTACCTAGGTGAGTCGTTGCAGAACTTTACCACCTAGTAGTCACGATAGTAGTTATACGTATAGCTAATCGGTCACCTTTTACGACCTACATGGCAGAACGACTGTTCGTCTATTCTTCAAAGCAGCCCGGACCAACACGGGAACTTTCTTATAATAATTCTGATGACAGATTTGACTTTTGTTCGCTTTTTTGTGATTGTTTTCGATATGACAGAAAAGCCAATGGCCTAATATTAAAAAGTGTGGGAAATGTCAACCTCAAGATTTTATTTATTTATTTTATATTACTTTATACATAGCAAACAAGCAGATGGTTTGCTTGATAAAATAAATATCTGTCACGTATAAACACTAAAGATGTTAGTAGTGCGTTGAATTAACGTGTGGTGGAATTGGAATATTAAATGCCTAAATTTATTGGCTACCTAAATCGCGCGAAACACGACAGCAACAAGCACCAACGCAAATAAGAAATGCTGTCGTTTCTAACCCCTTCGAGACGTTGCAAAACTGCCTATTATTTATTTATTTCATACTTTACTGTACACACAAAGTATAATTACAATTTTACTTGTGAAAATACTACAAAAGGTTAGCTTATCTCTGTACGAAATTTCTTCCAGCAAACCCAAAAGAGTGAGAATATGTGAAAAAATATAGAATGGAGTTAACCTCCAGTTAGTCAAGGGTATAGAATTTATTTAATTGAACAGCAAATGATAAAATACATATTTATATTAAGTACCAAACACAAAACTGATTACACTTTGTTGTATATTATCGCATTTCACTTCTCAATTTTACAAGCACGAATGTCTCAAGAACATTTGTCAAACCCTTTTATAATGTTTAATTCTAGTCGATTATTTACTTATAAAAATAAATAACTTATAATAATTAACTTATTAATACCTTTATCAAATATTTCACTTTACTTTAAGCCAAAGGTAGTATTAATTTAAAATAGGTTAAATAATGTATAATTCTAAACATTTCATAAGAGATAAGAGTTATTTTAATGATAAGTAAAGAATAACGCATAAGTTTTATTTTTACATAACAATTTAGAAATTGATGGCCGCATATAGTCGTTTTATATATGTTGTGTAAAATATTGACAACAGAATACATTATCAATTTTGAAAGATATAAGTAAAAACTAATTTTAAATAACTTATTACTAACACGTTCAAATGCCTTTTCATCCTAACTAAAATTTAAATTGATAAATCAAATATCTTTAATGTTTTATTGAAGGTAGCTAACGCTTGACTGAAAAAGAAGTGAATTGTGCTGTTTCACATAGTTAATATAATAGTAAAATAATTATTTTAGAATACTGAAGAATAATATACTTAATAAAGAATAAAAAATATTAGTTATCACGTTAGTGACAAGTAATAGCCATTTTTCGCCTTTCCGTGATGCATAATTGCTTAACAATTACAGAGTTAAGAATTCATCTCCCGTGTTGGTCCCGGGCTTCTTTGAAGAATAGGCCAACTGCCGTTCTGCCACGCAGTTCGTTAAAGGCGACCGATTGGCTATGCGAGTCACTATACCATCGTGGCAATTACGTGCTAGAGTTCTGCATTGGCTCGCCCGGGTCTGGTACCACCGCCTTACCTATCAGTGTTAGTCACTGACGTGTTCCAGTTTGGAGGGTAAGGTAGCGGTAACCTTATGCATGTGGCATTAGACCTCACCACAAAATAGCAACGCACCATTAATATCTTTGGTTTCTATAGTTATATGGTTGAACTCTCCATCAGGAGGTTGCTATCTTATGATATAAAAAAAATCATTCTTCAAAAAGAGACTCGGGGGGAATCTGCGAGATTTGTGTACTTGAGTGACTACTATAATAGTATTTGAGTACAGATATTCATTTAATACAGAATTTCTCTCCAGGGGAATTACGTTAAGATTAAAAAAATATTTGTTTTTCAAAAGAGCCAAAAAAGCAAATCACAGACTTAGCCCAAGGGATTCCCTGAGAGAAAAATCAAGTAAGTTTTTGTTCTAACAGTAATATTGAAGCTTATATTTGAGAAACAAATGTATATTTACTATTGTTTCTCAAATAGAAATATCTTTAAATGTAAGGAAAATGTCGACTTTCATAATAAAATCAAGGAATAAAATCAATGGACAAGTACCTTGTCTCAACAAAATGAGGTATTCCTCGAAGCGCAACCATTTTGAAGCGCACCTAATGAAGCGCAACTAAACTATTACTCAAAGCGCACCTTTTAGTTGCACTAAAGAAATAAATTAAAAATATGATAGTTTTATTCCTCGATGAAAATGATGATAATGATGAAAAATAGGGAAGAGCATAAAACAAGTAGAGTGAACAATAAAAAAGAAACAATTATCTATACAGAGCTACTTTTAAAGGTCCGAAAAAATTTTAGAGGTTTTTCAGAATCGACAATATGTTCGACTTTGTAATAAAAACAAATTTAAAAAAGTCACATTCAAACACTTGTTTGATACATACAGTGTGTAAAGAAAATCCTGTCCGATCGTTAAATGCATTATTTGGAAGCTTAAAACAATTATATTAGTGTTATTATTTTATGGATATTGATTGAAAAATGTTTGCCCGATCTTCAACTGACAAAAAAGGAGGAGGTTTTTATTTCAATTCGTATGTTTTTTTACTAGCTATGCCCGCGACTTCGTCGTAAAAAAATTTCTAATATAATAGCCCCAGGTTTTTACCCGCATAATTCCCATTTTCGTTGTACTTCCAAGATAAAAACTATTCTATGTTCTTTCTCAGTTCTTAAACTATCTTCATTCCAAATTTCATAGTAATCAGGCTTAACCTAATCTCATTTCATAAGTCTCATTTCGTAGCATTTTTATGCTTTTAACATTTTGCTGTCTCCTGCCAAAAAGGGAGGGAAACAGAATGTTTCTTTCTACTCTTCCTATATACTCCTGATTAATTTCGTTGCGGGATCCAAGACAGCTTAGCTTTTCCTCAGGGCACCCTGAGCTCGGAACTCAGAGGTTATCAGGATGGTTGCCACTGTTGATTTTGGTTTACAGAAGTTACAATGGTGGGAACGAGAGGTGGGTCCATTGCTCTTTATAAAAAATCAAAATTACATCTAAATCGGTTCAGTAGTTTAAGCGTGAAGAAGAGACAGACAGAGAGAGTTACTTTATTATAATACTTACAATATTAGTATGGATGTTAGATCACTCATAACTTTTTACAGAGTAGTTCGATTTTGATAGTTCTTTTTATATTGGAATAGGTATTTCCCAAAGATGGTCATATATTTTTTTAATCTAATCAAAAGTGTAAGAAAACAGAGGATAATTGTTTATTTACTATTAATTTTAATGTATGGGCACGCATAAATCTCCGTCGTTTTAATTTTTTATTAAAAAGATAATTATAGTAATTCAAGTAAAACGCTAGCTGATGTGCGCAGGTTTTTCCGCGAATGGACTAATGTATCGTTGATATAGATTTTCATAAAAAATAACCCCTGTATCAGCCCTTAACAATTATTTTTTGAAAAAAATTAGCCTTTGACCTTGGCCTTTTAAATATCCTCATGCCAAATTTCATCAACATAAGTTTAGTGGTTTAGCTGTGAAAACATAACAGAGAGACAGACAAATATATAAACACATAAACTATCACATTTATTCATATAGTCTGGATTATGTTTGATATAAAACAGTGTAATTTTGATGATTTGAACAACAATAGAACTGTTATAATTCATAACTTTACAATAAAAGGTAGGAAGTCGTTTGTTATAAAATATCCATCAATTAAAAGTTTCAGTATTTTTCACGTGTTGGTCCATTGATATAAAAAACCAAGATACACAAGCAGTGTCTCAAAACGTCCTCTAAAAATGAGCACATAGTTTTAAATTGTGCGCTCATTTTATAAAAAATCATGTCGATCGCGACACTGTCAATTTTACGTAGGTCACACTATAAATTTTGCGTAACTTATAAAAACAACATGTTATAGTCAAAATATTATGTTTATTGCTCTTTAAAATAATCTCCTTTACATTTTAAACATTTTTTCAAGCGATCGAAGCATTTTTTAAAACAGGAGGACCGCAGATATGAAGGCATGTTTTCTACGTTTTTTTTTTTTATATCATAAGATAGCAAACAAGCAGATGGGTCTCCTAATGGAAAGAGTTAACCATCGCCTATAGACACCAAAGATGTTAATGGTGCGTTGCTATCTTGTGGCAAGGTCTAATGCCATATGCATAAGTTTACCGGCTACCTTACCCTCCAAACCGGAACATTACAGCGACAAGCACTGACGCTATTACGGCAGGAATAAGTAAGGCGGTGGTACCAGACCCGGGCGAGACAATGCAAAACTCTACCACCTAGTAGCCACGATGGTAGTGACTCGATAGCCAATCGGTCGCCTTTTACGACTTCCCTATTCTTCAAAGGAGGCCGGGACCAACACGGCGATTGAACGCTATCCCTGTTTCTTCGGAGTTGGTAAAAGTAAAACCTCTCATCAAATCTTTGATTTTGGGGAAAATACACAAATCACAGGGTGCTAGGTCGGGGTTATGCGCAGGATCTGTGACGAGATGTACTTTTTCGGAAGCTAAAAATGACTTTGTTTGCCGTGTGTGAAGAAGCGTTATCATGGTGTAGGAGAATGCGGCTTTTGGGACATCTTTCGCGAAGTTTTTCTAACACGCTGGGTAAACAAATGGTAGAATACCACTCAGCATTAATACTCTTTTGATCTTCAAGTGGAATTGTACAGATGGGACCCGTAGGTGAGAAAAAAAACGCGATCATTTTTTACCAACGTTTCTCGCCTGTCTCACTTTGTTGGCCTGTTCTCATTTTCAAACACCCATTCACAAGATTGCTGTTTTTTTTTCGGGTTCAAAACAATAAATCCACGTTTCGTCTCCTGAGACAATGTTATAAACAGCATTAGAATGTTTGTGGTGGTACTTCAGTAGCATCTGTGAGCACCATTCCACGCGAGCCCGCTTCTGCTCCGCTGTCAGTTCACGAGGGATTCAACGACAGCAAAGTTTCCGAAATTTCAATTCTTCGTGTAAAATTTTCTGAATTTGGCTCATACCAATCCCCAATAGTCCTCGAATTGTCTCATAGGTAATCCGGGGGTTTTCTACAATTAACCGCTTAACAGTAGCCATATTATTTTCGTTGACGGCAGCAGAAGGCCGCCCTTCACAAAACTCGTCATGTAAAGAAACTCGACCTCTCTTAAATTCAGCAAACAATCGCTTCATGGTGCTCAACCAAGGTGCTTCTCTCCCAAAAGCATTTTGAAGACGAGCGGCATAGTCTTGCGGAGAAAGAGAACTTTTAAAATCATAAAAAATCATCGTTCTAAAATCTTTTCGACTAAATTCCATTTTCGTTGCGTACGTAGAACTTTGATGTGTGATAAAAAAACAATTGAAATCATTTCCCGCCAATTGTTTTTTTTATTACTAAGAAGGTTGCAACGTTTTAAAAATATAACATTCAAAATTCAAATATTTCCGATTAGCTAGAAGTGCAAAACTTTTAGTGTGCCCCATGTATTACTTACTTTTTGTGCATTGCTTTGTAAAAACAGCTATAAATCTTGCGCTTAAGGTAGGATATGCAAAAACATATGTTTTTACCATATCTATAACTACTTATGTGAAATTAGCGACAGTTTTGAGCAAAGATTTGAGTGTTAGTTTTGTTCAAGACTGTGCATTTTGGGTTTTTTAAATCAATGTGTTGGTCTACTCCCCCCTTTAAAGAAAAGCTTATCTGTCATTCTGCCAAGCCACTCGTTAAAGGCGAGCGATCATGTGTGTAACTTTGCTAAAAAAACGTAATTTGAATATTCGAAAAGCTGTTACTTTTGAAAACTAAATTTGATTTTATTTTCGAAACGGAATTTGACGTAGTTTTTTAGTACTAAATTATCGTAGAATACCAAAACATGATTGGTTGAAAAATTTCGAAGCTATTTCGAAAAAACACTTTTTCAAAATTTTTTGTTAACGATTGCTCCCAGTAATGCACACACACAAAATAGTATATTTTGTGTGTGTGTATATGTATGTGAGTGTGTGTGTTCGTGCGTGTGCGTGTGCGTGTGCGTGTGCGTGTGCGTGTGCGTGTGCGTGTGCGTGTGCGTGTGCGTGTGCGTGTGCGTGTGCGTGTGCGTGTGCGTGTGCGTGTGCGTGTGCGTGTGCGTGTGCGTGTGCGTGTGCGTAAGCGTGTGCGTGTGCGTGTGCGTGTGCGTGTGCGTGTGCGTGTGCGTGTGCGTGTGCGTGTGAATTTGGTATGAGGTCAAATTAATACTAACTTTTTTCAAAAGTCATCCCTGAGAGGCTGAAAAAGGGAGATGAAAGTTTGTACGAAAGGTCCATATGAATGACATGTCAAACTAGTTTGTCATCCATATAGCTGATGTTTTCTCCTTAAAGCTCCGCGGCCCAGCTATTCATAAATAAAAGAGTAAACTCACTTCTCATCTTGGATTAAAAGTTGCATAGGAAAAAGGAAGGAGTTATCGCCTGTCAGCAGACTCGCTGGTCTTTAAAACCACAGTATTCCAACGATACATCGGCGAGTTATATCGGACTTTCCTACTCGTCAGTCAGGTCATTTCAATCTATGCATATGGATACCAAATTTTTTATCGTCTACAGGAGATATTTGTCTTTACTTACTAAGAGGAAACTATCTAATTATTTGTTATAAAAGAAGTATCAAACGAAAAAGTTTTAAATGACTGGATATTAAATTGGGATTGGTTCTTTAAATTGGCTTAAACAAAGTTTAAGTATTTCAATAACTCAATGTTCAAGGGTGCATTTAACTGACAAAAGTTTAATAGTCGTTCCAGATTAATTAGCATCATTATTATTAATAGCAAAGGCGCCAATTGAAGCAGGGAACTTAATTAAATCTAATTTATTTCATAAATGCACAAAGTGGATATAATACAAAGTGTAAAAGAAGTGTAGTGTACAATTAATGTCTTCATAATCTAGGCGTACGGTAGTATCCCGGGTCAAGTTCCAACGTGACGCGTGCAGTATACGTATTTCACGAAAATTTTCAATCTTGTTTTCCAAAAGTGGAACAGTAAAATAATAGCCAAATAAATTAAAATAATCATGCAATTATTGAACTTTTAAATTTAATATAAATCTGTATGTAATATGTAATATAAATCTGTAGCAAAAACTTTGTACCCCTTTTTTACGGCAGTCACGCAAACAAAAGAGTGATAAATTAGGCACAGTTAATGTTTACAAGGTAACCGAGTACGGAAAACAAAAGCAGTCCATACATGCTAGGGTAAGAGGACAGGTTTTCTCGTACAATTTAATTATACTATCAAACTGCATACGCATAGTTATTTGGATTAAGCGATATAGGTGGAATGTAAACACGTTCTCCTGCACCACATCCAGTCAACATTTGTGCCTCTATCACATTCCATTGGAGAGATGCAACTATTAAGGCGATAGGTAATGCCAAACTACGAAATAGACACCTCTTTGAAAGCCTACTACTGCTAACCGGTTGGTCCAATAATTTAAAAAAATATGCATTATGCGTATAATATAATTAAGTTTAAATTTTAAGTTCGCTTTTTTAAATTTTATTGTTATTTTTGACGGAAAAAAATCGAATATCTTTCTTATTTTTACGCAAAAATTTGCCTATAACTTCCAAACTACTGTAACGATTTTGATGATTTTTTTCTTTTTATTACAGACAATTTATTGCTTGATAAAATTTAAGTTCAAAATTTTACAAAATCATTATAGTGTGCTATTAAATCAATAAAAACCTTATTATTTAATACGGGGAGGCTGTGTCGCATGTTGGCATGCTCCGCTCTCCATATTCGAGTCAAAGAGCAATAGTACAGATAGAACGTATAGCACAATAGTAAGGTTGTGCCGTTTGGAAATTGAACATTTCGTTTACGCTTGGATGTTTTTTTATAGTAGATAATGAGCTTGGACCGAGAAGGCTGTTTTTTTACAGATGTTGTTCTTATGATATAGACAAGGAATAAGAAAGGATTTTTTAAATTCATCCCCTAAGATGGTGAAATAGGGGGTGAAAGTTTGTATGAAACTCTGTCATTTTTGAGTTGAAATTAATGATATGCCGTAATTAAATTATCCTTTAACTGAAAAAAAAAAAAATACAAATTTAATATTTTTTTGAATTCTAGCCCATAGAGAGGTAAAAAGAGGCTTTAAAGTTTGTATCAAAAATTAATTGTTTATTTATTGCATTACTATAAAATCTAAATTATTTTAATTTAGTATTTATGATTTTTAATACAATTAAGATGTACGAATTTTCGGATTTTTTAGTACTTATGCTCTTCAATCGAAATTGAAGAAACATGCATGTAATGTTAGAAGTTTCGACCATTAAAGGAGTAAAAATGTGTGTTACAATTTATATGAAAAATCAAACGTTTATGGTCAAAATAACTTGAAATTCGGCACTTACGTTCTTCAACACAATTTAAGAATCATATATTTGGGGATTTTTTTAAATTTCATTCCTTAAAGGGTAAAAAAAGCATTGATGTTTGTATAAAAAATAGATTGTTTATTGTAGAATATTGTAGAAATTATTTAAAACTTAGTATTTATGATTTTTAATACAATTAAATGAATACGAGTTTAAGGTTTTCAAATGTCATCTCTTCAAACGATGAAAAAAGTGGTAAAGTTTGTAAAAAAATAAAATATGTTTAATCAAAATCTCTTCAAATTTATTAGTCATGTTCTTTAATTCAATTAAATAAACGTGCATGTAAGGATGCTGTGAGTTTTATCTCTTAAAGAGGTAAAAGAGGGTATTAAAAGGGGCTGAAAGCTAGTACTTTATAAATAGTTTTGTTTGCGAGTAGACGCTGAATAATATTTTGAGACTATTCATGTACTTACCTACGTTTACGCTTGAATTTTTTATTAGCTATAGATAGATAAGTATTTTGTCAATATTTTGTATAAATGTACAAAAATAAAATAAAAAAAAACATATAAACAACGAAGATAATTCAAGCAAGCGAATAAAAAGCAAAACTCTAAAGAAAAAAAAAAGAAAAATTGGTACTATTTGAAGGTAGTAAGGACTTCGCAACTAAAAATAAATAAATTAAATATATTATACATACAAATAGTCTAAATAAACCAACTTATTTAGTAATTTCCTCTATAAACATTAAATCAATTTATATATCTTCTTTTTTATTACGAGATTTTGAAACAAAAACTAAGAAGCTAGTTAGTTTTAAAATATTATTCAAGAGATTACATTTTACAAAATCAATTTTGAAAGGTTTTGTTAAATATTAATTGTTGACTGTATGTATTAAAGTGCTACACGGGATGTATTGTATATTACAACACTTTCAAAGAAATAGGATACGTAACTGTTATTATTGCGTAAATTGTTATATATTTTTTTGTCGATTTTCGGTATTTTTTTTTTCTTTAGATATTTATCGTTTTTCTAAAATGAATGTATATGTAATCGATAAATAAGCGATTATTGGTTATTGGTTTTGAGTTTGACAACATTCAGTCGATTTATGATGATAAAAGTTCATATAGGTGAACAAAAATGTTAAAACGTAGGTACATGCATCCACTGTAAATACTCTTTGACTTTGGACCATGCCAGCGCGCTAAATAATATTTGCGCTGCTCCTGTTAGAAACTCAAGGTCGTTCGCAGCTGTAATCGCCTTAAACGTTTTCCGTTACACAATTTTGGTGGAATCAATAAGTTTCTCAGTAAAATTATATGCACTCCACCTTTTAATTTGATAATGTGTGCCGGAAGTCCAAGTTTGAACACAAATTTAAAAAAATAAGGCCCCAATGCCTAAAAACTGCAAAAACGATTGTTGCGGTTTTTAAAATTCCTTAATGAATAAATAGAATTGCTTTCTAGAAAAAATCATTGGCAATCTTTATGAAACTGTTAACAGTTTCACCGAGAGTTATTTTCAAAATAATTCTTAGTTTTGTAGAAAAAAATAATCGTAAACTTCACAATCTTCACAACTCTTCAATTCTTCACAACAAACATTCAAAATCTTAAAATCGGCCTTTTCCGTTCCGAAAGAGAACTTTTAAAATCATAAAAAATCATCGCTCTAAAATCTTTTCGACTTAATTCCATTTTCGTTGCGCACGTAGAAGAACTTTGATGTGTGATAAAATAACAATTGACAAATCATTTTCCGCCAATTGTTTTTTTTTATTACTAAGAAGGTTGCAACGTTTTAAAAATATAACATTTGAAATTCATATAGTTTCGATTAGCTAGAAGTGCAAAACTTTTAGTGTGCCCCATGTATATGGCATATTGTGCTATTTTATCGTATCGAATAAAAAAGCTAAGGCTTAAGGAATACCTCTGGAGTGATTTTGTTTCATCGGTAAGTATTATAACTCTATATTTCTCCGTGTAAATTCAAACGACATTGACATTCTAAGAAATTACCTTGAAAGGTGTATTCCTTCAATTCGTGAATATTACACATATACATGTCTAATTAATAACCTCCGTTTTTTCGTCGGTTGAAAAGGAGCCAGGATCGACACGAGGAAACCCATCTACTTATTTACTATCCTATGGTATTTATTTATTTATTTAACAAAATCCACAGCGCTTAACAACAAAATATGTACCTACATACTAAGCGTAACTTGGGCTTATGGCCAGTTATGGATTTACATTATATATGCAGGACTTATACAACACAGCAAACGACACAATAAATATCAAATAGCGTTTCAACATAATTTAACTTTTACAAAAAAGCCTAATCAATAAATATAAAGGTTATTTATCTGTTTGTCTGTCATTTCCAGCTAATTTCCGAAAAACAGGTGTTACACCAATAATTCTGATTGTCGCTGTAACAATAATTTATTTATAGTTGAATTTATGGGAAGTATTTTTGGCTAACTTAATTATTTCCTTTTTTATATATTAATAATTATAGTAGGACAGTAGTCAGAACTGCAAGGATCGTGACAAATGGTAATAGTACTCAGTTCACTCCGCCTACTCCGTAAGGGATCAGGTATGAAGATATGTTAGCAAATGAATAATAATAACAAATAATAATAACTAAACGTGTCACACAAAAACACAAGTAATGAAAGTGAAAATTATAGTTCAAAATTTAACAACAAAAACAGACAATAAATATGTAACACTTCAAATTAAAATGAAATTAATTAGATTAAAAATAATAATACATTAAAAATAAAGACTCATGTTAAATTTACACAATATACTAAAATTCGCATTCTTACATTACGGAGATACGGTGCGTGTCTGTGTGTATGTATATGCGTGTATGCGTGCGTGTGTGTATGTGCGCGTGTTTATAAGTCTTCATTGATAGATTTCATGATAAAGTTTTTAAATTCTTTTTTAGTCATACAGAATGGATCGGCACATGCAAATTTTCTGTTAAATGTATTGTTGCGAATAATCTAGAAACATGAAGAGTTAGAGCGCTGGAGAAATCTAGAAATGAAAGAAAGAGGCTGCTTCTATTGATAAACAATAGTCGCCGTTACACAAGCAGCTATGCCATAATGGATCTTCTATTATAGGGCATAAGGGTGAACATGGCGTGTGCTAGGACTTGTTTACAATTAAAATTTGTTTACGCGTTAAATTCGGAATTTTCGGGAATATAGGGAACTTTACGTTGGGTATAAATAGGGATGTGTTGACAAATAGAGTACAGTTTTATACAGCGATTCATAGCAATAATACTGGCGACCAGTGTGAAGCAATATAGTACAGTGAATATGAGAATTGTTTTAGTTCAGGGTAGACGGTTAAGTTTAGTGTTAGTACAGTGACTGTGACTAGTGTTTACGTACTGTATTATGGTTGGTGTATTGTATATTTGTGTTGTAAATGCACGGTTTTAATATAAGTGGTGTTTTATTGCACAATACGAACCCGAAGCACGTAACAGTATGATACAACGACAGAACAAACTAAAAACTACGACTAAGTGAAATATTTAAAGAAATTGACTTATCTATATTAAAAACAACAAAGAAAAATATCGACACGCGGGACTTTTTTCGAGTCGCCGATATTCGATATTTTTCTTTGTTGTTTTTAAAATTTTTCAAGCTTTTCCAAGCACGGGGTGAGTGCTATAACACAAAAATAATTATCTATGTTACTCTCCCCTTCTTAATATGAAAGTACAGACCGGTAATATACGTAAAGGTAAATGCATCTCTCATGTTGATTAATTTACACGGATGTAATAGTTTAGCTCTCATGCAAGCCGTTCCATTAAATCTGCAGACTCTATTTCCTTATATGAATATATCATGAGCTGTTTCTATTGTAAAGGTGAGGCTACAATATTCCAATGGTATTAAAATCTGCGTCTTGCCTAATTTTAAATTGAATATAGCAGTTTCTTGGCTAGAATCTGGAGGAATTAATGCAAGTCTACCTAAATAAAGACGATTAAATTTATCTACTTGGTAAAATATTTTTTGTAATTCTATATGTCATGAGATAGCAAAAAAGCAGATGACTCTCCTGATAGAAAGAGACTACCAACGATTATAGACACCAGTGATGTTAATAATCCGTTGCTATCCTCATGGTGGGGTCTTATCGCCACATACATAAGTTTTCTGACTTCTTTACCCTCCTAACCGGAATACTACAGTGACAAGTATCGAATTTATTGCGGCAGGAATAGGTGACGCAATGGTATCTGACCTGGAAAAGACGATGCAAAACTCTACCACACAGACCGAATGAATACTAATAGACACGCCATTGTGAAGAAAACGTGTTGCCGTGCATATGTTCAAACGCTCCTGTTAGTTTTAAAAATTTCATATATTTGTAGGTTATATTATATTGCGAAAAAAACTAAAATAAACCATATTATACTATTTTATCGTACCGAATGAGATGACAAGGCTTAAAATTACTCTTGAAATGATTTTATTTCATTGATAAGTAGTATAGCTCTGTATTTCTGTATGTAATTGCAAGCTACACTGACAAACTAAGGAATTGCCTTGTAAGGCGTATCCTTTTAATCCGTGCTCTACCACCTAGTAGACATGATAATAGTGACTCACATAGCTAATCGTTCACCTCTTACGAACTACTTGGCGGAACAACAAATAGTCTATTCTTCAAAGGGAGCCCAGACTAACATTAAGGGAAATAGTTTTATATCTTTAATCAGCCCTACCTACTCGGTTTTCAAGAGTAGCCCTACGGCTACTCTTGAAAACCGATTTTAATTTTAAATGAATATTTAATGAATTTTGAAGTATTTTGTACTCTGGACAACTATATTCAATTATTGGATTTGGCGACAGCGCCACTCGGATTTCGAATTTTTTTGGAACTACTCATTATTGCTTTAATTCGTTATTTTGTTTAAAACGGTACTTAAAATTTCCACTTGTAACACTAGCTTCAGTGTAATGATGACATCTATTTCCAATAATTATGTCGTTACTATACTGAATCAATGTGGGCAATATTGATTTCAAGAGTGCCGTTTTTTGACGATATTCGAAACTTATTGTTTTTATCAATATTGGTTTAAGATTTATATTGTTTTCAAGAGGAGGCCAGCAGGTTCGGATCAACTCAATGTTAATTGTGGAGTTTGTTAACTACTCAATCAGCTTTAATCTATATGTTAATAGGTGAAGCTTTGAACGTTTTTTTAAGACAATTGTACAAATGGTCGTATATGAAAATTGGCACAACGAAAGTTTATATAGCGGAGTACTGTTGAAATCAAATATTTTTAAATAAAATTCATTAGAAATATACTAAATATATAAAAATAAACATTAAACACAATACATTCACTTGACATGTACATGATCTTAACACTGCTGCTTATTTGCATTCTTTTACGATACATGATGTAAGTCTGTGGAATTCTCTGCCCAGTGAGATTCGCTTTTGCCAGACTTTAGAGACCTTTAAAAAACGTGTTAAAGAACACTAGCTGAAATATAAGTTTTCCTTAAATTGTATGTATTTTTTTGTCTACATTTTTTTTAATACGTTATTAGTATATAGTATTAATTAAGTTTCATAGTTTATAATATTTGTTTTTATATTCTGTTTATATGTATAAGGTTTGGGTGTTTTTATATTCTGTGTTATTATATATTATTATATATTAAATATATTAGAGTATTTATATATGTATTTCTATGTATTAGTATCGTTGATTGACAACCGTACTACAAGCATATAATTTGCTTACCTTTAGGGTCAGATCAATTCGTGTAATTTGTCCAGTGATATTTATATTTATGGTATTTATTTATGATTCTTATGTTACGTTAATACTATCTTTTTTGTACAATTCTGTGTACAATAAAGTATTAAATAAATAAGTAAATAATGAT
This sequence comes from Apodemia mormo, assembly GCA_036924255.1. NCBI lineage: Eukaryota > Metazoa > Arthropoda > Insecta > Lepidoptera > Riodinidae > Apodemia > Apodemia mormo. The sequence goes on along the minus strand of JAUPFN010000001.1, from coordinate 40,867,096 downwards.
AATATACATACATGTATAACATTTTCTCGATCTAGATCTATGGTCGAATTTTAGCCACTGGAGATCGCTAGTACATTTTTAATATGTCAATATATTTGGCTTCCGAGCTCTAACCCTTAAGAAACAAATTTTCCATAATCCTTCCAGTGACATAGGTGCGTGACGTTTCGGCAGAGTAGCGGTAACTTAATCTCTAATAAGGTTGGTTTAAAATCCATTATTATTTCCAGAGCAGCCTGAATGCTTATAAAGATCGACGTTTGGCTCCTAAATCTTTGGAAAATTATTTATGGACACACTTTGTACATAAGCAACTAAACACAGTTCTACATTTGGTGGATAGAACCGTGTTCAGCTGCTTATGTACAAAGTACATCTGCTTGTTTGCTCTCTTATGATATAAGAAAGATTGTAAGTGTATAGAGTGTGAAGGTAATGGAAAATTCCAGGCTGTGTGGAAGTTTTAGCGAATAATAATTGAGTGAGTAGGTGAGAGTGAAGTGTCGGTAAATAGGTAGGCATTTGTATTTAAAGTAATCGTGCGTGGGTATGTGTATATGTGTGCATGGAGTAGTTGTTTATAATGTATACTTGTTATAATATATTTTTTATCATTTTATGATAAAGTTAATTTTTTTATTAGGGTGAAGCGAAAAGATTTTAAGTTTAGTCAGAATTAAGCTTTTTAAGCCAATTTATAATTTATATTTGTGCCTGTAATGGGTAGATTCCAATAATGTTGTAAGATTGCAAACAAGCAAATAGCTCTGCTGATGGAAAGAGACAACGATCGCCTATAGATACCAAAGATTTTAATGGTGAGTTTGTGGCGAGATGTTAATGTCAAATGTATAAGTTTACCGGCTTCCTTACCTTCCTGGCACTTGCCGGTTTTATGTAACTGTTTATTTATCTCATTACCTTCTGTAAAAAATTCTATATCAATAAACGGTATACTTCCATTCCATTCAACGAATGAACTAAAGGAAAAAAAGTATCTTCACGCCCATGCGCACTTTTTTATGTGCCCGACCTGGGAATCGAACCCGGGACCTCATGTGGTCAACGCCAACGTTGGATCACTAGACCAAAGAGGCGACGAATGAACTAGTTATTTCACAAAATTAAATTAAAATGAAAAAGTCCTGCTTAGCATACTAAGGTTAGACGTAAACGGTAAGAAATGTAGCTTGACAATACATTTAATTAGCCTTTTTGTTAATTTAAAAAAGGTATTCTAATGAATTGTAAATGTAATGGTAAGTAATGTGACGCTAAGTGATTGCATTAACATATAATAAAATAAATAATTTATAAGAAAGATTTTTTGTAACATAGCAAACAAGCAGATGACTCGTCTGATGGAAATGGCCAACTATCGTTTATAGACACCAGAGATGTTAATGATACATTGTTGTTCATGTGGTAGGATGGTCATGCCACTTTGCATATGTTACTTGCTATCTTACCGCCTTCTCTCTCCGCGCCATTGGTCGAGTGGTTTGCGACCCTGACTACGCAATCGACGGGGCTCGGGTTCGATTCCTGACGGAGACAAACATTTGTGCGATGAGCATAAATGTTTATATTTCTGGGTTTGGTTGTTTATTACGTATGTAACAATATTTATATACGTATTTCTATGTATTAGAATCGTTGACTAACACCCATAACACAAGCAAATAATTTGCTTACTTTGGGGTTAGATCAGTCAGTGTAATTTGTCTCGTGAATCTAACCCTTTACCCTCCAATCCGAAACACGACAATGACAAGCATCTACGCAATTACAGTAGAAATAGGTAAGAAACCAGACTCGGGCGAATCGTTACGGAACTCTACGACCTAGTAATAACGATTGTAACGACATGTATCCAATCATTCGCCTTTCATAAACTGCTTGACAGAATTGCAGAGCGTCTATTCTTGAAAAGAGACCCGTACCGACACGGATAATCCAAAGTCGCCAAAAGTTAACAAATGCGGCAATGGAGATCACCATTCACTTAATGAACAAACAAATTGGTAAGTAAATTGTGCTGCCCGAACCAACATGGGGAAAAAAGATATATATTTTCAGATGAAATACTATAAGATGATATTCATACGTTATATAATGCTAAAACGTTACATGAAAATGTAGTCAATTTGGTAAAATTAAAAAAGACGTGTGGCACTCGGAGACTGCCGCGGTAAAGCTATTGCATAGCATTTTTTATCAACTTATGCAATTACAACTATATATTTATTTTATTTATGCAGTATTTTTTTCTTTGTTTATTCATATTTAAAACACTTTTTACACAAATTATACGAGTACAGATATTCACTGTTGTACGTAGATGATAAATACCTATACACCTATATACTTTCTCACAAACAGCTGATTACGGTAGTTTTCCAATACAACCAATGCCACCTAAAGGCGAGCTGCTGAACTAAAGAGACAAGCGTGATATTTCAAAAAGTCATTAAAAGTTCTGGTATTTATCGATAGATGGAAAACTAAAAAGTATCACCGCTGTGCCGGTCGGAGTGGGGGGTGTTAGGTTTTTTTCGTTACGGAATTTCTGGATTCGGTCTCCACGCTCAAGGCCCGCGATAGAAGCTATGCAATAGCTTGAAAGAAATAATTTAATTTTTAACTTTACTATTTAGGTTTCATTAATTGCAAAATAGTTCATTTCTGGTCTGAAAATAATAACATTAATTGATTTAACAAAAGTAAATTGTAAGTTCATTACTGTCAGTGCCACTACAGTGAAGATACATTATACAAAGTAATTAAAACTTACGCTACCTTAACTATTTATACAAAATAAGGATCTTAGCAAAATAAAATTTATAACCGCAACTACTACAAACACAACACAATTAAAATTGTGTTGCGTTTGTCTAATGTAGCCCATATCACTCCCACATAGAGTAACTATCTAATGCTGGGGCTGCACTAGAGTCTATCGACAAGAAATTCTTCGCGCAATGATACGTTACATGCAGAGGTAACCGGCTATTATCGGCTATCGTCACAAACATTTGGACTACGTATGCATTATCGCGCGGTATGTCAAAGGGTTTAGCGCGCTAATATGTCGCGCTGCGTGGTCAGATTAGCGTTGTTCATTCGTTCAGATGTATGCGAGTGGGCGGGTAAAGTACAGCGGAACGATGCAATGTAGTGGACTCAAATAGTATTTCCTCCATAATTATGAAGTTTAGTCCATAATATGGGATCCAAAAAATGTGAATCACCAAAAAAATACATTGAAGTAATTTTGTTAGCACACATGTAGAAGTAAAGAAAGTCTAGTCGTCTTCCATAGTTACACGTTTAAAAATGATTTCAGCCATCTTATTAATAGTTCATGCAAACTATCGTTGTTGCTAATATGACCACAGTTTTCATCACGATATATTTTTAGGATCAAATCATACAAAGCTTCGGCGCATATAACTTCGGGACGATACACGCAAATACAGCCCCAACGTAATGGGAAATTTGTTACGAACATACATAAAAGTGTCTGTATTAACTCCGATGCATGACGATGACGAGTTCACTCTTAGCTTACAGCGCTTAAAGAGCGCTCGTATTGTGTAGAGTATGTAAGAAAAATCATCATTAAAAATAAATATTTATTTATGTTATTTATATAATTTCGATTAAATATATAATATTACAAATTATTTTACATAAATAGTAAACTAAATATATATTTGTATATACAATATAAACACATACATGATATCGAAATACAAGGTATACAAAGTATATTGCGTAAATACATCTAACGCCTCACTTTTAGTTAACACTCTACTCCTGATAAAATTTGTCGAGCCATGCCGTGACCTAAATATGAAAATCGTTTCTTAAGGAGAAAACTCCAATAAACTCCATAAATAAAAAAATGCAAATATGTAAAAGTTTCTCTTTATAATATACATATGAAAATATAAAGTAATATAAATAGACTAGCCGGTAGTTAGTTGTAGGTATTACAAGTAGAAAAACAATCTGTGTTAAATCCACGTGTTTATTTTATCGCATTAATGCAATATATTTGTGCGAAGCTATATATAAAAATTAGGAATTAAAGTGAACAAGAAAAAGGGTCAAAGGAGAGAAAATTTACAAACTCTTTGAACCTATCAATGTCAATTCCATTATTGATGGCTCAAAAGATAGCTTTTGTATTTTTTTCATAATATTAAATCGTTCTGAAGGGATAAACACCACAAAAAACTATAGAAAATATCAAATTACTTTTCACAATATAAAAAGATTGTCTTTCAAAAACAATACTATTAGTCGCCTAGTAAATATTTGTTAAATCAGAAAGAAAGTTTGAAAGAAAAGAAAGATATTGAGATTGGTTTTTTATATAATAGTGCAGCAAACAATGAGATGACATCCATGATGGAAAGAGATCTCCCATACAAACCAAACATATTTATTTTACGTTGCCAACAACCTATTTTTTAAATTTAGTGCCACATGCTCAATTTTACTGACTACCTCAGCTTGTACCCTGAAACAAGACAGAGACAAGAAATAAAATTATCCCAATCTGAAAAAATAAGGTTAGCCTTAAAGAATATTCATAAAGTTCTCAAGAAAAAATTAAGAAGTTGTAAAATTTATACAGATTCATAAAATATCTTAGTCTCTAATTTATTCTTGTTGATTTAAGAATTGTGAATTACTAAACGCAAGAGATATTTTAAAATTTTCTTTCTTTCATCTTTTTATAAAAAAAACGATTTCCTTAGCAAATGAGTGCTATCTGAATTTTGATGTTATATTCAAATAACCTCATGATCTGAGCAATCAAATCCCCCCCCCTCCGTTTTGGTCCGGGACTCCTTTGAAGAATAGGCCAACTGCCGTTCTGACAGGCCGGTCGTAAAAGGCGACCTATTAGCTATACGAGTCACTAACATCGTGGCTACTAGGTGGTAGAGTTCTGCATTGTCTCGCCCGGGACTGGTACCACCGCCTTACCTATTCCCGCCGCAACAGCGTCAGTGCTTGTCATTTTCGTGTTCCGGTTTGGAGGGTAAGGTAGCCGGTAAACTTAAAATAAACGTATACCACTCTACGCAGCACATTTCTGCATTATCTCGCCAATGTTTGGTCCCCAGCGAATGACTGTGTTTTAGAAAAAAATATCTGCAATATTTTTCCAAAACTTATCATCTAAGCTTTGAACACTGAATATCGTCGGCACTTGGTAAAACTCCATGTTAACTTGGATTTATATTGTATTAAAACACTTGTACTGTTTTACTTCACTTTTTATTTATTAAAACCAACCGGTAAAAGGGTAATTCTGATGTGTGGGTATCACCCATGTTTGACAACATATTTTTAAATTTAAAATGTTCATGCTACCTTCAGTATAATATATTGTTAATTTTCAAATTGTCAATTATTGTGCTAAACAATATTAACTTTTGCTCTGATGATGTGTTAAAACGCGAAACCGGTTGGTTTTAATAAATAAAAAGTGAAGTAAAACAGTACAAGTGCTTTTAATCCATACTTCCATACTAATATTATAAATGCGAAAGTAACTCTGTCTGTCTGTCTGTTACGCTTTCATGGCCAAACCACAAATATAGTTTGGTATAAATATTGGTACAAATATAGTTTGAGGCCCAAGAAAGGACATAGGATAGTTCTTATCCAGGAAATCCCACGGGAACTATGCGGGTTTTTATTTTAGATTTTTTTCCACGCGAACGAAGTCGTGGGCACAGCTAGTACAATATAAATCTAAGTTATCATCGAAGCAATTATAAAGACAATTTCTTGCTTATATTAAAATATGTGAATTGTGTTTGAAAGAAATAGGTAAACGAAACATATTGTAACAATTGCTGGCAAGAGACAGGTAATAGATTACTTTAGATTTGAATAGTACTTATCCTCCAGTCAGAAAAAAATATTTTTCTAGTTATATTTCAATATAATCATAGTATTGTAATGATTCAGTTTGGTTCTAGCGAATTTTAAACGATCAGAAATACTTGAGTTCTATACTGCTTATATATATATTCTAAATACTGCTTATTATTTCTTTGTGTTTTATATGGTTTTTTGATTGTTGTTGTTCGAGGATTTCCCGTAGTATTAGTTCGGGTACACTTTACAGAATCAACCATCTGCCATTTTGCCTGCCACTTTTTAAAAGGATTACGATTGGTTATACGAGCCACTGCCGTGGTGAATACAAGGAGGTCGAGTTTTGGAACGTCTTGCTCGGTTTCGATTCCACTACCTTAACTATTCCTGCCACAACATCATTAGTTCTTATTTATCGGCTACCTTACCCTCCAAACTCGGTAAGGTAGCCGATAAACTTATGTATGTGGCAGTATCATCCCGCCACATGGATAGCCGCGTGCCATTGACATCTTTGGTATCTGTGTGTGATGTTTTTCTCTTTCCATCAGGAGAGCCATCTGATTGTTTGCTAACTTGTGATATATAAAAAACATCTATATACTAGGCAGTTTATAAACGGCCAGTTAGGCCTTAAAGTGTCAAAACTAACGTAATTACTATTAGGTGATAAAAAATGCAACCATTACAAAATCAAAACCTTCGTAATATTACTGGGTGGTAGAGTTTGGACACGTTTTGTACGAATTTAGAACTAATATTTCGTTACAGTTTGAAGAATACAGTAGGTAGAATTTATTAATTTAGCACGAAGACCATGCCACACATTTGCCCCGTATTGGTCCCAGGCTCCTTTGAAGACTAGGTCTACTGTCGGTCTACCAAACATGTCGTAAAAGGCGACCGATTGGCTATGCGAGTCACTGCCATCGTGGCTAAGTACTGCTCTGCTAATCTAGTCGACCGTAAGTGCATGTTGAGTGGGTCAGAGAAAATCACGCCCAAAAATTTGCACATTTTTGTCGAATCTACAAAAAATCTATAAAAGACATGGAAAAATATTGATCTACCTAAATTTTTGTAGCGTCAAAAATAAAAGTGCTAATTTTTGGGCGCAATTTTCTCTGTTTCACCCAATATGCACTTACGGTACACTAAATGAGCAGAGCAGAGTAGGTGGTAGAGTTTTGCATTATCTTGCCCGAGTCTGGTACCACCGCGCCGCCTTAACTATTCCTACCGCAATAGCGTCAGTGCTTGTCACCGTCGTGTTCCAGTTTTAAGGTTTAGGTAGCCGGTGAGCTTATGCATGTGACAATAGAACTCGCTACAATAAAGCAATGCACCATTAACATCTTTGGTGTCTATAGGCAATGGTTGAATCTTTCCATCAGGAGACCCATATGTTATCTTATGATATTAAAGGAAAACACCAATAGCTTTGCATATCTTTAGTACGTATACATTATTTGATTTTCTCTTTACATCACGATACCCACATGCTTGTATGTTGTGTTAATTGTTCTTAAATATACTAGCAATTGCCCTGTGGTCGAAAGTTGATTTAAATTTTTTTAGTATTATTTATTTTAGTATTCAAACAGGATACAATTAACATTAACACTAATAATAAATAAAAAATATGGCCAATACATGATTACATTGTTTAAGTTATAGATACAATGATTGTGATTGAAAATTATCCTCGTTGAAATATATCTATTAATGTATTATCATATACAATACAGACATTATATATATATATATATATATATATATATATATATATATATATATATATATATATATATATATATATATATATATATATATATGTGTGTGTGTGTGTGTGTGTGTGTGCGTGTGTGTGTGTGTGTGTTTGTGCGTGTGTATGTGTGTTTGTGTATGTTTGTAAGAGCCTCAACCCGCAAGGAAATAAGATAGAAACATAATATTACTTATATGTAAGAGCGATGTATTTTTTTTAAATTTCATTCTTAAGGACATTCTTAGATAGTAAAAATAAATCTAAAGTTGAATAATATTTATTATACATTCGGGCTAAACCACACATGATCGAATTCTGTGCATAGTTAGTAGTTACATGGGGGACGTGAAACAGAGCTGAGTGACGGGTTCGGAAAAAGGCGTCTGAAAACTTATTTTCTCTAGGAGTAATTTACAGTCAGTAGTTCCAAAAATTATATCTTGTAGTAAAATTATATCATATTGCCTTTGACTTAATTCTAGTGTATCTAATTTAAAATAGTTACATGCTTCAGAATATGATTCAAAGTATTTATAGCATTTAAAATATAAAAATTTTACAAATTTATGCTGTATTGACTCTATTTTTTCAATGTTCATTGTGTAACATGGTGACCAGATACTGCAAGATATTCTAATATACTCCTAACAAAAGTAAAATATAAAATCTTAATACAATCTAAGTCTTTGAAGTATTCACTGACACGTTTGACAAATCCTAACTTTTTATATGCTTTATCAATAATTAATCATATCAATGTGTTCATTAAATGATATTTTCGAGTCAAGTCTTATGCCTAATTCGCGTACTGATGTAACTTTTTTTATAGCATAGTTGTTTATGTAATAGGAATATTCAATGGGTTTTGTTTTACGAGTAAATGTAATTTGGAGGCATTTTGACGTATTTAGTGATATCCTATTTTTATATAATAACTAGCTATGCCCGCGACTTCGTTCGCGTGAAAAAAAAACTAAAATAAAAACCCGCATAGTTCCCGTTCCCGTGGGAACTACCCTATGTCCTTTCTTGGGTCTCAAACTATATTTGTACCAAATTTTATCCAAATCGGTTCAACGGTTTAGCCGTGAAAGCGTAACAGACAGACAGACAGACAGACAGACAGAGTTACTTTCGCATTTATAATATTAGTATGGATTATTAAGGTTAGTTAAATCATTCTGGATATTGTGGATATTGTTAAAGTTAAAGCATAAATAATCATTGGGCGATTAATTATAGGATAAACAAACTATGATTAGATATAATCTGAAATTGAATTCAAGATCAAAAATGTAAACATGTCAATGTCACTTCCAATCGAACATTTAGGTATAGCCAACATTTTTCTAGGCATTCTTTCATCATATTTTGATTTATAATAAATACTAGCTGTGCCCGCGACTTTGTTCGCGTGGAAAAAAATCTAAAATAAAAACCTGCATATTTCTCGTTCCCTTGGGATTTCCGGGATAAGAACTACCCTATGTCCTTTCTTGGGTTCAAACTATATTTGCCAAATTTTATACAAATCGGTTCAGTGGTTTGGCCGTGAAAGCGTAACAGACAGACAGACAGACAGACAGAGTTACTTTCGCATTTATAATATTTGTAATAAATATAAAAAAAATACTATTTTATAACACTTTTATAGTATACGGGGCCAGTTAAATTCAACAAACATGTTAAATACAATAAAGAAACCTGAACATGAAAACTTAAATTTTAACGAAAAAGCAAATTCACTGACAATAAACGTCAAAAATCAAACGAACAAATAACATTCATTAAGTCCATCCATCCATTATCCGTCCATTATAATTCCATTAACAATTTTTATGTAATAATATGCATATTTTATAAGAAGAGCCTAATATTTAGAGCTTCTTCCGTATTGCCTGTATCATAAAAACAATTTCAAATAGTTAAGTTTTAATATTAGTTCATAGTAGGTATTTTGTATAAGAAATCTATGTGCAAAATTTAGTTTTTTGAATATAAGGTATGCATGTAATTTTTCATAACATTTTACTACATTTTCACAAACTACAAAAGGCCGTGGTATAAAAAACTCAAGATACACAATCAGTGTCTCAAATACGTCCTCTACGTCCTCTAAAAATGAGCGCATAATTTTAAATTGTGCGCTTATTTTTAGATGCAGTGCGCTTATTTTGTAAACTTAAACTGTGGCAATTTTCGTTAAAGGGGTACAAAGTTTTTGTCTCACGCATTGATACATAAATCAGATAAATAAACATAAAGCCGTCTGTTTATTTGCTATGCTGTGTGATTACTTAATATTTATCACCATAAACCAGGTATAGTTTTTACGATATACAAGTGATAATATCTTTATTTCATATTCCAACTATAAAACATGGATATTAAGTCGTAAAACGCTTTGAAATATGAATTTTAATAAAACGGCGAACTGGTTGCATTTTCCTGTTCTAAATTACTTTACTTCTAAATTACATGAAGAACATGTCTCTGGAAACCAAAACTTTCGCAACAACCAACTGTATTGAAACACTTCTATGCTAAGCTATAACTCTGTTTAAAAAATCGAGAATTCTGATATGAGTATTAATTTTAAAAATTTAAATTGCATCATAGCACTTAGATTTTTTATTGCTCATCGATTGAAGAAGTTGAAACCTCCCTGTGTTTTCTTGCAAGTGTGTACCTACTTGTAAAAAATATCGATGTATTTTATTAAATATATTAACGTCATGATATTATATTTAATCAAAGCATATCATTTATTTTACAAATATAACATTCAAAAATATGGATTAAATAAATGCACGCACGCGTATAAAAAAGAACACGCATAAAAAACTCAAGATCTAGTTTTTTTTTAAATAAAGCACAATGTATAAGTAATTAAAATAAAAAAGAAACATAATATCTAATTATTTTAAATACTTAGCAGGCCGTGAACGCGAATATAAAGAATTACAGTATTTTATCAGAGAACATTGAAAATTATCACTTAATGAGCTAAATTCATACATTTTATCTTTATACTCGCGGGCGAAGCTGCCCGTTCACCTAGTGTTAAATAAAGTATTAACTCAGTATTCGAAAAGCTAAAGTAGTAAAATTAAGACCTGTCATTTCATCCTCCATAATTCCATTTCCGATAACCATCTAAGTAGAATCAAAGTTTATAAGTAATTACGTTAAGAAATATGGACTGTCCGTGTTCATAAATTATTCATAATATTAGTAAACATATTAGTTGGAAGTAATATTTTGATAAGGCAAGTTGCCATGTCTGTTAACCCTATATTCGATGTTGATGAAAAAGTTGAAAAACGTAAGTGTTTCTATCAAAATTCATATTTCTTTCAAGTTAATATTTTTTACATACATTTTTGTGACAGTCTATTTTTTTATGTTTAACACTAGTCTATACTAGGGTTGAACATAAAAATGTATAATTCTATATGTTTGCTACTAACAAAATAAAAAATGATGCGTTTAGAGCCCTTAGGTATACATTTTCTTATGGTGCGGCTACACATATTGGGCTACGCCGAAGTATTGCGCTAGCACGATGTATCGGGCTGTCGTGGGACTGCATCGCGAAGGCTTAATGCGTCACTGCAATGACGCATAAATATCACCTGCAAACCGCGGTAAAACAACAAAGAAACAAACAATTATATAATCACGATAAACAAAAATAATAACAGCAAAGTATAATTTACCAGGTTGCATATATTTAGATAACTTCATCTATAAGCCCTATTTTAATATTGTCCCATGATAGAAAAAAAATAACATGGTCGTCTCTGTGGTCTAGTTAGTGGTCCGGTGTCGGTGTTGATCACTTGAGGTCCAGGGTTTGATTTCCGGGTTGAGCTAATGAAAACTGTGTTTTATCAGTTTTCTTATAAAAACAACTTTTCCCAAAGAAGAATTTCGCCACGTCGAACCTGTCGACACTAGCTCAGTAGAAGAGCATCCCGGCTTTAGGGAGACGGTTGCAGGTTTAATCCCTGCGTATCAATATTTTTCTTAGTTGTTTTTAAAGATCTTCAGTGTCTTAAGTCGTTGATAGTCTTTCCATTAGGAGAACTATCAGTTTTCCTGTTCATATTACACGTTGCGTCGTTCTGCGCAGTATATGTGTAATGGTGCGCCTACATATATCGGCCTACGGCGAAGTATTGCGCTATCACGATGTTGTCGCGAACTACATCGCGACAACTCCTACGTCATAATCACGTCATAATGTCATTGGTCATCAAACTGCGGCCCGCAGATTATATTTGTGCGACTTGATGATGATATTATGTAAAAAAAGGGCCCGGTTGGCTTGCCACCTTTCACATTGCGGAACTGAGTATCTTGGGCTAATCGTGGGTGAACTGGTGGTGGTGGTGGTACCTCTGCCTGAGGTAGGCAGAAGTACTACCACATATAAACAGTAGCATAAAATTAAAGAGTTTAGGAATTAATTGATGAATTAAGAAATTGAGCAGAAAATAATTTAACGAATGTTACAAGTTCTGGTTTGCTTTGTCGTGGGCCGCACAAATATCATCATCAAGTCGCACAAATATAATCTGCGGGCCGCAGTTTGATGACCAATGACATTATGACGTGATTATGACGTAAGGAGTTGTCGCGATGTAGTTCGCGACAACATCGTGATAGCGCAATACTTCGCCGTAGGCTGATATATGTAGCCGCGCCATTACACATATGCTGCGCAGAACGACGCAACGTGTAATATGAACAGGAAAACTGATAGTTCTCCTAATGGAAAGACTATCAACGACTTAAGACACTGAAGATCTTTAAAAACAACTAAGAAAAATATTGATACGCAGGGATTAAACCTGCAACCGTCTCCCTAAAGCCGAGATGCTCTTCCACTGAGCTAGTGTCGACAAGTTCGACGTGGCGAAATTCTTCTTTGCTATATGATCGATTACGTCGATTGTACTGATCGCTAGGTATACATAACGATGAACTTATTTAACTAGTTATACGTATGTATACCTTGCGATCAGTACAATCGACGTAATCGATCATATAGCAAAGAAGAATTTCGCCACGTCGTACCTGTCGACACTAGCTCAGTGGAAGAGCATCCCGGCTTTAGGGAGACAGTCGCAGGTTCAATCCCTGCGTGTCGATATTTTTCTTTGTTGTGTTTAAAGTTTTTCAAGTTTTCCCAAGCACGGGATGAGTGCTAGAACACAAAAATAATGACACTGAAGATGTTATTAATGCATTTCTATTCGAGTGTTTGTTTTTATATCACAAGATAGCAAACAAGCAGATGGAAAGAGTCAACATCAAACAAAGATGTTAATGGTGCGTTGCTATCTTGTAGCGAGGTCTTATGCCACATACCATAAGTTCACCGGCTACTTTACATCCATAATTAAAAAGTGAAATTAATCAAATTTTGTAATTTGAAAGACGCCAGTTTATTAAGGGATAAAACTCATCGATGGTCTGGACAAAAAGGAGAACTTATACTTACGTCGGTAGCAGGCATAAAAGCACAAAATTCACGCAATCAACTCACGTTTCGAAGTGAATATGTAAAAGTGAAAAGGTAAAAGTGTGATGGATGTGAGTGGAAAATTGTGCCAATGGGGTCTTATTTTTTGTGCGGACCGTCGGTGAGTTTTATCCATTTATTAAACAGGCGTCTTTCTTTTCGGTGCCATCGCGGTGGTCACATAAAATTTGTGGCGGAGAATAGGAAATCTATGTATTAATAATATATGGGGGAAAAATTTTGGATCCCTTTTTTAGACAATTGCGCGAACGGCAAATTTGGCACCGTTAAAAAACTTTAACCCCGGTAACAGTCCTCCGCAATGTAAAGACGTTGCGGAGGACTGTTACTGGCTGAGGCCGAGGACTGCAGATATCTAATAATTTTAAATAAACTGAATCAGAAGTACAATCACTACGTAGAATAAAACAAAGTCGCTTTCTTTGTCTGTCCCTATGTCCATATGTATGCTTAAATCTTTAAAACTACGCAACGGATTTTGATGTGGTTTTTTTAATAGATATATTGATTCTTGAAAAAGTTTTAAGTATATAAACCATTACGATATTCTTACGAGATCAAAATCTACGCGGGTGAAACCGCGGGCAGGTTGCTAGTAAATTAATAAAAATAAACATTACACACCTAAATTAAATTCATGTGATATACATGACAATATATACACATATTCACGAATACAATTTTGTTTAGGGCTAAGTCAGTTGTACAAACATAAAAGAGATTTTATTGGCGAAATTGGCGATTATTTTTAGTCTATGGTAGAATTTCGGCCACAGGCGACCGTCAGTTTAATTAATTTCACCTTTTGTATATATGTTTATATTGATGTAAAAAACTTACTTTAATCGCTATTTTAGGTTTATATTACGAATTGTATAAGGAACTAGAAGACTCTAACTACAGACCACAGACCACAAATAGAAGGTAAGTTATACTAAGTAAACCTAGAACATAGAATTTAAAGCACATTAATAGTAGCGAAGATTATCACCAGCCCTGCAGCTGTTGAATTAGCTCATATATCAAGAATACCCATGATCCCTACTGATTTGCCTATACTCTTCAAAAGGCTCCGATTTCCAGTAAAGTATTAAAAAGATGAAATTAATTTTTGCTCAATTACTCAAATGAGTACGTACATAAATTGTATGCTTTTGTGCTTGGTGCCCACGTGGGATGTGGGTGTAAAAGTGGTAGATGTGGGTGGATAATTGTGCCGCTGGGGTCTTCTTTTTATACGGACCATCAGCGAGTCATCCATTTATTAATCCAACGTCTTTCTTTTCGGTGCCATCGCGAAAAATACAAAGACTAGTTTGCGGATCATAGCAAATTTAATTAATTTCATCTTTTTAATAATGGCTTTCCGCAAAGTAACGCTTGAATCAATAAATATACTGATAGTGTCTAGTTGTCTATCTGTTACGATTGCACAGCTAAACTGCAAAACCGATTGTGATGAAATTTGGCATGGAGATAGTGAAAGATTCGGTGCCGAACAAAGCCTATTTATTTTATAAATTTTACCCAAAAAGGTCTGAAATAGGGGATGATGGTTCGTTGCTATTCATGAGGCATATAAAGAACGCCATGTGCAAAAGTTTACTGACTACCGTACCTTCCGAATCGGAATACGATAGCGACGAGTACTGACGTTTGCGGCAAGAATAGTTAAGGCGGTAGTTCCATACCTGCTCGAGAGGTCGAATAAATCTACCACCTAGGTAATAGTCACAATGTTAATGAACTTTTTAGTTGATGAGCGTCCCGGTAGGATAGCTGGTCTATTCTTTAACGAAGTGGACACCATCAGAGGAAACTGTTTTGCTTTACGATTGCAAAAATGTATTATTCTGGAATTGAACAAAATATATTTTTATCCGAAATAAGTACCTATTAAATACTTTTTTAACCAAGTTCAAAAAAAAGTTTCTCAATTCGGTTGTACGCTATTTAATATTCGTTATCTACTACGAACTCATGTCCTCATCCTTGTCTGTCCGTCTGTCCGCAGCTCAATAAAAGCTCTAATTTGGCATAATTATACCTACGTATCAGTTAAGCCAGTATAGTGCTAAAATAATATATTGAAAAATAAATATTTAAGGGTATATCCTCTAGTTTTTTCCTCGTGTATCCCATCCCACCCTATCCCGTCCCATCCCGTATGTGGAATTTCGTTAAACACACACATAACGTCGGGGTGAGAAAAAATGCTACGGATTCGTGAAAACAATTTTTGTATTAATAGATCTTTTTGTAAAACATTACACTCAAAAGTACTAATTTTGTTAGAATCAAATATCAGTACAAAATACATATTGAAATAGTGACTTAAGAAGGAATTTTTTTTTTGGCTGTAAACCATTCTAAATATTATCAACAACAATACGTGTTTTAAAAATTTGGACATCGTTACAAAGTTACGTCAGTATATCTACGGGATCCTATCACTAATACTTCAATGTTCTGATCGTAATTGCCCCATTTAAATATTTTCCTTTTTTACAGGTTAGGTTTTGAATCCCATGAAAAACCTAGTGGTATTTTAGGACGCTTAAAATCATGTGAGTATACTGTGTTATTACAAAATATATAATAATATGATTTAAACTGCGTGTTTTGATAGTTCTGTTCAGTATTTAAGCTCATTTAAATAGGTAAGTTTTTTCCATCAGAAGATGCAAACAAGCAGATAGCTCTCTTGATGGAAAGGGAAGCCATCGCCTATAAAAAGCAAAGATGGTAATAGTGCGTTGCTATCATGGCGGGATGGCAATGCTACAAGCATAAATCTATCGGCTACCTTACCCTCCAAACTAGAACACGGCAATGACAAGCGTTGATACTATTACAACAGGAATAAGTAAGCTGCTGGTACCAAATATCCAGGCGAGTTGTTGCGAAGTCCTTCTTGACTACTATACCACCTAGTAGTCAAGAAGGACTCTACTACCTACGAACGAACTACGAAAGAACTCTACCTCCTATTAGTGACACGTATACCCAATCGGTCGCCTTTTACAATCTGCCTGGCACAATGGCTGTCGGTCTACTCTTAAAACGAGTTTGGATGAATACGGGGAATAACTAAGTGTTTTTATAATAAGATATAGCAAGCAAGCAGATAATTACACACAAAAAGACAAAATTATAAATAGAAACTTCTCATTTTTTAAGTGTGTACTAATCACACCTTGATTAATTTGTTATTAAGAACTGTCATACTTTCCTCTGTATATTTTCCTCGTGAGCAGTAAATAAAGAATTATTATTATTATTAATTCTCTTGATTTCTGATGATTTCTTGATGAGCCATTATCTGTAGATACTAAACATACCTATTAATGGTACTTTTAATGTGGCGAGAGTTTAACTTCGTGAATGTTTCTCTCCAAACTTTAACACAACAGTAATAGCACTGATGCGATTGCGACAGGAAAGGGTAATGAAGTGATAA
This sequence comes from Apodemia mormo, assembly GCA_036924255.1. Taxonomy (NCBI): domain Eukaryota; kingdom Metazoa; phylum Arthropoda; class Insecta; order Lepidoptera; family Riodinidae; genus Apodemia; species Apodemia mormo. The sequence continues at coordinate 40,850,413 of JAUPFN010000001.1, read as the reverse complement.
CAGAACCGGGTGTGTTTGCAAAGCTCTATTAAATAGTAGTAAAATACTAGTGACCAGTTGCCAATCGACCACCTTTTAAATATAACCTATTAGGAAGACAGCATATTATTTAAAAAAGGGCTGGGCGAACACAGCGAAACTTTATTTTTTGTGTGTTTCACTTCTATAAATTACTTTTTAAATCGAATGAATAAATTACGTTTAGAATGTTATGACATCTATTAATCTGTATTAATTAATTAATTAATCAATTAATGTTATTTAATTAATATTATTTAATTAATATTAATTGATTAATATTAATTAATAAATAATATTAATATTATAAATGCGAAAGTTTGGATGTTTGGATGGATGTTTGGATAGATGCTTGTTACTCAATAACGAAAAAACTACTGAACGGATTTGAATGAAATTTGGCACACGGGTAGATGATGACCTGGAATAGCACATAGGCTAATTTTTATCCCGGAAAAATTAGGTGATCCCGCGGGATTCGCCAAAAACTCTTATAATGCAGCGGGCTGCATGCTGCAGCTAGTAGTATTATATATCAGTGCTGATTAAATTAAATACATGTTTTGCTGTATCAATTAATATGTATTTTTTAGTTAAATAAATGCATATCGTTATTCTATTTACGATTTTAGAAAGTTTAATCTAGCGATATTGACGCCTCTGTCGAAAGGTTCGCAACTCAACTACTCAATTGATAGTGCTTGGGCTTAGTTTAATAATAATAATAATAATTCAGGGGACAAATTACACTTACTGATTTAAACCCCAAAGTTAACAAATTATTTGCTTGTGTTATGGGTGTCACTCAACGATACTTATACATAGAAATACATATATTAATACCAGACTATATTTAATAAACACCCAAACCCAGAAATACAAACAATTATGCTCATCACACAAATGCTTGTCCCCATCGTGAATCGAACCCGAGCCCCGTTGATTGCGGAGTCAGGGTCGCTAACCACTTGACCAACGAGACGGTCAAGTTTTTGATAAGCATTTTATGATGAGCATAAATACATATTTTTCCGTATTTACATTTTGCATTAGTCTCGTAAACTAGCACTTATATCAAAGGTAAATAACTTGGTAACTTCAATTTATGTAATTTTTTAAGCGATATTTATTATAATTTGATGTATAATACGAGTACCTACGTTTTATTGTCTATATTGCATAGAACGTTAACAATTTTCATTTAGGGGTCACTTTCTCCTACAAAACGCAGTCAGAAAACTTGCATAATTCTATGAGGGTCGCTGTCATCAGTGGACAATGTGTGGGACTTTTTCCCATAGCTGGAGTGTTTGAAAAAGATGTAACCAATGTGAGGTAAGGAAAATATCCCTTTTTTGATGCAATCGGTACAATTGTGACAACAGTAAATTAACTGTTGTCATATAATAATATAGTCACAATTACTGAAGTGAGAACTTATGTAGCCACGTTAGACAATGTTTCGTAGGGAAACCGTATGAATTCGCGTCAGCATCATCAACATGCTAATTCTTAGGATATATTTATAGATATAGAAACAGTTAGTGCATAGTTAGTGTACACTATATGTGTTCATAATATAGTGTGTTTTAAACCCAGTAGATGTCACTACAGTAAATCTATTTTTGTAAATAAAGTTTTGAGTTTTCATTTCTGTCGGCAGATCGCTTAACTGTCTCTAATTTTTTTCAACATGATCCAAATAAGTTATATTAGTCTCTACAATCGTCTTTCGGTAGATGTTGACATAGATGTATGCGTTCTAGGTTCGAACCTTGTTTCTAGAAAAACCGAATATCTTATTAAGAACTAAGTTTCTGATTTATTATTAAGCAAGGTTTTTAGTTTTTTTTTGAATGTCTTATCTAATGTTTAAGAATAAAGGTGCTCACCTTGCCGAAACTTGCCACCTGGTAACGTCATGAAAGCTGTTATATCTTTGTCTAATGTAAAAGCTTTAAAGTAATGCTAACAGGGATCGTTTTACCGAATTTTATTTTGTTATTGTATCATGACTGTACCATGACTTGGGGAAGACATTGCAGAAGTCTACCATCTGTTTACCACGATGGTAGTGACAATAACAGCCGATCGATCGCCTTTTATGAAGGGCCTGGCAGAATGGCAGAAGTCCAATTTCTGTACTGACTGTTTAGTGGAGGGCCTGGGGGTTTTCACCTCGAATTAGAGTTATAGTGAATTAATTAATATGATCGATGTGGGATATTGTTTTTTAACCTCTCGAAACTTTGACATAAGGGCGATTTTAAGCGCCAGGACTCATCACTCGCTTTTTGGCGGGAATGGCGTCTCAGGCGACTCGATGGAAAAAAATCTTTTTTTTTCTACAACTAAGCCATATTTCATCATTCTGTAAACGACTGTGTATCATTTGATATATTTTCTGTCTATTAGAGATCAAAATGAAGTAATAGACAAAGTAGTTTTTATATTTACAAGCAAATATAACAAAAATCACTTGAACAATAATGAATTTCTAAATTACTTTATTTTTGGCTATCACGATATATTTCTTACAACAAATTATCCAAATAGAAAAAATATACGGCCTTTCTACTAAAAACAGTACTTACATGAGAGAAATGCACCGTAAAACAACACGAAATTGAATTTTATACCACTAAAAAACCGCAAACTCACGCGCGGTCCGGCCTAACGAACTAAAATGACTAGTACAAAATAAATGACAATAGAAGACTTCAATTTACGAATTTGACACGACAGATATTTTATCATAGATTAAACGTCAAAGGCTTTTTCATAAAACATTAGTCTTTATTAAAAGAAATTTAAAGTTTAAATTCAAATGTAAGCGGGGTAAAATTTTACTCTGAGAGTGAACGATCAACCAAATTATTATACATATGTCTAATATTTACCTCTGCGAGAGTCGAGTGGTTAAACTATAAATTGCAATGTTTACCCAAAATTGTTTTGTGCACTCCATTGTTTCATTGTTTAAACAAATTATTATGAAAAATTAATGTTTGACTATATATTTTCACTTTAAACAGTATTTTTTTTTATTTGTATGTTAAATCTTACCTGAGTAGACATTTAAGAACATTTTTCAAAGATACCTGTGTATAAAAATAGCAGTAGGGATTTTGAACAGGTAGAAAAACGTGGAGGGGAGAGCGAAGCGACAGCTGCTATGTACAATGGAATTTCTCGGCTAGTTTAGTTGCAAGTAATACGTGTTCTGTGAATATTGTGCTTCTATAACTGTGAAAATTTGGTTTTTTACTGAAAAATTCTTGTATATTTTTGTACTGGAAGGTGTATTGAAGACGACGTTTTTATATTGAACTAGCTGACCCGCGCGGGTATATTAATAAATCGTCCAAATAGCTTTTAATAAAAATTTCATCCCCTATTTTTTTTCTATTTAAGTCCTCCAGGAGCTGATTTTTGAAAAAAAAATTAGCCTATGTTTGACCCCGGATCTTCAACTATACCCATGCCAAATTTCATGAAAATCGGTCCAGCGGTTTAGCCGTGAAAGCGTAACAGACAGACAGGCTTTCGCATTTATAGTATTAGTATGGAATGATTTGTCAATTGTTTTTTTATCACACATCAAAGTACGCAACGAAAATAGAATTAAGTCGAAAAGATTTTAGAGCGATGATTTTTTTTGATTTTAAAAGTTCTCTTTCTCCGCAAGACTGTGCTGCTCGTCTTCAAAATGCTTTTGGGAGAGAAGCACCTTGTTTGAGCACCGTGAGGCGATGGTTCGCTGAATTTAAGAGAGGTCGAGTTTCTTTACATGACGAATTTCGTGAAGGGTGGCCTTCAACTACCGTCAATGAAAATAATGTGGCTACTGTTAAGCGGTTAATTGAAGAAAACCCCCGGATTAAACAATTCAGGGACTATCGGGGATTGGTTTGAGCTAAATTCAGAAAATTTTAACGCAAACGTAACGTAAACGTAACGTAAACGAAACGTAAACGAAACGTAAACGAAACGTAAACGTAACGTAAACGTAACGTGAACGTAACGTGAACGTAACGTGAACGTAACGTGAACGTAACGTGAACGTAAAATGAACGTAACGTGAACGTAACGTGAACGTATCGTGAACGTAACGTGAACGTATCGTGAACGTAACGTGAACGTATCGTTCATTTTACGTTCACGTTACGTTCACGTTACGTTCACGTTACGTTCACGTTACGTTCACGTTACGTTCACGTTACGTTTACGTTACGTTTACGTTTCGTTTACGTTTCGTTTACGTTTCGTTTACGTTACGTTTACGTTACGTTTGCGTTAAAATTTTCTGAATTTAGCTCAAACCAATCCCCGATAGTCCCTGAATTGTTTAATCCGGGGGTTTTCTTCAATTAACCGCTTAACAGTAGCCACATTATTTTCATTGACGGTAGTTGAAGGCCACCCTTCACGAAATTCGTCATGTAAAGAAACTCGACCTCTCTTAAATTCAGCGAACCATCGCCTCACGGTGCTCAAACAAGGTGCTTCTCTCCCAAAAGCATTTTGAAGACGAGCAGCACAGTCTTGCGGAGAAAGAGAACTTTTAAAATCAAAAAAAATCATCGCTCTAAAATCTTTTCGACTTAATTCTATTTTCGTTGCGTACTTTGATGTGTGATAAAAAAACAATTGACAAATCATTCCATACTAATACTATAAATGCGAAAGCCTGTCTGTCTGTTACGCTTTCACGGCTAAACCGCTGGACCGATTTTCATGAAATTTGGCATGGGTATAGTTGAAGATCCGGGGTCAAACATAGGCTAATTTTTTTTTCAAAAATCAGCTCCTGGAGGACTTAAATAGAAAAAAAATAGGGGATGAAATTTTTATTAAAAGCTATTTGGACGATTTATTAATATACCCGCGCGGGTCAGCTAGTTCAATATAAAAACGTCGTCTTCAATACACCTTCCAGTACAAAAATATACAAGAATTTTTCAGTAAAAAACCAAATTTTCACAGTTATAGAAGCACAATATTCACAGAACACGTATTACTTGCAACTAAACTAGCCGAGAAATTCCATTGTACATAGCAGCTGTCGCTTCGCTCTCCCCTCCACGTTTTTCTACCTGTTCAAAATCCCTACTGCTATTTTTATACACAGGTATCTTTGAAAAATGTTCTTAAATGTCTACTCAGGTAAGATTTAACATACAAATAAAAAAAAATACTGTTTAAAGTGAAAATATATAGTCAAACATTAATTTTTCATAATAATTTGTTTAAACAATGAAACAATGGAGTGCACAAAACAATTTTGGGTAAACATTGCAATTTATAGTTTAACCACTCGACTCTCGCAGAGGTAAATATTAGACATATGTATAATAATTTGGTTGATCGTTCACTCTCAGAGTAAAATTTTACCCCGCTTACATTTGAATTTAAACTTTAAATTTCTTTTAATAAAGACTAATGTTTTATGAAAAAGCCTTTGACGTTTAATCTATGATAAAATATCTGTCGTGTCAAATTCGTAAATTGAAGTCTTCTATTGTCATTTATTTTGTACTAGTCATTTTAGTTCGTTAGGCCGGACCGCGCGTGAGTTTGCGGTTTTTTAGTGGTATAAAATTCAATTTCGTGTTGTTTTACGGTGCATTTCTCTCATGTAAGTACTGTTTTTAGTAGAAAGGCCGTATATTTTTTCTATTTGGATAATTTGTTGTAAGAAATATATCGTGATAGCCAAAAATAAAGTAATTTAGAAATTCATTATTGTTCAAGTGATTTTTGTTATATTTGCTTGTAAATATAAAAACTACTTTGTCTATTACTTCATTTTGATCTCTAATAGACAGAAAATATATCAAATGATACACAGTCGTTTACAGAATGATGAAATATGGCTTAGTTGTAGAAAAAAAAAGATTTTTTTCCATCGAGTCGCCTGAGACGCCATTCCCGCCAAAAAGCGAGTGATGAGTCCTGGCGCTTAAAATCGCCCTTATGTCAAAGTTTCGAGAGGTTAAAAAACAATATCCCACATCGATCATATTAATTAATTCACTATAACTCTAATTCGAGGTGAAAACCCCCAGGCCCTCCACTAAACAGTCAGTACAGAAATTGGACTTCTGCCATTCTGCCAGGCCCTTCATAAAAGGCGATCGATCGGCTGTTATTGTCACTACCATCGTGGTAAACAGATGGTAGACTTCTGCAATGTCTTCCCCAAGTCATGGTACAGTCATGATACAATAACAAAATAAAATTCGGTAAAACGATCCCTGTTAGCATTACTTTAAAGCTTTTACATTAGACAAAGATATAACAGCTTTCATGACGTTACCAGGTGGCAAGTTTCGGCAAGGTGAGCACCTTTATTCTTAAACATTAGATAAGACATTCAAAAAAAAACTAAAAACCTTGCTTAATAATAAATCAGAAACTTAGTTCTTAATAAGATATTCGGTTTTTCTAGAAACAAGGTTCGAACCTAGAACGCATACATCTATGTCAACATCTACCGAAAGACGATTGTAGAGACTAATATAACTTATTTGGATCATGTTGAAAAAAATTAGAGACAGTTAAGCGATCTGCCGACAGAAATGAAAACTCAAAACTGTTTTGAGCACCGTGAGGCGATGGTTCGCTGAATTTAAGAGAGGTCGAGTTTCTTTACATGACGAATTTCGTGAAGGGTGGCCTTCAACTACCGTCAATGAAAATAATGTGGCTACTGTTAAGCGGTTAATTGAAGAAAACCCCCGGATTAAACAATTCAGGGACTATCGGGGATTGGTTTGAGCTAAATTCAGAAAATTTTAACGCAAACGTAACGTAAACGTAACGTAAACGAAACGTAAACGAAACGTAAACGAAACGTAAACGTAACGTAAACGTAACGTGAACGTAACGTGAACGTAACGTGAACGTAACGTGAACGTAACGTGAACGTAACGTGAACGTAAAATGAACGTAACGTGAACGTAACGTGAACGTATCGTGAACGTAACGTGAACGTATCGTGAACGTAACGTGAACGTATCGTGAACGTAACGTGAACGTATCGTGAACGTAACGTGAACGTAACGTGAACGTAACGTGAACGTAACGTGAACGTAACGTGAACGTAACGTAAACGTAACGTAAACGTAACGTAAACGTAACGTAAACTTTTTTTTAAATATTACTATGCAACTCAACAGCAGTGTCAGGAATTAGTCATTTTAAAGCTGCAACTTTAAGCATTTCCAGGCCAAGTTCCTTACAAGTCAAGCGGCGAATATAGCGCTAAAGTCTTTGAAAAATATTCCTATATGTCTACTCAGGTAAGATTTAACATATAAATAAAAAATTACTGTTTAAAGTGAAAAATTTTGGGTTAACATTGCAATTTATAGTTTAAAAAACAATATCCCACATCGATCATATTAATTCATTCACTATAACTCCGAGGTTTTACGGTTTTGAATGCTCCAGGCACTCCACTAGTTTTGAAATTTCAGATTCAAAGTACTTTCAGTAAGATTTATACTAAGCATCATAATGTGGTTGGCACAGACTTTCGTAATGGTTTTAAATTTATACAGATTCATGAGAAACTCAATAAATGTTTCCAGGTTGGGTAAGTAAAATATTTAAATTTACTAAGTGCGTTTGATTTCGTTTGCGTTTGATTTATTTTATCTGTGAGTCAAAGGAGAAATTAATTTCAATTGAAACTTTCGTTGTTATTTCATTTTTGGTCAATGCTATTCCACTGAAACGAAAAAAGTAGCGTAGTAAAAATATTTTAGAAGAAACTCTTTAAGTATTTTAACCTTCAGCTTGTGCTAAGGAAAACCTTAAAAACTTAACAAAGAAAAAATATTTTCCTCCTTCTCTCTTATCCTTTATTCTTTCTCATCCTTCGTTTAATTTTTTTTTCTTTGATAAGTTTTTAAAACAAATTCATTAAAAGTCCAGAAAATAAATGAAACACCAACACAATTTATCGTCCTACATCCACTACGGTTAACCCAGGTTTTTTTATATTATAATATAGCAAACAAGCAGATGGGTCTCCTGATGGAAAGAGTCAACCATCGCCTATAGACACCAAAGATGTTAATGGTGCGTTGATATCTTGTGGCTAGGTCTAATACCACATGCATAAGTTTACCGGCTCCAAACGCGAACACGAGTCGACAGCGACAAGCGCTGACGTTATTGCGGCAGGAATAGGTAAGACGGTGGTACCAGACCCGGGCGAAAACATGCAGAACTCTACCACCTAGTTGCCACGATGGTAGTGACTCGCATAGACAATCGGTCGTCTTTTACGACCTGTCTGGCAGAACGGCAGTTGGCCTATTCTTCAAAGAAACCCGGGACCCGGGGAGAAATGAAACATTTTTTTTTCACATTGATTTTTTCGAGTTTTGGATCTCCGAAAAGTAACACCTGAATCCGGTCCTGGATCTAAAAATATATCTACGTATAGAAAACAGTTATCACCCGTTTTTCTTTAATATTGATTTGAGGCACAATAATCTGTATCCATATTAAAAGTATGAAGATAAGAACATTTGCATTATCTTTATGCTTTGTATGTAAATCACAAGCACTTTCATCCTGCATTTATAAATGGTTTTCTTATATTGTTCCACGTAAATAAGAGTAAATAAGAAGCAGTGTCATGCAAAGAAAGATAGACCATCCGTATTACAATTATGCTTTGAACCTAACAACACATTTTATCTGTACTGTACACACTTTTTCTAAATAATTGGTTTCATTTTCATTATAATTAAGAAGATCCAATAATTATAGTTCTGGCGTATGATTTTATTTTCCATTCTCACTTCACTATACATACTCTTATTTCTAAATGGTTTCTTTTCAGTTATAATTAAGAAGGTCCAATAAATTATAGGAATGGCGTAAGATTTTATTTTCCACTACCTGTTGCCCGCGACTTCGTCCGCGCGAACTTTGTTTACTCCGCTCCTACTGTTCGTAGCAAGATGTGATATAGCCTATAACCTTTCTCGATAAACAGGCTATCTAACTCAAAAAGAATTATTCATTCAGCAGCTTTAGAGATTACCGCTGACAACCAAACAAACAAACTACAACTTTATAATATTAGTATAGATTCTCTTTGCACTAAGTTGTAATTATTGGATATGGATATGATTTCATTTTAATCCTGTAGTTTTATATTTTTTTAATATTAGTTTTCAAATATTTCTAAGATATGAGATTGTTTTATTTTTTGATATTGTATTTTTTTCAGGATACTTTGCATTTTATGCTACAACATGGCTCACAAGTACTGCCTTTTTGCGTCTAGCTTTCGTCTCTCCTTATCTTCTGAAACATGTAGTGACAGCTGGTCTTAATGAATATATTGATCCATACGTCCAAATAAGATGTATAATCACAACCATAGCTTTGTTTAGTATTGGAGTAAGTAAGTACATTGCTGATATTTTGCTCTTCATTAGTATCTATTTTCAGTCGACTTCCCCAGAAATGGGGGGAGGACGTATTTTTTATATCTGTACCCCAGACCTCAATCATTTATTAAATAATTTGGAACATTTGAAGATGGATACAATTCATAATTAAATCAAACGTAATAAACTTGCTATCTCATGTTCTTGTGTAGGTAACTATTCATCAGTTTACTGGAAATGAAAGCATGTGTGTAGTTAGACATATTGCCCTATTGTGATGTCAATATTGATATTAAGGAGGGTTATGTGTAGACAGCTCATCTGATTATCTTGTATTTGCATAATTGCCTCCAAAATATGAAAATGATAAATGTTTGAATGAAAATGAGTATTCAATTAGAAAACTGCTTGCTTTAAGCTACATTCTTGTACTTTTGGGTTCAACTACAACTGAGCTATAACCAGTAAACTCGGTTATGAAAAACAAAAAAACATGGACTTAAAATGAAATGTGAAGAAAATTAAAGTTTATAAAATTGGTAATATTTGGAAATTATCCTTATCAGATGTAAGGGTTGTAGTTGATGATAAAATATTGGGATACCAATTATTCCAATATTTTGTCATCATTCACTACATACGTTTATATATCGTGGATTTGCTTTTAGCAGGAATGTAGAAAGAAGACTGCTGATATAGAACAAAGAGTGTTTGCGGGAAACAGAGCGAATGGAGAGAACTACTTCAAAGCACTAATCCTTAATGGGTTGCCCATTTTACCTTGCATAATTTTGTGCTTGCACTAAAGCTATTATATGTAAGCGATAGCTGGGTTTGTCAAGAAGGGCAAGTAGAAGCAATGGATAAATGTATGAATTAATAAATACTCCTTATAGCGTGCATTGCAGAATGAGTTATTATTATTATTAGCCATGTCTGTCCCACTGCAGGGTAAAGGCCTCCCTACCCTTCTTCCATTCCTCACGATTTAACCCTTTTTGGTCCAGTTGGGGCAGTGTGAGTCCAGTTCATCCCGCCATCTTCGTCTGGGCCTGCCGCAACGTCGTGTTTCTTTATTTGGGGTCCACTTGGTGGTGCGTTTGGTCCATAGGTCATCTGACATGCGGCAGATGTGGCCTGCCCAGTTCCACTTCAATTCGGCTGCTTTATGGCCCACGTCTTTGATCTGTAAGACGTAGGATAGAAGTCGAAGGAGTGGAGATTGAGTATGTCCATGAGTACATCTACTTGGGCCAATTAGTTTCTTTTCAGGCGAGACAAGATAAAGAAGTTGCACGTCGCACCGAAAATACCTGGAGGAGCTTTTGGTCCATGAAAGACGTTATGAAGGGCACCTTTCCGCTCAGCCTTAAGAAGAAACTCATGGACACATGCATTCTCCCCGTCTTCACCTACGGCGCGCAGACTTGGTCTTTGACTGAACAGCAGAAGTCCACGTTCGGGGTTTGCCAGCGTGGTATGGAGCGCAGCATCCTTGGTGTTAAGCAGAATGAGTACATATAGATAATAATTATGTATGTAAGGGGTACACAAAGGCGGTCTTTTCGCTAAAGAGTGATCTCTGCCAAACAACTTTTAGGTGGAGGAGATCTTAAAATTAATATATTTTAGGTATTGGTTTTAATTATTAAATTAAGTGATATGAGTTCTGGATATAATCTATAAATTTTATATAATTAAATCATAAAAAATACATAGGACAATACATATTGTAGGATACAGTTATACTATTCGTATACACAAACACAACACACACAGGCAAAATCATATACAGCACATACACATACACAAATATTAGTATTTATAAACATATACATATACGTAAATAAACTATACAAATAGATATATAAATGCATAGACACAATATCATACATATTAAATATTTACAAACGAATTAATTCGTTTGTAAATATTCGTTTGTTCGTTGTGTTTGTGTATACGAATAGTATAACTGTATCCTACAATATGTATTGTCCTATGTATTTTTTATGATTTAATTATATAAAATTTATAGATTATATCGAGAACTCATATCACTTAATGTTTACAAATCATTTTATGTTTAACTCACATTAAATATAAAATGTTACAAAGAAAACGCGACCCGTACGGCAAGCCTATTGTGTTAGTTCGTTAGTTAACCCTTCCGACGCGCAGTGCATACAACTTTGTCGCTTGCTGGTCGCGCATCTTACGTGTAAATATCGCCGTTTAGTCAATTAATGTAATTATATATGTTACCGGCCAAACCCGATTTCAGGCTAAACTAGTTTGTCCTAGGACAAACCGATGCATCCTAAGCAGGTCAGGATATAATAATATAGCCTAGGATAATCTAGTTTAGCCTAAATACTTCAGGCTAAACTAGTGTGGCCTAGGTCGAAATTTTTTTGAATTATTATTAAACTGACTGAATCATTGCTAGTGGGAAAATAAACACGTTGTAACCTCTGAAGGCGGAGATACCTCTTTCGTGTTCCTACTAGTACTCGATCGTTATTCATTATATGAATATACATTGAATCTGATCCACGTTTTGGTATGTTGAATATTTGTTTTTGGAAACTTAGAATAGTGTGCTCGTGTGCTCGTATGTTTGTGTGTTTGAGTTTTTGTGTGTTTGTATGTTTACATGTTTTCATGTTTGCATGTTAGCATGTTTGTATGTTTGCATATCTGTATGTTTGTGTATGACGTACGTACAGACGTACAAACGTACAGACGTATAGACGTACAAACGTACAGACGTACAGACGTACAGTCGTAAAGACGTACAAACGTACAGACGTACATACGTACAGACGTACAAACGTACAGACGTACAGTCGTACAGACGTACAAACGTACAAACATACCAACATAAAAATATACAAACATACAAATATATAATATAAAGTATAAAATAAATATACAAACATACAAATATATAAAGTTTCCGCCGTGTTGGTCCCGGCCTCCTTTGTAGAATAGGCCAACTGCCGTTCTGCCAGGCAGGTCGTAAAAGGCGACCAATTGGCTATCGAGTCACTATCATCGTGGCTACCAGGTGGTAGAGTTCTGCATTGTCTCGCCCGGGTCTGGTACCACCGCCTTACCTATTCCTGCCGCAATAGCGTCAGTACTTGTCGTTGTCGTGTTCCGGTTTGGAGGGTAAGGTAGCCGGTAAACTTATGCATGTGGCATTAGACCTCGCCCCAAGATAGCAACGCACCATTAACATCTTTGGTGTCTATAGGCGATGGTTGACTCTTTCCATCAGGAGACCCATCTGCTTGTTTGCTATCTTATGATATAAAAAAAAAAAAAATATATACATTTACACACATACGAGCACACTAACTAGTCCAAGTTTCCAAAAACAAATATTCAACATATCAAAACATGGATGAGAGTCAATGTATATTCATATAATGAATAACGACAGGGTACTAGTAGAGACATGAAAGAGGTATCTTCAAAAAAGTTTCGACCTAGGCCCCATTAGTTTAGCCCAAATTATTTAGGCTAAATTAGATTGTCCTAGGCTATACTATTACATCGTGACACGCTTAGGATGCACCGGTTTGTCCTAGGACAAACTAGATTGGCCTGAAATCGGGTTTGGCCGGTAACATATATAATTACATTAATTAACCAAACGGCGATATTTACACGTAAGATGCACGACCAGCAAGCAACAAAGTTGTATGCACTGCGCGTCAGAAGGGTTAGCTAACGAACTAATACAACAGGTTTGCCTGACGGGTCGCGTTTTCATTGTAATTATGTTTACGAATCATTTTATATTTAACTCACGTTAAATATAAAATGATTCGTAAACATAATTCGTTTGTATATTGTTATGTTTGTAATTGTGTGGTGTCTAAACTTAATTCATCTTTAGTCAGTGTGTGTAAACATTAAAAACAGTTATGTACAGACGTTTGTTGTTTAACTCGCTTGTACCAATAAGGCCACCATCGGGCTAACAACAACACACCACCACTATTAAAATATACATAACAAACAAATTTACACTATATACACAAATATGTACGTATGTAAACTTACATATTACATTCAAATTAAACAAGAAAAAGCGACTCTGTAGGAAAAAGCAGCCTACTATGAAGAATTTTATTTTTTTCTAATTTGACATGTGCAAGTTTTGTAGCAACAAGACCATTTTTAATCGTAATAAAAAGTAGATAATTCAAGATCACAACCCGAATACGTATTATTTTATTACTCAAATTGCATTAGGTATTAATTTAATCAAGAAATTCGATTAAGAAAAATCAACTTCTACCGTACTAAGCCAACTTTATTTTACAGCTGAACACATTCTATCATTAATAGCCCTGGTGACAAGAATAATAAATTGTTCTTCTGGTAGCGACGATATTTTCAAAATATGCGCAGAAAAAGCTTTTCCTTGGTTTTTTGAAATTGGCGTACCATACCATGGATTTTTGACGATCTCATTAGTGGTAATATTTATAAACGTCATTAACTTGTATGTGAACATTAAACCTTAAAGCTTAAAGATTAAACCTATAAATATGACATACTGTTTTTAGCGAATTATTTGCAATTTTTTGATTTGCTGTAGTTTTCAATGTATTATATTTAGAACTAGCCGTTGCCCACGACTTCGTTCGCGCGGACTTCGTTTACTCCGCACAGCTCCTCCCCCGTAGGTGATAGCGTGATAATATGTAGCCTATATCTTGATCCGATCTATTAGTAATATTCACGCAAAATTTGGAGTAATTTCATGCAGTACTTTTTGAGTTTACTCCGGACATACATCCAGACAAACAGACAAAAATTCTAAAAACTATATTTTTGGCTTCGATATCGATTGTAGATGTATTCTTTTAAAAAAATATTCAATGTACAGTTTGACTTTCCTAAGATTTTATTATATGTATAGATTTGATTGCAAATGACGACTTGACCTAAGAAAATCGCTAGATAGATATGATTAGCTTCAGAAACAGTTCCTCTAGGTCAACATCTTGTACTTTATCCATTTCATTCACTGAGTTTATAATGAAAACGTAATTTAAAGCGAAAAACGAATAAAAATTGACGTTCCAGTGATAATGATAACTTTCAATGTAGTAGCTGCTGAAAAATTAAAGTAACAAGAAACATGTTTTTACGGAATTTTGAGCTGGTGTCGTTTAAACTTACGAATTAACAATAACAAATGAACAGTCCAAAATTTCACAGGCTGCAATTCATTGCATTACTGTAGCCACAACAACAACAAGTCATAAAAATAGAATTATATTAAAAACTAGCTGTTGCCTGCAACATCGTCCGCGCGGACTTCGTTTACTCCGCACAGCTCCTTCCCTGTAGGTGATAGCGTGGTGATATGTAGCCTATATGTTGGCCCGACCTGTCAGTAATATTCATGCAAAATTTTAAGTAAATCCATGAGTCCATCCACTTTTTGAGTTTACCCCGGACATACATACAAACAGACAAACAGACAAACAGTCAAAAATTCTAAAAACTATATTATTGGCTTTGATATCGATTGTAGATCACACCCCAAATATTCTTTTAAAAAAATATTCAATGTACAGTTTTGACTTTCTACGATTTTATTATAATTATATGTATAGATAAAAGAGTGACTAGATATTTTTTTAGCGTATCAAAATTAATAATATCAATATATACTATATAAATGAGAAACAGTGCAAGAGCTTAAATTAAGGAACTAATTCTATAGTGTTTATAATATTATAGATATAAATGATGTATTTTATTTTATATATATTTATAGATAATTTATTTTTCTAGGTAATGAATTTTGCTTGTGCAATAATATGGAATTATCCGCATTTGTTCATCGTGTGTATAAGCATTTACTTGACCTCAATTCTAACACAAATCAACAAGATCCTTATCTTGCATGATGGAAATGTAAGTTGTTGTAATTTTAAAGAGGATAGTATAGCGTGTATTTTTCTTTAACCAAAAAACTTCTAGGCCCTAACCTGTTTCCCCAAGGCTACTTTAGAGATGAAAAAAGCTAATTTCTCCAATATTATCCTTATATTTATCTGTATCTTGCGCTATATTTTTTTATCGCACGCATAGATCATTATTAATATGTTTTTTTCTATGGACATAACTGACCGTTCACCTTTAAAGAAACTGTATGTTTCACAAAATGTAAATATATAAAGCTTTTTGTTTTTTTGTAACTCATAGGATAGCAAATAAAGACGCTTTTCGCCTCAAGACACCTAAGATATAAATTTGCACTTACTATTTATTTGAACAGGATGTAAAGCCACATTCAAAATTTACCTTACCCTCCCATTGAACATGACAGTAATGTCAAATCCGGCGAAACATTGCAGAGTCTACTAAGTGGATGGTAGAATTTATCATCCACTTAGTAGACTCGATGGTGTGAAAAGACACATTGTCTTCTCTTACCTTTAACGAGATGCCAAGTAAAAATACAATTCTTCTACAGGGGTTCAGAGGGATACAGAGCACAGTTTTTGTGCACAACTACTGTGCAGCTCAACAAATAATCAATCAAAACATTTCTTTAAAATCAAAATGCTTTGATTATAAAAATTGTAGCCAAATTTATAAAAAAACGGTCGGTGTGATCGCTAAGAAAATTTTTCGAAAACAAAGTGTAGCAACCTGTAGGTACAATAGATGATTTTCCTAGATACCTCTCTCACAAAAATATACAGTGTTAATAAACTTTTTTCTTAAGTAGTACTAATTAAACTTTACAGTAAGCGACTGAAAACTAAACTCAAATGTAAGCTATCTCACAAAGCGATGTTCGTATAAATGTTGAATTAAAGACAAACATTTAATGTTTTCTTATCAAATTCAAACGTTATAATATTATTCAGAACTCTGTTTATTTCTCTTATTATTTAATATGATGAAATTATAAAGTAATTTAATTTAAGCGAAATAATTAAGGTTCGTTTAATATTCAGACTGACAATTAAAAAGACTTAAAACAACAAAATACTTTATGCGAAAATTAATTAATACTAGCACCTGAACAATCTCCCGTAGATACCAAATTTAATTTACACCGAAAAAAATAAACCACCTCGTTGGACTAGTGATTAGCGACCCTGTCTTCGCAATCGACGGGGCTCGTGTTAGATTCTCGACGGGAACAAGCATTTGTGTGATGAACATAATTGTTTGTATTTCTGGGTCTGGGTGTTTATTACTTCACACAGCTCCTCCCCCGTAGGTGATAGCGTGATAATATGTAGCCTATATGTTGACCCGACCTGTTAGTAATATTCATGCAAAATTTGAAGTAAATCCATGCAGTACTTTTTGAGTTTACCCCGGACATACATACAGACAAACAGACAAAAATTCTAAAAATTATATTTTTGACTTCGATATCGATTGTAGATCACGCCCCAAGTATTCTTTTAAAAAAATATTCAATGTACAGTTTTGACTGTCTTACT
Source organism: Apodemia mormo (assembly GCA_036924255.1). Taxonomy (NCBI): domain Eukaryota; kingdom Metazoa; phylum Arthropoda; class Insecta; order Lepidoptera; family Riodinidae; genus Apodemia; species Apodemia mormo. The sequence goes on along the minus strand of JAUPFN010000001.1, from coordinate 40,833,486 downwards.
ATTTTATTATATGTATATAGATAATCTTAATTTTTATTTTGCCTCATCATTTGCCTACCTACCAACCAGTTTTATAGAATCGAGAAAAATGAGGAAGCAATTATCTCGGAAATGTGCTTTTTGAATACGTAAGAGGGTGGATGATCTGTGGCTAATGTGTTTAGATTCTCAAAATAAAATTAACTTTATTGAAAACTTACTATAAATTAACTTCATTGAAAAAATTTTATGTTTCTATAGAATTCACTAAACAATTATTTTGACTGAACATGCGTGAATCGCTGCCTGTGTAATACAATTTATTGAATAACGATAATATCTACCACTGGGCAATCACTCCAGCCTTTTTCAGCTTACTATTAGTCATCTAAAATTAAATCTCATTGGTTTAAAAACTATTTAATTAAATTAGGAACATGAGGTGGAATTTTTTACATCTTCGATAGCTGTATTTATTAACTTAAAATACAAGTCACATACCAAAAACGCACATATGAAAGTACGTAGTGTGTATTTTTTTGAGGAAATTAATTTAAATATTTGCAAAATTAAGTTTATTTAAAACTAATTCCTGACAATTCAAATGTGCTTTTTCAGTTTTCTAATAAAAGCAATGTTGACCGGGATTGGATAAATGTCCGGTTGGCGAATGACGATAGGTTTGCCACCCAACACATATACGTGAGAATAGCTTAAAATAGTAGATAATCATTGCGAATTCAAGTAATATTAATCTATAAAGGGTGAATGTAAGGATTATAAAAAATGTACGCGATACAATTCACAATAAATTAACACATTTCAAAAGAAATTAATACTGTATTACAATACGATAAGAATTTGTCAATATGTTTTGAGGCCAACTTTGTATGGACTCTTGTTATTCCCCTTTTTACAAATTCTATCAATAAATCGATCATAACTAGGTAAATATTATATATACAAAAATAACACAATAAAAAATTGCGATCTTTTAGTTAGAAATGAACTTGATTTTAAAATTCTAGACTTACAAATACGCTTACCATTTTCCTTTGAATGTTGCGCTGTTGAAATTGTTAATTATGAACTAATAGTAATTTGTATTTATCGTACCCTGAGCTCAAATGTTGATATATTCTTAAATAAATTAGAATTATTATTAGAAAATATTATGAGACATTCAAAAAAGAAAATTATAAAATAATTTATTAATAAATTTGTGGAGATTGGAATATAGACCTGATGCAGGACACTTGTAAACATAAAAATTTAACAAGCATTCTTTCAAATAACAACATAAATCAACATATTATAAAACCTACTAGGAAGCATGCATGTCTGGATCTAATAGCAAGTAACTTAAGTAATGTTCAGTCTAACATTCATACACTTGCTTTGTCTGACCATGAAACTGCTCAGAGTATACAAGCCAATATAGAGTGTCTTAGAATTTAAACAAAAAAGAGCTTTTTGGTTTGAAACAAAGCGGATATATGGGCAGGAAAATATTAAAAAGTTTCATGAATGTTTATCAAGTTTAAGTTTTAATGAAGTTTTTACAAAGTCAAATTGTGAAGAAGCATTTAATGAATGTCATGATATTTTACTGTTATTTTTTGAGTTGTGTTTTCCTAAGGTCCGTGTAAAAGTTTTAAATAAACCTATAAAAAATAAATGGTTAACTAAAGGTCTTCTAAAATGTTGCAAAGTAAAACGCCAGTTGTACCTTAACTATCGTCATGCTCAATTTATTAGGAAAGAAAATAAATGTAAATATTATATTATAGGAAAATTTTGTCTAAATGTATATTAGAATCACAAAAACAGTCTTCTTTGAAATACATTGAAAATTCCTCTAATAAATGTAAAGCTTCATGGAATCTGATTAAAAGTACGTTTCAGAACAAAATAAATAGTAGAGAAATAGAAAAAAATCAAAATAAACAATTTAAAGTACACAAATACTCAAACAATCTGTAATATATTTAATAATTTCTTTATAAACCAGACAAAAAAGTAGTGTAAAAGTCAAATCTACAAATACTTCAAAACCATATTTTTTACCAAATTGTAGTAAAACCATGTATTTGACACCAGTAGATGAGCATGATGTGAAAAAAGTTATGCATTCATTGAAAAATACTAATGCTACTGGCTATGATAATATTGGCACAGAATTATTGAAAAATGTTGCTAGTATAATATCAAAACCTCTTAGCCATATAATTGATTTGTCATTTTTGGAAGGTAAATTTCCAGAACGATTAAAAAAGTGTATTGTCAAACCATTATTTAAAAAAGGAACAATTATAGACCTATTACTTCAGTCCAGTTATTTCAAAAATCTTTGAAAAAATTATGTATGAAAAGCTCTATAATTATTTACTTGATTTTGGCCTACTAAAAATAATTAATATGGATTTAGGAAAGGTAGGTCTACTACATTAGCATATTTTGATTTAGTGAAGAGCATAACTGAATGTTTCAATAAGAAAATGTATCCACTTTGTGTATTTTTGGATATGAGTAAGGCATTTGATTTTGTTTCACACGATATTTTACTATCAAAACTTGAAAAATATGGTATTAGAGGGAAGGCTTTAGATTGGATAAAGAGTTACTTAGAAAATAGGAAACAATGCGTCGAAATATCTAAAATATGCGGAAACCGTAAAAAAATAATTACTTCAAACTACCGTCTTAACAACTGTGGTGTACCACAGGGCAGTGTTTTAGGACCCTTGCTATTTTTAATTTATATCAATGATCTTCCTGATAGTACATAACATGATTGCTTTTTATTTGCTGATTACACTACCCTACTTATTAAATGTAAAAATAAAAAAGACTTGGTAAACGAAACAACTGAAACCTTACTTCAAGTTTCAGACTGGTTAATTAATAATAATTTAAAAGTTAATGTAACTTTAGTTACAAAATTAGTTGAATTTCAGAACTACCACAGTAATATTACTAAAAACACAAATGTATTTTTAAATAAAGTAAATATAAATGATGTAGATTATACAAACTTTTTAGGAATAATTATTGACAAATATTGTAATTGGAAAGCACACATTGAATCTCCATGTAATAAGATTGATAGATTTGTCTATGTCTTAAGAAGACTAAAAGAAGTAGGAAATTCTAATTTACAATATGGAATTCCTATTTGGGGAAATTCTGTTGAATTGCTACGAATTTTTAGAGTCCAAAAGAAATGTATTCGAGCAATATGTGGTGTTAATCAGTTACATTCCTGTAAACCACTTTTCAAGTCTTTTAAGGTATTTCCCTTACCATGTTTGTATATTTTAGAGGTATGCGTATTTGTAAAAAAGCACCAAAAGTTATTTAAAACAAATGCTGAAGTCACTGGTAACTCATATTTTAGGAATAGTAAAAAATTATATGTGCCTAATCAAAAATTAAATATTTTTACAAAATATGTGTATTGTATGTCTATTATTATATACAATCATATTCCTGATAGTCTTAAATCATTACCTATAAATAAATTTCGCAAAAAGTTGTTTGATTTGCTGTTAGATAAAACTTATTATGATATTAAAGAATTTTTAGCCGATAAAATTAAATATTAATGGATAGAAATATAAGTTTGTTGAATTGTCCTTAAAAAATTTCAATGTACCTAGTAAAATTTTGTAAATAGTGAACATTTTGTAAATTATAAAAAATTTAATTGCACAAAATATGAAACTTGTAATTATAAAAATTTCTTTTGTAATATGAAACCATCATTGTACATTTATAACAAGTACATAAAATAGAGAAAAAAGACCAGCCCGCTGAGTCTCTTCCGCCGGATCTTCTCAGTGTGTGGCCGCGTTCCGATCTGGTAGTAATTCTAAATCATCGATAGAATCTTTTAAATGTAATATTACATAATGATATTTTTTTTAAATATTTGCACACCATATAATGGTAGAATATGTTGGTAACTTAATTATTTTTAACAACTTGTAACACCCATATTCTTGCAAATAAATATTTTCTTTCTTTCTTTCTTTCTTTCGATTTGTATCTACCAGATAACTAACAAAGTAAGGGTTTCATATATACATATATATATATATATATATATATATATATATATATATATATATATATATATATATATATATATATATATATATATATAGACATAGACATATATATATATATAGAATAACAAAAATAAAATAGTTTTATTAAAACTTTTATATGTTTAGCACATGCCCTCATCGTTCTGGAAGAAACTTCGAGAAGACTACAGCAGGGCTACTCAACTGATTCGTTCTTTTGACGACATACTCAACAATATCGTATTTGTTTCATTCGCTAGTAACCTTTTCTTTGTCTGTCTTCGCCTCTATCATATTTTATCGTAAGTTTTATTATTGTATCAAATTTTATACATAATTTTATTTTTATTATAATATAGTATAAAGACAAATAGAATGTTTTATAGATACCTAACTTGTTTACATAATTAGATACAACTTACAAGATTGGTATAAAACCATTATCCTTTTGCTAGAGTCGCATCTGCGTGTATCGTCACAAAGCTTTGCACCATGTCACACGCATATATGACTAGCTATTATCGATTATTATCACAAACATTCGGGCTGCGTGTTCTTTAACACGCGGGTGCCGATAAATCAGATTTTAGCGCGCCAATTTATCCTGCTGTGTGGTCAGAACTCAGACAATCGTTTTTCATTTCGGTCTTTATTTTCAATCAGTTCAGACAAATGTGGCTAGCTGCATAAAAATGGGGTAGAGCAATGAAATGGTACTGGAATTCCTCCATTATTATGTTATCTTCTCTGTCTAGTTTTTTCTTTTTAGATTTTAATAAATGCGTTATTTTAGCTCACATGTAGAAGTAAAGACAGTCATCAAACATATTTTTATTACCATATTTTTAGATTAAACGTTTGAAAATGATTACGGCCATCTTAAATTATTGCACAACAGTTTATGCAAAATATTGAAAGATTTGAATTGAAAGCTCTGGCACGCATTAATTCGAGACGAAACACGATGGTGCGGCCGAAGTATTATATTACAACATTAATTAATCTATTTTTTGTTAGTATTTAGAAACAGGAACGGTTAAGACTACATTTTTATGCAACAGGATAGGAAATAAGCAGATAGTTCTCACGATGGAAAAAAATAGGCGTTGCCTACTGACACACGCATAGCTGTCCATCTACCAGGGTGGAATAAGGCTACTTCAAACCTTACTTCAAAACTGCAACACGACAGCGATAATCAATGATGCTATTGCGGCAGGAATAGGTAAGGCGGTGGTACCAAACCCAGGTGAGGCGTTGAATATAGTCATGATGTTAATGAAACATATAGGATTCTCTCACCTTTTGCGAGATTTCTTGCAATGGATCAACTGCTGATCCATTCTTCAAATGCGGCCCGAATTTACACGTGTGATAACTCTTTATACTAGAGCAGCTACTCAATGTAGTGTTAGTGTTTTTTATATAGATAAAAAAAAATATTTTTGTTATGTATCTTAGCATCAATCAGTCCGTGATCAATAACATGATAGATTTTTTGTTAGGTTGTACATTCCCACTTGATGATTAAGATCCACTGTACTAGAGGATCCATTAGTTAATAGATTTTTGTCATTACGACATTGGATTCTAAATTTTGCCCAGACTTATACTGAAAAATAAGAAAGACTGTTAAATTAAAAATAGATTTATAAGTTAGCTATTTGGCTCAGATCATGAGGTCTTGGGTGCGATTCCCGGGTCGGGAAAAGGGCAATGGGCCCACCTCTCGTTTCCACCATTGTAACTTCTGTAAACCAGAATCAACAGCGGCAACCATCCTGATAACCTCTGAGTTGCGAGCTCAGGGTGCCCTGGAGAAAAGCTAAGCTGTCTTGGAACCCGCATCGAAATTAATCAGTCGGGAAAATTATTATTGAGGTTGTTTAGAGATTTTTCTCGAAAATCTAAAATCTCAGTCGCAGCTTGGAGTCTAGCGGAATATGTGTTACCACTCCCATATCTCGGCTGAACACGTAAAGCTGATGATCCCGATTATAGCTAGAAATAGTTGATAATAGTTAACATGCCGATTAATGTGGCAATGGGGATCACCACTAATCTCGGCTACCGACAAATTGGTGAATCTTGGTTAAACGGAAAGTCTATAGACATTCAGTTTACTCTGCCTACCCGCAAGAGAACCAGGCGTGGTGACAATACTCTAGGTTTATAAGATTTTCGTTCTACATTATTGAACTAATTTCAAATCAATTTTTTAAATGAGTTGATTGTTTATCTTTTTGGTATTATAATCTGAATGTTTGCTTGCTACAGCGATGGAATCGGGTTTCAATCGGACTCCAACTCTCAGTGTCAAGACTACCGAAGTGGGTACGTTTAATTTTATTTACAAATTTAGACCGGGTTCGTAAAGTGGAAGTGAGAGAGAGGTTAGGCTTGAAAGAAAGTGTCGGTGTAAAGATGAAAAAGGGCATGCTCCGTTGTTTCGGACATGTAGAAAGAATGAAAGGTTAACAAAACAGATATACGATGCGAATGTGGAAGGATGTAGGTACCGGGGAAGATCAAGACTGACATGCCATGATCAGATTGATCGAGTACTGTCCGAAGGTGGTGTCAAGAGTTTTCGCAACCGGCGTGTGTGTATGAAGAGAGTGATGAATGGAGGAAGCGAGACAAGCCTGCAAAGATCGTGATGTATGGAACTCTGATCTCTCTGCCTACCCTGTAAGGGATCTGAAGTGAAAATATGTGTGTGTGTGTGTGTGTATATATATATACAAATTAAACATCTTTATCTTGCATAGTATAATGGCTCGGTCACACTTACGTTTACCATTACAAAGTTTCGTGCAATAAAACGATAAATGCAGACGTGACCGGCTATTATCGGCTACTGTCATATATTTTAGACTGCGTGTGCCTTAGCACGCTAATATCTTTTGGACGATACACGCAACTGCGGCCGCAGCATAAAACAAAGTCATTTTCAATGTATTCTCACTTATATATTTTAAATTAGCAACGCATTTTAATGCGTTATTAAGAGGATGTTATAGTAAAGAAAAGCCAAGAATTTCAAAGATTTGTCGTTCATACATATTTCTGTGTGCTTAAATTGCATCCGTGCAAAGTCGAAGCAGGATATTAGTAGCTAATAAAACACATTCCAATACAATACTTTATTTTGTATTAACAACATAAACACCACAAAGCCTGTCTATGATAAACTTTTTCGCGTTGTATGGATATGATGTCATTAGTCGGCGTAAATTGTACCCCTGACGCTAAACGATACGTTAGTTTTAAGTGTGTGTGTCAGTTATTACAAAATTACAATTACTAAGCCTATAAACAAAATTTGAAACCATTGTAGTTTTTAAAAAACATTTTCTTGTCATAAATCAAAAGATCATAATATACAAAGTGTAAAGAAACTGTAAACTAGTTAACCCTAGAAAATATTCAACTAGTTAATTTTGTTCTAAAGCAACGTTTTTAAAACTTGCTTAAACTGCGCTTAACGCTGTTTGAAAGATCAAATTCGATAAAATCGCATTCAAAAGTTACAACTTTAAAAATTTAAATAGGTATTTTTGATTTTAGGGTGATTCTTCAAAAATGTTTTCTACATGTAATTTCCATGGTATTTTTGAAATCACTTAATTAAAGTAAATTAAATAAATATTTTAAAAGTTTTTGCAAATTTAAAGAACATATGAAAATTTGACACGTATTGGATCTATACTTTTCCTAAAAAAAATATTGAACATTTGCGGGCCATGAAAATTACATCAGAGACCATGGAAATGACCCAGCAAGTAAAATTTTGCTAAATACCGTATCAGATATGATACGGTATTTAGCGAAATTTTACTTGCTGTAAAGTAATTTGGGATCTATGAACGGTTGTAATATATATTAAAACGATATTAGGCAAATTTTATCAGCGACTCTTTCTTTCTGAATTTCTCCTCTCCGCTAAACTGGGATACAGCAAATCAAATTAGCGATTAATTGCGTGTGCTACACATTTACATATTATCTTTTACTTTTCTAAGCCATGCAATTGAAAGTGTGTGAAAAACTTAGTGTTCTTATTTTCATAACAATCATTATAATTGTAACGACGATGTTATCATATCGGTACATAAGTAAGTAGTCGAGTAACGAAGAATTGCAGGATTAGCGAAAAATATGAATGTTAGCTCAACCGAATAGTTACCTAGCCTAGCTTACCTTACTACAATTTACGTTGAATACTTTCCTCAACATCAAAACATTAATAGTAGACTCATTTTCGGCACTTTGTGTATGATAATTAGACACTTTAAATGATAATAAACTTCGGTTTAACAAATTTAAATAAAAAAGGTAGATCAAACTGAACGTCTATAGACTTTCTGGCTCACCGTGATTCACCGGTTTGCTGGTTGGCGAGTTAAGTGGTAATCCTAATCGCCGCATTTACCGATATGTTAACGATTATCGACTATTCCTAGTGATAACCGGGACCGATAGTTTTACGTGCTCATCCGAGGCACGAGAGTGGTGGTAGTGATTCAAAAAAATTTGAATTACTCCTTTGCCCAACCTGGGGATTGAACCTAGGACCATGAGGCAGTCTAAATGATAAGCTTTGGTTTAACAGATTTAAATAATTAAAAATAACTGTTAAACAATATTTATCACTTAATCTGGTGATTGCATGAATTACAGTATAAACATTGAATATTTCATTTTAATTATTGCAAACAAAATGAAATAAAATAACTTCCATGGGTTTTATGTAACTTCCATAGTGTTTTATACATAGAAATTACATCATGGAAGTCACCAAAAAGCATATATTTTGAAATTTCTCGCCATTGGAAAAATATAGGCTACTAGTTTGTTATTGGCTATCTACATTTGGGAGTTAGGTATAAGACGGCAATACCCGTTTAACAAAAATAGTACGATTACATTTCAAAAATGTGACATGGAAATTCTTAAAAATTGAGAACCAAAAATTTTAAAATTGAAGAACTTACTCTTGCACCGAAATGAAGGGATTTAGGGCTAGGAATATCTGTCCCATAAGCTGCAGCATAAAAGCAGAATCAGAAAAATCAATCCTGATACCTCTAGACCTCACCAGTTCAGAGTAGTACCCGACGCAATAAGCAAAGCTAAAATGTTGCCAAGTGTGTGACTTACACTCATAAAATAAAAACTTTCCCTGCAGTTAGATCAGACATTTGGTCAGGATATAAAATGATTTGTATTTTTAAATTTCGTGTATAAATCTGATTAAAAGCGTTAGTGAATTAAAAAATATCTACGATTGATCAAAAGACGGCGCGCGTGTTACGCGTATAAAACGTGCAAAATTAACCGGATTTGAGGTGTTGAGGGTAAATAACTCCTATATACATGGTTATTACATAACGAAATCTATATGACACAATGCATATAGAATGTATAAACATGTTGTAGTAGATTTATGCAAACATCATTTGTTTATATAGGAGATAAGAATCTGTTACGCTCAAAAATTGTACTCCTAAGAATGACCCTTTAACAACCTTTAAATATTATTATCGTAACAACGTATAGAATTTTCAGAAAAAGATTGAAGATGAAAGTATCAGCCTTTACGGGTACCTAGAGTTCTTTATGGGAAACGATGATTATTCAAGCAATTTTTAAAATCCATGGCGTATTTTTGAATATTTAACAATACTAATTTTTATATAGAATGGGGGCAAACGAGCAGAAAGTGCACCTGATGGCAAGTAATCACTGCCGCCCATGGACATAAAATACCAGAGGTCTTGCAGTTGCGTTGCTGGCCTTTTTATACACTATATTATTATATTATTATATAAGACAATAAATATGCGCTTTTCTTGAAAGTATCTCCTTGAACACACACCTCTGCCGATAATTGATTCTACAACAGAGTAGCGCGAGGCAAAAAGAGTCGAGAGAAACGCATAATCGTGTATTTTCAGACATCGAGATAGTGAGGGAGGAACTTCAAATTTTAACGCGATGTCTGATGACGTTCCTTTAAAGAATTTTCGTTCTAGACTAATTTTGCAGAATAAAAATATGCTTCATTCTTCATCCAAATTAATGCTTCACCCTTCATAGAGTGAAGTGCTTTATGACTCAGACTTTGGATAAATTTGTCCTATTCCTTACACTACCTTTCATTTCTGTCGCATCACAGTAGTTCTATGTAACATTTCGCAGAAAATTTGCAAGTTAAATACCATCATTTCTCCTCCTTTTTCTTGTTTAGGAGGGTATACTTTCCCAGTGGTCCTAATTTGATTTGGTGAAGATTTGATGCAGGGTTCTAGATATATAGGAATTGGGAAGTTAGTTGCTGTAGTTTTACTGCGTTGAAAATTATAATATAACGCTTTTTAGTTTATTAAGCTTACCATAAAATATATCAATATCAGCACACTTAAGGCCGGTTTCTAATGCACGCAAATTTAACAAGCAATCAATTTTCGTTTCGGAAACCGGTCGTTAGCAAGATAGTTAAAGATTGTTAGCATTTATTATTTGATGTTTGAATGTGTTATTGTAGTTTGAATATGAATGTATATATAATAGCTAACTTATAGAGAGGGCACTGGGCATTCTTACATTGCGCTATAGTTTTTAAATTTAGCAGTTAAGAGAGCTAAAACTGCTAGCTAGTATTATGATGTTTTGTTTCGAATATACTATTTTTATTATAGGCTTATTCTAAGAATGATAGATTTTAAATTATTTTCAGGCCCTTTCATGGATATGAACAAGTTGTATACTCTTGTTTCTCTTTGATATTTGTAATAACTCGATCGTTGGTAGTGTGTCTTGTGGTAGCACAGATACACTCAGCATCTTTGAAGGTCGCTCCAATACTTTATAATGTTCCATCAACGTGCTATTGTCTTGAAGTAAGTAAAAACTACTGTTATATTATATTTAAATATATTATTAATAATAATAATAATATACTGTTTTATTATAAACATCTAAGCAAAAATAGCTCTCTATTACTTTATTTAACGTCAGAACTAGTCCACATGTATGGCACGTAAAAAAATTAAAAAATGTCCAACTTCAAACTTCATTATTTCCAAACTGATTTTGTGTGAAATGGATCCTTTTCATGTAACTACGTCCAATTTCGGTTTTGAATTAATTGTTGAAGTCCAGGAAAGGTTTAAAAGGTGAGAAAATATAGAAAAAATAAGAGAGTTAAAAAGGCAGAACGACGTTTGCGGGGTCAGCTAGTTGCTTCTTAAAATTAATTTGCTTTTCGGAAACCGGCCGTAAGTAACTTCGGCTAATTGTAAGTGCACTGGTTATACCTGTGCCTACCACTTCGGGGATACATGCGCGAAGATTTCTTATGTTCTCAATTAGTTTTATTTATGATCGTTATACCTCTGAACTCGGTCATTTATGGAACGGTTAATAAATCTTATTTTATTTGAATTTACTCTTATTTGATTGCTACTACCGCCTTACATGTTCCTGCATCAATAGCGTCAGTGCTTGTCACTGTCGTGTTCCGGTTTGGAGGGTAAGGTAGCCGGTGAACGATATGCATATGACATTAGACCTCGCCACAAGATAGGAACGCACCATAAACATCTTTGGTGTGTATAGGCGACGGTTGACTCTTTCCATCAGGAGACCCATCTGTTTGTTTGCTATCTTATGATATATAAAAAAATCCATTTAAATTCAGTTAAAAGTCTGATGTAGTATTTCAGAAATACAGAAATTTGGAAGACATTTGTTGCAATTTTATTGTATTTAGATTATCCTTAACTAAGATAACATTTACTTTCATACAATTACGGTAGTTTTAATGCAGAATTATGCAAGTTTAGATAGCCACTTTAATTAAAATAAATAAATACGCTGGAGTAATATCACAAATTAATGTAACCCAAAATAAGCAAAATTACGTGGATGTGTCAATTGCCTCTGTGACAAGGATTTATAACATTATAATATTGATATGTTTGTGTCGTTATGATTGGTTATGGTATATTACATTGTGAGGTTGACTTCTAGCGCTAGTTGGCGAACCAATCACAAAACAGCATGAAACGCGGTGAACCAATCACGAAACAGCAAACATATCGCTATTATAACGTTTTAAATCCTTTCTCTGTGGTCTAGTGGTCCGTTGTCGATGTTGAATACAAGACATTCCGAGTTCAATATTTTTTCAGTTTTCTGATAGAAACAACGTTGCTTGAGATTCACAAGTACTCGGTTGGCGATAGGCTTATCACTTATTACAGTATGGGACTAAGTATCTTCGACAAGTGGGTGTACTTGTTGTACCTCTTCCTACTGCTTCGGGGATACGGCGTGAAATACTTGAATGAATGAATGAATGAATACTCTTTATTGCGCACCAAATTTAACAAGATAGATTATGTAAAATACTTATAGCTAATAATTATGTATATAGTGGGTACACAAAGGCGGTCTTATCGCTAAAGAGCGATCTCTGCCAGACAACCTTTAGGTAGAGGAGATCTTATAATTAATATATTTTAGGTGGTGGTGCCATTAAATTCAGTGACATAATTTCCTAATACAATCTATATTATGAAATTTTTAATAATAACTAAATAAATATATAAATAATATAAATACATACGACGATATATGTATTATCATAGAGAAATTAGATCACCCTTAGTATTATTCAACTGTATTAATCGTGGTGTTAATATATAAATTACATACTATATTATTATATACTTAAATAGATATTATATACAGATAACTGGTAAAAAACTGCATATTTGAAGGACATAGTCATTTGTAACTAATAAAAATATTATGAAAGCAGTATATTACTATTTAAGCAATGGCAAAGCAAAGTAAACCTTAACGAAATCAGTGTAGTAATATTCAAAAATTATGGTCACCGCCCGTTACACTAACGAGTGTAGTCGGGAGTTTTGTAAATCACGCATTGTAAACAATGAACTCCTATGCGCCATTTGCGGGTGTCCGTACTTAATATTTTATTGGATCATTATGTCAAAATTTCAGTATCTATTTTTTTGCATATTCGGTATCAGAATCTAGTACTACAAGAACAAACCCTTTTTCAGTATATACAGTATTTTACCATGCAACCTGTATAACTATTGAAATATAATTTAAAAAAAAACAAACCCAGAAACATAAACATCTATGCTTATCGCATAATTGTCCTTGTTGGGAATCGAACCCAAGCCTCGTTGATTGTGCAGGCAAGGTCACTAACTACTCGACCAACAAGATCATCTTAAGATGGTTTTATGTAATATTTTACTTATTAAAACGGTTTTTGTTCAACATTCTCCAATGAACATTCCATTCATACTTAATTAAAGTACGAGTACCCTCTCTTCATGTCCCAGTTTTTCTCAGTTTTAATTAACTTTTTCATTTATTTTAGGTACAAAGGTTCATTGAGCAAGTTCACGGAGACACTGTCGCACTGAGCGGAATGAATTTCTTTTATGTCACAAATGAGATGGTGTTAACAGTACGTAATTACTTTATGCTTAAATCTTTTTTTTAGAATATGGATTTTTTCGTATTTGAGATAAACCCAGTACGTTTTATCATGCTGGTTTCTTTATGGGATAGGAAGTGTGAACTATCTATACTCTATACAAATAAATAAAATTGGAGTGTCTGTTTGTAATATTAAAATAACCGCTTTTTATTAAATGCATATGAATGTATACACGGTATGTATAACAAAATATTTTTTACAATTTTTGTCTGTCTGTCTGTTCGTTCCGGCTAATCTCTGGAACGGCTGGACTGATTTTGGCGGGACTTTCACTGGCAGATAGCTGATGTGACGGGAAATAACTAAACTTTTTTCGAAATTTTTTCACGTGGGCGAAGTCGCGGGCGCAACTAGTATATTATAAAACGCTGAATTTAATCTATATCTACTTCTATACTAATATTATTAAGAGAAAAAATTTCAGTATTTTTAAATTTTTGTATGTTTCTAGCGAATCAATTCAAAAACTACTTGTTTAAACTTAACGGCCGGTTTCCGAAACGAAAAATAATAATTCTCTTGTAACAGCTAGTAATAAAATTCATAATCCCGTAAGTGAGGTTAGCGATATTTATTTGATACTTTATTGTGCTCATAAAAGTCATTTTTTATTTATTTATTTACACACTTAAAATATTTTTACAGTTACCCAATACAATATTTTAAGGAAGAAGAATAATAAAGTCATGTGTACAACAATTTACATATTATCCAATCTTTCTACACATTTCAATGCACATTCTGTGAATTCCTGAAGGCTGCAGCAGTATATATCGACATCCTGCGAAATTACATTAAGTAAATGTATGGCACGCGACATAGGGGCAAATTTGAGTAAGTTAGTCCTGGCCGGAGGCATAGCGAACGCGGGCGCGAGGCGCGCGGGCACGCGCAGCCGCAGCTCCGTTAGGAACTTGGGCCCGTGCAGCCGCCCGCGCAGCACGAGCCACGCCACGCGTGCCAGCGATACGTCACGCCGCACGCTCAATCGATTGTACTTCACCATACCCAGAACGAACAGGCTGGGGTACATCAATGGGAAAAAGGGATACACCCCAGATTGCCTTAAATATAAAATCGACAAAATTTGTTCTGGATCTTTCCACCATGAGGCTTTATTTAGCCTAATGGGGATTCCAACTCGAGATGGCTTCGGACCAATACATTATACAAAATCTTTATGGCTGATGTATTCCTGAAGTCTTTACAATTTTTTAAAATAAACCCTAATTTTTTAAACGATTTCCCGCATATATTAACAGTGTGTTTACGGAAGGTCAACTCAGGAACCATTTCGACGCCTAAATCACGTACGGTCTCCAACCGCGGAATAATTGCGTCATTCATCTTATATGGATAATGCAATGGAGCCCTACCCCTACTGTAGCTCATAATGCTACACTTGCTTACATTAAAGTACAGCTTGTTAGTATTGCTCCACTGCACGATATGATCAATATCTGCCTGCATCTGCTCCGCGCCTGATGCATCCTCTATTGGCAGAAATACCTTAAGGTCATCCGCAAACAACTGACACCTCCCACGCCGAACAACTACAGGAAAATCATTGATCATTAACAGAAATTCTAGAGGCCCTAAATTACTTCCCTTACTTAAACCCGAGAACGTAAAATATGATCTAGATTCGAACCCAGCGTATACCACATACTGCTGACAATCGCCAAGGTAGCTCGCAAAGAATTTAAGTAGCTGCAGGGTGAAGCCCAGTGCTGCCATCTTAGATAGAATATATCGTTATCGACGATATCGAACGACTTCCGGAAGTCAAAGTACACGCAGTGCACCGCCTCCCAGCATCAATGACTGGCGTAAGGTATGTCATGAATGACATTAGTTTACTACTTCTACTCCGACCTGGCCGAACGCCGACAACACCACCACCGGTCTATAACCGCTGACATCATCACTCGGACTACCTTTGAAGACTGGTGTTACTCGAGTAATTTTCCATTGGTCCGGGTATACTCTGTCTCGCAAAATTAGATAAAACAGGTGTAACAAAGGTTTGCACAATACTTCCCGACAATCTTTGATAATACAGGGTGGTATGCCATCTTGCCCTACTGAACATTTTGGCTTTAGGTGTTCAAGGGCTGAACGTACTTCTTTCAAGTCAAACTGTTCCACGTGCACGCGAGCCGCGCCCGCTCCCGGACCCGCCGCGCGCTGCGCCTCCTGCGGATCTAGGACAGGCTGCACTGTGCTGTATACAGAGTGAAAATATGATGCAAAATACTCCGCACTCTTCATCTCATTCAACAAAAAAAACCATTTTTCTTAATACGGATTTTACTACGTTTCAATTGTTTACTCATTATGTGACTCCAAAAAGATCTCGGATCACTCTTTATATTCGATTGTAGTCTATCCAGATATGCTTCATGAGTAGATATAATTTTATTCTTAACTATGGACCTATACCGTGCGAACACATCATAAGCACTTAACAATCCTGTGGACTTATAATTTTTATGGTACCTCCATTTTTTTGTATGTCAAAAATTAAATCTGAAGTATACCAATCCGGATAAACATACCTATGTACAGGCTTATTAAGTTTACTTTTTATGTCATATAATGGGGTCCAATCTAAAGTTTGCAATCGTTCATAAAGCATAGTAAAATTATATTTTCTAAAATTCCACATTTTATTCGAAATTCACTATTATTACAGTTACGAAATTCACTATTTGTCACCACCTTGTTATCTTCTAACGATTTTTGTATTTCGTACCGGGCCGGACTTACGGAAATTTTAATATCCCATGGTGGATGTTGGACGTTAACATCCACAAGCGGCTCATCCGACATTCGTTCCTCTAAATCGCATGCCATAAATGTACTCAACACTAAATCTGATGTACGATTATTAATATTACTTACGTCATTCGCCTGCCGAAATCCACAGAATGCACTGACATATTGAAAATTACTTTGCATTTCTATTGTTGATGAGGGCAAATTGAAATCAAAATCGCCCACGACGATTACTTTTTCACACCCTATACACACCATTTCCAAAATTCGGAATAAATGCATATCCTCATTAGAATCACATTTAGGTGGTATGTACACAACACAACACAAACACAGTAATTTACATTTGTGATAAATTCTCGCACAAACTATCTCAAATAAGGCAGCGTTCACATTGTCGCTGGGTACTGCACTCATTTCAAATCGAGATGAGACCGCCAAGAAAACGCCTCCCTGTTTGCGTCCATCCGTATCACATCGTAATATTTTATGTGTAGGTGGAATAATTTCTCCATCATTTATGGACCCAATAAGGCCAGACTCCGTAATTGCTATAATATCATAATTTGACGCCAATACGTTAGTGAAAAACGTTTTCGTCTTGGTTCGCAGTCCGCAGACATTTTGATACAAAACTCGAACATGCTTTGCGGCTTTCCATTCGTTTGGTGGGTCTTGTATTGTTACGAAACCACACCCATTCGTTGAATCTTGCCTTAATGGGCCAGGTGCCCGCGCTATTAATTTTTTCAAATATCGACTCTGGTACTCCCACCATAAATGACGAATAATCTCTCTTGGTTGTTATTTTGTCCACTTTAATATCATTCGTGCCACAAATTGATTTCACGTGTTCGATTATCGCCTTTTTTTGTACAGCCTGGATTGAAGAAATCTGTATAATTCCTCCTTTACGAATATTTTTGGAAATCAACTTGGTCTTCTTACGATTACCCATTTTCCAATCACCCTCAACACTAGTTGGTGGTTCCTTACTAATAGTAACTTGCACGGGCGGCTCTTTGTCGTTAGCGGCAGTGGCTGTCATTATGTTCGCGCCCTTAGTTCACTCGAGCTCACGACGTTTACGCACTGTCACGTTTGAATTTTGCGATAACGCAGCAAAGTCAACTGCCGCTATCGCCTTTTCACTCGCCCCTCAATCCGTATGTTCGTCTCTACCGTCGATGCCGCCAGTTGAGTACAGTACCCGGCGATAAATATTGCACATCGACCTTTGGAAAGAGACAATCGGCTAATTTCAGCTTCGTAGAGCGTTGTCTCTGTCGCACAAAATACAAACAGTCCGGTACCTATTAGGAGCTGTTAAAACAAGTATGATTTGCTTCTTTTGATATTTTTATTCTTTGTATAAAATACACTAATTTTTCTATAAGTGATGGCTTTAGGTTGGGGTAAAATAAAATAAAAAAACATTTTTACATTATGTTTACGTATTTAATTATTTTGGAACATTACAGCTTTAGTGTACATAATAAACACCATTATACCTATTGCTAAAATGAGACATTGCAATAAAAATAATAATAATTCTAATTCTCAATTACTTCCATTTCACTATCTGTGCTCTCAAAGGGGTCAATATCACTGTCACTATCAGCCGTATTTATTACTAATCTATCAGTGTAATTGTCTAAACTGTGTTGAATGCTTCTATATTCATTCTCACATTTGATTGCATGATCGCAAACCTTTTTCCACTCTTCAGCGCCGATCATGTTTACTTTTTCAGTCAATAATGTTTTTACTGTAGTTAAGTTCATACCCACATTTCTAGAGGCTACATAGCCTTTCAGTTGAGACCATATATTTTCAATTGGATTAAAATCCGGATGATATGGTGGCAATCGCAACACAGTGTGCCCATGTTCGGCAAATATTTTGTCCACAGAAAACTCTGTATACCTCTCCTTGTGCTGACATATAATAGCGTAAATCTGGGTTTTTGTTAATTTTGGATCAACTGGAATTTCATGTTTGTTTAACCAGTTGATCATTTCCCGTTTAATGGTGTTTGAGTTGGGGGTCTCTCAACATACTTGTTGTGATAGGGTGCGTTGTCGATAACTAGAACAGAATCACTGGGTATATTTGGGATTAATTGGTTAACCAGCCATTTCTCATAGTTATCGTTATTCATTTCATTGTGATAGTCACCTGTAGTGTCCGTGGATTTATACGTTAAAAAAGCACCGGGTACAAAGCCTTTTTCATTTCCCGCATGAACTATTATCAAACGTTGACCTTTTGAAATTGGCTTTTTTACTCCTTTTTTCTTATCGTCACTCCAAGATTTCCCTGTAGTGTGGGATGCATGTATATATGACTCATCCATGTAGACGATATTTTTTCCTGTTTCGCGAAATTTGCGTATTTTATCAAGGTATTCCATTCGTTTGAGACTAACGTCGTGCTTTTCCATTAGAATTTTTCGATTATCTTCCATTTTAGTGAACTGAAATCCCATGTCATGAAGTATTTTTCTCAACGTTTTTTCAGACCCATTGTAATTAAATAGCTTCAGATAACTTAGCTTTTAATGATTTTATTGTTGGCAGTTCATTAAATCGTAAGTGAAAATCATACACCATTCTTCGAACAACATCGTAATCAAAATCGTCCATATCCAAACGAAATTGCTTTTTTGGTCTCCCTTTTTTTGGAGTGCTGAACTTAATTTCAGTCGAATGTGTTTCAGTACTGACTTCGTTTAATATATTGTTCAAAGTTCTTCTTGAAATTCCAGTGGCATTTGCAACTCGCTCTTGAATCTTCTTAAAAAAACAACTTACATTTTCATCTACTTTTTTTTTAAATCTATCAGCTTCGCTTACAAAGTATTTATAAACATTGTAGATAATTTCACGTGACTGACCTCGTAAAGGTTTCCCTCTTTTTCCGAAAGATGCCATATTACAACTTTAAATTATTTAAATTTGTGGGTGTTATCAACTCTAAATATATATTTTTTTCGGGACGCGACTGCACTCAATCGTACTTGAACAACGACTGACTAAACGTCACATAGGTAGTGTGGGACAGAGATAACGCTTTACGAAGCCGAAATTATCCGATTGTCTCTTTCCAAAGTTCGATGTGCAATATTTATCGCCGGGTACTGTAGATAGTTCTGTAATTACCCTCATCAATTCCTTCGTAGTGATAATATTATTATTCATTGTCCGTTGTTGATCTTCTATCTTCTTATTTTGCGACTTAATTAGATCAGATTGAGCCGTAATATTTACACACAATGTGTCCACTTTCTTTGATAACTCATTGAATACTCTTTCAATGTTAATTTTCGACATATTACTATTTAAAACAATAAAAAAATACGGAGGCGATTATTAGCGTGACTGACGTTGACGGTATATAATATTATGGAACTTATCTCTGTAAGAGATTTCTTCCAGCAAACCCAGAAGAATGAAAATGCATAAAATAAATGTAGAATACGAATGTAGGTATAGAATATTTAGTTAGAAATATACTGTATACATAACTATATTTTTCGTGTACTATATAATTTTGTTTTATAATTATATTTTTTAAATTTATTTTTTAACTTATTTATTGTACTGGCAAGAACCTGGACATTGATGTCTCAATATTACTGAAATGATGTCAAAGCTAAACGTGCTCTCCAAGGCTAGAATGCCTTGTTTCACAGCTAATTTATTTATTTAGCATTGCTGTAATTTTTATAGATAGAAATACACCTAATATTAACTTTGTTATTTTCTGATTTAGGAAATGAACTCAGGAGCTAATAAATTTAGGCTTATAATAATGTTTCGATGATTCGATGACAACGACGATGAGCCGACTATCATGAGGATGCTTCGGTTAGGAAGTGAAACGTTAAGTTTATAAACTGTGTGTTTCTGTTTGTGCTGCTGACGTGGGGGAAAGTGTAGTGGAAGTAGGTGCCCTAATGTACCCCTGGGGTGTTCTTTGATTTTTAGAGATTCGATAACTTTGTTCCATTGCTAACGCTACGTTTTGTTTCATCAACATTGCAGAGCTCACATTTGATTTCGCGGAAAGTTGCAAGTAATCTTAATATCATCTTTGAATTGTGGATTTTCGCAAAATAATGTCTGAATCTATTGCAGATCGTCTGTTTTGAAACGAGGCCCAGATTCACACGGTACTTTTAACACAACATTAAAAAAATAATTTAGTGAATGCATCAATATTTTTTCTTTTTCTCAATTAAATGATCGCAAATAATGTACACAAAGTGACAGTGACATATATTGACGTTTTTCCAATAGAAAAAACTAGCTGTAGTACCAAACCTGGGTGAAACGTCACAGAATTCTAGTATCTGAGAGTCACCATGGATAGTAGAGACATATTTAGCCTCCGCTCATCTTTTATAAGCTACCCGAAAACTCTTTTCTAATTTTGACTACAGATTTTGAATCTGAAACAAAATATGTAATGTCTGTACGTGTGTTTATAATATTATATGTATCTCAAATACATCGTAATGTATGTAAATTTTATTAAGTAATTTGATTCTTTTACCACCCTAAGCAAGTAATTAGCGACCGGGACTACGCAATTGATGGGGCTTGGGATCGATTCTGTACAGGAACAGACATTTGTTTAATGAATATAGATGTGTGTGTATTTCCAGGTTTGGGTGCTTATAAAATATAAAAAAAATAATAAAAAATGTCCACTTCACGTATGAATCCAAGTTTTCTATATTAAAATTATAATGTGAAAATTTGGAACTTAAGATTTTTGAGTGTCTGGGTGGATGGATGTTTGTTTATACGTGGATTTAGATAAAATTTTACACACAGGTAGACGATGATTTGGAATAGCACATATGCTATCTTTATCCCAAACAATGAGTTGTTCCTGCGGGGTTCATCTAAAATTTATATAATGCAGTGGGCTGCTCGCTGCAGCCAGTATAATGTATATGTAATATAAAAAAGGATACATTTTATGAATTAGATCAAAGAATGCTTAATATGTATTACATACATTAGCCATTTACATGATATTTTTATTATTAATATATTATACATTCAGATGGTTGATAGACAATTTTTTTTCAGGTAGCCGGCACGATTGTTACATATGAATTGGTTTTACTACAGTTAAATTAATAACGATTAAAAAAAATTAAAATATATATATAATTATGTTTTTATTATAAGTAGCATTTATTTCTTCACCGCAAAGAATGGCTCAAAATGGAGGAGACTTTTAGCCAAGAGGGGAAGGAAATTAAAAAAACAAATGGGCAATTTGTTACTGATATAGTATATATTATATATATACATATATATATATATATATATATATATATATATATATATATATATATATATATATATATACATACATACAACTATTATAGGAACAGTTTTAGCTCACGCGCCGTAGAAATTATTACTATTTGTAATTAAAACGAGTCGTTTTACTTACCTTAGAATAAAACTTTCGTCATTTTCCACAAACCACAAAGCTCCATACTTCACACTACAGTTAGCAAGCAAAATTAATAAAACCATTTAACTATTTATACATGCGTATTATTTTACCTAATGGGACTATTAAGTGGGTCACGAAGGGCCACTGTCATAATACCGGGTCATGCCAGAACAATTTTTGGGAAACACTGCACTAGAAGATTCCTTAACTATTTAGAGCGGTTCGAATCGTTGAGGACTAGGCTGTCTCCAATCGGCTTGATTCCTTAGCTTTACGCAGAGATGTAAGTTCGCTTAGCTTCTTTTACCACATCTATCACGGAGAGTGTTTCGACGAACGAAGGATTGATCCCTGCCGTTGAATTTCGTCATCGGGCATCGCGGCAAAATTCAAAGATCCATTCTCATCACCTCGATCTGGAAATCCTCAACCGTGCGATTCTCTAGGCAATTTTTACCACGCACTACTCCTCTTTGGAATCAAATACCGGCGGAGGTGTTTCCGAACGGATACGACTTAGAGACCTTCGAGAAAAGAGCACACTCCTTCTTAAAATGCCGGCAACGCAGCTGTAAGAGCTATAGTGCTGTTGCTGTCCATGGGTGGTGGTAATCACTAACCATCAGATGAGCTACCTGCTCGTTTGCCCCTTTTTTCTATAAAAAAGTACCTTCAGCTTTTTGTATTGAGTGATTTCTAATGGATTACCTTTTTCGTTCATTGAGCTTCGCATGGTTGAGGGACACTATTTTGTATGTATACAGACTCAGATTTAGACTACAGACCGTATCTGTAGGTATGTATATATCGATTATTCGCGGTTTCTGTAACCAATTGTGAGTATACAGTCAATTCTTATAAACCTGCTACTGTAAAATCTACGAATATTTTTTTTTTATTATAAGAAAGCAAACGAGCAGATGAATCTTCTGATGGAAAGAGTCAACCATCGCCTATAGATACCAAAGGTGTTAATGGTGCGTTTCTATCTTGTGGCGAGTTCTAAAGCTACATGCGTAAGTTTACCAGCTACCTTACCCTCCAAACCGGAACACGACAGTGACAAGCACTGACGCTATTGCGGCAGGAATAGGTAAGGCGGTGGTACCTGACCCGAGCGATACAATGCAGAACTCTACCACCTATTAGTCACGATGATAGTGACTCGTAAAGCCAATCGGTCGCCTTTTACGACCCACCTGGCAGAACAGTGGTTAGCCTAATCTTCAAAGGAGCCCGGGACCAACACGGGGATACGCCTTTCAAGAAAATTTCTTAGTTTGTCTGCGTAGCTTGCATTCACACACAGAAATACAGTACGTACCGATGAAATAAAATCACTCCAGGGGTAACTTTTAAACCTAGCCATCTAATTCAGTACGATAAAATAGTAGAATAAGAAATAAACCATGGTTTTACATCTACAAATATATGACAATTATAACAGAGATAGGAGCGTTTGCTCATTTGTTCGGTAACTCGTTTTCTTCCCAATCCCGTGTATATTAGTATTCATAATATAGTTTGTGGTAAAATCAATCAGTGTTAGTCCAGCCCAACTTTTAAGAATTGACCATCTTTTATTCTGCCCATATTAGTCAGGGCCCTCATTTAATGAATAGCTCATCTGCCGTTCCGCCAAGTAGTTTGTAAGAGGCGAACTATTAGTTAACCGAGTCACTATCGTCATGACTACCGGATGATAGAGTTCTGCTTTGTCTCACCCGGGTTTGTTACCACCGCTTTACTTACTCTTATACATTATAAACTCCACACCAGAATACGATAGTGACAAGCACTGACGCTATTGAGGCTATTGAGGAGGCTATTTGACCTAGTAGCCACGATGGCAGTGACTCGTGTAGCCAATCGTTTGCCTCTTACAAACTACCTGGCAGAACGGCAAATGCCTATTCTTCAAAGGGCACCCGGAATACTACGAGTTATATAAGCGTTTCGGCTTGTAACTAAGGTAGCCGGTAAACTTATGCATGTAGCATTAAAATCCCGCCACAAGGATAGTAACGCACCATTAACAACTTTGGTGTCTATAAGCGATGGTTGTCTCTTTCCATTAAGAGAGTCATCTGCTTGTTCGATAGCTTTCTTTTATATCATTAGATAGCAAACAAGCATATACCCCTCCTGATAGAAAGAAAATCCATAGCGTATAGACACAAAAGTTATTAATGGTGCGTTGCTATCTGTGTGGTGGGGTCTTAATGCTACATACATAAGTTTACCGGTTACCTTACCCTCCAAACCAAAACACGATCATTGACGCTATTGCTGCAGGAATAGGTAAGGCGGTGGTACTAAATACCCGAACGAAGCGTTGCGGAACTCTACCAAAAGTAATAAATAGGCGTGACCAGTCTATTTGCGAGATCTTGTTTAGAGGCAAACTTAATTATGTTCAAGGAGTTGGTAAACTCATTGCTTATCCGCTTGTTAAAGCCACTATTTATATGCTTTATTTAGTGCATATTTTCGATAGTAGATGGCGCTGTCAATTTTTACATCACGGTAGCATAAGGATAGTGTTGGTTTATATAGGTGAATTTAGATTCCTATTGTGTATCTTCTACAAGAGCATGTGGATGTCTAGATACATATCCACAAGTGACATTGTTCCTTAAAAGTAGCTTGGTATTAGGCTTGGGCCTAACCGGTCACTACAGAGAGCGCTCAATTTAGTTCATAATCCAAGGATGAACTAGTTCGCTCTTTTAGTTCATTAGTTCTTTTTTTGAAATAATTTAGTAAGAACAATAAATAAAGAAAAAAATATAGTTATGATTATTGTAAGTTTTGTTTATCGTTATTTAAAAAATACAAAGTATTACATGAAAATTTTACACGGCTATTTATGTAATATGAGATTTTTTATTTAAATAATGAAAAATAAAATAATTTATATTAATGATTAGTCAACAGCTAGGCTAGTTCCTAGTATAATGGGGAATTATATTAGAATACTTAAAAAGTATGAATTTTTACAATTAAAGTTGACTTTTTTGTTATGGCACATAAAATCTTTTATCGAAATAAAAACGAAAAAATAAAATGATTTATATTAATAATTTGTCATAATTAACGTGATATATAATAATAATAATCAATTATTTGTAACAATAAATGGGAATAGAAGAGAAAAATTTTAATTTTAATTAAACTTACCGTAAAATAAAGACATAAATGGTATTAGTATTCTGTTTGATAATTGGCCAGCAATACTTCAGTTGACGATTCTTATGATTTCATATGATTTGATAAAATTTCAACCATGGGGATTTGAAGTTGTTTAGTATCGATATCGATTATCGAAATATCAAGGCGCGCACAGTAAAAGTAAATAACTCGGTTGGTCATATAGCGCCACTGCAGTCTAGTAAAGTGGACGCTAACAGAAATATAAAAAGAACTAAGAGCGGGATTTTCAATGAACTAGTTCGCATAGTTCACCTAAAGGAGCGCTCTTCTCACCTAGGTCGTTCGCGAACTACCCAAGACTACTTGGTATGTTGAAGCCGATGGTGAAGCAAAGGTTTTCAACCCTGGACCACAGAATACTTACAATTATCTGGACGGAAAAGTGAACCAACGATCGTGTAGGATGGAGGTATATGGAGTGAAGTGAATATGTACGAGAGTGTGAACAGAATATACGTAGAGACATAAGTTTCCCATATTTCTCTTGCTCAGACTAATTCAGGTGCGACGCAATCCATATAACAATAAGGCCGGTACTCGGTAGAACCTCGGGTTTGTAACTTTGTAGGTTGTTCCTGCAAATTTTTACAAAACGAACTTTAATCACATAATAATAATATATCCTATTACTGATGAGTTTCTGAGAATAGCCAATGAAAATCAAACAGGGTGAGGAAAACAAAACTAAGGTAGAATGTTAAATTTTACTTTTTCGTAAAAGTTCATACGGAAGTTAGCTCGTTAGCTAAATTTATGGCAATTTAAAATTAAACTTTGTCATAAAGGTGGTGCGAGTACCTATACTTTTGAATGCTAGTCTCAAGTTCAACTGTAACGGATGCAGAAATGTTTGAAGTTGTTCACTTGTGTAGATCGCAAATTTATTTTGCGTAGTGTTAAATTTTTTATGTGTTTCGACTGCTATTTTTTTTTATAGAATAGCAAACAAGTAGGTGGTTTTCTTAATGGAAAGGAATACGAATAACTTATAAACACGGAAGATATTAATCCAGCTATCCAGTATCCGTATGTCAGGGTTGGAATGTCACATGCACAAGTTTACCGGCTAGCTTACCCTCCAAACCAGAATTTGTCAGTGAAAAGCACTGACGCTATTGCGACAGGAATAGATAAGGCGGTGGAAATTAACCCGATCGAAACGTTGCAAAACTACCACCAAGTTATACCTAAGTCATGTTGTTATTGACACGTATTGCTATTCTCTCGCTATTGTAAAAATAGTAATTATTGAAATATCGTTGTAACTACCAAAAAATAAGTTATCATTTTAAGTTATATTAAATGCGACTTTTCAAATAAGTAAAAAAAAAGTTATATTATTTTAATATTTAAAAAGATAATGTAGATACACTTGTATACATTGAATTTTTATATGTCAGAAATGGATTAACTATCACTTATATTCTTATACCTTGGACTATCAAATCTATTCTTTGGAGAAACATAATTTATAGAAATACGCTATAAGATATTTTCACATACTTATAATTTTTCATAAGTAATACAGTTTTTCACATAAATTAATATTTCGCCAAAATTTTGTAAGTTGACTCATTATTCATTGGACGATTTTAAAAATTATCTATCCGTAAGTTGAGTCAAGTGTGGTATAAAATAGGAAAACGATAAATAAACTCCTAAATTTGTTCGAAAGTTTAAGTCTTATTTAAGATACATAAAAAATATTTTGATTAAATTTACATAACTCGGGGAATTTTCTATAAAATCAACAAAAAATAACAACTCGTAATTAAAGTACGAGTAGGCCTGTATATTTTAAAAATAAAAAAAATGTTAATTGCAATTTGGTATTTCCGTTTCAAGTATTTTCGAAAAATAGGAGATTTATTATACCTATATTTAATGAATTGCTTATAATCACAGTAATTAAGGAACTGATTCTATAAAAATATATTTAAAATAAAAGTCACAATGAGCCAAATGTACAATTACTATTCTTAATATTTTTAATACTCAGATTAATAAACAACTAAGAATAAAATCAGTCTCAAAAATAAACAAATGAGTGTTTTCCTTAACAATATAGAAAGCGATTTTCAGAATAGGTTAAAATATATAAAAATATATTTTAACCTATTCTGAAAATCGCCTTCTATATTGTTACTGTCGCCACTAGTTAAATTAGAAAAAAATAAGTTATATTCCTTTGGTATCACAAGATAGTGAACAAGCAGATGGGTCTCCTGATGTATAGAGTCAACCATCACCTATACACCAAAGATAAAAGGTCCCAAGACAGCTAAGCTTTTCCTCAGAGCACCCTGAGCTCGCAAATCAGTGGTTATCAGGTCGGTTGCCGCTGTTGATTTTGGTTTACAGAAGTTACAGTGTTGGGAACGAGTGGTGGGCCAATTGCCCTTAAATGCATAACTTTACCAGCTACCTTATCTTCCAAACCGGAACACAACAATGACAAGTATTGACGATACGGGTCTGGTGCCACCACCCGAGCAAGACAATGCAGAACTCTGCCACCTAGTAGCCACAATGGTAGTGACTTGCATAGCCCATCAGTTGACCTATTCTCCAAAGAAGCCCGGACCAACACGGGGGAAAATTCATTAAATTTTGTGTTTATTTTTATCTATAGGTTTATCGTACGCTGGAAGAAGATCACTGAAATCAATAGTAGGAACAGTTTTTTTACGTACTGCTTTAAATTTATTACCATAGTCAATCCAGTGATAAGAATATTGTATTGAATAGTGTAATTTGTAAGGGTTCTGTGCCCCAATGTTTATTTCGGTGACTTTATTCCATTGTATTTTGGATCCATCAGAGGCAAGAGTCCAATTAGTAATCTTTTTAATCATCGTTTGAAAATCCAGTACAATATCTTGAGAAACTTTTGCCGGCTCATCGCTTGCAACTTTACAAAGCGCGAATTCACCCTCACATGGAGTACTGTTCTCATCTCTGGGTGGCAGCTCCGCAGTATCAGCTTCTTCCTTTTGACCGCATTCAGCATAGTGGAACAGCAGAGCGGTTCGAAATGTTGACGACCAGGCTGTCTCCATTCGGCTTGACTCCTTGGCTTTACGCAGAGATGTAAGTTCGCTTAGCATCTTTTACCGCATTTATCATGGAAAGTGTTCCGACAAACTGTTTGGATTGATCCCTGCTGTTGAATTTCATCATCGGAGATCGCGACAAAATTTAAAGTTCCATCCTCATTACCTCGATGTCTGGAAATTCACAACCATGTGATTCTCTAGGAAATTACTCCTCTGTGAAATCAGTTACCAGTGGGGGTGTTTTCGAACGGATACGACTTAGGGACCTTCAAGAAAAGAGCATACTCCTTAAAGGGCCGGCAACGCAGCTGTGTGCAAAGACCTTTAGTAATGTGGCTGTCCATGAGCGGTGGTAATCACTTACCATCAGGTGAGCCTCCTGCTCGTTTGCCCCTTTTTCTATAAAAAAAACTTCTCTGACCTTCTAAGGTTTATCGTGGGTTTTAGCAAATTAAAAACCAAATAATATTGAGCAGGTGTGTAAATTATTTAGTCTTTAGCTTATCTTTTTATTAGTGCATGCTTCTATCTCCCTCATTCTGCGTCTATTTATTACGTGCCTTCACATACATTAAAATATCATTACAAACTTTTTAAACATTTTTACTTCTGCCTACGGAAGTGTCATGTTCCCATTTACGAATTTTTTTTTTCTGGATCAGGTATTCATCATCACTTTCTACTCAATAATGATTCTTGTTTTAATAAAAGCAAACCAACTATTAACCACTAATATACATATATATATCATATATATTACAATTATATAATATATATTACACATAATGTGATGACATTCGCGCGAAGCGACACGACGCTCCAACGTAGACTGAGCCAGATGCAAGTTATACCAAAGTGGGCGCGTTTGCGTCCTGCGTATATAGATTTAAAACGTTATAATTTCGATATGTATGCGGTTTCGTGATTGGTTCGCCAAATAGCGCTAGAAGACAACGTCATAATATCGTAATATACAATAACCAATCACTACGACGCAAACATATCGAAATTATAACGTTATAAATCCTTGCCAGCGTACACTGGTATGATGCTAGTTGACTCAGTGTACTACGTGCAAAATGAATAAATGTTGTACTTGATTCAGTATACGCCAATTTATTTCCGTTTTTTAATGGTGTAAATTTTTTTTTTGCACAGATACGTAGAAAATTATTTGGATATTACGAATATACAAAAAAGTGCATTTTTCAAAAAATGTTAGTTGACTCAGTATGCTAAGGGACCGTCGATACGTTTACGTGTAGGTTTACGTTCATGCATAGGTTTAAGTGCTAATAGACTATTCCAAAGAGGCTTCGGTCACGAAGTGAAACGTCAAATACTGAGTCAACTAACAAAAAATGTTAATTGACTCAATATACTTAGGGACCGTCGATACATAGGCCTACGTGTAGGTTTACGTTCATGTATGGGTTTAAGTGCTAATAAACTCTTCCAAAGAGGCTTCGGTTACGACGTTAAATGTGCATTGAATACGTATTCTGTGTGTTTCTGTTTGTGCTAGTGACGTGTGGAAGATGTGTAGGACGTAAAAGTAGAGGTCTATTGTATCATTAGATTCATCTTTATTAATCAGACCTTTGGTAAGGTTTTCTATTGCATATATATTACTTTTATATCGTTATTATCATTATAGAAGTCGCATAATATATTAAATTTAGCGGAGGTAGCAAATTAAATTACCTTAATTTTAGATTTTCTCAAAGCACTAGGTGGTAGAGTTCTGCATTGTCTCGCCCGGGTCTGGTACCATCGCCTTACCTATTCCTACCGCAATAGCGTCAGTGCTTATCTCTGTCGTATTCCGGTTTGGAAAGTAAGGTAGCCGATAAACTTATGCAGGTGGCATTAGACCTCGCTACAAGATAGCAACGCACCATTAACACCTTTGGTGTCTATAGGCGATGGGTGACTCTTTTCATCATGAGACCCATCTGCTGGTTTGCTATCTTATAATATTAAAAAAAATCAACGCCTTTATTTATTTAAAAATTAATGTTTTCCTTCTAGAATGTTAAACTACCTGTTTTGTTGTCTTCTAGAAAGATATTGTTGTTAGCCTGAATTTCACTCAGTTGATTCAAAATTCAGCAACTAGAATGCAAACATGTAATTTTTATTTTTAATCCTAAATTACTTTTTACTAAATGATGGAGTTTTGCAGTCGTATCTGCACTTAATACAACCAAATAATTATTTTAATTGTTTTAACATAGTCACTTGGTCATCCTCGTATAGTTAATAGTATTCATTGGGGTAAGGTGACCAGACAATGTATACTTGCGGGATCGTATCCTTATTACACGGATATCAACGAAACATTAAATATAGTTTAGGTAATATAGTTTAGATTAAAATATTTAAATTTAAATTAAATTTAAATTAATAAATTTAAATTAAAATACTTTAAATATAGTTTAGGTCTATAGGCCATGGTTATCGCTTCCCATCAGGAAAGCTTATACTACCTAATACCAAAGCCGATATATTTTGCTATCTCATAAAAAAGTGACGTAAAACCATTGATATAAAAAACCATAGATGCACAGTCCCGAACAAAACTGACACTCAAAAGTGTCCCTAATTTCTTTTAAGTAGTTATAGATATGGCAAAAACATATGTCTTTGCATATCCAACCTTAAATACAAGACTTATAGTTGTTTTTACAAAGCAATGTAAGAAAATAAATAAAATTGACAGAGATGCGGCCGACGCGATTCTATTTGAAATGAGTGCACAATTTAAAATTGTGCACTCATTTTTGGAGGACGTTTTTGACATCGATTGTGTATCTTGGGTTTTTTATATCAATGCGTAAAACGATTACCTTGAAAATTGATTCTGCTATTTGACAAAACATTGAGTGGCGTACATATTATAACACTCTTTTTTCTATTTTTAGATTTGTAAAGACAGGGACATAATGTGAAACACGTTTCCCGCTATTAATTCCTTACGAACGGATAAGCAAAGAAACGACTTTCCTCACATAAGCTTTTTATTTACTCACGTCTTCTTTGGAAGCTTCAATGCGGAGGTTTTCAAGGAGATTAAATTTTTCTAAACAGAATATCTTCACTCGGTAAATAAAGCTTTTTAGTACTGCAGTAAAAGCTACATATTTCGTTAGTGAGTGATAACTGAAAAAACTTTAATAAATATTGTTTGACGTCTAAATGTTATATTATATAAAATGAATCATTCATTTTAAGATTATTTAGAGGGCAGATAGCCTGGAATTAATTTCTCTTTACGCCAATTACTTATAAGTATAATGTATTTTGTAATCTGTTTATTATTTAAAAGAAAAAGGCCTGACTGGCTGACTGACATAACAACGCCCAGCTTAAGCCCTTGGAGCTGGAGCGCTGAATTTTTTACAAGAGTTTGTACGATCTAGACAAGTAAGAAGATTTTTTTTTAATTCATCCATTAGGCTAGTAAAATAGGGGGTGAAAGTTTGTAGGAGACTCTGTCATTTTTAACTTCAATGAAATTTGTTAATTAGCCTTTAAAGTAAAAGTATCTTCACGCCCATATCCCCGAAGGGGTAAGCAGAGGTACAACAAGTGCACCCACGATTAGCCGAAGATACTTAGTCCCACAAATGTGATAGGTGGCAAGCATATCGCCAACCGGGCACTTTCCAATCCCGGGCAACTTTGTGTTTCTCAGAAAACTGAAAAAAACACTTTTTTCATGTGCCCGACCCGAGAATCGAATCCGGGACCTCATGTGGTCAACGCCAACTCTAGACCACTAGACGACAGAGGCGACTAATTAGCCTTTAAATATAAAATAATAAAATATGTTTTTTTTTAATATCACCCCTAAAAGGGATAAAAAGGGGCGTTAAAGTATGTAAAAAAATGTTTAATGTAGAAATTGCTTAAAATTTAGTATTTATGGTTTTTAATATAAATAGAGAAATACGTATTTTAGAATTTTTCGAATTTCATCCCTTAAAGGAGTAAAAGGAGTGTTAATGTTTGTGTAAAAAATAAATAATTTGGTATCAAAATCTGTTAAAATTTAATATTAATTTTCTTCAATTCAATTAAATAAATAAATATACATGTAAAGGTGTTCAGAGTTTAATTCCTTAAATGGTTAAAATGGAGTGTTAAAATTTGAATAAAAATGTCTATTGTCAAAATTACTTGAAATTTTGCATTTATGCTCTTCAATACAATTAAAAACACAAGCATTAATATTTGTACAAAAAATATTTTTATTGTAGGAATGACTTTATAAATACATTTAAAGAAATATGTACTTTAGAATTTTTTAACCCCCGACGCAAACGAGGGGTGTTATAAGTTTCAGGTGTGTATCTGTGGATCTGTGTATCTGTGTATGTGTGTATCTGTGTGTCTGTCCGTGGCATCGTAGAGCCCTGGCGGATGGCCCGATTTGATTGCGGTTTTTTTAAATTGAAAGCCCTGTTTTGCGAGATGGTTCTTAGCTATGAAACATAGAATCTGCAGTGTCAAGATAAGCTCTTTTCAAGTTGATGAAAGGAACTAAATAACTTGTAAACGCTTTATCAATACTAAATTTTGTGTTCTGCTACTTTATTGCCATTGCAATTACATGGTAACGTTGAGCTAATACTTTGAGATTCTCATTCGAATATCATCAGCGTCTATTTAACTGGCAATTTTCGTATTTAAATAACTGATTTTCTAAATATTGCCACTTTTTAACGACTTTCTGATATACTTTAGTACAAAAACTTGACAGACTTGTGAAGGAAATGCAAATACTATGGTACCATCCAACTGAGCTCGTGATGTAGCCTGGATGTAGGGACTGCAACTGTCTGATGCAGAGTTTTAACAAGACAATCTTGCTTAGACTAAGTCTGGTTGCTATAAATACTAAGTTTGATTAGTGCTCATGATGACGAGGATTTGAAGATGGAGCTGATAAAGTGCTACCGAAACTCACGCGTAGAACAGAGAAAGAGATAAGATAGTCAAGTTCTGTTTCGATGGATTTTTTATGATGTTTACTTCCCATTACATATAATGTCAAAGAACTGAACATGGAGCCGTAAGAGTGTAATTGTAACTCACAGATAGAAATTGCTAATATAGTGGAGTTTGGAGTCATTTCATTTGTTACAGTAAGATCTTTCTTATGATGATATGGCTCTGAAGATTGAGCCGAAAAAGTGACATTGGAACTTCAAGAATCCAGATACAATGAACTCCTAAACTAAACGAGGTAAAGTTTTTGAATTAGCACTTAATCGTCTTGTATTGGCAAATATCTTAGTGCTGGATGATTTTCAGGATCTGATAATGGAACTGAAAGGTAACCATGAGAACTCCTAAACTAAATAAGATAAACTAATCGAAATTGGACTCAATTGTTCTGTTTGGACGAATACTCTAGTGCTAGACGATTTCCAGAGTCTCATGATAGAGCTGGAAATACTTTATGGGAACCTTGGAATAAAATTAGCAATGCCATCGAGTTTGAAGTAGTTTGGAGCGAAATGGCTTCCGTAGCCTGATGATAGAGCTGAAGGATGTAACCAAGAACTCCTACACTAAACCAGGTTAACCCATCAAGTGGAGAAAAAAATCAATTTGTTTTTGCAAACAATTTGGTGCTAGATTTTTAGTATCTGATGATGGAATTGAAACGTAGTCATGAGAAATTCTAAGCCAAATAAGATAAATCTATCGAATTTCGGATGTTTTATTGTGTTTTGACAAACATCCTAGTACTAGACGATTTCTGAGGTCTTATAATAGAGCCGATAATGGAGGTCATGGGAACATTGAAATAAAATGGAGTAAAATTTTACAACGATTTTGAAGCACGTTGTTTATCAGTGCCTGATAACAGAACTAGAAAATCTATCTCGTTGTCTCTTTTTTATGACATAAGATAGCAAACAAGCAGATGGGGAATGAAGGAAAGAGTCAACCATCGCCTATAGACACCAAAGATGTTAATGGTGCGTTGCTATCTTGTGGCGAGGTCTAATGCCACATGCATAAGTTTACCGGCTACCTTACCCTCCAAATTGGAACACGACAGCGACAAGCACTGACGCTATTGCGGCAGGAATAGGTAAGGCGGTGGTACAGATGGTAGTGACTCGCAAAGCCAATAGATCGCCTTTTTCGACGTACCCGGCAGAACGACAGTTAGCCAATAGGCTAACTGTCGTTCTGCCGGGTACGTCTTCAAAGGAGCCCGACACTTACACGGAGGGGTTAATGTATTTAAACAGTTTGGTTGCAATGTTGCAAGCAGATATAAATGTGCCATTAACAATTTTGCAAATAGCAATAATAATAATGACTACTCACATGGTAAACTATCTATAAAACTGAACAAAATAATAAAAAATATATAAATGCAACAAACTTATAACAAATTCCATTTTACGTCAAAAGTTGAAATGCACGAAGTTTATTGTCATGAAAGCAAAATTATGGGTTATTAAAATAATAACATGAAAACTGGAATACTTATAAAGAGCTTTTTTAATACTTTGACTTTATCATAATTGGTGGTCTAGTGTAACTGTCCATTTCAAAACGTCAGTTTGGTTACACGTTACAAAGGACAGAGGTAACAATGTATATTTTTATATTATATACCTAGATACATACTTTTGTTTTATGCGTAGTTAATGACGTTAATTTAATGATTAGCCCGTTTAAATCATAAAGTCTCGAGTTTTTAATCTATATTAATATTACTAGCTGTGCCCGAGACTAAGTCCGCGTGGGATTATTTTTTTTAAAGTAGTATAAGTTACTCCTTATTATATCTGCTATCTACCAATGAAAGTCCCGTTAAAATCAGTCCAGCCGTTCCAGAAATTAGCTGGAACAAACAGACAGACAGACAGATAGCTAGATAGATAGACCGACAAACAAAAATCGTTAAAAGTATTAATTTGGTATATATACCGTGTATAAATCCATATACATTTAGTGACAACCGGTTATTTTAATATTACAAACTGAGTAAATTTTATTTACTTGTATAGATGTATAGATATAATGCGAAATTTTGGATGTTTGGTTGGATGGGTGTTTGGATAAATGGATGAATGTTTGTTACTCAATCACGTTAAAACTACTTAACGGATTTGAATGAAATTTAGCACGCCGGCAAATGATGACCTAAAATAGCAAATAGGCTACTTTTTTATCCCGGAAAAATTAGTTGCTAGTTTTATTAGACAGTAGGCTACACGCTGCAGCCAGTCTTATATATTAGACTAGCTTTAAAAACCTTGTTTTTCAATTTATATCATTGAATAACTAATATCGCTCTTAAAAAATAGAGTTAAATGTACATAGAATTGTGAAATTTTAAAGTTATATGTATTTTTGGTAATAAAAAATTTTTAAATTTTTGTATAAAATTAAAAAAAATAATTGGGGTGGACGACCCTAAAAATAAATATTACCCGATTCTCAGACCTATTGAATATAAATATAAAATTTCAAAAAAATCGGTGAATCCGTTTCGGAAGAGTATGTTGACTAAAACTGAGACACGAGAATTGTATATATTAGAAGTCAGCAAACAAGCAGATGGTTCTCCCGATAAAAAAAAGATGTCCGTCACTAATAGATTCCCAGTTGATGGGTCGTCGCTCTTAGCGTGGCGGGTTTTTTGTATATCATAAGATAGCAAACAAGCAGATGGGTCTCCTGATGGAAGGAGTCCACCATCGCCTATAGACAACAAAGATGTTACTGGTGCGTTGCTATTTTGTAACGAGGTCTAATGCCATACATTAGTTTACCGGCTACCTTACCTTCCAAACCGGAACACGATAGTGACTAGCACTGACGCTATTGCGGCAGGAATAGGCAAGGCGATGTTATCAGACACGGGCGAGACAATGCAGAAATCTACCACCTAGTAGCCACGATGATAGTGACTCGCATAGCCACTCGGTCATCTTTTATGACCTGCCTGGCAGAACGGCAGTTGGCCTATTCTTCAAAGGAGCCCGAGACCAACACGGGGTCTTGTAAACCTCGTGCATAAATTTACCGGCTACCTTACCCAACAAACCAAAACACGGCGGCGTAAGCACCGACACTATTGGGACAGAAATAAGTAAAGCGGTGGTACCAAGCCCGATTGAGACATTGCAGATCTCTACCACCTAGTGCTTGCTAGTCACTACGTAGTATACGTAGTGTGACTCGTATTAGGTTTCCCTTGACTTTTTCCGAGATGTAGGATGGTAGCAGTACTTTGTTCTTTTTTTATATCATAAGATAGCAAACAAACATATGAGTCTCCTGATGGAAAGAGTCAACCATCGCCTATAGACACCAAAGATGTTAATGGTGCGTTGCTAGCTTGTTTCAAGGTCTAATGTCACATGCATAAGTTTACCGGCTACCTTACCCTCCAAACTGGAACACGACAGTGAAAGCACTGACGCTATTGCGGCAGGAATAAGTAAGGCGGTGGTACCAGACCCGGGCGAGACAATGCAGAACTCTACCACCTAGTAATCTTCAAAAGGGTCTCGGATTATCACGATGCAATCTATAATGAGCTAACTCTCAAATGTATGCTACAAAAGAAATACTGATTAACATCATAAATATTAACCGTTGTATTAAAATTAAAATATATATAAAAGTTTTATTTTTTATTTGTTTATAACTTTTATTGCAAATTGTGAAAGAAATAATCGTTAGTATATTATTATCTTTATTAATATGAATATCTTGTATATAATAAAATATATAATATATAATAAAATAAATATATAATAAAATATATAATAAAATCGTAGGAAAGTCAAAACTGTACATTGAATATTTTTTTAAAAGAATATTTGGGGCGTGATTTACAACCGATACTGAAGCCAAAAATATAGTTTTTAGAATTTTTGTCTGTTTATCTGTTTGTCTGTTTGTCTGTATGTATGTCCGGGGTAAACTCAAGTAGTACTGCATAGATTTACTTCAAATTTTAAATGAATATTACTAACAGGTCGGGTCAACATATAGGCTACATATTATCACGCTATCACCTACAGGGGAGGAGCAGTGCGGAGTAAACGAATCCGCGCGGACGAAGTCGCAGGCAACAGCTTGTAATACATATTTTATCTAATTTTGTTAACTGTGCGTGGTGGCATAAATGTTTTACGTGAGAAATTCCACGTAAATTCTGAGCTAAAGGCACTAATATTCCGCCTGCCTGCAAAGTAATATTTTAAGATCCGTTAATATTCAAGTTTTAGAAATAGCTATATATAGCTATATAAATAAATAAATAAATAAATAAATATACATATATATATATATATATATATATATATATATATATATATATATATATATATATATATATATATATATATATATATATATATATATATATATATATATATATATATATATATGCATTGTTATCCCAGAAATCCCACGGGAACTAGAACCAGGATCATCTTTCAAACCTTTTTCCACGCGGGCAAGTCGCGGGCACAGCTAGTAGATAATAATATAATAATAAAATATTATAAATATGAAAGTCTGTCTGATACGCTTTCACGGCTTAACTACTAAACCTATTTTGATGAAATTTGGCAAGGATATAGTCGAACAATCCCAAAAGTTAAATAGAGATTTAGATTAACCCCTAAGAGACTGATATGGGGGATGAAATTGATATGGAAAACGATATCGACGACATGTTAATCTAATCGCAAGCGAAGCAGCGCGGGTCAGCTAGTATTAGATAAAGAAATTCTGAATTAGTCGTAAACCTGTCACAACTTGCTGTTATTGCAACATAAATATTTTTTATGGGCAAGGTTACTGAATATGAAACTTGGTATTTGTAATTATAACTATATTAGATATCGCCCGCATGCTTTACTGGCCGTAAACTCACACAGACAATGAGAAAAAATAGATAAACATCCGATCATTTACATAATCACGTTAGGTTCTCACTTTACATCCAAGTTATTCTTGAGTTAAAACGGGATATACAGATACACAGACAGAAGGACAAAAAACTCTAAATGGTAAAATTGATGTCAGCGAGTCATTACATAAATTATTCTTGCAAAATTAAAAAATATATATACAAAGAGACCCTACAGATTCATATGGTCGTATCCATACATTATAAATGCGAATGTCTGTTACGTTTTCAAGGCTATACTGCTGAACCGATTTTGATGAAATTTTGCATGAAGATAGGGAAAGACCCTGGTCAAACAAAAGTTATATATATTGTCAAAACTCAACCCTCAATGACCTTAAAT
The DNA here is from genome assembly GCA_036924255.1 of Apodemia mormo. Classification (NCBI taxonomy): domain Eukaryota; kingdom Metazoa; phylum Arthropoda; class Insecta; order Lepidoptera; family Riodinidae; genus Apodemia; species Apodemia mormo. Next base: position 40,795,034 of record JAUPFN010000001.1, on the reverse strand, counting down.
AGAGGATAAAAATTTGTATGAAATACTATAAAAAGGACATGTTTGTTAGAATATTTTTAATAACTGTGTGTAAATGCGTATGACTTATTAAGTAAATATAATAACTAATATTTTAATAATAACGGATGTTTAAATTTTAACGGTAAGGCCGTTAAAATTTAAACTAAACAGCGCCACTTGTCACCTGCTTGTCGGTGCCGTGATTAGAATCCCGCCTTAACCTAACGGTTGACGGGGGTAAGATATTCGTTTTCATTCTACATTGGTCAGTCCACAAGAACGGTTCTATTTGATACTTGCCGTAATAGTAAGTCGTTATGTCGAATATAATATAATGCAATGGATAAGAATATTTGATTATGTTGAATCTATCGAAAACTACTTACTACTAAATGAGAATTGAGAATAATCGCATGTAAATGGAGGATATTATATATATTAATCAATGTAATAAATGATGTAATCAACACTAATGTATTTTTCTGGACTAATTGACAAAATTTTAATCCAAAAGTTAAATTTATTTCACTAAACTGCTATTTCCGCGACAATTTCCTGTGACTGCCGCGACGCCACCGAAAGGAAAGATAGCAGTTCTGAGTGCTAAGTGTGAGTTTTTCTTTTCGCATTCGATCGTGAGCGCGTTTGGAGTTTACTAGGAATTTGTATGTGATTTGTACAGCGCCACCTAGTGGTAAACGTGAGAAACAATTTTACCACTAGGTGGCGCTGTACAAATCACATACAAATTCCTAGTAAACTCCAAACGCGCTCACGATCGAATGCGAAAAGAAAAACTCACACTTAGCACTCAGTAAATGAAAGAAACTCACTGACGCTCAGAATAACAAAAAAGACAGTGGCACAATTACCACTCTTTCACCCACGTCAGCAGTAAATATAAAAGTACATACACAGTTTACGCACTCAACGCAAGTTTTACTAATCAGAAACATCTTCAGAAGAAACGGACACTTCATCATTCGACGAGATTGTAACACTGATTCACTGCCACAGTTTTTTTAACGCTTTTATATACGTTCAAACGCGTAATATGACTAATCACTACATAGTGTAATAAGGGTGAATTTGTTCTGTTCATGTGACAACACAACAAATTATTATTATTTATATGATTTCTAGTTATTCTCCCAGGTTAGTCTACGCTCTTTTGAAGAATAGACCAACTGCCGTCCTGCCATGCAAGCCGTAAAAGGCGGCCGATTGGCAGTGCCAGTTTTAGCACTACCAGCGCCCTGGGCGAGATTTCTTTAACGCCCCCTAACTGCAATTCAATTACATATGAAAAAAGGCAAGGGGTACAATGAAATAACTATTCATTAAAAAAACACATTTATTTAAAAAAAACTATTAAAATTTCACTTTCTATCTTTTCTATCGGCGAACTCTTTTATTAGGCATTCAGTCTATGTTTTCTGTAATTCAATTTTCGATTGACAAAGTTGCTACGTTTGTTAATCTAGATTGAAAGATTGTCGATCGCAGATATGTTTTTATTCGTTTCAGCTTGGAAAAACTTCTTTCCCCACTAACAACCGTTACAGGTATAGTCAATGATATTCGCAATGTTATCCATACATTTGTATACAGTTCTTGTAAGTTGCGATCTTTAATATAATTCAACGGCATAAATTTTGGGAAACTTTCAAGTAACTTGACCTTGCTCAATGAGCGAGCTATAAAGGGGCGCCCGTGGGAAATTATAAAGAATTGTAAACAGGCGCCCTTTTTTACCGGCGCCCCTGGGCCGTCGCCCAACCGCGCCCTACCCTAACGCCGCTACTGCCGATTGGCTATACGTGTTACTACCATCGTAACTACTAGATAGTAGAAACCCGTAACGTCTCGCCCGGGTATTTGGTACCACCGCCTTACCTATTCCTGCCGCAATAACGTAAATGCTTCTCATTGTCGTGTTTCGGTTTGGAGGGTAAGTTAGCTGGTAAACTTATGCATGAGACATTACCATCTCGCCACACGGATAAAAACGCACCATTAACATATTTATTGTCTATAGGCGATGGTTTCTCTTTTCATCAGGAGTGCCACGTGCTTATTTGCTATCTTGTGGTATAAAAAAGATTTTAGAATACAAATGTATTAATTTGAAACCGCTTTTGTGAAGATTGCATTGAAGTTTTCGATATAACGCTCCCAAGTGTGAAATATGTTAATATGTATATGTCGCCGTGAAATTGTCAATACCGTTAGATTAAAATCTATCTAGGGAGCAATTCCGTTACTTTATAATGTAGCTAAGTGATATAATTTACTACTAACTTAACTTAACCAAATTATAAACTCCCCAGGTAGATTGTAATCTAACGGTATTGACAATTTCATGACGACATATATATTATAACAGTCGAAAGAGGCTATCTTGTGTTAAGGATGGCAGGATAATGTAGTGACTAAAATCCCAAAGTGGTGTATATAATTTTCATTAGTATATGGCAAAGTTTGGTAGCGATCCGATCAACAGCACTTCAATACACCACTTATCATGCAATACATATCTTCAGGTAAATCGCAACATGGTATCTATTATTTTAAAAAGAGCAAATAATTGTTTATTTATAATGCATAAAATCAAAAACTACTAGACTAATTTTAATTTTCCCACTTAAAAAGCTACATATTTTCGGAATAACATAAGCTGCTTCTTTACCCGACTAAGCAAAAGAAAATAATATTTTGCGGTCACGCGGGCGAAGTCGCGGGCAATAAGTAAGTAGCTTGTATTTTGATTTAAAAAACTATAATAATTGTAAATTTCGTTTCACTGAATATAACTAATGAATTTTAGAGATAGCTTAAATTTTCGATTGAGTTTGAAATTTTTGAATAGACTGAGAGAAATAATTAATTAACCAGCTTAATTCAATAGAAATTTTCTTACAAGTAAATTTTATGCTTCGAAGATTCTTTTATTATAATACTTCGGGGATTCTATTTATATATTTTAATGGTAAATGAAAAGATAAATTTGATGTACTATTTTCTTTAATATCTCATGAACGAGACATACTTATTTACTTACTGTTTATTTAGAATATTTGGTTTGTTTTTGGAACGAAGTTCCTTATCGCGCGTTGTGAAAGGGGGCTAGACGGAAAAAATTCTTACGAAAAGTTGTCACGGCACTTTTTGCTATATTAAGCTATTGTAAGCTGTGCGGTGTGCGCATGTTTCTCTCTCTCTCTCTCTCTCTCTCTCTCTCTTATAGAAAGCAAGCCAGATATTTTCATTTCTATTTCGCATTGAACATTGTGGTGTCGCGACGATTATTTTTGTTGAGTGTATACAGGTTTTTGTAAATAATAATAAAAGGAACTTTGTACCATCCGGGTGTCCCTTGACACCTCTCAAGTTTTTTAGAATTAGTCTATTCCTCTCAACGTAATTTTTTAGGGTTTAATCCCTGGTTTGAAATTAAAGAGATGTTTTGAGGTTATCTTTGATGAGATGAGAAAATAATAATTACATTAACATTCTGTAGTCTTGTGATGACATGTCAATACTTATAGTGTCTCGAATAAACCAGTCATTCCCAGTTATCGCGATAAACAGGCGCGTTCGTTGTCGTGTAGTTCGTTGTTAGTTGACGTTCAATCCACTCCACTTATCCTTAAGAGAAGCTTATGATAGAGCCTTAACGTCGCAATAAATTGTAAAATCGGTTGACTATTTAATAGTAGTGTTTAATTCGTAGCAAACTTGTAATTTTCTGTGTTCAGACCCTCTTTAAAGAATAGATCATCTGCCATTCTGCCAGGCACTTCGTAAATTACGAACGCTTGGCCAAACATGTCACTATCATCGTGGCTACTAGGTGGTAGATTTCTTTATTTATTTATTTATTTAAATACTTTATTGCACAAAAAATAGTACAAAAGGCGTAACTTAATGCTATTAAGCATTTTCTCACAGTTTACCTTTCTTGATGCTGAGAGAAAAAGCTTGGGTAGTGCATAAAAAACTAATTATGAGCTATCAATAAAACTAAATACTAGATTCTAAATTACCATAACTAATCTATTTTTGTGATATACTACAACAAAGGAAGTAAGCTACATAACAACATTAGTGCTAATAATACTATATGTATTATCTCTCCTATAGTTAAATATAGATTGACTACTTACATAGAAGATAAATATATATACACCGTTATTCAATAATTATTATAGAACTTTACTTATAACATTTACAGATATTAACATAATATAAAATACACACATATATAAAATTTCTTCAACGGCTCGACCGGGTCTTGTACTACCGCCTTACTTATTCCTGCCGTAATAGCATCAATAAATATTACTGTCGTGCTCTAGTTTGGAGGGCAAACTAGCCGGTGAACTTGTGCATGTGACATTACCAACCCGCCATACGTATAGCGACGTACCATTAACATTTTTTGTGATGGTTTCTCGTCACATCAGAAGAACTATCTGCTTGCTTTTTATTCTATAATATACAAAACGATATATTATTACCAGCAGGCCTACTCTTGAAAACAATATAAATCTTAAACCAATATTAATAAAAACAATACGTTTCAAATATCGTCAAAAAACGGTACTCTTGAAATCAATTATTGCCCACATTGATGCAGTATAGTAACGACCTAATTATTGGAAATAGATGTCATCGTTACATGTCCAGCTAGTGTTACAAGTGGAAATTTTAAGTACCGTTTTAAACAAAATAACGAATAAAAGCAATAATGAGTAGTTACAAAAAATTTCAAAATCCGTGTGGCGCTGTCTACTACTTTTGCCTACTACTAAGGATAATAACTACTAAGGATATTAGCATGATTTAGGTAAATCCACATGTATTTTTCATATTTTAGCTACTGAGCTGGAAAATATACCTTATCTTTACATATAATAAAATCGTAGGAAAGTCAAAAACTGTACATTGAATATTTTTTTAAAAGAATACTTGGGGCGTAATTTACAATCGATATCGAAGCCAAAAATATAGTTTTTAATTTTTTTTCTGTTTGTCTGTTTGTATGTTTGTATGTGTGTTAGTTTGTCTGTTTGTCTGTCTGTCCGTCCGTCCGTTCGTCCGTTCGTCCGTTCGTGCGTTCGTCCGTTCGTCCGTTCGTCCGTTCGTCCGTTCGTCCGTTCGTCTGTTCGTCTGTTCGTCTGTTCGTCAGTTCGTCTGTTTGTCTGTTTGTCTGTATGTATGTCCGGGGTAAACTCAAAAAGTACAGCATGGATTTACTTCAAATTTTGCATGAATATTACTAATAGGTCGGGTTAACATATATGCTACATATTATCACGCTATCACCTACAGGGGAGGGGCATTGCGGAGTAAACGAAGTCCGCGCGGACGAAGTCGCAGGCAACAGCTAGTATTATATAAGAATTCCGTTTAGTAACTAAAATAACTATCTTTAAAGTAACAAGTACTAGTACGTAACTTCAATTTTCTCGAAACTAGTTGTCACTGAGATACCGCTTTTGCACTTAGTACGGCAGTTTAAGTGATTCAGGAATGTTATGTTAAAGCTAAAGTCTAAAATTAGTTGGCTGTATTTAATTAGTAGCAAAATCATTATTAGAGATTTACTAGCTGGGTGACCAAACTTCGCTTGGATGATACTTTTTCATTTGAAAACGGATTATTACAGAGATAAAATTTACTTCGATCAATTTTAATAGTGAATGACTATATAAAAATAAATTTTCTTCAAAATTGTCACAGTCATTTTCGGAGAAACCAAAGACCAAATGAATAATAATAGAGAAGTCTTTGGGAAGGAAACGTATCGCCGCGCATATGAACAAACTCTCCATTTCATACATTTGTAGATTATATTATGAAAAAATAGAAATAAACCATGACGTTGTTGTTTGCACTGTTTTATCGCACCGAATGAGATGACATGGTTTAAAAATCACCCTTGAAATGTTATTACTTCATTGGTAATATTATGGCTCTGTATTTCTGTATGTAATTGCAAGCTCCTCTGACAAACTAAGAAATTGTCTTGAAAGGCGCATCCATTTAATCCGTGGGAGAATCAATTACATACAAAAAGGTTTACTAGAATTGCTCGGTTAAAGTATAGGAAAACTAAAAGGTTATATTTAATGTTTTTCATTTCAATGGTGGGGGAAAAATCTAAAGATAGAATTTTTTTAAAAAAAATCAGTGGCATGGAAACACTGAAGCGTTTATTATTAATTTATGTTTTCGTTTTTCACGTTTAAGTATGTGTAATAAACTTGTTTTGTTAGCATAATCTACAATCTCAAAAAATTGATAAAAAATAGAAAAAAGTTTTATTACCTATCTAAAAAAAGCAAGCAAATTAAAAAGTAAGATAATATAAATTATTGTTCAAACGATTTCGATAGAGCTACTGAACAACAACATGCGTTTCAGTTTACTACAATCATTAAGTAAACAGACTAGATACCTAATAACAAAGTAATTGTTCTGTCGACATATCAGACTAATAGATTTTATAATAATCCGAAAGAATTAGTACCGACCAATCCATTGAGTCGTGAACATGCGGAACAAAATACTGATTTTTGAATTAGCCAATCGGAACGCCGTGTTCTTTTTCCCTGCTCTTCAGATTATTCACAGAATTAATTTGGTGCAATATACAGAATATATTATATATAATAGGTTATAATGAAAACGTATTACAAAATATAAAATCGTTACATGACTGTATCACATGTTTTGTACAAATACTTTTAAGAGTATTTTAATTTTACACCTTGACCAATTCAAGAGCTTTTAATAAGTACACTCATGAGCAAAAATAACATTTTTAGTTAAATAAAACTTGATTGAATTATTTAAAAGTAATTTTCTGCAGTTGTCCTTTTTATTATTATTTTATAATTTATAACAAACTAGCTGTACCGTGCAGCCCACTGCATTATAAAAGATTTTATTAAATCCCACAGGAACGACGTTTTTTCCGGGATAAAAGTAGTCTCTGTGCTATTTCCAGGTCATAATATACCTGTGTGCCAATTTTCATCTAAATCCGTGTAGAAGTTTTTGCGTGATTGAGTAACAAACATCCGTCCCTGCATCCAACCATCCATCCGTCCAAACATCCAAACTTACGCATTTATAATATTAATATAGATTTGATAGGTCGTGTTCATTCATATTATTTTTATTATTTAATTTTTAACATTCGCGATTTTCCATAAGACATTGTGTATAAATGAACTATTTATTTATATTTTCGTTTTTCACGTTTAACTATATAAAATAAACTTGTTTTTGTTACGAGCAGAATCTACAATCTCAAAATTTGATAAAAACAGAAAAAACATATAGTTTTACTAACTAAAAAAATCAATCTTAAAGCCATTAAAAATACAATAATATAAATTATTGTTCAAACGATTTCGATATAGCTACCGAACAACAACTTGCGTTTCAGTTTAATACAATCATTAACTAAATAGACTAGATACCTAACAACAAACCAATTATTCTGTCGACATATCAGACTAATAGATTTTATAATAATTCGAAGGAATTAGTACCGACCAATCGGAACGCCGTGTTCTTTTTCCCTGCTCCTCAGATTATTCACAGAATTAATTCATCAAAAAAGCAATAAATCAAACTTTACATACTGGCTTTTTTGATAGATGTTTGAATGAATTTACTCATTTTTAAAAGGCCGGCAACGCAACTGCAAGACCTCTGGTGTTACGGATGTCCATGGGCGGCGATGATTACTTTTAACATCAGGTGCACCTCCTGCTCGTTAGCCCCCTCTTCCATAAAAAACAGATGGTGTTGATAGACATATATGTCTATCCCCTTCACCAGATTTTATAGACTACTGTTTTATACGAGGTATGGGGTATTTAACACGTGGTCTGTTAAAAATTCCATGCTTCGGATAACAAGCTCCAAATACTTCCGACATTTCTTTTTCAGATGATAATCCTAAAGATACTTTATTAGCATTATACTCAGAACGGGAATTGAATCTTGTCATTCGCGAATTCGGTCAACCGTTCTGTTTGGTTTAACGGCGTCAGCAAGGCGGCCAACCGTCCCTTTTTCTACGAAATTGTCCTGTAATGCTAAATGTAATCCCGCTTTGCAAGAATTAGAAAAATAATCCCGCCTTAAACATTTCCGCGTGGCCCGCATGTTCATTTATTCAATACATTGACGTACCTTGCCTATTTTTCAAGCTACCTCATGATAACCAAACACATAACTGATACATAATACACACACGCACATAAACAAGAGCGGAGCATTTATCTGACGTTAAACGAGATTTAAATTTTGCTCACCAGTGTACTTCAAGCAATGATACGAATATTACATAATCTATAATTTTCTAAATAAAATTTTATTTCCCTTAATTGATAATAAAATTTCAAAGTTTCAATCGTGATATTGTTTATAAATTGTTTTATCTTTGTAATATATTAGAAACATTTTTATCGACGCAAATGTCACTTTAAAGACTATACCTTGTTTTTAATACAGAAGATGGAGCAAACAGACAATAAAGCCTATGGTAGAAAGCCTAGTACTTTATCACGATGTTGTTATTCCCGGTGTTGGTTCGAGCTCCTTTGAAGAACCGATCAACTGCCTTTCTGCTAGGTAGGTCGTAAAAGACTACCAAGTGGCTGTTCGTATAACTACCAACCTTACTACTAGTTGCTAATGTTTTGCTCCATCTCACCCGGGTATTTGGTACCACCTCCTTAACCATTCCTATCGTAATTGCGTCAATGTTTGTCATTATAGTGTTCCAGTTTGGAGGGTCAGATAACCGATAACTTGTGTACATATTATGTAATTAACACCCCCTCACATGGATAGGAACGGGCGATTAACATAATTTTGGTGTCTATATGGTTTTTTTTCTCTTTCTATCAGACTTCTCTCACAAGCATCCCTCTACTTGTTTGATATCTAATGATATAAATAAATGTAATGAATAATAAGTAATGAGATGGTGTTTGGTTTTAAATTCTCAACATGAATGTTTCCAGTTGAAACTTGGCTATGATGTACTTCAAGTACTTTTCTTTAGTAAAGAATATTACGTCCTGAAGATGATCTAAAAAGTGAAGCCGGTCGATTTATTTAAAATTATTTGTCTATATTCATAGTGAAGTTAAAGTAAAAGTGCATTATAACCTAGTTTCAACCAAGTACAATGGAATTTCACCAAGTGCCGATTCAAAGTGTAAAATCTATGAATGTTTCCATTTCTGCTAGTAAGTGTAGCGTAATTTGAGAGGTATGCTTGTTTTATTATTGACAGCCGTACGTGCGTTGACTGCTCGCTGATTGATTTTTTATTTTTACAATAATACCTTTATAAGGGTTTTTTTTTATATTATAAGATAGCAAACAAGCAGATGGGTCTCCTGATGGAAAGAGTCAACCATCGCCTATAGACACCAAAGATGTTAATGGTGCGTTGCTATCTTGTGGCGAGGTCTAATGCCACATGCATAAGTTTACCGGCTACCTTACCCTCCAAACCGGAACACGACAGTGACAAGCACTGACGCTATTGCGGCAGGAATAGGTAAGGCGGTGGTACCAGACCCGGGCGAGACAATGCAGATTTCTACCACCTAGTAGCCACGATGGTAGTGACTCGATAACCAATCGGTCGCCTTTTACGACCTGTCTGGCAGAACGGCAGTTGGCCTATTCTACAAAGGAGGCCGGGATCAACACGGCGAAAAAAAAATAAGGGTAAAATGAAAACAATTATGTACAAACTTTTACAGATTTTTTCAGATTTCAGATAAACACGTAGTAATCTTGATGAAAAACAACTTTTTATTGGAAGATGAAAAACGTAAACGTGATGTAAGTTTTTGAATTAATTGTATTTTACTAATGCTGGGGCCGCATTTGCGTCTACCGTCCCGAAGTTATATGCGCGCTAAGACACACGCAGTCCGGAATGTATGCAAAAATAGCCGATAATAGCTGGTTCTGCATTAATTGTGTCATTGTACGAAGCTTTGTGATGACAGTCGCAAGTGCAGCTCAAGCATAACACTAAAACTGGAGCTCCGTCATACAAAAAGCAGGGGAGAGAATAAGGAGTGTTATTTACTTAATGCTGTCGCTACAATATCACCCTAGAGCGAAAGTTCGCATCACAGATTGAATGGATACGCTTTTCAAGACAATTCCTTAGTTTGTTAGTGTAGTTTGCAATTACACACAGAGATACATAGTTGTACTACTTACTAATTAAATAAAATCATTTCAAGGGTTTTTTTAATGCATGTCATCTCATTTGATACAATAAAATAGTACAACATGGTTTATTTGTATTTTTCACAATATAATATAACCTACAAATGTATGAACATTTTGGCAGTAATAGGAGCGTTTGCTCATATGCGCGGCGATACGTTTCCTTCCCAATGGCGCGTCTATTAGTATTCATGTGCCCGTGGTTCGCGTAATGGCGTTGTGTATCTCTTATCACTTCGCCTAATCGCGAGTCTTTGAGATTCTGCCAGTAATTCGTCCGGGTTCTCTTCGAAGAACAGACTATGTGTCTGTCTACCAGGCAGTTCATAAAAGGCAAACACGATTGGTGATATTGGCCGTGTTTCCTAACTGGCAGTCGCAATAAAATTGTTTATGTGTCAAAATAACTTATAAAAAGCTTAATAGAATAAAGTATTTCTGATTTTTAACGCATCACTACCACGGTGACCACAGGCGGTAGGGTTCTACAACGGATGGATAGCAATGCACCATTAACATTTTTGGTCTCTGTAGGTGATGGTTCTCTTTCCATCAGAAGAGCTAACTTTTTATTTGCTATCTAAAAAAAATCGCTTTTGAAACGACACGCATCGCTGCACGTACATATGTAAGTTATATTTCATTATCATTTAAGGCTTGTAAATAGCTACCTATATTATGAAACGAGTTTTAAACTCTAGACTATATACGTACTCTCTAGACAATAAGTAAAAAGCGTATGCTAAACTTTTCACAGTCATATTTTTTGTATAATTAGAAAGCAAATAAGCAGATGAATCTCCTGATCGAAAAAGAAACTATCGCCTATAGACACCAAAGATGTTAATGGTGCGTTGTTATCCGTGTGGCGAGGTATCAATGCCTCATGCACAAGTTTACCGGCTAAATCTATTACTAAATACATTGCTACAGACTAACTTCTCGATATGGCATCACCACCTTACCTATATCTGCTGCCATTAATGCTTCTCATTGATGCTTCTCATTAGTTGTGCTTCGACTTGTAGCTAAGAAACTTAATTGAAAATGTTATCTACATTTTCAATTAAGTTTCTTAGCTACAAACACTTCATTAATTTATCATGTAGTTTGTAGAAGGTGAATTATTGGCCAAGTGAGGCACTACCAGCGTGGCTAGGCGGTATTGTCCTGTCACATCTTGTATTTTTTAACTTCCCACTACGTATGTAGATAAGGAAGTTACTGATTTTACCCCGATTTTCGAAAATCGAGTTTTCACCAGATGTCCACGTTTTGACGTCCTAGGAACCTTTTCCGACTATTTTCACGATAACGTCGGTTGTCTGTATGTGTGTGTGTGTGTGTGTGTGTGTGTGTGTGTGTGTGTGTGTGTGTGTGTGTGTGTGTGTGTGTGTGTGTGTGTATGTATGTAAACATCTTATAAATTTTGAACGGCTGGACCGATCGAAACGCGGTTGATGACATTCGATTGGATTCCGCTCAACTTAAACATCCTGAAAATATGAACCGATTCAGTTCAGGAGATTTTAATTTTTTTAAAAAAAACACTAAAAAGATTTTGGCGAAACAGTAGTTTTTTAATATAACTTCCAGATTCCCCATGTTGGTTCCGGGCTCCTTTGAAGAATAGACCAATTGCCGTTTTGCCAGGCGTAAAAGGCGACCGATTAGCTATGCAAGTCACTACCATCGTGGCTACTAGGTGGTAGAGTTCTGCATTGTCTCGCCCGGGTCTGGTACTAACGCCTTGCCTATTCCTGCCGCAAGAGCGTCAGTGCTTGTTACTGTCGTGTTCCGATTTGGAGGGTAAGGTAGCCGGTAAACTTATCCATGTGGCATTAAACCTCGCCACAAGATAGCAACGCACCATTAACACCTTTGGTGTCTGTAGGCGATGGTTGACTCTTTCCATCAGGAGACCCATCTGCTTGTTTGCTATGTTATGATATAAAAAAAAAAGATTTACGTACCGATTGAGTACAAAAGCTGATCAGCTCTATTCCTCAAAAAACTGCGTCTAATACATAAATTGCACCAAAATCGGTTTATCCGTTTGGGACAAATCGTTGACGTAAAATTTTGAAAAAAGTTTTATTTCTACATAGCTTCGAAATTTTTCAACCTATCTTGTTTTGGTATTCTACGATATTTTAGTAGGTACTAAAAAATTACGTAAAATGCCGTTTCAAATATCAAAATCGAATCTTATTCTTAAAACTTATAGCATTTCAAAAGTTGTTTTAAGAAAACTTATTTAATTTTTTAAATAACTTTCAAGTTAATTCACCGATTTACTTAAAAATCTTATCAGCTTTTTTTCTTTAAAAACCGTGTCAAATACCGTAAACCGATCGGTCAAAAAAATTGACCGATTTTGATTAAACCGTGTTTAATCAAAATCGGTCAATTTTTTTGGGATTTATCAACCGTTCAGTTATACTGACCACCGGTGCCACAATATAAATAAAAGTGATATATTTTTCAGGAATTTTTACCCACTATAAGAACAATATTAGCTAAGACAAAATGGATTGGAATACCTACTTATGGAGGCAAAAGCTCATTGTACTGGGCGATTATAATGTTGTTTATGTTAATAGTTATAGTATTAGTGTCTCTTTGGAAGCTTATCGGCCCTGCACTTTGGAAGGCTTCAAGTAAGTAGGGTTAATATTATCTTTGGCTAAGTCACAAATTATGTGTATAAACAAGATCCACATATTAATTAGATTTGCATGTCATATATTAACATATTTGTTCAGATTAGCATGTTTATTCATATTTTTGATGTTTATAGATAAATGGTGATTTCTCAACTTCTAAGGTACGGTTTTTCTATCCCAACACTGAGGCGTGTTGTAATGAATATCTAATAAACATCTTAATAGACTCGTAATTATAATGTTATTTTAAACTTTGTGTCAAATGCAGAAAAACACTTAAGGCGAGGCATCGCGACAAACGGGAAAAAACTGGTTTGTTTAATCACGTTTTTTTGTATTGATTGTTAAATAAAATTTTACAAAAATTACACGATATACCTGAAGATATTATCTAAGGAATGTGCTAACTAATTACATGATAGAATGTACTTTATTCGATCATATGAAATTCCGAAAACAGGCTAAAAAAATCTCTAAAACAAATAATTTGTTAACAATATTATGTTGTGATATTTAGTTGTAAATACAAAAAAGAATGTGCTAAATTTTAGTTTTCAGCTGATATCCTATATTTATTTTTCCGAAAATTAACACGTTTCCCAGCGGTTTCAGAACATACCGTGCCACCAATTCTCTATAGAATTGACGCGCGTCGAAATACCTCGCCTTAAAGATTTTTTGATCAGTAACTTACATATTGCTACGGGCTTTTCTAGCTAACTTAATTCGGTCATAGATTCCCCCGTATTATTCCAGATTCCTTTGAATAAAAACCAACTGACGCTCTGCGAGACAGGTCATAAGAGGCGAGCGATTGGTTATGGGAGTCACTACTATTGTGGTGTCTTAGTAGGAGTGGCTACTTAGTACCAGACCCGGGCGAGACAATGCAGAACTTTACCACATAGTCTAGACTCTAGGTGGTACAGTTCTGCATTGTCCCGCCCGGATCTGGCACCCCCACCTTACCTATTCCTATCGCAATAGCGACAGCGCTTGTCACTATCGTGTTCCTGTTTGGAGGGTACGGTATCTGGTAAATCAATCCATGTGGCATTAAGACACCAGTGTATAGCAAAGCAATATTAACATCTTTGTTGTTTATAGGCGATGGTTTTTCTTCCCATCAGGAACGCTATCTAACGATCAAGTAAATATAAATTAAAATCAGGTGGTTCCCCTGATGGAACGAGACAAAGATTGTCTTATGATAAAGAAATTATACCCTCTATATAGACGACTTATATTTCGTGGAGAACCTCAGCCATATGCGAAATATTACCCTTTTGTTAATCTTCTGTTACACTTAAGTAAATTCCAAAATTTCCTTTTGGGCTCTTCTACAATTATTTCTGATGCTGTCTTTTTACGAATGCTTAAAAGTCTTACTGTATGATATTTTTTATCAGCAGATATTTATTTTGTCAATTTATGGCAAGTAAACAAATGGTTATCCTGATCAAAATAGATAATCATCGTCTATTTAAAAAAAAGAACTTATATTTAAGTGCTTGGTGGGCGATAGTCTTGCCACCCATCACATTATGGGACTAAGTACTTTTGACTATGTGTGGATGTACTTTTTGTACCTCTGCCTAACTTTCGGGGATATGGGTGTGAAGATACCCTTTACTTATATAATATCTTATTAATGATCAGTTATGTATTACTATTCATGAGGTGAAATTTCCTCCGAATTGGATCGCATATCGACAGGAACCGATGTTGTTTCATTATACAAAATACAATTACCCTATATTCTACACTCTTTGTCATCGGCACTAGATGAAACTCCATTTTCATACAATATTTTATATCAAAAACACTTGTACTGTTTCACAATAAAGGTTGTACTGTTTCATAATTGTGAAACAGTACAACAATAGTGTTTTTGATATAAAATATTGTATGTATATTGTACGACTGAATTACCCTAGCCTATGACTCTTCGTATTTTTTTAAGGTGGTCTGGTAGCTCGATTTTCGGGATTTATATTTTATGGCAATGGATTATTATCGCATATTCTGTCGTGGAGAATGGTCAGGAAGTTGCGTATTTTTTCTGACTTTTGGATGCATGCAGAAAGCACGGGATGTAATGTCTCTCCAGATCTTATGATAAAGAAGAGGGTTGTGTCTGTGTCATGTTTTATAGCAACTTGTGCTTTTGGTAAGTTATCAAGTGTATTGTAGTCTATAAATTAAATACAGGTACAAATAAATACCTGTCTACCCTGTAACTGCCTAGAGATCTTGTTAGCTTAATAGCTTGTTAGGCTCAGATCATGAGATCTCGTGTCTCGACAGAGTCGGTCTTAATTATCCAGAAATAATGATTTCCTCCATGATCCTCATCGCGGCATTAGTTCCGCGATGAGGATCATGGAGGAAATCATGGTGAACCGGAAAGGTTATATATCTTTGGTTTACTCGTCTATCCTGCAAGCTAACTGGGCGTGATGTCACACATACATATTACTTCTTGGTAATTAAATGTCATAAAAAAAATGAAATCTGCTATTTTTATTTTTGTAACTTTACTAGTAATAAAAAATATAGGTATCGGATAGGACAAGGTATCTGATTGTTAGACTTTAAAACTGAAGCAGTAGGCCTTTAAATACTTTAATTTCTTGTAACTGAATTGATATGGAGATTTAAAATATTATAAACGACTAGCGGCCCCTTACGTGCTTCGCTGCGCATCGCACATTTATTGAATTCATTTGTTACAAAAAATGTGATAAATGAGGAACCACTCTACAGATTTTCTGAAAACTTCACATAAACCATCTACTAAATAGTCCGAACAAAGCCTAAGCATTTGATTTCGATAGGTGAGTCCGTTTTTGAGTTATAAAATTGCAACGAAAAGTGGCATTGATTTTTATATATATAGATGAGAGTGTGCTTCAGACTTGGTGTATATTTGTAGTATAGAGCATGTTTTGCTGAGATCTTTCATGTCATGTATGGCAATCAGTTATCAGCTTAGGAACTTCGTGAAAAAAATCATCGATAATATCGTGGAAAATTGGAAAGAGTTTACCATAATATCTCATAAATTATTGATAATTATTTAATTATTATTAAAACCATACAGCAGTGCCAAAGTTTACTTTGCTAATGTCGCAATTTCACTCTTACTGTGTTTAGTAAGCGTTAGTGGTAGCTAGACAACTGTTTAAATATGTTTTTGAGTTTTATTGCAATGAAGAAATATTTGCAAAATCCGGCACTGATAGTACATAAAGAAGATGCGCCTTAAGCATAATCTTTCTAGCGGTCGCGTCGTGTTGACGCGTATGTTTACACCAATATGAAGACGTATCTGTTACATAGCCAAGGTTTTGTAATTAATCTAAAATCACGTTACTTAATTTACAAATTACTTACCTTTGACAAGAGAAAGATATGGACTTGGCATTAATTTCCATAAACAATCAAAATTATAAAACTGCATGCATTCCAACGCTGAACTAATAAAAATTGCTTTATCTCTGTCGAACAAGCTAGAATTTTCGTAATAGACAAAGCTACAAAATTTTGACAATGTTCTAAGTTCAAATCATTTAAGAAATTTAACTTGACTTTAATCAGCTTGCGGCCAAAACGCCATTACTAAAATACGCTGTCAATGTAGGTAAGTTAAAATTTAATTAAATAAGCCTTTGATTACAAAATATTAAATTGATTTTAGCGTTTATTTGTCTTTTTCTATAATTTTAGTGTGTACCTTAAATCTAAAATAAAAACTAATTGTTAAAATAACATGCTCAATTGAAATATAATTTATCAATTGTTATGTAGACAGTAAACATCTGTTCTTAAGTTCGCCATTGTTAGGGAGGAAATGACACGGTTTTCCCTTGGTTATTTCATATCTAGTAGTAATTTCCTTCATCTAAGTAACTTACCTTAGTTATCCTCCTTTCGATGCAATAGAAAATGTCGTTCTAGATGCAAAACTATTTTTTCTTTATTATAACCTATATATTTTCATCTAAATTTGGTCATATTTAAATTTATCGAAACAATACTTACGCCCTGTGTTTGTTTTACAAACTAATTAACCAATACATTTTAAATTTTCAATTATTATTTGTTTTCTTTTAAAATACCGAAATGCTCATAGGAAATTTTATAGGGACATGTTTTCATTTGAGAGAGTATTCATTCTAGCATATATGCATGCAAGCATGCATGTATGCTTCCCGTAAAAATATCCTTCCCGTACATATTCACAACACCAAGTACTGAGACCAATTGTAACCACAGATCATACAGATTCCTACTAATTCTAACTAAGTGTAAAAAATACGAATAATTTTATTTCATCAGTAAGTACAATAACTTTGTATTTCTAGGTGTAAATGTAAGCTGGTGGGATAATTTTTGTGACAAAAATTATTTAACACCAGTGCAGTCAGTCAACCAAATTAGTGGTAGTGCCATACTGCATTTACAACTGAATAGGCCGGTACGCCCGGTTAGATACCACTCTCTCACTTGACACTGACGTAAAGTAGCAGCTCAGAGTGCTAAGTGTAAGTTTTTCTTTTCGCATCGCACAGCGCCACCTAGTGGTAAACGTGAGAAACCAGTTTACCACTAGGTGGCGCTGTACAAATCACATACAAATTCCTAGTAAACTCGAAACGCGCTCACAATCGAATGCAAAAAGAAAAACTCACACTTAGCACTCTGCTGCTGCATTTCGTTCGGTTTGTGAGAGTGAGAGTCCCGGAGGCCTAACCCTCCCCCCCCACACACACACATGGATGCGCGATTTGAAAAAAATCTACCCCACAGGGTACCATTTGCACCTGCAGTGGAGAATCCCCCCCTGGGCGTCCGTGCTCTGGATTCAAGTCAGATCAGGGATGCTCAGGCTGCCCTGCGTAATCTGGGGGGGGGGGGGCAAAATTGCGCTCAAAGACAACCCTGTCCGGGGCAAACAGAGCAAGAAGGCCATGGCACCCCCTACCACGCTTACTGTGGATTTCTACAACGTCAGGGGGCTTCATTCCAACCTGAACGCCGTCCACTACCATCTCGAGACGGCAAAGTCAGCTTTGCTCTTCTCCTCATATATCATCTCCTTTTTCTTCTTCTTATTTAACTTTCTGACTAATCTTTTAAATTTTTCACGTATCAACTTAAATTTGTATCAATTTTTATTAGTTGAACACGTGCTAAGTATGATGGCTGCTACGGGTTTCAACTGTCCGCCAGAAGAATATTTCAAGAGCTATATTTTGTCTTCACATGGATTTTTAATAGGTGAACGTAAGTTCATTTGTTTTATTATAAGAGCACCTATAAGCATTTAAATGAAAAAGATGTAAAGCAATCACTAATGTTCAGCTTTATTTGCAATAGAATTATTAATTGCCATGCGGATTTTAAAGATTTTGTAGGCCTTTTAAAAAACTCTAATATCAAAGAAAAAATCTTTTGAACCAATAAGTATCGGAAATACTTAATGGTTTAAGAGATTTTTGCTTTTTACATGCGCGCTATTTCAGCTGCCTAGTAACGTTATTTCTATATACAAGCATATTACAAGTACTTACTTTTTATGGGATCTACTGGCGAATTGAATCTGAGGACATAATTTAGGATTTTTTTCCTATCAGTCAACACATTTACTTTTATAAATATTCGTTAAAAATATATGTTTGTTTTATTACTCATCGATAACAATTTTACTATTTTAAATATTTTGGCAAGGCCATATTGTCGGTATTTGCATTTGACCCGTTATAACTCAAGAATGCCTTGATCGATCTTAATAAAATTTCGTATACTGTGAGAATACGTTTTTAATTCATCCATACTTTGACATCAGGTCTCTTACGGGATGGACAGAACCACGTGCCATTTTCTTGCTTCTTTCACATTCTTTACTCTTTTCAAACACGCTGGTCGCGAAGACACTTGATACCACCTTCACACTACCCGATCGTGGTACGTTAGTCTTGGTCTTCTCCTGTACCCACATTCTTCCAAATTCTCACTAAATATCTGCTTTGTAAGCCCATCATCTACCATTCTATGTTGATTATATACCCGTATTATCATTCTGTGTTTTTATCGTGTATATATATACGCTCAGTGAAGCCGGGGAGTGAGCATATAAGTATAATTGTGATTATTATATTATCAAATATTATTGAATTTCGATCACAAGTTGGTCACTAGTTAATTACAGTATACATTGCAGATGAATACACATTATGGCTGGCGGTACCAATCTTCATACTTAGTAAATCAGCAACAATTTTATGGAATTTTCAAGATCTTCTCATCATTATATTAAGTATGGGGCTAGCGTCTAGATATCATCGACTCAACAGATTAGTACGATCTATCGTCCGATTCGAGAGGCGGGCTCAGTTTCGCAAAAAGGTCAGTCTAAATTGGCGATTCAATAAAAAAGGGTTGAGAAAGGTTGAATTAGTCTACCTGACAAAAATCTAAGTAGACATATTTGCTACATTTAGGCACATGAGCCGGGCTGGGACGGAAGGGATGAATACAAAATTGAAAATGTTAATTTATTAATTTATATAAACAATAAATTAACTATTGAAAATTCGTTTATACGTGTATTTGTACGTCTCTACATTTTAATATGTATAAATAATAGTAGTATAAATATAGTAATAGTAAAAAAAGTATCTTAACTCTCGCATGCCCGAAGAGGTAGGTAGAGCTACAACAAGAGCACCCATGATTAGCCGAATATACTTAATCCACTACTACACTACAGAGGTGATCACTAAATAAGACAAAAAAAATTACGTATATATTCATGTGGTATCATCTAGCCAACAACTCATACAAACTACAACTACAACTCATATAAAGTAATTAATATAAATCCAAACGTTAATTTATTGTTTGTTACGCTTTCACTCCTGAACCAACATATCTATTATAAAGATTAGTACACCAATAGAAATTTACATTATCAGCAACAAATAATAATTTACATTGTCTTCTACCTATCTTTTTTATTTAACAAGACAACAAACAAGATGATGGCTCTTTTAACTCTTAACTTAAAAGAGACAACCATCGCCTATTGAAATCAAAGTTGTTGATGAAGCGTTGCTATACTCGTGACGGGATCTTAATGCCAGATGCATAAGTTTACCGGCCACCCTACTTTTCCAAACCGAAACATGACTATGACTAGCACTAGCGCTATTGAAGCAAGAATAGGTAAGGCGGTGATACCAGAACCGAGCAAGACAATGCAGAAATCTACCACCTAGAACACACGATGTTAATGACTTTCACAGCAAATTATTCGCCTTTTATGAACTGCCTGGGCAGAACGGCAGGTCTACTCTTAAAAGGGAGCTCGAACTAACACTGGGGAATTTATGCATTAATATTTTTTTTTTCAGTATACGTTGAGTCATTATCAACGAATAATTAAGTGGAGAAGAATCAGAGAAGCGTATGTGCAACAAGCAGCCATAGTTCGCCAAATCGACGACGACCTTGGAGGACTAATCCTTTTATCCAATTGCAACAACCTATACTTTATTTGCCTTCAACTATTTTTGGGACTCAAGTTAGTATAAAATTATCAGCTATTTTTAGGGTTTCGTACCTAAAGGGTAAAACGGGACCCTATCACTAAGTCTCCGCTGTCTGCCTATCCATCTGTTTGTCACCAGGCTGTATCTCACTGTATCTCATGAACCGAGCTAGCTATAAAGGTGAAATTTTCACAAATTATGTATTTTTGTTGCTGCTATAACAACAAATATTAAGAATAAATCTTTCTAGCTATCTCGGTTACCAAAGGCCTAAAAATAAGTTGAAAACAAAAAGATCATTGCACTTCGCATTCTATAAAAACAAATCGCGTAAAACAAAAGTAATTACAAGATAGATTCAAAGATCTTGAGTCATTGTATTAATTTATCACACAAATTAAATCATGATAAAATTTTACAATCAGGAGAAAGCACATGTAAAGCTTCCTGGAATATCATAAAAAATGAGACATTTAATATGAAATATGCAGGTATTATAAACGACATAACGACAAATATTAAAACTATCACAAATCCTGATGACATTGCTAATGAATTTAATGATTATCTAATTAATTTAACTTACATAAATAAAAACACTAAGTTTCCAAATACAAATAAAAAAACTGTACCAAGTAGTATGTTTTTAACACCTTGCAAAAATTTTAAAATCTGTGAGATTATTAAATCGTTAAAAAACACGAATGCTGAAGGATATGATTACATTTCCACAAAAGTTATAAAATATTGCGTGAATGAGTTAGCCGTATTCTGACAGACTTAGTAAATTTGTCATTTAGACAGGGAATTTTTCCAAAATTGCTTAAGACATCCCTCGTAAAATCTCTATTTAAAAGGGGAGATAGATTAAATAATAATAATTATCGACCAATAACCTTTATTTCTATTTTTGTAAAAATATTTGAAAGGCAATGTGTAGACGAATGATTGGATTTATTAATAAATTTGAAATAATTAAAAATTAACAATTTGGTTTTCAAAAAAATAAAAATACGACATTGGCTGCATCACGATTAATATATAACATAATAAACAGTATAAATAACAAAAAGGCAACTGTTGGTATATTTTTTGACATGACAAAGGCCTTTGATTTTTTTCGCATAACACTGTTTAAGTAAACTTGAAAATTTGGTAATAAGAGGTCCACCGCTGAAATGGCTAACATCCTATCTAGCTAATAGAAAGCAAGACGGAGAAATAATGTCTATAAATAGGTGCGGATATGCCAACTTTCATAAATCAAAATGTAAAATCAATAGTGTAGGTGTTCCTCAAGGTATTATTCTTGGACCTCTTTTATTCATTCTCTATATTAATGATCTCCCAGATATCACAGAACATATATGCACTTTATTTGTAGACGACATTTCAATAATAATATCTAACCAATACCATAAAATTAACAAGGAAATAAATGATATCATCGAAAAAGTAATTAAGTGGTTTAATAATAATAACTTAAATGACTGTTGTGGCTTAGCACACCACAATATACATTAGAGGATTCCGGTGTGCGGGGCGCGGGCGCAGGCCAGCGGCGAGCCGTCCGCAACGCACGCCGCACACCACTTGCCGCCAACAATCCACACGAACAACAGGCTACGGTCGCACATTTATAATTGTTATAACGGTTTCTGCGCATTTGAGACCACCAGCTACTTCTTCATAGTATTATACCAGCGGAGGAATAAAAAATACAGTCCACTATAAAGAGAGTTTTAATTTCGATGTACAACAACCACAGCATCGTACAATGACAATTTGCCTTTAACTAATTATATGCATTTTAATAGCAAGGGTAGTAAAGATAAATTGATAATATTTTATAACAACCAAGAAATACAGAGAATACGCCAAACAAAATTTCTAGGAATGTTCCTTGATGATCAATGAAATTGGAAAAAACAAGTGGAAAGTATATGTACCAAGTTAAATAAATTCATTTACATATTAATGAGACTTAGAAAAACTGCAAGTATTACTACCGCGATGAAGGCGTATCACGGTTATGTAGCGTCAGTGCTCATGTATGCTTTACTTTTGTGGGGACATTCAACTGACCTAAATAAAGTTTTTGTTGCACAAAAACGATATATACGGGCAATTTGTGAGAAACCACCTTATAAATCCTGCAGATTCCTATTTAAATGATTAGGAATAATGACACTACCTAGCATGTACATATTTGAGTTGGCCAATTTTATGAGGACAAACTATAAATTGTTTTCCGAAGCACGAGTAATTTTTCCACAAAATACAAGAAATCCAACAGGCTAGTCTTGGAATTAACGCCAAGATTAGCGCTGTATCATAGACAATTCTACGCTATGTGTATAAAAACATATAATGCAATACCCGATGACATTAAGGCATTACCTATAAAAAAGTTTAGAAGGGTTTTAGCAAATTGGCTTAAAGAAAAATGTTTTATTCAATTCAAGAATTTTTAAATAATAAAGAACTCTTAAAAAAAGCCAAAAATAAAATGTAACAATTGAAGTGAAATGCAATTTTAATATTAATTAATAGATTTTCATAATTATATATTAAAATTTAATTTTTATTTATCTTCTGGACTTTGTAGTAAATGATGACAATTGTAATGGACATTTTTAAACCTAATTCTTTATAAATAAAATTTACTAACTATAAGAATGTTTATTGTGTCTTTGTAAATGTTATTGTAATTAAATTATTAATGAAGTTTAATGAAAAAGCATTGCATGCCATGGATTTGGTGAAATGAAATGGACGTCTTTCCCCGTGTTAGTTCCGGGCTCCTTTGTAGAATAGACCAACTGCCGTTCTGCCAGGCAGGTCGTAAAAGGCGACCGATTGGCTATGCGAGTCACTTCCGTCGTGGCTACTATGTGGTAGAGTTCTGCATTGTCTCACTCGGGTCTGGTACCACCGCCTTAACTATTCTTGCCGCAATAGCGTCAGTGCTTGTCATTGCCGTGTTCCGGTTCGGAGAGTAAGGTAGCCGGTAAACTTATGCATGTGGCAATAGACCTCGTCACAAGATAGCAACGCACCGTTAACATCTTTGGTGGCTACAGGTGATGGTTGACTCTTTCCATCAGGAGACCCATCTGCTTGTTTGCTGATGATGATGATATAAAAAAGCAGGAGGAATCGTATAAATAATGTATATTGGAATAACCCTAAAATGTAACCCTATTTCGAGCAATAAATTATATTATTATTCTTATTAAAAAAAATGAAAATATTAAGGGGCTCCCCATACAATAAACGTGTTTTTTTCGTATTTTTTAAATATGATGGTACGGAACCCTTCATGCGCGAGTGTGACTCGCACTTGGGCGATTTTTTAAATATTTTATTTACCCCCAACTCAAAAATGTGTTATAACACAGTTTGGTCACTATGTATGTGTATCTATCTGTCTGTGTCACTGTAATTGTTAAACGGCTTAAGGAATGTGGCTGTTGTTTTATTTATTTGAAAACTGACTTTCTTGATATATTAATCAAAATAGAGCAGTTTTAAGGTTTTCAGATTGGCTACTTGATGAATGTTATTAAGCAACTGGTACAGGCTAGATCAATACATATTATATTTTGTTACTTCAATGGTGCTACAACGTCATGGTAAATTAGACCTCAGGTTGCAGGGTTCCTAATTATCTGAAGATAATCCGCATAAAAAACCTATTCTTTTTATAAAAAGATGTATCGGGAGCTTTATAAATTTTTAATTTGTGTTATCGTTAACAAAAAATGCACAAAAATAAACCAAACCTCAGCCTGATTATGCACCATTGGGTATTCCAAAATATTCATCAACCGACTTTCCAAAAGGAGGAAGTATATCAATTCGACTGTATATTTTTTTAAGTTTGTTATTCGGTCGCTTATAAACAGATTTTAAAAATTCTTTTCTTGCTTGTTTAAAGTATTGAGTTTTAGTATATACCTACGTTTTTCTAACTATATATGTATATTATCCCGTACTAAACGCTTCAAAAACTTAAAATGATTAAAAATTTATACATATTGATGAAAAATACAGAATAATAAGTTATTTAGGAAAACTAAACATATATCTTAAAACTTTACTAGGTTTCAAAGCTAAAGAAAGAAAGAGAAGTGTTTGTTGTAGTTTACATTATTGTATTTCTACGTCAATAACTTATACACGTTTAACCAAGCAACGCTGTCTACAAAATAGTGATATTTTCGCTTTGTAGATTAAAACAAAATAGCAGTTTATCAGTTCTGTGATGACGGGAAAATTTAAAGTCAGTCAATTGCTTTAAAAAAATGTAGTTTTAATCAGCTTGACGTAGGAATGCAATTGTTAAATTTGTGTGCTACACGATGGCTACGAATGCTACGCGTATGAGGTAGCTTCTACGCTTATACAACATTGAGATTACGTAAGGTAAAGTGCTACAGTGATATTTTATGCTATAACTAGCTGTTGCCCACGACTTCGTCCGTGCGGACTTCGTTTACTCCGCACAGCTCCTCCCCGTAGGTGATAGCGTGATAATATTTTGCCTATGTGTTGACCCGACCTGTTAGTAATATTCATGCAAAATTTGAAGTATATCCACACAGTATTTTTTGAGTTTACCCCGGACATACAGACAAACAGACAAACAGACAGACAGACAGACAGACAGACAGACAGACAGACAGACAGACAGACGGACGGACGGACGGACGGACGGACGGACGGACGGACGGACGGACGGACGGACGGACGGACGGACGGACGGACGGACGGACGGACGGACGGACGGACGGACGGACGGACGGACGGACGGGCGGGCGGGCGGACGGACGGGCGGGCGGGCGGGCGGACGGACGGACGGACGGACGGACGGACGGACGGACGGACGGACGGACGGACGGACGGACGGACGGACGGACGGACGGACGGACGGACGGACGGACGGACGGACGGACGGACGGACGGACGGACGGACGGACGGACGGACGGACGGACGGACGGACGGACGGACGGACGGACGGACGGACAGACAGACAGACAGACAGACAGACAGACAGACAAACAGACAAATAATTAGTAATAAGGAGTAAATCTACTTATAGCTACTTTTAGAAATTTTTCCACGTGGATGAAGTCGCGGGCACAGCCAGTACATAAACATCTGTTTAAAAACATAACTTTATAAATATATTTTCTCTCTAGATACATAAAAATATATATGCGTATATTGTAGATTTTTGTAAATAATTAATTAAATTTCGGGTACGTGATCTTTTATAAAAATTTAAACAAACAAATAAATAAAACTATAATTATAAATCGTGCATTTTTCACGTATTACGTTTAAGATTTTACATTAAAAATTTTCTTTTTAATATAAAATTAACTCTTAAAATATAGATCGACTGCCTCATTGCTTGACCTGTGGTAAAGGGTGGGTGGAGTTAAATACGTTTTACACATCGTTGTTGTTAACGAGTTGGTAGAGTGTTGCAACGTCTTGTTCAGGTTTGCTGCTACCACCTTAACTATTATTGTCTTGTCACTATTTTGTTTCGAGTTGGAGGGTAAGGTAGTCCGTAAGAAAAACAAATAGCAACGCATTGCTTAAAGATTTGACGATTGTAATATTACTTTATATCAGAAAAATCAACTGCTTAACATCTAAAAGAAAAATAAACAACAGAAATACTAGAGTTCTTTTTATATATATATATATATATATATATATATATATATATATATATATATATATATATATATATATATATATATATATATATATATATATATATATATATATATTTAACTTTATTGTACACCTTAAAATAATTTGTACAAAAGGCGAACTCAATGCCTAGTGGCATTCTTCTCCAGTCAACCCTTAGGCCAACAGAAAGTAGGTATGCGGTGCCTCTAAATTATAATGACATATTATGCAGCCCTAAGCAAATCTTAAAATATACTGCATACACTATGTAAACTAATATTGAAATTTATAATACATACACATAACTTAAACTCACACAAATACTTATAAAAACATACATAAATACATACAGACTTAGTTCTTCCCAGTGCATTTCATACCATAAGAAAAGGCTCTATGTTTAAAAAGTGTAATACATTGTCATTCTTGCCAGCAACTAATTTCATAGAGCAGTTGTTCAAGATAAAACCGTAACAAAGAAATATATACAACTTGTTAAATTGTGGCTACCATACAATAAATTAGCGAACAAAACCGATATTTCAGTGAACATGGCCATAAAATCCTTCAAAAGGTGTCCTTATTTAAGGAGAAAACCCACATCACAAGAGATAAACGACAATATAATAAACAAACATGAAATATTTATGTTTTAGGACAGAGAACGCGCCTGCAATAAACATAATTTATTATTTTGTATCTTTGGCGTGGCTACTGTTTCGTGCTTGCAGCGTCGTTCTCGCCGCTGCGGATGTGAATCTACATTCCAAACGCGCCTTATCGACTTTGGACTTATGCCCTAACAGCTCGTTTAATGTTGAGGTTTGTTGAAAATTTTAAGTTTTGGGACTACTATTTTTATTTCACTGACTGTGACAGATAATGACTTATTCTCTTATTCCTCCGTGTTAGGTGGGCTGTTTTAATAAATAGACCAACTGTCGTTCTGCCAGGCAGGTTGTAAGAGGCGAAAGATTGGCTATACGTGTCACTATCATCATGACTACTAAGTGGTAAAGTTCTGCAACGTCACGACCGGGTAATTTATACCACCGCCTTACCTATTTCTGTTGCAATAGCGTGAATGCTTGCTTTATCGTACTCCGGTTTTGAGAGTATGGTACCTGGTAGACTTACCACATGGATAGAAACGCACAATTAACATCTTTGGTGTCTATAGGCGATGGTTTTTCTTTCCATCAGGAGTGCCATCTGCTTGTTAGCTATCTTGTAATATAAAAAACACTTTTAATAGACAATTTTGTAATAGTGCCATGTTTAAACGTCAGACATCATATTAATCTAATGTTCATTGTCAAAGTTAGAAATGGCCTAATCACTTCATCTGCATAACTAGCATTTGCTAGATAGGCAATTTTTTTTATATCATAAGATAGCAAACAAGCAGATGGGTCCCCTGATGGAAAGAGTCAACCATCGCCTATAGACAACAAAGGTGTTAATGATGCGTTTCTATCTTGTAGCGAAGTCTAATGCCACATGCATGAGTACACCGAATATTTTACTCTCCAAACCAGAACACGCCATTTACTGACGCTATTAAGGCAGGAATAGGTTAGGCGGTGGTACCAGACCCGGGCGAAACAATGTAGATCTATACCCCCTAGTGGCCACGATAGTAGTGACTCGCATTACCTATCGATCGCCTTTTGCGACCTGCCTAGCAGAACGGCTGCTATATTCAAGAACAAAAAGCAGCTTTCCTATTAATTATGTAGTAGTTGATCAACCAAGGATAAACTTTAAAACTTTTAACTTGGCGAAATATTCGTGTTAATGTTCTCATAATTCTATACTATAAGTATGAAAATACCATAAACGCCGGGCGGCTACGTGGTCGGATATTTGGAAGTATACAAAAAAATTTAATAAACTGATGAAATGAAACTGACATGTACACAAATTTTATTATTACCATCCCTACCGCTAAAGAAGAGATCAGCGAAAAACCGATAACAGCACCAAATATTGAATCCAGTTGTTTAAACTATCGACTGTTTTAAGTATGTGCAAAAAAATAAAATCGGTCCAGCCATTTTACGAGGAATTAAAAAAAAAAACACGCAGAGAAGAATTATATCTAATTAACCCAGCATATATTATTCTGCTATATAATTTTAGTAAATATTTTGAAATGTGAATATTCACAATTCTTTACATCAAAGGCTTCATGCTAATGTACAGTGATTTAATTATTTGGATATGTGACATACAATAGTATGAACTAATGAATAAATGGATACATAAAAAATCACTAAATTCAATCGTGCCGTTTCAGAAATGTGCGATCACAAACACAGTGACACATGATTATTGTATTTTACAAAAAGATAATATTAATCCTTATAGGCAAAATTTACAGAAACATACAAGTCAGTGTTATTCTATGAATGAATAAGATGTCATTTCACAGATAAAAAGGCTGAAGCACCAGTTAACATACGATAAGGTGGCTTTGAGTGGAAAGGGTTTCTTTTACCTGCATCGTGAAATTTTATTAGAGGTAAGGATTTTATGACTGGTTTTATTTTGCATTAGGGATACATTTAAATTCAATAAACGAAACATTTATGGCAGCGCGATTTTATTATAGGTCAAAAGGAATGTAATACATATTTAAGGGAAACAATCATCGCCTACAGAAATCAAAAATGGCTTCGTGCCAACCTGAAAATATATGTATATATCTCTCTAAGCGTGACAAGCACTGATGCTATTGCGACAGAAATAAATAAGGTGGCGCAGCGGTAGGAAACTCTAATATGACATTGCATCCGCTATAGACACCAAAGATATTAATGGTGCGTTGCTATCCGAGTGGCGGGATGGCAAAAATTCAATGAAATGCGGTCTATTTTTATTAAACACTTTTACTATTCCACTTGTACATAAATTTCACTTTTACACAATTTTATTAATATATTACTCGACCGGTTTCACTTTTTAAAGCATCTTCAGGATGATCTTCATGATGTTTGTTGATGATGATGATCTTCATCTTTCTTTCAATCCCTTCTTCATCTTCATCTTCATACTTAACTGATTATTATTGACTGTTGTGGAATATAAACAATTTTAAAAGGATAAGCTTAAATATCGCTCAAAGATGGTGTCAGCCTTAACACTTTTGCCCAAAAATGTGGAAAATTTTTATTTACAATTATATTGCACTAATTTATTACTATACAAAAATGTCAATTAAATAATTAATTATGCTATATAAATAATGTCAAGTAAAACAAAATAAAAATAGATTAACACACCTATTACCTATTACATAGTTATTTATGTCAAAGATGAGTAAAAATAATTATCACTAAGTAAATAAAAATGAAAAATGTTTAAATGTCAAATTAATAATATAAATTAAAATATTTAAAGTTAAATAATAACGATAAAACAGAATAATCATCGAAAATTTCAAATTGAAATTGCATTAAAAAATTTATTACATTGCATTACGTTATAATTAATAATTATTTTTACTTTTAGTAAAT
Source organism: Apodemia mormo (assembly GCA_036924255.1). Taxonomy (NCBI): domain Eukaryota; kingdom Metazoa; phylum Arthropoda; class Insecta; order Lepidoptera; family Riodinidae; genus Apodemia; species Apodemia mormo. The sequence goes on along the minus strand of JAUPFN010000001.1, from coordinate 40,765,297 downwards.
ATTTGTGCCTATATAAATATTCAAAAGGGTTTAACAAAGGAGAAGTATTGAGCTCCGTTTGGTCATTTAAGTCTTTGTTCACCTTTGTATCGATTAATTTCAAGCGCTTCTAAGGCATTGAGCCTTCTACCTTTGCTGCAGAAATGTAGTATTCTTAAATTTTTTGTACTATCAAAAGTATGACCTTCTTTTATAAGGTGTTGCG